>BSYR01000017.1:43955000-45360500 GCA_030270665.1 Hibiscus trionum | reverse complement strand
AGAAAGTTCTTGAAAGATACAAAGAGGCGAACTTGGTTCTGAACTGGGAAAAATGCCGCTTCATGGTGGATGAAGGAATAGTCCTGGGCCACAAGGTATGCTGCCGTGGCATAGAGGTGGACAGAGCCAAAATAGAGGTCAACGAAAAGCTGCCGCCACCCACAACAGTAAAGTGGATTCGAAGTTTCTTAGGGTATGCTGGGTTTTATCGACGATTTATAGCAAATTTTTCGAAGATTTCCAAGCCCCTATGCCACCTGTTGGAACAGAATCGTCCCTTTGACTTTAATGCTGAATGTACTGAGGCATTCAGAATACTGAAGGAGAAGCTGGTAATAGCCCCGATTGTACAACCACCAGACTGGAGTTTTCCATTTGAAATAATGTGTGATGCCAGTGACTAAGCTGTCGAGGCAGCATTAGGGCAGAGGAAGGATAAGCTCTTCCATGTGATTTACTATGCCAGCAAAACACTGAATGATGCCCAAATCAACTACACCACGACAGAGAAGGAGCTGTTAGCAGTGGTGTTCTCAATCGACAAGTTCCGTCCATATATATTTGGAACAAAGGTGGTGGTCCATACAGATCACTCAGCACTGAAGTATCTGTTCACGAAAAATGATGCAAAACCTAGATTGATACGTTGGATTCTATTACTGCAAGAATTTGACATTGATATCAAGGATAAAAAGGGAACAAAGAACCAAGTAGCATACCACTTGTCAAGGCTGGAGACGGGAAGAAGTCAATCCACATACAAGACCAACATATTGGAGACCTTCGACGATGAGCAGTTGTTTGCTGCCACCAGCACTACCGCGACAGCCATGGCGGCAGGTAAGCTTTCTGAAACCCCTTGGTATGCTGACATTGTTAATTACATTGTAAGTGAGTTATTACCTCCTGAGCTTAACTACAAAGCAAGGAAGAGGTTCCAAAATGATGCAAAACATTATTATTGGGACGAACCTCTTCTTTTCAAACACTGTGCAGATCAAATTATCAGGAGATGCGTACCACAGGACGAACAGAAAGCTGTGCTTCACCACTGCCATGCTTCCCCTTATGGAGGACACTTAGGAGGAAACAAAACCGCTGCCAAGGTTCTACAATCCGATCTCTATTGGCCCACACTGTTCAAGGATGCACAAGCTTTTTACAAAGGCTGTGACAAGTGCCAAAGGACTGGGAACATATCGAGAAGGCATGAAATGCCACTGCAGAACATATTGGAAGTCGAAATCTTCGATGTATGGGGAATCGACTTCATGGGGCAATTCCCAGCATCTTGCGGGAATTTATACATCCTACTGGCAGTGGATTATGTGTCGATGTGGGTAGAAGCAATCGCCACTCAGAAGAACGACGCCAAAACTGTTCAAAGATTTCTTCACAAGAACATCTTCTCCAGATTTGGCATTCCAAGGGCAATAATCAGTGATGAGGGGAGACACTTCGATAACAGGGTAATAGCTGCTGCCTTAAGAAAATACGGAGTAAAGCACAGAATTGCAACAACGTACCACCCTCAAACCAATGGGCAGGCCGAGATATCCAATAGAGAAGTAAAGAACATACTAGAGAAGATGGTTAAACCCACTCGAAAGGATTGGTCTCTACATCTCAATGATGCACTCTGGGCCTACAGAACAACGTTCAAAACACCATTGGGGATGTCACCTTATCGACTCATCTATGGGAAAACCTGTCATTTACCTGTTGAGATAGAACACATACCTTACTGGGTTATCAAGGCGGTAAATATGGACTGGGATAAGGCAGGACAAAAAAGGCTACTAGACTTGAATGAAATTGAGGAAATTCGAGAATTGGCCTACGACAATGCCAAGATCTATAAGGACAAAACTAAGAAGTGGCACGACAGGAAGCTGCTGCCACGGCAGTTCTGCCCAGGGCAGCAGGTGTTGTTGTTCAACTCCAGGTTGAAGCTTTTTCCAGGAAAGCTTAAATCTAGGTGGTCTGGTCCTTTCCAGGTTGTCCAAGTTTTCCCTCATGGTGCCATTACAATCAGATCACTGAAAGATGGGCACCAGTTCAAGGTCAATGGACAGAGACTCAAGCATTATCAGGGGACTGAAGCCCCAAGGATGCATGAAGTAGTTACTTTAGGAGATTCCCCTCAAGGCACCCCTAATTTAACTTAGTTTTATTTTATTTTATTTTATTTACTTATTATGAATTAAGATTTTTATTTATTTATTTTAGGAACTAAGATTTTAATTCAATTTATTTATTTAATTATTTTTAGGAAATAAAGGAAGCAAAGTAAAGAGGAGGAATGAACCAGCCCACCACATTCACAACAGCCCAAAAAGCCCAACGGACAAGCCTGTCATCACAGTCTGTCACCAGCTGTCGCGACAGACGCGGAGAAGACAGCCTGTCATGGAGCTGTCGCGACAGACATGCAAACGCGTAACAGACGCGCAGCAGACACAAAAACGCGTGACAGACGCGTTAGAACCCATGTAACAGCTGGCCCCGTTATTTGCGCCTGCCGTTACAGTCCCAACGGGCAGAAAACCCCGTTCTATATAAACCCCACTTCCTTTTTCATTTTTCACCTCATTCTCATTCTCTCAACTTGCTTCCTCTATTTTAGATCTCAGAAATTTCTTTTCATTTTTGCTACAGTCCTTGCAATGGCTAGCAGAAACACCCGTCGCAACGCTGCCTCCACCTCTGCCGCGGTAGTGTAAACCCCAAGCCACATCGGCATACCCAACTGGTTCGCATCCTCAGACTCAGCATCAAGGTACTACCGTTCTTTCCAAAAAAGGAAAATGTGGGAGGAACGAGGGTTCATCTACACCCAACAAACGGGAGATCTAGGGATAGAAGGTTTCATTGCGAAGAAGATACAAGCCCTCAAGTGGCAGAAATTTGTTGCCCAGCCCGAGGAAATGAACGTAACCCTCGTTCGAGAATTCTACGCTGCCGTCAACAGTAAGGATGCCACGACAGTGACCGTTCGAGGCAAAGAAATCTCTCTCGAGCCAGCGTACATCAACACACTATATGGGTTGTACGTAAGCAAGAAGGAGGACACCCACCGAAGGTTCGTGAATAGTCTGTCGCCGGTGGACTATGACGCTGTCATGGCAGAGGTTACAGAGGAAGGAACAAAGTGGAACGATGACCCGAAGCACCGATAGACCGTCCGGAGGACCCAGCTAACCCCACAAGCCAAGCTGTGGAACCACTTTGTCAAGAAACACCTCATGCCTACCTCCCACAACAGCACTGTCGACAGACCGAGGTTAGACCTTGTCCACTCTATTCTAAACGAGAGGAAAATCAATGTCGGCCGCTACATCCGGAACGGAATCCTCGAGTGTACTCTCTGACCGTCAGGCCCCCTTGTCTTCCCCTATCTCATCACCACGATCTACCGGGGCAACAACGTACCATAAATTGAAGAGGATGTCAAGGTCCAAGGAAAAGGGTGGACGCAACGGAATATTTACAGTTTGATGGAATTGAAAGCTGCCACTCCTCTGTTGTACATCAACCCCTCTGCCGCGACAGAACCAACGGCAGATCCTAGTTCCCCTGAACCTGTCGCAGCAGACGACAGTAACACCACTGGCAGACACCTCTTTCCAGATTCTGACAATGCAGAAAAGGATGGAGGAACGACAGCTCGGCCTGATGGGCTTCATGAGGGACTTCACTGCCGCAATGGTAAATTTTATTCAGAATGATTTACATTTTACCAATGTGCAATTCCCCTCCTTCCCAGAAAATTTCTTTGGTGCACCCACTCATGCTGCGAGCCCCAGAACTCCCTCTGCTGCCTCCACACCCACACCTGCCACGACAAGCAAAGGCGGCAGAAAGTCTGCCACTCCCAAAGGAGAGAAGAGGAAGGACCCCCTACCGGAAATCGACCCCAAATACTTTGAAGGGTTCTCCTCCTCCTCCGTCTGGCAGGACTCTAACTCCGAGCCATCTGTAGCCCGAGACATCTCAAAGGACTACCCTCCGATGAAAAGGAAGAAGCTGAATGAGACTGTCGAAGGACCCATCCAAGGAAGATCTGCCAGCAGCAGTAGCAGCTCCGATGATGATCTCGAAGTCCTGGACCAACCCCCACACATCTCACCGACACGTGTCCAGCCACCTCGAGAGGCAAAGAAGAAAATGGCCTCTGCGTCCCCCAGCAACCTGCCAGCCCCTGCCGTTAAGGTCACTACCCGTCGGCAGCTCCAAGTCAACAGCAGTAGCAGCGACAACTCCTCAACTTAAGTTTTTTTTCTTATATTTTGCTGTCTTTGCTGTTTTATCTATTTTGTGATGTATTTTCTGTTTTTTTCTTTTTTTATCATTGTCATGCATTGAGGGCAATGCAACCCTCGAGTTTGGGGGTGGGCATCCCTCTAGTAATGAAACTGTTAGTTGTGTCTTAATTTGTGTCTAATTGTTAGTTTAGTATTTAAGTTTATTTTTGTGTCAAAAAAAATGAAAAAAATACAAAAATTTGGCTTAAGTCTTTGAACTGAACTTACCTGCCGCGACATACTCTGTTGTGACAGTGCCTTTAGGAAGTTTTTAGGAACTGTTTAGAGCCTTGCTATAGTTCTGATCTTTAGAACACCCTTTGTGACTCTTATGCTGTCTAGACTTCTGTAGTGAACTAGAGTAGGAAAGCTTAACCACTTGAGTTGCCCCTAGAGGTGCCCAACACTGGCTTTAGGAAAAGAATAAAAGAAAAGAAAATTTTAGACTCAATGCCCTAGAGGTGCCTAACACCGGCTCTAGGAAGATAGCTAGAGGTGCCCAAAAACAGGATCTAGTAAAAATCAAAATAAGAAAAAACACTGAGTCTAATTTAGAAAAAACTAAAAGAGCCTAAGAATTGCCTCCAGAAAAAAAAATGAATTGGCATAAAACTCAAGTTTGTAAGCATGACTATTCTGGTAAGCTAAAGGAGTCTAGGCACATATCTGTTCACAAAACCTGCACACACTACACAAGAACTATAGCGTTGTTCCGGATAAAACCAGAAACGCCCGACAAGGTATTGCTCTTGATAGGGAATGTGTGGTAGGTATTGAAAAGTTCACTGAATTAAGACAAGCCAAAAAGTTTTTATTTTTAATTAGGTCGTAATTGCTTGAGGACAAGCAAGAACTTGGGTTTGGGGGTGTGTTGAGTGTATAAAAGTTCTATATTTACCCCTCATTTACCCATCTTTCTGTTGCATTCAAGCATAATTCATTGCATTTAGGATAGATTTCTGCATATACATCACAATTAGATAAAGTTGCTACTAATTTTGGTTATTTTTGCAGGTATCTGCTGCGGCAGACTCAGGGCAGCAAAGGAGCAGAGCTGGATCACAGAACTGGAGTCGAGAAGCAAAACGCTGCCGTGGCTACTGCCGTGGTAGCCATGACGACAGAATGGTGAGGTGGAAAAGTGAAGTGGAGCTCGACAGATAGAGGATTTCAAGCCGGTCTGTCGTGGACCACTCCTATATTTTTCTGAGCCCTGAGGCAGAATGACGGCCAAGCCCAAAGTCCAAGGAAGAAACCCAAGGCAAGAAAAGAGGACGAATTAAAGGCATCTACTCAGAAGATTTAATCTTTAATAGAGTTGTACTTTAGTTTAAACTTGTATTCTTGCCATATTAGAAAACCTGGACCCAAGGCCTATATAAAGGCATGCAATTCGACCTAGGGGAGGATATCTCATTCCTAGCCATCTTTTCCCGAAACCCTTGTCGTTTCCCCTCTTCATCATGTTCTAAACTCCTCCTAGGGCTAAGGGTTGATTCTTTAAAGTAGTTGCAAGGATTGTACTATTTTAGGAATTTTCTGTCAAGTAATAAAAACTTCAAGTTTATTTATTCTGGTTTTTCATATCTCGCAAGAGTATCAGGAGAGCATTGTGAGGTTATCTATTTGTTTTATATCGGGAAAGTCAAGCATACGAACGGAATAAATACGCGTTTTCCAGTTTATGATTAAACCATCTCGGCTTAGGGATGAGTACGAGGTTAAGTGGCTAAGGAAGAATTCAACAACATTGGTGTTCACCCTTCGATTCACGCCGGGAGGTATCATCCAAGAAGTTTCCATCAACAGAACTTGTACCTAGGGATAGGACAAGTCATCGCAGGGATTCTTGCCAAGGTTGAAGTACAGAGTTGTTGATCGCTGCCGCGACATCAACAGACTGCTGCCGCGACAGGTGCTGCCGCGACAGGAACGACGACATAAGACAGAAGTTTTTCTAACTGTGCAACACCTGCACTACTGAACAAATCAATACCGGCCTATTCTTTGAACCTGATTTCTATATCTTTTACTTTACTTGTTTCCAAAGATTACTTCACCATTCAATTAAACTACTTCTCTCTCTTGTGCAGAAATTCAAGGATAGAGTTATTTCCAGTCCTTGTGGAGACGATATCCGATACTCCAAGTATCACTTTACTACTTGCGTTGTGTACACTTGCACTATTTGCGATAGGACTCTTTTACACGCAACAGAAAGAAAAAGATATGTCTTGAGGATATGAAAGTAATGACCCTAGCAACAAGGGAAGAAGCGTTGTCGATAATACATTGCTTGCAATGAAGCTGGTCAAGGGCTATGCTAGGAAAACCTTATCCGTTAGATGTGCCATCAAGATAGATCTATAGAAGGACTTCGACTCAATTAGCTAGGATTTTCTATTGAAGGTTCTGCCCTATTCAAGTGATCTACAGCTAATGGAGTGTTTAAATACCATCCCAAGTGTAAAAGGATCTATCTCACACATTTGGCATTTCCTGATGATTTTCTCATCTTTTGCAATGGTTCAATTGACTCAATAGTGGGAATAATGAGCGTATTGGAATAGTTTTTCGAACTGTCAGAACTAAATTTTAATGTTGAAAAAGTAGAATTTTTTGCCTGTGGAGTGAGTCCTACTCCGATTCCGAAAATTCATGAAGCTATGAGATTCAAATTGGGCCACTTACTTGTTCAATACCTTGGAGTCTGATTTGTGATTAGAAAGTTCACTAATAAAGACCGTGATGCACTCCTTGGGAAGATCAAAGCTAAGCTTCATCTATAGTCCAATAGGAGCCTCAACTATGGAGGGCATCTGTAGTGTAACATCCTTGATCCGTATGTCATATTTGGGTCTCAAGCCCAAACCAAAACCATACAATTTCTCAAACTGGGTTTATACGAAATAAGGTATTTTCCAAAAAAATAGATCCAATAGTTAAAAACATTGATAAACAATTTAAATCGTTACAAAGAAGCTCCACTTTAATTTAAAATATTTGAACATTCGATTTGATTAATATAATTTCAAAAATAAAGATTACAGACTCCATCATGTAAGGTCCTATGAATACATAACCCATTAAACATAAGTATCGTACTCTAGAGATCACCACATGCTGAATCTAGTACCGATAGTGATTCTCGAGCCCACGATCCAAGGATCAACCTACGCACGGAAACAACGATTCCGAGCACTGAGCTTACAAAGCTTATTGGTATACATCTACTCTACTATACTTCATGCTAATCATAAACATAACCATGCAAGCTAGTACGAATAATAAAGAGAGATAAATAAACATGTGGCGCTACCACAAGTTGCCTAAACACATGCTCTCATCATAACAAAACATCATACATGGCACACAAGGTCCAAACATACTCAGGATCTCACCAGATCAACCGAGCAAAAGCACGCAAAGTCATACCGCAAACCTGGAGTGAGGCCCGGTGTCACACAACCTCGGGTATATACACTTTCAATTGGTGAGGCTCGGTGTCACACAACCTTAGGAACGTACACCCATACTCGGCATCTCTCATCGAGTATCATCGAATGAGGCCCAGTGTCACACAACGTCGGGAACGTACATTCGACATCTCTAACCATTGTGTTGCAACACTCTTTCTATGGGTATCCGGATCCCATCAATCAAAGGTGACTCATCTAATCAAGTTTCCAAACCGCACACAACATCGACACGATTACCATACGACACACAACATAACTCGATCCACCAAGGATCTCTTATGGTTGTTATTACAACAAGTCACCCAATTAAGTTTACTAACTTGTTAATACATTATGGAAGTGTATATTAATCATCCTCATTTATCATCTTTATTAACCCATATTATCTCATTATCATCCCACATAAATTTTCATATTTTATTAGCCTTATAAATCATTCCATTCAGTGGGTACCAGTACTCGAACACGACTATTGATACGGTACCCCTAGGTACCGATACTCACAGGAGTACCGGTACTGATATTGCTTAATGGAAATCCTAGATTTCTACAAGTAACAGTACGGGTCGACACGTACCGATACAACCCCCAATTACGTACCTGTACGACCAAAGCTCGTGCCGATACCATATTCACGGGTTCGTAGCATTTCCTTAAATTACGATATTACCATGCTTTATTCAATCCATAAAGCTTATGAAAGTCATTAGAGTTTGTTTACTAATGCATTCACCCAATTAATATTAGTTACCGGTTCCATAATCATTAATCTAGTATTTAACCCTTAAGCATAATTCCCATTAAATCTCATCAATCTATTCGAACAAGCATATAAGGCATCGCAATTATTTCGATCAATAAAACAATCATCAAATAATTATACGAGCATCTCAAACGACCCTACACGGCCTCTAAAGTCTCCACGAGTCCCATTATATACGTAACATCATCATGCATCTAAAAAATATCGAGTCTCATACTATCGGTCTCCACACATGTATATTCACCATCTACCTATTTTGCAGATGCTAACACACAAGGCAATCACATTTATGATGCTCATGAAACAATAGGAGTTCGAGATGTACTAACCTTAAGCCAAAGCGATAAATCCCCATCCAAGCTCCCCCGATCATCTCTTTAATTCCAATATTCGAGTCCACCAATTCCTCGAATAAAAAAAATACGACTACATAAGCCATTTCACACTATCAGACTACTTTAGGGGATAAAATGCGTAAAAACAACTTACCAAGTTTGAATCTAGCGAAACCGACTGCACCCACGAACTTAGAACGTCGAGAAAATTGCGAGTAGGGTCCCCTAGAAAAAGTCAACGGTCAACAACGGCTCGGCGGTCAACGGTCTGGACCAGCCGGCTACCAAGCTTCAATCGGTTGCTAGAGCATGCCCATGCACAGCCGGCTATTAAATTTTACCGGCCGATTTTCCTAAAGCTGGTGATTATGATGGTTACCCTCGTTCTTCGTTTTGAGCACTCTTACCCCCTCAACTCAACTACCTGAAACTTCCCCTCTCTCACCCCCTCCGACGGTGACTCTGATGGTGGTGCCGCTAGTACCAATGAACTCGTCTCGACGAGATGAACACAATGACGGTGGAGGTGTCGACAACAAACAATCGGATCTCCGTAGATCAGAGTTTAAACCTCCCCCTTAACCTTTTCCTCTCTTTCCTTTTCTCTCTGTTTAAATTTCAAACCTTTTCCCTCAATATAATGGGCCCAACTTGACAACCTCATCTTGGGCTTCTAAAATAAAGGCCCATAACCCGGGTCCGAGACCCGATTCACTAGCCCAAAAATTAGGTCGTTACATGTAGTTGATCAAGGTTGTCCTATTTAGTATATTCAATTACTAGAGCAGACAACTAGTGCCGCCTAAATCAATAATCCTTAAGATAGAACAAATGTGTGCAAGTTTCTTATGGAAGGGGAATGATACCTCAACCCGTGAAGCAAGAGTAATAAATTGGCAGCGGATCAACTCATTGAAATCCGAAAGAGGACTGGGATTGAAAAACCTAAACTGTTGGAATAAAACTTGCAGCTTAATTCTTTTGAAAAGATATTAGTTGGTGAAGGTTCACCCTAGGTGGCTTAGTTACAAGAGTATGTATTCAAGAGAGAAGGCCAAGGTACGATGGCACAAACTGATTTGATATTCATTTCACACCCCTAAACACTCTTTTATAGCCTGGATGGCCATCTTAAATAGGCTGCTCACAAAAGATAGATTACTTCGCATGGAAATAGTTACAGATGATGCATACAAATTATGTGATGTTGGCTTGGAGACTAAAGATCACTTATTCTTTGGATGTCCATTTTCTGGTGGCGAGTGGAGGAAAATTTTACAAGAATGCAGATTGTTTAGGGAGATAATGTGTTGGGAAGATGAACTCACATGGGTAGCGGAGAACCTCAAAGGGAAACATTTCATTGTGCATATCCTCAAGATTGCATGGAGCGCCTACATATATTATATCTAGAAGGAGCGTAACTTCATACAATTCAGGGGACTTCTCGATCTATAAAACAAATTGTTTCTTGTATAAAGGATATAGTACTGAATCATTTTTATAGGAAAAATATAGACAATACTAATAGGGTAAATATACAGTTGAGCATTGATTGAGGGATCCTTAACTAGGCAACCCCTCGTATAAAGGATGGAAATCGTCTGCCTCAAATTATGCCTCCTTTAGTGCCCCCACTTTAAAAAAGTGGGTTTAGAATTTAAAGTTAGGTGTCGTGGTTAGAGTTTATGGAATTAGGAATAATGTATATTTTTTAGAGTTTGGGGTTTATGGTTTATGATGTGGAAATTATAGTTAGAGTTTAGAATTAAAATTTTAAGTGTTTTTAGTGTGAGGCATAGAAGGAGACATGATTAGGGGCAGAAGAATTTTACATCTTTTGAATAATAAAACACATTTTATCCAACCCCCTAAATACATGTTTTTAAGAAGAGAATAGTGACCATGACAATCGACATACATAACCCGTCATTAACATCGAATGAAAAAATAGAAGCAACACGTCCCATATATGCTTAGAGAGCATCAACAACTCTTTCCCAAGAGCCATCGGGTAGTCACCAATAACTTCTAGCATCACGATTCGCCAAAAAGGAATTTCACTTGCCCTATCTATTTTTACCATTTTTAATATCTAGAAGTAGTTTCCATTCCACGTCAACGAAGGTCTCAAATCCAAACTCTTTACCAAGCTCATAGTAACTTGTGAATCAGATTCTATTATCAAGCACATATCTCTCAACCCATCGATTTTTTATCTCGACAAATATAATTTTATTACCATTGAACTTGAGTTGCATGTCTCATTAAAACCTCCGTAAATCTTAAATGAAGAAAAATAGTACATATAACCAGAGTATAAACTCAAGCAAATATAATTTTATTAAGCGTAATCATACACAGTTTCCCGAACCCACATACTTCTATAAAAAAAAAAAAAACCTCGAGTGCCACCTTAATCTCCATCACTTCTGTTATGTTGATCAAACCCATGTGTATCAATCGAACCGAGAATAAGGCTCTAACCTCAAGTGATTCTATTCACATAACCACATTATGGCTCCTTATTTATTTCTTGCTTCATCGCCAAAACCCATCACACTCCAAGAAATGATCCTAATTTTATACTCAGTCTCACCTAAGACAGCTCTCTGAATAATTTCTGTTCTATCTTGTCACTTTTGTTTATAAGTATTTGTTGTTAATACTCAAAATATAATTCATATAATAATGATATTTAATTATATTATTAATAGAATTAATTTGTGATGCGGAGATAACGATTTTGCCCTTACTATTTAGCCAATAAATAGTGTGCAATTTCTCTCATTTGAGATATACCTAAGCAATAGAGTTTGTTTTAGAAACACTCTCCTTGGTTTTTATAAACCTATCACGAGTGTTGATTTTGAGTTGAGAGAAGAGCAATAGCATCAGAGTCCGCTCCATCTTTCGGGTGTACGAAGTTTGGAGAGCCGTGCTAACCTCAGGGGGCCGTTCGTCCGTTGTAGCTATTACACACATTGGGGCGAATTCGCTTCTAAGGCAGTGGTTAAAATCACGACACGGTTTGGTTTGTTTTAATTATTTTATAATTTTCCAGTCAGTACTAACACCTCGTTTTGCAGCAGTCTATTTTCTCAATAATTTAAAATTGAATTCGGAGGCACTGCTGTTCAAACGTTAACAAGGTATGCACATAGCTTTGTTTGTTTATCTTTTGTGGCTGAATGCGTCAGTCGTTGATAATTCATACTGGGTTTGTCTTCTCTTCGTTAGGCAAGTGTTTGAAAACATATAGTAATTATAACATAATTAAAATATTGAAACACTTTAGGAGGTATAATGCTATTTAAAAGTTAGGCATTATATATAAAATTGTTACTAGAGTTATGTTATAATAATCATAAATGTTTTATATCAATTGTTTATAAGGTTTGAATTTATAAACAAAATATTAATATAAAATATTTTATTATCAAACGTGTGAAAGCTTTATAACGGAGAGATTGTTGTTTGAATTTATCACAAATAATTGCATTGGCATTATAAGCATTAAGGTTCTGTTAATCTCAAATATTTTAATATTATGTATTTACATAATTTCTCAAGCATGTTTGAGATTTATATTTAAGACTTATTATCTCGATCAAAGTTGGATTTTCAAATGACGCTTAAATGTGAATAAAGTGATACGATGAGTAACGTCTTAAAACGTTCATATCTTGGAGAAAATGTCAATAAATAAAAGTCATGGTCGGTTGATATGCGATAACAAGTGGGTTTTAAAAGCCTTTAGAGATGAGTATGTTATCTGATTTAAATGCATTTATTCAATGGTCATTTAATTTGTAACAGTTTAACCGCTTGGATATGTTTTGTAACCGTTCAATTTCTATGGTGATAATGCACTTTATGATGGTGTTACTTAAAACCATAATAATGATGTTTTGATACATTACATAAATTATGAATTTTGTGTTAATATAATTTATTCGTGATTTCTGTTGCGTGTAAAAGTGTCTATCGCAATGTAGTGCAAGTGTACACGACGCAAGTAGTAAAGTGATACGGAAGTATCGGATATCGTCTCTATAGGGACTGGGCTAATAGCTTCACCTTGAATTACTACACGAAGGTAAAAAGAATAGTTTAATTTGTTGTCACGAAAATAATAAAGAGAACTGGAAAATAAGATTAAAATAATCAAGATAGAGAGAATGGACTGATATTGAATTGCTCAGTAGTGTAGGTGTTGCAAAGTCTAGGAATATCTGTTCTGTCGTCGTGCCTGTCGCGGCAGCAGTCTGTTGTTAGTCGCGGCAGCGATTACACAACTCTGTACTTCAAGCTTGGCAAGAATCCCTGCTGTGCCTTGACCTATCCCTAGGTCCAAGTCTGTCGATGAACACGTCTTTGATGATACCTCCCGGCGTGAATCGAAGGATGAACACCGATATTGTTGAATTCTTCCTTAGCCACTTAACCTCGTCCTATCCCTAGGTCCTAGATAGTTCAACTATAAACTAGAGAACCCGCACTTATTCCTTTCGTATACTTAACTCTCCCGATATTAAGTAAATAGATAACCTCACAATGCTCTCCCGATACTCTTGCAAGATGTTAAAACCAGAATAAGAGAACTTGAAGTTTATTTTATTGAACAGAAAATTCCTAAAACAAAAGCAATCCTTGCAACTACTTTACAAGTCAACCCGTGGCCCTAGGAGGAATTTAGATCATGTTGAGAAAGGGAAAACGGCTAGGGTTTTGGGAAGAAGGCTAGAGATAGATGATGTCCTCTCCTAGGTCGAATTACATGCCTTTATATAGGCCTTGGGTTCAAGTTTTCTAATATGGCAAGAATACAAGTTTAAACTAAAGTACAACTCTATTAAAGATTAAATCTTCAGTGAATATATCTTTAATTCGTCCTTCCTTCTTGCTTGGAGTTTCTTCCTTGAACTTTGGGCTTGGCCTTCATTCTGATCTAGGGCTTGGAAAAATATAAGGGTATTCCACGACAGACCGTCATAATTTTCTCTTTCTGTCGAGGCCCACTTTACTTCTTCTCTTCACTGTCGCTTTCGTCCTTGGCTGCCACGGCAGCAGCCATGGCAGCATCATTCTCCTTGTCTGCACATACAGTTCCAACTCTGCTGTATCACTGCCCAGCGCCTGCTTCTCCATCTGCTACAGCAGCAACCTGCAAAAGCAACCAATTTCAGTAGAAACTGTGCCATTTAATATATTTGTGATGTATAACTGAAATCTAACCTAAATGCAATGAATTATGCTTGAATGCGGTAGAAATATGGGTTAAATAAGGGGTAAATAATAGAACTGTTACACACTCAACACACCCCCAAACTCAAGTTTTTGCTTGCCCTCAAGCAATTCAGACCTAAAAGAAAAACAAAATATTTTTGTTTGGCTTAAAACAGTGAACTTTCCCTTACCTTCCATTCATTCCCTATTGTGAGCAACACCCTTTCGGACAATTCAGGATTCATTCGGAACCTTGCTATAATTCTCGTGTAGTGTGTGCATGCTTGTGAACAATTATATGCCAAGACTCCTTTAGTTTCACTAGAATATTACAGCCTCTAGCTTGAATTTTTATGCCAAATTTCATCTTTTTGGAGGCAATTCTTTTGCTCCTTTAGTTTTTACTCAGAATCTATTGTATTTTCTCAAGCTTAAGTTTGACTAGAGCCGGTTTCGGGCACCTCTAGCTAACTTCCTAGAGCCAGTTTCGGGCACCTCTAGGTGTATTGAGTCTATTTCTCTGAACTTCTTTTCCTAGAGCCAATGTTAGGCACCTCTAGGGGCTATTCAAGTGCTAAGCTTCCTATTCTAGTTTACTAGTAGAGTTCTAGGCAGTATAAAAGTCACAAATAGTGTTTAAGTTTCAGAACTATAGTAAGGCTCTAAACTGCTCTAAAATTATCCTAAAGGCACTGCCACGATAGAGGCTGTCACGGCAGGTAAGTTCAGTTCAAAGACTTAAGCCAAAATTTTCATTTTTAAGCAAAAATAAATTAAGTAAAAGACACAATTTTTAAACTTTAAACGACTCCATTAATGGAGGGATGCCACCCCCAAACTCGAGGGTTGCATTGCCCTCAATGCAAATGATAGAAAAATAAAATAAAAAGTACATCACAAAAGATATAAAAAGGCAGACAGCAAAATAAGGTGAGAAACTTAAAATTTAGGCGCTGTTGTCGCTGCTACTGCTCAGTCGGATCTGTCAGCGGGCAGGGACCTTCTTGGCTGGCTGAGGGATGGGGAAGGCAGAGGTATTCTTCGTTTTGGCCTCCCTTGGAGGTTGAATAAGGGTAGGGGAGATGTGAGGAGGTTTCTCCACTACCTGTACCTCGGAGTTGCTGCTGCTGCTGCAACTGCCGCTGCTGCTATCATTCTTGTTCTTGTCTGCCACTGTTTTCTGCCGCTTTACCGGTGTGAACTCCTTGGACAAATTCCTCTTGACAGAGGGTTCGTCGTCGGATTCCTCCCAAATCGAGGAAGAGGAGAAACCTGCTATGTAGGCATCGAGTTCTTCTGAAGGCATCCTTCTCTTGGTTCCTCAGGCAGAGGTTTCGGTTGCGTGGTTGCTGCCTGCAACTGTTGTGGCAGGGGTCGGTGTGGACGCTACAGATGGCGTCTTGGGCGTGGCAGCAGGTGTGGGAGTATGGGCAGGGGTGGGGGTGGGGGCAGCAAAATACTGGTTGGGGAAGGCAGGAAATACAACATCAGGGAAATTAAGAGAGGTTGGAATAAATTGTACCGTGGCTGTGGTGAAATCTCTGATGAAACTCATGAGACCGAGCTGTCGTTCCTCCATTTTTTGTATGGCAGCAAGGATCTGGGAGGAGGTGTCGGTCGGAGCTGCTGCTGCTGTATGATGCCTGGGTTCTGTGGCAGCAGGCTCAATGTCTGTTGGTTCTGCCGGCTCTGCTGTTGTGGCAGTAGGGTCGAATGACGACAACGGGGTGGCAGCAGTGAGTTCCATCAGGCTGAGTATATTTCTCTCTGT
This sequence comes from Hibiscus trionum, assembly GCA_030270665.1. Taxonomy (NCBI): domain Eukaryota; kingdom Viridiplantae; phylum Streptophyta; class Magnoliopsida; order Malvales; family Malvaceae; genus Hibiscus; species Hibiscus trionum. The sequence goes on along the minus strand of BSYR01000017.1, from coordinate 45,344,619 downwards.
CCAGCCTTTCCCTTGGACTCGTAAATCTGTGGCAGCTTCTGGTACTTGGTGGCCGCGGCAGAGAGCGGTGATGAGATAAGGGAAAAAGAGTGGTCCGGATGGCCGGTGTGCACATTCCAATATACTTTCCCGGATGTATCTGCCCACATTAATTGGCCTCTCATTTAATATAGTGAATGAGGGCTAACCTGGGTTGGTCTACGGTTGTGTTGTGTGAGGATGGCATGATTCACTTTTTGATGAAAGCGTTCCACAGTTTGGCCTCCGAGGTGAGTTGGACTCTCTTCACCGTCCTCGGGTTTTTCGGATCAGTGTTCCACTGTGTACCTTCGTCCGTGAGTTCTACCATGACAGCGTCGTAGGCAGCATGCTCTAAGCTCTCGAGAAATTGCTGATGGCCATCTTCGTTTTTGCCCACATAAAATCCGTAGAGAGTGTTGATATATTCTGGCTCGAAGGGCACCTCTCTCCCTCTGACTGTGACTGCTGTCGCATTTCTGCTGCTGATGGCAGCATAAAAATCTCGGACTAGAGACACTTTCATCTCTTCTGGCTGTTCTACGAATATCTACCACTGCAGGGCTTTGATTTTCCTAGCTATAAATGGTTGCAGTCCCATGTTCCCCTCCTTGGAAGTGTAAATAAAGCCCTTCTCCTCCCACATGTCATGAATCTGGAAGGATCGTGGGGTTGATGCTGCCGGGGTAGCGCCTGAAGCAGCACTCCTGCGGGTGTTTCTAGAAGACATTTTTTTTGCAAGGATTGTGTAAGAAAAAATGAAAGCAAGTAAAAATTCTAGAGAAAACAAGTAAGAAGAGTAGAAGTGAGTGAAAAATGAATAGTGAAACGAGGTTTATATAGAGGAGAGTTTGCTGCCCGTTGGAGCTGTAACGGCAGGCGCGAATAACGGGGCCAGCTGTTACGCGATTTTTGACGCGTCTGTCACGCGTTTTCGTGTCTGCTGCGCGTCTGTTACGCGTTTGTGTGTCTGTCGCGACAGCGTGTTGACAGGCTGGATTTTCCACGTCTGTCACGGCAGCTGTAACAGCAGGCTCCAAAGTTGGGCTTTTTGGGCTGATGGAAAGATGGTGGGCTGAATTCACTTCTTCTTTTCTTCTTGTCTCCTTTATTTCCTAAAAATAATAAAAATAAAATACGTTATTTCCTAAAAATAAAATAATTCTAATTTCCTAATATATAAATTATAAATAATAAAAATAAATAAAAATAAAATTTAGGTTAAATTAGGGATGTCAGGTGGGGCATCTCCTAAGGTAACCACTTCCTGCATTCTTGGGGCTTCAGTCCCCTGATAATGCTTTAATCACTGTCCATTGACTTTGAATTGGTGCTCGTCTTTTAAAGATCTGATCGTGATGGCACCATGGGGAAAAACCTGAACCACTTGGAATGGGCAAGACCATCTAGATTTCAGCTTCCCTGGGAAGAGTTTCAACCTATAGTTAAATAGCAACACAAGCTGCCATGGGCAGAACTGTCGTGGCAGCAACTTCTTGTCATGCCACTTCTTGGTTTTGTCCTTGTAGATTCTTGTGTTGTCATAGGCCATTGTTCGAATTTCTTTGATTTTGTTCAGATCAAGTAGCCTTTTCTGCCCTGCTTTTTCCAAGTCCATATTAACTGCCTTGATGGCCCAGTATGCTCTGTGCTCAATTTCGACAGGTAAATGACACGTTTTCCCGTAAATCAGCCGATAGGGGACATTCCCAATGGAGTTTTGAATTCTGTCTTGTAGGCCCATAATGCATCATTGAGGTGTAGAGACCAGTCTTTCCGAGTTGGCTTAACCATCTTTTCAAGAATGTTCTTGACCTCTCTGTTGGATATTTCAGCCTGTCCATTGGTCTGAGGGTGGTATGCTGTTGCAATCCGATGTTTTACACCATACTTTTTCAAGGCAGCAGCTATAACCCTATTGTCGAAATGTCTCCCTTCATCATTGATGATCGCTTTAGGGATGCCGAATCTGGAAAAAATGTTTTTATGCAAAAACCTTTGAACCATCTTGGCAACATTTTTCTGAGTGGCGATCGCTTCAACCCATTTGGACACATAGTCCACTGCCAGGAGGATATATAAGTTCCCACATGAAGTTGGGAATGGTCCCATAAAATCTATCCCCCAAACGTCGAAGGTCTCGACTTCAAGAATATTTTGCAGCGACATCTCGTGTCTCCTTGAGATGTTTCTAGTCCGTTGACACTTGTCACAGTTCTTGTAGAATATTTGAGCATCCTTGTACAGTGACGGCCAATAAAATCCCAACTACAAAACCTTGGCAGCAGTTTTGTTTCCTCCCAAGTGTCCTCCATACTGTGAAGCATGACAGTGATGTAATATAGCTTCCTGTTCATCCTGTGGTACACATCTCCTTATAACCTGATCTGCACAACATTTGAAAAGAAGAGGTTCGTCCCAATAATAATGTTTAACATCATTTTGGAACCTCTTCCTAGCTTGATAATTAAGGTCAAGAGGAGTTATTCCGCTAACTAAAAAAATTAACGAAATCGGCATACCAGGGGAGTTTAGAAAACTTACCTGCCACCATGGTTGTCGCGGCAGTGAGTGTGGCAGCAAACAGCTGCTCATCAGGGAAGGTCTCCAATATGTGTGTCTCGTCTGCCGGTAAACTCTTTCCCTTCTCCAACCTTGACAAGTGATCTGCAACTTGATTTTCTGTCCCCTTTTTGTCCTTGATTTTAAGGTCGAACTCTTGCAATAGAAGAATCCAACGTATCAGTCGAGGCTTAGCATCCTTTTTGGTGAACAGATACTTCAATGCAGAGTGGTTAATGTGGACTATGACCCTCGTTCCAAGTATATAAGAACAAAACTTGTCAATGGAGAATACCACAGCTAATAGTTCCTTCTCTGTGGTAGTGTAGTTCACTTGGGCCTCGTTTAGTGTTTTGCTGGCATAGTATATGACATGAAAAAGTTTTTCTTTCCGCTGCCCAAGTGCTGCCCCGACAGCATAGTCACTAGCATCGCACATGATCTCAAATGGCAGTTTCCAATCTGGTGGCTGTACTATTGGGGCTGTTACCAGCTTTTCTTTCAGAACCTTGAATGCCTCAGTACATTCAGCGTTAAAGTCGAAGGGACGGTTCTGCTCCAAAAGATGGCATAAGGGTTTAGCGATCTTCGAAAAGTTCGCAATTAACCTCCGATAAAAACCAGCATGCCCTAAGAAACTTCTGATTCCCTTGACTGTGGTGGGTGGCGGTAGCTTTTCGATTACTTCTATTTTAGCTCTGTCGACTTCTATGCCACGACAGCTAATTTTATGGCCAAGGATTATCCCTTCATCCACCATGAAGTGACACTTTTCCCAGTTCAATACCAAGTTTGCTTTTTCACATCTCTCGAGCACCTTCTGTAGGTTGCCTAGGCAACTTTCAAAGTTGTCTCCAAAGACTGAAAAATCATTCATAAATATTTCTAGGAAATCCTCCACCATATCGGAAAATATTGCCATCATGCACCTTTGAAAAGTTACTGGTGCATTACAAAGTCCGAATGGCATTCTCCGAAAAGCATAAGTTTCGTAAGGGCATGTGAACGTCGTCTTTTCTTGATCTTCCAGTGCGATGGCTATTTGATTGTAACCTGATTAACCATCAAGAAAATAATAGTAAGGTTTACCCGCTAATCTATCAAGCATTTGATCAATAAAGGGTAAGGGGAAGTGGTCCTTCCGGGTAGCTTTGTTAAGCTTCCGGTAGTCCATACAAACCCTTCAACCGGTTACAGTCCTGGTTGGGATTAGCTCGTTTTCTTCGTTGGTTACCACGGTCATTCCTCCTTTCTTGGGAACGCACTGCACCGGGCTCACCCACTTGCTATCCGAGATGGCGTAGATTATTCCAACATCTAGCCATTTGATTATCTCTTTACGCACTACTTCTTGCATAGCATGGTTCAGACGTCTTTGTGCATCAATGGTCGGCTTATGATCATCCTCTAAAAGAATTTTATGCATGCATAATGCCGGGCTAATGCCTTGGATATCAGCTATCTTCCATCCAATAGCCTTCTTGTGCTGCTGCAGCATCCCTATTAGCTGCTGTTCCTGTTCCTGCATCAACTTGGAAGAGATGATTACGGGCAACGTATCATTTAAACCAAGGAAAACATATTTTAACTGCCCTGGCATGGGCTTAAGATCTAGAACAGGGGGCTCAATAGTTGATGGCTTTTGAATTACATGGTTATCTGAGGTGTAGTTTAAGGGCTCGAATAACTTACCTGGACGATTGCCTACCCAATTTACCTCATCTTGATCTTCAGTATCAGATGTATCAGATTCTGAGGAGCTGTTGTCGTCGGTGCTGTCATGACAGTCTTCTAAGTGGCTGCCGAGGCAGTGACCAATTTTTATGTCGTGGCAGCCCGACCTGATGCAGGGTTGGTCAAGGTTAACTTCAGTGATAACCTTTCATTCTTCTTCTGCATCGGCATGTTTCATTGCTTGGAGAACATTCAACTTGATTTATTGATCGTTCACTCTCATGGTGAGTTCTCCTTTTTCCGCATCAATCAGTGATCTTCCTGTGGCTAAGAAGGGTCGCCCCAGGATGATTGGTGCGTTTTCATCTGCTTCACAATCTAAGACAAGAAAGTCAGCAGGAAAAATAAACTTATCCACTCTTACCAGAATATCTTCAATTTTTCCTTCTGGATGAACGTAAGAGCGGTCTGCCAGCTGCAGTATTACTGCTGTGGGCCGAGCTTTTCCAATACCTAATTTCTAAAAAACAAATTTGGGCATTAAATTTATACTAGCACCAAGATCACAAAGTGCCTTACCCACAAATTTGTGTCCGATTACGCATGGTATGATGAAGCTCCCAGGATCCTTCTTCTTCTAGGGTGGATGCTTGTGCAGAATACTCATGCATCCTTCTGTCATCTTAACCGTTTCAAATTCCCCAAGTCTGGATTTCTTTGACATGGCATCCTTGAGAAATTTGGCATAACCGGGCATCTCCCTAACGACATCTAACAGTGGAATGTTGATATGAACCTGCTTAAAAATATCATAAATCTTTTTAAGCTGTGTTTCCTGTTTCAATTTCTGTAACCGCTGAGGAAAAGGAGGTGGGAGACGATAATCATCAATGCGTCCTTCCCACTGCATACAGATCTGAGGAGGTTTAGGTTCTTCATCTTTCTCCTCTGTCCCTTCTGCTGTCGTGACAGGTTCATCGGCAGCAGGCTGTTTGTTGCCTGTCGGGGCAGCTTCCTCAACAGTCGACTTCAAGGCTGGTTTCTTAATTGATTCAGCTTCCTTCTCTGGCCCTGGTAGTTTCTTCCCACTCCTAGTAGTGATGGCTTTGCACTGCTCATGTGTGGGCTGTCTAGCGTTTTCAGTATCGCTAGGAAATCCTCCATTCTACCTTGGTTTAATATGCTGGGAAACCTGACCCATCTGTGTCTCTAATGATTTCAGAGTAGCTTCATGATTGGTCATCCGCATCTCTGTTTTATCCATGAATGTCTCAGTCTTTTTGACAAAGTGATTCATGTTCTCAATGTAGGTTCCTGTTTGAGACATAAATGTAGCCAAAGTCTGTTCCAGTATACTAGTTGTGGCAGCTGGTGGCTGTTGCGACTGCTGCCGCGGTTGCTGCCGATTCAGCAATCTAGGTCCTCCTTGATTCTGATTATTCTGTGCTTGAGGATTTAGGGCATTATTAGGATTGCTCCAAGAGAACTTGGGATCCTTTCTCTAGTTGGGATTGTAGTTGTTGGAGTTATAATTCTGCTTATTGTAGTTCCCAACATACATCCCTTCTTCTAACTGTAACGGGCACTCCTCTGAACTGTGATTTTCATCGCAAGTTTTGCATACCTCTTCAGCAGAGTAGACAGGCTGTGAATCTTTTTTCAAAAGCTTTTTCATTGCCTTAGTGAGATATGCCACCTGTGATTTTAATGAACTGTCGGCCTCGTAATCTTTTACAGCTAGAACTTTTTTACCCCCTCTTCTTGCTGTAGGAAACTGTTCCTCATTCTTCGCCAGATTTTTCAATACTGCCATTGCCTCATCTGGGTCTTTGTCCAGCATTAATCCATTTGCTGCTGAATCAATTCTGACACGAGTTTGTAAATTGGCAGCATTATAGAATTTAGTTACCTGGTTCCAAACGGGGAATCCATGCATCGGCTAGTTCCTTAGAAGAGTGGTAAATCTGTCCCAGGCTTCGTGCATTGGCTCGTCATCTTCCTGTTGAAAAGTAGCAATTTCGTTACGTAATCGCTCGGATAAGTGTGAAGGATTAAAACGAGACAAAAATTCACGAGTTAAATCTGCCCAAGTTCGAATTGAACCCGGCGTTAGTTTATTCCACCAAGTCTTTGCCCTGTCCCTCAATGAATAAGGAAATAACCGAAGCCTCAGTATCTCCGGATTAAATCCTGGTAGTCTAAACGAACCACATATTTCCTGGAACGTTTTCAGATGCTCCCTAGAATCCTCTGTAGCAGCACCACTAAATTGGCCAGCGTTGTTGATCATGCTGAAAATAACAGGTTTCAGCTCAAAGTTGTCAACATCTACATCTGGCAGGGTGGTTTCTAATTCTACATGATCATTGAGCATGTAGTCTCGGCATGATCGGCGTGCGGCAGCGGCAGGAGGGTCGACAGGTGGATCGTTCCCTCCATCTCCGACAGGATTTTTATTATCCTGGGGATTCCATTGGTTGTTCATGGCCTCTAACTGTTCTTCAAGGTATTCGTTTCTGGCTAGTACGTTGTGAAGTCGGTTCCTAAGATTGCACGAACGTTCTATTTCAGGATCTAATGGATACTCAGGTTCCTTTCCTCGTCTCGATCTACGCATAAACAAGAAACCTTGTAAAAAGCACAAGTTGAACAATCCAAAATAAAACAGAAAAATAAAAAGAATGCAGTAAAAGGTAGGGTAAAGTTATGTTGCCAGTCCCCTGCAACGGCGCCAAAAACTTTTTGCGTGTAAAAGTGTCTATCGCAATGTAGTGCAAGTGTACACGACGCAAGTAGTAAAGTGATACGGAAGTATCGGATATCGTCTCCACAGGGACTGGGCTAATAGCTTCACCTTGAATTACTGCACGAAGGTAAAAAGAATAGTTTAATTTGTTGTCACGAAAATAATAAAGAGAATTGGAAAATAAGATTAAAATAATCAAGATAAAGAGAATGGGCTGGTATTGAATTGCTCAGTAGTGTAGGTGTTGCAAAGTCTAAGAATATCTGTTCTGTCGTCGTGCCTGTCGCGACAGCACCTGTCGCGGCAGCAGTCTGTTGTTAGTCGCGGTAGCGATTACACAACTCTGTACTTCAAGCTTAGCAAGAATCCCTGCTGTGCCTTGGCCTATCCCTAGGTCCAAGTCTTTCGATGAACACGTCTTTGATGATACCTCCCGGCGTGAATCGAAGGATGAACACCGATGTTGTTGAATTCTTCCTTAGCCACTTAACCTCGTCCTATCCCTAGGTCCGAGATAGTTCAACTATAAACTATAGAACCCGCACTTATTCCTTTCGTATACTTAACTCTCTCGATATTAAGTAAATAGATAACCTCACAATGCTCTCCCGATACTCTTGCAAGATGTTAAAACCAGAATAAGAGAACTTGAAGTTTATTTTATTGAATAGAAAATTCCTAAAACAAAAGCAATCCTTGCAACTATTTTACAAATCAACCCGTGGCCCTAGGAGGAATTTAGAACATGTTGAGAAAGGGAAAACGGCTAGGGTTTTGGGAAGAAGGCTAGAGATAGATGATGTCCTCTCCTAGGTCGAATTACATGCCTTTATATAGGCCTTGGGTTCAAGTTTTCTAATATGACAACAATACAAGTTTAAACTAAAGTACAACTCTATTAAAGACTAAATCTTCAGAGAATATATCTTTAATTCGTCCTCCCTTCTTGCTTGGAGTTTCTTCCTTGAACTTTGGGCTTGGCCTTCATTCTGATCTAGGGCTTGGAAAAATATAAGGGTATTCCACGACAGACCAACATAATTTTCTCTTTCTGTCGAGGCCCACTTTGCTTCTTCTCCTCACTATCGCTGTCGTCCTTGGCTGCCACGGCAGCAGCCATGGCGGCATCATCCTCCTTGTTTGCACATCCAGTTCCAGCTCTGCTGTATCACTACCCAGCGCCTGCTTCTCCATCTGCTACAGCAGCAACCTGCAAAAGCAACCAATTTTAGTAGAAACTGTGCCATTTAATATATTTGTGATGTATAACTGAAATCTAACCTAAATACAATGAATTATGTTTGAATGCAGCAGAAATATGGGTTAAATAGGGGGTAAATAATAGAACTTTTGCACACTCAACAATTTCAAACGTCTTATTACATTGTAATTGCTTTTACTATATTGTACCAAACGTTCGTGTTAAAACATATGAAATACGTTTGGAAAGAAAACCGTCTGTAACAAATATCCATTTTTTTCCTTGTTGCACTAACAATTTCTTGTGAGAAATTTAGACAACATAACAGTTGGGGAAAATGTAAAGAATGTTAGAATAATTTTCCAAGCCAAGTATTCTTATTGAGGAGCTATCAAGATTATGATACGGTTCCCATAATTTATTGAAAATAGAAGGGGGTCTCAAAGATAAGAGTTTCAATTACTTTCAATAAATTATTTTTGTGAAAATTATTGTTAGTAAAATTCTCAAAGACTAATTTTGTGTTTTTTGATTTTAGAATTAACAGGTTTTTAAGAGATGTTAATTCTTATGAAGAGATTGAAGATACAAATACGGTGAGAATGAACAAAGTCTACTTGGAATTGTAGTTCTATCTATAAGGTCAGATTATTTAGACTTGTCTATTAATTCATGCTTTTTATCACATGAATTTATATTAAGCCTTTAAGCTAGTCTTTAACTTACTGAGCATGTTTTAGACTATGGTAAAGACTAAAGGCTAGAATGAATGACTATTATAAGTAGTGAGCCCTATATTAAGTATGCTTAATAAGATACTATTGTGAGTAAAAATATCAAGCATGATTTTTTAAGAGACCTTAATTAAAGAAAGAGAAAATTCATAAAAGGCTTATTGAAAAACATTATGAAAATGCATGTCTAGGATTGGTTCTATCAAAGACTTGGTATTTAAGTGTGCCTAGTACACCACCTCTCTTTCATGGTAACCTACCTGGTGCATTGTTCTTTAATGTGCTAACTTTTATAAAAATACTATGACAAATAAGATTTCTTCAAACTTACTCTAGAAGTTAAAAGAGTTGAGATTAATTTGGTTGAGCAGAATACCAAATTTAGTCATAGTAAATAAAATATGTGATGGTCTCTTCAGGGTTAATATGTTGAATAATATGAATGAGAATATGATAGACATTAGTGCTACTAAAAGTATTTTGTAGCAATTAAATCTCTTTGAGATATTTTTCTAAGTAGAGGAAAGGAAAGAGATGATTTATCTTAAGAGTTGTGTTGAAATCTCTTGTAATAAACTCGAGATAATTTTTTCCGTTGTTAGAAAAATTTGAAAACTCTTCATAAATATTTGCATAATATTCATAATTTCTTGAATTAAGAGAAAGTTAAAATTCTCTTTGAATTAAGAGTTGTGTTGAAATCTCTTGTAATAAACTCGAGATAATTTTTTCCGTTGTTAGAAAAATTTAAAAACTCTTCATAAATATTTGCATAATATTCCTAATTTCTTGAATTAAGAGAAAGTTGAAATTCTCTTTGAATGAGATAAAAGGAATTTCATAATCGTTTGAAATTATGTATACTAATCTTAATGATTAATATTTCTCAAAACCTTGAGAATATAATAACGTGTAAACAATATTTGAGTTTGTTAAAACATAGTTTTATGGTTAAAACTCATAAAAAAACTTTACTCTAGTATGATTGAGTATTTATTTACACGTTGTTCAAGATACTTTTGGATTTGTTTCTATCTTAAAAAATGTTAGAAATGTGAGGTGTCTTAAAATGATGATTAAGGTTAGAGAGAAACCCATTTGATCTGTTTACCAAAGGTTAATGACAAAAGTTGGTTCTAGATTCGTCAAGGGGGATGGGTCTAAAGCCCATTGGTTGAGGAATTCATGGTGGATACTCAACTTAGTTATCTAAGTTCAATGTGGTCAAACGAAACCATGAAGAGTACTCATAGTGTACATTTTTACTACTCATCTCTATGACGAACAATGTACATGCCCAGGTTGAGTTTTATTACTCTTAATAAATTCATAGCCCAGATTTTGGGTGGTCTTAGTAAGAAAGACTTGATGAATTTACCGAATTTGGTTGAATAAACTACTCTTAAGAAGTTCATTTCCCAATATTGAGTGGGTAGTCGTATCGCGAATGACTGCCCAGTATTGAGTGGGAAGTCCTGTCGCGAAGGACTGAATGAACTTGCCTAATGAATTCAATACCAAGAGTTTGGTTTGTTCTATTGAGAAGAACTTATTGAATTCACCGATTAAAGAGGTTGAGTTTTTATTCTTAATGAATTCTTATCCCAGAGTTTGGGTGGTTCATTTTATAAATGAACTTGAAGAATTCACCTATTTATTTGAGAGGATGAGCTAAAGGAAAAAAGCTCTTAATTATTTCATAGCTATTATTTGAGTGGTTGATGTTGAGATAAACTTGATGAAATAACCTATGTAAGTGAGAAGGACTAGCCAGTAGCCACCTTCTATGAAAAATGTTGGACCGTTTTTCTAGTACACTTACTAGAATCTTGAGGAAATAGGCTATATATACATTCGTATATATACTTTGTAGACACATCGAGGACTTCGGTGGATAAAGGGGTTAGTTGTGTGTTATGAGTTTACCCTAATCTTTAAAAGTTCAAGACTAGTTTCACTTGTCTAAGAGAAGAATTGCTCATCATCACTATGTACTAGTTCAAGATATGTTCACTAGTGCTTAAGCAACTAATCTCGTTATTGCTCTTCTCATGTTATAACTTCAATGCTCTCATATCTACGAAGGATATTTTTTCGCATTGGTGGGGGATTGTTGTTTATACTCAAAATATAACTAATATAATAATGATATTTAATTCTATTATTAATAGAATTAATTTGTGATGTGGAGATAACGATTTTGCCCTCACTATTTAGCCTATAAATAGTGTGCAATTTCTCTTATTTGAGATATACCTAAGCAATAGAGTTTGCTTTAGAAACACTCTCATTGGTTTTTATAAACCTGTCACGAGTGTTGATTTTGAGTTGAGAGAAGAGAAATACCATCAGAGTCCGCTCCATCTTTCGGGTGTACGAAGTTTGGAGAGCCGTGCGAACCTCAGGGGGCCGTTCGTTCATTATAGCGATTACACACATCGGGGCGAATTCACTTCTAAGGCAGTGGTTAATACCATGAAACGGTTTGGTTTGTTTTAATTATTTTATAATTTTCCAGTCAGTGCTAACACATCGTTTTGCAGTAGTCTATTTTCCAACAGTATTTACTTTTGCTCACCCAACTTAAAAATAATGTTTTGATCACTTATGTTATCGTTTTATAACATTTTAGTCACTTATGCTATCATTTATAATGTTTTGGTCACTTGGAAGTTAAATGTTGTTAATTTGATGACGTAACACATTAGTAAAGGGATTAATTTTTAATTTGATTCCCAAAATTTAGATAAATACTAATTTTACGCTTAAAATTTAGATAAAATATCAATTTAACCATTTGAGGTTCTGAAACTGAACAAGAATGTGGAGGATTAACACAATGTGTATATGTATTGCTTGAACACGAAGAGCCCAAATTGTGATTAAAGATGGATTAATTTGTCTTATAGCGATGATAGGTTAGATCAAGGTTTTATTTTTATGTTTCCAAATCTCGACACACCAATCTATCATTCTTTTTATTTAATTTGTTGAAGTAATAACATTTCTTGTAATAATATTACAGCTCTTGTGGGATCGATATGTGTGCTTTGTACACACTTTATTACTTGAATGTCGTGTACGTTTGCATTGCATATATGTATTGTCAACACATCAGTAATTAATGATGACTAAATGTATAATTATATAAATTTATTTACATGCTAAGTTAACATCTCTGTTATTTTTAACGATTGGTGGCTTGATTAATATCATTTAAATAATTAAGTGGTTTGATAACGAATTAAAAGATCAGTGGTCAAAATGGAATCGAGACAATAGTTCAGTCATGGTATAATTTACCCTTTTTTGTGTGTGTAACGATGTGTAATGTTAGTGATGTCTAGCGGTGTCTATAGTCCATTCTAGAATTTTTCAATATTTAAACATTATAACAACTCTGACGTATTTAAACAAAGCTGTAAAATTTATTTGAATTAAATATCTCATTGGTACAGAAGGAAGCCGACCACCGACGTGGACCACTCAGTCCACTCAAAATTTGACAAGTGCAATTTATTTTAAAATAAAAAACCTTCATTTACCTATGGAATAATTGCAAGATTAGTGCTCTACATTTTACAGATATTTCAATATTGTCCTTTAACTTATAAAATTAAAATAATAAATATTTATTTAAAAATATAAAATATTAAAACCAACACCTAATTGACACGTGGCACAATATAAAAAATATAATATTTATTTTTATGTTTTCTCTCCCCGCTCTTAGTTTCCTCTCCCTGTTCAACTAAACCCAAAAATTGGTAAGCAAGCTGTGCTGGTCACCATCAGTCGTCACCGTCGTCGACCACCAGACCAGCCGCCGTAGCAGACGGTCATTGGACCTAGAAAATTCTAAAGTAAATAAATTTATGTTTATCATCAAGTTAAAACGCTTGAAACCAAAAAAAGAATAATCAATAAAGAAAATAAAAAGGAGGGAAAGTATTCATCTCCAACTTTGGTCGGATTCTTGAAGCTTGTGACACTTTGATGAGGAGAAAGACATATCTTAGAATCGATTCGATCTAACGACCGAAATTGGAGATCAGGATGGAGAAGTTTGAAACTTCGAACAATATTCCAAGGTTTTGATGAGTATAATCAAGGAGAGAGTGGAGCTTCTTTTATTTTATTTTATTTTATTTTATTTCTTAAAATTAATGACAAAGTTAAAAGAATCTATAAAAGGTATGAAGTAGGAGCGATGAGCGAAACTAATAATTTTGGAGGTTGTTTCGTAAAATATATATGTCTGCATCGGCAAACAAACCACAAAAGGAGATCAAACTACTGAAGATTACCGACAATTCGCAAATCAGAGCCAAACGTCATCAAAAACATATCCACGAATGCAGCCACAACGGTAGACGATAACCAGTGGCGGATCTAGACTTCGTATCAAGTTGGTTCAAGAAAATCAAAGTTAAAGTCAAACGAACTAAAATTTTTCACAATCAATGACTTTGTCTATTAGAAAAAAAAAATGAGACTTGAAAAGAATATAAATTTTGAAATACTATTTTTGAACCAAAATAATTTGAAATACTAAAGAATTTAAGGCCCAAACATCTTTTACTCTACTTTTGTAGATACTATTTTTAATTTTTGCTTGAGTTTGACCACTTTATGTTCCATGTGGTAGATCAAGTGGGTTCAAGTACATTCAATATTTTTCCTCTCCCAAACTTTCATGCTTTTTACAAGGATTTTCTAGATCTAAGTAGGGTCAATTTACCCCACTAAACTACACCTCAATCCGCCCATGACGATAACGTGCCATAAGGCATAGAAAAAGCATTCTACAAAAGCAGACAAAAAATGTGCTACAAGATAAATAAAAACTAGAAAAAAGCTATAACACCCCTTCTCGGTCTGGTAGAGAATCGGGTCGGAATGTGTTACCGGAAAACGAAGCGACAAACAGTGTTATAAAATTTAAAATAAACTCATGATTGGTCAATAGATGATGTCCAACATACAACCAACACATTCTTTAATCTATATTATCAAGGAGAATACACAATCATCAATCAAGGGTCATTTTATAATTATTACAAGCATGTAGGACTAATTGGTAAATCTTAACAAATTTGAGGTCTCTTATCGAATAGACCCTGCCAAAGTGAAATTCATTACTAAAGAGTTATACTTACCAAAATTCATTCAATTCTGAAGCCATTATCACTATCAATTTAACTCTACAAGAAACAATGACTAAATTGTAAAATAATCAAAGTTGTCCAATGAGTCATAATAAACTTACCTAATCCCGTTTCGAAACACTCTAGACTGTTTCGGAACGGGTGCACAAGAGTCAACCTTGTTGACCCAACATCACAGACTGTTTCGATACAGGCTTGACCTGTATCGGAACGGGTTGACCAGCATTGACTTTGACTTGACCGTTCCGAAAATTGTATCGAAACAGGGGTCTCCAAAGGCAAAAAAATGTTCCAAAATTGCATCACTTCGTTCTAGAACGCCCTTAATGTCAGGTTCAAAGTTAGGGTACCCGTATCGAAACGTCATCACCCGTTTCGATACGAGGAGGTCTGTAATGACAAATTTTGTCTGGTTCTTATGCAAATTACCCTATCAAATGATGTCCAATTGCAACGAAACTTTATACGCAACATTTCAAAGATATAAACTTCTAACATACCAAATTTCATAGCTATATGAATATGTTTACCTCGTTTTTACCTTTTTAGCAAAGCATGCATAATTAAGGCTATATCCAAAGGACCAAAAGGGTCATTTAAGGCTAATGACCTTATTACAAGATAGACAAAACACCAACACAACAAAATGAGCATATTTGACAAGTTTAAATACTTTGCCACCTTCCTAGGAGTTTAAGGTCATAAATACATTACTTGTAGCTTAGTAGTGACTTGTTCTTGCGGCCGATCCAATCTTCCAACGTACAACTCTTTAACCTGAAAATGCATGAGGGAAAACACATTAGGCACACCTTGCCTAGTGAGGTAGTCACAAATAACATAAATGATGGAATGCCATAGCTACAATGATACTTAATTTCATGTTAACATAATCAATGCCATATAACAATGCAATAAGCAATAAGTATGTATCTCTTTCATTCATAATTCCTTGGATTGGATTAAAATCGTGGATACACGAATTCCTACGCCTCGCCAAAACAATGAATGTTCGAATCCCTCTGCCTCGCCAAAGTGACCAATAACAATACACATCCCTCCGCCTCACCAAATCAATATAGGTTGTAGCCTTAGGACCATAGTCCACCCATACACCGAGCTCATGAATTCTATGGCATGTCAATTGTATCTCGAGTCCATTCCAATCCAAGGTCATAATGTACATATTCATTTCAATGATCCATGATATACCAATATTCCATAAATTCGATATAGTCAATGATTAATACACATATATGTCAACATCAATATCTCATGAATTGGTGACATTATCAATGTCTGATGATTTCAATGCAATGATCTCTTAACAATGCTTATATCAATGTTGACGCACAATGGCCATAATCAATGTTCAATGATAACTTACCGACACTTACCCAAGTGTCCGATTTAACATCCAATACAGTCTCTTCAACAACAATGTTAGCGAAACGATTTAAGACAACAAATAATGATCTGGAAAGGCCTTTCGCCTAAACCCGAGACTCTGACTACACTCACCTTAGCAATTCGAAGCTTTAAGGCTCTCAAATAGTGATTCCTTTATTCCTAGCTTGGGACAGAGATGGTGATACCTCTTTCTCCCTTTCTTGAGCTAGAAAGTTTAATAGGAAACTTATTAGAATTGATGTTTCGACATCAAAATCAACATAGGGATGTCGAAATCAATATCCAACATCAATAAAGATAGCAACAAGGAGATATCCATGGATAGTCAAAACCCTAGCTTAGATTACACCCAAAATATCCATGGAATCCATTAATTGAATGAGGAATATAGCTTACCCGATCGATAACAACGTTTCGTTATCGTTAAAGTGAAGAAATAACAAGCTTGGATTCCCACCAATGAAGGTGTGTGCTTAGGTGAAGAAGATGATGAAATAGAGGTGCTTGCTTCCTATATTTTCGGGTAAGCTTTCTTTACTTCCTTGTTTTCTATTTTTAATTCAAGGCTTTCCTTCATTTGAAGGAAGGTCATTAGGTAACTCCACGTAAGTGGAGAGTTTAATTCAAGGGGCTAATCGCATGGTTAGCCCCTTACTTTTCACACTAATTTAATTTTACCCTCCAACTTCGATAACAATAATTAACTAGTCGGTGAAATCTTTAAGCTTCATCAATGTAAAATTTATGACCATCAGAAATGAATTTCGACTAGACCGGATTTCGGGGTGTTACAACTCTCCCCCCTTAAGAAATATTCATCCTCAAATTTTACCTGAACTGAAGAGGTGCGGGTATTGTTGTCGCATAGTTTCTTCAGGCTCCCAAGTGGCCTCCTCAATCGTGTGACTTCTCCAAAGCACTTTAACTAAGGGTACAATTTTGTTGTGAAGCCTTTTGACTTACTTAGCAAGAATCTTAACCAGTTCTTCTTCATAGGATAAGTTTGGCCGTATTTCTACGGATTCGGGTTCCACAATGTGTGAGGGGTCAGACCGATACTTCTGAAGCATCTATACATGAAAGACATTACAGATTTTACTCAATTCTGAGGGTAGCAAAAGTCGATATGCCCACTGAGCCAATCTTTTCAATAATTTTCCCTTCTTGCCAAACCTCAAGATCATGAATGAGGGTCACTCGTTCTTCGATTTCACGAAGCAAATCAGAGCCTAACACTCTGCCCTCACCCAGCTCTGACCAGCACAACAGAGTTCTGCATTTTCTACCATACAATGCTTCATACGGGGCCGTTTGAATGGACGCTTGATAACTGTTATTATAAGAAAATTTGACAGGAGGTAGAGATTTCTCCCAAGTCCCACCAAAGTCGATTATACATGCCTGAAGTATGTCTTCCAAAATTTGAATTACCCTTTCTAACTAACCGTCAGTTTGAGGGTGGAAGGCTGTGCTAAGATTAACTCTGGTGCCCAAAGCTCCTTGTAGGGTTCTCCAAAACTGAGATGCAAACCGAGAATCTCGATCAAAGATGATAGATTCAGGCACTCCGTAGAGTCGGATCACTTCATTGATGTATAAGTCAGCTAGCTTAGGAAGACCGTAGTCCATTCTAACCGGTACGAAATGAGCTGTCTTCGTAAACCGATCTACAATAACCCATATAGCATCATGCTTCACAGGGATTAACGGTAGGCCACTGACAAAATCCATGGTTATCTTTTCCTATTTCCATTTCGGTGGATCAATAGGTTGTAAGAGTCTTGTAGGAGCACAATGTTCTGCCTTAACACATTGACACGTGAGGCACTTGAAAATATAATCAACAATAGCCTGCTTCATGCCTGGCCACCAATATAGTTCACTTAGATCTTTATACATTTTCACAGACCCAGGGTGAATGGAAAAAAAACTCGAATGAGCTTCAACAAGAATGTCGATGCGGAAAGTTTCATCATTAGGCACGCAAACTCGATCATGAAAACATAGGAGTCCTTCAAAATTAATTTTGAAGTCTGGATTATCTGATAGCTTAGAGATAATGGCTTGGAGCTCGAAATCTTGTTCTTGAAAGTCCTTAATTCGTGAAATGATGGTAGACTGAACTTGAAGTTCAGCTACGAGGCATTGATTCTTTCGAAGCCGGAAGTGAGCGTTAATTGCTCGAGAAGCTACACGAGAGTGATGTAACGATGAGTTAGCATGCTTCACCATACTTATAACTTCAAATTCATAATCAATGCTTACCAGGCAGAGGTTTGCGGCTGAGTGCATCAGCTACAACATTAGCCTTGCCCGGATGATACTCAATGACTAAATCATAATCCTTAAGAAGTTTCATCCACCTCCGTTGTCGAAGATTCAACTCCTTTTGCGTCAACATGTACTTGAGGATTTTGTGGTCGGTGAAAAGATAGCATTTCTCCCCATAGAGATAATGCCTCCAGATTTTCAAGGCAAAGACAACTGCAACCAATTCTAAATCGTGGGCAGGATAGTTCATCTCATGTGGCTTAAGTTGCCTTGAAGCGTAAGCAATAACCTTACCTTCTTGCATCAATACACACCCTAACCCAAGATGCGAGGCATCACCGTAAACTGTATAATCTTTTCTAGACTCAGGCTGGGTCAAGACATGTGCATGGGCTAGGACTTG
Organism: Hibiscus trionum; assembly: GCA_030270665.1. NCBI lineage: Eukaryota > Viridiplantae > Streptophyta > Magnoliopsida > Malvales > Malvaceae > Hibiscus > Hibiscus trionum. The sequence goes on along the minus strand of BSYR01000017.1, from coordinate 45,326,432 downwards.
TTTCAACTGATCAAAGCTTCGTTGTTGGACTTCACTCCAAACAAAAGGTGTCTCATTCCGCAACAATTTAGTTAAAGGGGCGGCTAACATTGAAAATCCTTTCACGAACCTATGATAATATCCAACAAGCCCGGGAAAACTTCTAACCTCACCAACATTCTTTGGAGGATGCCAATCCACAATAGCTTGAATTTTCTTCGGATCCACATGAACACCCGATGCGGATACAACATGCCCCAGAAAGGCCACTTAAGTGAGCCAGAATTCACACTTAGAAAACTTCACGCACAACTGTTTCTCTCTCAGAGTCTGGAGTACAATACAAATGTGATCTCGGTGTTCCGATTCATTCTTGGAATAAATCAAGATATCTTCTATCAACACCACAACAAATTTATCAAGATAGGGCATGAATACCCGATTCATTAAATCCATAAAAGCTGTCGGTGTATTCGTTAGTCCGGAAGGCATTACTAAGAATTCATAATGTCCATATCTTGTACGAAAGGCAGTCTTAGGCACATCACACTCGTTGACTTTCATTTGATAGTAACCCGACCTTAGATCAATCTTGGAGAACAAAAAAGCATCTTTTAATTGATCGAACATGTCGTCTATCCTGGGCAAAGGATATTTATTCTTAATGGTGACTTTGTTCAATTGTCTATAATCAATGCACAAACGCATCGAACCATCATTCTTTTTGACAAAAAGAACTGGGGCTCCCCAAGGTGAAGAGCTCGGTTAGATAAAATCCTTGTTCATAAGGTCTTGAATTTGAGCTTTTAATTCCTTCAACTCCACAGCCGCCATTTGATATGGTACAATGGAAACTGGAGCAGTCCCAGGTTGCACCTCAATACCAAATTCTACTTCACGGGTTGGGGGCAATCCTGGAAGCTCGCCAGAAAAAACATCTGGGAATTCATTTACTGTATCAATGTCATGGATCTGAGGTTCATTCTTGGATTCAGTGGACAATGCACACAACATGGAGTTCCGAGATTCAATCAACATTATCCTTTCTTTGCCAAGGCCTCGAAGATACAATTTTCGCTTACTGAAGTCTACCCACGCTTGATGGTTACTAAGCCAATCCATGCCTAGGATCGCATCAAACTCGTGGATTGGTAAAACTAGGAAGTCTGCAGGGAACATAATTCCTTGAATCATGATTGGACAGTTCTTACATACAAGGCTTATAGCAACACAATCACCTAACGGATTTGTCACAGAGACTTTTGTTGCTAAAGGTTCACTAGACATCCTATGTCTTTTAACCAATTCTAGGCTTATAAAAGAATATGTAGATCCATGATCAATCAATACATACAATGAGTGAGCATATAACATAACGGTACATGCTATAACATCAGGCTCTTCATCCTCCTTGCGGCCTCTCACATGGTACAACTTGGCAGAGGCCTTCGATTCTTGCTTCCCGGATCCGCCTGGCCTACCTGATGCTCTCGAAGGTACTTTTCTTGGCCCTTTTCCTCGAAAGGACTGATCGGGTGAAGTGATGTCTCCACGCACAGCCACTTACTTGGAGGGATTCTGAGGACAATCCCGGATGAAATGTCCTTGTTTGCCACAGAAGAAACATGCTCCCGTCTGCCTACGGCATTGCCCTGCCGAGTGTCGTTTCTGGCAGAAGTTACAGACTGGATGTTGAACACTCCGATTCGAACCTCCAGTACTCTCTAATGAGGCCGCCTTAAACCAGGACTGGGTGATAGTCTGTGGTCTCTCAATGTTCCATGAGCGGGAAGGCTGCGAGAAAGAAGCTTGCTTCAAACCTTGATACTTGCCTTTCTTGTTCCATTTAGGAGGTCGGGAGTCACTCCATGTTCTTTTCTCAGATCGGTTAGACATATTTCCTCTCTGAGCTCTCTGCGCTGCTTCTATTGCTTTAACTCGGTTCACCAAATCCTGGAAATTGGTGATACCTAAGGCAGTAAACATAGGTCGTAGCTCATTGCTCAACCCATCAATGAACATTCTGCACTTGTCTTCTTCTTTCTTTATAAACTCGGCTCCATATTTGCAATACTTGCAGAAATCATGGATGTACTGCTCGATAGGCCTCCCACCTTTCTCAAATGAAGAAAAGTGCTCCTTCTTTCCGTGAGATAGTGCTCACTGATGTACTTATTCCGGAATTCCTTGAGAAAGAATTACCAAGTGACCGATTCTTCGGGAACAGTAAGGATAGCAATCTCCCACCATATCAGAGCTTCATCGGTTAACAAAGCGATAGCACACTCTAGCTTGTGCTCATCAGAGCACTACAACTGCTTGTTCAAGAAGCGTAGGGTATTATCCAACCAGTATTCAGCAATTTCATGATTATCATCGTCTTATCCAGTGAAAGAATAGGCTCGAAGTGAAGCCAGTTTGTCCACAGAGGCTCGGACATACTGAGCAACAAGAGGAGTAGGCTGAACTGGTGGTGTTGCTTGCATCGCAGTCATAAACTGCTTAAACATGTTTACCATATTCTAATAACATTCAGCTTGAGCATTAGGTGCAACAGGCTCCGCACCCTGAACAAGAGGGTCCTGTGGTTGCAGTGGGTCTGGAGGATTTCCTCCCCTAACCTCCTCGCCATGTGTCGAGGAGCCGGAAGTTTGCTCATCTACATGAGCTTCATTTGTCGCAGACATAACTATATGAAAGATCAGATTAGTCGACAAGTCACAATATATACAAAATAAAACTCCTAGGTGGCAAAGTAAAACAATAACAATACAATGGACTTCAGTTTAGTCCTAGAATCAACTAAACTCTAGCTCTGATACCACAAATGTAACACCCCATTCCCAGTCTAATAGAGAATCGAGTCAGAATGTGTTAGCAGAAAATGAAGTGACAAACAATGTTATAAAATTTAAAATAAACTCATGATTGGTCAATAGATGATGTCCAACATACATCCAACGCATTCTTTAATCCATATTATCAAGGAGAATACACAATCATCAATCAAGGGTCATTTTATAATTATTACAAGCATGTAGGACTAATTGGTAAATCTTAACAAACTTGAGGTCCCTTATCGAATAGACCCTGCAAAAGTGAAATTTGTTACTAAAGAGTTATACTTACCAAAATTCATTCAATTCTGAAGCCATTATCACTATCAATTTGACTCTACAAGAAACAATGACTAAATTGTAAAATAATCAAAGATGTCCAATGAGTCATAACAAACTTACCTAACCCCATTTTGAAACACTCTAGACTGTTTCGGATTGGTTGCACTAGAGTCAACCTTGTTGACCCGACATCACAGACCGTTTCGATATAGGCTTGACCTGTATCGGAACGGGTTGACCAGCATTGACTTTGACTTGGCCGTTCCGAAACCTGTATCGAAACAGGGGTCTCCAGAGGCAAAAAATGTTCCTAAATGGCATCACTTCGTTCTGAAATGCCATTAATCTCAGGTTCAAAGTTAGGGTACCCGTATCGAAACGCCATCACCTGTTTCGATACGGGGAGGTCTATAATGACAGATTTTGTCTGGTTTTTATGCAAATTACCCTATCAAATGATGTCCAATTGCAACGAAACTTTATACGCAACATTCCAAAGATATAAACTTCTAACATACCAAATTTCATAGCTATATGAATACGTTTACCTCATTTTTACCTTTTTAGCAAAGCATGCATAATTAAGGCTATATCCAAAGGACCAAAAGGGCCATTTAAGGCTAATGGCCTTATTACAAGATAGACAAAACACCAACACAAAAAAATGAGCATATTTGACTAGTTTAACTACTTTTCCACCTTCCTAGGAGTTTAAGGTCATAAATACATTACTTGTAGCTTAGTAGTGACTTGTTCTTGCGGCCGATCCGATCTTCCAACGTACAACTCTTTAACCTGAAAATGCATGAGGGAAAACACATTAGACACACCTTGCCTAGTGAGGTAGTCACAAATACCATAAATGATGGAATGCCATAGCTAAAATGATACATAATTTCATGTTAACATAATCAATGCCATATAACAATTCAATAAGCAATAAGTATGTATCTCTTTCATTCATAATTCCTTGGATTGAATTAAAATCGTTGATACGTGAATTCCTACGCCTCGCCAAAACAATGAATGGTCCAATCCCTCTGCCTCGCCAAAGTGACCAATAAAAATACACATCCCTCCGCCTCACCAAATCAATATAGGTCGTAGCCTTAGGACCATAGTCCACCCGTACACTGAGCTCATGATTTCTATGGCATGCCAATTGTATCCCGAGTCCATTCCAATCCAAGGTCATAATGTACATATTCATTTCAATGATCCATGATATACCAATATTCCATAAATTCGATATAGTCAATGATTAATACATATATATCTCAACATCAATATCTCATGAATTGGTGACATTATCAATGTCCGATTATTTCAATGCAATGATCTCTTAACAATGCTTATATCAATGTTGATGCACAATGGCCATAATCAATGTTCAATGATAACTTACCGACACTTACCCAAGTGTCCGATTTAACATCCAATACAATCGCTTCAACAACAATGTTAGCGAAACGATTTAAGACAACCAATAATGATCCGGAAAGGCCTTTCGCCTAAACCCGAGACTCCGACTACACTCACCTTAGCAATTCGAAGCTTCAAGGCTCTCGAATAGCGATTCCTTTATTCCTAGTTTGGGACGAAGATGGTGATACCTCTTTCTCCCCTTCTTGAGCTAGAAAGATTAATAGGAAACTTATTAGAATTGATGTTTCAACATCAAAATCAACATAGGGATGTTGAAATCAATATCCAACTTCAATAAAGATAGCAACAAGGAGATATCCATGGATAGTCAAAACCCTAGTTTAGATTACACCCAAAATATCCATGGAATCCATTAATTGAATGAGGAATATAGCTTACCCGATCGATAACAATGTTTCGATATCGTTAAAGTGAAGAAATAACAAGCTTGGATTCCCACCAATGGAGGTGTGTGCTTAGGTGAAGAAGATGATGAAAGAGATGTGCTTGCTTCATATATTTTCGGGTAAGCTTTCTTTACTTCCTTGTTTTCTATTTTTAATTCAAGGCTTTCCTTCATTTGAAGGAAGGTCATCAGGTAACTCCACGTAAGTGGAGAGTTTAATTAAGGGGCTAATCGTATGGTTAGCCCCTTACTTTTCACATTAATTTAATTTTACCCTCCAACTTATAATTCCTTCATTTTAGCCACTAAAAGCTTAATATTACTTAATAGGATTCAAATCCGATGTTTAAAGCCTAGTTAGGGTTCGATAAAAATAATTAAATAGTCGGTGAAATCTTTAAGCTTCATCAATGTAAAATTTCCGACCATCGGAAATGAATTCCAACTAGACCGGATTTCGGGGTGTTACAAAAGCTCCAATATATATAAAAACAAGAACTAGATATAAAATATAAGGAAAAAAAGCTACCAAATTTATTGTTCGTTACTGTTGATGAGTGTTTAAAATTGGATATATTTTATTGATTATTATTCCTCGTTGTCGATTTATTACTACTGATTTAGTTCTGTTTTACTGACTTTTGTTGCAGAAACCTATTTTCCAGAACCAACAGTAAGGAGGGCGCATTCTGAATTTTTTTATTGTTGGATCATGGCTGGAGTCGTGGGCATGACATAGGGCACGACGTTTTCCAACCTAGCCGATTTGGATTGTCCAGTCAGCAATTTCTAGAAGACGGATCAACATTATCTTGAAGTCAGTTTCAGAATTATCTTGGAGATAAGGGCATGAGAGATAAATACAAGGATATCCCGAAGATAAAGCAGAATTTAACCTGAGCCACATGATTCGAATTTATTATCTTTATCTTTTGTGATAAACCTTTGATTTTGATTTTGGATATTTAGCTTAAATATTTTATCTTTATCTTTTATCTTTATTAGGATTTTTAGTTGTTTTACATTGTTAGAATTCTCGGGTATAAATACCCCCTAGGTTCAACCTTTGAACTCAGATTGAAAATTTGTAATTCTTCGGTTGATTTCTATTGATGCTTTATTTTCTTTTCACTTTCTTCTTTATTTTCTTTTTCCAAACCAAATGCTTAGCATGATCCAATCCATGCTTAGCTAAATTTTCATTTAGCCTAAAGCTTTGCAATGGCTCAATTCTAGTCGTGAGAATTGAGTTGTACTTCATAACTTCGGAAAGTGTTCTTTGATTCTCTGGAAATAAGGAGTGGAAATCGGCCATCCCTTTAAAGTTTCTACACCTCCAACTCAAAAAGACGTCGTTGTTTTAAAAAGTTTTTTGACTTACGATTTGGAAGGTGGATCGGTTGGTCGTAATCCAACTTCCTACGAACAAACTTAGCAGCGGTCCGCTAGGGGGAATCAAGATCGAGTTTGATTCTCTGTGAGACACCATAACTCGAGTTGGGCTCTTCCAATACTCAAAGAGGCTTGGAGCTAACATCGATATGTGTGGTTAGACCAAGGAAGATAAAATTTCGGAGATAGACATGGAAATATCGATTAACCGGAGAGAAGAGTTAGTGGCAGGGGTTGGGCTTTGTTGACTGTAACCGACGCACTATCCAGAAGGGAAAATTATTTCGATGATCGATCGAAATTGAGGCTAGCAAAGCCTATGGCTAAATCATCATCATTGAATTCTTTCTTTACAAATTGTTTTTTTCACTTATACTTTATTTTTACACAGTTAATATCTCTAACCCCCCCCTCTTTTATTTTTGTAGTTAAATCAAGGTTGAAACAAAGAAGCAAAGCTGTCAATTTTCCTAAGTCCCCGCGGATCAACCCTACTTCTCTACATTACTTTCACTATTTAATTTTTAGAGATTAAGATTATTTTTATTTGACAAAATTAGCACTTGTCAACCGCCGATGAATCAAGATCTAAAGAGAAAAAAAAGAAAATAGGATTAGAATTGTGAGAGCGGCACGACACTATGGTTTTGTCTTGAAATCGAGATTTAAATGGTCTTTAACCATGTGTTGTTTGGTAGGTTTTACAGTACAAATTAGTTTCAATCGTTTTTTAGATAAATTAATAGTTAAATTACAAGTTGTTAGGACCAATTTTGTTTTTATTTTTTTGGATAAATGATGTGTGAATTTATCCAAGAAACCAGGAATCTGCTACCATGTATAAAAGAGTTCTTTACAAAAGAGAAAACAAAAGCAAAAATCTACTATAGATTCCAAGCTATACAGAGGTCAACATTCGTCTGTGTGGTTCTATCTATATTTTTGTAACATAAACATAGATGTATAATATCTTTGACGAATAAAACAATGTCAGCAACAATTTGAGTTTTCCCCATGAAGTGCCGAGCATTCTGTTCCAACCAGAAACTATAGATGAGAGCATTCCAAGAGAGTCTAAGAATGGCAGAAAAAAGGGACTTACCCTTGTAATGAGTAGTAGCCCAAGCAAGCTCTCCATTCCAATCCAACACGGGGCGAGAGATATTACAAAGTTGCAAAAGATAGCAACCAGATAGATTGTGAGAAGTGACAATCAAAGAAGAGATGGTTTCTTGACTAGGGTTGATAATGAGCCAAGTCGGCTTGCGAGCTACTCGGGCTCGACTCGGTCAAAGCTCGGTCAAAGATTGGCTCGAGTGAGCATGACTCGGGCTCAGGCTCAGCTCGAGACCTTAAGCTCGTGAACAAGCTCGAGATAATTATATATATTATATATAGGAAAATATTTTGACACACAGTTTACACAAGCTCTTTAATTTTAGGGTTTTATGTTAGGGTTTAGGGGTTTAGTTTGCAAGGTGTAGAATTTAAGGTTTAGGGTTTAGGGTTTGAGATTTAGGTTTTAGGGTGCTAAGGTTTGGGATTTAGGTTATAAATTTTATAGAAGGATTGTGTAAATTTTTTTACACAGCTTGTGTATCAAAATATAATCCTTATATATAGGCTACATATGCACTAAAAGTAATCTATTTAGCAAAAGAAAAATAATTAAATAAATTAGGGAAAATCTACTAAAAGCAAATTCACTAAAATAGTTTGGGCATTTTCTTTAGTTGGTTGTTGTTTGATTTTGTATTTTCTTTGATTATGTGTTTGCATTGTAAAATATTTCTTGGTTTTTGGATTAATCTAATTTTTGGACACTCTTTTCTCTTTTCTCGACATTGAATTTCGTTTCATTGTTGATTATGAAAAAGGCTTTTAACGAGGCCCCATCTTTTTATAAAAAAATTATAGCAAAATTTTCCATTTCGATCCGAGCCGAGCCTGAACTGAGCCCGAGCCGAGCCCAATAGTACTATTTTTGAGCTGAGCTCGAGCCTAAAATTTCGAGCTCGACGAGCCGAGCCTGACCAGGCTCGGGCTCAGCTCGTTATCACCCCTATTCTTGACTCAGCATCGGAGCCACATAAGAGGCAAGTATTAGCCACCGAGAGACCCATCTTTTGTAACCTGTCATAGGTGGGAAGGCGGTCAAGGACTACCATCCAGCTGACTATAGCATGTTTGGGTATGTATAGGGGAAACCATACCAACCTATACCAAGGAACCTTTTCTTTCTTTTCACAAATCATCTCCCAGATCCATCTAAGTTTAACCACCGATCAATTTTGGTTTGAGGCAAAAAGAGAAGCTGCAATGGGTCATAATTTCAATAGTTTCTTCATTATCCAACTAAGATCAAGTTTAGTCTCTATATGCCATAAGTCAACATTTTTCAGGACATATTCTTTGGTCCATACCACCCACAAAGACCCATGATTGGCAAGAATGTTGCGAATAAGTGCAAGAAAGCAAGCATTAGATCATCATTCTAGGTTTTTAAGCCCCAACCCTCCTTCAGACTTGAGGGAACAGATTTGTGACCAGCCAAAACGTGCAGCATGAGCTGCATGATCTGAGCCCTTCCAAAAGAAACGGGAGCAGAGTTGTTCTATTCGTTTAAGGACTGCTTTTGGGAGAGGAACTTGTCTACACCAATAGTTTGTGATGCTATAAAGCACAGATTGAATAAGATGTAGACGCCCCCCATAACTGAGGTGCTTCTCATACCATATCTTTAATTTGTCGGAGATTTTATCGATCAGAGGCCCACAATCTTTGATAGTGAGCTTCTTGGTTACCAAAGGGATGCCCAAATAGCGAACATGGAGTTTTCCAATCATAAAACTAGAATTCGCAGTAATATCAGCAAGGCAAGAGGATAATATACCCGAGACAAACAATTCCGATTTAGAAGCGTTAAGCTTCAAGCCTGAGTATTTGTAAAAGACTTCTAAGATACTGAGAACTTCAAGAACAGAATTTGAATCTCCTCTGCTGAAAATCAGAAGATCATCCACGAAGCACAAATGAGTGAGATCGATACTCTTACACTTTGGATGATATTTGAATACACCCTGCTTAACAACATTATTCAATAGTGAAGATAGGACATTCATAACCAGGATAAATAAGTAGGGAGACAAAGGGTCGCCCTGTCGGACCCCTCTCTTACCCGTTAAAGAAACCTACCAAGGTTCCATTGAGAGAGATAGAGAAGCGAGATGTAGTGATGCACACAGTAATCCACTCTCTAAACTATAAGGGTAATCTAATAGCTGCAAGGATCTTTAGGAGAAAAGGCCAGTCAATGGAGTCAAAAGCTTTCTTAAGGTCAACCTTAAGAGCATATATCGGAGAAAAGGATGATCTAGGATAACCGTTTACGATTTATTGGGCAAGGAGAACATTGTCTGTGATACTTCTGCCCTTAATAAACGCATGTTGATTGGGGGAAATCAGAGATGGAAGATATTCAATCAGTCGGGAAACAAGAACTTTGGTGATGGTCTTATAAACCACTAAGCAACATGAGATGGGATAGAATTCCTTAGGTTCAGAAACATTTGCCACTTTCGAAATCAATGCAATAGATGTAGCATTAAAGGTCGGAAGTAGGCAAGATGTCTGGAAAAAGTGCTGGATAGCTCTGAGAAAGTCATCTCCAACAATATCCCAAGCCACACGAAAGAATCCAATTGTATAACCATCCAGTCCCGAACTCTTATCGATACTTTGTTTAAAAAGAGCATTCTTGATTTCAGAATCACTAACATGCCGAGATAAGGTGGACGCTGCTTTAGAAGGGAGAGTTTGTTGCATAAGTTCAAAGAGAGATTCAACATAACAGTTCTGAACATTGTCATCTTTAATGCCTATGAGGCCAGTGAAGAAATTGATCATCTCAGAAGCCATATCATCAAAAGTGTCAAGTCGGTTACCATCTTCATCTACAAGAATCGAATAGTATTTCTTTTACACTTGGACTTTACTGCATTATAGAAAAAACGAGATCTTGAATCCCCTTCTTGAATCCAAGTGACACGATCCTTTTGCTTAAGGAAAGAGGCTTCAACTACCTCAAGTGCACTCAACTCATTTTCCAGAAATCTTTTAACAGCTATGTCGACAACAGCCCCAGAAAGATTAGAGAGTTGCATAGCTTCAAGTTGTTGTCTTTTCAGAATGACTTGTCCCGATAAATCATCAAAATGAGATTTGTTGAACACTCTCAAGGTTGTCTTAAGTCTTCCCATCTTGCCAAAAAGTACTTCCATAGGGTCTCCTGTAATATCAACTCCCCAAGAGTGTGCCACAACACTTAGGAAATCAGGGTGTGTAGTCCAAAAGTTAAAGAACCTGAAAAGTTCGGGTCTATTGACAAGATTCTTTTTTGTGGGCCAGATCATGCCCGGGCAATGGTCAGAGATGCCCGGGGCCAAGAATGCAACAAAGGAAGTGGGAAAAGCAATGTGCCAAGCATAATTAACTAGGATTCTATCTAGCTTTCTTGCTAGAAAATTGTCATCTTGCTTATTGGACCAGGTGTGTATAGGCCCACTGTAAGGGTGGTCAGTAATCTCAATATCATCTAAACAGTCCCGAAAATCGACTATATCTGAATTTAAGTAGTAACCAAGTCTTTCATATTCAGAGCTTTCTTCAGCATCAAGGAAAATATTGAAATCCCCTGCAACCAGCCAAGGAAGATCTCCAACACTGACTTCAACAGCTTTAAGTTGCTCCCAAAGAGATTTTTGAGCAAAAACATCATTAAGACCATAGATAGTTGTAATAAGAATATTCCTTCCAAGAAAATGCACTTCAAAAGAAATTGACTGGTCATGAACGACAAGGATGCATTTCTTCCAAAAGACCCAGATTCTTTCGTTTTCCACAGCATAATAGTTAAGACAATGATTCCATTCAGAAGAAAATGAGCTAACAATGTGATCTGATTTATTTTGCCTCACTCTAGTTTCTAACAGACATATGATATCAACAATAAAGCTAGATAGACGATGGAATTTTTTTTTGTTTATTGGGGTTGTTAAACCCCCTAATGTTCAAAAAACAAAAGGTTATTGAGACATGGAGTGGGGAACACTTACAGCTGCAACAGGGACAACACTCTTGCCTTTAAGCTTATTCATCTTGTCATTCTTCGCAACTTGAATTTCCTGAACTAGGGATCCACCAGCAATGGAGTTATCCTTAGGGGGTCTCCCTCTCTTCCTTTTCTTTTTCACAGACTCTCGAAGGGTGGGAAAATCTGTAACATCCTCAAATTACCCTAAAAGTATTTAGATTGATTGATCATTCAATTGGATCAAATTGAACTCGAAAAAGAAACTCACAATCGAACTAGTTAAGGACTAATTTGAAAGAATGAATAAATTAAGAGACTTAATTATAAGGACTAATTCGAAATTCACACTATATTGGCTGAATGCATACTAAATTATATATTTCTTTAGGATTCCCTTGATTAAGCTAAAGATAAGGACTAATCTAAGGGCACATTAGATAATTCGCCAAGCTTAACAACTTACACAATTCCACTATTGTTGCGTGTAAAGAAGACTATCGCAAATAGTGCAAGTGTACACAACGCAAGTAGTAAAGTGATACTGGAGTATCAGATATCGTCTCCACAGGGACTGGAATACTTCTATCCTTTAACTATCTGCACAGAAGAAAGAAAGAGTTTTAATAATTTGATTGAAGAGTGTCACGAATAAATCAAGTAAAAGAGAATAAATCAGAATTATAAAACATGCATGAATTGAATTGCTCCGTAGTGCAGGTATTGCACTGTTCAAGGACTTCTGTTCTGTGTCTGGCTCCTGTCACGACAACACTTGTCGTGGCAGCGGCCCGTTGCTGTCGCGGTAGCGATAAGCAACTCAGTTTCTTCAAGTTCGGCAAGAATCCCTGGATTGACTTGTCCTATCCCTAGATCCAAGTTTATCGGCGAACACGTCTTGGATGATACCTCCCGGCGTGAATCGAAGTATGAACACCGATGTTTATGAATTCTTCTTTAGCCACTTAACCTCGTTCTATCCCTAGGTCCGAGATAGTTCAACCATAAACTGGAGAACTAGTACTTACTCTTTTCGTATACTTAACTCTCCCGATATTAAGTAAATAGATAATCTTACAATGCTCTCCCGATACTCTTGCAAGATGTTGAAACCAGAATAAGCAAACTTGAAGTTTTATTTTATTGGACATAAAAATCCTAAGAACAAAACAACCCTTACAACTACTTTACAATATCAACCCCAAACCCTATGGAGAACTAGAACATTACATCTAGCTGACTCCCTTTCTCTTTTCTTCTTTCTCCCTCTATATCTCTATACCCTTACATACATGGGTATATATAGGGCTTGGCCTAAAGTTAATTCCTCCTTGGAGTAGAAGTCTTCATTGATGATAAAATATCTTTATTTAATGCTTCATTCAATTCTGACTTAAATATGGACTCCTTTGGATGTTTACTTGTTCAGCAAGTAAGTATAAGCCACCTTGCTTATCGATCTTCAATCAGCTCTTTACACCTCTCCAGGCCTAAAAAAATGCAAGATTGGGCTCAATGGACTCAGAAAAATATCCGCTATCAAACGAGACCCATCTTGACTATGTCAGCGTATTATCGTCTGGGCGGCATTTTGCGGCGGCGGCGTCCTCTACCACAGCGGCGGTCATTACAGGCAGTTTTCTTCAGCCCTTCACTCTAGCTTCGCAATTCGCTTCTGCTTCTTTGCTGCCACGACATGTATCTGCAAAAATAGACCAAAATTAGCAGCATTTGTGCAATATTTTCTATTTGTGATGTGTATGCAAATTCTATCCTAAAATGCAGATAAACATGCTTGAGTGCAGCAAAAATATGGATAAATGAGGGTTAAAATATAGAACTTTTATGCACTGATCACACCCCCAAACTCAAATCTTTGCTTGTCCTCAAGCAAATGCAATCCTAACTAAGCATGATTTTTTTTGGCTTTGGCTTAACTTGATGAACAACCCTTACCCATGACACCTTCACTATAAAAAATAATACTTGTTCAATTGTTAGAGGAATTATCTAGAGCAATATTATAGTTCTCGTGTGAGTGTGTGCAAGTTTTTGTGAACAAACATGAGTTTAGATTCTTTAGTAACCAGAATATTTACTTAGCCTACTTAGAGTTTTATTTCAAGACAAATCATTACTAGAGTCAGTTTCGGGCACCTCTAGTTACTTTCTAGAGCCGGTGATAGGCGCCTCTAGAAGTTTCTCTAGTTATTTTCTTAGAGCAGTGATAAGCACCTCTAAGAGTAACTTGAGTCTAAGTTTCTTTCTACTCCAAGTGGCTAAGTTTTCTATCCTGAGTTTGCTAAACGAAGTCTAAACATCATGCAAGTCACAAAGTGTTAAGATTTTCAGAACTATAGTAAGGCTCTAAGTATTTCCTAAACAACCTACAGATTCTGTCACGACAGAGAAAACCCCAGAGGATAAGAGAAGTTCAAAAATTTAAGCCAATTTTTTTTCGATGCAAAAATAACAAGATATAAAATGTAGATATTATGTTAATAATGAGAGGACTGCCTACCCCCAAACTCAAGGGTTGCATTACCCTCAATGCATGACATGAAAAATAAAAATGAAAATTGAAAAGAAAAACATCCCAAATAGATAATATAAACTGCAAAAAACAGAGAGGAGTAAAAGAGACTTAACTTGCGTCACTGTCATCACTGCTGTTAGCGGCAGTCACTTTAGAATTCATCCGGGGGAGTATGAGTGCTTCCACGACAGGGGTCGGAGCAGAGTTTTCTTGGGTTGATCGTATCGTCATAGTGAGGGTTTTCTCTGTTTACCTAATAACACAAACAAACCAAAAACTAATATTAAATTTCTAATTCCTAAAACAATAAAGATTAAATAAGATAAAAATAAAATAAATTAAATTAAGTTAAATTAGGAGTGCCTTGAGAGGCATCTCCTAAAGTAACTACTCCATGTTCTATTGATGCTTGAGGGGTCGTTTCCGGTACTTCTTGAAGTCCATCCGTACCCTCCATCTGGTGATTATTCTCATGGTGGAGGCTCCTTTCTTTCTCTTCCCTTTGTAGTCCATGAAGTCCTCCCTTCTTGGTAATGTTTCTGAGGGCATGAATATATGATTAGAAAAAATTAAATTGACATTCGACCATAAACTTACCTTGTTTTCGTTGAAAGTTGTTGTGGTTGAATGTAGCCCTTGTTGTCGTGTATGCTGCTGTGGCATCCAGTTATTTTGACAGTCCTTTGTCAGGTTACTTTGCAGGTCAATGAGATATTGGAAAGTACCATAACTCTCCATATCAAATTATGTTGGCCACTCGTAGGTCTCCATCAGTAGAGACTTCGATGATTCTGAGTCCACCGGTGTTGGTTCCTCTAGTACCTCAGAAGTGGTTTCTGCCGTGACTGGGTTGGTGACAGTAGCTTGCTTTTCATCTACCGGGGCAGTGTTCTCGGCAAGTGTCTCTAGGGTCGGGTCCTTACTGGGTGTTTCTTTTATTCTCGGCCCTTGTATTTGTTTCTCACTTCTCGTTGTAATTGCCTTGCATTGCTCCTGTGTGGGTTTTTTAATGACCTCAGTATCAGTAGGGAATCTTCCATCTTGTCTGGTGTTTATTATTCGAGCAACTTGTCCCATTTGTATCTCTAATGATTTTAGAGTGGCCTCTTGATTTGTCATTCTCTCCTCTGTTTTATCCATGAAGGTTTTAGTTTCCTTGACAAATCGGTCGATATTGGCCATGTATGCTCCAGTTTGAGACATGAAGGTTGCTAGGGTCTGCTCTATTATGCTCGTGGATGGTATCGATTGTTGTGGTGGCTTATCATGTCCTTGTTGGTCCCATCGTGGGTTGTCCATATATTTATTGAAAAGATGGGAACAACTTTCAAGTGCATGATTACCTTCACGGTAATTGCAAGAACTTTTCCACATCAACTCTCGAATGGTTTTTCCTGACATGTTGATGCCCTTGAACCTGTATTGTACCTGAGATGCAATCACCAGAAATAGAAAATAAAAAAATAAAATAAAATAAAATAAATAAAAAGTGCAGTAATTAAAGGTAGAGGTATGTTTCCAGTCCCCGACAACGGCGCCAAAAACTTGTTGCGTGTAAATAAGACTATCGCAAATAGTGCAAGTGTACACGACGCAAGTAGTAAAGTGATACTGGAGTATCAGATATCGTCTCCACAGGGACTGGAATACTTCTATCCTTTAACTATCTGCACAGAAGAAAGAAAGAGTTTTAATAATTTGATTGAAGAGTGTCACAAATAAATCAAGTAAAAGAGAAAAAATCAGAATTATAAAACAGGCAGGAATTGAATTGCTCCGTAGTGCAGGTATTGCACTGTTTAAGGACTTCTGTTCTGTATCTGGCTCCTGTCACGGCAGCACCTGTCGTGGCAGCGGTCCATTGCTGTCGCGACAGTGATAATCAACTCAGTTTCTTCAAGTTCGGCAAGAATCCATGGATTGACTTGTCCTATCCCTAAATCCAAGTTTGTCGGCGAACACGTCTTGGATGATACCTCCCGGTGTGAATCGAAGTATGAACACCGATGTTTATGAATTCTTCTTTAGCTGCTTAACCTCGTCCTATCCCTAGGTCCGAGATAGTTCAACCATAAACTGGAGAACCAGTACTTACTCTTTTCGTATACTTAACTCTCCCGATATTAAGTAAATAGATAATCTTAAAATGCTCTCTCGATACTCTTGCAAGATGTTGAAACCAGAATAAGCAAACTTGAAGTTTTATTTCATTGGACAGAAAAATCCTAAGAACAAAACAACCCTTACAACTACTTTACAATATCAACCCCAAACCCTATTGAGAACTAGAACATTAGATCTAGCCGGCTCCCTTTCTCTTTTCTTCTCTCTCCCTCTATATCTCTATACCCTTACATACATGGGTATATATAGGGCTTGGCCTAAAGTTAAGTCCTCCTTGGAGTAGAAGTCTTCATTGATGATAAAATATCTTTATTTAATGTTTCATTCAATTCTGACTTAAATATGGACTCCTTTGGATGTTTACTTGTTCAACAAGTAAGTATAAGCCACCTTGCTTATCGATCTTCAATCAGCTCTTTACACCGCTCCAGGCCTCATAAAAATGCAAGATTGGGCTCAATGGACTCGGAAAAATGTCCTCTATCAAACGAGACCCATCTTGACTATGTCGGCGTATTATCGTCTGGGCGGCGTTTTGCGGCGGCGACGTCCTCTACCACAACGGCGGTCACGACAGGCAGTGTTCTTCAGCCCTTCACTCCAGCTTCGCAATTCGCTTCTGCTCCTTTGCTGCCCTGGATGCTGCCACGACAGGTATCTGCAAAAATAGACCAAAATTAGCAGCATTTGTGCAATATTTTCTATTTGTGATGTGTATGCAAATTCTATCCTAAAATGCAAATAAACATGCTTGAGTGCAGCAAAAATATGGATAAATGAGGGTTAAAATATAGAACTTTTATGCACTGATCAACTATCTTGGTGATTTGTCATCATTTCCTCCATTCTTCTCCTACCTGCCGATTTTGAGAGAGAAAAGAGAGAGAAAAACTCTGGGAAAATGCTGAAGAACAAGGGTTTCCAAGCTTGCTAATTGATGAAATGATTATAGGAATTAAACCAAGAACAAAGTAAGTGTTTCTATCATGTTAGCTTAGTGAAAACCGAAACTGTTTTGTAATTCGATTGATGCATGGTTTGTTTTGGAATGTTTCAATGTGACTTTTTATGATCTAGATTCTAGAAATATGTTATAAGATCATGAATTAATTGTATGTATCTTTTATTACATGATAGGGGTTGAAAATAGATCACATATTGGTGTTATATGCTGCCCAAATGCATCTTAGGACTGTTTTGCGAAAATTTGTAATTAGAAGGCCTTAGAAATGTTTCTGGAAAAAGTTTATCTAGAGAGAAATACTTTAGGTTGATGATATAAATTGAATATGAACTGAAATTGGAATTAACTTGATTGAATAATGTGTTAAAATGCATGCTAGCTAGCTAGAAATGCAAAACTGTGCACTAGACTGTTTTGATAAAATTGAAACGTTTAGGGAGTTAAATGCTCTGTAATTTGTTCTGGAAATAATTCCTAAAAAAAGGGGAGACAATATATGAATGAAATGTAAATTGATTTGGCTGTTAAGTAAGTTGAAATGGATGATTATAGTGCTTAAATGGCTTGATATGTTAAAAAGGACTAATCTGGAAACTAGCTAGAAATTAGGGACTGTTTGTCACGTTTAGGGGCTTAAATGGACTTGAATAACATGTAATGAACCAGAGTATACACTGGTTAGAAGGTCTTAAATGACCAAGTTAAGGGCCTAGGTTAAAATGCACACTAAAGTAACTTAAAACACTAGTTGGCAGTTTAGTCCCTAAACATTTGTACTGTTTGGGAATATAAATCTGTACTGGTATAGAAATGAGAAAAATATGTACCATATATGGTTGGAAAGGTACTTGAATAAGCTTTCCAACAAGGTAAATTAATTAAAAATCCGACGTATAGATTAAAAGATATGATCAGATTAGTGATAGGTACTCAAACTGTCCAGAACTGAAAAAAAAATCAGTTTTGAGTTTGTTTGGTAAATGTTTGCTTGAGTGAACTATATGCATAGTTTGGATGCTAATGTGTTTTCTATGTGTTTTATATGGATTACTAGACCAAGAATTTGAGGAAACCTTGGTGGAGTCAAGAGCTGATCCAACTTGTAAGGAGAATAAGGGAATAATCATCAAGGATCAAGACTAGCTAAGCTTGGAGTATTGTGAGTGTAGTTAATCCTTAGGGTTAGGACTAGTGTCATAACCAATGTTTTCATTTTAATATATGATGACTTGAAAGCATGAAATGAACCTAATTAATATTTGGTAAATGTTTTAAGGGAAGAAGATTAAATGGAAAGACAATTGCTTATGTTTGCTACTAGTTTGGTGCTATTGTGTGATACATGGTATATGCATTTGATTGATGGATTATATGAGTTCTATGTGATTGTTATGCTACTGCCCTTGAATGTTACATGTTGTATGAATGGGTATATATGACTTATACATGTTAGAGACAATGAGACTTTAACAAAAGATAGACCTTATATGCCTGCAACATGTTATGTGCTACATGATTGATAGGTTGGCTTGTTAATAATTTGACTTGTGATTGTTTGAATTAAAAGACACTATAAGCCTTTGGTTGACTAGTTGGTCTTAGGTAGAACGGCATGCCTTAGAGTCTAGAGCTCCTCTGAAATTAGTACCTTGTGTACTCTCTATTGGTGTTGTTAACACCTTGTGTAATTGATGCTTTGAGCATCATCTATTGATCATTTGGTTATCTTATAATGGTGTGGAAGACAACTTGGTGCATTGTGCACCCTCTGATTTTGATGCCATGTGCATCCTTTGAATTGGTACCTTTTACCTAAAGAGACTTGATTACCTAGTCATACTAATCTACCAAGGCAAAACACTATAAGTACTTGAATAAGACATGTAACAAGTGATATATGTGACTTGTTATGTTATATGATTGTGATTATATCAAACATGAGTTCAAGACATTAAAGGCTTAAACACTAATCTGATTTTGCTTGAAACATACATGATCTACATGCCTAAGATGCCTATTTGAATAGTGACTATGTGATATGCTTATGTATTACTTGATCGATTACATGTTTGTTCTATGTACAAGATATGCTATGAGTTCATTGTTTGTATTGTTAAATGATGGTTTGTTTACATTGTTCTTTGGTGCAAATGTACCTACATGCCTACTTGTTGTTTCCATGCTTCTAAAACTAGCTAAGTGATTCTTGATCATGTTTAAACTAGCTGGTGATGCTTATGTAATATGAATCCTAGATAGGTAGCCTTGACTAATTGAAATAAGACACCTAAAAGACTAAATTAATAGATTTAAGTACTATCTCACTAAGTACATCTTTTGTACTTATCACTCTTTATTTCCCCCTTCCCAAACCAACAGATTGTGCTGATTAAAAGCTGCCCAATCAGTTCCTGGAGCACCAAGTTACAAGCAAGAATCATGTATGATGTGATCCTTTTGTTTAGACTTCTAGAGAGTGTGGCATAGACTTGTGTATTAGAGTGGTGTCACATGCATTTTGGTTGATATACTTGTTAAATGTGAACACATGACTTGCTATGTATATAAAGTTTAAGCTAATGGTTTGTAATGACTAAGTTATGTTTGTATTAAGCCTTGTATGACACTTTTTCCAAGTTTGTATATATATATGATGTTTGGTTAAATTATGACTTATGATATGATCATATGTGTTTGGATATGTTCAATGGACCTTTGAATGGCATGATATATGATACTATAGTCATTGTTGCCATTGTACTTGTTTATTATACAATTGACTTGGATGTTAGAAATGAATAGATCAATGTATATATAGCCTACATAGGAACATGCATATAATTCGAATGCTTCCATCTTGATCCATGCTTGTTCGAAATGCACTGTCTTGAGCTATGTATGATTCGAATGTACCTTGAATGATCCAAGTTGGTTCGAATGCTTCATGATAGGACTACGATAGTTTGTTTGATTACATGGTTCTTGATTGTATAGATGTGTTTGTTTGATTGCAAATGATTACATGTTTAGACACATTAAGGTTGTAACAAGATCTTGATATGTTAAAAGTTTTAGTTAGTCCCCCTAAATGACTAGTTACATGTATGATTAACCTATGTTAAGTGTATTTAAGTGTGTATTGGCTATGTTACTTTAAATGGATTGCTTGAATATCATATGTTAAGTCTGTTCGGTTTGAGCTTATATGTTATATATTTATAAGTTCGATGCACATCATAACGCTCCTCGCTCCCAACCCGTGCGAGGGGTGTTACAAAATCATTTTTGAGAGTCTCCAGCACAGTAGGGCTACACAAACTGAGACCAGAATCCTAATTATCAGTGCCTTGAGAAACAACAGTCTTGATTAATTGTTCAATGTGATCCAGGATGACAGCATCCTCAACGGAAGTGTCACTAACTGTTTCTACAGTATCTACATTTAATTCAGCATCGATCATGTTACTAACATATTCTGCATTTTCAGACTAGGTTAAAGAATCATTAGCCTCCTTCCTTACTCCAGAACACTCACCAGTCGTGGCAACATGTTTCAGTTTCCAGACTTATTTCAAGGTTTTTGTCTCCACAGGCAATGAAGGGCATGATTTGTCACAATGGCCATAGATCTTGCACTGTGAACAACAAGGGGCATCCATGGGACAACTACTCTAATGAGAACAATGCTACCATCTTGTAACATCACCCTAACAATATGAGGAATAGAGCTACCAGCAGGTAATTTGATACAAACTTTCACATATTAAAGGCGCTCTAATTTTGCAGTAACAGAATCCATAAAGAGAGGCTTGCCTACTGCACTACTAATATAGCTCAATCCAGACTTATTATATAACTCAAGGGGTACATTATACAGCTGAATCCAAATGGGCATATGAGCTAGGTCGAAATCAAGTTTTTTTCAAATTAGGCTCCCATTTCCTAAGAATCAAAGGTTTGTGTTGTATGTGCCAGGGACCACCCTCTAAAAATCTTGTCTCGGTCATCAGAATTAGGGAAACGAAAAACATATAGACCAGAACCATCAAGACTAACCTTCACAGATTTCCCCCAAAGCAATTCGATAATACGTTGAAGGGCGCTAAAATTCGGAGCCGACCCAATGAATTGGCCTACCAAAGCATATTTTCAGTTTGAGATTCTAGACTCAAAGACTTGGGGAGGCGCCTGAACAATAGATTCTCCATCAACCGATCAAATTGGGTGAAAATCCAAAGTTTGATCTTCTACTCCGTCAAAAAGCTTCCTCCATTCGAATGGGGAAGAAGAAACTATGGGTAAACAGAGACGATAGATGCGAACAGAAAAATGAAACGGCTGTGACAAAATGAAGAACACAACGGCGAGATTCAGGCCACATTAGTCCTGCTAATATGCGCTTGAAGAGGAAAGTTGTGCTATATTTTTGGGAACATCCGATTTTGTTTTTAGCCATGTGTTAGTTTTTTAGATTTTATAATATAAAATTAGTTACAACAGTGTTTGAGATGAACTAGTAGTTTAATAACAAATTGTTAGTACTAGGGGTGTTAAAAAATATTCGACCCGACTACCCGAACATAAATAACCGGGTATTTACCCATAATTTTTTTATTCGAGTCAGGCCCGAGTCACAAAATTAAGAAGTTTCAGGGTACCCGGTTACAACCGGGTATCCGGATATATTTGAAATTAATATTTTTTTATATTCAACATACATATTTTTATATTAAACTAATAAAACATCTTATTTTTTTATATTAAACTAATAAATACATATTTTTTATATTTTTTGATAAGTTTTGTATTGTATTTATCCAAAAAGCGACAAAACCCGCTACAAGAAAAGGTAGTGACACTTACAAATGTGCCTTATGTAAGACCCCAAGCTGTAGAAAGAGATGGGTAAGTATTTGCATGTCTACGTAAAACCCTTGAGCAGTTTTAATCTGTACAGTCTCCTATACAATATGTATAATAACATCTGGCGATCTAATTTGGCTGGTGTAATGTCGTTTATTCCTTTCATCCCAAATGTAATAAATGATAGCATTCCATGAGAGTTTAAGGAGCTAAGCCAACAATGTTTCCCCCTCATGTATCCAACAGTCCAAAATACTTTAGAATTCCATTCCCCGACTTGCCTATTCACTCCAAAAAAGATAAGAGTGATTCCCATATCTTTGCAGAAAAAAGCCACTAAAAAAAAGATGGTCTCGAGGTTTAGCAGCAGGAGAGCAAAGCTTGCAAGTACCTTTAGTAGCAATACCCATTCTGATTAGCCTGTCCATGGTGGGAAGCCTATCATGGACAGCAAACCAGGTAATGAAACTGTGCTTGGGAATATGTTGTGGGAACCATACCATATTTTACCAGTTCACTTTTTCTCTTCTTTCCTGGATCATAGTCCAAATAAAGTGGTTGGTAACAGAGTTGAGTGTGGAAGATTGGATAAGAGATGATACCAGAACGAAACTTGAGGAGCTTTTTGATGGTCCAACTCATGCTCTTCTTGCAAGTAAATGTCTAGAAATCTTTGTTGCTAAATGCGTAGACCTTTACCCATGCCACCAGAGAGAACCATCAGTAGCAAGAAGGTTTTTAATCAACTGGAAACAACATACCTTGCTCCAACAAGTTAAGCCTTTAAGACCAAGCCCCCCCTCAGCCTTGGGCGAGCATATTGTCTGCCATTTGACCCGAGCTCCTGCAACAGGTGAATCTCGTCCTTTCTAAAAGAACCTCGAACAAAGCCGGTCTACCCTTTTCAAGATAGATTTGAGGAGGAATACTTACCGACACCAGAAGTTTATAATGCCGAAGAGGACCAAGTTAATCAACTGTAACCGGCATGCATAGCTAAGGTGTCGAGTAGCCCAGCGGCGAAGCTTGCTTTGAATTTTATCTAATAGAGGTTGGCAGTCCTTTTTAGTTAATTTCTTTGTGATAAGTGGAACACCAATGTAAGGGATAGAGAGGTTGCCTTGTTTAAAACTTGTAGCTAAGTGTATAGCCTCAAGCTCAAATGGGGATAAACCAGAAGAGAAGAGCTCACTCTTTGAAGCGCTGAACTTCAACCCATAGAGTTCATAAATTTGATCAAGCTCACTTTAGATTCCAATCACATAATCAAGAGTACCTTTACAGAAGATGAGCAAGTCATCGACGAAGCAGAGGTGCGTCAAGCCTATCTTTTTACATTTGGGGTGGAATATGAAGATGTTTCTAGATGCAGCAAGATCAAGCAACTTAGAGAGAGGTGTCATGGCAAGCACAAAAATGTAGGGAGACAATAGGTCACTTTGCCTTTGAAAAATCCCACCAGACTCCCATTAAAATTCATCGAAAATCTGGCAATGGAGAGGCATGTCCAAATCCAATCCCTGAACTGTTGAGAAATCCTAATCGCCTCTAGGATGCGCATGATAATGTTCCAAGGTAAACTGTCAAAAGCTTTCTGTAGATCGACTTTCAGTGCACAACTTGGAGACAAGAATTTCCTTGCATAGCCTCGAACAATCTCCTGTGCCAACAGGGTATTGTCTATAATACTTCACCCTTTTATGAAGGCATTTTGATTTTCAGGGATCATACTAAAGAGCAAGGGCAAGAATTTGTTCACAAGTATTTTGGTGAGAGCTTTATCGATGACGAAGCAACAAGAGGTAGGCATAAACTCTTTCATCACGTAAGGGTTTGGGATCTTAGGAACCAAAGTAATAGCAGTGGCGTTGAATGCTGACAGGAGAGAGTTGGTCTCGAAGAAGTGTTTAATAGCAGAGATGACATCAGTGCCAACTATTGGCCAAGCCTTCTTAAAAAGAGAGTGTAGCCATCAGGACCCATACTCTTGTCATTACTGATTACCCTAGGAGAAAATGGCTTGCTTAATTCTTCAACTGTGACCACGCTGCAGGAGGTAGAGTATATTGCATTAGATCTTGGAGAAGGTTAACATTGTTACCCTGTACATTAGGGTCAACTGTACCTAACTGCTTAGTAAAAAATGAACTGTCTCAATAGACATTGTATCAAACGTCTCAAGTTTATCACACGAGTCATTGTGCAGCACACGAATGGTGTTTTTCTTAGTCAGTGGCATGGAAGAATTTTGTGCTTTGGTCTCCCTCTTGGATCCAGTGAACTTTTGCCCTCTGCTTGTAAAAAGAGTTTTCAGCCTGTTTTAACTCCCAAAGTTTTTTTGTTTTATATTAAACTAATAAAATATTTTTATATTTAAGATATATATAATTTTATATTCGGGTACTCAAATACCCGAATTTTTGGGTACCCACAACTTTCGGGTACTCGACTATCGGGTACCCGTAAAACTTGGGTTGGGACACATGGCGCACTTTGAACTACCCGACGATCTAGGTACCCGGTACTTCAGGTATCCGAATACCCAGGTACCTGGATTTGAACACCCCTATTTAGTAATGATTTTATTTTTGGTAAAATATAAAAAAATTAAGATCAAATCTATAAAAACTGTTTTAATCAAAGAAAATTAAAATATGTAACTCAAAGAGCATGAAGAATAAAAAATCACTTAAGTACCTCATTCATCTTCTATAGAAAACCCTATCAATCATAATAAAAAAAACTTTTCTCTTTTAACTAAAAGTTATATTAATGTATGAGTAGAGATCGAAAAATTAATATTGCAGATTGTTTTTCTAACGATTCTGATTGTATCGGTAAACTATCGTAAAAGGGGATCTAATCATGATACACATTCTACCTTCCTTGATCAAAGGGCGCGTCGTGATGATTGCTATATGAACGCCAGACTACCATAAAGATAGACAAAATTCATGTCACAAGACATGCCAAAATCGTGCTACAGACAGAGACGAAGCCCTTTGATGTGTGGGACGAGCTCTTGCCCCCTAAGATACATTTTTACCCTATAATATATATATATATATATATATATATATATATATATATTAAAATTTGATTAACGATGAATTTGCCCTCATTTTCAGACATTTTATATTTTCCTTTCGACATGTAATTTAGACTTCGTCTCTAGTCATAAAAGTAGACGAACAAATACAACAAAATGTACGAAAAGAATGAATTCATAACATAAATATTTTTATTTGATACTAAAAACAAAGGAAAATAACAAATAAAAGAATGGAAAAGTTATATTACACAATAAGACAACCCCCAAAGGTAACACTCTACAAAAAAAACTTAAAAAAATGACTTCAGATGAAAATCCTAACAAATAATATTTCTTTAATATAATACTTGCACTAAATTTCGTCCACTGCACTATATAAATATTTATTGAACGGAATTCTTTTTTTTTCTGTTTCTATGTAAGCTTTAATATTAAAATATAAATTTAAGGTTTAGGATGTATGATTTAAATTTTAAGATTTAATATTTAAAATTTAAGGTTAAGACTCAAGGTTTAATTTGTGTGTTTAAATATAAATAAAAATACAAAGAAAAAGAAAAAGAATTTTCGTTCACATCTATACATATAGTGTGTTATTACATTGGTAAGATTATTTTATCATAAAGATCGAGTTGTCTTTTTCATCATCTTGTGAAACACAATGAACATGTTTTTTTTAACACAAAAAAAGACAAGTGGTCCCAAGGTGACCATATATATGTATGATTCTATTCGAATATGTATGACTCTAGCTGAACTTAACAAGTGGTCTCAGTAAAAAAGTAGATGATACTTATCTCAGGAGACTCGGGTTCAATCACTTTGTCTGTAATGTATGTGTATTGTCAAAGGGTTAAGAATATGTATGAACATATACTACCTTATAATAATATATACAGAGGTAAACTACTCAAATAACTATCTAATTATGGATTGGTTCTGATATGGCCACATACTTTCAATTCTGTCATTTTGACCACGAAACTATTTGAATGGTATCAATTAAGTCACATGTCGTTAAGACCTAATGGAGAGGTTGACGTGACAGTTAACAGAAATTTGTATACTTACACATTTTGTCTCATGTACTTATATATTCTATCAATTTGATCATAATTTTAATTTAATAAAAAATTTAATCATTCAATCATATTTTTTCTTATTTTAATTTCAATTTAGTAGATTTAATATACTAATAATATGGTGATAAATAATTGGTTGAATACAAAGAAACAAAGATAATATGATGAGATGGTTTAAATGGGGTTTGAACCCAGGCCAGGCAACTACCATTGGGCAAACCATATTTATATCTGAAGATTTGGTAACACATTTTTAAAGGTTACTTTGTTGTTGTGAATTAATATAATTAATAACAATATTTATATGATTAATTTTAATATTAGTATAATTTTTTAATTTTATTTTTGGAAAAATATTATCAACTTATTAAAATATTTTTGTTAATAAGTTACTGATATTTTTAAATTATTAAAAATATTGACATATATTACTTATAAAATAATTTACTAATAAAATATATGAAAATTTGATTAATTTCTACTGGATCTATCTCAAAATTTGATTATTTCCATAAAATATATGAATTGTTTTCATATATTTTATTAATAAATTATTTTATAATTAAGTATATTTTCAATGTTTTTAATAACTAAAAATCTTAGTAACTTATTAATAAATATATTTTAATAATTGTTTTTTCAAAAATAAAATTAAAAATATTGTATTGATATTAATTATATAAATATTATTATTAATCTTAGTAATTTATTATATATAAATATTTTCTGAAAATAATAAATATTATTAATTTTATAATTTTTACCAACAAAATAACCTTTAAAATGTGTGTTATCAATTTATTGCATGTAAAGTTAGTTGGCCTAAAGGTTTGAGCTTTAATTGTCCTTGTTGTTTGCTTGGGTTTGGTTCCTAACAAAGGATAAATTATAGGGTAAATTACACTGGTAGTCACCGAACTTTTAAGGTACTTTCAATAAGGTCATCGAATTTTTAAAACTTTCATTACAGTCACCTAACTTTTAATTCGCTTTCAATAAGGTCACTGCCGTCAACCACCGTTAAAAAACTAACGTGGCATGTTAAATTTAAGGGTAAAATACACTGTTAGTCACTGAACTTTTAAGAGGCTTTCAATATGGTCACCAAACTTTTAAAATCTTCATTACCATCACTCAACTTTTAATTTGCTTTCATTATCGTTAAAAAACTTAACGTGACACGTTAAGTTAAAAAATAAATGTTTATTTATAAATATTTTTATTAACCATATAGTATAGTATAAATTGAATAATTTATAACATGACCATTTCTTGCATGAAAAGTGAAACGTGTCAAAGGACGGTAATTTGGCAATTTCTCATGCTGCCAAGTCCTGTATCTTTGCATGGCTGAAGCAAATGAGGTAATGGGGGTTAAAATTCAATCTTTAAATTCTGTTCAGAGTGGGGAACGGAAAAAAAAAAAAGAGAGAGAGAGAGACTTACTAGCTTGGTTCGATCGAGAGGAAATATATATATATATATATATATATATATATCCGTCTGGGGGCAAAGCAAATAAGGATAGGAAAAGTTGAGATGGGCTTCTTACCTCAGGAAGATGAAATTGACCGAACCCATTGGTATAAACAAAAAGAAGAGATTAAAGACTCAGAGTAATTAATTTTAATAGGTAAGAAACCTCACTCCCAATATGTTTCTTCAGATTTTATTAGAATTTCAATAGGTAAGAAACATTGCTATCCAGTGCATGACTCAGTAAAGGTCGGGCCTAAAGCATAAAGAGAATTTTTATGAGCAAAATTTTAGTTTTTTCTTTAGCATTTCATCTTCGGATGTCTCCCAATATTTTTCTTGTTCTCACACATGTCGCATGCATATCTAAATACATTCATATTTTCCTTGATGTGTTACTAGAGAAGTAATGACCTTCATCAAAAAATTACAAATTGATTCATATGGAAGAAAGACATGTTTGGATGGAAGAAAATAAGAGGGGAGAGAAAATATGGTGGGAAAACGTTTATTTTTAAACTTAACGTGTCACGTCAATTTTTTTACGGTAATGAAAGCGAATTAAAAGTTGAGTGATAGTAATGAAAGTTTTAAAAGTTCGGCGACCATATTGAAAGCCTCTTAAAAGTTCAGTGACTAACAGTGTATTTTACCCTTAAATTTAACATGCCACGTCAGTTTTTTTAACGGTGGTTGACGGCAGTGACCTTATTGAAAGCGAATTAAAAGTTGGGTGACTGTAATAAAAGTTTTAAAAGTTCGTGACCTTATTGAAAGCGCCCTAAAAGTTCAGTGACTACTGGTATAGTTTACCCTAAATTATATCGTGTGTCATTTCTACTACATTATCCATGAACTAACCAATAAAAACTATCCATCTCTTTTTTATTTTCTTTTGCTGCTTTGTTTTCAACCAATTTGATGGTGACATATGTTACCATCTTATTGATTAGTTACATATATTAAATTTATTAAATTGAACGTGTCACCTTCTTTATTTTTTTATTGATTGGTATTTGTTTTAAAACCTGTTATAATACTCAAAATTAGAAATAGATATCATAGTAATTATTTTACGTTAAATTTATGACATCGTGCCCTTAACATCCCATGTATGTATTTAGGGTTCAACGTTCCATGAAGTTGAGTCGAGTCAAATAAAAAATTGAGTTATTCGAGCTTATCAGTCTTATTTATGATTCAAACTTTATTTGAAACTTTTTTGAATCGAGTCGACTTTTTGAGTTTATGTACACATTTAATTGTAATTATTTATAATGTTATAATACATATTGATTTCAATTTTAACGGCATTCTATATCCATATACGATATATATATATATATATATATATATATATATATATATATATATATATTTCTTCATATTTTCTCATGTGATATACAATATTATAGATAACATATCAGACAAAATTGACAGACTCGAATCGAACTTGAAAACTGATCAACTAATTAATAAAATTTTCGAGTTATTCGAATTTTCATTTCATAACTTCAACTTTATTTGAAATTTTTTCGAGTCGAGTTTATGAAATTACGAGTTGAGTTAAAACGAGTCATTTTTTCGCGTCAAGTCGAATAATTCAATTTTTTTTAGTCGAGTCGAATTTTTCTCTCCCCTATATGCATTTACTTGTCAATTTCTATCCTAAATATTTTTTTTTTGCAACTAGATGGATAATTTTTATTTTCGGATAAAAAAGAAATTGGAGAAATAAGAATCATAAGCTTTCATTGTTGGATTACTAGTTGCTCCAATAATTGCTACTTTTGGTTATAAGAAGCCTGAAGAGGTTAGTTTGTTACTTTGTTATGTTGTGTTCTTACTACATATGGTTGTGGTTGTGGGTTGTGAGTTGACTTTTCCTGTTAGGAAATGGGCATGTCAAGGTGTACTTTTACAAGTTTTATTAATGTTTAATTGGAGGTTTTTCTAACGCGAGACGCCTTTAAACGAGGCTAAGAATTAGCGCAACCGAAGTTCTTATAAAAATTGTAAGAATTCTGGTATCGATTTTTCGGTATATACCAAATTTCTTATAAAAAAAAGTTCGGTATATATCAAAAAATTGATACCAAAATTCTTATAATTTTTGTAAAAATTTCGGTTACGCTTTATTTTAGTCTCATTTTAAAGCGTCTCACCCTAGAACTTCCCTAATAGGTGAGATGTCCTCAATGATATAATATGCGTATTCGCTAAGGTTATTTATTACTTTTGCATTATAATATATTTTTAATAATGCTACTTGTTTAGCGAAGATGGGTCGTGACCATAACATGACTACTCAGTCCTTTAATATCCCACCGACTAGGAAGACCTAGAGCAGATTCAGCCATCAACAAGCACAAGTGCTCACCTGCGTACGGACCTTGGGGGGTTAGCGAGTCTTAGGATGATGTTTTCTTTGGTTTTAGTATTTTGAGCTTGTGTTCCTGTAACACCCTCAAATGTACCTAAATGATTATTGGACTCATTAGTTAATAATCAAACTAAATTAATTGTTAATTATCTTGTAATTCGGTCATTAAGGATTAAATTGAATAAAAGTACAAACTATCGAATGAGATAAGTCTATGAGCAAATTGAACAAAATCAAACCTTGGGGATCTGCATGTTTCAAATCTGAGACTTCCTAAATTGCCCCTCCACTATCTTAAACTCTAAGAACCAATTAGGGAGGGTAGATTAGACAAACCAAGCTTGGTGAGTGACACATTGTCATCACCACCAACTCTTCTCCAAACCGGCTAAGTAACCAAGAGAGAGGAGAAATGAAGCTTGGCTAAAATCCATGGAAAATGTTCATCTTTTTCTTGCATAAGTGTAGATTGGCTTGGAAAAATTTAGAGAGAATGCTTGGTAAGCTCCTTACTTCAAGCTTTGTTCAATGTTAGTTTTTGATCATAAAATTTGTTGATTTTGCGTGATAGTTTGAGAATTGGGGCTGGAAAACTCGGCTAGAGTGATTTAAGGACTGTGTTATAGTAGTAAATAATCTTGTTGAAATGGTTAGTAATTAGGGTTAACCGAACCATAGGAAAATAATTAAGATTCTCTCTAGTATAATAGTTATATGAAAATCTCGAAAATTAGGAGGCTTACACTCGAAATTAGAAATTTTTTTGTAGGAAGAAATCATTCGTGGATATGTGTTCTAATAGATAGAAGTGCTAATTTGATGAAAAGGATGATGAAAATAATGAATTCGAGGTTAGATCGAAGCTAAGAGCACAAATAGGAAAAATAGAAAGTTTAGGGACTAGCATAGTCGAATTGGAAATTTTAAAGTTAATTGAGTAAATTGGAAGCTGGAAATTCTTGATAATGGTTGAAAGATTAATAAAGATAAATACAAGAAGAATTTAGAGAATAAATTAGTAATGGAATTAAGTTAATTAAGTGTTTTGGTGGAAAAACATGCTATTAAGGACTATTCTGGAAAAGTGGTTAAATTGGGGGACCTAGGTGAACTAATTAAA
Organism: Hibiscus trionum; assembly: GCA_030270665.1. Taxonomy (NCBI): domain Eukaryota; kingdom Viridiplantae; phylum Streptophyta; class Magnoliopsida; order Malvales; family Malvaceae; genus Hibiscus; species Hibiscus trionum. The sequence goes on along the minus strand of BSYR01000017.1, from coordinate 45,295,422 downwards.
GCTGATTCCAGTATAGAAATACAATTAAGATGAGGAATGTTGTGTCCTGAAAAGAAATTAGCTGAATTGGTATGGAATTTAGATCGAACAAACTACTCAAGTATGTCTTTAAATTCAAGAGCAGTTTTTAAAGCACTGTTTTGGCTCAACTTTAATGAATAAACTGCTTTAATTGGGAAATAATTAGCGTACAAACCTTGTATGGTTATAAAGTCAGTTATGTAAACTTTCTAACGGTATGTAATAACTGTAATTCCGACTTACGGATAAAAAGATATAAGTCGATCAATATAAGGGGTGCAATCTGTCCGGGTAAGTGTATAGTCTAGACATTCACCAATCGATGTCTATAATTTAAGATTGTCTTATTCAAAGGGATGTTAACCTATGTTTATTGTATGGTATGCATTTGATTAGAGCAAAGGAAAGAAGGTTTCGAAAAAGGCACCTCAATAGGCAAGAAGGACTCACTCAAAGGCATCCAAATTCAAGAATAGCTAGGAGTATTGTGAGTGCAATCTTTCCTAGGGTTGGAACTTAGGTTCTAACCAAATTATTATTTTATTCTTTTCTTAAATATCAAATTGGATTAACATATATATTTGGTAACTAGGGAAGAATAACTTAAACTAATAATTGAATACTTTAATTGAAACTTGTGGATGATTAGAATAGTGTTTTTCTTGTAAATTCTTGGATACTTTGGTGCTTGTTGATCTTACATTGAGGAAATTATGGATTTGATACATAGATGCTGGAAATTAGAACTTCAAATTAAATAAACATATATGCATGCATATAACAATTTGTGAAAAAATCTAATTGAGAGTTTGTGAAAGAAGCAATTTATCTACTTGGATGGGGATGTATATGTATGTATTAAATTGAGCTTAAAATATTGTTTGAATTATTGAAAGGATGTGTTGCCTTCTGGATTGTGAGTTAATATGGTATATAATGTTTTGGAAATGAATTGAATTAGTTGAGATTATGCTCTTGATTAATCGAAACAAGTTTAAGCATGACTACATAACGGCTAAGTGATATTGCTTGTATTGTCTATTCTTCAATTGATTAAAAGAACAAAATTAAAGTGTGTAATACAAAGACCTTGGTTCTAGTTGTTCCTAAAGTCTAGAGCTCGACTTGTTAAGTACTAAGTGTACTGTCTTGATGGTGATACATTCATTTTCTATTTGATGTCAAGGGCATCGACTTGATAGGTACCTTGTGTACCGACTGGTTTGGGTGTAGAAGACACCTTTTTGTCTATGATACTTAAAGTATCAACTTGAAATACGTGACTCGATTACCTTTGAACTAATTATGTACCAAGGCCAAATTAAACATAAGATGCTTGTTATCAATTGAATTGGCTATTATGATAAAGGTTATGTATTGGAATGATTTATATGTTTATGGTATAGATCGAATTGAATTTGGTGACGATTGTTATGAGTTAAATTGAAGTTATATTAATTGTTTCATTCGAATTGAGCATGCCTAAAAATTAGTGGTAGTAATCGAATGGTTTGTTGAATCTATGCTTAATACGAATTGAATGATCATTGTATATGAAATTGGTATTTGATCAAATTATAACCAAACTTTGAAATTGGCAATCGTATATTACCTCGCTAAGTACTTCCATGTACTTACCACCTCTTGTTTGTTATTTTTGCCAAAACTCAGGATCGGTTGATTAGAAATTCTCAATCCTTGGAGCTTATATATATAAGTGAAGGAAGACTTGAAAGTATGGCATGCTTTGGTTATGTTTTGATGATAGTTGGTGGCTTAGGTTCTTGCATTGTGGTCTTGGTCCTTTGCATCATGATGGTCTTTAGGCTTTATTTAAGGTGTGTGTATTGAATATTATAATGATGACTTTTTGAATACCATGAGGTTGTAAATGTTATTCTCATGGTGTTTTGTTAGAGGCATGATAAACCCCTTTTTGTTGTAAATATGTTATGGAAGTAAACATGAACTATAGTCGTGTATGCCTCTTGTTATGAGATCATATGAAAATAAATAAAAAGGGCATGATCTTTGAATGACTTAGCAAAATTGATACACCTCTTGGCAATTATTGTTCGAATGATGTAAAGATTTTGGATATAGATGAGAAAATAAGTCACTTAGATAATATTGAAACTATTCGATTTGTTTAGAGAAATTTTAAGTGGCAATCGATTTTAGGTAATTGTGGAGGGAAGATTATTTTATAAGTATTAATAACGTTAATTAATTGGCATTGTTCATTATAGTATAGAACCAAATTGGACCCTTAAAAATCAAATTGTATTACCATGGTGAATTTGTCTAATTGAAATTTTGTTTTGTGGCTCTTTGTTTAGTTCTTCTTATTTTAGAAGAGAAAAATTCAAATTGGCCCACTTTTCTGTTAATTTTGATTAGAATGTTTCCGAACGCTCCTCGCTCCTAACCCGGGCGAAGGGTGTTACAGTTCCCTTTTGTTTTATTTTTTGTGAGTTTATCTCGATGATTTTCTGTAAATATTATCATGGGTACTTTTTTTCTCTGACTAGATTTAGAGAGGTTTTTAATGAGGATATATATATATAATGCTACTTGTTCTCATTTTGTAGGAAGCAAATGCATGTTTGTCTTTTGAAACTATGAATGCTTTAACTTGATGTATATATTTGTTCATTTATTATCTTGTAAATTCCATAGATGTAATTGCGGTAATTTTTTTGAGCAAAGAAACCGTCACAAATAATATTTGATATGTGACATGTTTTTAGACACTATATAAATGCACATTTGTGACGAAAGAATTGGACATCAATATTGTTTGTTTTTAGACACTTTAAATCAACATTTGTGACAAAATGCTTGTCACTAATGTGAACAATATTGGTTTTGACTTTTTTGACACTAATATGAATAATATTAGTTTCGACTTTTGTGTCACTAATATGAAAATATTAGTGTCCAACATTTTGTCACTATTATTAATCTTTTTTTTGCCAAAAAACATGGTAACTAAAAAATTGAATATTTGTAACGAAATTTGTTAAAGTTGCCACTATTATACTAGTGACGGAGTTATTTGTGACGACTTGAAAATTTTGCCACTAGAAGTTATAGTGACTGAATCTAATGCTTTTAGTGACCATATTCATTGTCACTATAAATGCATATTCTTGTAGTGTACCACCATCTGATTGAATGATTAAATTTTTATCAAATTAAATTAAAATTAGGATCAAATTGATCTTCTGTCCTTTTTTAGTGTCCCTATGTAAGCTATAATTTTAAAAAACAATAGGTTTATGGTCTAGGATGTATGATTTAGTTTTTAGGGTTTAAGATTTAGAATTTAAGATTAAGACTTAAGGTTTAATTTTTGTATGCGTTGAAACATACATGAAAATACAAAAAAAACAAAATTTTTGTTCACTTAATCGATCGCTTGGCTGTTTCTTTTTTCAGTTGATTTTCTATCAAGTTGGATTTGGCGTCGCCACGACTGATCAAGATGACGCTCTTTTGGTTATCCTATTGATTTATGTAGAAATATATGTTTTGATATAATAATTGAAAAATGTTTTGGGCTAAACTAAAAAGAATTTAAAATATTCTCTAAGTTAAAAACAACTTGAAAATAATTTTGAGGATGTTTAAAAAGATTTTGGCAATGTTTGAAACGTTTTTAAGTAGCCAAACCAGTACTTTTAATGTACTCGTTTTGATACAGGCATAACATGTATCGATACGTTTTGAAACTGCCAAAACCCGTTTCGATACATGGCTTACCTGTTTCGATCCGGACAGGTGTTGTTTCGAAACAACTACGTGGCAGACACCCCAACGGCTAAAACCCCCAACGACTACTTTTCAACGACTATTTGAATTGCAGACTGTTTCGATACGACACTGCATGTTTCGATATGGGCGTTCCGATACGGCCCTGACGTGTTTCGATACGGCACACTGCACCAGACTCCAACGGCTAGTTCTAAAGAATGACATTTCAATACAGCTACCCGTGTATCGAAACAGACATCACCAGAACTGCATTTATGGTGGGAAATAAAGTCTCCAACTGCTCCAATTCAATCCCAACGGTCCTCAACGGCTACAAACTCAATTGAGAGTGTAACCCCCTAGACCCGCCTATGCGTTTCGACGGATCCTAGGAAGTCACATTATGGTCACTAGAATGACCCACGATAAGATTTTAAATAAACATATGGTTAAACCTTTGAAATCATAAATCAAATGTAACTATTCGGGCTCACTTATGAGTTTAACCCTACTCAAGGCAGTCTCATCCGAAGATCAAACCCTTGTAATTTACCATAGTCAAAATATCAAAACATAATTAATAGTCACACAAAATATAGACAGTTTGGAAGATAAGATTATTACAATATTTAGAGCTAAATGTGTCGATTCTCTAGTTGCCGGGTCTAAGAGGAGTAGACTATCAAGTATCTGAAAGGGGGAGGAGAGAAAAACATAAGCTAGGGAGCTCAGTGTGTTCCAAAAGTGCAGATCAAACAGGCAATGTTTACAAAACATTCAGATCATAAGAACACATAATAGATCAATACAAATACTTAGATGCATGTATGCGCTTACTAGTGACTACCCTCCAACCTTACACCAAATGCAATCCCCCAGAACTGCATCCATAGGGACTTACCCTAGGCCCGATGGGCATAGGTGCCACCTAAGGGGATGCCTTAGGTCCATAAGGACTTACCCTAAGCCCGATGGGCATAGGTGCCACTCAAGGGGAGACCTTGAGTCCATAAGGACTTACCCTAGGCCCAATGGGCATAGGAGCCACCTAAGGGAAGACCTTAGGTCCATAAGGATTTACCAGCTTGATCAGGACTGTACCGGCAGAGACTTCATATCATAACCCAACAGTATACCCCAGACAGAATCAGTGTTCAGATTTCCAAACATGGGTAACAGAATATATGTGACAAATATTTTATTCATAACATCAGAAACGGAAGAATTCATGCTTTTGACTGATAAATGGGTATAATAATGCAGAGCAGACATTTAAGTATTCATTATTCAAACAGAATGTACTATCATAGGTCAAGCAATCATATAACATGTAAACAACTGAGCAAACATGCACAATATCATTCATGATCAAATCATCATACAATCCATTTAAACAGAATGTAGCACACATAGAACACACCTCAAAGCTGATCGGATAAGGGTCTATCGGGCACCTGCCTCAGTACGCTCAGATACGGGGTCAGATCCTAGATCAAGAAAGAATAATGTCATAACGTGGAATAAGAGTTAAACTTATTCTTATACACAGGATTTAATTTCATACTGATATCCCCTGAAGTGTGAGGGTGAGCGGGTCGAGAGGAGCTAGGCTGAGCTGGTGAGTGGTTATACGAGTCTCGGGCACCTTTACACCATTAAAATACTAGTTTAGGCACTTAATTAATTTACTGATATCTGAATGGAAAATTAAGTACTTAAGCATGATTTGGATTTAAGGTCAGATTCGGAGGCCTTCGGGTCAGAATTTTGCAAAACGGGCTTCAAAATCGGACTCAGGACGTCGAAAAACATAAAATAGGACTTTTCGGAAAATTTGACTTTTTGGTCAACGGTCAGCGGTCAAAGTCAACGGTCAAAGTCAACGCTGACGTCATGCTGACGTCACTGTTGACCGGTTTGGGTCAACGGGTCAGTCAACGGGTCGGATCGGTCAACGGGTCGGGTCGCTGACGTCATGCTGACGTCACTGTTGACCGGGTCGGTCAACGGGTCGGGTCGCTGACGTCATGCTGACGTCACTGTTGACCGGGTCGGTCAACGGGTCGGGTCAACGGGTCGGTCAACGGGTCGGGTCGATGACGTCATGCTGACGTCATGCTGACTGGGTCGGTCCGGTTAGGGCGGCTCGGTTCGAGACCAGACCGGTCTGAACCGGCCGGTCCACTGCCACCATATATGGTGACCGGGAACGGCGCGTGAAGCCCACGCGCGGCTCCGGACGGCGCGTGGGGCCCACGCGCCACCGTGGACGGCGGAGCAAAAATCAGAAAAAAATACAGAATTTCCCCATTCGAATATATAACCCCCCAAACTGATTTTTAAGTCGAAAGCTTACCGAATTATCACCGATTTTGAAAAAAAAGACTCGATTTGTTCGAAACCTTCAACGGCAAAATTAACGACAACGGAGCGGCGGTTTGACACGTGGTTAGGGGCGTTCTGACCGGAACGTCGAGACGATTCGTATGATAGTCACGGTGAACGGAACGGAACAACGATTGACGTTTGAGAGCAAATATTGATTTAGATGAAATTGAGAGAGTTTTCTTGAATGAAAACTAAACAAGGAATTTTGGGGGGAAATGTTTTTGGTTCTGCCGAAATGGAGCAAGGGGGAGATAAGGAGTGGAGAAAATAATTGAGGGGGGGAAAAAAATTTAGTGGAGTGGTTGGGGAGATAAGGTGGTTGAGAAAAAAAAAATAATCATTATTTTTTTTTTTTTTGTTACAATTCTCCCACCCTTAAGAAAAATTTCGTCCTCGAAATTTACCTTAATTAAAAAGGTGCGGAAATTGTTTTCTCATGAATCCTTCAATCTCCCAAGTAGCCTCAGTAGGACTCCGATTTCTCCACTGAACTTTAACCATTGGAATTCGTCGGTTTCTCAGAACTCTCTCATCAAAGTCCAAGATTCGAATCGGTTCCTCCACGTAGGACAGGTCTGATCTCAACTCTACATCCTGAGCTTGAATGACATGACTAGGATCTGGATGGTATCGCCTCAACATGGACACATGGAAGACATCATGAATACGGTTAAGCTGGGATGGCAACTCGAGCTGATAGGCAACTGGCCCAACTCTCTTCACAATACGATATGGTCCAATAAATCTCGGACTCAACTTGCCCTTTTTCCCAAACCTCAAAATTTTCTTCCATGGTGATACCTTTAGAAAAACCTGGTCACCAACCTCAAACTCTATATCCCTTCTCCTCCGATCAGCATAAGACTTCTGTCTGTCAAAAGCCTCCTTCAGACGATTTCGAATCAGTTTGACAGTCTCTTCAGTCTCTTGAACCAACTCAGGACCCAGAGTTTTCTTATCATACAACTCGGTCCAACAGATAGGAGTTCGGCATTTACGACCATACAAAGCTTCATAAGGGGCCATGCGAATACTAGCCTGATAGCTATTATTATAAGCAAACTCGGCCAAGGGCAAGAAATCTTCCCAACTACCGCGGAAGTCTATCACGCATCCTCTCAACATATCTTCAAGAACCTGAATTACTCTTTCTGACTGTCCGTCTGTCTGTGGATGGAAGGATGTACTGAAATTCAGACGGGTACCTAAAGCATTGTGCAAGGCCAACCAGAATCGAGAAGTGAACCGCGGATCCCGATCAGATATTATAGATAAAGGTACCCCATGTAGTCTGACGATTTCAGAGATGTATGTTTTTGCCAGCTTCTCCAAAGAGTAAGTGACTCGAACTGGGATAAAATGAGCTGACTTAGTAAGTCGATCAACAATAACCCAGACAGAATCCTTTTTAGAAGGAGTTAGAGGCAACCCGGTAACGAAATCCATCGTGATACGTTCCCATTTCCACTCAGGAATCTTAATGGGCTGCAACAAACCCGAAGGATGCTGGTGCTCTGCCTTAACCTGTTGGCAAGTCAAACACCGCGATACATAATCTGAAATGTCCTTCTTCATACCTTCCCAACGATATCTCTGCCTCAGGTTTTGATACATTTTGTCCCCACCGGGATGCATAGCATAAGGGCTGTTATGAGCCTCGCTGAGAATAGCCCGCTTCAGGTCAACATCATTGGGAACACAATATCGACCCTTGAAGCACAAAACGCCATCCTGATCAAAGGCATAAGTAGAAGTAGATCCTTGTTCAACCTGCTGCATGACAGGAAGTAAGGAACTGTCTAGAAGCTGTTTGGCCCTAATTTGTTTGGCCAATGTCGGTTTAACCTGTAGCTCAGCTAGTAGACTGCCATCTCTGTATACACTCATTCTGGCAAATAAGGATCTCAAATCTGTTATAGCCTTACGACTCAAAGCATCAGCCACCACATTCGCCTTTCCTGGGTGATACTCAATCACACAGTCATAGTCTTTAAGAAGCTCAATCCAACGACGTTGTCTAAGATTGAGTTCTTTCTGAGTGAGGATGTACTTTAGACTCTTGTGATCTGTGTAAATATAGCACTTTTCTCCGTAAAGATAGTGCCTCCAAATTTTCAAGGCAAAGATCACAGCAGCTAACTCGAGGTCATGGGTTGGATAATTACACTCATGTGGTCGTAATTGACACGACGCATAAGCGATAACCTTCCCTTCCTGCATCAGTACACAACCAAGCCCGAAATGTGAGGCATCACTGTATACTGAGAAGTCCTTTCCTGACTCAGGTTGTATAAGAACCGGGGCTTGGGTCAGAGCTGCCTTGAGTTTCTCAAAACTAGCTTGCTGGGCATCAGACCAAATATAAGGGACATTCTTCCTTAATAACTTTGTCAGAGGAGTGGCAATGATGGAGAAGCCCTCGACAAAGCGTCGGTAGTAGCCAGCCAAACCCAAAAAGCTACGGATCTCAGAGACATTTTTAGGTTGCTTCCAATCGGTGATGGCTTCGATTTTACTTGGATCAACCTGAATGCCTCGAGCAGATACCACATGACCCAGAAATGTCACTTCTTTGAGCCAAAATTCACATTTGCTCAGCTTAGCATACAAACGATTCTGTCTCAGGGTTTGTAGCACAGTCCTCAAGTGCTCGACATGCTCTGTTTCTGTCCGTGAATAGACCAAAATATCGTCGATGAAAACCACAACAAACTGGTCTATAAAGGGCTGGAACACACGATTCATCATGTCCATAAAAGCTGCAGGAGCATTTGTCAGACCAAACGGCATCACCAAAAACTCGTAATGCCCGTATCTGGTACGAATGGCCGTCTTAGCAACATCAGAATCTTTTATTTTCAATTGATAATACCCAGATCGAAGATCAATCTTCGAGAAAACAGTTGCTCCCCGAAATTGATCAAATAGGTCATCAATCCTGGGTAATGGGTATTTGTTCTTCACAGTCAACTTATTCAGCTTTCTGTAATCAATACACAAACGAAGTGTACCATCCTTCTTCTTCACGAAGAGAACAGGAGCTCCCCAAGGTGAAGAGCTGGGTCGGATAAAGCCTCGGTCAAGAAGCTCTTGTAACTGAATTTTTAATTCTTTAAGCTCTTTAGGGGCCATACGATAGGGACTCATGGACACAGGCGCAGACCCTGGATAAGTCTCGATTTCAAACTCAACATCCCTGTCTGGTGGTAGCCCGGGCAATTCTTCTGGGAAAACATCAGGAAACTTGCTAACAGTGCGAATGTCCTCGATCTTAGATAAAGAGCCCTTCGTGTTCAAGAAACAGGCAATGAAAGTTTCATATCCTTTCCGGATCATCCTATCAGCAGTTAGAGAGGATACTACATTGGACAAGTAGCCTCGACGCTCTCCGACTAAGATTACGGATCGGTCATCTGAAGTCTTCAAGGTAGCCTTTTTTGACTCACAATCCAAACTGACCCGATGTTCCAACAGCCAATCCATACCCAAAATCAGATCAAACTCCTCTAACGGAAGTTCCAAAAGATCGGCCAGGAAAATTTCTCCTTGAACTTCAAGAGGACACCTCCTAAGTACTTTGTCCACAATCACTGACTGTCCCACTGGGCTCATGACTGTGACATCACTTACAGTGGCTTCAAAAGGAAGCTGAAGGTTTCGGGATACAGATCTTGAAATATAGGAGTGGGTGGATCCACTATCGAGTAATGCAAAGTATGGAACAGAATAAATGGTAAAGGTACCTGCAAGAACATCTGGCTCGTCTCTGTCATCCCGACGTCTGGAGGCATACATCATTGCCGGCTGTCTAGCATCAGATAATGCTGGTCCTCCACTCTGATTTGATCGAGCTCTGGTGTCAGTCCTAGCAGTAGATGAAGAAGGTCTTCCCTGACTACGACCCTTGGCTGGAGTCTGTACAGATGTCTGTGAGCGTGTTGGGGTCTGGAAAGATGCTCGAGGTGCGGAAGATGGGACAGGACAATTCTTCAGAAAATGATCTCCGGACCCACATCGAAAACATGCACCGGTCTTCCTTCTACACTCGCCCCCATGTCGCTTGTCACAATGCACACAAAGGGGCATAGGGTTGAAACCAGACGAATCACCTCTACTAGAAACCGGGGTCGAAGAAGCATTAGGTCTGGATCCAAAATTACCTCTCTGATGACTAGCAGTGCGATTTCTCTTTCCTTGACGTGAGGAAGATTCGGGCTTAGGAGGCCTCTTAGACCACTCCCGGTCAGCTCTACCTCCACCAGTAACTGCTAGCTCTACATCTTCCAGATCTTTAGCTTTCTCAACTAAAGTGTCGAAGTCCTTATCCAGATGACCAACAACATGTACACATAACTCGTATCTCAGTCCCATCACAAATTTACGGCATTTTTCCTTCTCAGTAGGCACTAAGCTAGCCCCAAATCTGAGCAAGCTCAAGAATTCTGTCTCATATTCGGATACAGACAGATCTCCCTGAGTCAAGGTCCTGAATTTTTCTTGCATCTGCCTCATGTAACGCTCACCAACAAAGCGACTCTTGAAACGCTCCTTGAAAAACTCCCAAGACAGACGGGCCGCAGGAACACTACTAACCACAGATTCCCACCACGTACGAGCATTCCCATACAACATAGAAACGGCTCCCACATATCTCTTGGATGACTCAAGACCCAAAGAATCCATACGCCTCTCCAGATCATGAAGCCATTCCTCTGCCTCAGTCGGGGCTCCACTAGTAGGGCCATCAAAAGTTCTCGCCCCATTTGTGATCAAGGTCTGAGAGATGGGAACTTCAGGGATAATACCAGTTGCTCTAACCGCACCAGAAATCAACTGCAAAAGCTGCATACTAAGGGCTTCGTCAGTAATAGATGTGGGAGGCTCAGAAGAAGATGGTGCTCCTCTAACTGGAGTAGACACATCAATCTCAGGGGCAGACCGAGGAGCTATAGGAGGGCCAGATGGTAAGGAAGTCTCAGGAGGACTAGGGACAGGAGTCGGAGTAGGTGGCTCGAACACCGGATCATCTATCGCGTCGGCAAACCGAACAGGTCTACCGCGTCTCCGAATGGGTCGACGACCTCTTTCAGTACTCATAGCAGAAGACTTCTACAAGGATTAAACTTAAGGTCAGTTTATAGCAATGGAGAATCGAACACAATTAAGCAGACAAAAATTTGGGTGACTTATCTCATTTCAAAATACCTTTTTGATTTATTTTTTTTTAAAAACATTGCGTAAAATGGACTCATTAACAGTCCGAGGTTTTGAAACCAAAGGCTCTGATACCACTAAATGTAACCCCCTAGACCCGCCTATGCGTTTCGACGGATCCTAGGAAGTCACATTATGGTCACTAGAATGACCCACGATAAGATTTTAAATAAACATATGGTTAAACCTTTGAAATCATAAATCAAATGTAACTATTCGGGCTCACTTATGAGTTTAACCCTACTCAAGGCAGTCTCATCCGAAGATCAAACCCTTGTAATTTACCATAGTCAAAATATCAAAACATAATTAATAGTCACACAAAATATAGACAGTTTGGAAGATAAGATTATTACAATATTTAGAGCTAAATGTGTCGATTCTCTAGTTGCTGGGTCTAAGAGGAGTAGACTATCAAGTATCTGAAAGGGGGAGGAGAGAAAAACATAAGCTAGGGAGCTCAGTGTGTTCCAAAAGTGCAGATCAAACAGGCAATGTTTACAAAACATTCAGATCATAAGAACACATAATAGATCAATACAAATACTTAGATGCATGTATGCGCTTACTAGTGACTACCCTCCAACCTTACACCAAATGCAATCCCCCAGAACTGCATCCATAGGGACTTACCCTAGGCCCGATGGGCATAGGTGCCACCTAAGGGGATGCCTTAGGTCCATAAGGACTTACCCTAAGCCCGATGGGCATAGGTGCCACTCAAGGGGAGACCTTGAGTCCATAAGGACTTACCCTAGGCCCAATGGGCATAGGAGCCACCTAAGGGAAGACCTTAGGTCCATAAGGATTTACCAGCTTGATCAGGACTGTACCGGCAGAGACTTCATATCATAACCCAACAGTATACCCCAGACAGAATCAGTGTTCAGATTTCCAAACATGGGTAACAGAATATATGTGACAAATATTTTATTCATAACATCAGAAACGGAAGAATTCATGCTTTTGACTGATAAATGGGTATAATAATGCAGAGCAGACATTTAAGTATTCATTATTCAAACAGAATGTACTATCATAGGTCAAGCAATCATATAACATGTAAACAACTGAGCAAACATGCACAATATCATTCATGATCAAATCATCATACAATCCATTTAAACAGAATGTAGCACACATAGAACACACCTCAAAGCTGATCGGATAAGGGTCTATCGGGCACCTGCCTCAGTACGCTCAGATACGGGGTCAGATCCTAGATCAAGAAAGAATAATGTCATAACGTGGAATAAGAGTTAAACTTATTCTTATACACAGGATTTAATTTCATACTGATATCCCCTGAAGTGTGAGGGTGAGCGGGTCGAGAGGAGCTAGGCTGAGCTGGTGAGTGGTTATACGAGTCTCGGGCACCTTTACACCATTAAAATACTAGTTTAGGCACTTAATTAATTTACTGATATCTGAATGGAAAATTAAGTACTTAAGCATGATTTGGATTTAAGGTCAGATTCGGAGGCCTTCGGGTCAGAATTTTGCAAAACGGGCTTCAAAATCGGACTCAGGACGTCGAAAAACATAAAATAGGACTTTTCGGAAAATTTGACTTTTTGGTCAACGGTCAGCGGTCAAAGTCAACGGTCAAAGTCAACGCTGACGTCATGCTGACGTCACTGTTGACCGGTTTGGGTCAACGGGTCAGTCAACGGGTCGGATCGGTCAACGGGTCGGGTCGCTGACGTCATGCTGACGTCACTGTTGACCGGGTCGGTCAACGGGTCGGGTCGCTGACGTCATGCTGACGTCACTGTTGACCGGGTCGGTCAACGGGTCGGGTCAACGGGTCGGTCAACGGGTCGGGTCGGGTCGATGACGTCATGCTGACGTCATGCTGACTGGGTCGGTCCGGTTAGGGCGGCTCGGTTCGAGACCAGACCGGTCTGAACCGGCCGGTCCACTGCCACCATATATGGTGACCGGGAACGGCGCGTGAAGCCCACGCGCGGCTCCGGACGGCGCGTGGGGCCCACGCGCCACCGTGGACGGCGGAGCAAAAATCAGAAAAAAATAACAGAATTTCCCCATTCGAATATATAACCCCCCAAACTGATTTTTAAGTCGAAAGCTTACCGAATTATCACCGATTTTGAAAAAAAAGACTCGATTTGTTCGAAACCTTCAACGGCAAAATTAACGACAACGGAGCGGCGGTTTGACACGTGGTTAGGGGCGTTCTGACCGGAACGTCGAGACGATTCGTATGATAGTCACGGTGAACGGAACGGAACAACGATTGACGTTTGAGAGCAAATATTGATTTAGATGAAATTGAGAGAGTTTTCTTGAATGAAAACTAAACAAGGAATTTTGGGGGGAAATGTTTTTGGTTCTGCCGAAATGGAGCAAGGGGGAGATAAGGAGTGGAGAAAATAATTGAGGGGGGGAAAAAAATTTAGTGGAGTGGTTGGGGAGATAAGGTGGTTGAGAAAAAAAAAATAATCATTATTTTTTTGTTTTTTGTTACAGAGAGTATAAAAGGGACCTCCAAGCATCAAGGGAAGACTAATGCTTCAATTGTCAGCAACATTATTATGAGAAATTTGTCTTAGAGTTAAATTGTCCATTCTTGTATAGACAACACTTGTGAGCCAAAATTGTCAAATTTGCTCAAGTGTTTAGGTTTGAGTGAGAGCTTAAAGAGTGCAAACAAATACATATTAGAGGGATTTTAGTTTGCTTATTTTTCTTTCTCTTGTAAAGAGGGTTTACTCAAGCTTTGGTCTAGAAAGCTTTGAGTGTGTAAGAGTTTCCTCCTAAGCCTAGAAAAGGGAACGAATCAATTAGTGAATTGGTTGGGAAATCCTTAGTATGAGCTAAGGTAGTGGATGTAGGTGCTTGTTCGAAAGCTGAACCACTATAAATTCACCGTGTCATTTATTTTTGGCTTCCAAAAATTAATCACCCAAAAATCCAACTTCTCCACCACTTGGCTAGATAAATCGGTTGAAGGAAATCAAGCCTACAAAGCCTAACAATTTCCCTGTTTTGGACCCTTGAACTGGATTTGGATACGAGCTCACAATCACCGCTCTTGTTCGTGATTGAGTTGTGGTAATGATCGTGTTGTCATCGTGCCTTATTATTGTAATATGCGCTTTTAATGTTGATTGTTGTTGATTTTTGCCTTTCATTGTCGAGCTTTGGTGATGTTTGTATCTGTTTTGTTTCGAGCCTTTGAGTTAGGGTTTTTACCTTTTTTTTGTACGAACACGTTTATGATCTAGAGGCGTTAGTTTTCGTGATTTTAGGAATATATCTAAATCAAATTTGTTTAAAGTTGTAAACTTTTATTGTATTTTTAAAATTTTCCACTTTTAATAAAACTAAAAATACTCAAATTTGTTTGAGTTAGGCTATCTCTTTTGCTTTGCCACTTTTTAAACATGAATTTATAATGGTATAAATTATAAAATTAGAGAATTTCTGTAGTTGGAGAAGGGGTAGATTTTCAATACTGTTTTAAATTTTTATTTTTAAGGATAATCACAAATGTTGCGATGTGAAGACGAAACAAAATGGTTAATATGGAGCCTTCTAATGTTACATCAATGCCATTTTTATATTCATATATGATTTAATATGTTTGCAATGCACCATAACATACTGAATTTTTATTCGATACTAATAACAAAGGAAAATAACAAAGGAAAGAAAAGAAAAGCTATATTACACACCAAGACAATCCCCAAAGATAACACTCTTTAAGAAAAAAAACTAAAAAAAAAAGACTTTAGATGAAAAACCTAGCAAATAATATTTCTTTCATATAATATTACACTAAATTTCGTCCACCAATATGCACCGTATAAACATTTATTGAACGAAATTCTTCCGTCATTTTTTAGTGTTTTTATGTAAATTTTAATATTAAAAAATAATTTTAGAGTTTAGATTTAGTTTTAGTTTTAGAGTTTATATTTAAAATTTAAGGTTAAGACTCAATGTTTAATTTTTGTGTGGTAAAATATAAAAAATACAAAAAAATAATAGAATTTTCGTTCACATATATATGTATAGTGTGTTATTTTTTCTTTGGTTCCTTTCGGTTTTCAGGGCTTTGCCCTGACTAATCCGGACCGACCTGCACACCTGGTTTTGGTGGGTGAGTCTTCTAACAAGAATTTTTTACATACACAACGTCTCGAACCCGAAACATTACTTAAGCGATATCAAACTGCTTACCACTTGACCAACCCAGTTAGTAATATAGTGTGTTATTAATACAAATTGTAAAATTATTTTGTGTTAAAAAAACATGTTCATTGTGTTTCACAAAATGATAGAAAAAGACAAGTGGTCCCAAGGTGGCCATATATACGTATGACTCTAGCTGAATATGTATGACTCTAGTTGAATCTAATAAGTTGTGTCAGTGAAAAAGTGGATGATATATATCCTAAGAGATTCAGGTTCAATCACTTTGTCTGTAAGATATATGTGTATTGTTAAAGGGCTAAGAATATGTATGAACATATACTACCTTATAATAATATATACAGGGGTAAACTACTCAAATAATTACCTAATTATGGATTGGTTCTCGATGACCACCATACTTTCAATTCTATCATTTTGACCACGAAACTATTTAAATAGTAGCAATTAAGTCACATGCGGTTAAGACCTAACGGAGGGGATGACGTGATAGTTAACAGAAATTTGTGTACTTACACATTTTATCCCCTATACTTATATATTCTATCAATTTGGTCCTTATTTTAATTTAATAAAAAAAATTTAATCATCCAATCATATTTTTTCTTATTTTAATTTAATAGATTTAGAATTTAAGGTTAAGACTTAAGGTTTAATTTTTGTATGTGTTGAAATATACATGAAAATACAAAAAAAAGAATTTTTGTTCTCTTAATCGATCGATTGATCGTTTCTTTTTTTCATTTGATTTTCTATCAAGGTTGGATTTGGCGCCGCCACGACTGATCATGTTGACGCTCTTTTGATTATCCTGTTGATCTCCCTATTTTGGACCCTTGAACTAGATTTGGATACGAGCTCACAGTCATCGCTCTTATTTACGGTTGAGTTGTGGTAATGATCGTGTTTTCAACGTGCCTTATTATTGTAATATGCATTTTTAATGTTGATTGTTGTTGATTTTTGCCTTTCATTGTCGAGCTTTGGTGATGTTTGTATCTATTTTATTTTGAGCCTTTGAGTTAGGGTTTTTACCTTTTCTTTGTACGGTGATGTTTATGATCTAAAGGCGTTAGTTTTCATAATTTTAGGAATATGCTTGAATTAAATTTATTTACTAGAGTTATAAGCTTTTATTGTATTTTTGAAATTTTCCACTTTTAACAAAACTAAAAATACTCATATTCAAAAAGTACGATTATTTTTCCAAAAATATCGAGTTTTTTCATGTTGTGAAACATAATGAAACATGTATTTTTTTTTTAAATTTTTGTGTGCGTCGAAACATACATAAAAATATAAAAAAAAGAGAGAGAAAGAGAATTTTGGTGCGTCGTAAAGAGAGTTATAGGAAGCAAAAGTGGAATAATTTACCTAATAGAAAACACGAACTAAAACCAATAAGTATATATATATATATAGTAAAGTATTTCTAGTTACATAAGATAAAGACTAAGATAGAGAGAAAATTGAGAGTTTTGAAAAAAACCAAATTTTAGCTTCGAAAATCTCCAAGAGTGACTTCCTTTACTTTATAGTTCAACCTAAAAATCTCTATTATCATATAATCAAAATAGATGAATATTAAATACCTATATTTGATATAATCATATATAAAATTTTAAATATTTTTATGTATTTGAATTGAAAATATAATGCTTGATATTTATATTCAAACATATATGAAATACATGTACAAGATGCATATAAATTAAGAAAGAATGATAAATCCATATTAATAATTAATATCTTCGAGATTAGACAATAACTTTAGATTTTGAATCTCTTCGAGATAATTATGAAAATAATAAGTTACTTTTTACTTTTTAGTGTTAGACTATCTCTTTTGCTTTGCCACTTTTTAAACATGAATTTATAATGTTATTATAAAATTAAAGAATTTTTGTAGTTGGAGAAGGGGTAGATTTTCAATACTATTTTAAATTTTTATTTTTAAGGATAATCACAAATGTTGCGATGTGAAGATGAAACAAAATGGTTAATATGGAGCCTTCTAATGTTACAACAATGTCATTTTTATATTCATATATGATTTAATATGTTTGCAATGCACCATAACATAATGAATTTTTATTCGATACTAATAACAAAGGAAAATAACAAAGAAAAGAAAAGAAAAGCTATATTACACACCAAGACAATCCCCAAAGGTAACACTCTTTAAGAAGAAAAAAACTAAAAAAAGGACTTTAGATGAAAAACCTAACAAATAATATATTTCTTTAATATAATATTACAGTGAATTTCATCCACCAATATGCACCATATAAACATTTATTGAACGGAATTTTTCTGTCATTTTTTAGTGTCTCTATGTAAATTTTAATATTAAAAAATAAGTTTAGGGTTTAGATCTAGTTTTTAGAGTTTAATATTTAAAATTTAAGGTTAAGACTCAAGGTTTAATTTTTTTGTGTTGAAATATAAAAAAATACAAAAAAAATAATAGAATTTTCGTTCACATCTATATGTATAGTGTGTTATTTTTTTTGTTGCCTTTCGGTTTTCAGAGCTTTGCCCTGACTAATCCGGACCGACCCGCACACCTGGCTTTGGTGGGTGAGTCTCTCGGCAGAAATTTTCTACATACACAACGCCTTAAACCTGAAATCTTACTTAAGCAATATCAAACTGCTTACCACTTGGACCAACCCCGTTAGTAATATAGTGTGTTATTAATACATTGGTAAATTTATTTTGTACTGTTAAAAAAAACATGTTCATTGTGTTTCACAAGATGATGAAAAAGACAAGTGGTCCCAAGGTGGCCATATATACGTATGACTCTAGCTGAATATGTATGACTCTAGTTGAATCTAATAAGTTATGTCAATGAAAAAGTGGATGATATCTATCCCAAGAGATATAGGTTTAATCATTTTGACTGTAAAATGTATGTGTATTGTTAAAGAGTTAAGAATATGTATGAATATATACTACCTTATAATAATAATATATACAGGGGTAAACTACTCAAATAATTACCTAATTATGGATTGGTTCCGAATGACCACCATACTTTCAATCCTATTATTTTGACCACGAAACTATTTAAATGGTCCTTACGGTTAAGACCTAACGGAGGGGATGACGTGGTAGTTAACAGAAATTTGTGTACTTACACATTTTATCCCCTATACTTATATATTCTATCAATTTGGTCCTTATTTTAATTTAATAAAAAAATTTAATCATCCAATCATATTTTTTCTTATTTTAATTTAATAGATTTAGAATTTAAGGTTAAGACTTAAGGTTTAATTTTTGTATGCGTTGAAATATACATGAAAATACAAAAAAAAAAAAGATTTTTTGTTCTCTTAATCGATCGATTGGTCGTTTCTTTTTTTTTCATTTGATTTTCTATCAAGGTTGGATTTGGCGCCGCCACGACTTATCACGTTGACGCTCTTTTGATTATCTTGTTGATCTCCCTATTTTGGACCCTTGAACTAGATTTGGATACGAGCTCACAGTCATTGCTCTTATTTGCGGTTGAGTTGTGGTAATGATCGTGTTGTCAACGTGCCTTATTATTGTAATATGCATTTTTAATGTTGATTGTTGTTGATTTTTGCCTTTCATTGTCGAGCTTTGGTGATGTTTGTATCTATTTTGTTTTGAGCCTTTGAGTTAGGATTTTTACCTTTTCTTAGTACGATCATGTCTATGATCCAGAGGCGTTAGTTTTCGTGCTTTTAGAAATATATTTAAATCAAATTTGTTTAGAGTTGTAAACTTTTATTGTATTTTAAAATTTTCCACTTTTAATAAAACTAAAAATACTCATATTCAAAAGTAAGATTATTTTTTCAAAAAAAATCGAGTTGTTTTTTTCATGTTGTGAAACAAAATGAACATGTTTTTTTTTTAATTTTTGTGTGCCTCGAAACATACATAAAAAAAAGAGAGAAAGAGAATTTTGGTTCTCATCCATAAATATAAAGTGTTATTAATACATTGGTAGGATTATTTTTCCATAAATATCTAGTTGTCATATTGTGAAACATAATGAACATGTTTTTTTAACATAAAATAATATATATACATTAGGAGACAAATTCAGAGTTGCTATAAAAGCCATGCAGAATACAAGAAGAAGAAGTAAGCAGTAGAAAATGCATGTATGGCAAGTATTATTGGTTGCTGCTGCATTCTTAGCCACCCTAGCCTCCGTAGTTTCTGTCGAACCTTTTAACTCTTACTCACTCGCTCTCCAATGGCCGCCTTCTGTTTGTGATCCCGCACCTTGGGGAAGGGAGTGTCTTGATGACCAACCCGAAAGGTTTACCATCCATGGTCTACGGCCACAACGTAGCAATGGCGGACCGGTGGATCCCCCCGACGCCGAGTGCAACAACAATTTTATTCCGGCAGAAGAACTTGATGTGAGCAAATTTTGGTTTTAATTAATATATAGTAATATTATGGATTGCATGCATGTTCTTGTGCTAACTTTTTTATTTGTTGTAGATCTTATTGGAGAGGGAACCCTTCTACGACGACTTATTGGAGTTTTGGCCAAACCCCTTTAATGACTCAATTTATCCGTTATTTTGGTCGTCTCAATGGAACAGGCATGGGATCTGTTCGGATTTCCGAAACGATCCTGTTGGCTATTTCAGAACTAGTTTAGATCTCTTCACCGACCGATTCATACATTTAAGAGAAGGTGATTTGCTTAATGCTTATACCCACATTTCTTATTACAAGCTAAACCCAGAACTAAATGATCCGGCAGTTCAATCAACATAAAACTGACTAAACTGAAAAATAAAAACAGATTTTGATTGGAGTTTGTCATTATGTTTTGATTTATTAATGAGGAGAGCTTTGGTTTTGGCCGTCCAAGCAGATGTGGGAATTGAAGTTGGAGAATCTTATACATTAGAGCAAGTACATACAAATTTGAAGGAGACATATGGAGTACATCCTCAAATTGCATGCAACAAAAGGAATCAGCTGTGGGAGATCCGTTTCTGTTATACAAGGCTACGCGGAGGAGAAGCACCTGTTCACATTGTAGACTGCCCCGAGTTATCGGATGCAGAATATGTATGTGATGAAAACGATGTTCATCTGCCTCCTGCTCACGAACCCGAACCCGAACCCGAACCAGAACCTGAACCCGAACCCGAACCAGAACCAGAACCAGAACCAGAACCAGAACCAGAACCAGAACCAGAACCAGAACCCGAACCTGGTACTCCACCTCCTCCACCGCGTCGTCCTCCTCCTCCTCCGCCCCGTCGTCCTCCACCTCCCCCTCCGCGTCGTCCTCCTCCTCCTCCGCCCCGTCGTCCTCCACCTCCCCCTCCGCGTCGTCCTCCTCCTCCTCCGCCCCGTCGTCCTCCACCTCCCCCTCCGCGTCGTCCTCCACCTCCTCCGCCCCGTCGTCCTCCTCCTCCTCCGCCCCGTCGTCCTCCACCTCCCCCTCCGCGTCGTCCTCCTCCCCCTCCTCCTCGTCGTCCTCCCCCTCCTGCCCGTCGTCCCCCTCCTCCCCGTCGTCCTCCACGGGCATTGTACACAGGGCATTCAGAAATATAATTTAAGTTACGATTATGCAATATGTCCTGGTGGTTTAATGTGATGTGTCCTTATGTTTGATTTTAGTTTTAGTGTATTTTTGTTTTAAATGTAAGGGGATCTCGTTAAAATCTTTCACCATAAGGGTGAGGGAAAAGAGTTGTGGAGCTGTTCACTTCAGTGTCAGTTTCTCTGTTGTACCCTACTGCTTGCAGTGGCTCCTCTTTAGCAATAAAACCTATTCATGGTTGAGGAGTAATTTAGCCCTATAATATTAAGGCTTAAACGTACCTAAACTGGACACCTTTTCTAAAGTTAGTATCTAAAAAAAAACACCAATACTTTGGAGAAACTTAAACGACTGTGTAACATAGTTCAAAATGTGAACAATTCTCGTGCCCCAACCTTAACCCTAAATTTCAAATCTTAAATTTAAGATATACTTTAAAAAATAAACTCCACACTCAATTCATTAAGCCCTAACCTTAAATAATAACCATAAACCTAAAACCTAATTTTTTTAGGGTGCGAACATAAATAGGAGCACCAAAAGGAGGTGATTTCTATTATAAAATATAAGCTAGAAATTATTTTAAATTAAGATTAATAAATAGATTATTTAATTTTGAGACAAACTATTATTATACTATAATCTATTTTTTGTTTGATATTTAACAATGAATAACTTATTTGTAATATTAAAATGTCATGTTTGCAACTCTTAAATGAAAAATAACTTATTTGTTACCAAACTCATATTTAAGTGACTTAAAATGTAGTTTATCATAATCATATATAATCCTGATAATTTTTTAAATGACATAAGAATAATTTTAACCCATAATGTTTACAATTTTTGTCATTTGGCGCTCATCCATTCTTTAGGATAAATTTAACCTCTAACATATGTAATTACATAGCACATACATGTAAAATATGTTTTAAAATATGTTTTAAATGACATGTCATCTAATCTATCACATGCTTACAAGTAAAAAATAATTTCATTTTAATTTAAATTATAAAAATAATTAAAATTCAAATAAAATACTAAAATTAATTAAACAAAAAACAAAATGGTAAAGAACGGTTAATCCCAATTTCTAAATGAACTATAACCCTAACTAAAAATAATTAGAATTCACATACTTACCGTTCCAATATATATTAGTAAACAAATATGAGTTTTTTTATGTTGAGTTGTTGGTGATCACCGGCGTATAGAAGTATTAACAGTGAAGAGGTTTACACGAGCTCACAAGAATGAAAAGAAAGATTGTAAAGAGGTTTCTTATTATTCGAATGAATATACAAAGGAGGAAAAGTTTCCTTTTATATACAACTAACAAATACTAAAATAGGTTAAAACTAACTAACTAACCTTAACAGATAAATATAACTATTTACAAAACCACCCTTATATTTCAACACCCCCCTCAAGTTGGAGGGTGAAAAAACATTTTTCACACCCAACTTGGCTTTAAGATATTCATGCTGATGAACCGAAAGTCCTTTAGTTAGAATATCTGCTTGTTGCTCGACAGTAGACACATGTTGAGGTTGAATAACCTTGTTTTGAATTTTCTCCCTTATAAAATGGCAATCAATCTCGATATGTTTCGTGCGTTCATGAAACACCGGATTTGAAGCAATTTGCAAGGCTGACTGACTATCACTGTACAAGATTGTTGGCTGCTGCTGTTGAAATCCAAGTTCATGTAACAGACCTCGTAGCCAAATCACTTCTGTAGTTGCTGATGCCATGCTGCGATATTCAGCTTCTGCTGAAGAACGAGATACAGTGGACTGCTTCTTTGATTTCCAACATATCAAAGACTGCCCTAACTTTACACAATATCCGGTGACTGATCTTCGAGTTAACGAACACGCAGCCCAATCAGCATCGCAGAACGCAACCAGACTTGGCTCTCCATGTGCTGAAAGTAAAACGCCCATACCAGGATCTTTCTTAATATATCGTACCACCCTTAAAGCTGCATCATAATGTTCCTTTTGTGGTTTGTGCATAAATTGGCTCAAGTATTGAATAGCAAATGCTATGTCCGGCCTGGTATTGGTAAGGTACAGAAGCCTCCCAATCAAACGCTGATAAGATCCCACATCTGCTAAACAAGCTTCTTCAGCTAACGTTCCAGCACATGCAGAATCATGCAAACAATGCTTAAGATTCTGTTCTAAAGGAGTTGATACAACCTTAGCATTTCCAAGGCCCGAGTCAGCAATTAACTCAAGAGCATATTTTCTCTGATTAAGAATGATTCCTTCCCTGAATCGAAGCACTTCAATGCCCAAAAAATATCGTAGTTGCCCCAGATCCTTCATCTTAAAGCTTTGATTCAAGACAGCTTTAAGTTCATTCATCAATGTTGCATCATTCCCTGTTATTAACAGGTCATCAACATATACTAACAGAATTACTAACTTGTTGCCATCACGCTTGGTAAACATAGAATAATCATACAAACTCTGAATATAGCCATGCTGAACCAAAGCTTCAGTGAGTTTAAGGTTCCACTGACGTGAAGCTTGCTTGAGACCGTACAATGACTTCCTTAATCGACATACACAGCTTTCTCCTTGATGATTAAATCCTTCAGGAAGTGTCATATACACTTCTTCAAATAAATCCCACTGTAAAAAGGCATTAAAAACATCCATTTGATAAAGGGGCCATCCATTCAAGGCTGCTAAAGATATAATAGTTCGAACCGTAACCATCTTTGTAACAGGTGAAAAAGTGTCATGATAATCTATGCCTTCTTGCTGATTATATCCTTTCGCCACCAACCTCGCCTTGTAACGCTCAATAGACCCATCCGCATTATATTTAATCTTGTACACCCATTTACATCCAATGGGTTTATGACCAGCTGGCAACTCAACCAAGTCCCAAGTTCCATTGGATTCCAAGGCTGAAATCTCTTGTTTCATTGCAAGGACCCAATTTTCATCGTGCATGGCATGCTTATATATTCGTGGTTCACTTGTAGATGAAATGGACACAGCAAAGGCTTGAGCTTGTAAAGGCAAACTCTCATATGAAACAAAATTAGCTATTGAATGCTTATTATGAGAACCAGGATTAGCACAAACATAATCATTCAGCCAAGTTGGTTGACGTTGTACTCTTGAGGATTTCCTTGTAACAACTTGAATTTGGGACACATCAGCATTGTCAACAACACGATCACCATTGTTAAGCACCTGAGTGTCAAGTGTTGAAGTCTCAACATTCTCAATATTATCAGCAGCAACACTAGAACCATGCTGCTCACCTCCTTGAGTTGGTAAAACTACCTCAGAATGGTGATCATTACTTGGGTCTAAAGATGTCACATGCAAAGATGGTGTTTCAGACTCAATGTCAAGAAAAGTCAAATTATCATGAGATGGTGGATGGAAAAGATAAGAAGACTTAGCAGGAAATTTGAAAGGAAAAACACTCTCGTGGAATACCACATCCCTGCTCACAAAGAACTGCTTATTCTCCAGATTAAACAAAATATACCCCTTTTGAACAAGAGAGTAACCCATGAATATAGAAGCAATAGCTTTGGGCACAAACTTATCTGAATAATTAACAACAGTTGCATATGCTAAACACCCAAAAACCCTCAACATAGAATAATCAGGTAATTGTTTATACAAAATTTCGAAAGGAGATTTCCAGTTAAGAACCCTGCTAGGCAAGCTATTAACAATATAACATGCAGCATTAACACAATACCCCCAGAACTTAGTAGGCATGTTAGAATGAAATTTTAAAGCTCTTGCCACTTCGAGAAGATGGCGGTGTTTACGCTCAGCAATACCATTTTGCTGTGGCGTATAAACACAAGAGCTTTGATGCTCAACACCATGTTCCTGAAAGAAAGAGTTGCTTTCATTAGTAAAAAACTCATGCCCATTATCGCTTCGAATTTTCTTAATGTTAACAGAAAATTGAGTCTTAACAAAATTAATGAAACTCTTTAAAGCTACAAAGGAATCACTTTTAAGCTTCAATAAACGAATCCAAGTTATCCGAGTACAATCTTCTACGATGGTTAAAAAATAACGCTGACCATGGACAGTGCTTATACGGTAAGGGCCCCATAAATCTATACGAATCAGATCAAAAGGCTGACTAGAAATAGAGGTACTCAAGTTAAAAGACAAACGTGTTTGTTTTGCAAGAGGGCAAATGCTACAACTCTTTATTTCATCTTCAAGCTTCACATTACAATGTACATTTGGAATGTGAGACAAAGTTTTAGTAGAACTATGTCCCAACCTTGCATGCCACAATGAATTCAAAGTAACATTTAAACATGATTCATTGACTCCACAAACACTAAGACAAGTATTCGATTTTAAAGAAGAATGAAGAACATATAAACCATCACGAACCCTACCAATCTTCTTCGTCTCTCCATTGTAAAGATCCTGCGATATACATTCATTAGAAGAAAACAAAATAACAATATTCCAATCTTTAGCTAATTGAGACACCGAAATAAGATTGAACTTAAAACTTGGAACACATAACATGTTTTTAAGAATTCTTGATGAAGCAATCTTATATGATCCAACATGAGTTACAGCAGCAGAAACACTATTAGGCAATTGAACAACAGAAGATGGATCACAAGGTACAGGAGAATCAAGACATCTTAAATCATAAGTCATGTGACATGTGGCTCCTGTATCTAAAATCCAATTCTGAGTTGAAGATTTAGAAAACATACCTGCCATGTGTGCACCTCCTTTAACCACAGGATCCTTTCCAAGAAGATTTAAAATTTGTTGATACTGCTCAGCAGTGAAGGTTGGAGCTTACTTAACCTCAGATTGCATTACAGCTTCTACACCATTTTCAGCAGTTGCTGAATTAGCTGCTTGCTTGACATTTACTCCCCCTTTCTTAGTAAACTTGAAGTCAGGCGGGTACCCTATTAACCTATAACAGTTTTCCTTTTTGTGTCCTTTAATGTGACAGAAATTACAGATCCCATTGAACTTCTTTTTGTACTGGTTATGTCCTTGAGAATAAGAAGAAGAATATAATGCTGTTGGCTCGTTTTGAACCTGCACCGAATTGGCAGAATGCTGGCATTGCCCTTCTTCTTGTACCAACATATTATAAGCTTGGTTAATAGTTGGCAATGGCTTCATTAAAAGGATTTGACTCCTAACCATCGAATACGAGTCATTTAAACCCATCAACATTTGAAACAACCTCTGCTGCGCAAGAATCGAACTGTTCTCTCGGGCTATTTCACACTCACATGAGTTAAAAGGAACTAAAGCATCAAACTCATCCCACAACAATTTCAACCGAGAAAAATATACAGAAATAGAAGAAAGATTTTGAGTATGCGTGTAGAACTAATGTTTTGATATAATAATTGAAAAATGTTTTTGGACTTGTTTGAATATTTTGAAAACTTATTTAAAGTCCAAACAACTTGAAAATATGTTTGAAATGGTTTCATAGGTTTTTAACATGTCTAAAACGCTTTTTAAATGGCCAAAATATCATTTTTACAAGGCTCGTTTCGATACACCTTTGATCTGTTTCGATACGGGGTCTTCCAGTAAGCAAAACCCAGATGCAGGGCTAGTGGTATCGAAACCACCTTGCTGGTATCGAAACCAGCTGACTTTTTCAAACTCCATCGGCTAGTTCTGAACAAGGCCGTTTCGAAACGGGTTCGAGCGTTTCGATACGGAGTGCTGCAGAACTGCATTTATGGTGGGAAATTAAGTCTCCAACGGCTATAAACTCATCAAGGAGTATAAAAGGGACCTCCAAGCATCAAGATATGGTTAATGCTCATATTGTCAAACATCAAATGATCAAATATTGTCTTAGTGCCTAAATTGTCAATTCTTGTATAGACAAACACTAGTGAGCCAAAATTGTCAAATTTGCTCAAGTGTTTTAGGTTTTGGGTGAGTGCTTAATTGTGCAAACAAACACCTATTAGAGGGTTTTAAGTTTGCTTATTGTTTCTCTTTGTAAAGAGGGTTTTGATCAAGGCTTTGGGTAGAAGCTTGATCGGTTGTAAGGGTTTCCTCCTAATCCTAGAAAAGGGGACGAATCAATAGTGGATTGATTGTGAAACCCTTAGTGGGGAGCTAAGGTAGTGGATGTAGACCTTGGTTAGAAGGTTGGACCACTATAAATCATTGTGTCAATTATTCTTTTAGCTTCCTCAACCCTTCCACCCAAAAATCCACCTCTCCACCACTTGGTGAGCTAAATTGGTTGATCGAATCGAGCCCCACACATCTCAACAATGCGTTACTATTTCACGATGCAAATAATAGATTCTTGAACCATCCACTTTGTTGAATCTTTCCTTGAGATCTGCCCATACCATTGCTGCATTAGAAGCAAACACTATCCCTGCTGAAAGATCTTGACTAACAGTGTTCAAGATCCAAGACAAAACCAAGGCATTACACCTATCCCATTGAGACCTCAAACCCTCTGCAACTGACTCTCTCTTGCAGCTACCATCAACGAGACCAACTTTATTTTTGGCCAACAGAGCAATCTTCATGAATCTGCTCCAAAGATTGTAGTTTTCTATGCCCGTTAACTGATGGGAAACAAGAAGTGTTCCCGGAGTATCCGAAGCATGTAGAAACAAAACATGGTTCGAATCTATCGTCGTTTCCATAAGAAACTTCCAAGAAATTAACAAATACTAACGAAGAAGAAAAAGTTTTGCCAATTTCAACAAACAAGACCAGTATGAAACCTCACCAAACCTATACACAGTGTTGCGACTGAGACGCCGGAGAAACCACCGCCGGTGGTGGCTCTGATACCATGTTGAGTTGTTGGTGATCACCGGCGTATAGAAGTATTAACAGTGAAGAGGTTTACACGAGCTCACAAGAATGAAAAGAAAGATTGTAAAGAGATTTCTTATTATTCGAATGAATATACAAAGGAGAAAAAGTTTCCTTTTATATACAACTAACAAATACTAAAATAGGTTAAAACTAACTAACTAACCTTAACAGATAAATATAATTATTTACAAAACCACCCTTATATTTCAACATTTTACTTTGAAACTTTTCTGGTTTATTTCACCAGTCTTTTAGCTAGGGTTATAATTCATTTAGGAATCGGGATTCACCGATCTTTCCCACTTCTTTTATTTTTTGTTTAATTATTTTTAGTATTTTATTTATTTTTATTTATTTTTATAATTTAAATTAAAATAAAATTATATTTCATGTATAAATATGTGACATGTTAAATGACATGCCATTTAAAATGTATTTTATATGTATGTGTCATGTAATTATCGTTAATTATTTAACTGTTTAATTAATATTTTAATTAAAAAAATGAGTTATTTGACAAAAAGACATAGGTTAAGGCCAAATTTATCCTAAAAAGGATGAGAGTCAAAATGACAAAGTTGTAAATGTTAGAGGTTAAAATTATCTTTATGCCTTTTTACATTAATTTTGTGTTTTTTATAACTATCGATATATGGACTATTTGTTAAATTCAAATTGAATACTATAATGATTCATGATAACCAAGCTAATTTATTTCATTCACAATATCAAAATTTAAACTCTTAAATTTATTTAAAAAACTTTGCGATTTAAACACCTAACTTTTACCATCTTAAATATTTACACTTTAAAACTTTAATTATTCATATTGTGACATGCGTCGTTTGATTATGATACTTATGTTGTTTCGGGGTTGTGCTGGGAAGTCTTTGTTCAGGCTCTCTCATACAGTGCCATTGTTTCCTGGGCGTAGGAGCTCTTCTCTGGTGCCTACTGCCTCCAGCATTAAAGGATGTGCCGTACAGTTTTCGACATCCCCCTATCACTAATAAGCCTAAATGGTGGTGGAGGACTTTAGCATGCCTCTCCATGAAACATGGATGTATGCAGAGACAGCATATCATTTACACCCCTTCTTGGAAGACTTCGAGTTTCTGACCTACCCGCCATTGGGAGCTTGCCAAGCTAGTTTCTAATGGCGTATTTCTTCGTTGCATATCTTGGTGTGGTGAGGAGAAAGGAAGGCTTCACCTTTTCAGATTCCATGTGGTGATGGGAATGCTGTTGGAAATTGCCTTACAGGTGATCGGGACCGTGAGCCGCTGGATGCCACTTGCTGCTGCATTCGCCTACCTATTTATCGTTTTAGAGTGCTTTCGGTGTGCTCTTTCTGGTATGTATGCTGACGTTCCGTTTGCTTGTGATGCTGCATACATCCAAATTCCAGATGACCAAGGGTGGAATGTTAGTGAAAATGATCTGTAATCATTTTTTTTGTACGGGAACTTCTCGTGTTGCTTTCGTATAGAGGCTTGGTTTAACTTTTTAGCATACTGTCAGATTTGCTTGCTGTTTCCCGAGCAAGATCTACGTACATGTCTGGCCCTGCCTATTGTCTCTACTCTGTTGTTTTGATCTTGATGAAGATTAGTGTACTGTAATGCTGTTCCTACATATATTATATGCAGTTCCGACATGGACATATTTCGACGTATTATAGTTGCAGGCAACGGATTTTATGTTATTATTCAAGTTACTGCAATACATTATGCTACTATGCTTCATTTTTCCAACTCATTGCAACTAAGCACCAAAAAGAGATTAAATAACACTGTTACTAAACCAAAGAAAGAGGGAGGGAGGCTCAAACCACCACCATTAATCATAGCTCAACAAGTTGCAACCTAAGACTAGTCAGTCTTTTGAACAAATAGTAAAATGTTAACAATTATAAATCTTCAATTTGCTCTACGGTAGTAAAATGTGCATTGATTTTGTTGAAAGTTTCTTGATCGATTTCGATTTGAGTGAGCAGAGGATGTACTACTTGCCTGGGAGTTACTTTAGTCTCTGCATACTCTTCGTTAAATGCTTCGGGATCTTTCATTTCTGTCTCAGATGACACCGTGCTTTGATTATAAAGCTGCGCTTTCATCTCCAAACACAATTTTAGATCCTCTTCGTTTCGAGCTTTGTTCAACTTGTCTTCGATATCCCTTACAACTGAAGCTCTCTCAACCCACAAGCTTTTAACCTTGTTCAACCTACTGTCCGGTTTATTTTGGTCATCCGGATCATTAGCACCATCATTTGCTTCAGTTCTCTGAAGCTTTTCTATTCCCTGATCAACAATTTGTTTTATCCTCTTTCTGGCATTATCGGTTCTCACTGGGTCAGATTTTAGGGTCAGCTTCAGACCTGAACTCATCACTGAAGTCTCATCGTCCTTTGAAGCGGGGCTAGGATTAGACATTTCATCCTCATCGGACCCTCCGTCCATAGATTTTATAGAAAAGACCTCCTCAAGTAAACTAATATTCTGCATGTACCGGTCGAAAGCGTCATTTTCAATTTCGATATTTGCATCCTTGAATTCCTTCAGCTTGGAAAACCTCCATTCGTTTAAGTCTATAGCATCCTGAAATAGCATACTGGTTTAAGGCCTATACAGTAATATAACAAACTTGAACAAGAGTATCTGTTTACTATCAACCAAACCGAACCTTTCTCGTCAGGTGTTTCTTTGTTCGGACCTGCAGATTGTCAAATTGTGCAAAAGCATTGGAAAGTTGTCGAAATGAGGGAGCCCTTAAGGGTGTTCTGAATAACATGCAACAGAGGGGAATCAGCCACAACTTAAATGACAAACTCAAAAATCAATTTAAAGCCTAGAAAGGTAGGGTTGAACAACTGATGTACATAACCAATATACTTAAGTCAGCAACTCGAAAAATAAAAAACAAAATGTCACGGGACCCTGGAGATTTTAGGAAAACACAGTTCACATTGGAGTTTGGGAGGATAGGAAACAAAACGAATTCTAGAGCCAAGGCATTAAATAATCAATTGTCGGTTGGTTTTCATAACCTATGCTAGTTAAGAATTCTTGAAACAGCGCCAGTGATGGTAGAATAGCAATATACAAAACATGAGAATGGATGTACATTTCCAGCGAGGCCCATTTTGACCAACATGACACAGCCACGTTTTCCTACAAGGAATGTTACATGCATGCAATAACAAATTTGGTGAACTACATCGGCTTCCTTGCAATGACAGTTTCAAATAGAAACACAAGTTGTTCACACAGATATAATGCTCTTCTGCTTTTTGTGTCATAGTTTCAAAAATGAAAGGAAATGCATGTATTGACCAGCTGATCTTTGCAACTTACACTTGAGACGACGCCTGTGTTGACTTCTGCTCCGATGAAGGAGTGCTTGAAGTTGGTGGCTTCTCTGAAAAGGCTGAATTTGACTTTAAAACTGCAATTACAATATATATCAGGAATTGAGTTATTTATGTCTTCATTGTTTCATTCCTTAGCAATACATACGCCCAAGTATTAAGAACAAATTCTTCATTTCTGTCCCAATCAAAGGAAACTACTAAACTCCTTCAGTGACAATTCCTACATAAAAGATAATGAGCCGAGTTTGATAACCCCATATGCAATCACCTTAACAGAGCATGTTTTCAGAATAAACTTAAACCTAAGCTCAGCATATTGTTAGCCTTTCAATAGAAGAAATGACCATTCCAGCAAAATTAAAACATATTATCTTGTGAAATAAGCAACTAACAATACTGAAAGTCAGCCTCAAGAATCGGAACATCCCCTAAAGAAAGTGAATCAACCAGATGACTACCAAGAATGCTAGGATCATTATAACGTATTTCGAGATAATATACTTTCTAACAGTTTCCGACATGAAATTTACTTTATATCACCTACGGACATTAAAACTCCCGATCTGCCTTCACAAGTAACCACAAAATTGGATATAATCCGACCACCAAAACGACTGACATTTGACAATAACCAAAATAAACTCATCTTTCAAGTTTCCTAGGCATACCATGAATATGACATGGATTTTGTGCTTTTGAGCAACAACTCTTGCAGGAACGATATGGGCACCTGCATAAGAAATAATACGAATGATTCGATAGGAAAGCTTTTCGAGCTCAATAAACCATTAAAGGAAAGAATCGTAATCAAACACCAGCAAATTAAGTTTTTAAAACTCCGCGAATGGATTAAACTAATTAAATATCTAAACTTAATCGCGGAGTTTACAAATTTCCTGCAACTTTTGAACAAACAAAAATCAGCAACCAAATTAAATAAATTTGGAGTCTAAAATTCGAAGTAATTTAAGGCGTGTTGCTGTTTCATTGGATAAGATAATCATTTCTTCTAAATTGCCAAAAGAAATGGAAATTAAAAATAAAAAAGAATCCCATAACTACATATGAAAATAAATTTAAAGAAACAATTTTCTTTTTACCTGGAACGGGCAACATTGCCACAATGAATACATTTAGGCTTATTAAGCCCACGTTGTGTCTTAGGCAGCATATCCATACGCTGAAACGGCGGAGGAGGAGGTGTAGCCGTCGTGGCGGTGGCAGTGCCGGTGGCTGTTTCGGAGATGCTTTTCGTCGCCGATGGCGATGAGGCCGCCATTTTAAAGCACGTGTCTTTCGTTTTCACTCGTCTTCTTCTTTGAAGAATTGGGTGTCTGAATTATGAAAACTCCGTTACTATTATTTTAAGAGAAGATGGATTGGATTTGGGGGGAGTTTGATTTAAAATTGGGATTTTGGGGGAGAAAATTGATTTACAAAACAGTGAAAGAAAAATCATTTTAGGGCTTTACTCTATGGGCTGGGCCTTTGGGAATTTGGGTTTAATTTTTTATTAAGTAAAAAAATAATTGCACCATCAAGGTAATTGTCAAGATTCGAATCCATACAAGATAGCATACACTAATTAAATTTCAGACTTTTTTACAAATCTTTTTATTGATTTTTTTTTTTGATAAATAAGGGAGAGAAAAAAAAACGTATAGCCAAGTGCCTCGTTAAAAAATCCTCCTAAACTTAAATGAGGGAAAAAGAGTACACTTAGAAGTACTTACAAAGACAAGTCAGGTAGAATCATCTAGAACAAAAAAATCCACTTCAGAGGGAGGGGAAACATAAAATGAAGGCAAAAAATCTAAATTAGAAGGCGTAGGCATGACATTCGAATGAGACAATTTGGCCAAACCATCAGCCACCCTATTGGCCGTCCGACGAATATGAAATATATGAACCATCCATTTCCTCGCCATAATGTCCCAAATTCTCCGAAGAAGAGTGACCAAACCATTAGCCTGTCTATTGGAGACCATCCGAAAAGCCTCAAGACTATCAACTTCAAGCTCAACCTGTGTATAACCATGCACCCAAGCCATACGCAACCCTTCAAGCATCCCCCAAAGCTTCGCTTCTACAATAAAACAAACACCCACGTGTTTGGAAAAACCGATAATCCAATCCCCTGAATAGTCCCTAAGGACTCCTCCGCAAGAAGAAGAACCAGAGGAAGCAATGCGTGATCCATTAGTATTCAGTTTTACATACCCTGGTGGTGGAGGCGACCAACGATCCGAAGCACTAACATGAACATGAGCACTCGAATTTCGCAACCCCGTTGATAAACAACAGATCAGACTAGTCTCATAAGTCTCCTTACATCTCTCCCAAATACCAAACTCGCCTTTTTTATCCTGATCAAAGACGCATATGTTTCGATACTTCCACATAGCCCAGAGGGTCGACCCAAAAAAAATATTTCAATGCTCCATGTCAGAATTAAAGTAGCCCTGTTGGGTGAGATTCTTAAGCAACCAAGAATCAAAATCCATCTCAAAAAATTCATCCCACTTTGTGAAACCAAAATTGATTTTGATATAACATCTAAACTTATGGACCGATTTGCAAAACAATAATTTTTTAAGTACTCCTTAAAGTCTCACTATTGACAAGTCTTTTAAAAAATAATATCTCAAGACAAATCGTTCTTAAATGATAAATATTTCTAAGTTTTTCCTATGTGTTTTCAAGCCAAACTACACCAAAACGCCCAGGTGTATCGATACGGTTTTTAGCCACTGGAATTTTAATAGACATAGCGTACTGATACAATATTACCCCGTGTCGATACGATATTCATTTGGGCAACTCTTTCAATGATACCGTACCGATACGCGTTGCAACCGTATCAATACGACAAGCTTATCTTTACATTTAATTTTCGACCGTTGACTTGTCAGTTAGTTGGTATCCCAATATTTAAATGACCGTTATACCGTACCGATACGCTAAGTATGTGTACCGATACGCTTTTCATTAAAACCAAACTTGGGATTTCAGTGAGCAAATTCAGTATCGATACGCCCTTCCATATCGATACGCCCCTTAAAACTATATCAGTACACCTTCTAAGTGTATCGATACGCGATGTTTTTCAGTCACAACGGCTCTTTCCTCTTTGATACAGGTATCGATACGCCCCCTAGCCGTACCGATACGGTAGGCAGCAAAGCTGCATTTATTGCGGGAAATTGCTTCTCAACGGCTCTATTGATGATTCCAACTACCCAAACGGCTAGAATTCAATACAAAGGTATAAAAACAAGTCTCAATTGAACAAACAACAACTATTGAACCTACAAGAAACATCCAAGCATCCAATCCAAACCCTTGTGCCTTTTATTGTCAAATTCTTGTACCCAACTCTTGTGTTCTTATTGTAATATTGTATTGTGAGTTTGGGGAGTGTAAAATCGTAATTGGGTAAACATTCATCCTTTGAGAGGAATTTTTAGAGTTTACCAAATACATCTCTTGTAAAAGTGAGTGGATTAAGCTTTGGGTAGAAAGCTTAATCAAATTGTAAGGTTCCCTCCTTATCCAAGAAAAGGGGAAGAATTCAAGTAGTGAATTGGTTGAAAATCCTTAGTGGGAACTAAGGTAATGGATGTAGAGTTCGTTTGGAGAACTTGAACCACTCTAATTGCTTTGTGTCACATTTTATTTTTCCATATTATCACCTACCAAAATTTTTATCGCCAATTCACCCCCTCTTGGCCATTTGCAATAGTGTGATCAACTCAACAATTGGTATCAGAGCTACACTTATTGGAAGGATTACAACCCTCTTGAGTCGATTCTAGGAGAGTTTGATCAACAACTAGTCAAGCAATGGCATCCACCTCCAGCTCCAACCTCTACGAGTCTCAATCTACTACCAAGTCACCATTCTTCAATGGGGATAACTACCCATATTGGAAGAATAAGATGGGGCTCTTCATCAAGTCTACCGACTATAAGGTGTGGGATGTGGTTGAAGAAGGTTCATTCATACCAATGAAGAGAAAAGGTGAAGGAAGACTTGTCCCAAAGGTCAAAGCCGAAATGACGAAAGATGATCGAAGAAGGATGCAAGTAAATGATAAAACTCTTCATGTCATCTTTTGTGCATTTGGTCCGGATATCTACTCCAAGGTGTCTTCGATCGAGAATTCCAAGGAAGTTTGGGACACCCTCGAGACAACATATGAGAGAACTAGCGATGTCAAGGAAACAAAAATTGGGCTACTCAATCTAAGCTACGAAAATTTCAAAATGGATCCCGATGAGAGTGTTTCTAAGATGTTTGATCGATTCTCGGTCATTGTCAACGGACTGAAGGGTTTCAGTGAGATCATCCCCGAAGACAAGCTAGTGAGGAAATTGTTGTACTCTCTTCCGGAATCATGGGATAGCAAGAGAACGACTATTATTGAAGCTTGAGATTTGAAGTCTCTCAAGATAGATGCTCTTGTTGGATCTCTACTCACCCATGCGATCATGAGGAAGGGAAGAGAAGAAGAAAAGAAAATGGAAGAGAAGAAGGTTGAGAAGAAGGATGTTGAGAAGAAGAAGATTGGAATCGCTCTTAAAGCTTCATACCATGAAAGCGATTCTAGTGAAGATGAAGATGAGGAGATTGCCATGTTGGCCAAACGATTCACTCGCTTTATGAAGTCCAACCGTGGGAGAAAGTTCATTAGAAAATGAGACTTCAAGAGCAAGAGTAAAGAAGAGGAGAAAGACCAAATCATTTGCTATGAGTGCAAAAAATCTGGCCATATCTGTTCCGAATGTCCTTAATTGAAGAGGAAGAGCTTTAGAAAGAAGAACAAGCTCAAAGCTCAAGTAGCAACTTGGAGTGACGAGGAGTCATCCGAGGAGGAAGAGGAAGTGGCTAATCTTTGTCTCATGGCCATTGATGATGAACCAAAGGTAAACCTTAACTCATCTAATTTTGATTTTACCTTTGATGAACTTCAAGATGCTTACGATGAATTACAAGAGGTGTATGATGAGTTAGTTGGAAAATATAAGGAGTCTATTTTGAGAAACAAGAAAAACATTTCCGATTTGAAAACTCAAAATGAATCTATTTCAAAAGCTAACTCTGAATTGGAAAAGAAGGTTTTGTACTTAGTAAATCTTTCAAATAATCTTAAAAAGAAAAACCTTGAACTTGAAAAACTTCTTTTCGATTTTCAAGATTATCACACAAAGGAAGTGGATAATCTTAAAACATCTATTGCTATTGGGAAAAACCATTTTGAAAAGGAAAATTCTTCTAAATCCCAATATGTAAAAAGAAAACCTTTTATTCCTAAACAAAGAAATTTTCCTAAGCAATCTAGAGGTCAAAGGATTAGGAGTGTTTGGGTTCCTAAGGAACTCATTATTTCTAATAACATGAATGCTATTGCTTCTTGGATCCCTAAGGGAACCAAAGTTTTGAGGGCTAACACACATGGACCCAAAATGATTTGGGTACCAAAAATTAAGGCCTAATTTATTTGTTTGTAGGGGGAGCATTGCTACAAGGCCAAAGGTTCAAGCCAAAACTCATGGTACCTTGATAGTGGATGCTCAAGACATATGACCGGTGACAAGAGTAGATTCGTGGAACTAAATCCAAAGAGTGGTGGAGTGGTAACTTTCGGTGACAACTCCAAAGGCCACATTGAAGGAATAGGCTCCATTGGTAATCACTCTTATATTTTTATTGAAAATGCTTTGTATGTCAACGGTCTTAAACACAACTTATTGAACATTAGTCAATTATGTGATAAGGGTTTTAATATTTATTTGATAAAAGTGGTTGCAAAATTGTGAACATTAAAACAAATCAATTGATGCTCATAGGACATAGAATAGGCAATATTTACATGGTGCATTTAGATGACATCCATACATCTCATACATGCTTAGTTGCACAAGATGAACATGACGCATGGCTTTGGCATAGAAAATTAGGACATGCTAGCATGGGTGTTTTAGAAAAATTGATTTCCCTTAATATAGTTAGAAGTTTACCCAAACTTAAGTTCTCTAATGATAAAATTTGTGATGTATGTTCTAAGGGTAAACAACATAGAACTTCATTTAAATCCATTAATGATGTCTCTACTAGTAGATGTTTACAATTGATTCATATGGATCTTTTTGGGCCTATTAGAACTATGAGCTTGGGTGGTAAATCATATGCCTTTTTACTTGTTGATGACTATTCTAGGTTTACTTGAGTTCTATTCTTAAGTACAAAAGATGATGCTTTAGAAAAATTCATCACATTTTCTAAAATAACTCAAAATGATCTTGAACTAAAAATTTCTCACATTAGAAGTGATCATGGAACCGAATTTCAAAATCGAGGTTTTGAAGAGTTTTTAAATGAAAATGGGATTAGCCATAATTTTTCCGCACCTCGTACTCCTCAACAAAATGAGGTAGTTGAGAGGAAAAATCGAACTTTAGAAGAAATGGCTAGAACCATGCTTTGTTGAAATAATATATCTTATATATTTTTGGGCAGAAGCCACAAATACCGCTTGCTACATTATAAATCGAGTAATGATTAGGCCAATTTTGAAGAAAACACCTTATGAGATTTTAAAATCTAAGAAGCCTAACATTAGCTATCTTCATCCATTTGGTTGCAAGTGTTTTGTCTTGAATAATGGTAAAGAAAACTTAGGTAAATTTGATTCTAAAAGTGACGAAGCTATTTTCTTAGGGTACTCTTTAAACTCTAAAGCCTATCGTGTATTTAATAAAAGAACTTTAGTAGTAGAAGAGTCTATTCATGTTGTTTTCGATGATAACTTCCTTCCGAGGAAGGAATCTTGTGATGATGATGATGTATGAATTCTTGATGCCATTGATGGAGGACAAATGTCAAAGGTGGATGAGATTCCAACTAAAGATGAAGATGCACAAGATCCACCTCTTGAAGCCTTGAAGGACTTGGCTCTTGAGGAAAAGAAGGTATCTTACCCAAGGGAGTTCAACTATGTCAAAGGTGGTGAAATCTTGAGTGATCCATCCAAGGGGGTAACTACTAGATCCTCTCTCAAATTAATGAACCATGTTGCATTTCTTTCATGCATTGAGCCTAAAAATATTAAAGAAGCATTAAAAGATGATTT
The DNA here is from genome assembly GCA_030270665.1 of Hibiscus trionum. NCBI lineage: Eukaryota > Viridiplantae > Streptophyta > Magnoliopsida > Malvales > Malvaceae > Hibiscus > Hibiscus trionum. Next base: position 45,256,945 of record BSYR01000017.1, on the reverse strand, counting down.
TTGGATTTTGGCCATGCAAGAGGAATTAAATCAATTTGAGAGAAGTAAAGTTTGGACATTAGCTGAAAGGCCTAGTAATCAATCTACTATAGGAACTAAATGGGTCTTTAGGAATAAACTAGATGAAAATGGTAATATAGTGAGAAACAAGGCTAGGCTTGTTGCTCAAGGCTATACCCAATAAGAGGGAATTGATTTTGATGAAACATATGCACCCGTAGCTAGGATGGAAGCCATTAGGATGCTTTTGGCATTTGCATGTTACAATGATTTCAAGATTTTTCAAATGGATGTGAAAAGTGCTTTTCTAAACGGTTTTATAAATGAAGAAGTGTATGTTGAACAACCACCGGGTTTTGAGGATTCAAAATTTCCAAATCATGCGTTCAAACTAACTAAAGCTCTCTATGGTTTAAAACAAGCTCCTAGAGCTTGGTATGAAAGACTTTCAAATTTTTTAATTGAAAAGGGTTTTGAAAAAGGTAAGGTGGACACTACACTCTTCATAAAAAGATATAATAATGACATCTTAGTAGTACAAATTTATGTTGATGATATCATTTTTTGTTCTACTAATGAATGTTATTGTAAATAATTTTCTAAGCTAATGCAAGGTGAGTTCGAGATGAGCATGATGGGGGAGCTCTCATTTTTTTGGGACTCCAAATCAAACAAAGGAAAGATGACACCTTCATAAATCAAGCTAAGAACGTGAACGACATGCTCAAAAAGTTCGGCTTGGAGAATGTAAAGCCTCAAGCCACACCTATGAGCTCTTCCATAAAGCTTGACAAAGATGAAGGAGGTAAGTGTGTTGATTCTAAGCTTTATAGATCAATGATAGGTTCTTTGCTTTACCTTACCGCAAGTAGACCATATATCATGTTTAGTGTTTTCTTGTGTGCTATGTTTCAAGCTAGTCCTAGAGAATCACACTTAGTTGCCATTAAGAGAATCTTTAGATACCTTAGAGACACACCTAATTTTGGCCTTTGGTATCCTCAGGATTCCTCCTTTAGCCTTCATGCTTATTCGGATGCGGATTATGGTGGTTGTAAGATAGATAGGAAAAGTACTTCCGGGACATGCCAATTCTTAGGTAGTATGCTCGTATCTTGGTTCTCTAAGAAACAAAATAGCGTAGCCTTATCTACTATCGAAGCAGAGTATATATCCTTAGGGAGTTGTTGTGCTCAAGTCCTTTGGATGAAACAACAACTCTTAGATTATGGTGTTGAAGTAGAAACTATACCCCTTAGGTGTGACAACACTAGTGCCATTTGTCTCACTAAGAATCCCATCCAACACTCTAGAACCAAACACATAGAAATTAGACATCATTTTATTAGAGACCATGTGTTGAAAAATGATGTTCTTTTAGAGTATGTTGATACCTTGAACCAATTAGCGGATATATTCACAAAACCTTTGGATAAATAGCGTTTTTGGACCCTTAGGAGAGAGTTAGGTTTAACTAGCTTCTCTTGACCCCTTTTAGGTCCCAAAATGTCAAAAATTTGCTTGAAGTTGGTGGTGATTCATGCTTATGTTAATTTTCCTCTTTTTGCTTCTATGCATGTTGCTAGGGGGAGCATGCATTAAGTTTAGCCATTAAAACTTGTTCATATGCCATTCACATGCATTTAGGGTAAAGGCGTATCGATACGGCTGAAGCGTATCGATACGGGTTCATCAATGGAAAATCTTTGAAGCTAAATGTGTATCGATATGACCCCGCGTATCGATACGGTTTAGTCAAGGGAAGTAATCCAGGTCAAATCGTACCGATACGGTCTCGCGTATCGATACGGTAAAAATGCCAAATAAAAAATTAGGATAAAAACGTATCGATACGCTCTACAAGCGTACTGATACAGTCTCGACAGAAAGGTTATTTAGGGCTGCATCTACAAAAACACTTCAAAATTAAAAAACCCATCTTTTCTCTTAAAACCCTAGCCGCAACCCTCTATAAAAACCCCCTCAATCCTTCACTTTTTTCCATCAAACTTAAAAATTCTTTGAGGGTTTTTGATCTCCACATCAAAGCTAAGATTTGTCAACAATCTAGTGCACTCACATCAACACATTCATCCAATCTAACAATTCAAGGTATAAAACTTTTCTCTTTTATTTTCTTTTATTTTCGTTTGATTTTTATAATTGTTTCAACTTAGTTTTTGTACAAAACATACTTTTATAACATGGGTTTTAAACTTTTTATCAAAAAATTTCAAAAATAATTTTTTTTCTTCATTCGAATATATTTTTCTAATCGTATTTTTTAATATGTTTTTTTAATTTTTTAACTCTTTCTAAAATATGTATATATCTTTTTCACAATAATTTTTTTAAAATTAATTACCTTGAACTATTAGAATTTATTGGTTTGGATGAGATGTTAATTGCATACATATTCGAATCGTTTTGATGTGTTTTTAGGGTTATGGCACCGAAAAAGAGAGCTAGACGCCATCTTGCCACTTCCGATCCTATTGAGGATGAAGAGGGTAACCCTAAACCTAATCTCCCTTATATTATCCAATGTAGTTTTCCCGACCCATCCGATATGTCTCGTTACAAACTATTTCAAGGTTTCACTCTTAGGGAAGAACGCATTGTGTCTATACCGTTTTTAAGCTCTGCCCGTTTCAAATTTCAATACCTCCCTTTAATTAGGCAATGGAAATTTCTAACCTTGCATTCCTCCTATTCTATATAGAAATTTGGTCATCATATTCTTTTCAAATGCTATATGTGTTCATGATGAACCTAGAGAACGTGTCATTACTATAGAGTCATATGTTATGGGCAAAACCATTAAAATTGATCAAGAGGTTCTTTGCAAAGCTTTTGGTTTTGAAAACGTAGGAATTAATGATGAAAAGTCCTTAGGTCAAGGTCCTTTAGGCTCCGTCAAAGTCTTAAATGATCATGATTGTATTCTTCATCTTCTCATTACTTGGTTCTTGCGTCCATCATGAGGGAAATTTTCCACTATACGTCAAGTAGATGATTTTTGGCTTAGGTGCTTTAGGGAGGTATTGCGTGTCAAATGTCCTATCGCAATGTAGTCCAAGTGTACTCGACGCAAGTAGTAAAGTGATACTCAAAGTATCGGATGTCGAATCCACAGGGACTGGAAATAGCTTTATCCTTGGATTGTTGTACAAGAGAAAAGAGTTTAATTTATTGAGAAATAATATTGAAGAGTACTGAATATAAAATAACGAAGTTTTCAGGGTTAAGAAATAGGCCGGTATTGATCTGCTTGGTAGTGCAGGTGTTGCACTGTATAAGAACTCATGTTCTGTCGTCGTCCCTGTCGCGGCAGCAGTCTGTTGTTGTCGCGGCAGCGAACACACAACTCTGTACTTCAAGCTTGGCAAGAATCCCTGCTGTGACTTGTCCTATCCGTAGGTCCAAGTACTGTTGATGGCACTTCTCGGATGATACCTCCCAGCGTGAATCAAAGGGTGAACACCAATGTTGTTGAATTCTTCCTTAGCCACTTAACCTCGTCCTATCCCTAGGTCTGAGATAGTTCAACCATAAACCAGAGAACCCGCACTTATTCCTTTCATATACTTAACTCTCCCGATATTAAGTAAATAGATAATCTCACAATGCTCTCCCGATACTCTTGCAAGATGTTGAAACCAGAATAAGCAAACTTGAAGTTGTATTTATTGAACAAAAAATTCCTAAAAACAGTACAATCCTTGCAACTAGTTTACAGAATCAACTCTTAGCCCTAAGGGAAGTTTAGAACATGATGAGAAGGTGGAAACGACAAGGGTTTTGGGGAAGACGACTAGAGAATGATATATCCTTCCCCAGGTCGAATTACATGCCTTTTTATAGGCCTTGGTTTCATGTTTTCTAATAAGGTAAGAATACAAGTTCAAACTAAAGTACAACTCTAATTAAGATTAAATATTTAGAGTAGATGCCTTTAATTCGTCCTCTTTTCTTGCTTTGGGTTTCTTCCTTGAACTTTGGGCTTGGCCTTCATTCTGCTCTAGGGCTCAGAAAAATATAGGAGTGGTCCACGACAGACTGGCTTAAATTTCTCTATCTGTCGAGCTCCACTTCACTTTTCCCTTCACCATTTTTGTCGTCATGGCTGCCACGGCAGTGGCCACAACAGCATCTTCCTTCTCGACTCCAGTTCCTGTGCTCCAGCTCTGCTCCTACGCTGTCCTGAGTCTGCCTCAACAGATACCTGCAAAAGCAGCGAAATCAGTAGAAACTGTGCTATTTTATCTAAATGTGAAACTTTACCTAAATGCAATGAATTATGCTTGAATGCAGCAGAAATATGGGTTAAATAGGGGGTAAAATATAGAACTTTTGCACACTCAACACACACCCAAACTCAAGTTCTTGTTTGCCCTCAAGCAAATATGACCTAACTAAAAAAATAAATTTTTTTTGTTTGGCTTAATTCAGTGAACCTTTCATTAACTTCCATTCATGCCCTATCACGAACAACACCTTGTTGGAAATTTTTGGATTTATTCGGAACCATGCTATAGGTCTTGTGTAGTGTGTTCATGCTTTGTGAACAAATATGTGCTTAGACTCCTTTAATTTACTAGAATAATTAAGCTACTTACTTGAATTTTTATGCCAACTTTCATTTTCTTGGAGGCAATTCTTAGGCTCCTTTAGTTTTTCTTAGACTCGGTTTTCTTTTCTTATTTTAAGTTGACTAGAGCCTATTTTTTGGCACCTCTAGCTAACTTCCTAGAGCCGGTTTTAGGCACCTCTAGGTGTATTTAGTCTAAATTTTCTTATCTTCTTTTCCTAGAGCCAGTGTTAGGCACCTCTAGGGGCAACTCAAGTGTTTAAGTTTTTCCTATTCTAGTTTACCAGTAGAAGTCTAGACAGCATAAGAGTCACAAAGGGTGTTTAAAGATCAGAACTATAGCAAGGCTCTAAACTGTTCCTAAAAATATCTTAAAGACACTGCCACGATAGTGTCTGTCACGGCAGGTAAGTTCAGTTCAAAGACTTAAGCCAATTTTTTTGACAAAATAAGCTAAATGATAACTAACACTTAGACATAATTTTCAAACACAAAAGACACTTCATTACTGGAGGGATGCCACCCCCAAACTCGAGGGTTGCATTGCCCTCAATGCATGATGACAGGGATGAAAAAGAAAAACAAATAAAAACAAAATACATCACAATATAAATAAAACAGCAAGACAACAAAAATAAGATAGAAACTTAATTTGAGGAGCTGTCATCACTGCTGCTGCTGCTAATTTGTAGCTGCCAGTGGGCAGTGACCTTCATTGTGGGTGCTGGCAGAGTGCTAGGGGAGGCAGAGGCAGTCTTCTTCTTGGCTTCCCTTGGTGGCTGGATACGAGTGGGTGAGATATGGGGTAGCTTGTCCAGCACTTGTACCTCATCTTCGGAGCTGCTGCTGCTGTTAGCAGACTTGCCCTGGCCGGATGGTTCTTCACTAGCTTGGTTGGGCTTCTGCCTTTCATAAGAGTGAACTCCTTAGAAAGGTTTCTAGCAACAGAGGGCTCCCCATCAGAGTCTTGCTAGATGGAGGATGATGAGAACCCTTCGAAGTAGTCGCCATCGAGTTCTGGCGGCGGCTCCTTTCCTTTCTCACCTCTGGCAGTGGCAGTGGCAGTGTGGTTGCCGCCTTCAGCTGTCGCGGCCGGAGTAGGAGTAGATGTAGCAGATGAGGTTTTTGGTGTGGCAACAGGAGTAGGAGTAGGTGTAGGGGTAGGGGCAGCAAAATATTGTTCTGGGAAGACAGGGAATGGTACATTTGCAAAATTTAAATTATTATGAATAAAATGTATCGTGGCTGTCGTGAAGTCCCTTACGAAACTCATCAGACCAAGCTGCCTTTCCTCTATCTTTTTGAGTGTGGCCAGAATCTGAATGGAGGCATCTGCTGGACGGGCTGTTGTTGTTGGCTGCTACTACTCTGTTGCGGCATGTTCAGGCTAATTGAGGCCTGCTGGCTCCTCTGCTGTGGCAGACGAGTTGAAGTAGGAGATCGGTGTTGCTGCTTTCAGCTCCATAAGGCTGAAGATTTTACGCTCCGTCCATCCCTTCCCTCGGACTTTGAAGTCTTCGTCGATTTATGGAACGTTGTGGCCTCGGCAGATCTCGTAGATAAGGTACGAGAAGACAAGAGGTCCCGACAATCGAAGAGCACATTCCAAAATCCCCTCCCTTATGTACCGGCCGGCATTTATTGGTCTTTCATTAAGAATTGAATAGACAAGTGCTAACCTGGGTCGGTCGACCGTTCTGTTATGAAATGAAGGCATGATTCTCTTCTTTACGAAGTGGTTCCATAATTTCGCCTCGGGAGTGAGTTGATTTCTTTTCACCGTCCACCAATGCTTTGGGTCGGTGTTCCACTTTGTCCCCTCCTTTGTTACTTTTTCCATCATAGCATCATAGTCTGCCGGCGACAGACTCTCGACGAACTGCTTGTGGGCATCATGCCTTCTACTGACATGGAGGCCGTAGAGGGTGTTAATGTAGGAAGGCTCAAAAGTAAGTTCTTTACCTCGCACCGTCACGGTCATCGTGTCCTTGTTGTCGACGGCAGCATAAAACTCCCGGACCAGCGTGACGTTCATTTCCTCCGGTTGGGCAGCAAACCGCTGCACTTCAAAGCATGGATCTTCTTTGCGATGAAGGGTTCCAGTCCTAGGTCTCCTGTGGGCTCGGTGTAGAGAAAACCCCTTTCTCCCCACATCTCCCTCTTCTGGAAGGAGTGGTAATATATGTCGGCAGAGTCGGTTGAGGCAAAACGATTTGGGATGGCACTATGGCTAGGTGTGCTCATTGCTGCGGCAGAGCTAGAGGCAGCACTTCTGCGAGTTTGTCTACTAGTCATAGTTGCAAGGCTGTGGAAAATAAAAAGAAATTTGAGATCTAGAGAGAGCAAGTTGAGAGAGTAAAAGTGAGGTGAAAAATGAATAGTGAATGGAGGTTTATATAGATGAATGGTTTTCTGCCCGTTGGAGCTGTAACGGCAGTCACGAATAATGGGGCCAGTTGTTACGCAGTTTCTGACGCGTCTGTCACGCGTTTCCGTGTCTGTTGCGCGTCTGTTACGTGTTTGCGTGTCTGCCACGACAGCGTGGTGACATGCTGTATTTTCCACGTCTATCGCGACAACTGATGACAGGCTGTGACGACAGACTCATCCATTGGGCTTTTTGGGTTGCTGTTGAGATGGTGGGCTGGTTCACTTCTTCTCCTCTCCTTGTTTCCCTTATTTCCTAAAAATAATTAAAATAAAACCTTAGTTCCTAAAAATAAAATAATTCTTAATTCCTAATAAATAAATAAAATACATAAATAATAAAAATAAAATACAAAAAAATAAAATTAAGTTAAATTAGGGATGCCTTGAGGGGCATCTCCTAAAGTAACTACTTCCTGCATCCTTGGGGCTTCAGTCCCCTGATAATGCTTTAATCTCTGTCCATTGACCTTGAATTGGTGCCCGTCTTTTAAGGATTTGATCGTGATGGCACCATGAGGAAAAAGCTGCACAACTTGGAAGGGGCCGGACCATCTAGATTTAAGCTTCCCTGGGAAAAGTTTCAACCTAGAGTTAAACAACAACACAAGCTGCCCTGGGCAGAACTGTCGTGGCAGCAACTTCTTGTCATGCCACTTTTTTGGTTTTATCTTTGTAAATATTTGCGTTGTCGTAGGCCATTGCTCGAATTTCTTCAATTTCGTTCAAGTCAAGTAGCCTCTTCTGTCCTACCTTATCTAAGTCCACATTTACTGCCTTGATAGCCCAGTAAGCTCTGTGCTCTATCTCGACATGTAAGTGGCATGTTTTCCCATATATAAGCCTGTATGGTGACATTCCCAATGGTGTTTTGAATGCTGTTTGGTAGGCCCAGAGTGCATCATTGAGGTGTAAAGACCAATCCTTTCGAGTAGGTTTAACCATCTTCTCCAGAATGTTCTTTACTTCCCGGTTGGATATTTTGACCTGTTCATTAGTTTGAGGGTGATATGCTCTTGCAATCCGGTGCTTTACGCCGTATTTTCTTAAGGCAACAACGATTACCCTATTGTCGAAATGTCTCCCTTTCATCACTGATGATCGCCTTAGGTATGCCAAACCTGGAGAAAATGTTTTTGTGCAGAAATATCTGAACAGTCTTGGCATCATTTTTCTGTGTGGAGATCGCTTCAACCCATTTGGATACATAATCCACTGCCAGTAAGATGTAGATGTTCCCACATGATGCTGGGAACGGTCCCATGAAATCAATTCCCCATACATCGAATATTTCGACTTCTAAGATGTTTTGCAGTAGCATCTCATGTCTTCTTGAGATGTTCTCAGTCCGTTGGCACTTGCCACAGCTTTTGTAGAATGCTTGGGCATCCTTGAAAAGTGAGGGCCAATAAAAACCAGATTGCAAAACCTTGGCAGCGGTTTTGTTTCCACCTAAGTGTCCTCCATATGGGGAAGCATGGCAGTGGTAAAGCACAACTTCTTGCTCATCCTGTGGTACACATCTCCTGATAATTTGATCTGCACAATGTTTGAAAAGAAGAGGTTCGTCCCAATAATAATGTTTTGCATCATTTTGTAACCTCTTCCTTGCTTGATAATTAAGTTCAGGGGGTAGTACTCCACTAACTATGTAATTAACAAAATCAGCGTACCAAGGAAGTTCTGAAAACTTACCTGCCGCCATATCTGTCGCGATAGTGCTTGTGGCAGCAAACAACTGCTCGTCAGGGAAGGTCTCCATTATGTTGGTATTATCTATCGGTAGACTCTTTCCCGTCTCTAATCTTGACAAGTGGTCTGCGACTTGGTTTTCTTTCCCTTTTTTATCCCTGATTTCAATGTTGAATTCTTGCAGTAGCATAATCCAACGTATCAGTCTAGGTTTTGCATATTTTTTTGCGAACATATACTTTAGTGCTGAGTGGTCTGTATGGACTACCACCTTTGTTCCAAGTATGTACGAACGGAACTTGTCAATTGAGAACACCACTGCTAATAGTTCCTTTTCTGTTGTGGTGTAATTCACTTGGGCATCATTTAGTGTTTTGCTGGCGTAATAAATTACGTGAAAAAGCTTGTCCTCCCTCTGCCCAAGTGCTGCCCCTACAACGTAGTCACTGGCATCACACATAATTTCAAATGGCAAACTCCAGTCTGGTGGCTGTACAATCGGGGCTGTTACCAGTTTTTCTTTCAGGATTCTGAATGCCTCAGTACATTCAGTATTGAAGTCAAAGGGATGATTCTGCTCTAATAAGTGGCATAAAGGCTTGGTAATCTTCGAGAAGTTTGCAATAAATCTTTGATAAAAACCAGCATGTCCTAAGAAACTCCGAATTCCCTTAACTGTGGTGGGTGGCGGAAGCTTTTCAATGACTTCTATCTTTGCTCTGTCTACCTCTATGCCGCGACAGCTTACCTTGTGGCCTAGGACTATCCCCTCATCCACCATGAAGTGACATTTTTCCCAGTTTAAGACCAAGTTCGCTTTCTTGCATCTTTCGAGCACATTCTGTAGGTTGCCTAAACAGCCTTCAAAACTGTCTCCAAAGACGAAAAAATCGTCCATGAATATTTCTAGGAAGTCCTCCACCATGTTAGAGAATATCGCCATCATGCACCTTTGGAAGGTTGCTGGTGCATTGCATAGTCCGAATGGCATTCTCCGGAAAGCATAAGTGTCGTATGGGCAAGTGAAGGTACTTGATCCTCTGGTGCAATAGCTATCTGGTTATAACCTGAGTAACCATCAAGAAAACAATAATAAGGTTTCCCCGCTAATCTATCAAGCATTTGATCAATAAAAGGTAGGGGAAAATGGTCTTTCCGGGTAGCTTTGTTAAGCTTCCAGTAATCCATACAAACCCTCCAACCGGTCACAGTCCTGGTTGAGATTAGTTCGTTCTCTTCATTGGTCACCATGATTATTCCTCTTTTTTTCGGAACACACTGCACCGGGCTCACCCACTTACTATCCGAGATGGCATAAATTATCCCAGCGTCAAGCCATTTGATAATTTCTTTTCTAAACACTTCTCGCATAGCGTCATTTAAGCGTCTCTAAGTATCAATGGTCGGCTTATGATCATCCTCTAGGAGAATTTTATGCATACATAATGCCGGGCTGATACCTTGGATATCAGCTATCGTCCATCCAATAGCCTTTTTATGCTGCTGCATCATCCCAATTAGCTGTTGTTCATGTTTTTGCATTAACTTGGAATAGATGGTTACGAGCAACGTATCATTTAAACCAAGAAAGACATATTTAAGCTGCCCTGGTAGGGGCTTAAGATCTAAAACATGTGGTTCTACAGTTGAAGGCTTTTGGATTATGTGTTCATTCGAGGTATAGTTTAGGGGCTCGAATAACTTACCTGAACGATTTCCTATCCAATTTACCTCCTCATGACCTTCAATGTCGTATATTTCTAAATCGGAGGAGTTGCTGTCGTCATTGCTGCCGTGACAGTCTTCCAGATGGCTGCTGTGGCAGTGACCAAATTTAATGTCATGGCAGCTCGACCTGATGCAGGGTTGGTCAAGGATTACTTTAGTGATGGCCTTGCATTCTTCTTCTGCATCAGCATGTTTAATTGCCTGGAGAACATTGAGCTTGATCTCTTGATCATTTACTGACACGCATCGTAACGTGTCAAGAATAATTTCCTTCTTCCAATAAATAAATAAATAAAGAAATTAAACTAAATATAGATAGGGAAATAGGAGTCGAGCCCACATGGACTTAGAACTTTCCTTGTCGCGCTTTTGTAGTTTATGAACCAAGAGTTGTTGATGGAGCTATGTTGATGTGATTTAGGTGGGGGTTTGTTGTAATGAAATGCAATTGTTTAAGAAAGTAAAAGAAAGCTTTTAAAAGAGTTTAAAGTATCAGCCTCGGGCTTCCGCGTTGACTTATTCTACTTGGTTCCTTGATAAAGATTTTTATTTCGAAAAACTTATTGGCAAAATTATTTCAAGGTCAATCCTTGAGTTTTTGTTTGTAAACTGAATTTCCAAAATTATTTCAGTTTTGATAATTTGTCTAAACCAACTCAATGTTTGAGAAAACAAATTACTTAAGCTCGTAACCAACTCGAAAAGTCATTTCTATAAAAACGATTCGATCTCAATTTCCCTTAGTAATCCATTTACTAAGTGTGTTCCCTGGAAGTCGGATTTGTTTCAATAACCGATCCTCCCTCCCACTTGATAGATCAAAACAATTGTTTTTCTCCAAAGTCAATCTTTGGGTTTAAAAATCATTTTGATTTGGAAAATAAAGAATGAAGAAATCGAAAGAAGTTTTCGAAATGTTTGAAGCATAGTTTCAAACCTCGCCTTGAGAACGCGTCATCGCAAAAGCCTTCGGCTTAAAAAGATCTAGCCGAGCATGGTTATAAAATTAATCATGCTCGACATTTAAGAAATAATTAAAAGAAAAGAACTTTAAGAAAAACTAAAAAGAGAAGAATTTCCAAGAGAAGAAGAAATGATGTTTAATTGCTAATTGAATGATGACAATACTTACCCCAAAGAGGGGTATTTATAGTGTTTCAAAATAACCTAGGTAAAACCTAAAATGATAATTAAAATTAAACAAAATAATTATCCAAAGTTTAAAATTTAAAATTTAAAAAATCCGGTGATAAGCTATCTGATAAGCGGCCTGATAAGCTATCACTGCTGTTGACGTCATCTTCTAGAAGACGCTGACGTGACTCCCAGTCAGCATCCATGCCCTGGTTCATGCCCATGACTCCAGCATTTTCTGTAGAATTCCAGCTTATTTACAGCATCACGTCTCCTGGATGAAAACATCATAAGACAACCCAATTAAGTCCCTTAAACATATATTTAATCGAAATAAGGACCAAAACACAACCAAAATAAATACTCGTCAAATTCCCCCTCACTTATCCGATGCTTGTCCTCAAGTATCTCAAAATTAAACAACCTAAGCCCAAGTTATCATCCTTAATTTCACGAAGTCTCAAAGTTTCCGATATGGTTAAGTATCTAAACATGAAAGAAAAATAAGGAGCAAAACAGATAAATGGCAAGATTAAGAAATTTAAGCAAAAAACGACATTTCAACATCCTACTAACATCAATGATGCAAACCAAGTACCATCACAAGGAATCGCTCATGTCACTCAAAGTGTTTAAGGGTAGAGAAAAATCACTCGAGCCAAAACTAATTAGAGCATTACCATAGGCTTGTGGTTAAATCTAATCTCCACTACTAACATGAATGTGATGCAAAAATCAAGAGGTCTTAAAGAAGGGTTGTAATGGGGCTAAGGTAAGGGTAGGATAAAGGCTGAAAATAAGGGTTAAAATTCAAGACAAAAATCATCCCAAAAATATATTCGAAACTTTTTTTTCTCGAACTGCAGTGTTTTTTTCTATTTATTTTTTTTCTGCAGACTCGAACAATTTCCTGCACTTTTTTTTCTGCATTGCATATTCGAACAGTTCTGCACAGTTTTTTTTTCTGCTGCTGGACTGCATTTATTCGAATCTGTTTTGTTTTTTTTAAGACGATTTTGTCTTGAAAAGGGGACAAAAATAATGGAATTAAGAAAAAAAATGGATTAGGCTAAAATATGGTGATTTTCAAGAAAAAGGCCAAGGCTCAAAATTGTTTCACTAGGGGAAATTAATTAAAGGGTAGGCAATTTGTTTGGGAAGAGAAATGGTTAAAACCTAGTGCCTCAATCATATTTAAGCATCATATTCAATCAATGTAATCTCAAAAAGAATTTAAACACAAGTTCTAGAATGCAACTAATTTAGTTAGGCACACTCAAAGAAACAAAGAGCAATAAAAATAATGCATGCTCATTAGGCTCAAAACTCACAAAAATTGTCTTGTGTACCTAGGTAAGCATCACGTCAATTAATAGAGAAAGAAATGTCGTAAAAAGGATTTTAATCAAAAATTAATCATGCCAAAATCTACCATGCAACCTAGAATTTTCTAACAAGATAGATAAAAAATCATATGAAAATAGTGAGACAAGGCCAAACTAAGGATTAAACAAGGAACTTAGATTAAATAAAATTAAGAGAATAAGAGAGCAATTAAACGGATAAGCAAAGAAAAATTTGACAAACATTTCTCCCCCCTCACTTAAAGCATTTTTCCCAAAATAAAAACTAGAGGAAAGGAGAGACTCCCCTGATCAATTGCGGCTGCACTCGGTCGTGTCGTGGACGGTTGCTGGCGCGGGTCGGAAACTCTACCGAAACTGCTAGACAGAGGTACAAACTACGGTGGCGTGACTCCCTGGTGCGTGGCATGGTGTCGGGTGGTGGAGAGGCTTGGTTGAAGGTGGGAGATGAAAAGGACGGCTAGGTGTTGTGGTGTGAGAATATTTTAAAAGAGAGAAAAGAAGGGATCACGTTTGGTATGAAATAAAATTTAAAGTAAAAAATAACAAAACATGGGTGAAAGTCAAATATCAAAACGTGATAAAAAAATTTCCCATATTTTTTTATATTTGTTTTAAAATTTTCCTTTATCAAATGTGATAAAAAATAATAAGGATAAGAGATGTGGTTTTAAGAATTAAGAGAAAAATGATTTTGGGTTTAAACAAGAAAAACAAAGTGATAAGGGATAAGGTTGTGTTTTGTTTTAAAATAAAAAGTGTGTTTTTGTATTTTAAAACAAAAAATGGTAGGATAAGAATATATTTAAAATAGAGATTGGATAAACCATGCCACCTTCATTCGAATATGCTCATCTTTATTTTCTGAAAATAAAATAAAATAAATTTAAAAATAAAATAAAATAAATTTAAAAATAAAAAGACAATAAAAATAAAGAAATATAAAAAATCAAGTAAAATAAAGCAAAGACAATAAAAAAAATAAATGGGTTGCCTCCCATTAAGCGCTTGTTTAACGTCGCTAGCTTGATGACCTTATTCAAGTGATAGGTTCGATTAAACGAATTTTCTCGACTAGACCAACCGGAGCATTGTCATAGTACGGTTTAAGCCATTGACCGTTAACTTTAAATGGCTCTCCGGAATTACTTTTAATTTCCACTGCACCATATGGAAAAATATTAGTCACTGTATACGGTCCAAACCACTTTGATCGTAATTTCCCTGCAAAAAGTTTTAATTTAGAGTTAAATAATAAAACCTTTTGACCAACATAAAATGATTTAAATGCAATATTACGACCGTGAAAATCTTTATTTTTTTCCTTAAAAATTTTCGACCTGTCGTAGGCATTTTTTCGAATTTCTTCCAACTCCTGGATATTGAGTTTACGTGTTTTGCCAATTAGATCCATTTGCATGTTTCATTTTTGGACTGCCCAAAGTGCGCGGTGCTCCAATTCGACCGGTAAATGGCACGGCTTACCAAAAAACAAGGCGATAAGGAAACATCCCGATTGGACCCTTATACGATGTCCGATATGCCCATAATGCGTCATTCAGCTTAACGCTCCAATCCTTCCGATCGGATTTCACGATCTTTTCAAGAATGGTATTGATTTCACGATTTGACACCTTCGCCTAACCATTTGTTTGCGGATGGTACGACGTCGCGATGCGTTGAGTGACGCCAAATTTTTTCATTAGCGCGTCGATGACTCGATTGATAAAATGTTTCCCTCTGTCGCATATCAACGCTCTTGGTGTGCCAAACCTGGAAAAAATACAATCAGAAATTTGACAGTGGTTTTAGCATCATTATTTTTTGTAGCTTTCGCCTCAAACCATCGCGAAACATAATCAACAGTTAAAATAATATAAAAATTACCGAATGATGATACAAATGACCCCATATAATCTATCCCCCACACATCAAATATTTCGCAAACATGAATAGGATTTAGAGGCATTTCATTACGCCGGCTTAAGTTACCAACTCTTTGACATTTATCACATGATTTGCAAAATAAATATGTGTCTCGAAAAATATTAGGCCAATAAAATCCGCATTCAAGAATTTTATGAGTTGTCCTTTTAGGTCCATAATGTCCACCGCATGCATATGAATGACAGAAATTAAGGATAGATTTTACCTCGTCTTCAGTTACACATCGTCGTATTACCTGATCGGAACAATGTCTCCAAAGGTAGGGATTATCCCAAATATAGAATCTGGATTCCCTCTTGATTCGGGTAATTTCTGACCGTGGCAAGTCAAGGGGTAATTCACCTGTAGCCAAATAGTTCACGATGTCCGTAAACCAAGGTGTTGAAGCTTACGCCGTCATCAAGTTTTCTTCAGGGAATTCGTCATTAATAGGCGAATCCGAATTAGTTAGTGGGATTCGGCTGAGGTGATCAGCCACAAGATTTTCACTCCCCTTCTTGTCCTTTATCTCGAGATCAAACTCCTAGAGGAGTAAAATCCATCGGATCAGCCTTGGTTTTGCTTTCTTCTTGCTCATCAAATATCGCAAGGCTGCATGGTCAGAAAAAACAATAATTTTAGTTCCAAGTAAATAAGAGCGGAACTTATCTAAAGCAAAAACTATAGCAAACAATTCTTTTTCTGTAGTTGAATAGTTGCGTTGCGCTGGATCAAGTGTTCTTGATACATAGGCGATGACATGAGGCTCTCGTCCTTTCCTTTGTCCAAGTACCGCTCCAACACTAAAATCTGAAGCGTCGCACATAATTTCGAACGGCAAGTTTCAATCGGGCGGTTGTACTATTGGCGCGGATACAAGTTTCTCCTTAATTGTATCAAACGATTTCCTACATTCGGATGTAAAGTCGAACTCTACATCTTTTTGCAGTAACCGACATAATGGTTGTGCTAACTTTGAGAAGTCCTTTATAAATCACTTGTAGAAACCTGTATGTCCAAGAAAAGAGCGAATATCCCTCACAGTAGTGGGGTATGGGAGTGAGCGTATAATATCCGTTTTAGCTTTATCAACAGAAATCCCTTTAGAAGAAACTATATGTCCTAATACTAAGCCTTTATTAACCATAAAGTGACATTTCTCATAATTAAGCACAAGGTTAAATTCAATGCATCGTTTTAAGACATTAGTTAGATTAAGCAAGCACTCACCAAAAGAATTTCCATACACAGTGAAGTCGTCCACAAACACTTCAATCCCCTTCTCAACATAATCAGAAAATATACTTACCATACATCGTTGGAACGTAGCCGGAGCGTTACATAGTCTAAACGGCATTCGTCGATAGGCGAAGGTTCCGAATGGGCACGTAAACGTGGTCTTCTCTTGGTCTTCAAGGGCTACGGGAATTTGAAAGAAACCTGAAAAACCATCGAGACAGCAATAGTGAGATTTACCAGCTAATCTTTCAATCATTTGATCAATATATGGTAAGGGAAAGTGATCTTTTCGGGTTAGAGAATTCAACTTCCTATAATCTATGCAAACTCACCATCCATTCTGAACTCGAGTTGGAACTAACTCACCTTCGTTATTTCTGATTACCGTGACGCCGATCTTTTTAGGAACAACATGAATAGGACTTACCCATTCGCTATCCGAGATCGGATATATAATATCGGCGTCTAAGAGTTTTTGAATTTCGTCTTGTACTACCTTCATCATGGGATCATTCAAGCGTCCCTGACCTTGTCGCGACGGCTTTGCCCCTTCCTCGACTTTGATCTTGTGCATACAAGTTGATGGGCTAAGTCCTTTGATGTCCGCTACCGTCCACCTGATTGCTTCCTTCTACTTCCGTAGGACTGTAACAAGATCGACTTCTTCCTCTCCGGTTAATTCGTTCGAAATGATAACCGGTAAGGTATCATTATCTCCCAAGAAGGCGTACTTAAGGTGGGATGTGAGTTCCTTTAATTCCAACTTCGGAGCCTGCAAAATAGATAGCAAAGGTTTAGTCTTCGACGAAGTTAAAGCTAAATCAGAATTAATAAAGGAAACAGATTCGTCCTCATTTTCTGCCTCATTATCGCAAAGCTCATAGTCCATATCAAAGTTATTAAAAACATTAGTATCCACATATTCTTCTATATATGGATCAACAATATCGATTGAGTTAATAGATTCAACCTGATCAGGATACCTCATTGCTTTATAAACATCGAATTCTACTACCTCACCGTCCAATTCCATGGATAAAAGGCCGCTCCTTACTTCTATTTTCGTGTTTGCTGTGCTAAGGAATGGTCTTCCCAACAACACTTCGGAACAAGTGTTTGTTCTATCATGAGCCATGTCGATCACGTAGAAGTCCGCAGGGAAAAATAAGACATCTACCTTTACCAAAACATTTTCCAACACTCCTTCTGGATAGATGACTGATCGATTCGCCAACTATATCGTAATCCTGGTTTCCTTCAAAGGATCATTAGTTATCATTTTGTAAACATAAAGTGGCCTTACATTTATTGAAGCCCCAAGATCGCACATAGCACGTTTAATAGATACGTTACCAATTTGGTAGGGTATAGCAAACATACCTTGGTCTTTCATTTTGGGGGGTAACTTACGTTGGAAAACTGTAGAAACGTGCTCTCCCAAATTTACTTTTTCGTGCCCGGTGAGTTTTCGCTTGGTTGTACAGAGCTCTTTAAGAAAATGAGCGTACCTTGGCACTTGGCGAATGACTTCCAAGAGAGGAATGTTCACTTGGACCTTTTTAAATACTTCAATAATTTCTCTCTCTTCATCCTTTTTGTCACGTTTGACCAATCGTGATGGGAAAGGGGGCGCGACTTCAAGAGGTGGAGACGAAGAAGGAGATGGTGGTAAAGGGTTATCTTGGTTTTCGTTACCTTCTTCTATGGTAGGAGTGAGATTATTGTTTTTTGATGGTTCTTTTGGAGTTATAACGGCCCCACTACGAAGTGTGATGGCGTTTATATTTTCCCTAGGGTTTGTCTCGGTTTGCGAAGAAAGTTTACCTTTGGAATCAATACGGGTTGCTAGCTGGCTTATTTGTTTGTCTATCTCTTGTAAGTGGGCATCGGTACGAATTTGGAATTTCTCTTGGGATATCGCTAAACACTCAACTAAGGTTTCTAGAGATGTCTTTTGTTGTGGGTAGGGTTGATTTTGTCTCTGGTTGTTTGCGTATCCAAAGTTTGATTGGTTTCTCCACCTTTGATTGTATGCATTTCCCATGGCATTGGCTTGGGAGACATCATCTTCCTGAATCATCGGACAACAGTCTGTCAGATGTTCTGGGCTATTACAGATCCCACAAAGTCTAGATGTTCCCTTTTTTCCTGCAAGAAGAGTTTGCACTATTTCAGCTAATTTATCAATCTTATTTTCTAAAGAAATTGTGCTTACCTCGCGAACACTTCAAGATGGTTCGCTAGATTGATTAAACCTTTGTGAGTTGGCAGCCATGGTTGATATCAATGTTTTAGCCGATGTTGGGGTTATATTGACTAGAGCTCCGCCACTTACCGCATATATTACTTTCATATCCATTGGCGTCAATCCTTCATAAAAATACTGAAGGAGGTTTGTTCCGACAATCCATGTTGTGGACAATTTGCACACAACTTTTTAAACCTCTCCCAGTATTTAGATAAAGATTCAGATTCTTTTTGTTGAATGCTCAAGATGGGAAGAACCTGTCAAGAAAGAGTTTAGCCATGTCAGTCCAAGTTGTAATAGAGTTTGGGGGTAAATCGAATAACCTATCTTTTGCTATATCTGCTAAAGAAAATGGAAAAGCTCTAAGTTTAATTTGGTCATCGGATACTCCCTGAGGCTTTGTGCTTAGACAAACCATGTGAAATTCCTTCAAATGTTTGTGTGGGTTTTCGTTGGGCAAACCATGTAAGGTTGGTAGTAGATGAATCAAGCCCGTTTTTAGTTGGAACGACGTTTCACCATTCGGAAAGGTTATGCACAAGGGTTGATTGTCCTCTGGTGCCCTGATCAGCTGTTGGATCGTCTGTTCGTTGTTTCCCATTTGGTGCCCTGATCACCATTCCGAATTCAACCTATTCTCCTGAGTTTCTCCTGGTCAAAAATAATCAAAAACAAATAGTAAAAGTTGCCGAAGTCCCCGGCAACAGCGCCAATTTTGACACGCGTCGTAACGTGTAAAGAATAATTTCCTTCTTCCAATAAATAAATAAATAAATAAAGAAATTAAACTAAATATAGATAGGGAAGTAGGAGTTGAACCCACATGGACTTAGAACTTTCCTTGTCGTGCTTTTGTAGTTTATGAACCAAGGGTTGTTGATGCAGCTACGTTGATGTGATTTAGGTGGGGGTTTGTTGTAATGAAATGCAATTGTTTAAGAAAGTAAAATAAAGCTTTTAAAAGAGTTTAAAGTATCAGCCTCGGGCTTCCGCGTTGACTTATTCTACTTGGTTCCATGGTAAAGATTTTTATTTCGAAAAACTTGTTGGCAAAATTATTTCAAGGTCAATCCTTGAGTTTTTGTTTGTAAACTGAATTTCCAAAATCAATTTTTGGTTTCAGTTTTGATAATTTGTCTAAACCAACTCAATGTTTGAGAAAACAAATTACTTAAGCTCGTAACCAACTCGAAAATTCATTTCTATAAAAACGATTCGATCTCAATTTCCCTTAGTAATCCATTTACTAAGTGTGTTCCCTGGAAGTCGGATTTGTTTCAATAACCGATCCTCCCTCCCACTTGATAGATCAAAACAATTGTTTTTCTCTAAAGTCAATCTTTGGGTTTAAAAATCATTTTGATTTGGAAAATAAAGAATGAAAAAATCGAGAGAAGTTTTCGAAATGTTTGAAGCATAGTTTCAAACCTCGCCTTGAGAACGCATCATCGCAAAAGCCTTCGGCTTAAAAAGATCTAGTCGAGCATGGTTATCAAATTAATCATGCTCGACATTTAGGAAATAATTAAAAGAAAAGAACTTTAAGAAAACTAAAAAGAGAAGAATTTTCAAGAGAAGAAGAAATGATGTTTAATTGCTAATTGGATGATGACAATACTTACCCCAAAGAGGGGTATTTATAGTGTTTCAAAATAACCTAGGTAAAACCTAAAATGATAATTAAAATTAAACAAAATAATTATCCAAAGTTTAAATTTAAAATTTAAAAAAATCCGGTGATAAGCTATCTGATAAGCGGCCTGATAAGCTATCACTGCTGCTGATGTCATCTTCTAGAAGACGCTAACGTGGCGCCCAGTCAGCATTCATGCCCTGGTTCATGCCCATGAATCTGCCCATGACTCTAGCATTTTCTGCAGAATTCCAGCTTATTTACAGCATCACGTCTCCTGCATGAAAACATCATAAAACAGCCCAATTAAGTCCCTTAAACATATATTTAATCGAAATAAGGACAAAAAACAGAACCAAAATAAATACTCATCATTTACTCTCATTGTTAGTTCTCCGTTCTCTACATCAATCAGTGATCTGCCTGTGGCTAGGAAGGGTCACCCCAGGATGATTGGTGCGTTCTCATCTGCTCCACAGTCTAAAACAAGAAAGTCAGCAGGAAAAATGAACTTATCCACTCTTACAAGAATATCTTCGATCTTCCCTTTTGGTTGTACGTAAGAGCGGTCTGCCAGCTGTAGCATGACTGTCGTGGGCCGTGCTCGTCCAATACCTACTTTCTGAAACACAGGTTTTGACATTAAATTAATACTAGCACCTAGATCACAAAGTGCCTTACCCACGAATTTGTCACCAATTATGCACGGTATGATGAAGCTCCCAGGATCCTTCTTTTTCTGGGGTGGATGCCTGTGCAAGATAGTCATGCATCCCTTTGTCATTTTTACCGTTTCGAATTCCCCAAGTCTGAATCTTTTCGACATAGCATCCTTGAGAAATTTCGCATAACCGGGCATCTGCTTGATGGCCTCTAACAACGGTATATTGATGTGAACCTGCTTAAAAATATCATAGATCTTTTTGAGCTGGTATTTTTGTTTCTGCTTTTGTAACCGCTGTGGAAAAGGAGGTGGAGGATGGTAATCTTCCAAACGTCCTTCACATGGTATTCAGATTTGATGAGGCTTAGGTTCTTCAGCATTCTTTTCTTTCTCCTCTGTCCCTTCTGCTGCCGTGACAGGTATGGCGGCAACAGATTTCTCATCTTCTGTCGGGGCAGTGTTCTCGGCAGGTGTTTCTAGGGCTGGTTCCTCGATCGATACGGTTTTCATCTTCGGCCCTTGCAGTTGTTTCCCACTCCTAGTTGTAATAGCTTTGCAATGCTCATGTGTGGGTTTTCTAGCGACTTCAGTATCACTAGGGATTCCTCCGTTTTGCCTTGGCTTAATATGCTGGGAAACCTGGCCCATCTGTGTCTCCAACGATTTCAGTGTAGCTTCATGGTTAGTCATTCTCATCTCTGTTTTGTCCATGAACGACTCAGTCTTCTTGACAAAGTGATCCATGTTTGACATGTAAGCTCATGTTTGTGACATAAATGTGGCCAATTTCTGCTCCAATATACTAGGTGCGGTTGCTGCCGTGTCAGAATTCTGGGTGCCCCTTGGTTTTGGTTGTTCTGCACCTGAGGATTCAATGCATTGTTCAGATTGCTCCAGGAGAACTTGGGGTCTTTCCTCCAGTTGGGATTGTAATTGTTGGAGTCGTAATTTCTAACATACATCCCTTCCTCTAGCTGTAACGGGCAGTCTTCCAAACTGTGATTCCCACTGCAA
Organism: Hibiscus trionum; assembly: GCA_030270665.1. Lineage (NCBI taxonomy): Eukaryota > Viridiplantae > Streptophyta > Magnoliopsida > Malvales > Malvaceae > Hibiscus > Hibiscus trionum. Next base: position 45,235,285 of record BSYR01000017.1, on the reverse strand, counting down.
GTTTCACATACCTCTTCTGCAGAGTAGACAAGTTTTGAATCTTTCTTTAGCAAATTTTCTACTGCCTTTGTGAGGTACGCAACCTATGTCTTTAGGGAATTGTCGGCTTCATAGTCTTTTACAGCTAGCACTCGTTTACCTCTCCTTGCTGTAGGGAATTGCTCGTCATTCTTTGCTAAATTTTTCAATACTACCATGGCTTCGTCTGGATCTTTATCCAACAACAGTCCATTTGCTGCTGAATCTATTCTCATCCGAGTGTGTGTGTTGGCAGCATTGTAGAATTTTATGACTTGATTCCTGTTGCGTGTAAAAGTGTCTATCGCAATTGTAGTGCAAGTGTACACGACGCAAGTAGTAAAGTGATACGAAGTATCGGATACCGTCTCCACAGGGACTGGGCCAATAGCTTCACCTAGAATTACTGCACGAGAGTAAAGAAAATATTTGAGAAGTTTGTCACGAGAATAATAAAGAAAACTTAAATAAAAGATTAGAGAAATTAAGATAGAGAGAATGGGCTGGTATTGAATTGCTCAGTAGTGCAGATATTGCTAAGTCTAGAAAACCCAATTCTGTCGTCGTCCCCGTCGCGGTAGCAGTCTGTTGCTTGTCGAGGCAGCGAACACTCAACTCAGTACTTCAAGTTTGGCAAGAATCCCTGCTGTGCCTTGGCCTATCCCTAGGTCCAAGTCTGTCGATGATCACGTCTTTGATGATACCTCCCGGCGTGAATCGAAGGATGAACACCGATGTTGTTGAATTCTTCTTTAGCCACTTAACCTCGTCCTATCCCTAGGTCCGAGATAGTTCAACTATAAACTAGAGAACTCGCACTTATTCCTTTCGTATACTTAACTCTCCCGATATTAAGTAAATAGATAACCTCACAATGCTCTCCCGATGCTCTTGCAAGATGTTAATAACCAGAATAAGAGAACTTGAAGTTTATTTTATTGAACTGAAAATTCCTAAAACAAAAACAACCCTTACAATTACTTTACAAAACAACCCGTGGCCCTAAGGGGAATTTAGAACATGTTGAGGGAAGGAAAACGGCTAGGGTTTTGGGAAGAAAGCTAGAGAATAGATGATGTCCTCCCTAGGTCGAAATACATGCCCTTATATAGGCTTTGGGTCCAAGTTTTCTAAAATAGCAAGAATACAACTTTAAATTAAAGTACAATTCTAATAAAGACCAAATCTCAAAGAATCTAACTTTCAGCCGTCCTCTTTCTTGCTTGGGATTTTCTCTCCTTGAACTTTGGGCTTGACATTCCTTTCGATTCGGGGCTTGGAAAAATATAGTGGTTTTACACGACAGATGGGCTAAATTTTCTCTATCTGTCGAGGTCCACTTTGCTTCTTCTCCTCAAAACTGTTGTCGTCCTCTGCTGTCACGGCGGCAACCATGGCAACATCGTCCTCCTTGAGTGCTCGTCCAGTTCCAGCTCTTCTGCTTCACTGCCCAGCGCATGCCTCTCTTATCTGCTACAACAGCAACCTGTAAAAGCAACCAATTTCAGTAGAAACTGTGTCTTTTAATATATTTGTGATGTTTAACTGTAAACTGACCTAAATGCAATAAATAATGCTTGAATGGAGTAGAAATATGGGTTAAATAGGGGGTAAATAATAGAACTTTTACACACTCAACAATTCCATACGGGGAATCCGTGCATCGGGAAGTTCCTCAGAAGAGTGGTAAACCTGTCCCACGCCTCGTGCATTGGCTCGTCATCTTCCTGTTGAAAAGTAGCAATTTCATTATGTAATCGCTCAGATAAATGGGAAGGATTAAAACGAGATAAAAATTCATGAGTGAGATCCGCCCAAGTTCGTATTGAACCCGTCGTTAGTTTATTCCACCAAGTTTTCGCTCTGTCCCTCAGTGAATGAGGAAATAACCGAAGCCTCAGTATCTCCGGATTTACTCCTGGTAATCTTAACAATCCATAGATTTCTTGGAACGTGTTCAGATGTTCTCGGGCATCCTTTGTAGCAGCACCACTAAATTGGCCAGCGGAATTGATCATGCTGAACATCACAGGTTTCAGCTCGAAATTTTCAGCTTCCACATCTGGCAAGGTGGTTTCTAGTTCCACATGATCATTGATCATGTAATCACGGTAGGACCGACGTGCGGCCTCGGCAGCAGGCTGTCCATTCCCTTCATCGATGGGAGGATCTTCAGGATTCCTTGGGTGATTTACCCCGTTTTGCATTGCTTCTATCTGTTCCTCAAGGTAATCATTTCTGGCTATCAAAAGGCGGACTCGGTTCCTGAGGTTGCACGTACATTCGATTTCAGGATCTAGTTTATACTCAGGTTCTTTGCCTCGTTTTGATCTGCGCATAAGCAAACGAAAAACCTTGTGAAAAGCACAGGGTAAACAGTCCCAATAAAAACAGAAAAATTAAAAAGAAGGTGCAGTAAAGGTAAGGGTAAAGATATGTTGCCAGTCCCCAGCAACGGCGCCAAAAACTTGTTGCATGTCAAAAGTCCTATCGCAATGTAGTGCAAGTGTACACGACACATGTAGTAAAGTGATACTCAAAGTATCGGATGTCGAATCCACAGGGACTGGAAATAGCTTTATCCTTGGATTGCTGCACAAGAGAAAAGAGTTTAATTTATTGAGAAATAATATTGAAGAGTACTGAATATAAAATAACAAAGTTTAAGGGTTAAGAAATAGGCCGGTATTGATCTGCTTGGTAGTGCAGGTGTTGCACTGTATAAGAACTCATGTTCTGTCGTCGTCCCTATCGCGGCAGCAGTCTGTTGTTGTCGCGGCAACAAACACACAACTCTGTACTTCAAGCTTGGCAAGAATCCCTTATGTGACTTGTCCTATCCCTAGGTCCAAGTACTGTTGATGACACTTCTCGGATGATACCTCCCGGCGTGAATCAAAGGGTGAACACCAATGTTGTTGAATTATTCCTTAGCCACTTAACCTCGTCCTATCCCTAGGTCCGAGATAGTTCAACCATAAACTGAAGAACCTGCACTTATTCCTTTCGTATACTTAACTCTCCCGATATTAAGTAAATAGATAATCTCACAATACTCTCCCAATACTCTTGCAAGATGTTGAAACCAGAATAAGCAAACTTGAAGTTGTATTTATTGAACAGAAAATTCCTAAAAACAGTACAATCCTTGCAACTACTTTACATAATCAACCCTTAGCCCTAGGGGAAGTTTAGAACATGATGAGAAGGGGGAAACGACAAGGGTTTTGGGGAAGACGGCTAGAGAATGATATATCCTTCCCCAGGTCGAATTACATGCCTTTTTATAGGCCTTGGGTTCAAGTTTTCTAATAAGGTAAGAATACAAGTTCAAACTAAAGTACAACTCTAATTAAGATTAAATCTTCAGAGTAGATGCCTTTAATTCGTCCTCTTTTCTTGCTTTGGGTTTCTTCCTTGAACTTTGGGCTTGGCCTTCATTCTGCTCTATGGCTCAGAAAAATATAGGAGTGGTCAACGACAGACCGACTTAAATTCCTCTATCTGTCGAGCTCCACTTCACTTTTCCCTTCACCATTGCTGTCATCATGGCTGCCACGACATCATCTTCCTTCTCGAATCCAGTTCCTGTGCTCCAGCTCTGCTCCTACGCTGTCCTGAGTCTGCCTCAGCAGATACCTGCAAAAGCAGCGAAATCAGTAAAAACTTTGCTATTTTATCTAAATGTGATGTATATGTGAAACTTTACCTAAATGCAATGAATTATGCTTGGATGCAGCAGAAATATGGGTTAAATAGGGGGTAAAATATAGAACTTTTGCACACTCAACATGAGGGTCACCGTCCAAACCTTTTTCAAATTATGTTTGCCGACCTTGTCTATCTAGTCCAACACCGTCACACCGAACAAGTCAAATCTCTTTACTATTCTACGGCGTTGAGTTACCTCTTCCACTCCCTTAAAATTAATTGTTCCTATGATTATCCCGAACCCCTTGGCCAACCCATCGATGAGCGCTCCCTATCTCGTGCTTACTTTTCTTATGTTGACAATGAATGGGTTCGTGTCCCTCATGCTCCTCAACAAGATGCTTCGGTTGATGCTCATCATGCTTCTTCAAGCTCTCAACGAGCTCCGATTGAGTCCTCTTCCATGGGCACCCTAATGACATTCCTCAATGAGAAATTCACTAACATGGAAGCCGGGTTTACCGCCATTGACACTCGATTTACCTCCTTGGAAGATCGCATCAAAGGTATGGAGAATCAAATGAAAGCCATCGCTCTTCAACAAAGCTCCATGGATATCTCTCTCACCGCCTTCCATGGTGCTTAGCTCAACCAAAATAGGAGGAATCAACCCACTCGAGACGATGAAGATGAAGAGGACGAGGAAGATGATGATGATGATGATGAGGCGAATGAGTAGTTTTTGCATACCATCTCATGACATTTAGTTTTTGCACCTATGATTAGTACTTTATGCCTTTTATCTATGTTTTAGGATCTAAGTTTGGATTATTATGTTGCTTTTCCTTTGAAGTTTGCTTTGACCTATTAAGTTTGTTTTAATTTGAAGTTTGCTTTGAATTTTGTAATACCCGTGTTTAGGGGTCGGGTGAAAATAATATTAAAATAATGTTTCGGGTTTTCCCTTTTCGTTTTAAAATACATTTAATATGTTGGATCCAATTTTAATTTAAAACCCAAAAATTTCATGGATTTTAGAATAGTGGAAGATGGCCATCTCATTAATGGCAATCTTGTAAATATTTGGTCTTATAAAATAAAAACTCATTTTATTTTAAAAGACTCATTTAACTCATCTTCTTCCCCTTCTTCAAACATTTTCATGACAAGTTCTTCCACAACTCAAGGTTACTATTCCATCACCATACTCTCTCATCTTTGGTGATATTTGAAAGGTAAACACATATTTGACTTGTCCTCACCTTCCTCTACATGTTTGTACCCTTAGATTTCATTAAAGCTCATGGTTTTGCATTTTGAGGTTTTGAAGTTTTGGATTAAAAATGTCATCTTTATTAGCTTTAACTCAAGTTTTCGATTTGTTGATGTTAGATAAGTTGTTTGCTATCTAAAAGGTCCAACATACTTTATTTTTGCAAGGTTTTACAATGATTCACGAATTTGGGTTTTAGGGAGGTTTTAGAAGGGTTTAAGATTGGTCTTTGGGGCTATTTTGGGTGAAATCTTGAGAGCTGATGTTAGTGTGATGGTTGAGGGTTGTTTTGGAAGCTTTTGGGAGTGTTATAAGTGTTGAAATAAAAGGTTTTAGGCTGTGCTTGTGGGATGCTCAAAAATGGCATTTTTGGGGTTATCTTTAGTTTGAAATCATGTGTTTTGTGCTTGGTTTGTGTTCCGGGTTTGCTACATTGATTTGTGGACTGAATTATGGTAATTTTGATTGTGTTGGGATGATTAGAAGCAAGGAATTGTGTTGATGAAGCCTTAGGAACGAATCCGGAACCGTTGGGAGCTTGATCGGCTAGAGTTGTTGAGCTTGGAATAGTCGGTGAGTGGTTAATGATTTCAACTTGGTTAAAATGGTTTTCAAACGTTGGTTCAAGCATGTGGACCTAGGTTGGGCTTGGTAAACCCACCTAGAGTTGAGATTAGAGTGGTAGCCTAATCTCAAGCTTAGTATAGGAGACCTTTGGTTGAACTTCTAAATGCTTGTTATGCCTCTTGTTTCATATTAATTGTGATTAATGTGGTTATGTATATTGTGCTATACATGTGTGTTGAGGCATGACATTTGATGCATTGTTATATGCATGTGGTTTGGAATGTGGTTTGTGCATGATGGTAAATCATGGTGAGTACGTGCTAAGCACGAAAATTGGTAAGAAATTGTGTTGTGAAAGGTGTTAGTATTGGCACTAGTATGCTTGGGTACACTGATCGATCATTAGGATGTCTAGTGTGCACACGAGAGTCGAAATGCGCGCGTGGTCTTGGTGATGGTAGTCATCAAGATGGAGTACGGGTTCACCCGAAAATCTTCATATATATGTTAGTCGGTGATGAGTGGAATCCCATCGACGGGGCATGAGGATGAGTGGAATCCCCTCCGCGCGAAACGGTGATGAGTGTAATCCCACTGTAAGGTAAATGTTGAGTTGTTGGATGTGAGTTCCAACGGTTATCCGCGTATTCGGGTCATAGCTAGGTGCCAATACGGATTGTGGAATGTGTTTGCTAATACATTGATATATGTGTTCCATATGTTGTGTTTATGGACTTGTTGAGCATGGCATGATAGTTGATACTATGTTCATGCATCATCTATATTTGGCTCCTGTGGTTTCAAAGGTAAGAACTCATGCATTCTACCTTGGTTTGTTGTTCGTGCTTGGACCTTGCATTGTCGAGGTTTGTTTTATGAGCTTACCCTCACTAAGCTTTATGCTTACGCTCTCTTTTGTTCGACAATGCAGATCCTTAGTTCGTGGGTTGCTTGTGTAAGGAGAGGGCCCGTAAGTGTGCTAGTTGAGCTTTTGATATCATCAAGTATGAATTTCTAAGTTATGGATGTAATAGACAAGCAATGGGATTTGAGTATTTGATTTATGTTGTTGTTTGTGTAGGGAGCATGTTTAGACTCCTTTGTTTTGTGAACTTTTTGGTTATGGCTTGCCTATGCTTTGTATGTCGGTCTTGTGCCCTATCATGAATGCTTATAAATGTTTGTCTAAGGCATGAAACCTTATAATGCAATGTTTGTCTCTTTTGTGGTGTGTGCTTGTTCTTTTTGAATGTATGACCTTTACATGTATATAATGTGTTTCGAGTGTGTTCTAATAGGGTGTGTGCCTCTAGAGTCTATGTGTGTATGTTGTGTTTGCTTCTTGAAGTCATTAAGGGCGTTTGGGATCGTTTAGAGATGTTTAAAACTAATTTTGGAAACTCACAGACTGCAGGTGTTTCGGAACGGGTTGTGTTGTTTCGGAACGAGTGTGGTTCCAGGGCCACCCGTATCGGAACGCGTTCCGGTACGGTTTGGCTACTGTGAGCCCTTGTTCCGATACGAGTTTCGAAACACTTTGGCCACTGTGAATGCATGTTCCGAAACGGGGTGTATGTGTTTCGGTACGGGTGCCTGCCTTTTAAAATGGAGCCCGTGTTTCGAAACGGGCAATGTCTGTTTCGAAACACATGCCTGAAAATGGGCTTTTGACGTCTCTAAAAGGTCTCAAAGGTTGGGCTTAGGCCCTGTTTGCTGTTAGGCTTCTCTTGAGCCTTGTTTTTCGTTGCCGCTTCACACATAGGTTGATTAACGCATCTAGACAAGATAATAATAAATGAAAAAGTTTTCTCGGGTTTTTAACCGAAGTGAAGCCTTAACGGGTTTCGACTCGGTTATCTTCATATAGCCTGCTCAGATCGGTCAGACGACCGGACCGAGATGAGGGGGTTACACTTGTTGGTATCAGAGCCTGAGGTTTCCGAGACCTCGGCCAGGTAAGTGACTTTAAGTTAAATCATTGTATTGCAATTGCACGGTGTTTTCTTGCCATGTAAGTATGCTTGATGTTTGAGTGTTGTTTGAAGCATGTTGAGTTGAGTCCCATTGCTTCTATTACATCGGAAAAAGGATTTTTAAGTGAGGGAAACATACTTGAGCCACTTGGACCCTTGCCCTTGCTAACCCTATCTTTATGTGTATGTTGTTGTTGTTGTAGTTGTTATCTATGAGCTAGTATGTCGAGGCCTAGAGGTAGACCGAGGTTGGTTCGCCAGGAACCCCGTGTTGCGGCTCCTATTAATGAGTCGGTGGCTGGAGTAGAGGCTCCTTTGGAAGATCCTATTGTTGGAGTCGGAGCTCCTCCTCCACCACCACCACCTCCTCAGCCTGAAATGGGAGGCGAGACTAGAGCTGAGGGAGCGGGACCTCAGGTTGGTCAGGGTGGCCAAGGTCCTACTGGGATAGACATGGCTCCGCTAGTTCAAGCTATATCGAGAGCGTTTTCGGCCGCAGTTGCCGGAGCTCAGGCTGCAGCTCAGCCGAGAGGAGATGATGCTAGCTTACCTTTAGAGAGGCTTCGTAGCCTAGGAGCAGAGGAGTTCAGAGGATCTACACCTAAGAGATCAGAGTTGTGGCTAGAGAAGACAGTCCGTATTCTAACTCAGATGGGATGTGTTGGTGCTCGTAAGTTGGGCTATGTAGTTTCGTTGCTTCAGGGTGATGCCTACACCTGGTGGGTCACCATTACTACCGGCGTGCCTTAGGCTGAGATTAGTTGGAACTTCTTTGAGACTGCCTTCAGAAAGAGGTATTTGGGCCCGAGATATCTGGATGAGAAGAAGCGGGAGTTCATGGCTCTTGTTCAGGGAGATGCATCAGTGACAGACTATGAGATACGTTTTGTCCGTTTGAGTTAGTATGCTCTAGAGTTGGTTCCTACTGAGAGGGACCGTTGTGATCGGTTCAGATATGGACTTCATGAGGAAGTCAAGAGGTACACCTTGGCTTCAAATTATTCTGATTTTGATGTCTTGGTCGCTAGGGCCAAGGACATCGAGCATAGCTTGGGGCTGACCAAGCGTTCGGAGGATCCAGTTCAGGGAAGAGACACAACAACTTTGATCGTGGTGATGCCAAGAGGCATCATGGCAGTGGACATCAGTTTGACCATAGGCGTGGCGGTGGCCACCGTGGTAGAGGCCATCAGGGCCATAGAGCTGGAGGGCGGTTGCCCGAGTGTGCCCGTTGTGGGAGACAACATTCAAGAGAGTGCTGGGGGAACTTTCACGCTTGCTGGAAGTGTGGATCAAGAGACCACTTCAGGAGAGAGTGTCCGCATCAGGCGGCACAGGCTCTTGCGAGAGCCATTGACTATCAGAGAGGCCGTGGGCGCGGTCGTGGTTACTTCCAGCCGAAGGCTAATGCACCTAGGATAGAGGCACCAAGGAATCTTGCTCATGTTATGGCAGTTCAGCCAGAGACCGGTGAACCAGCTAGAGTCTACGCACAGAGAGAAGCAGGGAATGACACAAATGTGATAGCAGGTAATTTTGAGTTACAGTCCATGTATTTGCTTTCCTTAGTTGATTCGGGTTCTACGCATTCTTACATTTTGAGTGAGCATGCAAAGAAGTTAGACATACCTGCTGAGATCTTAGATGTAGGGATGCGTGTGACTAGTTCCTTTGGTGAGATAGTTGTAGTTAGACGGATGTATAGGAGGTTTCTGTTGAAGATTCAAGGTCACGTGTTTTCGGTTGATGTGATGGAGCTTTCGTTCTACGACTTTGATATCATTTTGGGTATGGATTGGTTGGTTGAGCACAGAGCTAGTGTAGATTTTGAGACAAAGAGAATTGCGTTGAAGCTTTCCGATGACTACGAGGTAGTGGTAGTAGGCGAGAATGTTAAGTTCTTGTCAAATGTTGTGTCAACTTTAGAGGCTCATAGGTTGATGGATTCCGGTTGTGGGGCTTATTTAGCGTATGTCATGAATCCGAATATGAGTGAGGTTAGACCGAAAGACATTAGAACAATTTGTGATTTTTTGGATGTGTTTCCAGAAGAGTTACCAGGTTTTCCTCCTAACAGAGATGTAGAGTTTGTGATTGAGACTGTTTCAGGGTCTACTCCTGTTTCTATTGCTCCGTACCGTATGGCTCCGAAAGAGTTGAAAATTCAGCTTCAGGAGTTGTTAGACCGTGGTTTTATTAGGCCTAGTAGTTCGCCTTGGGGTGCTCCTGTGTTGTTTGTGAAGAAGAGGGATGGCAGTATGAGAATGTGTATTGACTACAGGCAGTTGAACCAGGTTGTAGTAAAGAACAAGTATCTGTTGCCTCGTATAGATGACTTGTTTGATCAGTTGAGGGGTGCCTCAGTGTTTTTGAAGATAGATTTGAGATCAGGGTACTATCAGTTGAAGGTAAAAGAGTGTGATGTTCCGAAGACAGCATTTAGGACTAGATACGTCATTATGTGTTCCTTGTGATGCTGTTTGGGCTCACGAATGCACCAGCAGCTTTCATGGACATGATGAACAGAGTTTTCTGAGACTATCTAGACCGATTTGTGGTTGTTTTCATAGATGACATCCCTGTGTACTCAAGATCAGAAGAAGAGCATGATGAGCACTTGAGACTTGTTTTGCAGAGATTGATGAGTAATCAGTTGTATGCGAAGTTGAGTAAATGTGAGTTCTGGATTAGAGAGGTTGTGTTTCTTAGCCATGTTGTGTCAGCTGAAGGTATCTGTGTTGATCCGACGAAGATTGAGGCTATTCTTGGGTGGAAACAACCTAAGTCAGTGACTGAGATTAGGAGTTTCCTAGGATTAGCCGGTTACTATAGGAGGTTCGTTGATGGTTTCTCTAGAGTAGTTGCTCCGCTGACTAAATTGTTGCAAAAAATAGTGAAGTTTGAGTGGTCAGATGCGAGACAAAAGGCATTTGAGAAATTGAAAGAGGCTTTGACGAATGCTCCAGTGTTGGTACAACCAGTTGCAGGGAAAAAGTTCGTGATCTATAGCGATGCTTCCTACGTAGGTTTAGGTTGTTATCTAATGCAAGAAAGAAGAGTTGTTGCCTATGCTTCGAGACAGTTGAAGGTGTATGAGAAGAACTACCCTACGCATGATATTGAGTTAGCAGCAGTTGTGCTTGCGTTGAAGATTTGGCGTCACTACTTGTATGGTGAGAAGTGCACGATTTACACTGATCATAAAAGCTTGAAGTATTTGATGACTCAGAGAGAGCTGAACTTGAGACAAAGAAGATGGCTTGAATTGTTGAAAGACTATGATTTGACTATTAAGTACCATCTGGGTAAGGCAAATGTAGTGGCCGATGCGTTGAGCAGAAAAGTTGCAGTTGAGTTGCGAGTTATGTTCGCTAGACTGAGTGTATCAAATGATGGTGGTTTGATTACCGAGTTGCAAGTGAAGCCTTCGTTGGTTCAGATGATTAGAGAGAAACAATTGCAAGATGTATCTTTAGTTTCTCATGTTCAGGACATTGCAGAAGGTAGACCGACAAAGTACAGTTTTAGTGATGAGAATGTGTTGTGTTTTAGAGACAGAGTTGTAGTACCTGAAGATGTTGAGTTAAGGCGTACGATTATGAGCGAAGCACATTCAAGTCCTTTTTCTATGTATTCGGGCAGTACTAAGATGTACCGAGATCTGAAGAATGATTATTTATGGGTTGGTTTGAAGAAGGATGTAGCCGAGTATGTGAGTCGTTGCATGGTTTGTCAGAGAGTAAAGGCAGAACATCAGGTTTCTTCAGGTTTGTTACAGCCTTTGAAGATTCCGAAATGGAAATGGGAGAGGATCACCATGGACTTTGTGTCAGGGTTATCGTTGTCTCCTTCGAAGAAGAATTTTGTCTGGGTGATAGTTGATAGATTCACTAAGTGTGCCCATTTCTTAGCAGTGAACACCACAGATTCTTTAGACAAGTTGACGAATTTGTACATTCACGAGATTGTGAGACTTTATGGAGTTCCAAAGTCTATTGTATCAGACAGAGATCCGAGGTTCACAACGAGGTTCTGGAGTTGTTTGCATAGTGCCCTAGGTAGTCGTTTGCATTTCAGTACTTCGTATCATCCGCAGTCGAATGGACAGTCAGAGCGAGTGATACAGATTTCAGAGGATATGCTCCGTTTTTGTATGATTGACTTCCAGGGTTCTTGGGAGAAGCATTTACCCTTAGCTGAGTTTGCTTACAACAACATTTATCAGGCTAGTATACAAATGGCTCCTTATGAGGCTTTGTATGGTAGACGATGTAGGACTCCGATCTATTGGGCCTAAATGGGTCAGAAATTATTACTTATGCCGGATTTGCTTAAGGGAACTATAGAGAAAGTGAAGTTGATCTGTGACCGTTTGAAAGCAGCTTCCGATCGTCAGAAATCTTACGCAAATTTGAAGACAAAAGAGATTGAGTTCTCAGTGGGTGAGAAAGTGTTTCTGAAAGTATCTCCGTGGAAGAAGGTAATGCGATTTGGCCGGAAAGGCAAGTTGAGTCCAAGGTTTATTGGTCCGTATCAGATAGTTGAGCATATTGGGCCAGTGGCTTACCGTTTGAGATTGCCTTCAGAGTTAGAGAAGATCAACGATGTCTTCCATGTGTCGATGCTTAGGAGATATAGATCAGATCCGTCACATGTTATGCACGTTGAAGAGATAGAACTGAATCCGGATTTGTCTTACTATGAAGAACCAGTTGAGATACTTGCTTCTAATAGCAAGATGTTGCGTGGAAAGACCATAGAGTTGGTCAAGGTGTTGTGGAGACATAGAGGTGTGGAAGAGGTCACGTGGGAGAGGAAAGTTGATATGCTTGAGTAGTTTCCGTACTTGTTTCCGACAGGTAATTTCGGGGACGAAATTCCTTAAGTGGGGGGAGAGTTGTAACACCCGGGTTTGGGGGTCGGGTGAAAATAATATTAAAATAATGTTTCGGGTTTTCCCTTTTCGTTTTAAAATTCATTTAATATGTTGGATCCAATTTTAATTTAAAACCCAAAAATTTCATGGATTTTAGAATAGTGGAAGATGGTCATCTCATTAATGGCAATCTTGTAAATATTTGGTCTTGTAAAATAAAAACTCATTTTATTTTAAAAGACCAATTTAACTCATCTTCTTCGCCTTCTTTAAACATTTTCACGACAAGTTCTTCCACAACTCAAGGTTACTATTCCATCACCATACTCTCTCATCTTTGGTGATTTTTGAAAGGTAAACACATATTTGACTTGTCCTCACCTTCCTCTACATGTTTGTACCCTTAGATTTCATTAAAGCTCATGGTTTTGCATTTTGAGGTTTTGAAGTTTTGGATTAAAAATGTCATCTTTATTAGCTTTAACTCAAGTTTTTCATTTTTTGATGTTAGATAAGTTGTTTGCTATCTAAAAGGTCCAACATACTTGATTTTTGCAAGGTTTTACAATGATTCACGAATTTGGGTTTTAAGGAGGTTTTAGAAGGGTTTAAGATTGGTCTTTGGGGTTGTTTTGGGTGAAATCTTGAGGGCTGATGTTAGTGTGGTGGTTGAGGGTTGTTTTGGAAGCTTTTGATGGTGTTATAAGTGTTGAAATCAATGGTTTTAGGCTGTGCTTGTGGGCTGCTCGAAAATGGCATTTTTGGGGTTGTCTTTAGTTTGAAATAATGTGTTTTGTGCTTGGTTTGTGTTCCGGTTTGCTACATTGATGTATGGACTGAATTGTAGTTATTTTGATTGTGTTGGGATGATTAGAAGCAATAAATTGTGTTGGTGAAGCCTCGGGAATGAATCCGGAACCGTTGGGAGCTTGATCGACTAGAGTTGTTGAGCTTGGAATAATCGGTGAGTGGTTAATGATTTCAACTTGGTTAAAATGGTTTTCAAACGTTGGTTCAAGCATGTGGATCTAGGTTGGGCTTGGTAAACCCACCTAGAGTTGAGATTAGAGTGGTAGCCTAATCTCAAGCTTAGTATAGGAGACCTTTGGTTGAACTTCTGAATGCTTGTTATGCCTTTTGTTTCATATTAATTGTGATTAATGTGGTTATGTATATTGTGCTATACATGTGTGTTGAGGCATGACATTTGATGCATTGTTATATGCATGTGGTTTGGAATGTGGTTTGTGCATGATGGTAAATCATGGTGAGTACGTGCTAAGCACGGAAATTGGTAAGAAATTGTGTTGTGAAAGGTCGTGGAATGTGTTAGCATTGGCAGTAGTATGCTTGGGTACAATGATCGATCATTAGGATGTCTAGTGTGCACACGAGAGTCGAAATGCGCGCGTAGTCTTAGTGATGGTAGTCATCAAGATGGAGTACGGGTTCTCTTGGAAATCTTCATATATATGTTAGTCGGTGATGAGTGGAATCCCATCGATGCGGCGTGAGGATGAGTGGAATCCCCTCCGCGTGAAATGGTGATGAGTGTAATCCAACCGTAAGGTAAATGTTGAGTTGTTGGATGTGAGTTCCAAAAGTTATCCTCGTATTCGGGTCATAGCTAGGTGCCAATACAGATTGTGGAATGTGTTTGATAATACATTGATATATGTGTTCCATATGTTGTGTTTATGGACTTGTTGAGCATGGCATGATAGTTGATACTATGTTCATGCATCATCTATATTTGTATCTTGTGGTTTCAAAGGTAAGAACTCATGTATTCTACCTTGGTTTGTTGTTCGTGCTTGGACCCTGCATTGTCGAGGTTTGTTTTATGAGCTTACCCTCACTAAGCTTTATGCTTACGCTCTCTTTTGTTCGACAATGCAGATCCTTAGTTCGTGGGTTGCTTGTGCAAGAAGAGGGCCTCCAAGTGTGCTAGTTGAGCTTTTAATATCATCAAGTATGAATTTATAAGTTATGGATGTATTAGACAAGTAATGGGATTTGAGTATTTGATTTATGTTGTTGTTTGTGTAGGGAGCATGTTTAGACTCCTTTGTTTTGTGAACGTTTTAGTTATGGCTTGCCTATGCTTTGTATGTCGGCCTTGTGCCCTATCATGAATGCTTATGAATGTTTGTCTAAGGCATGAAACCTTATAATGCAATGTTTGTCTCTTTTGCGGTGTATGCTTGTTCTTTATGAATGTATGACCTTTACATGTATGTAATGTGTTTCGAGTGTGTTCTAATATGGTGTATGCCTCTAGAGTCTATGTGTGTATGTTGTGTTTGCTTCTTGAAGTCGTTAAGGGCATTTGGGATCGTTTAGAGATGTTTAAAACTGATTTTGGAAACTCACAGACTGCAGGTGTTTCGGAACGGGTTGTGCTGTTTCGGAACGGGTGTGGTTCCAGGGCCACCCGTATCAGAACGTGTTCCGGTACGGTTTGGCTACTGTGAGCCCCTGTTCTGATACGAGTTTCGAAACACTTTGGCCACTGTGAATGCTTGTTCCGGAACGAGTTCCGGAACGTCTAGGCGAAATGGGACCCTGTTCTGAAACGGGGTGGATGTGTTTCGGTACGGGTGCCTGGCTTTTAAACTGGAGCCCGTGTTTCGAAACGGGCAATGTCTGTATCGAAATACATGCCTGAAAATGGGCTTTTGACGTCTCTAAAAGGTCTCAAAGGTTGGGCTTAGGCCCTGTTTGCTGTTAGGCTTCTCGTGAGCCTTGTTTTCCGTTGTCGCTTCACACATAGGTTGATTAACGCATCTAGACAAGATAATAATAAATGAAAAAGTTTTCTCGGGTTGTTAACCAAAGTGAAGCCTTAACGGGTTTCACCTCGGTTATCTTCGTATAGCCCGCTCGGATCGGTAAGATGCCCGGACCGGGACGAGGGGGTTACAAATTTTATCATATGATTGTTGCTATTATCCGTGTGTTTATGGTTGATCTAACAAAAAGAGGGAGAAGGATTATAGAGTTAATTTTTTTTATTTTGAAAATCTATCTTAAATTAAGGGGGAAAAAGTTTTTCAAAAGATTCAAAAACTTAAAAATTTATATGTGGTTTTGTTATATCAAAAAGGGGAGATTGTGAAACCAAAATTGATTTTGATATTATATCTAAACTTATGGACCAATTTGCAAACCAATAAAATTTTAAGTACTCCTTAAAGTCTCACTATTGACAAGTCTTTTAAACAAAATATATCTCAAGACAAATCGTTCTTAAATGATAAATATTTCTAAGTTTTTCCTATATGTTTTCAAGCCAAACTACACCAAAACGCCCAGGCGTATCGATACCCTTAGGCGTACCGATACGGTTTTTAGCCACTGGAATTTTAATAGACATAGCATACCGATACAGTATTACCCTGTATCGATACGATATTCATCTGGGCAACTCTTTCAATGATACCGTACCGATATGTGTTGCAACCATATCGATACGACAAGCTAATCTTTGCAAAATCTTTGCATTAAATTTTTGACCGTCGACTTGTCAGTTAGTTGATATCCCAATATTTAATTGCCCGTTATACCGTACCGATACGCTAAGTATGCGTACCGATACGCTTTTCATTAAAACCAAACTTGGGATTCCAGTGAGCAAATCTAGTATCGATATGCCCTTCCGTATCGATATGCCCCTTAAAATCGTACTGGTACGCCTTCTAAGCGTAGCGAAACGCGATGTTTTTCAGTCACAACGGCTCTTTCCTCTTTGATACAGGTACTGACACGCCCCCTAGCCGTATCGATATGGTAGGCAGCAAAGCTGCATTTATTGCAGAAAATTGCTTCTCAACGGCTCTATTGATGATCCCAACTACCCAAACGGCTAGAATTCAATACAAGGGTATAAAAACAAGTCTCAATTAAACAAGAAACAACTATTGAACCTACAAGCAACATCCAAGCATCCAATCCAAACCCTTGTGCCTTTTATTGTCAAATTCTTGTACCCAACTCTTGTGTTCTTATTGTAATCTTGTATTGTGAGTTTGGGGAGTGTGAAATTGTAATTGGGTAAACATTCATCCTTTCATAGGAATTTTTAGAGTTTACCAAATACATCTCTTGTAAAAGTGAGTGGATTAAGCTTTGGGTAGAAAGTTTAATCAAATTGTAAGGTTCCCTCCTTATCCAAGAAAAGGGGAAGAACTCAAGTAGTGAATTGGTTGAAAATCCTTAGTGAGAACTAAGGTAGTGGATGTAGAGTTCGTTTGGAGAACTTCAACCACTCTAATTGTTTTGTGTCACATATTATTTTTCCCTATTATCACCTATCAAAATTTTTATCACCAATTCACCCCCTCTTGGCGATTTGCAATTGTGTGATCAACTCAACACACTTCTCGCTGCTAACTGTTGCTAACCAAAGCGCTTTCACCGAAGGACAATATCGCAACAATTGGTCCAAAGTTTCGACGCTAGAACTACAAACCCCACATGCCAGCGAAACAACTAAATGCCTGCGAACCCTCTCGACGTTTGTGAGTAACCGATGTTGCGCGAATAACCAAAGAAACTAGTGAACCCTCGGCAAACCTTTAAATCGGGAGATGATCTTCCAAATAATGCATTGTTCCAATGCTTCTACCAAACTTTGGATAATGTATGCCGATGCAACGGAGAAGCAACGCGATGGATTCCATTTCCAGCCTAAAACGTCAGCTTCAACCTCGCCATTATGAGCCACAACAGTCGCAATACGCTGCACAATATCAGTAGGGAGAAAGTTTCGAAACTGCTACCATCGCCATCTTCCCAAACTGTCAACCATTTCAGCCACAGTACTAATAGGGAGCTCGTCAACTCGAGACAAGTACATAACATGGTTCTACAACGGTTCTACATCCCCAAGCCATGAGTCGCGCCAAAAGTCCGCCGATCGGCCATTTCCCACCGACCAAGCTAGACTCTCACGGACTTGCGGCCACACACAACAAATTCCTTTCCAAAGGTGCGAGCAATGGGCTTTAACAAGACTCACCTGAAGGGTCGTAGACCATTTATACTTAGAACGAAGTATTTGAGCCCAAAACCGATCCGATTTATGTACGAGATTGAAAGCAATTTTCATGATAAAAGCCAAGTTTTGTCCTTCCGTATCCTTCAAGCCCAAACCACCTTCGACAATATGAGAACGAACCGTTTCCCATCGAACAAGGTGAATAATGTGTTTACCCTCAACACCACCCCATACAAAACTACGAATGATTTTTTTCTAGTTCAACGCAGATACCTTTAGGGAGTCGCGTTGTTTGCATCGAATAATACAGAATGGACGAAAGAACAGACTTAGCTAGAACCAATCTTCCTGCAAATGAAAGACTACGAGCTACCCACCCACTCAATTTATCTCTAACACGTTGAACAATGTACTGATACATGGATTTAGTAACTCGGGAGTGAAGTAATGGGACCCCCCAGATATTTCCCCAAATTCTAAACCTCTTGAAAAACTAAAGCATAACTAATATGAGTCTACAACTGGGGTACAACATTCTTGGAAAAAGAAATGTTGGTTTTCATCACATTAACCTTTTAACCAAAAGCTGCTTAAAAATGTCTCAACACTCTATCAATAACTGGAACTTGGTCATGTGAAGCCTCGGCAAAGAGAAGCATATCATCAGCGGAAAAAGATATGTTATTGCAGGCCCAGAACGAATAAGACGGATTGGTTTCCAACCCCCAGCATCCACTTCCTGGTTAATTAAATGCGCCAACCTTTCCATACACAAAACAAATAAATACGGAGATAACGGATCACCTTGCCTAATATCCTTGGATGGACAAAAAGAATCTGAAGCCGAGCCATTCCAAAGAACCTGCATGGAAACAGAATTTACACACCGCATAATCAAATCTCTAAAAGAATCAGGTAACCTCAACTCCTGAAGAGTGTCATCGATAAAACTCCATTCAAGTCTGTCATACGCTTTCTCTAGATCGATTTTCAGAGACATAGAACCAATTTTATCCTTCTTACTCTGCATGGAATGAATTACCTCCTGAGTGACAACAATGTTATCATTAATAGAGCACCCAGGAACGAAACTTATTTGATTCATAGAGACCCAGTCAGGCAGAAACCGTTTCAACCGATTAACAATTGTCTTTGTTATGATCTTGTACAGCACTGTACAAAGACTAATGGGGCGGAATTGAGTGAAATTCTTCGGGGACTGAACTTTAGGCAACAAAACTAGTAAGTTGCGTTTAAGTGAAGGTGAAATCGTCTGCCCTGCTAAGGTGTTGCGCACCAACTGACAAACCGATGGACCAACGATACCCCAATTCTTCTGATAGAAAAGCGCTTGAAAGTTGTCTGCACCATAAGCTTTTAAAGGTCTCATATCAAAGACTGCTCGACGTACTTCATCATCAGACACAGGTGACTAAAAAATGACGTATGACCTCATTACACAGTAAAGATACCCCTCGGCGCACCACTCATATCCAATACATCCGAACTAGTGAAGAGATTTCGGTAAAAGTGCACCGCCATATTACTCAAATTCTTCTGATCCTCACACCACAAACCGTCGGGGTCTTTTAGGGAAGAAACAAAATTTGACCTGCACCTAATCATAGTACGACGATAGAAGTATGATGTATTACGATCACCCATACAAACCCAGTTGGTCCTAGACTTTTGAAACCAAAGAATTTCTTCATATTTCAACACCTCATCCAACTCGGCACGGAGATTAACTTCTAGCTGAATAAGAAACTCAGAATGAGACCTACGCAAAGCCCTATCAATGCCTCGAAGCCTAGCCAGGAGTCTCTTTTTCTGACGCCCAATATGCCCAAAAACATTAGTGTTCCAATCCTGGACCTTTCTAGCAAAATTATTGACATTAGTTTCAACATCCAAGTCAACATCCCAATTATTCTGTAACAACTCCTCAAAATGAGGGTGATCCTGCCAAGCTGCAATAAACCTGAATGGACGAGACTGGTGATCACTGACCTGAGATAGGTAATGAAATAAAAGTGGACAATGATCAGAACCGACACGGTCGAGGTGATCGACACAAGAGGTTGGAAACCACTGAGCCCACACATCATTAAATAAACAACGGTCCAATCTCTTCCAAACCACACCTCCCTCCAAGTAAACGCCTCCCCTCGATAGGGAGCTTCAAAGCATCCATTATCAAAGATAAAATCACTAAACTTCAAACTAGTTCCATTACCTAAAATCGGCCCACCCTCACGCTCCTCAATTTTCAGAGTGGAATTAAAATCTCCCCTAGAAGCCAAGCAATATCAAAACTTGGATTAAGCGTCAATAGGCAATCTCACAAGCCACGTCTAACTATAACATTAGGGCTTGCATAAACAACCGTGAAACAAACTTTGCGAGTAGAACCAGTCAGATTAGCTTCACCGTGCACAAATTGATTCGAGACTTTCAAAACCCGCACCTCGACTCCTTCATTCCACAAAAGCCAAATCCCTTCACTCAACCCATGGGCTTCCACACGGAAAGACTTAGAGAAACCAAACCGGGTTAGCACGCTATCTGCACAATCACCACTGATCCGAGGTTCAAACAAAGCTACCACATGAGGACGATTAGTTCTGCACAAGTCCTTAAAAATACGACGAAAATCAGAGCTAGCCGCTCCTTGGCAATTCCAAAAAATAAACTTAATCATTAAAAATAAGAGATAAAGGAACGAAAACACCTCATTGATCCAGCACCATCGTGCTATGTCCAGTCTCAACGGTACTAGGCCCATCAACCACCTTATCCTTTTGCCCCGGAGCGGCTAACCCTGCATTGGATGTCAAGCTCGACTCCAAAGGTAACACACTGCACTATCCTTTGAGCTCAAATTGACTCACATATCCAAGCTTGGTGGTAACCAATCAGTAAGTAAATGACGTGCTGAATACTTGTTTTTCTTACCCCGTCGCACCTTCAAACCACTCTTCATACTGTCTCCCCCATTCTTTTGACCAAGAACCTGACGAGACCCTCCTAATGTTAGTCGTTGACGTTGTTTCTCATTCGCCACATCCAAGATAGAAACAGTCGTATGAGAACCCGTCACACTCTTTACCGCATGTGGGACGACCCGTATATCCTAACTGCCACCCGATGAAACAACCTGAATACCATCATGAATCAACTCAACTGACCCACGCGATTTAATCACAACTGCTACATCCTTGACATTAACCGATGTAGTTTCCAAAGCCCCTTGCCGATTCCCTAATTCGTGATCTAAACCTGACACCAATGCTGGTTGCATGGCTGGTTTGGGTAAAGATACATCAAGAGTATCGACTTCAATTGGTACCAAGCCAGCAAGGACCGTCTCCTCGGCGATCAAAGAATCCGTAGCAGCCCCATCAACCTTTTCCAATTCGGTAGTCCCAGCATCCTCTACCACTGAACCCAAAACCGAAAACCGCAACCCCCTGCTTCAGAAACCTTTAACGATGCACCCTTACTACGATGCACATCCTTGCGTTGTGGACGTCAGCGAGTAGAAGCATGCATACAAGGGCCATGTCGCTCCTTTTCACTATCTAATGGGTGAGGCAACTCCCGATTCTCATTGTTTGTAGCGGAAACAACCCTATTAGATGCATCAACCTTATGAGTAGTGGGACAAACGTCAGTAGCATGGCCATAAATGCCACAAGTGAAGAAAATCCTCAGTAGCCCCTCATACTCAAGATGAAGTAATTTATCGTCAATCTTAATACCCAAGACCAGAGGATTCTTAAGAGATACCATGATCGCCAGCCTCGCAAATCTACCTCTAGAACCCATATGAGTCCCATAGTCAATCTTAACCATTGTCCCTATAGCACTCGCAATGTGACGAAAGATTGATTTAGAGTAATACCTATAGGGCAGCCCCAGAATCCTAACCCAAACCATTACCTGTGTTGGGAAAGCTTCCGACGTAGAAAAATCCCTGGTCCAAGGTTGGATAGTGAGATAGCAACCAAAGACTGTCCACGGACCCCCCGCTAACACATGTTCATAATCATCTTCTGTAACACCCCAATTTTGGGCTTAGAAGTTTAGGGTCTGAACCGGACCGGTCTGATTTTCGGTTCGAATATAAAAGGAGGTTTTAAGGAAAGCCTAGTTCGAGATGCTTTAAAAATATGGAAAAATATCTAAAAATCCTATTTTAATATATATAAGAGAGTGGTGAAATCAATTTTACAAAATAAGGTTTGGAAATGCAACATTTTGAAATAGTGACTAAAATGCGATTTTTGAAAAGTTCAGTGGTGACTATTTTGTAAGGATTGAAACTTTGAATCTTTAAGGAGCTAATTTACCCAAGAATGATTTCTCCAGATTTTTCTTAAATTTAAGTGATTTAATTAATGTTTAATTAATTGAATGAAAAAGAAAACTACCTTTTGTTAAAATCATAACTACTTTTCCTAAATTTTTCTCATCTCTTTTTCTCTCAAAATTCTCTCATCCAAACACTTTTCTCCAGCAACTTTTCTATTGATTTTCACTCCAATTGATGAGGATTCAATCAACAATTAATTCCTAATCCTTTCTACATCAAAACCTTTTGATTTGCTCATTGGATTTTCAAGAAAATTGGCTCTAATCAAGGAGAAATCAACATTTAGAGGTAAGGTTGTTCTTCTCCTCTAAATACTCAGTTCTTTACTGAAATTCCCAAGTTATCAATCCTTAATTTAAGTTTTATAAATGGTTTTAATGATATGAACTTGATTTTGGCTTAAAACTCAAGATTTGGAGGAAATCTTAAAGAAATTCGTTGTGATTGTTTGGGCTCTGTTTTGAGATGATTATTAAATGTATTTTGGATGTCTAATGATGTGTAAATGAGGTTTTATTAATGCAATCCCGAATAGGTTGTGTTTCCTAAGTTTTTGCTTATGAAAATGGTGGTTTTTGGGGTGATCTTGGTGTTCTGTTATAGCTGGAGGTATAAGGACGAGTTTAGGTTCATTTTGGATGCAAATTGATGTTTAGAAATGGTTAGAAGTGATGGATCTTGGCTGGGTTATGTTTTGGAAGAGTTTGGAGGTGATTTCGGTTGTGTTTGGTAGCTGAAATGTTAGAATTGGTTAGAGCAGCGAGTTTAGGTGTGATGGCTGAAGATTTTAATGCATGATGATGCATTAATCCTCTGCTTTGATGTGTTTAAAACAAGGGAGACATCTTCGGACACTTGTGGTGTTGATCCGGAGGCTTGATCGGCGTTTCGGCAAGCTTGTGAAACAGAATTGGTGAGTGAAGTTAGGTTTCCAGATTTGTAACAAATGTTTGAAGGTTTTGGGAGCTTGGTTTAAGTCTAAGAAACTTAACTAAGCTCAAGAGTAAGTTTTCGGAAAAACTCTCTTGGAAGAGCCATGAGTGGTTGATGCATTTGTTTATAGATTGCATGTTTAAATTCTGTTTTGAAAGCATGTTTTAGCATGGTTAATGCTGGTTTTTGAAAGCCATGTGTTGAAGGATGCTCAAGGTAAGAGATCCTTGGTTTGATATGTTGTAAATATGGTTTTGATGCATAGTGATGCATGATGATAATTGGCTTTGATTAATGCTTTAAAACAGTGAATTGTTGATGATAAATGATGTATATTGGCAAGTGATGTGTTGGTTTTAAAGTACTTGAATCGGATATAGTTAGCCGGCTATAGGATTGGGTGCACCGTGAATTAAGTCGCCTTGGATGTTGAGGGGTTGTAATTGTACCGTAAAATCCATCCAAGTACACTAACGAGAAAGGTAAGATCACAATGGTGGTTAAAAGTCCATGTGTGGATCTTGTGTTGTGTGTCCCGTATCCTCGTTAGTGGTGTTATACAACTACCGATGAGTGATGTTGAGGGGTTGTGATTGTACCGTTAAACTCCATCACGGGTGTTGAGGGGTTGTGATTGTACCGGTAAACTCCACCTTGTGTGTTCGGTAGTGTGTATGAAGCGTATGGGACAACGCTTGTAATCCGCGTATCCGATTGTGTTTTGTGTTGTAAATGGTTATGGATTGTCACTTGAAAGCCAATATGACATGTTGATTCTAATGAAGCATGAGATGCTTGTTTCTGTATGCAAAGTTACATGAATAATGATGATTATGTGATGGAAAGCTTTGTGAAAAGTATTTTATAAAATGCATTATTGTGTTGTTTCTTTAGAGCATGCCTCACTAAGCAATTGTGCTTACGCTCTCTCTCTCTCTTGAACCAATAATGTAGATAATTGAGGTGTTTGAGGGCAACAAGGAGGCTAAGAATCCAAGGGAAAGCTAAGCTCATGTATGGTGATGTTTTCACAACATATTAGTTTTTGATATTTTGGCAATGGGAACCTAGGATGTGTTTTGGGAGATGTTTTGGACTCCCTAATTGTGGATTGATGCTTTTAATGTTTTGGGATTTGTAAATGGCCTTTTGATGATTGTTTTGGTGTTTTGAAGGTTGTTTGGTTTTGGATATTAGGATGCATGCATATAGACTTGTGGAATTCCTCGTTTGATGCTATGAATGTGATTTGAAGTTGCAAACATGTACCTTGTATATATGTTGACTTGTTGGCATGATTAGGAAGTCATTAGGATTTGTTTAGGTGGTTCTATGCATGATAAACCAGCAAATTCTGTAGCTTCTGGGCAACCCGTATCGATACACTCACAGGCGTTTCGAAACGGGGGCCTGTAATGGCCTTGGTGTTTCGGAACGGCTGGTGACCGTATCGAAACGGTTTGGCCACTGGAAGGCCCTGTTTCGAAACAAGTCTCGAAACGAACTCGTGTTTCGGAACGGTCAACCCCGTTTCGAAACAGGTGACCGTTGGGCACTGATTTGAATGGTTTTAAGGTTTGCCAGCTTTACGTTTTAGTCCTGAAAATTGTATTTGCAATTGCATGAGTTTGAGATGTCCGATTAAGGTGAAATTTGACAGGGAATCATTTAATATGATTAATTTAATATTGGTAACTTAAAAACCAGTAAAGACCTCCTAATTTCCAGAATTTACATTTTGGTCCCAAACATTTGTGATTTGGGCAATTGAGTCCCTTATTGTATTTTGTTCGTTGTGCTTTTCACGTATGTGTTTCTCAAGAGTACGCTTAGGGTTAATGTGCATCTAGACAAGATTGAAAAGGAAAAAAGGTCGTTAATCAAGGTTGACTTTCAGGTTGACTTTGGTTTTCCCTGTGTAACCTTTGTAGTTCGGGTCGATCGTCTAGGCCGGGCTAAGGGGGTTACATCTTCTACTTCAAACATGACTAAAAAGTATTCGTTGTCTAAATCCACAACTTGGAACAATGCTTTCGATTTCCAAAGAAGTTGTATCCATCCCAACAGTGTCTTATAGCCTATCGAATGTCCCAGAAGTCG
Organism: Hibiscus trionum; assembly: GCA_030270665.1. NCBI lineage: Eukaryota > Viridiplantae > Streptophyta > Magnoliopsida > Malvales > Malvaceae > Hibiscus > Hibiscus trionum. Next base: position 45,210,520 of record BSYR01000017.1, on the reverse strand, counting down.
AACGATTAGACTTCTCCTCATACTATGATCAATACGTTCGTGAACCCTTTCCAAAAAAGTCATAGAAGGAAACTAGCCGGTAGTATCAACTGTTGCGTGTAAAAATGTCTATCACAATGTAGTGCAAGTGTACACGACGCAAGTAGTAAAGTGATACGTAAGTATCGGATATCGTCTCCACAGGGACTGGGCTAATAGCTTTAACCTGGAATTACTGCACGAGAGGGAAAAAAAGAGTTTAAATGTTTGTCACGAGATAATAAAGAATACTGAAAATAAGAGAGTAAAGAATTTATGATAGAGAGAATGGGTCGGTATTGATTTGCTCAGTAGTGTAGGTGTTGCAAAGTCTAGGAATCTCTGTTATGTCGTTGCGCCTGTCGCGGCAGCACCTGTCACAGAAGCGGTTTGTTGTTTGTCGCGGCAGCGATCACACAACTCTGTACTTCAAGCTTGGCAAGAATCCTTGTTGTGCCTTGGCCTATCCTTAGGTCCAAGTCTGTCGATGAACACGTCTTTGATGATACCTCTCGGCGTGAATCAAAGGATGAACACCGATGTTGTTGAATTCTTCCTTAGCCACTTAACCTCGTCCTATCCCTAGGTCCGAGATAGTTCAACCATAAACTGGAGAACCCGTACTTATTCCTTTCGTATACTTAACTCTCCCGATATTAAGTAAATGTGTAATCTCACAATGCTCTCCCGATACTCTTGCAAGATGTTGAAAACCAGAATAAGAAAACTTGAAGTCTATTTTATTGAACAGAAAAATTCCTAAAACAAATGCAATCCTTGCAACTACTTTACAGAATCAACCCTTAGCCCTAGGGGAAGTTTAGAACATGATGAGAAGGGGAAAACGACTAGGGTTTTAGGGAAGAAGGCTAGAGAGTAAGATATCCCTCCCTAGGTCGAATTACATGCCTTTATATAGGCCTTGGGTTCAAGTTTTCTAATATGGCAAGAATACAAGTTCAAATTAAAGTATAACTCTATTAAAGACTAAATCTTCAGAGAATATGTCTTCAATTCGTCCTTCCTTCTTGCTTGGAGTTTCTTCCTTGAACTTTGGGCTTGACCTTCATTCTGATCTAGGGCTTGGAAAAATATATGAGTGCTTCATGATAGACCGGCTTAATTTTCTCTTTCTGTCGAGGCCCACTTCACTTCTTCCCTTCACCTTTGCTGTCGTCCTTGGCTTCCACGGCAGCGGCCATGGCAGCATCGTCCTTCTCGTCTGCAGTCCAGTTCCATCTCTGCTTCTTCACTGCCTAACGTCTGCTTCTCCACTGCCCTCCATCTGTTACAGCAGCTACATGCACAAGCAACCAATTTCAGTAGAAACTGTGTCATTTGATATAATTGTGATGTATAAATGAAATCTATCCTAAATGCAATGAATTATGCTTGAGTGCAGCAGAAATATGGGTTAAATATGGGGTAAAATATAGAACTTTTACACACTCAACACACCCCTAAACTCAAGTTTTTGCTTGCCCTCAAGCAATTCAGACCTAAAAAAGAAATAATTTTTTTTTGGCTTAAAACAGTGAACTTTTCCTTACCTACCATTCATTCCCTATTGTGAGCAACACCTTGTGGGACAATTCAGGATTCATCCGGAACCTTGCTATAATTCCCGTGTAGTGTGTGCATGCTTGTGAACAATTATATGCCAAGACTCCCTTAGTTTACTAGAATAGCTAAGCTTCTTACTTGAATTTTTATGCCAATTTTCATCTTTTTGGAGGCAATTCTTAGGCTCCTTTAGTTTTTATTTAGACTCGATTCTATTTTCTCAAGCTTAAGTTTGACTATAGCCGGTTTCGGGCACCTCTAGCTAACTTCCTAGAGCCGGTTTCGGGCACCTCTAGGTGTATTGAGTCTATTTTTCTTAACTTCTTTTCCTAGAGCCAGTGTTAGGCACCTCTAGGGGCAATTCAAGTGTTTAAGCTTTTCCCTATTCTAGTTTACTAGCAGAGTTCTAGACAGTATAAAAGTCACAAGGGTGTTTAAGATTCAGAACTACAGTAAGGCTCTAAACTGCTCCTAAAATTATCCTAAAGGCACTGCCGTGACAGAGGCTGTCACGGCAAGTAAGTTTAGTTCAAAGACTTAAGCCAAATTTTCATTTTTTAAAGCAAAAATAAACTAATAAAAGACACAATTTTTAAATTTAAAGACACTTCATTAATGGAGGGATGCCACCCCCAAACTCAAGGGTTGCATTGCCCTCAATGCAAATGACAAAATGAACAAAAAAAAGAAATAAAAACAACATCACAAAATATAAAAAAATGGCAGAGAGCAATATAAGAAAAGAAACTTAAATTTTCAAGTGTTGTCGTCATTGTTGCTGCTACTGATCTGAATCTGCCGGCGGGCAGTGACTTCCCTCGGAGGTTGAATGCTGGTAGGGGAGATATGGGGTTGTTTCTCCAATACCTGAACCTCCTCGGAGCTGTTGCTACTGCTACTATCGGAGTTGCTACAGCTGCTGCTGCCGTCAGATTTTTCTTTGTCAGGCGGATCGACTCCGGAGCCTGGTTTCTGCCATTTCACTGGGGTGAACTCCTTGGATAGATTCCTCTTGACATAGGGTTCGTCATCGGATGCTCCCCAAATTTCAGAGGAGGAGAAACCAGCGATATACCTGTCGAGGTATGACATGGGCTCTTTTCTCTTGGCTCCCCTAGCAGATGTCGCAGCCGTGTGGCTGCCGCCTGCAGCTGTTGTGGCCGGAGTCGGGGTGGACGCAGAAGATGGCGTTCTCAGTGTGGCAGCAGGGGTAGGGGTATGGGCAGGTGTGGGGGCAGCAAAATAATGGTTGGGAAAGGCAGAAAACAGTACATCAAGAAAATTAAGATTAGTTTTAATGAAGTGTACCGTTGTTGTGGTGAAGTCTCGGATGAAACTCATCAGGCCCAGCTGTCGTTCTTCCATTTTCTGCAGGGCAGCAAGTATTTGTGTTGAGGAGTCTGCTGAGGGAGCTGCTGCAGTGGGCTGCCTGGATTTTGTGGCGGCAGGTTCGGTTTGGGTGGGCTCTATCGGCTCACCTGCCATGGCAGTGGGGTCGAAGGATGACAGGGGTGTGGCAGCTTTGAGTTCCATCAGGCTGAGGATGTTCTTTTCTGTTCATCCTTTTCCTCATACTCTCAAATCCTCGGCAGCTTCCGGTACGTTGTGGCCGCGGCAGAGGGCAGTAATGAAGTATGGGTAGAAGAGTGGTCCTGACGGCCGGTACGCACAATCAAATATTCCCTCCCGAGCGTATCTACCAACGTTAATAGGTCTCTCATTGAGAATGGAATGGATGAGGGCTAACCTTGGTTGGTCTACCGTTGTGTTATGCGAGGAGGGAATAATCCTCTTCTTGATGAATGCGTTCCAAAGCTTGGCCTCCGGAGTGAGTTGAACTCGTTTTACCGTCCTTGGATGTTTAGGATCGGTATTCCACTCGGTACCTTCGTCGGTAAGTTCTGCCATAACAGCATCGTAATCTGTCGGCTCCAAGCTTTCCACAAATCTTTGGTGGTCGTCTTCCCTTGTCCCAACATAGAACCCACAGAGTGTGTTGATGTATTCGGGCTCAAAAGGTACCTCTTTTCCTCAGATTGTTACTGCTGTTGCTTCCCTGCTGTCGATAGCAGCATAAAATTCTCGGACGAGAGTTACGTTCATTTCCTCCGGCTACTCGGCAAACATATGCCACTACAGGGCTCTGATTTTGTGGGCTATGAACGGTTGTAGCCCAAGGTTCTCTGTTCTGGTAGTGTAAATGAAGCCTTTCTCCTCCCACATATCTTTGACCTGGAAGGAGCTAGGAGTGGATGCTGCTGGGGCAGATCCTGAGGCAGCACTACGGCGGGTATTTCTGGTACTCATATTGCAAGGACTGTGAAAAAGAAAATGAAGCAAATGAAATTCTAGAGGAAACAAGTAGAGAGAGTAAAAGTGAGTGAAAAATGAATAGTAAAACGGGGTTTATATAGAGGGGGTTTGCTGCCCGTTGGAGCTGTAACGGCAGACGCGAATAACGGGGCCAGCTGTTACGTGGTTTCTGACGCGTCTATCACGCGTTTCCGTGTCTGCTGTGCGTCTGTTACGCGTTTGCGTGTCTGCCGCGAGAGCGTGTTGGCAGGCTCCTAAGTTAGGCTTTTTGGGCTGATGGAAAGATGGTGGGCTGAATTCACTTCTCCTCTTCTCCTTGTCTCCTTTATTTCCTAAAAATAATTAAAAAAATAAAAAATTTAGTTCCTAAAAATAAAATAATTCTAATTACCTAATGTATATAAAAAATAATAAATAAAAATAAAATTAGGGATGCCAAGAGGGGCATCTCCTAAAGTAACCACTTCATGTATTCTTGGGGCTTCAGTCCCCTGATAATGCTTCAATCTTTGTCCGTTAACTTTAAATTGGTGCCCGTCTTTTAAAGATCTGATTGTGATGGCACCATGGGGAAAAACTTGCACCACTTGGAATGGGCCGGACCACCTAGATTTCAACTTTCCTGGGAAGAGTTTCAACCTAGAGTTGAACAACAACACAAGCTGCCCTGGGCAGAACTGTCGTGGCAGCAACTTCTTATCATGCCACTTCTTTGTCTTGTCTTTGTAAATCCTTGCGTTGTCATAGGCCATTGCTCGAATTTCTTCTATCTCATTCAAATCAAGTAGCCTTTTCTGTCCTGCCTTTTCCAAGTCCATATTCACTGCCTTGATGGCCCAGTATTCTCTGTGCTCAATCTCAACAGGTAGATGGCATGTTTTCCCATAAATCAGTCGGTAGGGTGACATTCCCAATGGAGTTTTGAATGTTGTTTTGTAGGCCCATAATGCATCATTGAGGTGTAGAGACCAGTCCTTCCGAGTTGGCTTAACCATCTTTTCAAGAATGTTCTTAACCTCTCTGTTGGATATTTCAGCATGTCTATTGGTCTGAGGGTTGTATGATGTTGCAATCCGATGTTTGACACCATACTTTTTTAAGGCAGCAGCTATAACACTATTATCGAAATGCCTTCCTTCATCACTGATGATCGCTTTGGGGATGCCAAATCTAGAAAATATGTTTTTATGCAAAAACCTCTAAACCGTCTTGGCATTGTTTTTTCTGAGTAGCGATCGCTTCAACCCATTTGGACACATAGTCCACTGCCATGAGGATATATAAGTTCCCACATGAAGCTGAGAATGGTCCCATAAAATCAATCCCCCAAACATCGAAGATCTCGACTTCAAGAATGTTTTGCAGCGGCATCTCATGTCTTCTTGAGATATTTCCAGTCCGTTGACATTTGTCACAGTTTTTGTAGAATGTCTAGGCATCCTTGAATAGTAACGGCCAATAAAATCCAGACTGCAAAACTTTGGCAGCAGTTTTGTTACCACCTAAGTGTCTTCCATATTGTGAAGCATGGCAGTGATGAAGCACAGCTTCCTGTTCATCCTGTGGTACACATCTCCTGATAACCTGATCTGCACAATATTTGAAAAGAAGAGGTTCGTCCCAATAATAATGCTTAACATCATTTTGGAACCTCTTCCTAGCTTGATAGTTAAGGTCAGGAGGAGTTATTCCGCTAACTAAATAATTAACGAAATCAGCATACTAGGGGAGTTCAGAAAACTTACCTGCCGCCATGGCTGTCGCGGCAGTGCTTATGGCAGCGAACAGCTGCTCCTCAGGGAAGGTCTCCAGTATGTGTGTCTCATCTGTTGGGAGACTCTTTCCCTTCTCCAGTCTTGACAAGTGATCTGCAACTTGATTTTCTATTCCCTTTTTGTCCTTGATCTTAAGGTCGAACTCTTGTAGTAGCATAATCAAACGTATCAGTCTAGGCTTTGCATCCTTTTTGGCGAACATATACTTCAATGCAGAGTGGTCTGTGTGAACTATGACCTTCGATCCAAGTATATATGAACGAAACTTGTCAATGGAAAACACCACAGCTAACAGTTCTTTCTCTGTTGTGGTGTAGTTTACTTGGGCGTCGTTCAGTGTTTTGTTTGTATAGTATATAACATGAAAGAGCTTGTCTTTCCTCTGCCCAAGTGCTGCCCCGACAGCATAGTCACTAGCATCACACGTGATCTCAAATGGTAGTTTCCAATTTGGTGGTTGTACTATTGGGGATGTTACCAGCTTTTCTTTCAGAACCTTGAATGCCTCAGTACATTCAGTGTTGAAGTCGAAGGGACGGTTTTGCTCTAGAAGATGGCACAAGGGTTTGGTGATCTTCGGAAAGTTTGCGATAAACCTCCGATAAAAACCAGCATGCCCTAAGAAACTCTTGATTCCCTTGACTATGGTGGGTGGCGGCAGCTTTTCAATTACCTCGATCTTAGCTCTATCGACTTCTATGACGCGGCAGCTTACTTTATGGCCTAGGACTATCCCTTCATCCACCATGAAGTGACATTTCTCCCAGTTCAATACTAAGTTTGCTTTCTCGCATCTCTCGAGCACTTTCTTCAAGTTGCTTAGGTAGCTCTCAAAGTTATCTCCAAAGACAGAGAAATCATCCATGAATATCTCCAGGAAATCATCCACCATGTCAGAGAATATCGCCATCATACACCTCTGAAAGGTTATTGGTGCATTACAAAGTCCAAATGGCATTCTCCGAAAAGCGTAAGTATCGTATGGGTAAGTGAACGTCGTCTTCTCTTGATCCTCTGGTGCGATGGCTATTTGGTTGTAACATGAATAACCATCAAGAAAACAATAGTAAGGCTTTCCCGCTAATCTATCAAGCATGTGATCAATAAAAGGCAGGGGAAAGTGGTCCTTCCGGGTAGCTTTGTTAAGCTTCCGGTAGTCCATACAAACCCTCCAACCGGTCACAGTCCTGGTTGGGATTAACTCGTTTTCTTCGTTGGTTACCACGGTTATTCCTCCCTTCTTAGGAATGCACTGCACCGGGCTCACCCACTTGCTATCCGAGATGGCATAAATTATTCCAGCATCTAGACATTTGATGATCTTCTTACGAACCACCTCTCGCATAGCATCATTTCGACATCTCTGGGCATCTATGGTCGACTTGTGATCATCCTCTAAGAGGATTTATGCATGCATAGTGCCGGGCTGATGCCTTGTATATCAGCTATCGTCCATCCAATGGCCTTTTTGTGCTGCTGCAGCATCCCTATTAGCTGTTGTTCATGTTCCTGCATCAACTTGGAAGAGATGATTACGGGCAACGTATCATTTAAACCAAGGAAAACATATTTAAGCTGCCCTGGCAGGGGCTTAAGATCTAGAACAGGTGGCTCTACAGTTGATGGCTTTTGGACTATATGTTCATTCGAGGTATAGTTTAAGGGCTCGAATAACTTACCTGGACGATTGCCTATCCAGTTTACCTCCTCTTGATCTTCAGTATCAGATATGTCAGAGTCTGAGGAGCTGCTGTCGTCGTCGCTGCCTGACAGTCTTCTAAATGGCTGCTGGGGCAGTGGCCAATTTTGATTTCATGGCAGGCCGACCTGATGCAGGGTTGGTCAAGGATAACTTCAGTGATAGTGTAACCCCGTTAGCCCGGCCTAGACGGTCGACCCGAACTACGAAGATTACACGGGGAAAACCAAAGTCAACCCGAAAGTCAACCTTGATTAAAGACCCTTTTTTATTTTTAAACTTGTCTAAATGCATATTATTCCTAGGTGAACTCTTGAGAAGAACATACTCAAAAATCACAGCAATCGGAAACATTTAGGGACTCAATTGCACAACATACAAATTTAGGGACCAAAATGCAAATTCTGAAAAATAAGAAGACTTAACCAGTTTTAAAGTTACCATTATAAAATTAATCATATTTCATGCCTCCCTGCCAAATTTCGTCTCAATCGGACATCACAAACTCAACCAAATGCACATACAAAGTTTGGGACCAAAACGTAAGAGTTTCAAAACATTTAACCATCAGATTCAGTGTCCAACGGTCGAGTGTTCCGAAACGGGGATGATCTGTTCCGAAACGCGGGACCGTTCCGAAACTTGTTGCGGAACAGGGCTTGGCAGTAGCAAAATCGTTTCGGAACGGCTCTATCTGTTTCGAAACGCCATGGCCATTTCTGGCCACCTGTTCCGAAACAGCAGCACCCGTTCCGATACGGGCTGCCCAGAATTGCAGATTTTTGCTGGTTTATTACACAAACAACCCATCAAACGTATCCATATGACCTCCATAGCATACACACAAGTCATCAAACACTTAAGGAACATATTAGCATCAACTAAACACAATCATGGCATCATTCAAGGTAAATCCCAATTCTATAGGCATGCATCCTATATAGAAAACCATGCAACCATCAATTCATCAAAACCAAATACCAAAAGGCCATTTACATGTTCCAACATCATCAAGAGCATTAACCAAACTTAGGGAGTCCAAAACATCTCCCAAAAACACAATCTAGGTTCCCATTGCCAAATGCCAAAAGCTAATAGTGTTAGGAAAACATTCACCATACATGAGCTTAATCCTCCACTTGGATTCTTGACCTCCTTGCTGCCCTTAATGCACTTCAATGCTCTGCATTATTGGTTTAAGAAAGAGAGAGCGTAAGCACATAGCTTAATGAGGAAATGCTCAATTAAAACATCACAATAATGCATTTGCAATAACACCTTTTCAAGGCCTTTAGATTCAAAACAACATTTACCATGCAATCATGCATACAAACCAAGCATCTCATGCTTCAAATCATCAACATGTCATATTGGCTTACAAGTGATAATCAATAACATTTTATAACTCAAAACACAATCGGATACGCGGATTACAAGCGTTGTCCCATACGCTTCATACACACTACCAATATCAAGGTGGAGCATGGTACAATCACAACCCCTCAACACCCGTGATGGAGACTATGGTACAATCACAACCCCTCAACATCACTCATTGGTAGTTGTATAACATCACTAACGAGAACACGGGACACACAACACAAGATCTACACATGGACTATTAACCACCATTGTGATCTTAACACAAGATCCACTCATGGACTTTTAACCACCATGATGATCTTAACCATCTCGTTAGTGTACTTGGATGGAGTTTACGGTACAATCACAACCCCTCAACATCCAAGGCGACTTTATTCACGGTGCACCCAATCCTATAGCCGGCTAACTATATCCGATTCAAGTACTTTAAAACCAACACATCACTTGCCAATATACATCATATGACATCATTAATCAACTGCTTTAAAGCATTTAACAAAGCCATTAAATCATCATGCATTACAATGCATCAAACCACATTTATCAATGTTCAAAACAAGGATCCCTTACCATGAGCATCCTTCAACACATGGCTCATAAAACCAACATCAAACATGCTAAATTATGCTTCTAAAACAGAATTTAAACATGCAAACAAAACACATTGCATTTAACCATCTCATGGTTCATCAAGAAGAGAGTTTTTCCCGAAAACTTACTCTTGAGCTTAGCTAAGTTGTTTAGACTTAAACTAAGCTCCCGTAACCTTCCAACATTGGTTTCAAAGCTGAAAACCAAACTTCACTCACCGATTCCGTTTCGCAAGCTTGCCGAAACACCGATCAAGCCTCCGGATCAACACCACAAGGATCCGATGATGTCTCCCCTCTAAATGTGAGTTTCTCCTTGTTTAAAGCCAAGATTCTTGAAAATTCAATAAGCAAATGGTAATGATTTGATGTAGGAATGATTAGAAACCAATTGGAGATTGAAATCTCATCTTTAGGTGTTAAAATCATAGGAAAAATGGCTGGGGAAAATGTGTTTGGCTGAGAGAAAAGGGAGAGAAAATGAAGAGGGAAAATTTTTCCATATTTTTAATGCATCTCGAACTAGGCTTTCCCTAAAAACCACCTTTTATATTCGAACCAAAATTCGACCGGTCCGATTCAAACCCAAAACCTCTAAGCCCAAAATTGGGGTGTTACAGATAGCCTTGCATTCTTCTTCTGCATCATCATGTTTTATTGCTTGGAGAACATTCGGCTTGATCTCTTAATCGTTCACTCTCATAGTGAGTTCTCCTTTTTTCCACATCAATCAGTGATCTTCTTGTGGCTAAGAAGGGTCGCCCCAGGATGATTGGTGCATTCTCATCTACTTCACAATCTAAAACAAGAAAGTCAGCAGGAAAAATAAATTTATCCACTCTTACCAGAATATCTTCAATTTTCCCTTCTGGATGAACGTAAGAGCGGTTTGCCAGCTGCAGTACAACTATTGTGGGCCAAGCTTTTCCAATACCTAATTTCTGAAAAACAGATTCGGGCATTAAATTTATACTAGCACCAAGATCACAAAGTGCCTTACCCAAAAATTTATTTCCGATTATGCACGGTATGATGAAGCTCCCAGGATCCTTCTTCTTCTAGGGTGGATGCTTGTGCAGAATACTCATGCAACCCTCTGTCATTTTAACCGTTTCAAATTCCCCAAGTCTGGATTTCTTCGACATGGCATCCTTGAGAAATTTGGCATAACCATGCATCTCCTTGATAGCATCTAACAGCGGAATATTGATATGGACCTGCTTAAAAATATCGTAGATCTTCTTAAGTTGGGATTCATGTTTCAACTTTTGTAACCGCTGAGGGAAAGGAGGTGGAGGGCGATAATTTGCAATGCGTCCTTCCCACTGCATTCGGATCTGAGAAGGCTTAGGTTCTTCATCCTTCTCCTCTGTTTATTCTGCTGTCGTGACAGGCTCATCGGCAGCAGGCTGTTTGTCGTCTACCGGGGCAACGTTCTCGGCAGTTGACTCCAAGGCTGGTTCCTTAACTGATTCAGCTTCTTTCTTTGGACCTGGTAATTTCTTCACACTCCTTGTCGTGATGGCTTTACACTGCTCATGTGTGGGTTGTCTAGCGTTTTCAGTATCGCTAGGGAATCCTCCATTCTGCCTCGGTTTAATATGCTGGGAAACCTGACCCATCTGTGTCTCCAGTGATTTTAGAGTAGCTTCATGGTTAGTCATCCGCATCTCTGTTTTATCCATGAACGACTCAATCTTCTTGACGAAGTGATTCATGTTCTCAATGTAAGTTCCTGTTTGAGACATAAACGTAGCCAAGGTCTGCTCCAGTATACTAGTCGTGACAGCTGGTGGTTGTTGCTACTGCTGTTGTGGTTGTTGCCGAGTCAGTAATCTAGGTCCCCCTGATTCTAAGTGTTCTGTGCTTGAGGATTCAGGGCATTGTAAGGGTTGCTCCAAGAGAACTTGGGATCCTTTCTCCAATTGGGATTGTAGTTGTTGGAATTGTAGTTCTGTTTGTTGTAGTTCCCAACGTACATCCCTTCCTCTAATTGTAGTGGACAATCTTCCGAACTGTGATTCCCATCACAAGTTTCACATACCTCTTCAGCAGAGTAGACAGGTTGTGAATCTTTCTTCAAGAGCTTTTCCACTGCTTTTGTGAGATATGCCACATGTGTTTTTAGGGAACTGTCGGCCTCATAATCTTTCACGGCTAGTACTCGTTTACCCCCTCTTCTTGTTGTAGGAAACTGTTCCTCGTTCTTTGCCAGGTTCTTCAATACTACCATTGCTTCATCTGGATCTTTGTCCAACAGCAATCCATTCGCTGCTGAATCAATTCTCATACGAGTCTGTAAGTTGCCAGCATTATAAAACTTAATTACCTGGTTCCAAACGGGGAATCCATGCATTGGGTAGTTCCTCAGTAGGGTGGTAAATCTGGCCCATGCCTCGTGCATTGGCTCGTCATCTTCCAGCAGAAATGTAGCAATTTCGTTACGTAATCGCTCAGATAAATGTGAAGGATTAAAACGAGACAAGAATTCACGAGTTAAATCTGCCCAAGTTCGTATTGAACCTGGCGTTAGTTTATTCCACCAAGTTTTCGCCCTGCCCCTCAATGAATGAGGAAATAACTGAAGCCTCAGTATCTCCGGATTTACTCCTGGTAGTCTAAACGAACCACAGATTTCCTGGAACGTTTTCAAATGCTCCATAGCATCCTCTGTAGCAGCACCACTAAATTGGCCAGCGTTGTTAATCATGTTGAACATGACAGGTTTTAGCTCGAAATTTTCAGGTTCCACGTCTGGCAGGGTGGTTTCTAGTTCCACATGATCATTGATCATATAGTCTCGGCATGACCGGCGTGCGGCAGCGGCAGGAGGATCGGCGGGTTGTTCGTTCCTTCCATCTCTGACAGGATCTTCAGGACCCTGGGGATTCCCTTGGTTGTTCCTTCTTTCTTCGTGCCTTTCGTTCACCATTGCTTCTAATTATTCCTCCAGGTATTCGTTTCTTTCTACAATGAGGCAGACTCTTTTCCTGAGATTGCACGTTCGATCGATTTCAGGATCTAACTGGTGCTCAGGTTCTTTTCCTCGTTGAGATCTGCGCATAAGCAAACAAAAGACCTTGTGAAAGGTATAGGTTGAACAATCCAAGTAAAAACAGAAAAATAAAAGAAGTGCAGTAAAAGATAGGGTAAATATATGTTGCCAGTCCCCGGCAACGGCGCCAAAAACTTGTTTCATGTAAAAGTGTCTATCGCAATGTAGTGCAAGTGTACACGACCCAAGTAGTAAAGTGATACGTAAGTATCGGATATCGTCTCCACAGGGACTGGGCTAATAGCTTTAACCTGGAATTACTGCACGAGAGGGAAAAAGAAAGAGTTTAAATGTTTGTCACGAGATAATAAAGAATATTGAATATAAGAGAGTAAAGAATTCAGGATAGAGAGAATGGGCCAGTATTGATTTGCTCAGTAGTGTAGGTGTTGCAAAGTCTAGGAATCTTTGTTCTGTCGTTGCGCCTGTCGCGGCAGCGGTCTGTTGTTTGTCGCGGCAGCGATCACACAACTCTGTACTTCAAGCTTGGCAAGAATCCCTGTTGTGCCTTGGCCTATCCCTAGGTCCAAGTTTGTCGATGAACACGTCTTTGATGATACCTCCCGGCGTGAATCGAAGGATGAACACCGATGTTGTTGAATTCTTCCTTAGCCACTTAACCTCGTCCTATCCCTAGGTCCGAGATAGTTCAACCATAAACTGGAGAACCCGTACTTATTCCTTTCGTATACTTAACTCTCCCGATATTAAGTAAATGTGTAATCTCACAATGCTCTCCCGATACTCTTGCAAGATGTTGAAAACCAGAATAAGCAAACTTGAAGTCTATTTTATTGAACAGAAAAATTCCTAAAACAAATGCAATCCTTGCAACTACTTTACAGAATCAACCCTTAGCTCTAGGGGAAGTTTAGAACATGATGAGAAGGGGAAAACGACTAAGGTTTTGGGGAAGAAGGCTAGAGAGTAAGATATCCCTCCTTAGGTCGAATTACATGCCTTTATATAGGCATTGGATTCAAGTTTTCTAATATGGCGAGAATACAAGTTCAAATTAAAGTATAACTCTATTAAAGACTAAATCTTCAGAGCATATGTCTTCAATTCGTCCTTCCTTCTTGCTTGGAGTTTCTTCCTTGAACTTTGGGCTTGACCTTCATTCTGATCTAGGGCTTGGAAAAATATATGAGTGCTTCACGACAGACCGGCTTAATTTTCTCTTTTTGTCGAGGCTCACTTCACTTCTTCCTTTCACCTTTGTTGTCGTCCTTGGCTGCCACGGCAGCGGCCATGGCAGCATCGTCCTTCTCGTCTGCAGTCCAGTTCCAGCTCTGCTTCTTCACTGCCCAGCGTCTGCTTCTCCACTGCCCTCCATCTGTTACAGCAGCTACCTGCAAAAGCAACCAATTTCAGTAGAAACTGTGACATTTGATATAATTGTGATGTATAAATGAAATCTATCCTAAATGCAATGAATTATGCTTGAATGCAGCAGAAATATGGGTTAAATAGGGGGTAAAATATAGAACTTTTACACACTCAACATCAACTGATACATTGCAGTCCTCTACAATGACATCATCCAACGACGGAACAGGTTCAACGGCCCGAACTTTGTCTTTACCAGCAACAGCCCTAGCATAGGATAACGTAGGAAGTGGGGTATCAACCGCAGCCTTCACCGAACTATCAACCTCAGCCACAGCACTAGGTGGTGTCACCCCTTCACCGTCCACGTCCATCCCGTGCACATCAGAAGCTGCTTCATGCAGGGAGTCTGTCTTACCTTTTTTGGCCACTTGCTGATCGTCAGTTGATGTTGGAGACCCAGGGCGTTCGAGGGGCGGGAATTGAAACGCGTCCAAACTGCTCACCCTACCTGGTCCAAGCAGAACCGTCATAGTACTAGGTGCGACAGGTGCCGGAGGATCAGCCGACAGGGCAAGGTTTGCCGGTGGATTCGTAGCAGCGCCGAGCGATGAATCGCCCGAGAAAATAGGAGTCGCAGAGAGCATATTAGAGTAAAATTATGTTGTTTTTTACTATTTTTCAATCAAATCTTTTTATTGAAATTAAACAATAATAGTAGAAAATTACCAGAAAGTGTTTGGTGCAATGGCAATGCACATTACTATTCCAATGAGAGAATTTATGTTCGAATTTTGGAGACCTTATTGATAAGGTGGAGAACCACGAATCTCAAACTTAGACCATAAAATAAACATGTTTTTACTCAAAAATAATAAAAGAAAATTTCACACAAAGGCTAAAATAATATTTTATTAAAAAGAATAAATATTAAAATTATACATATATTTTTTATTAAATGTGTAATATAATCTATAAAATTTGATTTAATATAATTATACACACAAAATTTTAATTTTTATTCATTTATACACATGTAACATTTATTTTATTTTAATGGGTAATTATTTGATACACTAGCAATAGAAACTAAAAATTTTCATAAGCGCCTTAATTTGAGGGTTTAAAGACTTAATTTAGGTATATAGTTTAGGGGTTTAGGTATATTAGTTTTGAATTTAGAGATAGTGGTTAAAATTTATAATTTAAGATTATAATTTAAGGTTTATAAATTAAAACCTAAATCCTAACCATATTACCCTAAACCTCAAATTCTAACCGATATCCCTAAATTCTAAATCACTACACCTAAACCCTACACACTAAACTAAACTCCTAAACCATAAAACTAAAAAACTTGTGAAAACCACTGATATATAGAATAATAAACCTTAATGTTAAATGATACTATATCAATAACAATTATAGTCATTTGTGAAATTTAATCAAATTAGTACTTTGCACCATATAAAAAATTCAAACTAAACCATATAAAAAAGTTCATATGTAATTATGATATTTTATCCTTTGAAAAAAAATCAAACTAAACTAGCAGCTAAGAGGAATAAAAAAAAGAAGGTACTTTGCACCATATAAACTGCATTTCTAATTAGCTAAATTGAATTATAGGTAGATACTAGATTTCTAGACATTAATGTTAACATCTTTCAGTTCATGTATTTGCTGCATGGATAAGCAAAGAGAGCTTGCCCCTCAAACAAGCCAAGAAACACATGACCAGAAGACCCGTAAAACGTACCGAAACAAACCAATCTACTGGCTGTTACAAAAAAAATTGAATCGGGGGCGAGTTTAGAGACGATACACCTCCGGGCTCCGATTACTGCTCTTTCCATATCCTTCCTGTCACTCTAAGCTTCAACTCCTTCTTGTCTCCGCCCGAGAAGAATAAAGCCATGTTGCGTTGGATGAGGAGACCATCGAAACTGTCACGAACTTTTCGATGACTGTCTCTTATGCTCCTTGGCACCCCTTGCCAAATCAACTTCCTCCCGTTCCCACCCACCTCAAGGCTGTAGCTATAGTTCTTTGCCTCATTATCATCTCCCATAAACCGCAAGAATGCTATATAAACGGGAGCCATCCCGAGCTGGAAGGCTTCAAAATGCAGGCAAAAGTACTGCCCATAGCAACTGAAAACCTAGAAATCGAGAAAAGAAATCCAAAAATCAGTGGCCTATCTCTCATAGAATCTTTAAATAAAATCTAAAATAACAAGGTTCAATCTATTGGAAATATCATAGCCATGTCAAATCACAAAGAAGAAAAACAGAAGAAAATTTTGTGATTCCAAAGTAGAAGGTAATAATACCGTTAGCATCCATGTAGCATTCTCAACCTCATGCGGATTCGATTTGACATAACGGTGGTTGAAGGTGCTGCCACTGTGCATGTCAACTTTGTGATAATTTCTCAGGTGAGCAACAAGAGAAGGAATATCACCAACAACTGTGCATTCTGACCCAGCATAAGGGCAGCTATATGGTCTATACGAACACTGCGACTCGTGTTTTAGCTTGCTGTAATATGGATACATGTCTAGGCACCCGTAACTTTGATATTTACAGGGAAGCTCAAGAGATGCAGCAACCTTCTCCAATGCAAGACATCTAATATTCCCGAGCTCATGCCTGCATGTGGGGCAACGATTGTGCACTCTTGGCTTGCAACCAGAGCACAATGTGTGTCCATTTGAGCACTGCACAGAGAAAGACAATGGACAGTAAGTTGCCAGTGTTCGTATTCAATGTTAAAAAGAATAACATAATGCATATATACACGTAGGAATATTCAAAATCGATAAAGAGCCACCAAATCAGGAATTTCATGTCATTGCTTTACTAAGTATACATTGTAGCATTATGCTCCAATGTGAAGCTTCTATTTTATGGGGTATTAACATTGACATTGATTGAAACTTCCTTTTACCTTTCCATATCAAATTGCAATACATTTATCTAAACAAATTAATTCAATGATTCAAAACTACAATTTGCTTAAAGGTAAAGTAATGATCAATAGCTAGAGAAAACAAGAATAACAACCACAAAAGATGATCAAAAGATAAATCATTGAGCCTTTTTGACCGGTTAAGGTGTAAGGTAATGTTCAATAGCAATTGTGTGCAATATAGATTCATCTTGTACATACACATGGTTGGGTAAAGATATCTTTAGGGATGAGTTAGTATGAGCAAGTTATGTTGCTCGGTCTCTTCATTGTTCTTTTAGTACCCGTGACCGACACTCAAATAACATAGCAAGTAAGGTTTACATGGATAGTAGCAAGAGATTACCCCAGACACATATATTAGTGTGCTTAACAAAATTTTGAAAGTAAAGATCAATTACAACGTGTCCTATGAACAAACCTGATGAATTGGTGGGTACATTGCATTTAAGCAAACAGGGCACTCCAACAGTTCACGAACACTGCTATACACGACCAAATTTGGTTTTGTAGAGGGTTGAGTAGGATCATTCATAGATTCACCATCCAAAATGTCTTCATTTTGTGGAGGATCAATAGCCTCAGGCTTGCTCTTCAAGTCATCAAAAAATGGATTCCCAGATGCCATGCTAGTACCTATGTGCAATCTAAACTGAAAGGACAAAGAAAATCACAAAATCAGTTAACATTTCACATACTATAGAATTGCTTTATCTGAATCAGATTTCAAGAGAAGCTATTATGTTAAATGGCTACTCTGAGTCGGTACCGTCGTTTAAAAGCCGACAAGTATTAATGTTTTTAACACTGCAGCTTATTTTTTCCATTCATCATCACTAACCATCATGAAACTATATTCCACCTTTAACAATTAATGGGTAAAAACTATTTTGCTTGCTTAAGAAAGCATAATTACATGTCAAATTTACAATCGAACGATCATTCGATCATCTGCAGTAACCCTTTCCAACAATCTTTTCTCCCAAACAGACATAAATGGATATCCAAAAACACAAAGATCAACCTTGATATTTGCTTTTTAACAAGTCAATTAAGAAACAACAAAATGAATGAAATTAGTTCATAGTTCATATTTGATTATTAGAATTAAACCAATGTACCCCTCAATGCAAATCATCAAAATTAATACACACTTAAAAAGAAAAAAAATGATAAAAAAAGAAGGATCTAATCATAAGGACTAAATGTTCTTACCTCCCAATTCCTTTAAACTTCCAATATTTTCCCTTTCTCTCTTAAATTCACCGCCCAGCTCTGAATTCCGCCTAAACATCGAAAGAGAAAACATATATTTATCAGAAAATCAGATTAGAACTTGTTTTTCAAAATACCTAACTAAATACATAATCGTTACAAGTTACAACAATGTAGATGGAAAAAATGGATGCTTTTTTAAACCAAAATAAACAATAAAAGAAACCGTAAAAAGAGAAAAATCTACATTTTTTATAAAAACAAAATTACTGAAAGGAATCAAGAAGATCTAGAATATTCTAGAAAAAGGAGACTTTATAACCAACCAAAGAAAAAATCCATTAAATAAAAACACCCCATAAAAAAGAGAGAAAGAAAACCCAGAACACGTACCTTCGATTCGTACTTAAAACCCCATTCGAATAAAAGGAAAAAGCTTCGAAATACGAGTGAAGACGGTCCAAAATGGAGGAGGAGAAGAAGCAGAAGAAAAAAGTTTTATAAAGAAATGGGAGAACGTTCCATTTTCTTTTCCCTTTTTGGGTTTTTTTAGATATTTTATGAGATATATAATATGACAGAAATGGAACAGGTGATTTTAAAATTAGAGAGAGAGAGAGAGACGTGTGGACGGGGCCCGTGTGGGTAGGGGTAAGCAAAACTCGACTCGACTTGAAAAAATCGAATAACTCGACTCGATTCGAAGTAAAAATACTCGACTCCTCTTGACTCGACTCGAAATTTCATAAACTCGAATAACTCGAAAAATTTTCAAATAAAGTTTGAATTGTGAAATGGAAATTCGAATAACTCGAAATTTTTAGTAATTAGTGGATTTATTTTTAAGTTCGAGACGAGTCCCTCTATTTTTTATGATATATACATACTGATATATAAAAATATGAAGAAATATTGTCACATGTTAAAAAATATATATGTGCATATCTTATATGATTAGAGAAAGGAGTTTAAATGGAATCAAACCCTACTACAATATGATAAATAATTACAATTAATTTTTTATAGAAACTCGAAAATTCGACTCGACTCGAATTTCTTAAACTCGACTCAAATCGAAAAAATTTCAAATAAAGTTTGAGTGGTAAAATATGACTCGTCAACTCAAATAACTTGAAATTTTTTAACTCGAATCGACTCGACTCGATCGAACGCTCACCCCTACGTGTGGTACAGTTCTGTTGTGCGGTCAAAACATATACTCTCTATATCTTAGGGCACATGTTGATATTTTTGATTAAATCTTTTTAACTTTGATTATAAATATATTTTAAAATGTTTTAATTAATTATTTTATATATATATATATAAACTACATGATTTAAAGTTTTTAGAATACATTTTTTTCATATTTTTTATTAATAATAAATTTTAAATAATAAAAAGTCAAAGTTAAAAATATTTAACAAAAATGTCAATATACGACAGTTTTAGTGAGATGGAGAGAATATCATTTTAGATTTGATGTGAGTAACATTTTAAAGTGCAACATAAAATGTTATTCATACAACTTAAAATGTTATATATTTTAATAATATTTTCTCTCCTTCCGTATATTAGGGTTTGAAATCACAATAGAGATTTGGGAAAAATTAATCAAGGGAAAAAGATAAAACGGCTGAGAGTAAAAGGACTGTTAAAAGTAAATGAAACAGTAAAGCTTTCTTATTTAACTTCTAATAATGTGATACTATTAATACAAGTAAATAAACCAAACAATTGAGAAAAGAACTAACTTCTTTTCTTTAAGAACTCATAACTAACTATAATTGAACTCTATTAGCCCCAATCAAGTTGGACCATAGATATTCCTTATGCCCAACCTGAAAATTGACTCTAAAAACACTAAAATGGAAAGTGGTTTAGTTAAACAATATACAAGTTGGTTCTGACAGGACACAGGCAATAGCGTAACGAGCCCCTTTTGAACTTTTTCTCGTATCAAATGGCAATCAATCTCTATATATTTGGTCTGTTCATGATGTACATGATTCTCTGCAAGTTTAATAGCAGAAATATTGTCACAATATAGATTAGCAACATAAAAATTAATATGAAGATCAGAAAGTAAGAAATTGAGCCACTGTATTTCACATATGACAGATGCTAAAACCTTGTACTCAACCTCACTAGAAGAACGAGAAATAGTGATTTGCTTTTTAGATTTTCAGGAAACTAAAGCAGAGTCAAGAAACACACAAAAATCAATAGTTGAACGTCTAGAGTCTGGGCAAGAAGCCCAATCTGAATCAGAAAAGGCATTAATTTGAAGATCATTAGTAGCTGGGAAAAATAATCCATGTCCAGGAGTTCCTTTCAAATAGCGGAGAACCCTATGAACTGCAACCATGTGAACATCAATAGAGACAGAAATGAACTGAGATAACTGTTGCACAACAAAAGAGATATTTGGCCTAGTAAATATAATAGTTTTCCACTTAATCTCCTATAGGATGTTATGTTAGAAAGAGGTGTGCCTTCTAATTTGGACAACTTCTTAGTAGGAACAATTATAGTAGATGTTGGCTTAGATCCTAAAAAAACAAATTCTTCAAGCAGTTCTAAAGTATACATTCTCTGTGAAAGATGGATACCTTCAGATGACCTAGCTACTTCAAGACCTAAAAAATATTTTAAGTTACCAAGATCTTTGATTTTAAAGGCAACGTACAAATATTCTTTCAAAACAGATATTTCATATAAATTAGGACTTACAATGATCACATCATCAACATAAACAACCAGAACAATAAAATCAAATCTTTGGCCCTTAGTAAAAATAGAAATATCATAATTAACTTGCGTGAAGACTCGTTGTATTAAAGCAGAAGTCAATCTTTCATTCCATTATCGACTAGCCTGCTTTAATCCATACAAGCTTTTATTAAGCTTACAAGCCAGACCAGTGGTAGGAGGAACAAACCCAAGAGGTAAGTCCATGTAAACCTCTTCCTGCAAATATCCATGAAGGAAAGCATTATTTACATTAAGTTGTTGTAAATGCCAATGTTTTGCTGCTGCAACAGCCAATATACCCTTATAGAAGTAATCTTAGCCACAATACTAAAAGTGTGAATATAATCAACCCTTGGTTGTTGTGTATACCTTTTTACTACTAACCTAGCTTTGTATCTTTCTAGAGTCCCATCAGATTTTAACTTAGTTTTATAAACCCATTTACAACCAATAGTTTGCTTACCAGAAGAAAGTGAGACTAAAGACCATGTATTATTGTGTTCTAAAGCCAGTAATTCTTCTTGCATAGCAATTTTTCAGGATTCATGTTTTATTGCTTGATTATAAGTTTTAGGTTTAGATAACAATTCTACATTTTTAATATAAGAAAGATGATTAGAAGAAAAATTCTTGTAAAATAGAACCTGATTAATATTATGAGGAGTAGGTCTCGAACTTTACAATGTAACTTGATAATATTTGAAACGTTGAGGAAGTTGCTTCTGTCTAGTAGGTCAAGAAGTACCACAGGGATGAGGCTGTTGTGCCACATCAGGGACACAAGAATGGGGAAGTTGTGTCTCAACATGGGTGAAATTGAAGTTGAGGGTTGATGTAACACCCCAATTTTTTGCCCTAAATTAAAAACCCTAAAAATTGGGAATTTTAATTGAAAATTTAATTAAATTTCAGTGGTTAAAATGAGAATTTTTGGAATTTTAGTGACCAAATTGCAAAGGTTGTAAAATTTAGGTGCCGTTTCATAAACCCTAGAAAGTTTGGTGGCACGCATTGTGATTTACCCTTTTTGCGTGATTTAAAAGCATGTTTTTTTCTCATTTCTGAGATTTTTGCGCCGCTAATTCATTGTTCCCTTCTCCTCTCTCTCTCTCTCTCGTGCGATCAAAGAAGCTTTCCAACCCATTGGTTTTCCGTTTACAGTCCGGCCAAGGGCCAAGCACCGACCATTTTTCGTTCTGAAATCGGCAACCGCCTCTCCGTGGCCGCGCGATCAAAACCCTAGCCACCATCTCTTTTTTCCGTCCACCGTTGTTAAGAAACAGTTCGGAAACGTTCGAACTCGTGTCGTTCGTGTTTTCTCGTCGTTTTAGGTGTTTGGGATAAGAGTTGACTTAGATTTTGGGGTTAATACTAGTTTGGGTTATGTGGGTTAGGTTAGTTTGGTCGGAATCGGTACATAAAGGTTACCTGGATGTGTTTTCCGGCGATAAATTCCGATTAGGGGAAAACCCTAATCTTTCAAATCGAAGGGAAAAGGGGATTTTAGTTTTGAACCGGTCTGAACCGGTCCAGGGGCTAAACCGGGTTGACAGAACCGAACCGGTTCGTCTTATAAACAGCCGGCTGACGTCAGCGATGACGTCAGCGTTGACCCGTTGACCATTGACCGTTGACCCGTTGACTTCTTCAACAAAAAGGGCTATTTTATGTTTTTCGACGTCCTAATTCCATTTCCGCTACCCGTTTTTCCAAATTCGAATCAAAAAGACCGTTTTGACCACTTTTATTTGGTTATTCTTGTATTTAAATTTTTGAATATCGGAAAAATTAATTAGAATTATTCGTATTTGCAGACGAGATTGGCTCGGATACTGAGATCCTTCCTCCTCCTCCACCTGGACGACCTCATGTTGCTCAGACATCGGGGTCCGCTCGTGAGTTTGATTATTATATATTCGATATTTATATTATCGGTATCTTGGTATAGTAGTAATATCTTGATGGTGTATTTAATTGTTATAGAAGCTGACTCTAACCGACCTAGAGATAGAGCTGAGCGTGGGAGACGTCACCGTCGACGTTGAGGGTTAGCTACTTGAGGTGTATTCTCTTATGTGTTGTCTGTTTACAGTGCTCGGTATGTATATGTGTTGATTGGCTGAAATGTACACATGATGTGGTCTGATGATGTATGATGATAATATTCTGTTGATTTGTGATGTTTGACTTGTTCAGCATTCTGTTACGCTATGCTATATTTGTATATACATTCAGATTCGGATATTTGTGTATCGAGTTATATGATTATGCATTTCTGTTGATAAACAATGCATTCAGATTCAGAAATCGGATTTTATATCATCTCATTATGGTTGGGATTCTGTACGAGGAATTTCAGTAGCTTCATCCTTCGGGATGATGTCTACTTCGGATCAGTGGTTTCGCCCTACGGGCTGGATTCCACTTCGGATGGTGACGAGGTAGAGAGTGGTTCTGGGGAACCTTACTCTTCGGATGGTGATGTAGTTGGGTGTATGTCATATTGTGTTGCATATGCATTCGTAATTATTTATGTGCTTGAATTGATTTATGATGGAAAATAGTATTTTGATAATGTCTTATATACTCTGTTGATATGTTGACACTGTTAGTTCTGTTGCACTGTAGAGACACACTGAGCGTTTTCGCTGACTCCCCCTTAGTTTCTATTTTCAGATACTCCAGTCTAGGTTACGGTACTTGGAGGACCTTGTTTTCCAGCTTTACTTATTTATTATTATCAGTATGAGACTTGGACTTATTTATATTATATGTTTTATCAGATTGTATATACTTTTAGATTTTGGATGTTTTATTTGGGGTTATTATGTTTTATCATGCATGCACATTTTGAATATTTAATATTTTCAGGAATATTTTATCAGTATGTTATATGCGATATTATTATTATCTATTTTGGAATTAAAGTTTTGAATCAGGTTACTTGTTTGAGGGACAAGCTTTGAGTTGACTCCTTATATTCGACCCAGCTCTTTCGGGTCGGATTTAGGGGGTTACATTTAGTGGTATCAGAGCTAGGTTCAACAATCGGCCTGGGTGATTTAAATCAATTTTTTTAAAACGAAAATAAATTTTTGCATGCATTATCAAATGTTTTCGGGTAAAACGGGAATTTCAGAAAAAGTTATGATCTTTTATGAATAATATTTATACATATTCTGAATAAGGTCTCCAAGTGCCGATTTTAACCTTAGGATTCTGTCTTTTGTAGATATATTACTATGCCACCTCAGAGAAGTTCTAGAGTAGCGGTCAGTCGAGGTTGTGGCCGAGGTCGAGGCCATACCGCGACTGCAGATAATGACGTCCCACCTCCTGAGGGTTCGATACAAAATCAGGATGAGGTCCGGGGTGCGAATGTGGAGGAACAACATGTGGATCAGATAGGAGCTCAGCAGACTGGTGGAAGAGACCCACATGTTCAGCATGCTCAGGGTAGTGGTCATCGTGATTTAGGGGATAGTGAGACAATGGGCACAAATGCTGTGATTGTTTAGAGAGAGTTATTGAGATACCTTCGTCAGTCTGAGAGTGTTCGGAGACCCATATCCACAGAGTTTCTTGCTGCCGGGATGACTATGTTCGATGGAAAGACGAGTATAGACCGAGCAGGTGCAGAGTACTGCCTGAAGAAGCTTCAGCGATTATTTGTTGAGATGGATTATCCTACCGACCGGAAACTCAGGGTTGTCGTTTCACTGCTGCAGGGTGAAGCCTAGAATTGGTGGGAGGCTGAGGAGCTTGTTACTCCAGCTGGTACTGTTACTTGGGATCATTTCAGACAGGCTTTCTGTGATCGATATGTCGGAGCTGAATATATAGCTAAGTGCAGAGATGATTTCATAAATCTGAGACAGAACGATATGACTGTTAATGACTATGAGATCGAGTTTATGAGATTGATTCAGTACGTCCCAGGGTTAGTGACCATAGAAAAAGACAAGTGTGATTGGTTTCTGAAGGGATTGCGTCCTACGATAAAGGCCGGTGTTGCTTTACATATGGACCAGGAATACAAAGACATTACTCGACGAGCTAGGACAGCTGAGCGTAATGAGGCAGAGCTGAGACAACTTGATTTGCATGGATCTGATAGAGGAAAGAGACCAGTGTTAGTGCCAGTTCAGCATAGTCAGGGGAATCAGTCTAGGAAGGGGGCCAGAGATGAGTCAGACTATCAGAGTTATTCGAGAGCTAGACCAGTGACTTCTTATGTTCGGACTGTCAGTGTTGGTGGTTCGACTGGTACTCGAGGGGTGCCACAATGTCCTTTTTGCAAGAAGTGGCATTCGGGCGAGTGTAGGAGGCAGACTGAAGCTTGTTTCAGATGTGGTTCATTCGAGCATCGTTTCAGAGATTGTCCGGTTCCACCTCCCTCAGCTTTTACTACCACGCAGTCTCAGGCATCAGTTCAGACTCCCGCCAGGGGAAGAGGTCAGATCAGATCTGTTACTTCAGGCTCTGCTAGTAGAGGTAGACCAGCTCCGAGTAGAGGATCAGCAGGATCAGGGGCCAGACAGCCAGGGTTAGTTTATTCTACTATGAGGCACAAAGACCGTGATGAGCCAGATGTTATTGCCGGTACATTCTCTATCCACTCTATTCCATATTTTGCTCTACTAGATAATGGTTCGACTCATTCATATATTGCGAGTTCTATGTCTGGGGGTCTTGAGATTTCTGTTGATGATATTGTTAGTGCTGTTACTGTACACAGTCCAGTGGGTAATCCAGTTGAGGTTACTAAAGTATATATGAATTGTCCTCTTGAGATTCAAGGGGAGATCTTCCAAGCTGATTTGATGGAGTTACCCTTTGGAGAGTTCGATCTTATTCTGGGTATGGATTGGTTATCTACACACCATGTTACTTTGGACTGTGAAAAGAAGAGGGCTACACTGAGAACTCCTGATGATCGTGAGGTGATTTTGATTGGTGAGTGCAGAGGGTTCCTATGTAACATCGTCTCAGCTCTCAAAGCTGAGAAAATGATAAGGAAAGGTTCTATTGCTTATCTTGCCTATATCCTTGATCTGAGACAGTCTGATTCCGGATTAGATAAGATTCGAGTTGTGAAAGGCTTTCCAGACATTTTTCCGGAAGAATTACCTGGGGTACCGCCGAAACGGGATGAGGTTGAGTTTGGCATCGAGGTTTATCCAGGTACAGCTCCTGTGTCTATGGCACCTTATCGGATGGGGCCGAAAGAACTTAAAGAGTTGAAGATTCAGTTGCAAGAACTGTTGGATCGAGGTTTCATTCGACCCAGTGTTTCACCTTGGGAAGCTCCTGTTCTGTTTGTTAAGAAGAAGGATGGGACACTTCGACTCTGTATAGATTATCGGAAGCTGAACAAGCTGATGATCAAGAACAAATATCCTCTTCCTCGTATTGATGATCTGTTTGACCAGTTTCGGGGAGCTACGGTATTCTCTAAGATAGACCTGAGATCTGGTTATTACCAACTCAAGGTTAAGGATTCTGATGTGTTCAAAATAGCTTTCCGGACACGTTACAGGCATTATGAGTTCCTTGTGATGCCTTTCGGATTGACCAACGCTCCTGCCGCTTTTATGGATATGATGAATAGGGTGTTTCAACCATATCTTGACCAGTTTGTTGTGGTATTTATTGACGATATACTGGTATATTCTAAATCTGAGGCAGAGCATGAGGAACATCTTCGGATTGTGTTACAGACTCTACGAGAGAAACAAATGTATGCAAAATTCAGTAAGTGTGAGTTCTGGCTTTCTGAGGTTATGTTTCTGGGTCATATAGTTTCTGCTCAGGGTATTCAGGTTGATCCGATGAAGGTTGAGGCTATTATGAGTTGGAAGCAGCCCAAGAATGTTCCTGAGGTTCGAAGCTTCTTGGGTTTAGCTGGTTATTATCGGAGATTCTTTGAGGGTTTCTCTTCTATTGAAGCTCCGTTGACTAAGCTTCCGAGGAAGGATGTTCCTTTCGTTTGGACTGAGGCTCAGCAGTCTAGTTCTGAGAAGCTTATGTCTGTGTTGACGGAAGCACCAGTTTTGATTCAGCCTGAGCCTGACAAGGCTTATACAATTTTCAGTGATGCTTCGTACACCGGATTGGGGTGTGTTCTGATGCAGGACGGAAAGGTAGTGGCTTATGCGTCTCGACAGTTGAAACCGCATGAATGTAACTATCCTACCCATGACCTAGAGCTTGCTGCTGTTATTTTTGCACTTAAGATCTGGAGACACTATCTCTACGGAGAGAAGTGTTATATCTATACAGACCATAAGAGTCTGAAATACCTTCTCACTCAGAAAGAGCTTAATCTGAGACAGCGTCGCTGGTTAGAGCTTCTCAAGGATTATGATTGTGAGATTGAGTATCATCTGGGTAAAGCTAATGTTGTTGCTGATGCATTGAGTCGTAACGCCATTTCAGATCTGAGAGCTTTGTTTGCTCGGATGAGTTTGTACGACGATGGCAGTCTGTTGGCATAACTTCGGGTTATTCCTACATTGATTTCTGATATTCGAGCTGAGCATCCTAGTGATCCGTTTTTGATGCATCGTATCAGAGAGGTGCATGAGGGTACATCACGGGATTTCTCTATTGATCAGGATGGGGTATTATGTTTCCGTGGCTGGTATTGTAATCCGAGGAAATCTGGGTTAAAACATGTTATCCTTTGTGAGGCCCATGACAGTCCTTATTCTATGCATCCTGGTGGTGACAAGATGTATAAAAATCTTCGTGAAAGGTACTGGTGGAAAGGTCTCAAGCGGGACGTCGTCGGATTTGTATCGAGGTGCTTGACTTGTCAGAAAGTCAAAGCAGAGCATCAGCGACCGTTTGGGTTACTACAGCATATTGAGATTCCTCAGTGGAAGTGGGAGCGCGCGACTATGGACTTTGTTAGTGGACTTCCGTTGATTCCGTCGAATAAGGATTCCATCTGGGTTATTGTTGATCGTCTAACGAAGTCTGCGCATTTCATTCCTGTCCGAGTTAACTATTCTTTGAGTAAGTTAGCCCGGCTTTATATTTCAGAGATCGTTCGACTTCACGGGGTATCGTTATCTATTATTTCTGATAGGGATCTGAGGTTCACTGCAAGATTTTGGGGGTCTCTTCATTCTGCTTTGGGTACTCAGTTGAACTCCAGTACGTCTTATCATCCGCAGACAGAAGGTCAGTCTGAGCGTGTGATCCAGATTCTTGAGGATATGTTGAGGGGTTGTATTCTTGATTTTAGAGGCAGTTGGGAGGATTTCCTGCTGCTTGCAGAGTTTGCTTATAATAATAGTTATCAGGCCAGTATCAAGATGACACCATATGAGGCTCTGTATGGGCGTAGGTGTCGTTCACCTATTGGTTGGACTGAGTTGAATGAGCACAGATTGTTAGGACCGAAGATTGTGCACGAGGCTGAGCAGACTGTCAGATTGATTCGGGATCGGCTTAAGGCTGCTTTTGACAGACAGAAGTCTTATGACGATTTGCAACGTCGTGATCTTGAGTTTGAGGTGGGTGATGAGGTTTTTTTGAAAGTATCTCCTTGGAGGAAGGTACTTCGGTTTGGTCGGAAGGGCAAGCTGAGTCCTCGTTACATTGGCCCTTATCGAATTATTCGTCGAGTCGGACCAGTTGCCTATCAGCTAGAGCTACCACCGGAGCTTCAGCGTATTCACGATGTTTTCCATATTTCAGTGTTGAGACGTTATCAACTTGATCCATCACATGTTATGCATGTTAAGGATATTGAGGTCCGTCCTGATTTGCGTTTCGAGGAGGAGCCTATTGAGATTCTTGCTCAGAATAAAAAGGTTATCAGAAGGAAGACCATTAAGATGGTCAAAGTTCTATGGTGTGGTCGTAGTCATGATGAGGCTACATGGGAGCCCAAGACTGTCATCCGAGCTCAGTATCCGCATCTTTTTCCTCCAGGTAAATTTCGAGGCCGAAATTTCTTTTAATAGGGGGAGAGTTGTAACACCCCAATTTTTCGCCCTAAATTAAAAACCCTAATAATTAGGAATTTTAATTGAAAATTTAGTTAAATTTCAGTGGTTAAAATGAGAATTTTCGGAATTTCAGTGACCAAATTGCAAAGGATGTAAAATTTAGGTGTCGTTTCATAAACCTTAGAAAGTTTGGTGGCACGCATTGTGATTTACCCTTTTTGTGTGATTTAAAAGCATGTTTTTTTCTCATTTCTGAGATTTTTGCGCCGCTAATTCACTGTTCCTTCCTCCTCTCTCTCTTGTGCGATCAAGGATGCTTTCCAACCCATTGTTTTTCTATTTACAGTCCGGCCTAGGGCCAAGCGCCAAGCGCCGACCATTTTTCGTTCTGAAACCGGCAACCGCCTCTCCGTGGCCGCGCGATCAAAACCCTAGCCACCATCTCTGTTTTCCGTCCATCGTTGTTAAGAAACAGTTCAGAAACCGTTCGAACTCGTGTCGTTCGTGTTTTCTCGTCGTTTTGGGTGTTTGGGGTAAGAGTTGACTCAGATTTTTGGGTTAATACTGGTTTGGGTTATGTGGGTTAGGTTAGTTTGGTCGGAATCGGTACATAAAGGTTACCAGGATGTGTTTTCCGGCGATAAATTCCGATTAGGGGAAAACCCTAATTTTTCAAATCGAAGGGAAAGGGGGATTTTAGTTTTGAACCGGTCCAGAGGCTGAATCGGGTTGACAGAACTTAATCGGTTCGTCTTATAAACAGCCGGCTGACGTCAGCATTGACCGTTGACTCGTTGACTTTTTCAAAAAAGAGCTATTTTATGTTTTTCGACGTCCTGATTCCGTTTCCGCTGCCCGTTTTTTCAAATTCGAATCCAAAAGACCGTTTTGACCACTTTTATTCGGTTATTCTTGTATTTAAAGTTTTGAATATCGGAAAAATTAATTAGAATTATTCGTATTTGCAGACGACATTGACTCGGATACTGAGATCCTTCCTCCTCCTCCACCTGGACGACCTCCTGTTGCTCAGACATCGGGGTCCGCTCGTGAGTTTGATTATTATATATTCGATATTTATATTATCGGTATCCTGGTATAGTAGTAATATATTGATGGTGTATTTAATTGTTATAGGAGCTAACTCTAACCGACCTAGAGATAGAGCTGAGCGTGGGAGACGTCACCGTCGACGTTGAGGGTTAGCTACTTGAGGTGTGTTCTCTTATGTGCTGTCTGTTTACAGTGCTCGGTATGTATATGTGTTGATTGGCTGAAATGTACACATGATGTGGTCTGATGATGTATGATGATAATATTCTGTTGATTTGTGATGTTTGACTTGTTCAGCATTCTGTTACGCTATGCTATATTTGTATATACATTCAGATTCGGATATTTGTGTATCGAGTTATATGATTATGCATTTATGTTGATAAACAATGCATTCAAATTCAGAACTCGGATTTTATGTCATCTCATTATGGTTGGGATTCTGTACGGGGAATTTCAGTAGCTTCATCCTTCGGGATGATGTCTACTTCGGATTAGTGGTTTCGCCCTACGGGCTGGATTCTACTTCGGATGGTGATGAGGTAGAGAGTGGTTATGGGGAACCTTACTCTTCGGATGGTGATGTAGTTGGGTGCATGTCCTATTGTGTTGCATATGCATTCATATTTGTTTATGTGCTTGAATTGATTTATGATGGAAAATAGTATTCTGATAATGTCTTATATACTCTGTTGATATGTTGACACTGTTAGTTATGTTGCACTGTAGAGACACACTGAGCGTTTTCGCTGACTCCCCCTTAGTTTCTATTTTCAGATACTCCGGTCTAGGCTACGGTACTTGGAGGACCTCGTTTTCCAGCTTTACTTATTTATTATTATCAGTATGAGACTTGGACTTATTTATATTATATGTTTTATCAGATTGTATATACTTTCAGATTCTGGATGTTTTATTTGGAGTTATTATGTTTTATCATGCATGCACATTTTGAATATTTAATATTTTCAGGAATATTTTATCAGTATGTTATATGCGATATTATTATTATTATCTATTTTGGAATTAAAGTTTTGAATCAGGTTACTTGTTTGAGGGACAAGCTTTGAGTTGACTCCTTATATTCGACCCAGCTCTTCCGGGTCGGGTTTAGGGGGTTACAGTTGAAGAATAATAGGAGAATCTGTAAAAACAGACTCATCCATAGAATCTGAACAAGAATTCCCTCCCATATTTGCATTATTGTTAATTAAAGTATTATTAAACATGTGATTATTAATGGCAGTGTTACCCTTAAAAAATTCATCCATTTACAAATTATTATAATAAGTAGAAAAAACAATATTATTATTATTATCAGTGAAATCAGAAGCATGATGAAAAGAAAAAACATTCTTAGAAAAAACAACATCCCTAAAGACAAATATGTTACGAGTATTGAGATCAAACAATTTATAACCTTTCATGTTTTAGGATAACCTATAAAAATACATCTAGATGCTTTGGGATGTAATTTTGTTTCTGGTTTTTGTAAAACAGTAGCATAAGTAAGGCAACCAAACACCTTTAAATGACCAAGCTTAGGAGGTTTATTATGTAAAATTTCAAAAGGAGTCTTATTATTTAAAATAGGAGTTAGAGTTATACTAATTAAGTATGTAGCATGTAGAACACAGTCTACCCAAAAAGGTAAAGAAAGACTCGACTGAAGCCTTAAAGATCTAGCAACAGATAGTAAATGCTGATGCTTACGTTCAACAATACTATTCTGTTGTGGAGTGTACACACAAGAATTTTTATGTAAAATGCCTCTAGATTGATAAAAATCATCCAATTTAAACTCTTTTGCATTATCAGTTCTAACATACTTAATCTTTTTATCAAAATGTGTCTCAACCATTTGACAAAAGCTAATGACAATACTTTTAACTTCAGTTTTTAGTTTCATTTGATAAACCCATAAAAATCTACTTTTATCATCCACTATTGTTAAGAAATAAGAATGACCATAAACACTCTTAACAGGAAAGGGACCCCACACATTCAAATGAATTAAGTCAAAAACAGAATCAGACACAGAAGAGCTAGTAGGAAATGGAAGTCTTTTCTGCTTTGCAACATGACAAATATCACACTCACTAGGAGATCCACAAGGGATTTCAGAATGCAAAAAAGAAAAATGTCTCATCCTTTGTTTTGAAGGATGTCCTAATCTAATGTGCCACAAATTGAGAATAGAAACAGAAGAAGAAGAAACATTACAGAATGCAGGCTTATTAAAAAAAACAGAATCTTGAGTATCAAGCTGATATAAACCATTGACCAGCTTAGCTGAACCAATCATCCTCCATAACTTGGTGTCCTGTATACAACAAGAGGTAGATGTGAAAATGGAAATATTAAGATTTTTAGTCAATTGAGAAACAGAAATGAGATTGAAGTTGAATAAAGGTATGTGAAAAACATTGTATAGAACTATTTCAGACTGAAATTGTACTGTTCCTAAGTGCAGGACTTTAACTAATTCACCATTGGGCAACTTTACAAATTTGTTATCAACTTTTTAATAATCTGTAAAGAAACTCAAAGTACTAACAATATGATTCGTTGCTCCTGAATCAATGATCCAAGGAGTAACATGATCTTGATTTTGAATAAAAGAAGAAGGCAGAATGTTACCTGTATCTTTAGTTGGAACAAAATTACAAGAAGAGGCAAGCATATTCACTTTAGAGGGTTGAACGGAAGACTGGACAGAAGGTTGAGCAGAATTTCTCTCATTTAACATAGTCAAAAGGCTATCATATTGTTCTTTAGTGAATCCAAGGTTTTGAACACAATCCTTAGAAACACAGTCTTGATCAAAAGAAGTAATAGACCCTGTTTGATTTGCCCGACCAGTCTGATTACCCCTATTTTATAACCCAATGGAAATTTATGTTTTCGATAGCATTTATCCATAGTATGACCAAACAAACCACAGTAAACACAAACAAGCCTCTTTTGATTATTGTTGACAATAGATTTACGGTTTGACAAAACCCTAGAATCATGCTTATCCCAAGGTTTCCCAGAATTTCTATCCACAACTAAAATATTGAAATTATGACTCTGAGTAGAAACGATAGAATGTTCATGTTGCATAACAATGGTAAAAATTTCATTTATAGCAGGTAATGGCTTCATCATTAAGATTTGAGACTTGGAAATTGAAAAAATGTCATTAAGCCCTCTAAGAAACCTAAGAGCAAAATCTTGCTGTCTATACTTAGCAGCCAGGCAAGTACAAGATGATAAAGGTCTAAAATTACAGATCTCGTCCCAAACTATCTTTAACTGAGTATGAAAAGCAGAGACAGAAAGGGTACCTTGTTGCAAACTGTAAAAGTCATGTATTAGATCGCTTAATCGAACCAGATCACCCTGGTTAAAGTGATCGAAAAGATCTTTCCACAGATCATAGGCGGTGTCAATCCAAAGAACGCTTTGGACAATATCAGGATGAATCGCCCGTTGCAACCACGAAAGAACCAAATTATTGCATATTTCCCATGCAAAGAAACACGAATCATTCGTACTTGGCTCTTTGATAGATCCATCAACGAAGCGGAACTTATTCTTGAATATCAAGGCCATCTTTATAGAGCGAGCCCAACCATGATAATTTGCGCCTGTGAGCAACACATGTGTGAGAACGAGAGCATGATTCTCGTTGGGATGAATATAGAATTCATCAAAAGGATCATCAGTTCGATAGACCCAAGCAGATTCCAAAGATTTGGAAGCGGAATTTTGGACTGATACCATATTAGGGTTTGAAATCACGATAGAGATTTGGGGGAAATTAGTTAAGGAAGAAAGATGAAACAGCTGAGTAAAAGGACTGTTAAAAGTAAATGAAATAATAAAACTTTCTTATTTAACTTCTAATAATGTGATACTATTTATACAAGTAAATAAACCAAAAAATTGAGAAAATAACTAACTTCTTTTCTTTAACAACTCATAACTAACTATAACTGAACTCTATTACCCTATAAGCGCCACTGGGCTTTTTCATATTCATTTTGCTTGATCAGCGGCGACATTAATTTAGTGTTGGTTGCCGACCGCTGATGTTCATTATTTTTCTTGTTTTTATAGTTTGTTTTTGTTTTTAATTTTCTTAAGTTTTTTCATTTTTTATTAAGAATCTATGCTCTTGTGGCACGCGTTTTCTCTACCTTTATGGCACGCTTTTCATCGACTTTGTGGTTCGCTCCATCTGTCGTTTGGCACGATGTTAGCATACCTTAGCGATCTTTTGGTGCTCGTATAGAGATCCCCACAGTGTTAGTTTTCTGATTTAATTATGTCTGTGGTCATAGAAAAGATTGATCCCTACTCGTTTGATGGTTTGTAAGCCGACGTAATCGGAACTGTGTGCCAGAGCAATCTGTCTGATAGTTTGGTTCGCTCACCACTATTTTTTCATCTCGTAAAGCGTCTCATTTGGCTAGAGATGGGGAGATTCATGAAAGTTTCTGGGTTTTGATAGGATGCTAATCTCCATAGAAGTGTTTGCTCTTCTTTACACATTTGTATAAGATTTTCAGTGGACTAATCCATTTTATCTCTCCTTTTGATGCATTGTATTTATAAAAATCTTTTATGGTGGTTAATAAAATTCAGATGTCATTGTTCAAAAATAAAAAATTATTCACCCCCAACTTAAAATTTTACGTATTTATAACATTTACTGTTACAGCTCAATAGTCGTTTTTAACTTTAAATTACATTTTTTTAGAATTTTCTGTGTGATGTTTGGGATTTGGATTGGAAGAGAACAATTTCTCAAGAAAATACAAACAAAAAAAAATAAAATAAAAGCGTCTGAAGTTAAAAAAGAAAGTTCTTTTTGGTTAAATATATTTTTTAGCAATTTAATTTAACTTTAATAGTAATTTGATATTTAAATTTGATTTTTAAAGTTTAATTTACTATCTATTTTTTCTAATTAAATACTTGAATTTATTTTTTTATCCAAATTGATACTTATAAATAATTTATTTGAACTAATCTGAACTTTGAATCAAAATTATATATCAATTCGTGCCTAAAATTCAAATTCATGTACTTAATTGTTCGAAAAAGAGTTTAAGTATTAAATTAAGGATTAACTACTGGAATAGTCACTTATGTTTCCCCCAGTACAGAGTTGGTCACCAATTTTGAAAAACGACCAGTAAGGTCACTTATGTTTTCGGGGCGTAAACTTTTGGTCACTCAGCCGTTTGTTGCCGTTAAACATTGACGGCTTGCTGACCTGACAGCGAAAAAATAAGGGTAAACTACTACAATGGCCACTAATGTAACACCCTAAAAAAGAACGATGAAAATGAAATGAAAGAAATAATAATAATAATAATAATAATAATAATAATAATAATAATAATAATAATAATAATAATAATAATAATAATAATAATAATAAGAATAAGAATAAGAATAAGAATAAGAATAAGAAGAAGAAGAAGAAGAAAAAAAGGAGTGGAAGAAGTGAAAATGAAAAAAAAAATAGATACCACGAGGTTTTGAGCCTATGGCTAATGATTAGTGAACCCAGGCTTTAACCAACCAAGCTAAGGTAATTCTTGGCTTTGGTTTAGATCAAAATGATCTTAAGCTATGTTTTAGGTCTGACCTAATATTAAATGGAAGTCTGAATATTTTTCCAACAGTCTCAGTTAATGCCCATTGAACCCAAAAAATAGTTGCATCGTGAGCATCCCAAAAGCCTCTCACCTACCCCTTTCTCCGTTCAAGCTCCGACAAGCTCTCCTCGGCCGTTCGTGGCATCCACCGTCCCTACCATCGTCACTGTCGCCTCATCGTCCCAAAAACCGGACCACCCAACCTCTGTTTCTGCCCGCCGTTCGCATAAAAATGGTGGAAAACCGTTCAGCTTCACCAACCCTAATCTACTTCACTGTCAGCCCGTGGCCGACACCGTCCTCGCCGTTCGAACTGCCACCTTACTCCGATCAAGATGCCTTTAGCCACTCGCGGTGAGACACCATCGGTCGCCGTGGAAGACCAGTTGAAGGTTCGTACAAAAGCCTTGGATCGCCGCCTCTAATTTTCACAGATTCTGGCCACCTCGGCCGTCCTATCGCCGCGCCATCACTATCAACAGATTCCTCACATCACGGCGAGCTGAACCCGGTCAACCAATTGTTCATCTGACACCGATTGAATGTTCATCGGAGTTTCGTCATCTGCGACGGAGATTCGATGTTCTGGGAAAATTCCGGTGAATATCGGTTTTGTGTAGTTTGGGTTAAATCGAGTAATTACAGATCTGTCTTTTTTAGGTAAAAGGTAGCGATTTTAACTCTCCAGCGATATTTCGGTGACCGGCCGACGAAGCCAATTCGAAGGGTAAGTGAACCGGTCTGAACCGGCAAGAACCGGCTAGACCGGTTAAACCAGTCAGCCCATGACCCAGACCAGAACCGTCTCGACCCGAGTTCGACCCGCCTCTAACCCATAACCGACTCAGTTGAGTCAACTCGCTCGAGTTGACTTAGTGAGTTAACTCGCCCAGTCAACTCAGTTGACCCTCTTTTGACTGCTGACATCATGTTGGCGTCAGCGTTAACTTTGACCGTTGACCTGCCCGTTGATCGTTGACTTTGACCAAAAAGTCAAATTTTTTGAAAACTCATATTTTATGTTTTTCGATGTCATGAGTCCTTTTTTGAAGCCTATTTCGCAAAATTCAAACCTGAAAGCCTCTGAATCTTACCCGATTAATGAGGTGATCAATCTCCAAACCCGATTAATGATGTTAATTTGTCAAACGACAAAAATATTTGAGTATATAATTACGAGAATGCCCTCGAGGTAAAAAAAATGACAGAAATACCCTCGATAATGAAAGTGGTGATGAAACCTACACTATATCCGGTAAAACAATTGATTCATCTAAAAGTCTCGAACTACTCATAGAGATGCGATAATAAGACTTAAACATTCAAGAAAGATAAGCACTTGGATCTAGCGTAAATCCTGAATAAACTTTTGAAGATAAATTTGTGGGGGAAACTCTTTATATGTTCGTATCAATCAAACTGATAGAAGATACAAAATTGATACTAATGGTTGAAGCGAGTAAGAATTTGGAATATTGATACGGCCGAATTAGCAAAAGACCAAAATGTCCTTGGACATTGGAATTTTTAAATTTACTAAAATGACGGGTCTACCCTGTGTGTTGAAATATTGGATAACTGGAAGGGAAAAGGTCAAAAAAGGGGCCGAAATAACTGGAAGGAATGAAAATACCGAAATGTATGAATTGGCTAAAATAACTAAGATGCCACCGGGCATACAAAACTACCAAGTTAACCACATGATGAGATATAAACTAGAGATTAAAATGATTGAGTGGTTTGAAAGGGGACCGAAAGAACATGAATGATCACACTTTAAATAATCGAGATGCCCTCTTGACCCAAAATAAGTTAAACCGTTGAAATCCTGAGCTCCTGATCGCTCGCAAGTGACTGTAATATTCAAATGGGTTTGAAGCTTGGTTTATGCATGTCAATCATCTCTTAATATTATACGTTAATGGATGAAAACTGCACAAATACATGTTCAACACCTCAAGGCTTGTTCCGAGTTAATGTGACAACGATTTATACAGATGTATAATAATCCAGAATTAAGTAATGAACACAGAGACAGTGTACCAATTTGAATGCATGGAAAGTAATGTATTGGAGATAAGTATAGTGAAATGGTCTTGAAAGCTTGGTAAACCGTCAACAATCTTCAGCGCAACAAATTATTGACCCATCCTATCGGGTTTAGACTATGGAATTACCCTTAGGCTGGCACCTACGCCCAATGGGCCTAGGTTAATGCCTGTTATAGTTGCAGTTCTGGGTAACTGCATACCGGAGTTGGTTGGAGGGTAGAAAGAAATCTAAAATGAACCTTATCGCTAACATTATATATCCGTGGAATAACATCCACCACACCATTACTTTGTATGTGTTAACTTTGCACTGTTGGAACACACATTAAGCCTCTGACTCAACTACCGTAATTCATATCTTGTCAAATTATTCGGTTTATATGTTCCTAGTATGATACTCAGTAATTGAATAAAGAACAATCCAATCATCTTCATGTATACCGCTTCTTTGAAATATCTGATCGTATTTTAGAGCCTATTGTTGCCCGAAAAATTATGACAATGTTATGCTTTCCCTATACATGCATGTGCTTGTAGCATCATTTGGTAGTTCTGTATTACTGAGCTTTCCGAAGCTCACGCCGTTTTATCATCGCGGGTAAAAAGAAATTTAACATGGTTCGATGACCGACATCAGTGTTTGGAGTTCTCTTGGTGTTGCTTTTGGAGTACGGTACCGACATAGTTAGTGGGCATGCATGTCATTATTGTTTTATGACAGTGTCTGTAAAATGTTTTTCTGAAATTTTTGTTATACGTTTAAATAATTTCCTGAAAGAGTATTTTAAACAGAGGTTACCGTTATAATTTAATAAGTGTTTTTAAGAGAAAATGTTTTTATGTGGATTTTTCGGTGGGTCGCTCTTGTGACCCTAATGTGACCTCATGGGGTTTGTGGTAATGCATAGGCGGGTCTATGGGTTACATTTAGTGGTATCAAAGCTTAGGGTTGCGTCATTCTGGGTAGATCGGCCGATCGTCAGTCATAGGGTGCCTGGTCTGTGCATTCCCCTAGATCATAACCTTACTCCCTCAAGCTGAAACTCTGATGTCGAATCATTTTTCCCTAAAATAAGCAAATCTGAGTATTTTTTCTTCCACATCTCGTTTTGTACTAGCAAGGAATGTCGGTGATGTTCGTATATGTTTTGGATTAACGTGATGAATTTGGAATTTGGATATAGACTTGAGATGGTTAATGTATAGGAAATTGAATACCCGGTTCAGATTGAAAATAAATGTGAGATAACCGATATAACACTTCATGTAAGGCTATTCGACGATAATGATTATGTTTGAGATTATTCTGATGGGAATTTGATGAAATTATTATGAAATTAAAAGAAAGGTACCTATGGTGAAAGTGTAAGTTCTGTGGTGGCTCTGTTATACGAAAGAAAAAGTTGTTTGAATATTACACCGAAGGTAACCGATATTTGTTCTAGACCTTGATTATATTTGATTGGCAAGAAAAAAGATATTTTTGTGAAAATATGGCATATTGTATCGTTACTTATATCATCCCTGATTGAAACTCAATATTACTTTTTGATTCTGAAAGACCATGTTTGAGGCTTTTAGAACTCGTATGGATTTCAAGTATAATTTTTCATCCGTGAATTAATGGTCAACTTTGTAAAGTAATCTTGATTCTAGAGGATATACCTCTGGGTTGTATGATTAACTTTTGTAGTAGTTGGGAAGGTTTCATACCCCTGGTTGAGCTTGCTTGTAATAAAATTTGTGAAACAAATATTTGCTTGGCACCGTACAAAGTTCTTTGTGGATTCATGTACCGTATTTCGTTCAATGGATCTGAAATGTATGACGAGATGGTTTTGGGCCCAATGTCAGTCTGAGTGACTAAGGACACTACTACATTGGTATGTGACTGTTTGAGAGCCCCGAGAAACAAGGAGACTCCAATGGATACATTTCAGTACAAGAATGGATGAGAGAGCAGTTTCTGCATTCCCTCGGATTTGGTAAATTTTGAGGACGGAATTGTTTTAGGGGGAGAGAGTTGTAACACCCTAAGAAAATGAACGATGAAAATGAAATGAAATAAAATAATAATAATAATAAAAAGAAAAGGAGTGGAAGAAGTGAAAATGAAAAAAAAATAGATTTTTGCTACCCCGGGGTTTTGAGCCTGTGGCTAATGATTAGTGAACCCAAACTTTAGCCAACCAAGCTAAGGCAATTCTTGGCTTTGGTTTAGATCAAAATGATCTTAAGCTATGTTTTAGGTCTGACCTAACATTAAATGGAAGTCTGAATATTTTTCCAACAGTCTTAGTTAATGCCCATCGAACCCAAAAAATAGTTGCATCTTGAGCATCCCAAAAGCCTCTCACCTACCCCCTTTCTCCGTTCAAGCTTCGACAAGCTCTCCCATGCTGTTCGTGGCATCCACCGTCCTCACCATCGTCACTGTCGCCCCATCGTCCCAAAAACCGGACCACCCAACCTCTGTTTCTGCCCGCCGTTCGCATAAAAATGGTGGAAGACCGTCCAGCTTCACCAACCCTGATCTACTTCTCCGTCAGCCCGTGGTCGACACCGCCCTCGTCGTTCGAACTGCCACCTTACTCCGATCAAGATGCCTTTAGCCACTCGCGCTGATACACTGTCGGTCGCCGTGGAAGACCAGTTGAAGGTTCGTACAAAAGCCTTGGATCGCCGCCTCTGCTTTTCATTGATTCCGGCCACCTCGACCGTCCTATCGCCGCGCCGCCACCGTCAACAGATTCCTCAAGTCACGGCAAGTCGAACCCGGTCAACCAATTGTTCATCTGACGCTGATTGAAGGTTCATCAGAGTTTCGTCATCTGCGGCGGAGATTTGACGTTTTGGGTTAAATCGAGTAATCACAGATCTTTCTTTTTTCAGGTAAAAGGTAGCGATTTTGACTCTCCAGCGACATTCGGATGACTGGACGAGGAAGCCAGTTCGAAGGGCAAGTGAACCGGTTTGAACCGACTAGACCGGTCAAACCGGTCGGCCCATGACCCAGACCCGAACCGTCCTGACCGGAGTCCGACCCGACCCGCCTCTAACCCATAACCGACCCGGCTGAGTCAACTCGTTGAGTCAACTTAGTGAGTCAACTCGCCCGAGTTGACTTAGTGAGTTAACTCGCCAAGTCAACTCAGTTGACTGCTGCCATCATGCTGACGTTAGCGTTGACTTTGACCGTTGACCTGCCTGTTGACCGTTGACTTTGACCAAAAAGTCAAATTTTCTTAAAACTCATATTTTATGTTTTCGACGTCTTGAGTCCGTTTTTGAAGCCCGTTTCGCAAAATTTAAACCCGAAAGCCTCTGAATCTTACCTGATTAATGAGACAGTCAATCTCTAAACCCAATTAATGATGTTAATTTGTCAAACGATAGAACTATATGAGTATATAATTACGAGAATGCCCTCGAGGTAAAAAAATGACAGAAATACCCCTAATAATGAAAGTGGTGCTAAAACCTACACTTGATCCGGTAAAACAATTGATTCATCTAAAAGTATCGAACTACTCAGAGAGATGCGATAATAAGACTTAAACTTTCAAGAAAGATAAGCACTTGGATCTAGTGTAAATTCTGAATAAACCTCTGAAGATAAATTTGTGGGGGAAACTCTTTATATGTTCGGATCAATCAAACTATCAGAAGATACAAAATTGATACTAATGGCTGAACCGAGTGAGAATTTGGAATATTGATACGACCGAATTAGCAAATGACCAAAATGTCCTTAGACATTGGATTTTTAAATTTACTAAAATGACGGGTCTACCCCGTGTGTTGAAATATTGGATGGTTGGAAGGGAAAAGGTCGAAAGGGGCTGAAATAACTGAAAGGAATGAAAATACCGAAATGTATGAATCGGCTAAAATGACTAAGATACCATCGGGCACACGAAACTACCAAGTTAACTACATGATGAGGGATATAAACTAGAGATTAAAATGATTGAGTGGTTAGAAAGGGGACCGAAAGAACATGAATGATCGCACTTTAAATAATCGAGATACCCTCTTGACCCAAAATAAGTTAAACCGTTGAAATCCTGAGCTCTTGATCGCACGCAAGTGACTGTAATACTCAAATGGGTTTGAAGCTTGGTTTATGTATGTCAATCATCTCTTAATATTATACGTTAATGGATGAAAACTGCACAAATGCATGTTCAACCCCTCAAGGCTTGTTCCGAGTTAATGTGACAGCGATTTATACATATGTATAATACATCCAGAATTAAGTAGTGAACACAAAGAGAGAGTACCAATTTGAATGCATGGAAAGTAATGTATTGGAGATGAGTATAGTGAAATGGTCTTCAAAGCCTGGTAAACCGTCAATAATCTTCAACGCAACAAATTATTGACGCATCCCATCGGGTTTAGACTATGCAATTACCCTAGAGTGTTAAATGACCAAAATGCCCTTGTTGGCCAAAAGGATTGAAACAATCTGATATATTTGATATCCTAAATGATTGTATTGTATCGATTTTCGAATGTCTAGTTAGAGACATTGACTACAAAGCTTTTTGTTTTATATAGGGACGTCGTTTCTGAAATCAACTCAGAATTATCAAAAGTTCAGTGTTTCCTCTTTCCTTGTAAATACAAAGTATCTCTGAGAAATAAATCGTTCCACCTAGTGTGTTCCAAGTGCACATAAATATCCTCTCCGCTTAAACCGTAAACTGTTTCATGATCTGAATCATGACTATTAATTAATCGGAATATACCTTTGTATCAGAATTGAAACTAAAGATTGCTTTATATCTACTGTTATAACCGATTATTATTGATTGCTACTAATTATTTTTATTACCGATTACTATTGTCACTGCCTAGACCGTTACCGGGATATTTAGGATAGAGTATGAAGTTACCGTAGGTTCAGCCCTGATCAGGCTGGTAATTCCTTACCGTCACAGGTTTCTATGCTTCGGCTAGGTTAATTCCTTACCGTACCTAAGGTATCCCCTTAGGCTGGCACTTACGTCCAATGGGCCTAGGTTAATGCCTGTTATAGTTGCAGTTCTTGGGAACTGCATACCGGAGTTGGTTGGAGGGTAGAAAGAAATCTAAAATGAACCTTATCGATAACATTATATAACCATGAAATAACGTCCACCACACCATTACTTTGTATGTGTTAACTTTGTACTGTTGGAACACACATTAAGCCTCAGACTCAACTACCGTAATTCATATCTTGACAAATTCTTCGGTCTATATGTTCCTAGTATGATACTCAGTAATTGAATAAAGAACAAGCACACATGTCATTATTGTTTCATGACAGTGTCTGTAAAATATTTTTCTAAAATTTTTGTTATACATTTAAATAATTTCCTAAAAGAGTATTTTAAACAAAGGTTATTGTTACAATTTAATAAGTGTTTTTAAGAGAAAATGTTTTTATGTGGATTTTTACGGTGGGTCGCTCTTGCGACCCTAATGTGACATCTTGGGATTCGTGGTAACGCATAGGCGGGTCTAGGGGGTTACAACTAAAGTTTGTTCTATGTACATTTCTGCTCCCCAATTTAAAAAAATAAACATTATAGTCTCTAGTAAAAATGTTTCTTTATAATTTCACCCTTAAATTTTTTAAAATTTATTGTCAACCCTAAAACTTAACAATCAATTAGTAAAATAATATTATAAAGGTTTAAATGAAAATAGGTGCCCAAACTATAACCTTTTTTGAATTTT
Source organism: Hibiscus trionum (assembly GCA_030270665.1). Classification (NCBI taxonomy): domain Eukaryota; kingdom Viridiplantae; phylum Streptophyta; class Magnoliopsida; order Malvales; family Malvaceae; genus Hibiscus; species Hibiscus trionum. The sequence goes on along the minus strand of BSYR01000017.1, from coordinate 45,167,407 downwards.
AGGCGCCAAAATTGCTCATATTTAATAACTAAACTTTCAAATTGCTATTATTTTTTCACTCTAGATCATTTTATTATTATTATAACATGACATGTCATTTATTATTATTGTTATTATTATTAAATTTAAAAAAATAAAAATAACATAAACTATTATTATTATTATTAAATTTAAAATATTTAAAAATATATATTACTTTTTATACCCAAACCTTAAATTACAACTCCGCCCTCCTTTACCCCCACCCTATCTTTCCCGTTCATCTCTGTCATTGTCAGAAATAGAGACGCCATTACCGTCGGACCTTCTGCTTCCATTTTTTCAACTCTTCGTTTGTTCAATTCTTCGTTAAAGTTAAATCGTCTATTGTTCTTCGATATTTTTCACTGCTATTCCGTACATGTCAGTTTTAAACACCACATTTTCAATTAACTTGTAAAAATTTAAATTTTAATGTAACCCAAACCTTTTCAATCTCTAACAATTTCTGTCACTTGAAATTCTTGGGAAAAAGTAAATTAATTGTCAATTTCTCCAATGCCTTAACTTTTTAAATGTTCAAATTGCATTTTCTCCAATGTCACCCAAATTCTTGTTGTTGATGTAAAAAAATAATTTATGTAAAAATAAATCTTCTTCAAGATTTCAGATTTATGAAACCCTATACAGATAAGTTATTCTCCCATAATACTACATTGTTTACATGTAGTTTAGAGAAAATGTTGAATCCTTCAATCTGATTTATCAAGAAAGTTTTAGAAAATAACAACGAAGACTTGTTCAAGGTTTTAAGTAGATGTAATGATTTTATTGTTAGAGATTACTTGTTAAAATTGTCGAGAAACATTGAGTATTTGAAAAGCTGCAGAATTGTTGGGTAACAGAGATGAACGGTGAAGGTGAGGGTGAAGAGGGTAAAGTTGTAATTTAAGTTTTAGATAATAATAAAAATGGTTTTATTTTATTTTTAAATCATTTTTAAATTATTTTTAATTATTTTCAAAATCGGTGACCAACTCTGTACTGGGGAACCATAAGTGATTATTCCAGTAGATAACCCTTAAATTAAACCTTAAAAACAAGTCTATATATTTAATTGAATAAAAATATAATTATTAAATTACAACTTGAAATCAAATTTATATATAAGTTCGAATCTTCATATGAAAATATAATACACTAACCTCTATTTAATCAAAAAAAATATTTTTTTTCTTAAAAGGATTAAAATAAATGTCGGGGGAGAGGAATTTAGACGTGGGCACTACGCTGCGTAGTCTACGCACATGTAGGCACTAGGCACGATTCAGAAGGTGAGTGGAGTTTGATCAGCAATTGGTATGGGCTCCGTGCTATTGGTTCGGGCAGCTTGTAACGGCGGGCTGATTGCTTTGAACTCGAGTATAGCCAACCTTCACGATTAGGGATGGCAAAACGTGGCGGATGGGTGCATATATCCTTCCCCATATTTATATTTGTCTAAAATTTTATATACACGTATAATTTTTTAAATCTACACCCGTTCATATAGTAAATTATCAAATCTATCCCTTTACATATTGTTTAGTTGGATACTCATCACCCACATTCAGCACGTTCCTTTCTGTATTATCTTCAAAGAAATTCATTATCTTATAATATGCAACTCGAAACTTCATTCTGTTTGCTTCAAAAGAAACTAGACTCAAATGTCTTTCTAACCATATAAAATGGTACACTTTTAATTCGACTTGTATAATTTACAAACGAATTTTTTAAAGTTATTACCGAACTAGTATTAGGAGCAGTCACTTGCTATGTTTTTTGACATCTGATCACTTAAAATTTTGTATCTTTTAAAATAGATATCGGAATCAATCTCGGTTTGTTCTAAACGAAATTAAACTTACTCACGAGTACAACGATGTATGGATCACTTCCTAATTATTTATATAGAATTATTGGTGATTTCTTGAACTCACTGACTGTACTTAAAATCATGGACAGATTTTATAAACTTGGTTTTTAACTCCATTAATCATTTCAAAATTCCTCTAAATGTTTACAAACATATTTGACATGAATGATAACAAACACATTCATCCACCCCAGCGTCACCTAATATATACATATATAAATAAAATTATATTTCATTTCCATTAAATAACCTTATTAATTGGATGTGGGGCGAATAGATGCAAGGTGGGCGAGTATGGAGCAGGTAAGGTTTCAAACCCATCATTTATTTAGTACCCACAATGAGTATAACTTTGGACATTCACATCTACCTAATACCCACCAAACTCATACTTATACTCATTCTGAATAAAATGAATATAATTTATATTCCACAAAATTATACTCATCTGATATCCTTATTCACAATATACTCATTCCTAAGTCTGCAGAAATATTTGATCCGACCAATTTGATCTGATCCAAAAAATTTAGATATCCAATACGTGTTTTATTTATATTTGATTCAATTTTTCGGATTGGACACGAAAGCAATATTTCAAGTTTCAGATGATCCGAAAATAAAAAATATCTGAAATTTAAATTTTCGTGAATAAAAAATTATACTCATCTTGTTATTTTTAGTAATTTGATGCTTGTTATATCCAAAAATTCAAAATTTTTATAGATGCAAATCTTGTTATATTTAACAATTTGTTACTTGTTATATTCAAAAATCTAAATATTTTATAGTGTTGATGCTTTCGGTGCAAGTGGAGTACTTTTGGTGCATTATTGCACCACTTGCACAAGTGGTGTAATAATGCACCACTTTTGGTGCATGGGAAAATTAATTTTTGGTCCCTAAACTTTAGGCTATTTACAAGTTTAGTCCTTAAAGCTCAACTATAAATAGGCCTAACCTTTGCCATTTGAAATCATCCCAAATCATTCTAACCTCCTCCCAATACTAGAGAAATTAGAGAGTTTTCATAGAGTTGTTTTCTCCTTTTTATCAAGAGAGAATTGTCATTGTTTTCTCCTTGTTAGATTGAGAGAAGTTGTAATTCTTATTTTCTCATAGTGAAATTCTTCTACCTTGTCCGTGGTTTTTACCCTATATTATTTAGGGGTTTTCCACGTAAAAACTGTGTCTCTTTTATCTTCATTATTATTTTCTCAAATTATCAGTTGCGTTTTTGCTCTATCCGACGATCGTATTCCGCAACAATTGGTATCAGAGCCAGATTTGGGTGCGTATATCTACTTACCGTATTCTCTGTTGGTTGCCACTGAAAAGTGGATCCTCCATCATAAGAAAGTAAGTTAGATATTACTCATTCATTGAAGGTGGTGGGCACTATTCACGTCAAAAAGGTGAAATAGTGGGAGCTATCTGAAATAGAAGCTATGACAACGAAATTTGATATTGAAAAGTTCAATGGGAGAAATTTCTCACTGTGGAAATTGAAGATAAAGGCCATCCTAAGAAAAAACGGATGTCTAGCGGCTATCAGCGAAAGGCCGGCAGATTTTACGGATAACAAGAAATGGAATGAGATGGACGAGAATGCTATTGCAGACCTTCATTTAGCATTAGCAGATGAAGTACTATCAAGCATCGAGGAGAAGAAGACAGCCAAGGAGATTTGGGATCACCTCGCAAAATTATACGAGGTCAAATCGTTGCACAATAAAATTTTCCTTAAGAGGAAATTGTACACTCTTCGGATGTCAGAATCTACTTCAGTGACAGAGCACTTAAACACGTTGAATACTCTATTTTCTCAGCTTACATCCCTAAGCTATAAAATAGAGTCACAAGAACGTGCTGAACTTCTGCTTCAAAGTCTACCTGATTCGTATGATCAACTCATCATCAACTTGACAAACAACAATCTTACAAGTGATCTAGTCTTCGATGACGTTGCAGCTGCTGTTCTGGAAGAAGAAAATCGGCGCAAGAACAAGGAAGACAGACAAGGAAATCTGCAACAAGCAGATGCCTTAACGGTGATGAGAGGAAGATCAACAGAACGTGGCCAAAGTAGCAGTCACAATCATGGTAGATCAAAGTTAAGGAGTAAGAAGAATTTAAAGTGCTACAACTGTGGAAAGAAGGGTCACGTGAAGAAGGATTGTTGGAGTTTACCTAAAAACTCCAATCCTCAAGGAAATATGGCAAACACTTCAGATGATGGAGATGCTCTCTGTTGTGAAGCAGCAACAGCCATGGAAGGCAGAAAAAGATTTGCAGACATATGGCTTATTGACTCGGGAGCCACATATCACATGACCTCAAGAAGAGAATGGCTCTATAATTATGAACCTATCTTAGGAGGATCTGTGTACAGCTGCAATAATCATGCCTTGGAAATTGTTGGCGTTGGAACCATCAAATTGAAGATGTATGACGGGACAACCAAAGTTGTTCGAGATGTGCGACACGTGAAAGGCTTGAAGAAAAACTTATTATCCTACGAATTGTTGGATAATAATGCAAGCAAGATTGAAACACAGAAAGGAATCATGAAGGTGTTCCATGGAGCGCTTGTGGTGATGAAAGGTGAAAAGATAGCGGCAAATTTGTACATGCTGAAGGGAGAGACTTTGCTAGAAGCTGAAGCCTCTGTTGCCTCATGTAGTTCAGATTCTACCATGTTATGGCATCGGAAACTTGGACACATGTCAGAACAGGGAATGAAAGTCCTTGTAGAGCAAAAGCTACTTCCGAGTTTAACAAAGGTATCACTTCCTTTGTGTGAACATTGTATTACAAGTAAGCAGCATCGATTAAAATTCAACACATCAAATTCTAGAGGCAAGGCTGTTCTAGAATTGGTTCACTCTGATGTATGGCAAGCACCGGTTACATCCCTAGGCGGAGCAAAGTATTTTGTCTCCTTCATTGATGACTACTCTAGGAGATGTTGGGTGTATCCTATCAAGAGGAAGGCAGATGTGTTTTCAACCTTCAAAGTTTTCAAAGCGCGGGTGGAACTTGATTCTGGAAATAAGATCAAGTGTTTCAGATCAGATAATGGAGGTGAATATACAAGTGATGAATTTGATGACTTCTGCAGAAAAGAAGGCATCAAAAGACAGTTCACAACAGTATACACTCCTCAACAAAATGGAGTGGCAGAGCGGATGAACAGAACTCTGTTAGAAAGAACACGAGCAATGTTGAGAGCTGCAGGGCTAGAAAAAGCTTTCTGGGCAGAAGCAGTCAATACCGCCTGTTATTTGGTGAATCGGGCTCCATCAACTGCAATTGAGTTGAAGACACCGATGGAAATGTGGACTGGTAAACCAGTTGATTATTCAAACCTCCATATATTTGGAAGTATTGTGTACGTAATGTACAATGCCCAAGAAATTTCAAAGTTGGATCCAAAATCCAGAAAATGTAAATTCTTGGGGTATGCTGATGGAGTAAAGGGGTATCGCTTGTGGGATCCCACTGCCCGCAAAGTGATTATCAGCATGGATGTTATCTTTGTAGAAGATAAGCTACAAAGAAAAGAAGAAGATGATAGCACTGATAAAGAAAAGCCAGAGACTACACAGATACATGTTGAAAATGAGTTTGAACAGAGAGATTGTTCTGAAGCAGAACCAGAGCTCGAGGAATCAGAACCAGAGAATTCTGAAGCTCCAACAACTCGTCAATCAGATCGTGTGAGAAGACGCCCCAATTGGCACTCAGATTATGTTATAGAAGGTAATGTTGCATACTGCCTTTTAACGGAGGACGGTGAGCCATCATCATTCGAGGAGGCAATGAACAACTCAGATGCTTCGCAGTGGATGGCGGCAATGCAAGAAGAAATCGAAGCCCTTCATAAAAATAATACATGGGAACTTGTGCCACTACCACAAGGAAGGAAGCCAATTGGTAACAAATGGGTCTTCAAAATCAAGAGAAATGGTGACGATCAAGTGGAGAGGTATCGTGCAAGACTGGTGGTCAAAGGATATGCTCAGAAAGAAGGTATTGATTTCAATGAAATCTTTTCTCCTGTGGTTCGACTAACAACGGTTCGAGTTGTCCTGGCAATGTGTGCTACATTGAATTTACATCTAGAGCAGCTAGATGTTAAAACAGCTTTTCTTCATGGAGATCTTGAAGAAGAGATTTACATGCTCCAGCCTGAAGGTTTTGAAGAAAAAGAAAAGAAGAACTTGGTTTGCAGGTTGAACAAATCTCTGTACGGTTTAAAGCAGGCGCCGAGGTGTTGGTACAAGAGATTTGACTCCTTCATCATGAGCCTTGGATACAACAGACTTAATGCAGACCCTTGTGCTTACTTCAAGAGGTTTGGTGAAAACGACTTTGTTATATTGCTGTTGTATGTAGATGACATGTTGGTTGCAGGCCCCAACAAAGATCATATTAAAGAATTAAAGGCACGACTGGCTAGGGAATTTGAAATGAAGGACTTGGGACCAGCAAACAAGATTCTAGGGATGCAAATTCACCGAGACAGAAGTAGTAGGAAGATTTGGCTTTCACAAAAGAATTACTTGAAAAAGATCTTGTCACGATTCAGCATGCAAAATTGTAAGCCAATTTATACCCCTCTTCCTATTAACTTTAAATTATCCTCCAGTATGAGTCCTAGCAGTGAAGAAGAGAGGATGGAGATGTCTCGAGTACCGTATGCATCAGCAGTGGGAAGTTTAATGTTCGCTATGATTTGTACAAGACCAGACATTGCACAAGCAGTGGGAGTGGTTAGTCGGTACATGGCGAATCCAGGCAGAGAGCATTGGAATGCTGTGAAAAGGATCCTGAGATACATCAAAGGGACCTTAAATGTTGCATTATGTTACGGAGGATCAGACTTTCTTATCAGCGGGTATGTCGATTCTGACTATGCAGGAGATTTGGATAAAAGCAAATCTACAACAGGGTATGTGTTTACACTTGCTGGTGGAGCTGTAAGCTGGGTTTCAAAACTGCAATCGGTTGTGGCTACGTCAACAACGGAGGCAGAATATGTAGCAGCTACACAAGCCAGTAAAGAAGCAATATGGTTGAAAATGCTATTGGAGGAGCTCGGGCACAAACAAGAGAATGTCTCTTTGTTTTGTGACAGTCAGAGCGCCTTGCATCTTGCAAGGAATCCTGCTTTTCACTCAAGAACAAAACACATTCGGGTCCAATACCACTTCATTCGTGAGAAAGTGGAAGAAGGGACGATAGATATGCAGAAGATCCATACCGATGACAACATAGCAGATTTCATGACAAAAGCAATCAACACTGATAAGTTTACTTGGTGTCGATCCTCTTGTGGCTTGTTAGAGACGTAAGCAACATGGAAAATACGAGGTAGAAAGAATGGTGTGAAGATATGATTGTTCCAATCAAATCTTCAAGTGGGAGATTTGTTGAAAATTGGCTTTAAAAAAAAGTCAAAAATGGATGCAAATGAAGAAAAAAAAAAGTCAAAAATGGATGCAAAAGCCACCGAAAAAAAGTAGGTGAAATAGTGGCATGGGATAATTAATTTTTGGTCCCTAAAGTTTAGGTTATTTATAAGTTAGTCCCTAAAGCTCAACTATAAATAGCCTAGCCATTTGCCATTCTTACATATCCCAAATCATTCTAACCTCCTCTCAATACTAGAGAAATTAGAGAGTTTTCATAGAGTTGTTTTCTCCTTTTTATCAAGAGAGAATTGTCATTGTTTTCTCCTTGTTAGATTGAGAGAAGTTGTAATTCCTATTTTCTCATAGTGAAATTCTTCTACCTTTGTCCGTGGTTTTTACCCTATATTATTTAGGGGTTTTCCACGTAAAATCTGTGTCTCTTTTATCTTCATTATTATTTTCTCAAATTATCAGTTGCGTTTTTGCTCTATTCGACGACCGCATTCCGCAACATTTGAATCCCTTATACGATTTTTTTTCTAACATTTACGACAATCTGTTATCGTTTGTTCGGTTCCATGAACAGTACCATTGTGTTGTTTTTTTTTTATGCTTTATAATTCTGTTTTACGTAATTCTTTGTTGGGGTTTTCCACTGTTCATTTATTTTTGCAGAAGATTCCTTTAAACTTTCTAACATTTGGCCCCTTAATTCCAGTTCGCTTTGCACAATGGCTGGTGAAGAAGTAGACTATTCTTTGAGGGAAACCCGACCGAACATCGGCCGTGTCTCCGGCAACGAAAGCCTTACATCTTCATTCGATCTTGTTGAGCAGATGGAGTTCTTATTTGTCAGAATAGTTCGAGCTAGAGATTTACCAATGGAAACTCCCAATGGAACCATGAATCCTTATGTCGTAACTCGAAATAAAAATCGGAAACTATTGTGCCACGACGAAGTACTTCGAGAAGGAACCGGATTCGGAATGGAACCAAGTTTTCGCCTTCAAACGAGATCGGTTCCAGGCTACAACAATGGATATCAATGTGATCAACGAGGATATGATTGGTAAAATCACCATTGCTTTGTATGATATTCCAACTTGTCTTCCCCCTGATAGTCCCCTTGCTTCACAATGGTATAAATTGGAGGATAATAATGGCGTCAATGTAAGGAAAGGTGAATTGTTGTCGGCTATCTGGTATGGCACACACAAGCCGATCGTGTGTTTCCGGAGGCTTGGCATTCAGATTCGGCGATTGTGAGCGGCGAAGGCCTCTTGAATACTCGTTCGAAGGCTTATCTTTTGCCGAAACTTTGGTACCTTCGAGTTAATGTGATTCAAGCACGAGATTTAGTCCCTCGTGACAAGGTCGGAATCTGGAAGCTTATGTCAAGGCTGTCGCTGTAGATGTGATATTGAGGAGCAGAGTTTCCCCTGATAAGAATGTGAATCCTACATGGAATGATGATATGATGTTCGTTGTTGCCGAACCATTTGTCGATCCTTTAATCATAATTGTGGAAGATAGGCTCGAAAACAATGGAATTCGACATTTAGGGAAGTGCGTAATTTGTTTGTCGGATGTCGATTTACCGGCTGACTCGAAGTGGTACAATCTTGAAAACATAGTGTTTGAAGATGGTGTGAGGAAAGAGGAGAATTTCTTTAGTAAGCTTAACATGAGGGTAAGTCTTGACGGAGGATACCATGTGTTCCGTTCACTTTGGAAGCGATTACCGACCTACAGCGAAAGCACTGTGGACGACTATGATTGGAGTTTTGGAGTTGGGGATTATAGATGCTACTGGTTTTCAGCCAATGAAGGTAAGAGATGGCCGTGAAACGACCGATGCTTATTGTGTGGTGAAATATGGGCCTAAGTGGGTAAAGACTCGTACGGTAGTCGACAGTTTCGATCCGAAATGGAATGAACAATATACTTGGGATGTTTATGATCGTACACCGTGCTTACCATAGGAATTTTCGATGACTGTCACTTGCACGGTGGTGTTGTACTCGGAGATTGAAAAGATCCGAGTATCGGAAAGGTAAGGATTCGACTTTCGACTCTTGCAAAGAACATGATTTACACATATTCTTACCCCCTTTTGGTGTTACAACCATGAGTGAAAAAAATAGGAGAAATTCAGTTAGCTATATGATTTACTTGCACATCTTACTTGAACTTATTTCTGGTATACACCATGAATCCTTTGTTGCCTCAAATGCATCATATTTATCCTCTCTCGTTATACCAACTACTCGATAGTTTAAGGAAACAAGCTACTCGAATTCTTTGTTCGCGTCTAAGCCGGACCGAACCACCATTAAGGATCGAAGTTGTGGAATACATGTTGGATGAAGGTTCCACGGCTTCGTTCCCATAACAGACGACGAGCTGGACGAAGAGTTCGATACTTTCCCATCTTTGAGACAATCCGATGTTCTCCGGATGAGATATGACCGGCTTAGAAGTATCGCGGGGAGGTTCGTGACGGTGATCGATAGCCATTGCAACTCTGTTGGAGAGGTTGCACTCACTGCTAAACTGGCGAGACCCAAGAATTACACCAATATTCCATGTGTGTTGTGTTGTTGGATCTTTGATGTTATATTATTTAATTAATCTTAAAGTTTTTCTTATTTTTGGAGGGATTTATGTAATGAGGCATCCATTGTTGGGAAAAGATGTGTTAAATGTTCCCCAGAATTTCTTTAGTAGGTTGCCTACAAAAGCAGATTATATGTTATGAATATGATAATTATTTTTTTCTCTCGAGATAACTGTATGAACCAATTAAATTGAATTTTAATTTTTATATTATCATTATTCTAAAAAATGTTTCCATTTTTATGTTGCATAGCGACTACAATATCTTATTGAGTAAACTATAACGGATGTCACTCAATTTTGGGTAAAGTTATATTTGGGTCACTTAACTATTAAAAGTTATATTTGTGTCTTTCGTTACATTTGGGTCACCCAATTATTAAATGTTAAATTTGGGACGCTCAATTATGAGGTAAGGTCACCCTTCATATTTAAAAAAATATATTAATTTAGTCATTTTTTCTTCCAAATCACTTGTATACCCGTTAACACTAGAGTACTTCATTTGAAATCATTAGTTAATCTAATACACAAATTGATATTTTTTTTTTTCAAAATATGAAGGGTGACCCAAATGTAACTTTACCCATAATTGAGTGACACAAATGTAACATTTAATAATTGGATGACCCAAATGTTTTACCCATAATTGAGTGACCCAAATGTAACTTCTAATAAGTGAGTGGTCCAAATGTAATCTTACCCATAATTGAGTGACCTTCATTATAGTTTACCCTATCTTATTTAAGGGGATGGATTTGAATCTCTTCTCGTGTTTTTTTTTGAATTGACTCAGGTTGCATCCGAGTTCAATTTACTTTGTCTGCAAGACATATGTGCATTGTCAAAGCGTTAAGGATATGTTGAACAAATACTACCTGAAATTAATAATAGTGATAATAAAAAATATAGTAATTATTGAATATAAATCCATAAAATAAACAATATTTTATATTAATTAAAAATGTTATTAAATAGACCATAAATGACGTAGTGAGCCAGACACATCTAATAATTTTTTCTATATATATATATATATATATATATATATATATATATATATATATGTCGTTCTCATTTTGTAATTTTTGAGTTCGGAAATATAGTTTGAATATAGAAAAAAAAAGTTACAAAAGCTGGGATTTAAACACTACATATATATTGGCTGTCACCTCTAAAGGATAACTAGTGAATGAATAGCAACATTGTAACCAGTAGGAGAAACATGCAACAACAGCAAATCAAAATGTTGACTCTATATTAAGCATCCGACATAAAACGAATTAGTAATAGACAAAAAAAAAATTCTCGAATATAGGAAAATATGTAATTTACTCTAAAAAAAACGTAATTTAGGACTAAACAGATGTGGAGATAATATATTTATTTACTAAATGAATAAATATATAACAACAATTTAAGCTAATGACGCACACAGTAGGCATCAATTCTATGACCGGTTTAGCTATTGGAACTTCCAATTAGACTAAAGCTGTAGAGGAAGAATAAAAGTTGCAATATCAATTTGCCAGCACCACCTATGTTACTGAAACTAGGGTGTAAACATCAGACAGGTATATATTGACACACGTACGATACGTCTTTTTTCTTGTCTAAGTGTGTTAGACACAAGTGTCGGATACGGATACTTCAGGCAAAATGAGAAGTCAAAACAACATAATGTTTCACAGAGTTGGATGATGTTGCACATCAGGTAAAGGTATAGATTAGATGACACATACAACAGTTGTCTCCAGGGAGTATGTTAGAGCCTAGAGGATAGACAGACTAGAGGAAAATTTCAGACAGTAGATTCATAATTAACAATGACTTCAAACACGATTACCTATGCAGTTTTCGTTTACAGATGCGAACAAAAGATGTCCACAGATTCTCGAAATGATGATGTTTTACAGCTCTGGATCCTGCCATTCGATAAAGATTCTGTTAAGCTAGGATGATTTTCATGGCACCATGATAAGTTTGAAAGGATCAGCTGATAAGAAAAGGAATACCTTCGAATTACCAGTAAATCCGTATAATAATCTGAAGCATGGAAGTAAAAAAACGTAATTACCCTTAGAAGAGTTCCAGATTTCTTTGTGAGACTCCACCATCAGCAGGCTGATTGTTTGGAGCATTCTCGGAAGCATCTACGAAAGGGCTGTTCGTAAATTGCTCTACATGTTTGGGGTCCAACAATGGTGAGGGAACTTTTGAGACCTGGTAAGTACGAGTTTTTTAACATGTGAATTGTCTAACTCTAATATGCAACGCATTGGCAAACTCATTAAACTCACTGTTTTGCCTTCACATGGGAGCTTTGTGGAAGCTGGTGATTCGGGAGTCTGCGGATGCTTTCGGGACAAAACCAGAGGCCGATGGAAGAGTAAATGAGCAACAGTACGATCTATGGGATTGGTCTCCGTTTCTGTTTCAGACATCCTGCACAATTATATTCAAGAAAATAAGATGAGACTTGACAACTGCAACAGAGTAAAATGCAGTACTAAAGGTTGCAGATGGATATTTTAAGTCCAAAAACCTTCTTTTATAGGCGAAATACCTAGAAGTTGAGAAGAATGAATTAAAATGTTATTATAGAAATATTAAGAAAAGGAGAACCAAATGAAACCATGCTAATACTCTGTGGTTGTTAGAGGATGTGCTGATCACTGAAACTTATAAGATCTCCACAGAGAAGCAGATAATCCATATATACGTAAGCATGTAGTTCTTTAACTTTGACAAGGACCACACCGCGGCTGTTAACAACGTGAAGACCAAAACAAATTTGAGGCAGCAGAAAGCACATATTTTTAGCTTCTTATTTTAGCAGAGTCTAGTTACGGAAAAAAAGGGGATTGAATCTTGTCAATAATAGAATGGCATGGTACAGGATGATAAGGATTCTGCTAGAGACAGTTTCATGTTTTGATTCATTAACAGCGAGCAGAATTCCATTTACGAAACACTTAAGAGCATTTTTTATCATCAATTTCAGATAGCATCAAGACTATAGAAGAATTCAGTTTGACAGAAAAACACAGATAGAGGTTAACCTTTTGAACGATTACAAAAAAAAAAAAAAACAGTTTTGCTTTTAAAATGCAACAGCATAGAGTTTACCAACCTGCTATGGTTCTTATCTTCTTTTGAAACTTCATTTTCATCCTTGCTAATTTTGCCAGTGCTGCTCGTGTCACTAGCATAATGTCTCTGCATCGCACTTTGAGCCAACCGGAACAAGCTATCTCTTATGCAAAGTCTAGTTCTGATATCCAGCTGCAAAAAGAGATTTGATGGTATCACTAATTCCTTATTAGCCTGCAAGGAGAGAATCACCAGCAAGTCGTCATGCATACCTTTGCGATTATATCTTGTAGCTGATTGAGTACTGTGTCCTCTGCTGAATGATCATCAATTGCAACAGCGACCGTATTAGAGTCATTTTTCTCTAATGGCGAATTCGGGTCAAATGAGGCAAGAGGACTAAGATCTTCAACATCCTCAGCAAGTTGAAATTGATTTTCTTGACTAAAGTTTTGAAAGACAGCATGATTGGTACTAGGAACTTGATGAGTAAACTGCTGTTGTTGATTCTTAATGGCAAGCAGTGCCTGCATTTGCTGGCGCCGCCTCAGTTTCTCGATCTTTTCCTGAGGGGTCATTCTTGAGGATTTTGCAGCTGTTGGAGCTGACCTGTTTACAGGATTTGACTTGACAGGGGAAACCTCATAAGAAGGAAGTAAAGGTTGATGATAAATTTCCCTGGACTGGATGTTGGACAAAACAGGTATTGTAGGATATTGGTTTGTAAGATTCCCATACGTGGAAGAAGCTACAAATGTGTTGGAGATGTGCTGATACTGCAGTGAGTCCGATCCTTGAAGCTGCCTCTGCTGACTCGCAACTGAAGATGGAGAAGATTTTACCACGGAGGTTGCCGAATTCTTCTCACATTGAATCAACAGGTTTCCAGATGGAATCCGGGAACCATATAAATTCTGTACTATTTTTGACTTACCCATGTCTTCAGGTTTTTTATGAAATTTCAGCAGCTTATTCTGCCTATATTCCTGCACAGAGAAGTATAACTAAAATAACACTTTGACGACTAGAAGGGAATGCCTAAATCTATAACTATAATGCCGGTAAATTAATGCAATACATTATTTATTGATTATTTTTTGAGAAGTCGGCTATCATGCATTTTATATAGGATTATTATACACTGGCAGTGGAAAAAAATAATTTCACAAGCAGTGTTCAAATCATGCCAAGTGTCCGAACACTGCTTGAAAAACATTTTTTCCCATTGGCAGTGAATCAAATAATAACCCTTTTATATCTGCATAAGTAGAAGCTGTTTTTAGTTCAGATGTTCAAGCAATATCTATCATTCCAAACTTCAATAGTTGTACGAATCAGTTAACCTGTTGTCACTGTATATAGCTAGCAAAATTCAACATGTTCCAAAGTATAATGTTCCCTGATAGTTATTTTCCTAATTCACATAATACCTAAGAGGTGGACCTTTTTAGCTCAATAAATTATAGTATATATATCAAATGATAGAATATCTACATAATTTTACCTTCTCAGCCTATTCCAAACTACAAGTTATATCAATGCATCTGCCAAAAGTCTGAATAAAATTTAAAACTACATTGCAGCAAGAGCTTGATAGGTACTCTACTACTCTCATTTTCACTGGAAACTACACAAAAGCATCAGAATTAGACTATTAGAGGCACTTTATGCCCAGATGGTTTTCATTGGAGAACATTATTATAAATTTCATGAACTAATAACAACACCACTAATTTTGGGCTCATTATAAACAATTCCAACCATCTGGTTTCTTTATAGCTAACAAAATCATTTATTTAGATATACTTCAGTGAAAGATGCTATGCTCTTTCCCCTCCCCACATAGCACCTCAAGAAGGGTTCTATAAACTCATTCCCATAGTTCTGTAAATACACAATGAAAGAAACATCATAAATTCTTGCCATCCTCAGGACCAGGAAAATAGTATTTTACTCTAAATCTTGAAGAGAAAAACCAGAAACCTAAGGCAAGAAGAATAGTTAAGTATTAAGAGTATGATGGTAATACCTTATCAGCCAACACATTAGGGGTCATAACTTTTTCAGCAACCAGGTGAGACTTTGGTGCAGAGGTTTCCCCCCCAGTTTCAGCATTCGTCTGTGAAAATGAAAATAGAAATTATGTATTTCCTTAGGTTTGGTTAAAAGCATAAGAAACAATGAATAATTATACAGCATGTTGATATTCCATACCTCCTCACCTAGGGGTGTTCATGGTTAACCGTTGGTTAACCATTAAGAATGAGTCCCTAATTTTCTATGCATTCTTAGATACATTCTCTATGCATTTTGGTTAACCGACCTCACCTACGGATTTACTTTTATCTCTAGGAAATTCCACATTACGCAGACCATGAGAAGTTGAACCATCCAGCTTGCCATAATTAAGGGTAATAAACAGATTATCTTCTTGCTTATTTTCTCTTTTTACTTCCAAATTCTCAGATGTGCTCTTTAATGCTCCTAATGCTAGGCTAGGAGAGTCGACAGTAGTAGGAAAGGATTTCCCGGGGCAGTTTGTTACCTCTTTAGAAGAGGACCATAACTCATCAGCAGTACCAAGACTTACATTGCCAAATATTGGGTCATCATTGCTGCAAAATCAAAACATGTAAGAATATTGAGCCAGATGGATGTCATTGTATAGATAAAAGAAGGATAAACAAGGAAAGGAACATTATGACAGGATTTCTCTTCTTTCCTCAGAAGGGGGCGGGAACATTGTACTCCCCTGTCTGCAAAGGCTTTTCGTATACTAGTTTAGAACACAGCCATGAAATCAGAACACATAACAAGTTTTTATTAAATTTGGAAAATCATTTGGGTTATTTAGTTCTGCTTCAACATTTAAGGATTACACTTAGAGCAAATAAAAGTAAAAAAAAAAAGAATCAGATTCACAAGGCCAAGAAATAAATGGACATTATGTGAAGACCACAAAGGTTGTTCCACAGTGGCAAAAGTTATCCTGTGGTTACTGTCTTACAGACCATGTTCGAAAGGAAACAAGAACTGAAGCAAATACTAATTGCCGATTGCAAGTTTCAGACTAGATTGCCAAGACAATACTTCCATAAGCTAAGCTACAAGAAGGGAAAATTTGTGCTTTACCTAAAAATTCGATCAAGATCGTCAAAGCTTCCAATGTTTGCCCAGCTGTAGTCAACAAAATCACCTTGTTCTTTACCTTCATTGGGATTTTAAAACATTTTAAGATATTTACTAAGTTCAGTCATTTCTTCTGTTAAGAGAATGTGGATAAAGATCAAACAAATACTATTGGCTTTAGTCTGATAACAAATATTCTCACCATTTTTTGAGCTACATTCAGTTACTTCAATCAAATTGTCAGAAACTTCACTAGCCATGGAATCATGATCAGTTTTTGCTGCACTAGATAAAGATAACTCTGGCCACAAGTCCATGCCAAATCTTGAGGTGGCAATCCTTCCATTTGCATTGAGATCGGCACTGCTTCTATGAAGATCAACTTTATCCCCAGGTGTCTTCTGCTCAGTAGACTTGGCTGCAGTATCTTCACTCCGTTCCTTCTTACTGTGACAGTTTTCACTTCCATCTTGGTAAGGTACTATATGGTCATCAGTCTCACCAGCCTCACCCCATATTATATTTGTTAGCTGAAAATACAACAAAAAGGTCCATATCACCATTAATATCATTACTTTAAGCAATCAATGATATTTAAGTAGAACAGAACAGTTGAAAAGCTATAGCATAAATCAAAATGTTATGCTCCTCGGCAAAAAGATAGAAATTATTTAGAACTCTTAGAAGGATAGGTAGTTTCTTCCATGGGAATTATGGACAAAACTCATCAAAGGCTCTCAGCAATCCAGATCATTGCTTCGTTAACTTGTGTCATGCTCTCATTTATTCATGAATCCTCATAATTCTCTTTCATTTTGTTCAAATGTCTTGAATTCACTCGTAATTCCTTCAACAAGATTTTATTCCAAAAGTGAATTTGATCTCTAGAATGTTTACAGCTTCTATGTTGATTGGACCTGGTGGTGTTTGATTATTTACATTGAATCACAATTCAAAGCACCCTTCCCGCGAATTTAACTTCCATAACACCACTTCTTTAATAATCAAACAAAACAATAAAATACTGTTCTCTCACTTGAATGTCAAGCTAACAGATTCAACCTCAAAAGGCTATTCCATTTCCTTAAGCAAACAAAAGTAATGGTCAAGATGTGTTAGTGCTTCAACCAGGACCAAAAAAAGTGAGACATAAAGAAAAGCCTAGGATGCAACCATAGTATTAAATTGTGGCCGCAACGGACGCATCATAACGGTTTCGAAAGTTGTCATAACAC
Source organism: Hibiscus trionum (assembly GCA_030270665.1). Taxonomy (NCBI): domain Eukaryota; kingdom Viridiplantae; phylum Streptophyta; class Magnoliopsida; order Malvales; family Malvaceae; genus Hibiscus; species Hibiscus trionum. The sequence continues at coordinate 45,150,020 of BSYR01000017.1, read as the reverse complement.
CGCAACCGCATTTAAAATCAACATTCGCATCCGCAACCCAATTTAGTACTATGGATGCAACTGTTCATGAAAATCTGCAGATTAGCTTATGCAGCCTTCCCTAACATGCCAATACATCAAGAAATGAATATTTGTTCAAAAATCTCTCCAGGCAAGTTACTAATAAAATAACAAAAAATTGTTTAAAAATAGTCATTTACAGGGGAATACAATTTCTTGAAGATAAAAAAGGTTCGATCTAATTACCTCTTGGTCGTTCCAATCAAACATCGCTAAGGAATCCTGCAGCTAATCACAAATCCGATTCCGAATCCCAATTCAAAAGCAGGTACTGCAATTACTCCACACATCGTCAATTCCACCAACAATAAAAAAAACTATAAAGGAAACTAAAACAAGAGCAAACAATTTATAAATCAAGCCTAGAAAACTGGAAATTAAATTACATTTTACGATATATATATTTTTTCGAGATAAACAGAGGATTGAGAAAACTAAGCAATAAAACACGAAGACGGTAACAGTAAACAGAGATAGAGGAGAGAAAATTTGTAGGGAAAGTGGGACCCAATTCACGTGACGTGGGAGGTGGTTGGCGTATAAGATGACACGTGTAATTGGGCGCATCTGAATATGAGGTTAGGAATGAGCCGATCTATTTCCGAGTCGTTATTGGGCGGCTTTTGAATTGATTTTTGCTGTTTAGTTTATTCAGTTAAATTGTATCTATAGGTCAAGTATCCGTTAATCAAAGTAGTTAAAAATGTACGAGTATTAGATCGAGTCGAGTAAAATTATTTTTAGTTAGACGAGTTGATGAGTCTTATTTTATAATTTAAATTTTATTAAGTTTTTTTATTCAAGTTAAGTTTATGAAATTCAAATCGAGTTTTTGTTCAAATTTAATGGAAAAATATTTATTAAATTATGGTACTAATGAGTTCTAATTTAAACCATTTTTCATAATTATATACGATATACATATATTAGCAAAGTTAAGAGACTCAGCTCCAAAAATTGAAGTCAAATCAAGTTAAAAAATTTTATTTTATTTTTCGAGTTGAGCTGAGTTTTGTTTATTTTTAATTCAAGAATTATCCTCAGAATCATCCAATAATTAAAAGTCAATTTGATAAGTTTTCCAATCAAATCAACTAAACTATTTTTTTCCGGTTGCCCCTTCCGGTTTCCAGGGCTTCGCCTTGACTAATCTGAACCAACCTGCGTCGTAACTTTTTTAATAGTCTTAGGTGATTTGTATCGGTTCATATTTTTTAAACTTTTAAAAAGGTACACACTTTGTAGATGAAGTTGTTCGAACCTGAAACTACTAGAGTAAATATTATATTATTTTTCACTGAAACAATTCTTTGGGTTCAAATCGACTAATTCTTTATTGGTTGATTTCATTTATTTTTCTCTAAAATTGATTCAATTTTAATTTCGATTTTATAAAAAAAATATGAAAGTTGATTTCGATTTCTTCGACTAAATATGTATTAGACTATTAAATCTATTATGCATATCCAAATTATTATTCAAATATTAGAGAAATTATAGATATTTACCTCTTTAATTACTCTCTATCTATCCGAGTAGGTTTAAATTATAGCTATTTGATATCCGTATTCAAATTCAAGTAATATTGACTTAATAAAAATAAATTCGCATTAAAAATTATTATTTTTTATAACGGTCAGATCAACAATTCATAGTTAGAAGATGGAGCAAAAATTTTCAAATAAAAAATAATACAAAAAATTAATTTCGCAAAAGAAAATTCAAACTAAATTTTAATTTTTGAAATAGCATAAGAGCGGAATATTGACCCAAATATTTATTTTAGATTTTTTTATTCCAAAAGTAGGGATATTGAAGAATTATTTTCGGAATTAGGGAACATTAATGTTCACCGTTCAGAACACCACCAGTGCACAGTGTAACACCCGGGTTTGGGGGTCAGGTGAAAATAATAATAAAATAATATTTCGAGTTTCGGGTTGTAATTAAAATAATAAAATATTTTTCATGAGCTTCGTGATTTCAAAATAATTAAAGTTATGTTGGGTCTATCTCCTAAGTCCAAAATTCATGGACTTTAGGGGATGATAGCTTTAGCCATTCATTAATGGCATTTGTGTAAATATTTGGTCTTTACAAATAAAATCTATTTTTTTATTTTATTTCATTATAATTCAAATAGGCAAAATTTCACCATCTTCTTCTCCAAACAAGAAAACCCAAGACAAGAAGCTCTCCCCTCCCCCTTTCACTATTCCATCTTCTTTCTCCTCCATTTTGGCTCGGTTTTGAAAGGTAATTACATTCCCACCTTGCTCTCATCTTCCTCTCTTTGAAAGTACAACTAGTTTTCATTATTGTCCATGTTTTTGGAATTTGAGTTTTTGGGAGTTTTGATTAAAAATGCTACCTTTATTGTTTTTAACTAAAGATTTTGATTTGTTAACAATATATGAGTTGTTTATGAACCATGAGGTCTAACATATATGATTTTTAAAGTGTTTTATTTGGTTTCCCGAATTTGGGTTTTGAGGGGTGTTTGGAAGGGTTTTAAGTTTGGTTGTGGGGTTGCCATGTGTTGGAAAATGGGGGTTGATGGTTATATTATGTTTAGGTAGTGTTTTGAACATGTTTAAGAGTGCTTTGGATGACTACATTGCTGATTTTTGCTGGGTCCTTGTAGAAGTACGAAAATGAGAATTTGGAGAATGAACTTGGCTTTGAATTGTGAGAATTGTAGTGGATTTGTGTGTTGGTGTTAAACTTTAGGTTTGTGGCTGATTTTGAGGTTAATGTATTGTTTTTGAATGGTCAGAGGCAAGAGGAAACAATGGAGAAACTTTGGGCTCAAATCCGGAAACTTGGATGCTTGGTAGGCTAGTCGGCTTGTGCTAAATGGAGTGGTCGGTGAGTGGTTGTTGTTTTTAAATGGTTTTTAAATATTGGTTCAAGCATGTGGACCTAGGTTGGGCTTGGTAAACCTACCTAGAGTTGAGATTAGAGTGGTAGCCTAATATCAAGCTTAGCTTAGAAAACTTTTGGTTGAACTCCTAGTTGCTTGTTATGCCTCTTGTTTATTTGTGTTTATGGTAGTTATGTATATTGTGTTATACATGTTGTTGAGGCATGGTTTGATGCATTGTTATGCATGTGGTTTGGATTGTGAATTGTGCATGATAATGATCATGGTGAGTACGTGCTAAGCACGGAAGTTGTTATGAAATGATGTTGTGAAAGGTCATGGATTGTGTTTAATATTGACACTAGTATGCTTGGGTACAATGATCGATCATTAGGATGTTAGTGTGCACACGAGAGTCAAATTCGCGCGTGGTCTTGGTGACGGTGGTCATCAAGATGGAGTACGGGTTCGCTCGAAAATCTTTATATTAGTCAGTGATGAGTGGAATTCCATCGACGGGCGTGAGGATGAGTGGAATCCCCTCCACGAGAACCAGTGATGAGTGTAATCCCACCGAAGGTAATGGTTGTGTTGGAAGTGAGTTCCAACGTGTTATCCGCGTATTCGAGTCATAGCTAGGTGCCAATATGAGACTTATATATGTGCCATTATGATTTGAGGTGTGTGCCAATATGGATTGATATGTGTTGTTGTTAATACATTGATATATGTATCTTCGTGTGTTGGGCTTATGAGTTGTTGATCATGACATAGTGTTGATTATATGTTCATGCATCATGTATATTATGGCTCTTGTGGATCGGAGGTAAGGTCATGCATTTCATCTTGGTTGTTGCTCGTGCTTGGACCCTGCATTGTCGAAGGTTTGTTTTATGAGCTTACCCTCACTAAGCTTTTATGCTTACGCTCCTTTTTATTCGACAATGCAGATCAGTAGCTTGTGGGTGGCAAGGGAAAGGAAAGGCTTCCAAGTGTCGCTTTTGGTTAGCTCAAGTATGAACTTTAAATTGAAGAATTGTAATAGTCAAACAATTGGGATAGGTGTTGTTGATTTGAATGCTTTGATGTATGTTGAATTGGTTTGGCTCTTGGATGCCTTGTTTGAATTGTAAATCTTGTTTATGTTGCATGTCATGAATGCTTATATGTTTTGTTTCTAAGGCATGAGCCTTTAAGTGCTATGTATGTCTCCCTTTGAGTAAATGTATAAATCTTTTCGGTGCATGATCCTTGTTTGTTGTGAATGTCTTGTATGATGATATCTTGGTGGTTAAAGGTTGTATATATGCTTGTATGTGACTAGGAAAGTCTTAAATTGCATCTAGAGTCGTGTTTGAGGGTCTTTTGTTGAAATTTAGAGTCTTGCAGTGCAGGGCGTATCGATACGCCTAAGGGCCGTATCGATACGATCTTGCCCTTCAGGAATCAGTTTTGGCTTGGTGTATCGATATGTGGGGGTGTACCGATACGCCCAAAGCTCACTGGAAATCTGAGATTTTGGTGAGACTTTGGCGTATCGATACGGGTTTGTCTCGTTGACTGCGAGATGTTGACCGAGGAGGGCGTATCGATACGGTCTCACTGGTTTGACTTGGTGCAGTTGACTTGGTCAAGGTGTATCGATACCCTCTGTAGGTGTATCGATACGGCCTGCCTAAAAAGGAAAAATGGGCTGTTTTAAGGTATTGTTTTGGATGGTCGTTGTTATAATGTTTGTGTTTCCGATGTCGTGATTCACATAGGACCTAATAATGCATTTAGACAAGATATAAATAAAAGAAATTTTCTAGGGTTGCTAACCGAGGTGGGACCTTAACGAGTTTCACATCGATTTTTCCTGTGTAGCCTACTCGGACTGGTCAAACATCCGGACCGGGACGAAGGGGTTACACACAGCCCGTTTTTGAACAGTGTTTCCCAAGTTGGATCACTGTTCAAAGTCGGATGCCTTTCCCCCCCCCCTTTGAAGAAGCCACGCTGCCACGTGGCATTAGCTGGGAGAGCCGGGCACTGTTCAAAGTCGGATTGCCCTCCCCTCGATTTTAAATAGTGCACCGAATATATTAGGAGTGGGTGGCAGGCGGGTCAGGTGGGTGGCAGGCTTTTAAGTTTGAATCTGAATTTTTTTTAATTGGGTGAATGAGAGGTGATAAATTTGTGGTTGAAATTGAAGTGAGTTGAAGATAAATAGGGGTTGTGTTGAAGGTTGAAGAAAGAAGGTAGAAGATAGAAGATGAAGATTTTGAAGAAATTTGGTGAGTATTTATATTTTATTTGAGAAAATTATGTTAAATTTATATTTATATTTGTAATGTATGTATTTTTTCTAGTTACCAAATTTTTTTATTTTTTCAGATTAATAGGGGTTGTGTTGAAGGTTGAAGAAAGAAGGTAGAAATAGAAGAGAAAGATTTTGAAGAAAATTTGTGAGTATTTATATTTTATTTTGAGAAAATTATGTTAAATTTATATTTGTAATGTATGTGATGAGTTCTCAAATGTGACATATTTTATATGCTAATTTTCTAGTTATTAGGACTTCTTGCTGCTTAATACATGCTGCTTTTGCTATATTTTGTGCAGGGATCCAATTCTAGAAATAGCAGTGAAAGGGGGGCATTTCTGCAGTTTTTATTATTATTCTGTCATGACTGGAATCATGGGTACGACACTGGGCACGACGCGTCTGACGTGGCAGTGACGTGGCAATGACGTGGCGACTTCTAGAAGCTTCTGGGACGTTCGGAGAGATCTTATCAGCTTATCCGTTTAGATTTCCTGCATTTAAATTTCAAAACATTTGAATTGTTTTATCTTTACTTTATTATTTTAAATTTTCTTATCTTTTATCTTTGTAATTCCAAGCCTATAAATACCACTCATTGGTAAAGGCTTAGGCATCAATCAAATCATCTTCTAGCTTTGAGTTTCTTTATCTTTGTAAACATTTTCAGTTTTAATCCAAATTCTTTTCTTTTATTTTCTTTGTCTCGTTTATTTTATTTAATTATTTTTTCCAAAACCAAGTTAAGGATGATAATCAATATCATGCTTAGCTAAATCTTTTAAGCCAAGAACCAACCAAGTCAATTCGATTCGTGAGAATTGAACTTGCTTAAATTCTTTTGGGAAATCATTTTTATCTTTCTGCTTAGATAGTTTGGCAATCGGCCTTACTAAAGGTTTTTAACCGTTTTTCAAATCAAAAAGAGCTCGTTGGTCTGGAATCGTTTAAAAACATAGTTGGGAGGAAGGATCGGCCTGTGGCAAATTTTGACTTCATGTGAACACTCTTAGCGGCGGTCCGCTAAGGAAAGATAAAATCAGAAGCGATTCTATTTTAGATAATTTCTGAGTCGGGTTTTTCCTGCTTTTATTCTAAATACTTTAACGTCGATAGACGTCGTTGATTTATTTAAGAACCATCTTTCGAAGATAGACTTGGGAGGATTGGTTACTCGAGAGAGAAACAAGTTACGAGGGGTTGGGCCTCGTAGACTGTAACAGACATGATCCCCGAAATAAAAATCTATTTCAGTGATCGAAAGAATTGAAGGAGATGGTTCAAGGCTATTTCACATACTTGGTTTTCCTTATTATTTTTAATTCTTGCATTTATTTTATTACTTCACTCAATATCAAATCACTTCCCCCCATTTTATTTAATTATTCTGCAGATATTCCTGGGAGTAGTAACCGAAGCAGTCTTCAGTCAATAATTCCAGCTAATCTCCTCGCGGATCGACCCTCTTTCCCTATATCTACTTAATTTCTTTATTTTATTTATTGTTGAAAGAGGTTAAATATATATTTATTTTTGACCGGTTAAACGACGACTTGTCAAAATTGGCGCCGTTGCCGGGGAGATTTATTTTCGGCAATTTTTGACTGATTTTGTTTTATTTTTATGACCAGGAAAAACTCGGGTACTTTAGCTCCATACAACCCGGAAATCGAAGCAAGCGCTCGTAGAACTCACGACGAAACACTTCGACGAAAGAAACAAAGCACACGACGACCCGAACAAGAATCCACCTCCGAAACTACACCAATCGAAGAACCTTCACAGGAACCAGAACCGATGGCGGACCAAACGATTCGAGAGCTGAACGCAGCCCCTACTGTGCAGCAACCGCTCTGGATCGCCTTTCCTCAAGGCGATACTCCCCTCCAGCTCAAAACGGGATTAATTCACCTACTCCCTACCTTTAATGGCCTCCCTACTGAAAGCCCACACAAGCACCTTGCCGAATTTCATATGGTGTGCAGCAGCATGAAACCACAAGGGGTCTCAGAGGACCAAATAAAACTAAGGGCTTTTCCTTTTTCCTTAGCCGGAATGGCTAAAGAGTGGTTATTTTACTTACCTCCAAACTCAATTAATACATAGTCTGACCTTTCTCGTGTTTTTCTTGACAGATACTTCCCTGCAGCAAAAGCGACAAAAATTAGGCGAAACATATTGAGTATCCAACAAATGCACGACGAATCCCTATATGATTATTGGGAAAGGTTCAAGAAGCTGTGCGCAAGCTGTCCGCAACATGGCTTATCCGAGCAGACACTCATTCAATACATATACGAAGGAATGTTACCGATGGAAAAAAAGATGGTAGATGCAGCAAGCGGTGGCGCGCTCGTTAACATGACTCCTACTGCAGCGAGAACATTAATCTCCACAATGGCTGCAAATTCGCAGCAATTTGGTTTTGCAAGTGAACCCAGTCGACGGGTTCAGACAGTAAGCACAATTACATTAGAAAATAAGATTGATAATTTGACTAATATTGTGCATTCACTTGTTTCAGGAGAAATAGGAGTTGCTAAGGCGTGCGGGATTTGTACTATGCAAGATCACGCAGCCGATTTATGCCCACTGCTGAGGGAAACATTTGGTGCCCAAGTCAACGCCTTACACAATTTTCCCGGACCTCACCAAAGGCCATATAATCCACAAAGCAACACGTTCAACCCCGGTTGGAGAGATCATCCTAACCTTAGCTATGGTAATAGGAATCCAAATTTCCAAACTAGACAACCTCCCTACCAAAATCAAGCCCCCCAGAAATCTTCCCTTGAATCTATTGTTGAGAGGTTAGCCGTTTCACAGGAAAAGTTCCAAACCCAAACACAATCTCACCTTCAGGAACTAGACAAACAAGTTAGCCAATTAGCTCAAACAATAGGGCGTCCAGAGTCCCAAGGAAAATTGCCATCACAAACCGAAATCAATCCAAGGGAAAATGTGAGCGAAATCACTTTGCGAAGCGGAACCGTGATAGCACCTGAACCGCCAAAGAAGGACGAGCAAAAATCCGAAGGCTCCTCGGAACACCAAAAAGAAAAATCTCCTTCCACTTCAGGTAACATCAAATCTAAAATTCCTATTTCTACTTACGAACCTGTTCCACCTTTTCCAGGAAGACTAGCAAAAAGAGACAAAAAGGAGGAAGAAAAGGAAATAATGGAGGTGTTCAAAAAAGTGGAAATTAACATTCCACTTTTGGATGTTATTAGGAAGGTTCCTAAATACGCGAAATTTTTCAAAGACCTGTGTACAAACCGAAGAAGGTTTTCGGGAAATAAGAGAGTCAACCTTGGCGAGAATATTTCAGCCATTTTCCAAAGGCCGTTGCCACCAAAGTACAAGGATCAAGGTATGTTTGTGATTCCCTGTAAAATTGGGAATGTTGGGATCAAAAGAGCTATGTGCGATTTGGGTGCCTCCATCAACGTCATGCCTCTAAGTGTTTATAGGAAAATCTCAAATGATCCACTGAAGGAAACTAAGGTAACAGTACAATTGGCTGATAGATCGATTATTTATCCCGAAGGGGTATTGGAAAATATTCTGGTTAAGGTAAATAATCTCATTTTTCCCGCCGATTTTTACATTATTGATATGGAGAATGATCATAGCAACAATGGGTCTGAAATTTTGCTTGGGCGTCCCTTTCTATCAACCGCACACACAAAAATCGATGTTCGTAATGGAATTCTAACCATGGAATTCGACGGAGAGGTAGTGAAGTTTGATGTGTATAAAGCTATGAAATATCCTGATTCTATCGCAAGCCTTAATTTTATTGATATTATAGATCCTTTGGCTAATGATTTTATCGGAACTGATTTATTTCATGATTTTTGTAGGGAATTGGAAGATCTCAACGATGACAACGTAGGCGAAACAATTTCTACTCTCTCTTTAATTTCTGAACTTCAATTAACTCCATCACAATCTAAACCTCTTCCCTCAATTTTGCAGGCACCTCAACTAGAATTGAAACAACTCCCACCACACTTGAAATATGCGTATTTGGGCGACAAGGAAACTCTACCCGTCATCATATCAAGCGAATTTTCGTCACAATAGGAGGAGGAGTTGATAACTACGTTGAGTATCCATAAAGAGGCGATCGGATGGACATTAGCCGATATTAAAGGCTTAAGTCCTTCCACGTGCATGCACAAAATAAAAATGGAGGATGGCGCGAAACCTATCCGAAAGGGACAACGGCGATTGAACCCACCGATGATGGATGTGATAAGACAAGAAATACAAAAATTGCTAGATGTCGATATCATCTACGCAATTTCTGACAGTAAGTGGGTTAGTCCAATTCATGTTGCGCCTAAGAAAACGGAAATAACTGTTGTCGAAAATAATGAAGGGGAAAAGATTCCAAAGAGAGTTCAAAACGGATGGCGAATGTTTATCGATTACAGGAAACTTAATTCTCAAACTCGAAAAGACCATTTCCCTTTACCGTTCATCGATCAAATGATCAAAAGACTTGCTGGAAAAACACATTATTGTTGTCTTGACGGATTCTCTGGATTTTTTCAGGTACCTGTAGCACCCGAAGATCAAGAAAAGACTACATTTACTTGTCCATTTGGCACCTTTGCATATAGGCGAATGCCTTTTGGGCTATGCAACGCTCCATCCACTTTCCAACGTTGCATGCTAAGCATTTTTTCCGACCACATCGAGCGAGATATAGAGGCATTTATGGATTATTTTACCGTTTACGGCGATTCATTTTCTAAATGTCTCTCTAATCTTTCATATGTGCTTAACCGATGCATTGAGTATAATTTAGTTTTAAATTATGAGAAGTGTCATTTTATGGTAAGTAAGAGTTTAGTTCTCGGTCATGTGGTTTCTGCCCAAGGTATAGCCGTCGATAAGGCTAAAGTAGACGTTATTCGCTCACTTCCATACCCCACTTCGGTGAGGGAAATTCGTAGTTTTCTTGGCCATGCAAGATTCTATCGACGCTTCATAAAGGACTTCTCTAAGCTTGCGCAACCACTTTGTCGCCTATTACAAAAAGATGTGCCGTTCGATGTAGACAAAGCTTGTAGAGAGTCATTTGATGAGCTAAAAGCATGACTTATTTCCGCCCCAATTGTGCAGCCCCCGTATTGGTCGTTACCCTTCGAAATCATGTGCGATGCCTCCGATCTAAGTGTAGGCGCAGTGCTTGGGCAAATATCCAAAGACGGACCACATGTTATCGCTTATGCCTCTAGAACTCTTGATTCGGCACATGGAAATTATTCTACAACAGAAAAGGAGCTTTTTGCTGTCATTTTTGCATTAGATAAGTTTCGCCCTTATTTGTTAGGAACTAAAATTCTTATTTTTTCTGATCATGCAGCATTGAAATACTTGATCAACAAAAAGGACGCGAAACCTTGTTTGATTAGATGGATACTCTTGTTACAAGAGTTTGACATACAAATCAAAGACAAGAAGGGCTGCGAGAATTTGGTGGCGGATCACCTAAGCCGTTTAGCGACATCGCCGACCGAACTCCCTTTACGAGATGAATTCCCGGATGAATCGCTAATGGAAGTTAAGGTAACATTCCATTGGTTTGCCGATTTGGCGAATTTCTTAGCCACTGGTAAGGTCCCTAACAATTTGTCTCAATCCGCGGTTAAGCGCATTAAAAGAGATGCTAGATATTATATATGGGATGATCCATATTTGTGGAAATTATGTTCTGATCAAATAATTCGTCGTTACGTAGGTAATAGCGAGGTAATATCTATACTTAAATTTTGTCATTCTTATGCTTGTGGCGGACATTTTGGCCCTAAACGAACTGCGCACAAAATCCTTGAGTGCAGTTTCTTTTGGCCTACTTTATATAAGGATACTTACGATTTTTGCAAATCATGTGACAGATGCCAGCGGGTTGGGAATTTAAGCCGTCGAAGCGAAATGCCATTAAATTCAATACATATATGTGAAGTATTCGACGTGTGGGGACTTGACTATATGGGACCTTTTATTTCATCCTATGGAAATCTTTATATCATTTTAGAGGTCGATTATGTTTCAAAATGGGTTGAGGCGAAAGCCATCCGTGAAAATGATGCAAGAACCACGACTAATTTTTTGTGTGACTTTATTTTTTCCAGGTTTGGGACTCCAAGGGCGATCATTTGTGATAGAGGAACACATTTCGTCAATCGGATTGTCGAAGCTTTGATGAGGAAATACGGCGTGACGCAACACATATCAACAGCTTATCATCCGCAAACAAACGGACAAGCGGAGGTTTCAAATAGGGAAATAAAATCAATCCTAGAGAAAATCGTAAAACCCAATCGAAAGGATTGGAGCTTGAAATTAGTCGATGCGTTATGGGCATATAGAACCGCTTACAAAGGACCTATCGGCATGTCACCTTACCGCCTTGTCTTCGGTAAACCTTGTCATCTTCCAGTCGAACTTGAACATAGAGCATTTTGGGCAGTGAAAGAATGTAATATGGAGATGAATGCCGTTGGCGAAACACGGAAACTCCACATCCAATAACTTGAGGAAATTCGCTGAAACGCTTACGATAGCGCACAACGTTATAAAGAACAAACTAAAGCGTTTCATGACAAGCACATTTCGTTTAAATCCTTTTCAATTGGACAAAAAGTTCTCCTATTTAATTCGAAGTTGCAAATTTTTGCAGGAAAACTTAAGTCTAAGTGGAGCGGGCCGTTTACCGTAGTCAATACCTTCCCTCATGGAGCCGTGGAGATTGAAGACAGCTCAGGTGCACAGTTTAAAGTGAATGGACAGCGACTCAAACCGTTCTTCGAAAGCACACCGTTCGAACAAATTGAAGAAATTATCCTCGAAGAACCAAAAATCTGAGCAATGAATTGGTCGAGCTTAACGACAATAAACAAAGCGCTAAATGGGAGGCAACCCATTGGTTCATTTTTTTTATTTTTTTATTATTTTATTTTGTTTTTCTTCTACTCTCTGCTTCAGTTTATTTCTTTCTTTTTGCCTTAAATAACTTTTCTTTTTTTTTCCACTGCAGGATTTCTTTCGAATGCAGCAAGATTTCTTTTTTTCCCCAGCCAAAGTGCACCGTTTCATTAACCGCGGTGCATTTTAGCACGCTGAATGAACGGTGCACGATAGCCCCAGGACCTTTCCCTTAAACATATCGTCAAAAAAACCCTTCCCCCCTTTTTTTTCCTTTTTTTCCTTCCCGCAAACACCACCAAACCCTAGCAAAGCTCATCCTGCCGCAAAACACAACCAGCCGGATTTCCACCTCCGAAATCAGCCCACGATGCCACGCACAAGACAACAAGCCCGCCGGCTCCCTCAAGAACCACCGTTAGTTATCGGCGGACGGCGTCGTTTCCAACCGCCCCAATTTATGGCGATTAACAACGAGTCTGAATCCTCCGCCATACCTCCTCCTCGCCGCGGAGGTTGTCAACGGCAAGCCACCACTCCGCCGGCCGAAAATCCTATCCCTCCGACTACCGCAGCTCCTCTGCCTCCTTCCCCGAACGTCAGCCGCCGTTCGCGCCGTTCCAACAGCGCCTCCGGTCTAAGCACCAACCGCCGTCTGCCATCCCCACGGTCTCCGTCACCATCATTTTACTCGATGCCCATTGTGGACTCCTCTACACCCTCTCGGCAGCATCCATCACACACCCAACAGAGGGATTCCACAATCCCTTCATTTTCCATGCGTTCTGCCGAATCGGAGCAACACCCCGAGGTAAATTCTACTCCGATTTTAACACGGCCATTGCTAATGTATCACCCCTCTTTTGGTTACACAGAAGATTTCTCGGCCGGTTACGGTTTCCACCACGATCACCAGTCCTCTGCAAACTATCACCATGACGAGCACTCTGCCCAGTAGCATAGCGCATCATCTTTTCCCTCTCCGCCCAGAGGCGACACATGAAATTCAGAAAGAAATAGGTGTGGGCGTAAATACGTGGTTCCGGCCGAAGAAGAACTCAAAGGTTTCCTCATCTTTCCTTCTGATCAGCTTGACCAATTTTAGAATATCAGACATCGACCTTTTCGGGTTTGCAAATTCATTCCACAGCTTACTATTGTTAATCTGAATATCTCTGAATCTGTCACAAACTATTTTAATGCTATTGGTTGGACTGCTTATTCTGAAATAAACTGTGGAACATTTTATGAGTTAGTTTTTGAATTCTACTCTACTTTCTCTTTTGCCGAAACTAGTTACATTACGCCTGATTCCCCTGCTATTATCAAATTTCGGCTATGTGGTGAAAGCTTTGCTATGTCTGTCAATGAATTTAATTTAGCTATTGGTTTTGTGACTAACGTCACAGACCCTGATTATCTGACATCATTGTTTGAGATTCCTGCAGATTTTGATGAAAATGCAGCTTATTTTGAGCTCTCCGGACAAACAGACATAGCCTTCGACCCTCGTTCCACCAAAGCTATTACGCTTCAAGATCCAGGGCTACGTTACGTTTATCGCTTCCTTGCCTACAATTTTTCTGGACGTAACGATGCCTCTGCTACTCTGAGTAAGACCGAACTGTTTTTCTTTTGGTGTATGCATTCAGGAAGAAAGGTAAACTTAGGATTTTGGTTAGCTCGCCAATTCAAAGTCGTCATCCGGTATAATCGCCCCTTAATCCTTGGTCCTTTAATTACTCACCTTGCATCTAGAATAGCTCACTTTGATATTGAGAATTTTGCTTACGCATTTTCTATGGATGCTTTAGATGAGCATTGCTTGGATTCCATGGGACTACTTGATGGACCACCGGATGCGCCCTTCTTCAATCCACCGGGAATTTTAACACCAAGAACGATGAGGGTTTTCGCTCGCAGAAATACCCCACGCGCCCCTCGATCCCCTCCTCCCCAAGAGCAGCCTTCACACGATGTTCCGGATTTCGCTGCGCGCCTCCACGCACTAGAAGACAACATTTACAAAATCCTCTCTTATCTACGTCCTGGGCACGGCCGCGGACGTGGCCTCAATCATCGTTGATCACGGGGAGTTCCCTTTACCCCTCTTTGCCTTACTTTTTAATTCTTTTCTCTGAATTGGGGCAATTCATTTAAGTGAGGGGGAGGGTGCAAAAACACCACTTGTCCTATGCTTGTTTGATAATATGTTTGACTTTGATTAAACTTGAGATGAATTTTTTCTTGCCATTACTTGTTACCCAACATGTTGTACTTGTTCTAGTGCTTAGGAATGATTGAATTGGAGCATTTTGATAATCAAAGGATATGGGTAATTTGCAGTTTGACATCTCTTTTAATTACTCTTGATTATGTTAATTGGATTTCTCGCCTAGCTTAGTCAAATTAGCCCAATTTTGGTAAGATTTGAGCCTTGAGCATGCATTCTTCATATTATGCTCGTTTCTTTTGCTTGAGAGTGTCATCCTGAATTTTAGGAATCTAGAACTTGTGGCTTGCTTACAATTCGAGACTACACTAAGAACGAGGTGGTTTAAAATGATTTAGGCATTAGGCTTTAACCTCTTCCATCCCTTCCATTTTAATTTACCCTTTCTCATCGCCTAGTGAACCTTTGTTAGCCTTACATCCCATTTCATTGGCTTAACCATTTCAATTGATCAAATGCTAGAATCCTTATTAGACATGAAGGAGATACTTTTCAAATAAGGGCATTATTTTTCCAAAAAAATGATGAAAAAACAAAGAAAAAACAGAATAAAAGAAGCAATTGCTTCGGAAAAAAGAGAAAAAAAAACAGTTTCGAAAAGAAGAAAAGAAAAAAATGTGCGTTTGCCCATTTTTAAGCTCCTCATTTGCCTTCTCTGTTTATTGTTTGATATATCTTGCATTGATCATCTTCTTTTGTTTATTTTCTTTCCATCTTTTTACCTTTTTCTAAACCCACATTACACCTTGAATAAAAGACCTAATGATTTTTGCACCTCGATTCTAATAAGTAGTGGAGAATTGAACTTGTTACAAGCCTATGGAAACCTTTGTTCATGCATGACTTAGAGTGCTTTTGCTTCACATTTACCTTTAAACACTTTGAGTGCTCTTGAGTGTACCTTGGTGAGGATTAAGACTAGGTTAGGATTTGATTAATGCTTGATAGGTAATTGGAAGAGATAAGGGTTGTTCTTGCTTACATCCATTTGGTTTGATTATGTTTCTTTCATGACACTCCTTTTGCGCTAGAACTCTTATGATTATGTTTGATGCTTGTAATGGCTTGAGAAATGCATTCTTGGGTTTATGTTTTTTTTCGGACATACTTGAGGACAAGTATGAGACAAGTGAGGGGGAATTTGATGAGTTCTCAAATGTGACATATTTCATATGCTACTTTTCTAGTTATTAGGACTTCTTGCTGCTTAATACATGCTGCTTTTGCTATATTTTGTGCAGGGATCCAATTCTGGAAATAGCAGTGGAATGGGGGCATTTCTGCAGTTTTTATTATTATTCTGTCATGACTGGCATCACGGGCACGACACTGGGCACGACGCGTCTGACGTGGCAGTGACGTGGCAATGACGTGGCGACTTCTAGAAGCTTCTGGGACGTTCGGAGAGATCTTATCAGCTTATCCGTTTAGATTTCCTGCATTTAAATTTCAAAACATTTGAATTGTTTTATCTTTACTTTATTATTTTAAATTTTCTTATCTTTTATCTTTGTAATTCCAAGCCTATAAATACCACTCCTTGGTAAAGGCTTAGGCATCAATCAAATCATCTTCTAGCTTTGAGTTTCTTTATCATTGTAAACATTTTCAGTTTTAATCCAAATTCTTTTCTTTTATTTTATTTGTCTCGTTTATTTTATTTAATTATTTTTTCCAAAACCAAGTTAAGCATGATAATCAATATCATGCTTAGCTAAATCTTTTAAGCCAAGAACCAGCCAAGTCAATTCGATTCGTGAGAATTGAACTTGCTTAAATTCTTTTGGGAAATCATTTTTATCTTTCTGCTTAGATAGTTTGGCAATTGGCCTTACTAAAGGTTTTTAACCGTTTTTCAAATCAAAAAGAGCTCGTTGGTCTGGAATCGTTTAAAAACATAGTTGGGAGGAAGGATCGGCCTGTGGCAAATTTCGACTTCTTGTGAACACTCTTAGCGGCGGTCCGCTAAGGAAAGATAAAATCAGAAGCGATTCTATTTTAGACAATTTCTGAGTTGGGTTTTTCCTGCTTTTATTCTAAATACTTTAACAGTGATAGACGTGGTTGATTTATTTAAGAACCATCTTTCGAAGATAGACTTGAGAGGATTGGTTACTCGAGATAGAAACAAGTTACGACGGGTTGGGTCTCGTAGACTGTAACCGACATGATCCCCGAAATAAAAATCTATTTCAGTGATCGAAAGAATTGAAGGAGCTAGTTCAAGGCTATTTCACATACTTGGTTTTCCTTATTATTTTTAATTCTTGCATTTATTTTATTACTTCACTCAATATCAAATGGCTTCCCCCTATTTTATTTAATTATTCTGCAGATATTCCTGGGAGTAGTAACCGAAGCAGTCTTCAGTCAATAATTCCAGCTAATCTCCTCGCGGATCGACCCTCTTTTGCTATGTCTACTCAATTTCTTTATTTTATTTATTTTTGAAAGAGGTTAAATATATATTTATTTTTGACCGGTTAAACGACGACTTGTCAGTATGTATTTTTCTTGTTGTTACATTTTTTGTTTTTTCAGATTAGTTTTTTTAATTTTATATATGTTAGAATTTTGAAGTTGATGTTTGAAATATTGAAATTTTTGTGTTAAATAGGTTGTTGAAGAGGAGAAGAAGAAATTTTGTGAAGAGTTTGAGAAATAGAGATTTGAAGAAATATAGTAAGTATAATGCAATTTTAATTTGGTGGTTAAATTTTATAAATTTATGAAGAGATTAATTTGTTGTTTTTTAAAATTTTGGAGTTGATATTTAAAAATTTTAATTTTTGAATATTTCTATTGTTGTTAATTTTATGTTAGAATTTATAACATTAATGTTGAAAATGTTTATATTTGGAGTATATTAGGAGTAAAATGAGTATATTTGGAGTTGAATCAAAAATTAATAAAAATCATTTTTAAAATTTATTTGTAATTTATAAAAAACTTAGGAGTTGAGTTGACATAGTAAAAAATATTAAAGATTTTTAATTTAAGAGTTATTAGTAAAAGATGTTTTTTTTTTAAATTTATTTGTAATTTTGAAAAAAAAAATAACTTAGGTTAGGAGTTTGGTTTTGGTTTAGGGTAAACAATATTAATGTTTTAATTTAGGACTTTTTTTAAAAATTTATGTATATACCAATTCTAATTAGGGTATTTATTTTAAGTAGTTTAGTGAATAGTTTGTAAAAATGTTAAAATTGAAGGTTACGAAGCGAAAATAGTAAATTACTGAGTAATTTGAAAAACATTTAAAGTTGAAGAGTTTTAAAGAGAAATTAGTGAATAATATATATAGGGACTAAAGATTAAAATTATATTAGTAGTAGTAGTAAAAAAGATGTTTTTAAATTTTATTTGTAATTTTAAAGAAATTGTTTTATTTAGGAGTTGTTGAAAATTAGTAAATAAATTCGATAAAATTAATTTATAAACTTCAAAGAAATTTAATGAATTTGAGAGTTTTTTTAATCTAGTTTTATTTGTAATTTTGAAGAAATTATTTTAAATTCTAGTTTTATTTTTAATTCGGTAAAATTCAACGAAATTTAAATTCTAAACATTTATTTAGTTATTTAGTTGTGTGAGCAATAAAAATATTAACGAAATTGAGAGTTTTTTAATAATTAGTGACCTTAAAATTGTATTAGAAATATAGATGTTATTAGTCTTCTTTTAATAGTAGTGTAGTTGAATTGAAATTTAAACAAAATTAATTTATAATATCTAGTATTATTTTTAATTCGGTAAAATTCAACAAAATTCAAATTCTAAGCATTTATTTAGTTATTTAGTAGTATTAGTAGTGTAATTAATAAATGTATTAGAATGAAAATTTAATTGCGTAGAATTTTACAAAATTGAGTGTAGGGTTATAATATATTCATACTTATCTTGTAGGATGGCTGAGCAAGCTCCTCTATTGAGATTTCAAGATGAACACATTAGTAGTTTGCCGGTTCCTGAGATGGTACAATTTTGTTAATAATTGATTTATTAGAAATTCAATTGAATTATGTTAATAATATTTTGTTTGGTTTATCCCTTTATTTATTGATGTGTTAATTACAGGATTTTGAGGATACATTTAAACATCGCCTGACCATGGCAAAAAATCCTCCGCACGATCGAATCACTGAATGGTTGCAACAATATGGATTTTATTATGCGACATTCCTTCGAGGGTACAAGTTGGTGCCCTGGTTGATTGCTGCTCTGATTGAGCGTTGGAGGCCGGAAACCCATACGTTCCATATGCCGTGAGGGGAATGCACGATCACACTTGAAGACGTGGTCATGCTTATTGGGGTGCCGGTAAACGAGGCACCATTGATCGGGGCACCATTGACCGGGGAACCTTCGATCGACCAGACTGAAGTTAGACCTGAAGCACTTTGCGTTTTCTCGGGAAGGTGCCGGACAAATCAAATTTGTCAGGAAGTCGCGTGAAACTGAGTTGGTTGCAAAAAGAATTCAATCTCAATGAATATAGTTCGATTGATGCGGTTTATAATGCCAGTCGAGCTTATATTCTGCAGCTCATTGGCGGTATATTGATGCCGGATAAATATGACAATCTTGTACATACACGGTATCTACGCTTTTTGAGGTACCCGTGGGAAGCTGCTCAATATAGTTGGGGGTCGGCCATATTAGCGTTCTTGTATCGTGGGTTGTGCAAGGGCGCTAAAATAGATAATGGTCGTAAGGTTCGAGGTATTGGTGGATGTTTGTTGTTGCTGCAAGCATGAGCTTGGCAGCGACTTCCGTTCTGGACACCGATTACTTGAACACCGGTACAGTTGCCTCTTGTCGCCAGGTAATTATCTTGATTGTAAGTTTAATTTTTTTGGTAATATTAAATTATTTTTTATTAATTAAAACATTAATTGTGAATTTTATGCAGATGGTGCGAGAAAAAAGCGCACACGGGAAATTGATTTGTATTATCAGGAGCGGGTATGTGGTTAACTATATTTTTAACAATTTAGTAAGATAGATATTAATTAATAGTTTTTTTACATTATAATTAGGTTTGATAATAATAATCATTATTTTTGCAGTTTATTTGGATGGCGTACTACGATGATCGCATATTTGTACCAGATGAACTGTTGAAGGATTCTAACATGTGGTGTACGGTTACACCGTTGATCCACTTTGCGATTGTCGAGTTCCACTTTGCAGACAGGGTGCTTAGGCAATTTGGCTTCCACCAGCCTATTTCGTATCCCCACACTCAACATGATTATTTGTACAATTATGATGGACGCGGCAGGGCAGATGTTCTGTGGGAAGTCATACACGCTGAGTACGTTACAATGTGGAACAACAGAAATTCAACGATGCCGTTTCGCGCTGAAATCGAAGAGGACAATTTTGATTTTTAGAGGTTAGAGTACCTGGTTTATTTTTTTAATAATGGAAAGCATTACTTAACTTCGGTCGAAGAATGGGAACAATGTCAAACATTTAAGAAAAAATATGGCGGTAAAGTTGAGTCTTCCAAGACAACAGCAGCGGACGCATCTCAAAATCTCGTTTGGTCTCAAAATTCCGAAGGTTGGCCAACAACTTGGGAACATCCAGTGCGCTCGCCAGTTATTTGGGAAAAAGAACCGACCCCAACACATCATGCAGGAGAAGTGGGCCAGAGCTCCTCCGATACTCACGAGTTTGCTGATGTTGATTTATACACACCCGAGTTTATTCCTCAACAATTACCTCGTTACTCAAACTTTGAACGGAGCATGGATTTGCAGGAAATACAAGAATTCCTGAATTCACCAGAGTTTTTACCTCGTTACTCCACGGGTTGCGTGGACACATACACAACACCGCCTCCTATGCCCTCAGTGAATGAGGAGGATGCTAGAGAGGTGGATGCTGAAGAGGAGGATGTTGAAGAGGTTCTTGAGGAAGAATTGAGGCCACAACGTAAGAGGACCAAAACACACACCTATTTTTCGACCATATCCGCTCATTCCCAAACATTACGTAAGCGGATGCAAAAGAAAAAAGATGTTATCTTTATTTGTGTAATAACTTAGAGTACTGATTGAATTTGAATATTGAATTTTCACCATGTGTTTTTTTTATTTATTATTCGTTCGTTGTTTGGTTAAAATATGATATAAATGGTATATTTTCGGTAAAATAGTGAAAACATAGTAAATGAATTTGAAACGTTCTAAAATTTTGTATGCTATTAGAAATATTGTTTTTAAGCTTTCTGTTAAAATTTGGTAATTTTTGGAAATCGTTTGGTAGATGAATTCGAATAAAAACAGTTTTTAATACTTTACGAAATGGTCACTAATTAGTGAAAACGTAGTAAATGAATTTGAAACGTTCTAAAATTTTGTATGCTATTAGAAATATTGTTTTTAAGGTTTCTGTTAAAATTTGGTAATTTTTGGAAATCGTTTGGTACATGAATTCGAATAAAAACAGTTTTTAATACTTTACGAAATGATCACTAAATAGTGAAAACGTAGTAAATGAATTTGAAACATTCTAAAATTTTGTATGCTATTAGAAATATTTTTTTAAGGTTTCTTTTAAAATTTGGTAATTTTTGGAAATCGTTTGGTACATGAATTCGAATAAAAATAGTTTTTAATACTTTACAAAATGGTCACTAAATAGTGAAAAACGTAGTAAATCAATTCAGACAATATTTTAAATGCAAACATTATATTTCCTGAATTCAAGTACAATCCGCAAATAATCATTGGGCATGGCCACGTATCTTGGTTCATTGGGACATTTTGATTTCGAAAGGCCTTCACCCCTACATATGCTGCATCTCTTGCGTTGGCCTTTCTCTCTGTGAGGAAGATCCATACTCTTGTAGATCTGAGTCGATCTAGGTCGCCCAGTTGGCTTTCTACGTAGTTTCGGATCCGGTAACCATTTATCATGCTCCACTGGCGGCCAATACATAGAATTCGGGATCGGTGGGAACTCAATTTTGTAAATTTCTAACATATGGCTGAGACTGAAGCATTCATCAACAAATGTGTACGGGTCAACGTTGACGAACAAACATGCTGCAACTGCATGAGCACATGGATATCGCCACGCTTGGAACTCGCCACAGTCACACCAGTTACGTCTGAAATCTACTCGAAATACGTTTGAGTGGGGGGCTCCGTGTCGGGATCTAGAAGCAACAACATCGAAAGTCTGATTATGGCGGTCGAATGCGTGAACCACCAACGCGGTTGCACTCTTCACATTTTCATCCATTTTTTCAACCATTTTCTCCGGCCATAGTTGTCCCCTATTTATTAATGACTGCACCTTCTTCCCTTTGACGGCCCAAACCTTATCCAAACGGTAGTATGTCTCTGTTACCAAGCTGGCTATTGGAAGATGACGCGACTCTTTGAGTACTCCATTAATGCACTCTAAAAGGTTGGTAGTCATTTGCCCGTATCGTCTACCACCTTCATCATATGATTGAGCCCTGTTGAGTGGATCGCAAGATCGATATAAACCAAGAGGGGGTGAATTGGAAATTTAAAGGTTTTGTGGTGGAAATTGCAAATTAAAAATAATAGACAAGGGATTTAGAGTGGTTCAAGTTCCAAATGAACTCTACATCCACTACCTTAGCTTCACTAAGGATTTGCAACAATTCCACTAATTGCTCTTCCCCTTTTCTAGGCTAAGAAGGCAACCCTTACAATTTCGGTTGATTTTTCTACCCAAAAATCAACCCAATCCTCACACAAGTGAAAAAAGAAATTTGTTGGCTAATAAGGTATCTCTCAATACAAATGATAGCCCAATTACAAGCACTCAACCCAATTGAACAAGATATGAATGAAAATTACAATTGGAGTTTCTAGACAAAATAGGATTTTTGCACAATTGCTTGGATTTGATGTTTGGATGTTTGCTTTAGGATCAATAGTTGTTGCTGATGCTTTTTGATGTGTCTTTTATACCTCCTCATTGATTTCTAGCCGTTTGGGTGGTTGGGAACATAAATGGAGCCGTTGGAGCCCTCTCTTACCACCATAAATGCACTTCTGCAGCTACCAGTATCGGTACGCGGGAAGGTGTATCGGTACCTGTCTCAGAAAAGAAAGAGTCGTTGTGTGCAATAAATAGGGGGTATCGATATGTGCGTAAGCATATCGATACTGGGTATCGAAACGGTAAAGGCCGTATCGATACCTTTTTCTCAACTTAGCTCACTGTCGAAATCCGTATCGATATGGTAGTTAGGGGTATCGATACTGGTCAACGACATTTTAAAGTTTGGTTACCAACCAACTGACACCAACGGTCATATTCTTAAACCGACTTAATATTAAAAATTATAAAGCCCGTATCGATACGAGGGTTTGCCGTATCGGTACGCTATTTAAACTCTTTGAATTTTAACACAGGGGCGTATCGATACGAGGGTTTGCCGTATCGATACGTGTTCCGACAGTAACCAAGTTTGGCAAAAAGGTATCGATACGCTTGGTAGTGTATCGATACGCCTGAACGATTTTCAATGATTTTGCCTTGGAACACTTAGAAAATATTTTGAGTTTGAGTTTTACAAATCAGTTTTAAAGTGTTGGTGTTTTAAAACTTATTAAGGGACTTATAAAAACAATTTTAAGTTGTTCAAATTGATCCTTAAAGATCTAGTTATATCAAAATCAAACATAGGTTTTACAATCTCCCCCTTTTTGATATAACAAAACCAAAACTTAAAATTTTTGACATTTTTGAAAAACCTTTACAAAGTTAACTCCCCCTTAATATAAGCTTGGTAACCTTTGAGTTAAAATCAAAATATTTGAAGTGTGAGCTAGTTTCTTCTCCCCCTTTTTGTTAGATCAAAAATTCTTTGAGACAATTAAGTGCATAAATAAATCAAAGGTATAATAATAATAAGCAACATAATTTTATTCATCATAGCATCAAACTTGAAATCCAAACAAAAGCAAAAAGAAATCAAACCATAGGTTTAATCCTAAAATAACCTTAATCCTAAAAACATAAAGCATAGGTGCATAAAATAGAAAATCCTAAATGATATGAATGATATGCAAGAAGAAACGTCTAGGCATTGTCTTCGTCATCTTCATCATCTTCATCATCATCTCCCATAGGCTCATTAGCTCGCATACTATTACGCCACTCATCATGGAAAGCGGCAATGGAAATATTCAAGGATTTGTGCCCGCTTTCAAGGGATGTGAGGCGATTCTCCATACCCGTCATCCTTGTATCAAAGGTAGTTTCCATTGAAGTAAGACGAGTATTCATGTCCGTGCGCAACCCGGTAAATTGCTCATTGAGATAGGTCATGAGAGCATCCATGGAGGGTTGTGGGACTTGAGGAGCTTGAGGAACTTGAGGAGCTTGAGCCTCTTCAAGCATGGCAGCGGCTTCCGGTGGTAACTCGGCAAGACGTATCCATTCACCATTAAAATATGAAAACTTTGCCCGAGCAAGAGATCGCTCATCAATGGGATCGGTGAGAGGAGTTGGGTAATCATAAGAGCAATCAATATCCTTTTAAATAAAGAAATAACTCAAAGTCGTACCATATGTAAAGGAGGTGACGAGAGTTGTGTGACGATTTTGCACGAGGTAGACGATCTCTTGGAACATAAGTCGAGCTAAATTTGGTCGCTTTTTCTCACGGAAGCACCGAATCCAAAAATCATCCACTTGACGGATGGTGGAATATTTTCCTCTGGAGGGACGAAACCACCACGACACCATCAAATGTAAGATCCGGTCTTGAGCATTTAGGGCGGTGACGGATCCACTAAGAACATGCCCCAAAGCATGCTCATTATCAAGGCCTTCATCCTCTAATTTGAAAACCTCACAAATGGATTTGACATCAAGAATAATTTTCTTCCCCATGAGGTAGGAGCTAATTGCAACAACTTCCCTATCACGACTGATACATCTTGCATTAGCATAGAAAATCAAAACCAAAAGGCGATAGAAAACACCGGGAATAGAGATGAAATCCATGAAGTTCCATCGACGAAATAACAGAAGATATTCAAACTTAAAACGCTCGAAATTGAGAAAAGGAACGAATATTACCCTTTCGGCAAGGATCTTATAGTTCTCATATTGACGAAAGTGAGTTAGACCCGAATTGCCTTCAAAGGATTGCTCATAGATGATTGAGTAGTTTGGACGAGCAATAGCTCCAAGGGTGGAGGATTCATCGGCTTGATTAACCCTTGAACGCTTCCTCGATTGTTTTTTTTGGTGCCATAATCTAATAGAGAAATTAAGCAAAAAGGATTTCTTCACTTTTGAGTAAAAATCAAGGTAAAAAAAAGTTTTGAGAAAAAAATTTGAAGAAAATTTGAAGAAAAACAAAGGTTTTGATAAAAGATGAAACAACGAGAAAAAAAATCAAAAGAAATTGAAAAAGAGAAAAAAGAAAGATTACCTTGATAGAAACTTGGAAGATTGAAGAAAGACTAGCACAAAAGATGAGAGAGAGAGCACAAAGCCTTGCTTGATTCAAAAACTCTTTTAGAATTGAGTTGAGGTGTGAAAAATATGAAGGAGGAAGGGCCTTTTTATAGGTTAATTAGGTTTTGAAGAGTTTGAATTTAGGTAAAAGTTGAAATCATTAAAAGCTAATTTAATGCCATCAGCGCAGTCGAGTATCGATACGCTTGAGGGTGTATCGATACGGGGATAGAATTGTCTTTTCCGCAAAAATGCCCGTTGGAAAGTCGTATCGAAACGGAGGGGTCTGTATCAAAACGACCCGTATCGATACGAGTTTAATTGTATCGATACCCGTGAAGCGAAGTGAATTCTGGGAAACTGAATGAAGAACAGGTATCGATACGCGTAAGGCCGTATCGATACTGTATGCCCAGAAATGCATATTTGGTTCAAAGAACAACCAAAGGCTCGAACTTAACATCTCCTAAAGGTATGCAAATGATGAATGAGCAGTTCTAAGCATATTTAAACAGAAGCATACTCCCCCTAACTATAGGCATGGATGAAATTAGAAGTCTAAGCATACAAACATGGCATTTCACAAGATCAAGCATATTTAAGCACAAAATAAGTCCTAGAAGGTCAAGATAGGCTAGCTAGACCTAACTCTCTCCTAAGGGACCAAAAAACGCTATTTGTCTAAGGGTTTTGTAAATATGTCCGCTAATTGATTCAAGGTGTCTACATACTCTATAACCACATCTTCCTTAAGGACATGATC
The DNA here is from genome assembly GCA_030270665.1 of Hibiscus trionum. Lineage (NCBI taxonomy): Eukaryota > Viridiplantae > Streptophyta > Magnoliopsida > Malvales > Malvaceae > Hibiscus > Hibiscus trionum. The sequence goes on along the minus strand of BSYR01000017.1, from coordinate 45,124,387 downwards.
TCTAATGAAATGATGCCTTATTTCTATGTGTTTGGTTCTAGAATGTTGGATGGGATTTTTTGTTAAGCATATTGCACTAGTGTTGTCACATTTTAGGGGTATGGTTTCAACTTTAATTCCATAATCTAAGAGTTGTTGCTTCATCCAAAGGACTTGAGCACAACAACTCCCTAAGGATATGTACTCGGCTTCGGTGGTAGATAAGGCTACACTATTTTGTTTCTTAGAGAACCAAGATATGAGCATGCTACCTAGGAATTGACACGTTCCCGAAGTACTTTTCCTATCGATTTTGCAACCCCCATAATCCGCATCCGAGTAAGCATGAAGGTTGAAGGTAGAGTCTCTAGGGTACCAAAGACCTAAACAAGGAGTGTCTCTAAGATACCTAAAGATCCTCTTAACGGCTATAAGGTGAGACTCTCTAGGACTAGCTTGAAACCTAGCACACAAGCAAACACTAAACAAGATATCTGGTCTACTTGCGGTAAGGTAAAGCAAAGATCCAATCATAGAGCGATAAAGCTTAGAGTCAACACACTTACCTCCTTCATCTTTGTCAAGCTTTGTAGATGAGCTCATAGGAGTGGCTTGAGGCTTTGCATTCTCCAAGCCAAACTTCTTGAGCATATCCTTTATGTATTTTGCTTGGTTGATAAAGGTGTCATCCTTCTTTTGCTTGATTTGGAGTCCCAAAAAGAATGAGAGCTCCCCCATCATGCTCATCTCAAATTCACCTTGCATTAACTTAGCAAACTCTTGACAATGACATTCATTAGTAGAACCAAAAATAATATCATCAACATAAATTTGAACTACTAAGATGTCATTTTTATACATTTTTATAAAAAGTGTAGTGTCCACCTTACCTTTTTCAAATCCTTTTTCAATCAAAAAATTTGAAAGTCTTTCATACCAAGCTCTAGGAGCTTGTTTTAAACCATAAAGAGCTTTGGTAAGTTTGAAAACATGATTTGGAAATTTTGAATCTTCAAAACCCAGTGGTTGTTCCACATACACTTCTTCATTTATAAAACCATTTAAAAATGCGCTTTTAACATCCATTTGAAAAAGCTTGAAATTATGATAACATGCATATGCAAGCAACATCCTAATGGCTTCCATTCTAGCTACGGGTGCATAGGTTTCATCAAAATCTATTCCCTCTTCTTGAGTGTAACCTTGTGCTACAAGTCTAGCTTTATTTCTTACAATGTTACCACTCTCATCTAGCTTGTTCCTAAAGACCCATTTAGTTCCTATTGTAGATTGATTACTAGGCCTATCAACTAATGTCCAAACATTACTTATCTCAAATTGATTTAACTCTTCTTGCATAGCCATAATCCAAAAGTCATCTTTCAATGCTTCTTTTATATTTTTAGGCTCTATGCATGAGATAAATGCAACATGGTTCATTAATCTAAGAGAAGAACGAGTGGTTACCCCCTTGGATGGATCACCCAAGATTTCACCATCTTTGACATAGTTCAACTCCCTTGGGTAGCTCACTTCCTTTTCCTCAATAGCCAAGTCCTTCAAGGCTTCAAGAGGTGGATCTTGTGTGTCCTCTTCTTTTGTTGGAATCTCATCCTCCTTTGAAGTTTGACCTCCATCAAAGGCATTTATGATTCTTACATCATCATCATCACAAGAATCCTTCCTAGGAAGGAGGTTATCATCGAATACAACATGAATAGATTCTTCTACTACTAAAGTTCTTTTGTTAAATACTCGATAGGCTTTAGAGGTTAAAGAGTAACCTATAAAAATAGCTTCATCACTTTTTGCATCAAATTTACCTAAGTTGTCTTTTCCATTATTTAAAACAAAACACTTGCAACCAAAAGGGTGAAAATAGCTAATGTTAGGCTTTTTATATTTTAAAATTTCATAAGGTGTTTTCTTTAAAATTGGCCTAATCATCACTCGATTTACAATATAGCAAGCGGTGTTTGTGGCTTCCGCCCAAAAATATTTAGGTAAATTGTTTTCACAAAGCAAAGTTCTAGCCATTTCTTGCAAAGTTCTATTTTTGCTCTCAACTACCCCATTTTGTTGAGGAGTTCGAGGAGCCGAAAAATTATGGCTAATACCATTTTCATTTAAAAAATCTTCAAACCCCAAATTTTGAAACTCGGTTCCATGATCACTTCTAATATGTGAAATTTTTAGTTCAAGATCATTTTGGGTTAATTTTGAAAATGTGATGAATTTTTCCAAAGCCTCATCTTTAGTACTTAAAAAGAGAACCCAAGTAAATCTAGAAAAATCATCAACAAGTACAAAAGCATAAGACTTACCACCCAAGCTCATAGTCCTAATTGGCCCAAATAAATCCATATGGATTAGTTGTAAGCATCTACTAGTAGAAACATCATTAATGGATTTAAAAGAAGACCTATGTTGTTTACCCTTTGAGCATGCATCACAAATTTTATCATTTGAAAATTTTATCTTGGGTAAACCTCTAACTAGGTTAAGAGAGACTAGTTTTTCCAAAACACTTATGCTAGCATGTCTTAGTTTCCTATGCCACAACCATGCATCATTTTCATTTTGTGCAACTAAGAATGCATGAGATGTATGTATGTCATCTAGATGCACCATATATATGTTTCCTATGCGATGACCTATGAGCATAATATTATTAGATTTAATGTCTATAATTTTGCATCCATTTTTATCAAATAAAATATTAAATCCTTTATCACACAATTGACTTATGCTCAATAAGTTGTGTTTAAGACCATCGACATATAATACATTTTCAATGAGAATAGTAGAGTGATTACCTATGGAGCCAATACCTTTAATGTGGCCTTTGGAGTTGTCACCAAATGTTACTACTCCTCCACTTTTTGGCTTTAGATCCATGAATCTACTCTTGTCTCCGGTCATATGCCTCGAGCATCCACTATCAAGGTACCACGAGTTTTGACTTTGTGCTTTGGCCTTGTAGCAATGCTCCCCCTACAAACAAAGATATTAAACTTTGGTTTTTGGTACCCAAATCATTTTGGGTCCATGAGTGTTAGCTCCCAAAACCTTGGTTCCCTTAGGAATCCAAGATGACATAGCAATAATATTATTAGATTTTACAAGTTCCTTAGGAACCCATACACTTCTAATTCTTTTAGCTTTACTATGTCTAGGGTAGCTACCTTGTTTGTAGTAGTTAGTCTTTTTCTTAGGTTGGTGTGTTCTAGAGGATTCACCTACTTCATGCTTGACACTACCAACATTTTTTAAAGACTTTTTGAGCTCATTTAGCTCACCCAACACCTTTTGGTGTTCATTATTACATTGAGATAAAAGATTATTAAGATCAACATTCTCATCTTGAAAGAATTTTAGTTCATCTTTTAATCCTAATATCTTTTTCTCAAATTTTGAATTAGCTTGAGTGAGTGAGTCATTTTTCTCATTTAATTCTAAAATGATCTTTTTATTCCTAATGACCGACTCTTTATATTTCTCAACTAATTCATCATAGACCTCTTGTAACTCGTCATATGCATCATTTACTTCTTCATATGAAAAATCTAAAGTAGATGAGTTAGAGGTTACCATGGAGGAATCTTCCTCAAGTGCCATGAAGCATAGGTTAGCCACTTCTTGTTCGTCATCCTCCGATGACTCCTCATCACTCCAAGTAGCAAGCTTGGCTTTGAGTTTTTTCTTCTTCTCAAAGCCCTTCTTCTTGAGTTGAGGGCACTCTGAACGTATGTGGCCGGGTTGTTTGCACTCAAAGCAAATGATTGGATCCTTTCCTTCTTCTTTGTTCTTGCTTTTAAAGTCCATCTTCCTTTGGATTTTTCTTCCCCGGTTGGACCTCATGAAACGTGAGAATCGTTTGGCTATCATAGCCAATTCTTCAAGTTCATCCTCCTCACTAGATGAGCTCTCATCATGTTGTGAAGCTTTAGCCTTGAGAGCTAATCCCATCTTCTTCATCTTCTCAACCTCAAGCTTCTCTATCCTTTTCTCTTCTTTCTTCTTCTCATCTTCCCTTCCTTGCTTCATGATCTCATGAGTAAGGAGAGAACCCACAAGCTCATCAAGCTTCAAAGTTTTCAAATTCTTTGCTTCGATGATAGCGGTTCTCTTCCCATCCCAAGACTCGGGAAGTGAATAGAGTAGCTTCCGGACGAGTTTGTCTTCCGGTATGATCTCTCCAAAGCCCTTTAGCCCATTGACAATCGTGGAGAAATGATGTAACACCCGGGTTCGGGGGTCGGGAGAAAATAATAATTTTAAAAATAGTTCAGGTTTCGGTTCCAAATTTTTAAATAATAAAATAATGGTTTGGGCCTCAGGTTTTAAGACAAATAAAAATTAGTTGGGCCATTTTCAAGACAAGCCCAATTTTGCCAAGGTGTCATCCATTGTAGTTCCATTATTTCATTAAGGGTGTTTTGGTCTTTTGACCCCCCATTTTAAACAAACATAAACTATTCACTTTGCTCATCTTCTACCTCTCTCCACCCCCATCTCTTTCCAACGACACAAATACACCTCCCACCTTGAGCTACTATTCCATTCCATAGCTCACTCGTTTTTGAAGCTTTCTCAAAGGTATGGACATTTTTGACTTGCTCTCACCTTCCCCTCCTTGGAAGTACCACTATTTTTCATTTTTAACCATGTTTTGAAATAGGGGCTTTTTGAGAGTTTTGATTTAAAAATGGTGCCTTTGTTGTTCTTGACTTAATGTTTTAAGTGATTAATGATAGACATGTTGTCTAGGAAGCATGAGGTCCAATTGGTATGATTTTTAAAGAGTTTTGTAAAGTTTCCCGGATTTGGGTTTTGGGGAGGTTTTTGAGAGGTTTTAAGTTGAGTTTTGGGGGTGTTTTAGGTGAAATCTTGAGGGCTGATGGTTAGGGTATATGTAAGTAATGTTTTGAAGGCTTTAGGGAGTAATTTGAGGGTTGAAATCAATGGTTTTGAGTGGTGCTTAAGGGCTGCTCGGATTTTTGGAGTTTTGAGCTAGTCTTCAATGGAAAATTGATGTCTTGAGATTGGTATTTAATCCGGATTGATTATTTTAGAATATGGACTGATTTGAGATTTATTTGCTTGGTGTTGGAATGGCTAGAAGCGAGAAATTTGGTTGGTGAAGCTTCGGGGAAAAATCTGGGGATTTCGGAGTCTTGAGCTTGGTCTTCGATCTTCTCTTGGGTAGCAACAGTGAGTAGAATTATTGGTTTTTTTACTTTGTGCTCGATAGAGATTCCTTTGGGGTTTGGGTGGAACCTTGAGAGGTCACATACACCCGTGTGTAAGCCTCTCTACTCTCATGTGTTGTGATATATTGATTGTGGATGCGTTGTGGTTATTTGAATGCATTTTAAGTTGTTGATGTTGTAGTCGTGTTGAGTTCGTGCCTCACGTGATGGTGGTCTAAACTACGGTGATGTGTAGTCCCACCGGTAGTGACTAGTAGGGTAGTACTTTGATGTGTAGTCCCATCGGAAATCTACTAGTCGAAACGGTGATGTGTAGTCCCACCGTACGTATATGTTGGTTGTGCTTGTGCAAACCAAGTGTTGTGGTCGAGATAGACCCTTGTGCATCCATTGCTTTCTTGCATTTAAATCGTGTTTTGGAAAACTGCATGTTGTGAATTGTAGAGCCTCTCTCACTAAGCTAGATTGCTTATGCTCTTTGTTTCCAACGTGCAGATCGCTAGAGTTCGGGAGGCGAGCGGGCGAGGGAGGAGCTTTTGGAGTTCTCAAGCAAGTCTAAGTATGGTTTGCTTTTGTAATAATGTCTAGACAATGGGGTGTAGAGTGTTAGGAGTTGGGGTCAAACTCCTTAGGAGGTTATGCTTGAAATTGTTAAACTCATGTTGTGTTATGCTTTTGCTTCTTGGATTATGTCTTATGTCTTTTATGTGGTTTGTTTGCATATGACTAAACTTGTATGATGTTGGCCCATGTATGCCTTATGTTTGACTATATCGTGGATGATGTCTTGTGCTTGCTAAACATGCTTCCTTGTGGAATTGTATGGAGTCTTGTTTGTATGTTTTCGTTAGATTAAAAGCCTCCCATGTTAAGTCTCAATTGTGTTTGATGCATGTATGTTTGTTTATGCTTAGGAGTGTCCAAAAGTGCATTTAGAGTCATGTGAGAAGTTACCATGTAATGAAATGAAGAGTTGCAGAGCAGGGGTATCGATACGGTTAGACCCGTATCGATACGACCTTCTTACTCCAGGCCTTTCGTTTCGATACGCGGGGAGACGTATCGATACCATTTTGGACACTGGAGCTACTGCCCAACTTGGTATCGATACCGGTCTCAGGCATATCGATACCATTTTGGTCACTGATGACACTGTCCAACTTGGTATCGATACCGGTCTTTGGCGTATCGGTACGGCCATCTTAGCGTTGACTGTGAGAAGTCAACCCTTGGGGAGGGTATCGATACACTCCTTGGGTGTATCGATACGGTCTCCATAGGCTGACTTTGACTTTATGGCCGAGTCAAGGTGTATCGGTACACCCCTTAGGTGTATCGATACCGCCTGTAGTTTAAGTCAAAAATTGGGCCGTTAAGTGTTGGTTTGGGTTTGTTTGATATTCTCATGTTTGTTGTTCCGCTGTATGGTCACTTAGGATTTAATACTCATCTAGACAAGACTTAAAATGAAAAAAAAAACAGATAGGGTTGCTAACCGAAGGGGAGCCTTAACGGGTTTCACTTCAGTTTTCCCCGTGTAGCCCACTTGGACCGGTCATCCGGCCAGACCGGGACGAGGGGGTTTCATTTATTGGTATCAGAGCCTGAGGTTTTCGAGACCTCGGGCAGGTAAGTGAGGTAAGTTAAGGAATTATGAGTGTTTTGCCACGCATGTCTAAATTTTGCTTTAGCACGGTGTATGTATGCATGCTATGGTGACCTTGCTGTTGTTCGAGAGTTGGTTTGAGTCCCTATTGTTAGGCATTGTTGTCAAAATAAAAAGGGAAAATTGTTTTGGTTTAAAGAGCTTGAGAACCGGAGTCCTTTGCCCCTTGCTAACCTAACGTTTCTTTGTTGTTGTGTGTTTGTTGTTTTAGATTACTTTAATTGCTATGGTGAGACCGAGGGGACGGCCTAGGGCGGGTGACCAGGCACCCGAGAACGTGCCTCCTGCTCTTAATGCTCCTGGTGGTAATGGGGGGAATGTCGGAGGTGATGGTAATGGGCCTCAGGCTGAGGCTAATGTGGGAGGTAATGGGGCTCAAGCGGGCCAAGGTCAGGCAGGCCCAGATGTGGCTCATTTGATCCAGACTATAGCCGGAGCTTTTCAGACAGCTTTGGCCGGTATGCAAGCTGCAGCACCACCTCAGGGTGCGGGGACAGGATTCCCCCTAGAGAGGCTTCGCAATTTGGGGGCAGTTGAGTTTCGTGGGTTGTCTCCGGAAGGTTCGGAAGGGTGGCTTGAGAGCACTACTCGCATCTTGGGTCAGATGGAGTGTTCAGATGCCCGCAAGTTGGGATGCATCGTCTCATTGCTTCAGGGAGACGCTTATACTTGGTGGACCACTGCTATTTCTGGTATGGCCGAGACAGATATCACATGGGAATTTTTCAGGAATGCCTTCAAGAGGAAGTACCTCGGGGTTCGGTACTTGGATGAAGAGAAAAGGGAGTTCATGGCTCTAGTTCAAGGCCATATGACTGTGTCCGAGTATGAGATCCAGTTTGTGAGGTTGAGCCAGTACGCGCCAGAGTTGATTCCGGATGAGAAGGAGCGATGTGAGCGTTTCAGATATGGATTGACTACTGATGTGAAGACCTACATGTTGGCCGCCGACTACACTGAGTTCGATGTCTTGGTTTCTAGGGCCAAGGATGTAGAGCAAAACTTGAGCTCTAGAGCACGAGCTAGTGGGTCCGACTCCGGGAAGAGACATGCGAGCTGGGATAGAGATCATGCCAAGAGGCATAGGGATAGGAGGTACCAGCCGGACACGAGGCCTAGAGGTGGTAACCATGGTCAGGGCCGTCGGGCACATTCCGGAGTGCGCTAGGTGCGGGAGACGCCACCCAGGAGAGTGCATGGGTATGTTTGGGGCGTGTTGGAACTGTAGCTCCCGAGACCATTTGAGGCGTGATTGTCCACACCCAGTTAGAGGAGGACCGGCTCCAGCGAGAGGTTTTGAGCATCAGAGAGGTCGTGGGCGCGGCCGTGGGAACTTCCAGCCAAGGAATGAGGGTCAGAGGAACTTGGCTCATGTGGTAGCAGTCCAGCCCGAGGGAGGAGGACCAGCTAGGGTGTACGCTCAGCGAGAGGCTGGGAATGACACTGATGTCATTGCAGGTAATTTCACATTACAGTCTTTGAGTTTGCTTTCTCTAATAGATTCGGGGTCAACGCATTCGTATATTTTGGGTGAGCATGCAAAGTCATTAGGACTACCTTGCGATTGGCTAGAGGTAGGTGTAAATGTCACTAGCTCTTTTGGTGATACAGTGGTAGTTAGGAAAGTGTATAGGAGGTTTCCCCTGATGATTCAGGGCCACGTATTTCCGGTCGACATGATGGAGCTACCCTTTTATGGCTTTGATGTGATTTTGGGCATGGATTGGCTTGTAGAGCATAGAGCTAGGGTTGACTTTGAGACTAAGAGAGTCTCTTTGAGGCTTGCCGATGAATTTGAGGTTGTGGTAGTTGGGGAGAATGTTAAGTTTTTGTCCAACGTGGTTTCGGCTTTGGAAGCTCAGAGGTTGTTGAGTTTAGGGTGTCAGGCTTACTTGGCTTACGTAATGAACCCGGATATGAGTGAGGTGAGACCTCAGGACATCAGGACTGTGTGTGACTTTCCGAGTGTTTTTCCGGAAGAACTACCAGGCTTGCCTCCAGATAGAGCAGTTGAGTTTGCTATTGAAACCTATTCTAATTCCGCACCGGTGTCGATTGCTCCTTATAGAATGGCACCGAAGGAGTTGAAAGAGTTGAAGACACAGCTTCAGGAGTTGACTGATAGAGGCTTTATTAGGCCTAGTGTTTCCCCGTGGGGTGCTCCGGTCTTGTTTGTGAAAAAGAAGGATGGTAGCATGAGAATGTGCATAGACTATAGACAATTGAATAAGGTGACGGTGAAAAACAAATATCCCTTGCCGAGGATAGATGACTTGCTAGACCAGTTGAGGGGTGCTTCCGTGTTTTCAAAGATTGATTTGAGGTCTGGGTATTATCAGTTAAAGGTAAAGGATGTGGACATACCGAAGACAGCTTTTCGCACACGATACGGGCATTATGAGTTTTTGGTAATGCCTTTTGGATTGACCAATGCCCCAGTAGCTTTTATGGATATGATGAACCGGGTGTTTCATAAGTTCTTGGACAGGTTTGTGGTAGTGTTTATTGATGACATCCTAGTGTACTCTGGGACCGAAGAGGAGCATGATGAACACTTAAGGTTAGTGCTTCAAACCCTACTTGAGAATCAGTTGTATGCCAAGCTAAGCAAGTGTGAGTTTTGGATTAGTGAGGTGGTCTTCCTTGGCCACGTGATCTCAGCTAGTGGGATTAGTGTAGATCCCAAGAAGATTGAAGCCATTGTAAATTGGAAGCAACCAAAATCAGTGACAGAAATCCGCAGTTTCCTAGGCTTGGCGGGATACTATAGGAGGTTTGTTGAGGGGTTCTCGAGGATAGCGGCTCCGTTGACCAAGTTGCTACAGAAGAATGTTCCGTATGAATGGTCAGATGCAAGACAAGAAGCGTTTGAGAAGTTGAAGAAAGCTTTGACCGAAGCTCCCATTTTGATTCAGCCCGAGCCGGGGAGAGAGTTTGTAATTTACAGTGATGCATCTTACGTGGGGCTAGGTTGTGTACTTATGCAAGGAGGTAAGGTAGTGGCATATGCTTCCCGACAGTTGAAGGTTCATGAGAAGAATTACTCTACACATGACATAGAGTTAGCCGCAGTGGTGTTCGCGTTGAAAATTTGGAGACACCATCTCTATGGTGAGAAGTGCACTGTGTACACCGACCACAAGAGCTTGAAATATTTGATGTCCCAAAAGGAGTTGAATCTTAGGCAACGAAGGTGGTTAGAGCTCCTTAAAGATTATTACCTTACCATAGAGTATCATCCGGGCAAGGCAAATGTGGTGGCCGATGCCTTGAGTAGGAAGGTGGTCGTTGAGTTGCGAGCAATGTTCGCAAGGTTGAGTGTGTCTACAGATGGTGGGCTAGTGGCCGAGCTTCAGGTTAAGCCATCATTGGTTCAGTTGATTTGTGAGAAGCAGTTGCGAGATGAGTCCTTGGCACCTCACGTGCAAGACATAGCGGAAGATAGGCCTACCGAGTATTGCTTTGGAGAGAATGGGATTCTATGTTTCAAGGATAGGATAGTGGTTCCGGAAGATGCCGAGTTGAGGCGTACGATTTTGTGTGAGGCTCACAATAGCCCTTTTGCTATGCATCCGGGTAGCACGAAGATGTATCGAGGATTAAAGGAAGAGTATTATTGGGTTGGTTTGAAAAGGGATGTAGCCGAGTTCGTAAGTAAATGCATGGTTTGTCAGAGAGTCAAGGCTGAGCACCAGTTTCCCTCAGGGTTGTTGCAACCGTTGAAGATTCCAGAGTGGAAGTGGGAGCGTATCACTATGGACTTTGTATCAGGACTTCCGTTGACTCCTTCGAAGAAAAATTTAGTGTGGGTGATTGTAGATAGATTCACCAAGTGTGCACACTTCATACCGGTTCATACCACATATACGTTGGACAAGTTGGCCGAATTGTATATTCGGGAGATTGTGAGACTACATGGGGTACCGAAGTCAATTGTGTCAGATCGAGATCCGAGATTCACCTCTAGATTTTGGGAGTGTTTGCATCGAGCCTTAGGCACTTGGTTGAACTTCAGCACTTCGTATCATCCGCAGTCAGATGGACAGTCTGAGAGAGTGATTCAGATTTTGGAGGATATGTTGAGGTGTTGTATCATTGACTTTCAGGGGTTATGGGAGAAACACCTACCATTAGTGGAATTTGCGTACAACAACAGCTTCCAGTCAAGCATTCAGATGGCTCCGTATGAGGCCTTGTATGGTAGGAAGTGTAGGACCCCGATTTGTTGGGCCGAGGCCGGACAGAAACTTGTGCCGATGCCCGAGTTACTTAAGGGAACCACCGAGAAGGTGAAATTGATATGTGATCGCTTGAAAGCGGCATCAGATCGGAAAAAGTCCTACGCCGACTTAAAAAGAAAGGAAGTAGAATACTCCGTGGAGGATAAAGTGTTCTTGAAAGTCTCACCTTGGAAAAAGGTGATGAGGTTTAGGAGGAAAGGCAAGTTGAGCCCAAGGTACATAGGGCCTTATGAGAAAGTTGAGAGAATTGGTCCGGTTGCATATAGATTGAGACTCCCAGTTGAGCTAGAGAAGATTCATGATGTATTTCATGTGTCGATGCTTAGGAGGTATAGGTCGGATCCGTCCCATGTCATGCCAGTGGAAGAAATAGAGATAAATCCGGACTTGTCTTACAATGAGGAACCAGTTGAGATACTTGCTTCTGATAGCAAGGTGTTGCGTGGCAAGACTATAGAGTTAGTCAAAGTCTTATGGAGACATAGAGGCGTGGAGGAAGCCACGTGGGAGAGGAAAGCCGACATGCTTGAGCAGTTTCCGTATTTGTTTCCGTCAGGTAATTTCGAGGACGAAATTCCTTAAGTAGGGGAGAGATGTAACACCCGGGTTCGGGGGTCGGGAGAAAATAATAATTTTAAAAATAGTTCGGGTTTCAGTTCCAAATTTTTAAATAATAAAATAATGGTTTGAGCCTCGGGTTTTAAGACAAATAAAAATTAGTTGGGCCATTTTCAAGACAAGCCCAATTTTGCCAAGGTGTCATCCATTGTAGTTCCCTTATTTCATTAAGGGTGTTTTGGTCTTTTGACCCCCCATTTTAAACAAACATAAACTATTCACTTTGCTCATCTTCTACCTCTCTCCACCCCCATCTCTTTCCAACGACACAAATACACCTCCCACCTTGAGCTACTATTCCATTCCATAGCTCACTCGTTTTTGAAGCTTTCTCAAAGGTATGGACATTTTTGACTTGCTCTCTCACCTTCCCCTCCTTGGAAGTACCACTATTTTTCATTTTTAACCATGTTTTGAAATAGGGGCTTTTTGAGAGTTTTGATTTAAAAATGATGCCTTTATTGTTCTTGACTTAATGTTTTAAGTGATTAATGATAGACATGTTGTCTAGGAAGCATGAGGTCCAATCGGTATGATTTTTAAAGAGTTTTGTAAAGTTTCCTGGATTTGGGTTTTGGGGAGGTTTTTGAGAGGTTTTAAGTTGAGTTTTGGGGGTGTTTTAGGTGAAATCTTGAGGGCTGATGGTTAGGGTATATGTAAGTAATGTTTTGAAGGCTTTAGGGAGTAATTTGAGGGTTGAAATCAATGGTTTTAAGTGGTGCTTAAGGGCTGCTCGGATTTTTGGAGTTTTGAGCTAGTCTTCAATGGAAAATTGATGTCTTGAGATTGGTATTTAATCCGGATTGATTATTTTAGAATATGGACTGATTTGAGATTTATTTGCTTGGTGTTGGAATGGCTAGAAGCGAGAAATTTGGTTGGAGAAGCTTCGGGGACAAATCTGGGGATTTCGGAGTCTTGAGCTTGGTCTTCGATCTTCTCTTGGGTAGCAACGGTGAGTAGAATTATTGGTTTTTTTACTTTGTGCTCGATAGGGATTCCTTTGGGGTTTGGGTGGAACCTTGAGAGGTCACCTACACCCGTGTGTAAGCCTCTCTACTCTCATGTGTTGTGATATATTGATTGTGGATGCGTTGTGGTTATTTGAATGCATTTTAAGTTGTTGATGTTGTAGTCGTGTTGAGTTCGTGCCTCACGTGATGGTGGTCTAAACTACAGTGATGTGTAGTCCCACCGGTAGTGACTAGTAGGGTAGTACTTTGATGTGTAGTCCCATCGGAAATCTACTAGTCGAAACGGTGATGTGTAGTCCCACCGTACGTATATGTTGGTTGTGCTTGTGCAAACCAAGTGTTGTGGTCGAGATAGACCCTTGTGCATCCATTGCTTTCTTGCATTTAAATCGTGTTTTGGAAAACTGCATGTTGTGAATTGTAGAGCCTCTCTCACTAAGCTAGATTGCTTATGCTCTTTGTTTCCAACGTGCAGATCGCTAGAGTTCGGGAGGCGAGCGGGTGAGGGAGGAGCTTTTGGAGTTCTCAAGCAAGTCTAAGTATGGTTTGCTTTTGTAATAATGTCTAGACAATGGGGTGTAGAGTGTTAGGAGTTGGGGTCAAACTCCTTAGGAGGTTATGCTTGAAATTGTTAAACTCATGTTGTGTTATGCTTTTGCTTCTTGGATTATGTATTATGTCTTTTATGTGGTTTGTTTGCATATGACTAAACTTGTATGATGTTGGCCCATGTATGCCTTATGTTTGACTATATCGTGGATGATGTCTTGTGCTTGCTAAACATGCTTCCTTGTGGAATTGTATGGAGTCTTGTTTCTATGTTTTCGTTAGATTAAAAGCCTCCCATGTTAAGTCTCAATTGTGTTTGATGCATGTATGTTTGTTTATGCTTAGGAGTGTCCAAAAGTGCATTTAGAGTCATGTGAGAAGTTACCATGTAATGAAATGAAGAGTTGCAGAGCAGGGGTATCGATACGGTTAGACCCGTATCGATACGACCTTCTTACTCCAGGCCTTTCGTTTCGATACGCGGGGAGACGTATCGATACCATTTTGGACACTGGAGCTACTGCCCAACTTGGTATCGATACCGGTCTCAGGCGTATCGATACCATTTTGGTCACTGATGACACTGTCCAACTTGGTATCGATACCGGTCTTTGGCGTATCGGTACGGCCATCTTAGCGTTGACTGTGAGAAGTCAACCCTTGGGGAGGGTATCGATACACTCCTTGGGTGTATCGATACGGTCTCCATAGGCTGACTTTGACTTTATGGCCAAGTCAAGGTGTATCGGTACACCCCTTAGGTGTATCGATACCGCCTGTAGTTTAAGTCAAAAATTGGGCCGTTAAGTGTTGGTTTGGGTTTGTTTGATATTCTCGTGTTTGTTGTTCCGCTGTATGGTCACTTAGGATTTAATACTCATCTAGACAAGACTTAAAATGAAAAAAAAAACAGATAGGGTTGTTAACCGAAGGGGAGCCTTAACGGGTTTCACTTCGGTTTTCCCCGTGTAGCCCACTTGGACCGGTCATCGGGCCAGATCGGGACGAGGGGGTTACAAACGATCAAACATCTTTGACACCGTCTCATCGGGCTCCATCTTGAAGTTTTCATAACTAAGATTGAGAATTCCAATCTTAGTTTCTTTAACATCGTTGGTGCCTTCATAAGTAGTCTCAAGAGTGTCCCACACTTCTTTGGCACTTTCAATTGATGAGACCTTTGAATAGATGTCCGGACCGAAAGAACACAATAGCATGTGGAGAGGTTTATCATTGACTTGAATCTTTTTCCTCTCCTCTTCACTCATCTCCAATTTCTTCTTCAAAACCATCTTGCCTTCACCATCTTGCTTCAAAGGAATATATGGCCCATCTTCAATGACATCCCACACTAGATAGTCATTTGACTTGATGAATAGACGCGTTTTATTCTTCCAAAAAGAATAGTTATCCACGTTGAAGAAAGGAGGCTTTGTAGTGGATTGTGACTTGTACATGCCCGAACCGGAGGTTGAAGCCATCTCTTGATATTTTGATGATCACACTCTTCCAAGGAACTCCTCTTGTGGTTGTTAATCCTCAAAGAGGTAGGCTCTGATACCAATTGTTGAGTGGATCGCAAGATCGATATAAACCAAGAGGGGGTGAATTGGAAATTTAAAGGTTTTGTGGTGGAAATTGCAAATTAAAAATAATAGACAAGGGATTTAGAGTGGTTCAAGTTCCAAATGAACTCTACATCCACTACCTTAGCTTCACTAAGGATTTGCAACAATTCCACTAATTGATCTTCCCCTTTTCTAGGCTAAGGAGGCAACCCTTACAATTTCGGTTGATTTTTCTACCCAAAAATCAACCCAATCCTCACACAAGTGAACAAAGAAATTTGTTGGCTAATAAGGTATCTCTCAATACAAATGATAGCTCAATTACAAGCACTCAACCCAATTGAACAAGATATGAATGGAAATTACAATTGGGGTTTCTAGACAAAATGGGATTTTTGCACAATTGCTTGGATTTGATGTTTGGATGTTTGCTTTAGGATCAATAGTTGTTGCTGATGCTTTTTGATGTATCTTTTATACCTCCTCATTGATTTCTAGCCGTTTGGGTGGTTGGGAACATAAATGGAGCCGTTGGAACCCTCTCTTACCACCATAAATGCACTTCTGCAGCTACCAGTATCGGTACGCGGGAAGGTGTATCGGTACCTGTCTCAGAAAAGAAAGAGCCGTTGTGTGCAATAAATAGGGGGTATCGAAACGCGCGTAAGCGTATCGGTACTGGGTATCGAAACGGTAAAAGCCGTATCGATACCTTTTTCTCAACTTAGCTCACTGTTGAAATCCGTATCGATACGGTAGTTAGGGGTATCGATATTGGTCAACGACATTTTAAAGTTTGGTTACCAACCAACTGACACCAACGGTCATATTCTTAAACCGACTTAATATTAAAAATTATAAAGCCCGTATCGATACGAGGGTTTGCCGTATCGGTACGCTATTCAAACTCTTTGAATTTTAACACAGGGGCGTATCGATACGAGGGTTTGCCATATCGATACGTGTTCCGACAGTAACCAAGTTTGGCAAAAAGGTATCGATACGCTTGGTAGTGTATCGATACGCCTGAACGATTTTCAATGGTTTTGCCTTGGAACACTTAGAAAATATTTTGAGTTTGAGTTTTACAAATCAGTTTTAAAGTGTTGGTGTTTTAAAACTTATTAAGGGACTTATAAAAACAATTTTAAGTTGTTCAAATTGATCCTTAAAGATCTAGTTATATCAAAATCAAACATAGGTTTTATAGGCCCATCTCTCTCTCTCGATGCTGTTGGCCTAACTCCAAACACGCTCGCCATATTTTATTAAACCCTCCATCTTCCTTTCAAATTTTGGCCATAGTAATTGATACCCTGTGCCATAATTATTGTTTGACTTAGCATTAACATAAATCAAAACACATCACTACATACACATATATAACTTAATTTGAAAGAATGACACTTACCCATGCTCATAATCTCACTGCGAAGGTACTAATTTTTGAATTTTTCAACGGCATTCTTTTTGATGTGACGAACACAGTATGCAGGGTATGCATAGGGAGGTGTCCAACGACTTCCCTCTCAATTAATTGCTACTTTGATACCCGTCCCTCGATAAGAGATAATACAAACCCCGTCTTGGCGGACCACATGCTCACGCAAATTTGTCAAAAAGAAATCCCAAGCTTTAGCAATTTCCCCTTCAACAATTACGAATGCAATCAGAATGACATTGTTCTCACCATCTTGTATAACGGCAACCAGTAGTATGTGAGAGTATTTCCCGTAAAGCCACGTTCCATCCACTTGGATCATACGCTTACAATACAGAAAGTTGTCAATGCATGGCTTGAAAGCCCAGAACAGTCGATGGAAAAATTTATACCCTTGAAGCAATTGCCCTTGTCGGTCGTACGCATCTTTTGTTTGATACCTAACTAATGTGCCTGGGATGAACTCTGTCATTGCCATCAACAGCGCTGGTAGCTCGTTATACGATCTGTCATAATCACCGTACACTGAATTCAATGCCTTATCCCTTGCACGCCACCCCTTCTTGTATTGCATTTGATATTGAAATAGTTGTGCAACGGTTGCTTGAATGGTTGAAACTGGAACCCTTGGATTTGCTTCGACCAACTTCATCACGTGATGGCTTATTACGCTGGAGTCCAATTTGCTGTGGTCCTGGTCGATGGCTGTTCGTAAACATGTGTGATCGCCATTGTACTTCGTGACCTCCCAACGACCACTCTTCTTAAGCTTCGTTACACGAATCTTCCAGTTGCACCCTGCTCCGTACTTCACACACTTCGCAAGGAAAATTTTTGTGTTGGATTCAGCAACCGTATAATCTACATGTTGTCTGATATTATACTCTTTAATTGCCAATATAGCTTCGTCCTTTGCCTTAAATTCTAGCCTCTCAGCCAAGTTGCCATTCTAACTATAACTTATTTGGGGCATATCTGGAAATTGTGGCGCCCTCATCGCATTGAAATCCACTGAGTGCATATGAGCAGGAGCTTCGTATAATGTAATGTCGCCCCCGATCGGAACAAATTCTCCAACACCGAAGTCAGGGGCTTGACCATCGTTATTCGGGAACAAATCAGGATCCCCAATATCTTCATCTTCACTGGAATCTACTAATGATTCTCCCCATCGGCCACGTCCATGTGCAATATTAGCATCAACATCAACAGTCGGTCCGTACGATGGATCATATGTTGACGGCCCACCTTCATGAAATCCACTAGATGTCACATTTGCCAACATTGCAACAAAACTGCCTCCGGACATATCAATTTCGTTACCGACACCTATTTGACTAGATTCCCCGGTTGCATTTCTAGAGGGGCCGGGAATATCAAGCATCGTGGCAAACAACTCGACATTTCGAATTCCCATTGACTCATGCTCTGTGATAATAACTTCCACATCTTCATTATCTTCGAGAGCAATCGCGAAATATATGACTGGATTCGAACATGTCATCCACCGGTACCGCAAACTATGAATCCGAGCTCCAATTTTTTCCGATATCTCCTCTTTCAATACTCGAAGTGTGATTTCTTTGTTAATTCTCATCTTCGTAGGCCTCTCCGAATGAAATACGACACCAACAACAGATTTTACCATTTTTTCGCTGTAATGGACAGTCACAAAACAACTGTTGTTTCTCATTTTCTCTGCATATTCGAAAAAAGGTTTTACAATTAATTTTCAAATAACATCAAAAATATACGGATAAAAAAATAATATTTCAAAATAACTTACATTTTTTTCTTCCAACTTTCTTCTTCTTCTACTTCTTCTTCTCCCTCTTTACTCAAATATAACTTAAACGGTTTTCTATCAAACTACATTCTTCAACACTAACATAACCTATTTAAAATAAAATTCAACTTGAATATTTCCCTATAATACCCCTACACGAAAATTAATATTCACTAACAGATTTACAATAAAAAAACTACACTACTCCTACATAATTTAAAATTATTTAACAATTAATTTTTTTACTAACCTGCACCTACACCACTATTATTTCACATCACTGAAACCTACACCTGCACCTATATCACATCACTGAAATCCTACACGTGCACCTACAGCACTATTATTTCACATCACTGAAACCTACACCTGCACCTACACCTGCACCTATATCACATCACTGAAACCCTACACCTGCACCTACAACAATATTATTTCACATCACTGAAACCTACATCTGCACCTACACCTGCACCTATATCACATCACTGAAACCCTACACCTGCACATACACCACTATTATTTCACATCACTGAAACCCTACACCTGCACCTATATCAATTAAAAATATTTTAAATCAAATTAAAAAATATTAATTAAAATAATTATTCGAATATTTTTTTCAGTCTGAAAAGATTGATCACTGGATTAAAAATTAAGTTATATTTTAGTACATAATTAGTGTAAAATAATTTTTCAAATAAAATAAAAATTAAGATCTCATATTTATAATATTTAATATTCAAATAATAATTACTTATTATTTTATATTCGATCCAAAATTAAAATAAAAATTATCACATCCTATTCAACAAATTGAAAAGAAATTAGACATACAAAAAACATCACCTCTTATTCATCCAATCAAACCCCCCAAATTCAGTCAACACATGCACCTACACCTACACCTATATCAATTAAAATTCAGTCAACCACAAATTTATCACCTCCCATTCACCCAATTAAAAAAAACAGATTCAAATATAAAGCCTGCCATTCAACCAATTAAAAAAAACAAATAAAATAAAGCTGCCACCCCGTGAACCCGCCTGCCACCCACCCGACTCATTAAAATATTAAGACCCAACTAATTTACAACCCATATAAGAAAATACTCAAATTAATCTAATATAACTAAAAAAACCCGCAAATCTACAACTAATAACAAAGTCCAGTTAATTTGAAAAACGACCGAATTAACCGAACACTGTTCAATTCAGTTAATGGTCGTAGAAAAAATTCAATTAATTCAATTTGGTGGTGGCCGAATTAACTAACCAACAATCATATGGTTGGCTCGTGAATTGGTAGGAAAAAAAATAATGTATTTCCGCGCCGGTCTTGACGAGAAAGGCTGGAACTTGTTAATTGGGCTGGGTTACATTACGGACGAATGCTGGTTTCAGGCTTGGTACAAAAAGAAAAAATGGGAGGAAAAAAAAAACAGAAACGACTCCGCTGGGGATCGAACCCAGAATCTCTGGTTCCGTAGACCAGCGCCTTATCCATTGGGCCACGGAGTCCTTGTTGCTTTTTATATATAGTAAACTACACATCCTATTAATTTCATTTTCATGATTATCAAGCATAATACAAATACTTTCATTACTGAAAGTGAGGTGGAGACTAGGAATGGTCATTTAACCAAGACTCGACAGGTTTTAAGAACAAGATAGGTTGTGTTTGAGTTTAAAATGGAAGATATTTAATCTAATTCGACCCGAAATAATAGTTTAATTCTATTCTAAATATTTATGTATAATTGCTACAATGTCTATATCCTCATACTCTAATAAAATAAAATAATTATTATACGTCCTCTCTATATTTGTATTTTTTTTCAATTAACTCTTTATTTTATCGAATAAAAATAAAAAAAATATCTTTTTATTTATGTCGGGCTGGGTTGGGTTCGAACTTTTACTCTAAAAGTTAAGTTGAATTTGAATAGAGTAATTACATCATAAAATTTCGGATTAAATTAGACTCTTGTGGATGCATTAAATTTTCAGGTTGGGTGTAGGTCGGTAAAATCGCGATAGATGACCATCCTAGTGGAGACTCTTACCCTGTGATCTACTCATGCAATATTACTTATGGAAGCATAATACAAATGCCAATTACAAAAAAAAAACAAAAAAAAATCAAATGATTCTATTTTATTAATTTTTTAAAAATAAATATAAATAATTTTTTCAATGGTATGCATCATTTACTATAAGATGAATGAGATAGTGAGATTATATATTTCAAAATTTTTATTTCATTTTAACAGATTAGGATAATATTTGGATTTTTTTTGAGAAAGGGATAATATTTGGATTTATTATAAGCCCTTACTTTTTTTTAATAACAAATATGAATATCAATTTTATTTTATGATAATGAATTTGGTGTCCAAATCACTAACTTGAGTTATTTAACAGATAAAATAATGTTATTTTGACTAGATTTAAATTTGGATGGTAATATCAAATCTAATGGGACCAAATCATGTTACTGGCCTCATGAAAGATCGAAAGTAATATTTATAGATTATCATCAAATATAACTATAAGTAGGGATGAGTTTGGGTCGGGTTTTTAGCCCACCCAAAAATAGTTACTCTAAAACTGTAACCCCCGTAGCCCGGCCTAGACGGCTGACCCGAACTACGAAGATTACACGGGGAAAACCAAAGTCAACCCGAAAGTCAACCTTGATTAACGACCCTTTTTTTTCTCTTTTTAAACTTGTCTAGATGCACATTAAACCTAGGCATACTCTTAAGATAAGCATACTCAAAAATCACAGCAATCGGAAAACAATAAGGGACTCAATTGCACAAAATACGAATTTAGGGACCAATTTGTAAATTCTGGAAATTAAGAGGACTTTACCAAATTTTAAGTTACCATTATGAAATTAATCATGTTTCATGCCTCTCTGCCAAATTTCAACTCAAACGGACATCTCAAACTCAAGCAATTGCACATACGAGAATCAGGACTAAAACGTAAAGCTTGCAAACCTCAATTGACCATAGTTTCGAAACTTTGCCCAAAAGTTTCGAAACTTTGGCTGGCAGTGGCCTCTGGAATCCAAAAATTTGCAAAGGTTTCGAAACTTTACCCCTAGTTTCGAAACCTAGGTGCAGGGGAGCATATTTTGCTTATCTCTAATGACTTCCTATGGTAAAAACACCTCAAGATCATATATAATCATACACTGAGCTTAAAAAGAACTAAAGGCACACATCACCAACAACCCAAGCCTAGAGGCATACATCCTAGATCAAACATACTCCAACATACTCAAACATACTCGAGGCATACATTCATGACATCCTCACATAGAATTTAATTTAGCATATATGGGCATACATATGAGCTCAACATTGCTAAAGGCACAAATTAACACTTATGAGGTTTGCACATATCAGTAAAGCAACCTAATCATCCAAAAATGGCATGACATCTCACGCAAGCATTCATCAAGGCATGCATCACTCAAGCATTCATCAAGGCATGCATCACTCAAGCATTCATCAAGGCATGCATCATAAGTGATATTTACAAATCGAACAAGGCATCCAAGTGCCAAACCAAATAAACATACATCAAGGCATCCAAAACAACAACACCTATCCCATTGCTTTACTATTACAATCTTTCAATTTATAAATCATACATTGAGCTCACCAAAAGCAACACTTGAAGACCTTTCCTTTCCCTTGCCACCCACAAGCTATTTATCTGCATTGTCGAACAAAAGAGAGCGTAAGCATAAAAGCTTAGTGAGGGTAAGCTCATAAAACAAACCTTCGACAATACAGGGTCCAAGCTCGAGCAATTATCATGATGAAATACATGACTTTATCTTCGATCCACATGAACCAAAATGAACATGATGCATGAACATATAATCAACATTATGTCATGCTCAACATCTCATAAGCTCAACTTACAACGATATATATATACCTCAATGCATTAACCAAATCATATATCACTTCACATTTGAAATTCACATTTCATATCACATTGATACACATATCAATTCATATTAGCATGTATGCATAATCTCATATTGGCATAAACATACTTTCTCATATTGGCACCTAGCTATGACTCGAATACGCGGATAACATGTTGGAACGCATTTTCCAACATCAACCTTACCTCGGTGGGATTACACTCATCACCGGCCTTGCATGTGGAACGCATTTCCACATGCCCTACGGATGGGATTCCACTCATCATCACGTAGAATATATATAAATTTCCGGTGGAATATTACATCACCGTACTCCTCCTTGGTGCCTTAACGCCACCAAGGCCACGTACGTTTTGACTCAATTAGTGTGCACACTCATCCTGATGATCGATCATTGTACCCAAGCATACTAGTGCCAATAATAATCAAATTTCACAACCTTTGATGTTCAAGAGTCATAATATGGCATCTTACATCATATTAAGCTCAACATCAAATATCTCAACAACATAATATCATAATGTTATTTTCAAGAGTCATAATATGGCATCTTACATCATATTAAGCTCAACATCATCATGCACAATTTACAATCCAACCCACATGCATAGCAATGCATCAAACCATGCCTCAACAACATGTATAACACATTATACATAATCATCATAACACAAATCATCATGAGGCATAACATCAATTAAAGAGATCATCTAATGTCTCTAACTAAAGCTTAGGATTAGGCTACCACCCTAATCCTAACTCTAGGTGAGTCTACCAATCTCAACCTAGTCCACATGCTCGAACCAATTGCTCAAAACCATTTAAAATATTTTAACCACTCACCGACTACTTCATTAGCACAAGCCGGCAAGCCTACCAAGCATCCAAGTTTCCGGATTCGAGCCCGAAGCTTCACCATTGATTTCTCTTGCTTCTAACCATTCAAAAACAATATATTAACCTCAAAATCAGTCACAAACCCAAAGTTTAACATCAACACACAAATCCACTTCAATTCTCACAATTCAAAGCCAAGTTCATTCTGTTGAGTTGATCAAGCAATTGCAAATGGCCAAGAGGGGGGTGAATTGGCAAATAAAAATTTTTGTGAAGAGAATATTGGAAAATAAAATGACACAAGGGGTTATAGTGGTTCAAGTTCAACAACCGAACTCTACATCCACTACCTTAGCTCCCACTAAGGATTTTCCAAAACAATTCACTACTTGAATTCGTCCCCTTTTCTTGGATGAGGAGGAAACCTTACAATCTCGATTAAGCTTTTCAACCCCAAGCTTAATCCACTCAAATACAAAGAAGATTTTTGGTAAACTCAAGTATTTCCTCTCAAAGGATGATTGTCTACCCACTTACAATAACAGCAACCCAAAAACTCTCAATGATATGACAAAATGAAATACAAGAGTTGGGCACAAGAATATAGCTTTGAATAGCTCTAGGATTTGGATTTTTGCTTTGATGATGCTTGAATGTGTATTGTTGATCTTCCTGGTGAAATGAAGCTTGTATTTATACCCTTGAATCAGTTTCTAGCCGTTTGGATCATTTGACTTGTTGAAGGAGCCGTTGGGAACATTTTTCCATCTATTAAGGCAGCTCCCCAGCACCGTGTATCGATACACGACAAGGGTGTATCGATACGCTAGTTTAAATTCAAACTAGCCGTTGTGCGTAAAAACAGGGCGTATCGATACACTAGGCGTATCGATACGGTCCAAACTCTCTGCCAAGTTTGTTGCATCAAAGCGTATCGATACAGGGGTCGTATCGATACGGTCCAAACTCTCTGTTAAAAACATTAATTTGTTGCATCAAAGTGTATCGATACTGTGACCAAGAGTATCGATACGTTGTAACGGTCAAAACAAATTTTCAAATAATTATGCTTGGCGTATCGATACGGTTATTACGCGTATCGGTACGGTTGCCCAGATGAACACGGTATCGATACGTATGGAAGGCGTATCGATACGCTATGTTTATTCAGAATTACAGTGAGTTTCAAGTGTATCGATACGGTGTGTGTATCGATACGCAGGGCCATTTTTTGCATAATTTGTCTTCCAAAAACATGAAAAAGGTTTGAGAAACTTGATGTTTTGAGATCCAATCTTCAAACAAGATTTTATACAAATCATTATGTTAATATTTGAACCTTTAAAGAGTTCTTAAAAATTTATCTATTTTTGCAATTTGGTCCTTAAATTTTTATGTTATATCAAAATCAATTTTAGTTTTACAATCTCCCCCTTTTTGATATAACAAAACCATAATAAATTTTTAAGTTTTTGAAAACTTTGAAAAAGGCTTTTCTCCCCCTTGCTTTAAGATAAATGTTTCAAAACAAATTTGTTTCTCCCCCTTACTTAAAGATAGAGAATTTTTGAAAAATTTTGACCTTTTTGAAAAATTTTTTGACCTTTACACAATGAGTCCTTCTCCCCCTTTTTGTTAGATCAAAAAGAAACACAAGGATTAGAATAATCAAGCATAGGAATATCAATCATAAAACATAAAGCTCCAAATTAATAAACCAAGCAAGCATAGCAAGCATAATAATCCAAACCTTAAAAATCCTAAAACATAGAAAATAGGCATAATTCATGTTCTAATAAAAATGCAATGAAATCCTAAAATATCCTAATATGAGATGCATCATCTATGCGTCTCCACCATCATCATCATGATCATCCTCATCATCTTCTTCCTCGTCTTCATCTTCTTGAGGTGGTTGGTTCCTTCGATTTTGGTTGATCCAAGCACCATGGAAAGCGGTAAGAGAAAGATCCATTGAGTCTTGGCGAGCACTCAAGGCATCTATTTTCTTGTCCATGCCTTGGAGTCTTTCTTCCATCGATGTAAACCGATTATCTATAGCGTTGAAGCGACCGTCCATAGCATTGAACTTTTCATTGAGGAAAGTCATGAGATTTGCCATGGAGGAGGTGGAGGAGTCATGAGAAGCACGGCTAGAGGATGCGCGAGAGGCATTGACCGGGGCAGCGGGAGGATCAGCTTGAGGGTTGCGCACCCATTCATTGCCGACAAAAGAGAAACCAGAGCGAGAAAGGGAATGCTCATCTATGGGTTGACCAAGGTTTTCGGGAAGGTCATGTGTGCAATCAACACCAAGGGAATGAAATAGACAACTCAAGGCCGTAGTGTAGTAAAAAGATTGAACAAGTTTGGTGTGACGGTTTTGAACCAAAAACACAAGATCGGCAAACATAATTTGACAAAGATTTGGTCGTTTACCCTCCCTAAAGCATGAAAGCCAAAAATCATCAATTTGACGAATGGTAGAATATCTACCACCCGAGGGACGAATAAACCAAGAGATAATAAGATGAAGTATACGATCATGAGCATCTAAAACTTTTGCCGGACCTATGTAACCCGAACCTAAAGAGTGTTCATCATCTATCCCAACATCCTCAAAACCAAAAACATTGCACAAGACTTTTTGATCAATTAGAATAGGAGTTCCCATAACCGAGGATTCAATGGCAATAACATGCTCATTGGCTTCATCATTGACACAACAAGCATTTGAAAAGAAGACAATGACAAGATTCCTATATAAAATAGGAGGAATATTCAAAAAGGTTAAAAATTTCCATTGCCTAATTAAAGGAAGATATTTAAATTTGAATTTTGCAGAGTTTAAAAACGGAATAGACACGATTCGTTCTTCCCTAATATTGATTCCCATACAAAGCTTATAGGTTTCTCTAGCTACGGGTGTGGGAAAACTAGTTTGGATAATATGAGGAAGGTTAGGAGTAGGATTACCCTCATCCTCATTAGAAACGGAAGCGGTGCGATGTCTCTTATTCCCTTTTTTCGGTGCCATAATCCTGAAAATACATCAAAAAGGATTCGAATATGTATGCAATTAACATCCAATTTAATCCAATAGATTCTAATAATTCAAGGTAATTTGTTTAAACAAAATTGTTTTAAAGAATATTTACAAAAAAAATTTTAGTTTTCGAAAAAAAAATTTATCGAATATAAAATATATTCGAACCAAAAAAAAAATTATTTTTGAAAAATTTTATGAACAATATGAAACCCATAGTAAGTTAATCATAATGTATATAAAAATCAGTTGAAATAATAATTGAAAATTAACGAAATTTAAAGAAATTTGAAAAATAAAAAATTTACCTTGATTTCTTAGAGTGGATGAAAGAGGGTGTGTTAGTGCACAAGATTGATGCCCAAGGATAGCCTTGATGTATGAAGTAAAATCCCTCAAGAAGTTTTGAAGATTTGTGTAAAATTTTGAAGAATTTAGAGGGTTTTTATAGAGGTTTTCGGTTTAGGGTTTTTGAAGAGGAGAAGAGGATTTTAAAAAGTGTGGAATTTTGATTAAAACAGCCTAAATAGGCTCTCCGTCCGTCGAGTATCGATACGCTATGCATGCGTATCGATACGCTATAACCTAATATTATCTTTGTCGTTTTATGTGTATCGATACCGTTGACGTATCGATACGCACAGGTGTTGACTTTTTCCCTTGACTCTTACCGTATCGATACACTCTTCTGTATCGATACGCATTCATCTGCAAAAATCCCAGAATTGAATACCGTATCGATACGCTGATATGCAGTATCGATACACGCTTGCCTGTTTCTGCAATTTTGGTATTTTTATGTGCAAAAATCCAATTTGAAACGCCCCTAAATGCATGTATGTGTTATATGAACAAGTTTTAATGACTTAATATGACACATACTTCCCTTAGCAATATGTGTAGGAGCAAAAAGAACAAAAATAACATAAACATGAATCACAAACAATCTCAAGCAAATTTTTGTCATTTTGGGACCCAAAAAAAATTAAGAGAGACAAGTTAGACCTAACTCTCTTCTAAGTGTCCAAAAGCGCTCTTTATCTAAAGGTTTAGTAAATATGTCTGCTAATTGGTTCAAGGTGTCAACAAATTCTATAACAACATCATTTTTCGAAACATGATCTCTAATAAAATGATGTCTAATTTCTATGTGTTTAGTTCGAGAGTGTTGAATGGGATTCTTAGTGAGACAAATAGCACTAGTGTTGTCACACCTAAGGGGTATGGTTTCCATTTTAACACCATAGTCTAAGAGTTGTTGCTTCATCCAAAGGACTTGAGCACAACAACTCCCTAAGGATATATACTCCGCTTCGGTGGTAGATAAGGCTACGCTATTTTGTTTCTTAGAGAACCAAGATACGAGCATACTACCTAAGAATTGACATGTACCGGAAGTACTTTTCCTATCTATCTTACACCCCCCATAATCCGCATCCGAAAAAGCATGAAGACTAAAAGTTGAATCCTTAGGATACCAAAGACCTAAGGTCGGTGTGTCTATTAGGTATCTAAAAATTCTTTTAATGGCAACTAAGTGTGATTCTTTAGGATTAGCTTGAAACCTAGCACACAAGCAAACACTAAACATAATATCCGGTCTACTTGCGGTAAGATAAAGCAAAGAACCTATCATGGATCTATAAAGCTTAGAATCAACACATTTACCGCCTTCATCTTTGTCAAGCTTTATGGAAGAACTCATAGGTGTGGCTTGAGGTTTTGCATTCTCTAAGCCAAACTTCTTGAGCATATCACTTACGTATTTAGCTTGATTTATGAAGGTGCCATCACTCATTTGTTTGATTTGGAGTCCCAAAAAGAATGAGAGCTCCCCCATCATGCTCATCTCGAACTCACCTTGCATTAGCTTAGAAAAATCTTTACAATAACACTCATTAGTAGAACCAAAAATAATATCATCAACATAAATTTGAACTACTAAGATGTCATTGTTATATCTTTTTATGAAGAGTGTTGTATCCACCTTTCCTTTTTCAAAACCCTTTTCAATTAAGAAAGTTGAAAGTCTCTCATACCAAGCTCTTGGAGCTTGTTTTAAACCATAGAGAGCTTTTGTAAGTTTAAACACATGGTTTGGAAATTTTGAATCCTCAAAACCTGGTGGTTGTTCAACATATACCTCTTCATTTATAAAACCATTTAAAAAGGCACTTTTTACATCCATTTGAAAAAGCTTGAAATCATGATAACATGCAAATGCAAGTAACATTCTAATAGCTTCCATTCTTGCTACGGGTGCATAAGTCTCATCAAAATCAATTCCCTCTTCTTGAGTATAGCCTTGAGCAACAAGCCTAGCCTTGTTTCTCACTATATTACCGTTTTCATCTAATTTATTCCTAAAAACCCATTTTGTACCTATAGTAGATTGATTATTAGGCCTTTCTACTAATGTCCAAACTTTACTTCTCTCAAATTGGTTTAATTCCTCTTGCATGGCCAAAATCCAAAAATCATCTTTTAAAGCTTCTTTAATGTTTTTAGGCTCAATGCATGAAAGAAACGCAACATGATTCATTAATTTGAGAGAGGATCTAGTGGTTACCCCCTTGGATGGATCACCCAAGATTTCACCATCTTTGACATAGTTTAACTCCCTTGGGTAAGATACCTCTTTTTCTTCATGAGCTAAGTCTTTTAAGCCTTCAAGAGGAGGTTCTTGTGAGTCTTCTTCTTTAGTTGGAATCTTATCCTCTTTTGATGTTTGTCCTCCATCAATAGTATCAATGATTCCTACATCATCATCATCACAAGATTCCTTTCTCGAAAGGAGGTTATCATCGAAAACAACATGTATTGACTCTTCAACAACTAGAGTTCTTTTATTAAATACACGGTAGGCTTTAGAGTTTGAAGAATACCCTAAGAAAATGGCTTCATCACTTTTAGCATCAAATTTACCTAAGTTTTCTTTACCATTATTTAAAACAAAACACTTACATCCAAAAGGATGAAAATAGCTAATGTTAGGCTTTTTGGACTTTAAAATCTCATAGGATGTCTTCTTTAAGATTGGCCTAATCATTACTCGATTTATTATATAGCAAGCGGTATTTGTAGCTTCTGCCCAAAAATATTTAGGTAAATTATTTTCGCAAAGCATGGTTCTAGCCATTTCTTCTAAAGTTCGATTTTTCCTCTCAACTACCCCATTTTGTTGAGGAGTGCGAGGTGCAGAAAAATTATGGCTAATCCCATTTTCATTTAAAAACTCATCAAAACCCAAATTTTGAAATTCAGTTCCATGATCACTTCTAATATGAGAAATTTTAAGTTCAAGATCATTTTGAGTTATTTTAGAAAATGTGATGAATTTTTCTAAAGCCTCATCTTTTGTACTTAGGAATAGAACCCAAGTATATCTAGAATAGTCATCTACAAGCACAAATGCATATGATTTTCCACCCAAGCTCATTGTCCTAATTGGCCCAAAAAGATCCATATGAATCAATTGTAAACATCTACTAGTAGAGACATCATTTATGGGTTTAAAAAAACTCCTATGTTGTTTACCTTTTGAACATGCATCACAAATTTTATCATTTGAAAAATTAAGTTTGGGTAAACCTCTAACTAGATTAAGGGAATTTAATTTTTCTAGAACACTCATGCTTGCATGTCCTAACTTTCTATGCCATAGCCATGAGTCATGTTCATCATGTGCAACTAAACATGCATGGGATGAATGGATGTCTTCTAAATGCACCATGTAAATATTGCCTATTCTATGTCCTATGAGCATTGTTTGATTTGTTTTAATGTTTATAATTTTACAACCACTTTTATCAAATAAAACATTAAAACCTTTATCACATAACTGACTAATGCTCAACAAATTATGTTTAAGACCGTTGACATACAAAACATCTTTAATGTAGATAGAAGAGTGATTACCAATAGAGCCTATTCCTTCAATGAGTCCTTTTGAGTTATCACCGAAGGTTACTACTCCACCACTCTTAGGCTTTATTTCCACAAATCTACTTTTGTCACCGGTCATATGTCTTGAGCATCCACTATCAAGGTACCAAGAATTTTTGCTTGAAGCTTTAGCCTTGAAGCAATGCTCCCCCTACAAACAAAGAATTTAGGCCTTGGTTTTTGGTACCCAAATCATCTTGGGTCCATGAGTGTTAGCCTTTAACAATTTGGTTCCCTTGGGAATCCAAGAAGCAATAGCATTTAAGTTATTAGAAATGATAAGTTCTTTAGGAACCCAAACATTTCTAATTTTATGACTTTTAGTTTGCTTATAAAAATTTCTTTGTTTAGGTAAAGAATATTTTCTTTTTGTATATTGGGGTTTAAAATAATTTTCTTTCTCAAAATTCTTTTTCCCAATATCAAAAGATGTTTTAAGATTATCTACTTCCTTTGTGTGATAATCTTGAAAATCGGAAAGAAGTTTTTCAAGTTCAAGATTTTTAGTTTTAAGATCATTTGAAAAATTAACTAAAGATAAAACTTTCTTTTCCAATTCGGAGTTATTTTTTAAAAATGTCTCATTTTGAATTTTTAAATCAGAAATTATTTTCTTGTTTTTCAAAATGGACTCCTTGTATTTTTCTACTAACTCATCATACACTTCTTGAAGTTCATCATAAGCATCTTGAAGTTCTTCAATAGAAAAATCTAAATTGTATGAATTAGAGGTTACCTTTGATTCATCATCGATGGCCATGAGACATAGGTTGGCCACTTCTTCCTCTTCCTCGGAAGACTCATCATCACTCCAAGTTGCAATTTGTGCTTTGAGCTTGTTCTTCCTCCCAAAGCTTTTCTTTTTCAATTGAGGGCACTCGGAACGAATGTGACCCGGTTTGTTGCATTCATAGCAAGTAATTGGGTCTATTTCCTCTTCCTTGTTTTTACTCTTGAAGTCCCTTCTTCTCATGAATTTTCTTCCACGATTTGACTTCATAAACTGAGTAAATCGTTTGGCCAACATAGCCATTTCCTCTTCTTCATCCTCACTAGAATCATTTTCTAATTGTGAAGCCTTTAATGCGATTCCAACTTTCTTTTTCTCAGCTTCCTTCTTTTCTACTATCTTCTTCTCTTGTTCTCTTCCCTTTCTCATAATCTCATGTGTGAGTAGAGATCCAACAAGAGCATCTAATTTAAGAGTCTTCAAATCTTTGGCTTCAATTATGGCCGTTCTCTTGCTATCCCACGATTCCGGAAGAGAGTATAACAACTTTCTTACTAGCTTGTCTTCGGGAATGATTTCTCCGAAACCCTTTAAACCGTTGACAATGACCGAGAATCGATCAAACATTTGGGAAACACTTTCATCGGGATCCATCTTGAAGTTCTCATAGTTTAGATTGAGTAGTCCAATCTTTGTCTCCTTTACATCGCTAGTCCCTTCATATGTTGTTTCGAGAGTGTCCCAAACCTCCTTGGCATTTTCGATTGAAGACACCTTAGAGTAGATATCCGGACCAAGTACACAAAATATTACATGAAGAGCTTTGTCGTTCACTTGCATCCTTCTTCTTTCATCATCGGTCATTTCGGCTTTGATTTTTGGAACAAGCCTTTCTCCATCTCTCCTCATGGGAATGTATGGACCTTCTTCAACTACATCCCACACCATAAAGTCGGTAGATTTAATGAAGAGCCTCATCCTATTCTTCCAATAAAGATAGTTATCCCCATTGAAGAATGGTGGCTTGGTGGTGGATTGAGATTCATAGTTGGAGGTGGATGCCATTGCTTGACTTGTTGTTGATCAAACTTTCAACTTTCCAAGGATCGACTCAAGAGGGTTGTAATCCTTCCAATGAGTGTAGCTCTGATGCCAATTGTTGAGTTGATCAAGCAATTGCAAATGGCCAAGAGGGGGGTGAATTGGCAAATAAAAATTTTTGTGAAGAGAATATTGGAAAATAAAATGACACAAGGGGTTATAGTGGTTCAAGTTCAACAACCGAACTCTACATCCACTACCTTAGCTCCCACTAAGGATTTTCCAAAACAATTCACTACTTGAATTCGTCCCCTTTTCTTGGATGAGGAGGAAACCTTACAATCTCGATTAAGCTTTTCAACCCCAAGCTTAATCCACTCAAATACAAAGAAGATTTTTGGTAAACTCAAGTATTTCCTCTCAAAGGATGATTGTCTACCCACTTACAATAACAGCAACCCAAAAACTCTCAATGATATGACAAAATGAAATACAAGAGTTGGGCACAAGAATATAGCTTTGAATAGCTCTAGGATTTGGATTTTTGCTTTGATGATGCTTGAATGTGTATTGTTGATCTTCCTGGTGAAATGAAGCTTGTATTTATACCCTTGAATCAGTTTCTAGCCGTTTGGATCATTTGACTTGTTGAAGGAGCCGTTGGGAACATTTTTCCATCTATTAAGGCAGCTCCCCAGCACCGTGTATCGATACACGACAAGGGTGTATCGATACGCTAGTTTAAATTCAAACTAGCCGTTGTGCGTAAAAACAGGGCGTATCGATACACTAGGCGTATCGATACGGTCCAAACTCTCTGCCAAGTTTGTTGCATCAAAGCGTATCGATACAGGGGTCGTATCGATACGGTCCAAACTCTCTGTTAAAAACATTAATTTGTTGCATCAAAGTGTATCGATACTGTGACCAAGAGTATCGATACGTTGTAACGGTCAAAACAAATTTTCAAATAATTATGCTTGGCGTATCGATACGGTTATTACGCGTATCGGTACGGTTGCCCAGATGAACACGGTATCGATACGTATGGAAGGCGTATCGATACGCTATGTTTATTCAGAATTACAGTGAGTTTCAAGTGTATCGATACGGTGTGTGTATCGATACGCAGGGCCATTTTTTGCATAATTTGTCTTCCAAAAACATGAAAAAGGTTTGAGAAACTTGATGTTTTGAGATCCAATCTTCAAACAAGATTTTATACAAATCATTATGTTAATATTTGAACCTTTAAAGAGTTCTTAAAAATTTATCTATTTTTGCAATTTGGTCCTTAAATTTTTATGTTATATCAAAATCAATTTTAGTTTTACACATTCTTCAATTTCTCATTTTCGTACTTCCACAAAAACCCGTCAAAAATCAGAATTGTAGTCATCCAAAACACTCTTAAACATGTTCAAAACACTGCCCAACTATAGTATAACCATCAACCCCCAATTTCCAACATTAAACACACAATTTAAGCCATGAACAATCCCCAAAATCACCAAATCCGAGCAGCCATGAAAAACAGTCCAAAACTTGTGATTTCAACATATTTAACACATTCAAACACTTCCAAAACAACCCCCAAATATTACTCTAACATCAACCATCAAATTCCAACATAAATCATACCCAAAACTCATCTAAAAACCTTCCTAAAAATCCACCAAAACCCAATTTCGGAAATTTTATAAAACACCTCAAAAATTGCTCATTTTAACATATTATGTGTATTTTAACATGATTAAACAAAGCCCCAACTCAATTTATCAAAACAAGATGAAAAATCCCTTAAAAACCCAAACTTTGATATGAACCCTAATTTTCAAAACTCCATAACTTTGAAATCTAAGACTATAGATAGATAGAGGATGAAGAGGAGATTAAGAAAACATAATTACCTTTCAAAAACCCCTTGAATTGATGAAGAAATCAAAGGAAATAGTAAAGAGGGTTTGGGAGAAATTTTGGGATGTTTACACGGTGAGGAAGAAGAAGAAATGAGAAAAGATGATAGATAAGGTGGTCTTTATTTTTATTTTGGTTTAATTACCAAAATGATCCCTCCCTTTCTTTCTAAACTCAATTTGCTCACACTAAGGTCAATTTGATTAAAATAAATTTTTACCGACTCGAACCAATTAACCCGACTAACTCCTAACCCCAAAACACGGGTGTTACAACTATTTCCCACTTAAGGAAATTTCGTCCTCGAAATTCATCGAACAGGAAGAGTCAATGAAACATGCTCCTCCACACATTCCTCTCTCACCACAACATACTAACCAACTCGTTAGACTCGCCACACAACATTTGCTATCCGACACTGAGATCTCAACTGGTTCTTCATTGCACGCAATTTCAGACTCAACTCAATCTCTTCAACAAACATAGCACGGAACAGATCTGACTCACACTTCCGAATTGTAGATACACAGACACATCACAACCCTCTTTCTAACTCTGGTGGTAACCGTAACAGATAAACAACAGGACCAGCCCGATTCAACAATCTCATACCATATTTCTTGAATACTCGACCCATAACTTTCTCTAACTGACCATCTGACTTTAACATGTAACCAAACACTATGCAGACACCTTCAAAAGTAATCTAGTTGGAACCCCGGATCTCTATTACTCACTTCCATTAATAACCTTCCACGGATGCAACAAACTAGAAGAAAACTGACGTTCGGTCTTGACATGCTGGCAAATTATACACTTACCCTCATGCTGAACCACATCACACATCATCTCAATCCCGAAGTATTCATCTTCAACCCACAATACGTATTCACACTACTCATATACAACGCAAATGAACTGTCGTGTGTTTCGGCCAAAACAATACATCTCCAAACACTATGTCAATCGGCACAACTATTCTGTCTCTAAAAAGCAAAACTTTATCATCTCTGAAGCTGTATTCTGAAGGTATTTCCTCTGTTATGTCTTGCACGTGAGGTGCCAAGAACCTGTCTTGCAACTGTTTCTCTTCAAGTATCTGACTCAAAGTATGTTTAACATGAAACTCAGCCACAAAACTGTTATCATTCGGTAAACTGAATTCGGCAATTACATCTCGTAACTCAACCACAAATCTGACAACAAAATAACTCGAAACATCGGTTACCACGTAGACTCTCTTCAGATAGTACCCAATTTCAATATTGCAGTTTTCAAGCAATTCTAACAACTCATGTTGTTCAAGTTTCTACCATTCCTAAGTCTTCAAATATTTCAGGTTATGATGATATGTACATACACACTGTGCATTTCTTACCACACAAGCTTGTCTCCAAATCTTCGAGGCAATTTGTTGGGTTTTACGGGGCTCGATTCGATCAACCGATTATGCTCGCCAAGTGGTGGAGAGGTGAATTTTTGGGTGGAAGGGTTTAGGAAGCTAAAAGAATAAAGACACGATGATTTATAGTGGTTCAACCTTCTAACCAAGGTCTACATCCACTACCTTAGCTTCCTACTAAGGATTTCACAATCAATCCACTAATTGATTCGTCCCCTTTTCTAGGACAAGGAGGAAACCCTTTACAACCCTCGAAGCTTTCTACCCAAAGCTTGAAGGAAAACCCTCTTTACAAAGAGAAACAATAAGCAAACTTGAAACCCTCTAAATAGGTGTTTGTTTGCACAATTACGCACTCACCCAAAACCTAAAACACTTGAGCAAATTTAACAATGTAAGCTCACTAGTGTTGTCTAAGCAATAAATGAACGATTTAAGCTCTAGACACGTTTTTCACTCATAATGTTGTAACAATTGAAGCTCTTGTCAATCTTGATGCTTGGAGGTCTTATTTATACTCCAAATTGAGTTTCTAGCCGTTTATGGCCGTTGGGGATGTTTCATAGCCGTTGGGGATACAAAATAGCCGTTTATTTCCCACAAAATGCAATTCAGCAGCCTAGTGTATCGATACACTATCCCCTGTATCGATACGGTCTTGAAAGTTTGATATAGCCGTTGAGCTTTCTGCTGATGCGTATCGATACGCATGCCTGGCGTATCGGTACGGTCCTGCAAATTCAAATGACCGTTGGGAATTGACCGTTGGCGTATCGGTACGCGATACTACCGTATCGGTACGCGACTAGCCGTTGGGCTATTTAAAAACATACCGTATCGATACGTGTAAGCGTATCGGTACGGGTTTAGACACCGTATCGATACGCATAGCCGTATCGATACGGGTTTTAGCTACTGGAATTCTATTTGCCTGAAAACCTCAAGGCGTATCGATACACTCAGATACAGTATCGATACGGTCACTTGGAATGCATGGTTTTGACCGCTTTAAACGTATTTTAAGTCCATTCCAGAGCTTTAAAAAACCCTTAAACATATTTTCAAGTTGTTTTTGACTAAAAACATATTTTAAATTCTTTTCATTTTAGTCCAAAACATTTTTCAAATATTATATCAAAACCTTAGTTCTACAATCTCCCCCTTTTTGATATAATAAAACCAACTTGAAAAATTGTTTGGGATTCTCCCCCTTTGATCTTAAAAATGTGAATAAGAGATTTAAAATATGAAACCAAAATAAAGCTCCCCCTTATTCTTTTGAAAATTCAATTTTTCAAACCATTCTCCCCCTTTTTGTTATATCAAAAAGAATTTAAAATGACATTTATGTTCAAGATAACATAGGAGGCAAAAAAATTTTGACACTTACAATTTTGGTTTAAAATTGGCTCCCCCTTACTCAAGGCATCATCAAATTGTTAGTCCAACATTTATGAATATCTAGTTGACATAAAATAAAATAAATCAATAAAACACTAAAACAACTAGATTTTACCACACTTGAACTCAAGGGAGGATGTGAAGCCTTCCTTCTTCAAGTGTTCTTCCTTGTGTGCATGGAGCTCCCCCTCAATTTTTGACTTGTTGATCATTCTCCATCACACCTAGCAAAAGACAATCAAGTAATTTTTGGTATCCAAATTGCTTTGGATCCATAGACGTTAGTAGCACAAAATTTAGTCCCCTTAGGAATCCATTTTTCAATTTCATCCTTTTTAGTTGAAGTGGTTAGTCTTTTTGGGACCCAAACACTTCTAAAACATTTTCCATTTAAAAATCTAGGGGCACTAGATTGTCTTACATAAAAATTTGATTTTCCAAAATTGTTTTTCTTTTGAAGTTCATTGGAAATCAAATCTTTTTCCTTTTTGAGATCATCGACTTCTTTTTGATGATCTCTTTCCATCGTTTGAAGCAAGTTTTGTAAATCTAAAACTTTAAGCTCAAAATCTTTGATTTTTGCTTCAAACTCTAAATTGGTTTTAGAAAGCAAATCATTTTCGGTTTTCAACTTTGAAATCAATTTTTTATTTTTCGAAAATGAAGCCTTGAATTCAAAAACCAATTCATCATAGGCTTCTTGTAACTCATCAAATGTATAAGAATTTGAAATAGATGAGTTAGAAGTTACCTCCCCCTCATTGAGGGCCATCATGCATAGGTGGGCTACTTCATTATCGGTGGAGTCTTCATCACTCCAAGTGGCCACATATGCTTGTTTAGAAGATGATCCCTTCTTTTTGGATTTGTGGGAATCCTTCATCTTCTTCATCGATTCATGCTTGGATTTTTCCATTTTGCTCTTCATGAATCGTGCGAGCTTGTTGAAGAGATAGTTCATCTCTTCATCTTCACTATCCTCCTCACTTGAATCTACGTGATGATTTGTGGAGGATTTGAGAGCCATGGCATTGAAGCCAAGCCTCTTGATTTTCTTCTCTCCCATAGCTCTAATTTCTTCCCTCCTTTTCTCATCTTCTTTGTTCTTCTTCATGATTTGATGAGTAAGAAGTGACCCCATGAGTTCATCAAGCTTCAAAGTCTTCAAATTTTTGGCTTCGATGATGGCGGTCCTTTTTGAGTCCCAAGACTCGGGAAGTGAGTAGATGAGCTTTCGGACAAGTTTTTCTTCCGGGATGGCTTCTCCATAACCTTTAAGACCATTGGTGATGGTGGAGAATCTATCAAACATCTTCTCGATGTTTTCTTCCGGATTCATCTTGAAGTTTTCATACTCTAAGGTGAGAAGCCCAATCTTGGTCTCCTTGACTTCATTAGTCCCCTCGTATGTGACTTCAAGCTTGTCCCATACCTCCTTGGCACTTTCACAAGAAGACATCTTCTCGTAGATGGTTGGGCCAAATGCACAAAAAAGCATGTGCAAGGCTCTACAATTTAGCTCCATCTTCTTGCGATCGTCGTCACTCCATTCCGCTTTGCTTCCTTGAAGCACGAACGGACCATCTTCAACTATGTCCCATAGCTTGTAATCTCTTGACTTCAAGAAGAATTTCATCTTTGTCTTCCAATGGGCATAGTGATCTCCGTCGAAGAAGGGCGGTATGTTGATGGATTGCGACATTTTGAGCCGGTTGGTGAAATGTTGATCGAGCTTGCCGGATCTTCTCAATAGGATGTGAATCCCCTTCAATTGAGCCAAGCTCTGATACCAATTGTTGGGTTTTACGGGGCTCGATTCGATCAACCGATTATGCTCGCCAAGTGGTGGAGAGGTGAATTTTTGGGTGGAAGGGTTTAGGAAGCTAAAAGAATAAAGACACGATGATTTATAGTGGTTCAACCTTCTAACCAAGGTCTACATCCACTACCTTAGCTTCCTACTAAGGATTTCACAATCAATCCACTAATTGATTCGTCCCCTTTTCTAGGACAAGGAGGAAACCCTTTACAACCCTCGAAGCTTTCTACCCAAAGCTTGAAGGAAAACCCTCTTTACAAAGAGAAACAATAAGCAAACTTGAAACCCTCTAAATAGGTGTTTGTTTGCACAATTACGCACTCACCCAAAACCTAAAACACTTGAGCAAATTTAACAATGTAAGCTCACTAGTGTTGTCTAAGCAATAAATGAACGATTTAAGCTCTAGACACGTTTTTCACTCATAATGTTGTAACAATTGAAGCTCTTGTCAATCTTGATGCTTGGAGGTCTTATTTATACTCCAAATTGAGTTTCTAGCCGTTTATGGCCGTTGGGGATGTTTCATAGCCGTTGGGGATACAAAATAGCCGTTTATTTCCCACAAAATGCAATTCAGCAGCCTAGTGTATCGATACACTATCCCCTGTATCGATACGGTCTTGAAAGTTTGATATAGCCGTTGAGCTTTCTGCTGATGCGTATCGATACGCATGCCTGGCGTATCGGTACGGTCCTGCAAATTCAAATGACCGTTGGGAATTGACCGTTGGCGTATCGGTACGCGATACTACCGTATCGGTACGCGACTAGCCGTTGGGCTATTTAAAAACATACCGTATCGATACGTGTAAGCGTATCGGTACGGGTTTAGACACCGTATCGATACGCATAGCCGTATCGATACGGGTTTTAGCTACTGGAATTCTATTTGCCTGAAAACCTCAAGGCGTATCGATACACTCAGATACAGTATCGATACGGTCACTTGGAATGCATGGTTTTGACCGCTTTAAACGTATTTTAAGTCCATTCCAGAGCTTTAAAAAACCCTTAAACATATTTTCAAGTTGTTTTTGACTAAAAACATATTTTAAATTCTTTTCATTTTAGTCCAAAACATTTTTCAAATATTATATCAAAACCTTAGTTCTACACAATTACAACTGTAGTTAACTCTATGTCTCATATCAAATAATTCTTCTCACGGTCTTCCAACTATCTTAATGAACAAACCACCACTTCTGTCTTGCATAAGTACACGACCTAACTCTACATGTAACACATCACTATGGTTTTTTTTTATGATCAAGGTCGAAGCTTCCATTAAAGTTTCTTTCAACTCACATCTTATTCTACATAGTTAGGATTTACTCTAATGTACTCGGCTGATCTGCATATCCTAGGAGAACATCTTCATTAACTCGAAGTTCATGTTGCGTAACTTGACATACAGCTGATTTTCTAAAAGGTGCTACCCCACTAACTTCAAAGCTCGTCATGGCCTTCTTCGATACTTCAACTTTTCTCACTTTCAACTGGCAGTAAACGGATCTCGAATTAATCTTCGGAAAGACTGAAGCACCCACTAACTGATCAACAAATCGCTGACACTCGGAAGCGGATACTAATCATTCACTGCCACTGGTTTCAACTGTCTGAAATCTCAACACATTCTCGTACTGCCGCTCTTTCTTCTTCACAAACTGTACTATCATACTCTAAGATGATGCACTAAGCCTAATGAATCTAAGGCCTAACAGTTCTCGTAGTTGATTCTTCAACATTCTCAATTCTTCCAGGATTCATAAGTTACAGAGCTAACAAAACAGAAGCAACCTCGGAAACGGTCTCAATGACGAACTCTTCTTCTTTATCAAGAGACAAACCAGGCAATTCTTCCAAGTACTTTTAGGAAAACACAAATTATACTAACATTCCGCGGTCTAATCTTCGTTCAAAAATCAAATCCATCACAATTGCCAAACAAGTCTGCCAACTAAACTCAATCAATCTTCGACCTCCACAGCTGGATCAACCATTCAATAAGAAGTTCACA
Organism: Hibiscus trionum; assembly: GCA_030270665.1. NCBI lineage: Eukaryota > Viridiplantae > Streptophyta > Magnoliopsida > Malvales > Malvaceae > Hibiscus > Hibiscus trionum. The sequence continues at coordinate 45,084,219 of BSYR01000017.1, read as the reverse complement.
CCCTCGCCTACTACTACAGTCCCACTGAGACCTGCAACTTCAAGGCAACTCCCTCTCTTTGTCTCAACGTATACACTAACTCTGTGCTCTTCAAGCCAAACCTTGTCAAAACGTACCTCAAAACTGTAGGAAGGCGATCACTTCACATTTACTGCATACACATAACCCTGAACCATCAACAAACATCTTCTGCATTTTTTTTTGACCACCACTATCTCACCACAAGGTCTAGTCACATGTGTCCCTACTTCCAAGGTCTCAACACGTACATCAAATTTTCTTACATGCTCACACAAAAGGAAGTATCCGTGGAAATTGCAAATACACCTGTGCACAGCTGATAGTCTTCGACCCTATTGTTTTCAGACTAGTTCTTCAACAAAATCTGATTCTTCTAGAATGTTCTTAGAGCATCTCGAAACTTCAAAAGGCAGTCCTAATCGCACACAAACAATCATGCTTGAACTTGTTCTGTAACATCGGTCCTGACGACTCATAACATCCCACTACCAAACAATCTGAATTTTAAGCTCAAGACTTCCTTCTCGGCTCAACTATATCGGAAGTAACTTCATCTCTCCTTCTCGCTGGAAGACAACTCAGACGCACACTGGCCCAATCACACATATTGATTTCCACTCACGGACACTGAACGACTGTCTTGTATGAAAACCATAGGCTGAATCCCAACGATCACCAACTAGCATTTCTGAATTTCAGATTACACAAACGAGACCCTTACCCTGATCTCGCCCCAAAAGAACTATGGTACGCATACCTACCTCTGACACCTCATCGGTACAGTCAAACTTGCATGCTTGCTAACAATATACAGAAGTGCAGACTCAGAATCAATCAGAAGGGAACAAGCTCAAAACTGTACCAAGGGCTTACCTACTATATCATCGATAACACTCTGACTCCCACTCATAAGTCGTCACCTCTTTCACTACTAACACCAGAACCGATTACATCGTTCCTCACCAACAGGAACCAACCCACATACACACTAACTCAGTCAAACAAATTGTACCTCAAGTCCGGTACAACCACACCTCCCTAACCAAGATGATGGACTCCCTCAACATCATTCACATTTTCAGAACCCACAGTTTCCACTTACCGATTCACAGTCCACGCCTTGGCCTCAAACTTACCAAAAAGTAATAAACTAACAACAACACATTAACATACAAACTGGGTTAGCAAAGGAAAAGGTCCAAGTGGCTCAAGTATGATTTCCTCACTTAAAATCTCTTTTTCCGATGTAATAGAAGCAATGGGACTCTACTCAACATGCTTCAAGCAACTCAACACACATACATGCTCAATCATGCATATTACAAGGCATACTTGCTAAACAAGCAAACATATGCGTACGATCGAACAACATACCTTCTCCATCAAACAATCACACATCACCGCATACACGGGTAACGAGCAACATGCTTTTAAACAAACAATCAACATACTTGTCACACAAGCAATCATACTTACAAAGCAAGCAATCATTCATTACAGCATACTCGAATAACAAGCAACATGCTTACATGACAAGCAAACACCGTGCATCTCAATCATAAAACACAACTTACCTCACTTACCTGCCCAAGGTTTCGGAAACCTTAAGCTCTGATGCCAACAAATGTAACCCCCGTAGCCCGGCCTAGACGGCTGACCCGAACTACGAAGATTACACGGGGAAAACCAAAGTCAACCCGAAAGTCAACCTTGATTAACGACCCTTTTTTTTCTCTTTTTAAACTTGTATAGATGCACATTAAACCTAGGCATACTCTTAAGATAAGCATACTCAAAAATCACAGCAATCGGAAAACAATAAGGGACTCAATTGCACAAAATACGAATTTAGGGACCAATTTGTAAATTCTGGAAATTAAGAGGACTTTACCAAATTTTAAGTTACCATTATGAAATTAATCATGTTTCATGCCTCTCTGCCAAATTTCAACTCAAACGGACATCTCAAACTTAAGCAATTGCACATACGAGAATCAGGACTAAAACGTAAAGCTTGCAAACCTCAATTGACCATAGTTTCGAAACTTTGCCCAAAAGTTTCGAAACTTTGGCTGGCAGTGGCCTCTGGAATCCAAAAATTTGCAAAGGTTTCGAAACTTTACCCCTAGTTTCGAAACCTAGGTGCAGGGGAGCATATTTTGCTTATCTCTAATGACTTCCTATGGTAAAAACACCTCAAGATCATATATAATCATACACTGAGCTTAAAAAGAACTAAAGGCACACATCACCAACAACCCAAGCCTAGAGGCATACATCCTAGATCAAACATACTCCAACATACTCAAACATACTCGAGGCATACATTCATGACATCCTCACATAGAATTTAATTTAGCATATATGGGCATACATATGAGCTCAACATTGCTAAAGGCACAAATTAACACTTATGAGGTTTGCACATATCAGTAAAGCAACCTAATCATCCAAAAATGGCATGACATCTCACGCAAGCATTCATCAAGGCATGCATCACTCAAGCATTCATCAAGGCATGCATCATAAGTGATATTTACAAATCGAACAAGGCATCCAAGTGCCAAACCAAATAAACATACATCAAGGCATCCAAAACAACAACACCTATCCCATTGCTTTACTATTACAATCTTTCAATTTATAAATCATACATTGAGCTCACCAAAAGCAACACTTGAAGACCTTTCCTTTCCCTTGCCACCCACAAGCTATTTATCTGCATTGTCGAACAAAAGAGAGCGTAAGCATAAAAGCTTAGTGAGGGTAAGCTCATAAAACAAACCTTCGACAATACAGGGTCCAAGCTCGAGCAATTATCATGATGAAATACATGACTTTATCTTCGATCCACATGAACCAAAATGAACATGATGCATGAACATATAATCAACATTATGTCATGCTCAACATCTCATAAGCTCAACTTACAACGATATATATATACCTCAATGCATTAACCAAATCATATATCACTTCACATTTGAAATTCACATTTCATATCACATTGATACACATATCAATTCATATTAGCATGTATGCATAATCTCATATTGGCATAAACATACTTTCTCATATTGGCACCTAGCTATGACTCGAATACGCGGATAACATGTTGGAACGCATTTTCCAACATCAACCTTACCTCGGTGGGATTACACTCATCACCGGCCTTGCATGTGGAACGCATTTCCACATGCCCTACGGATGGGATTCCACTCATCATCACGTAGAATATATATAAATTTCCGGTGGAATATTACATCACCGTACTCCTCCTTGGTGCCTTAACGCCACCAAGGCCACGTACGTTTTGACTCAATTAGTGTGCACACTCATCCTGATGATCGATCATTGTACCCAAGCATACTAGTGCCAATAATAATCAAATTTCACAACCTTTGATGTTCAAGAGTCATAATATGGCATCTTACATCATATTAAGCTCAACATCAAATATCTCAACAACATAATATCATAATGTTATTTTCAAGAGTCATAATATGGCATCTTACATCATATTAAGCTCAACATCATCATTCACAATTTACAATCCAACCCACATGCATAGCAATGCATCAAACCATGCCTCAACAACATGTATAACACATTATACATAATCATCATAACACAAATCATCATGAGGCATAACATCAATTAAAGAGATCATCTAATGTCTCTAACTAAAGCTTAGAATTAGGCTACCACCCTAATCCTAACTCTAGGTGAGTCTACCAATCTCAACCTAGTCCACATGCTCGAACCAATTGCTCAAAACCATTTAAAATATTTTAACCACTCACCGACTACTTCATTAGCACCAGCCGGCAAGCCTACCAAGCATCCAAGTTTCCGGATTCGAGCCCGAAGCTTCACCATTGATTTCTCTTGCTTCTAACCATTCAAAAACAATATATTAACCTCAAAATCAGTCACAAACCCAAAGTTTAACATCAACACACAAATCCACTTCAATTCTCACAATTCAAAGCCAAGTTCATTCTTCAATTTCTCATTTTCGTACTTCCACAAAAACCCGTCAAAAATCAGAATTGTAGTCATCCAAAACACTCTTAAACATGTTCAAAACACTGCCCAACTATATTATAACCATCAACCCCCAATTTCCAACATTAAACACACAATTTAAGCCATGAACAATCCCCAAAATCACCAAATCCGAGCAGCCATGAAAAACAGTCCAAAACTTGTGATTTCAACATATTTAACACATTCAAACACTTCCAAAACAACCCCCAAATATTACTCTAACATCAACCATCAAATTCCAACATAAATCATACCCAAAACTCATCTAAAAACCTTCCTAAAAATCCACCAAAACCCAATTTCGGAAATTTTATAAAACACCTCAAAAATTGCTCATTTTAACATATTATGTGTATTTTAACATGATTAAACAAAGCCCCAACTCAATTTATCAAAACAAGATGAAAAATCCCTTAAAAACCCAAACTTTGATATGAACCCTAATTTTCAAAACTCCATAACTTTGAAATCTAAGACTATAGATAGATAGAGGATGAAGAGGAGATTAAGAAAACATAATTACCTTTCAAAAACCCCTTGAATTGATGAAGAAATCAAAGGAAATAGTAAAGAGGGTTTGGGAGAAATTTTGGGATGTTTACACGGTGAGGAAGAAGAAGAAATGAGAAAAGATGATAGATAAGGTGGTCTTTATTTTTATTTTGGTTTAATTACCAAAATGATCCCTCCCTTTCTTTCTAAACTCAATTTGCTCACACTAAGGTCAATTTGATTAAAATAAATTTTTACCGACTCGAACCAATTAACCCGACTAACTCCTAACCCCAAAACACGGATGTTACAAAAACTGAACCACGTTTGACCCGAAAAATAAATACTCTAAACCAACTCGGTCTAACCCGACCTATAGAAAAAAATCAATTTTAAGGACTTAATTGTAAAAAATAATATTTCAAGGAATAAAATGTAAATAAAAAATTTAATTTTAAGGACCTAATTATAAATAATATATAAAGAGGCAGTATTTTTACAAATATCCCTAAAAAATTAGGGGAAATTATATTATTAGTCTTGGGTCGGATATTTTTACCCTAAACTTTAACTCAACTACACCCTTAATAAAACCACGACCCGACCTGAACTATTTTTTTTATTAAAAGATCCGACCCGACAGGGTCGGGTAAAATACCCATCCCTAACTATAAGTGAGGCTTAATTGTTATTTATTTATTTATTAAATAGAGAGATGTTATATTTTCAAGATAAATGCTGAAATTTGATCCAATACAAGATACAAAATGAGGCAACATAAATATCCTTGATCACTCAGACAATCTATAGAATCGATCTTTAGAACTTCTTTTTTACTAAACTCGATCTTAGAATTTTTTTTTACTAAACTCTCTTTCTTTTCTTTAATTGAAATTCGTTATTTTTATTAAATGAGATATATCTAAAATTACAATGAAAGTTTGGATTTAAGTAAACAAAAAGATCTAATTCGGTCATATTCCTATAACAAACTAGCGTCTCGAGATCATAACATGAGAAGGTAAAAATTCAACCCAAAGACTCGAAACAAAAGATAGATACAAACATCACCAAAGATCGATGATGAAAAGTAAAACAACATAAAAATGCATATTGCAATAAGTTACATTAACAACATGGTCATTACCACAATTCAATCGCAAAAAAAAATGGTGATTGTGAGCGCATATTCAAATCTAGTTCGATGGTCCAAAATAGGGAGATCAACAAAATAACCAAAAGTGCGCCATATTGATCAGTCGTAAAAGTCAAATCTAACCTTAATAAATAAATAAATAAAAAAATGACCAAACGACCGATAAGAAAAGAAAAGCGTGTTAAAAGGCAGTGAAAAACGTACTAAGGGGTAGAGTAAAGCACACTAAAAATTAGAGTTATTTATTCAAAATTAAAAAAAAATAGACAAGTGATAAAAAAGTAGAAGATGAAAGACAACAATAGATTCTCGACGGTCAACAACCAGTATTAGGATTAATATCATTGTTGAAAAATAAAAAAAAATAAAGGAAGTAGATGAGAGCTATGCGGCTAGAGTTTTTAGAAAAATAGTTTTTTTGAACAAGAAAAGTATACTAGATTGTATTTAAAGTGAAAATGATTATAAAAGAATCACACCGCAACCATTAAAAATTCAATGCGAAAAAGATACAGTAAACTTCAAATGGTGTGAAAAACATAAAAAGCAAAACTTATCATTTTGTAAAAAAATTTGTACAATCTTTTAAATGAAATTCATCAACAATATATTTTGACTAAAAAGTTTTATAAAATAAAATCCAGAAACACAGTTTAAACAACTAAACTCGACTTTTAAAACTTAGGAAGATATTATTAATTAATCAATATCTATTTTTTGGACGAAATTAATCATCTAATTAAATCAGTCCATGTTGACATAATAATATAATTTAATCTAACCCAATATAAAATAACATAATAAAAGTACAAATGTAATACTTCTTCGTTAAGCAAAACTTTAAAATGTTATGATAGGAAGGCAGGCGCCATATCCTCCTAAATAAGAAAATTGCTACATTTATCTGTTAAATTTTGGAGATTTACATCTTAGTCCGTGGTAAAATTTCAGTTTAGATCCCAATAATGATTAAAATTTCAAATATAGTCCCTTTAAAAGATTAGTATAACTATAAGTTCAAATAATAATAAAAATTTTCAGACTTCGTCCATAGGAATAAAAACGATGCCCTGCCAACCATAAAGATAAAAAGAAACCTCGAGAAAGTGAAGGAAAATCTGGAGAATCCACAATCTTTCTGACAATTTGCATCCATGCAAACAAGAAAACAAAAACAGAACCATATAGTAATAATTAATTAAACTGAATTAATTTGTAACAAATCCAGCCGTTTCTCCTTTTCTTTTTCTCTTTTTTTCCAGGGTTTTTTAATTGGGCCAAAAAAGAAAAAGATGAAAAACAAAGCATGAGAGGCGTGAGTTGGCGTTAACTTCAACGTAGGGTTTTTATTATTAAAACGAAGGTTTGATTGCTATAAATAAGGTCGAAAAACAAGCTTTTCTTCACATATAATTTGTTTTTATTTCTTTGCAGCTTGTATCAATGGCTACCCTCATTGCTCCTGACCACACTTCTGCTGTTGAAGATGCTGAGAAACTTCATAAAGCTTGTAAAGGTAACTTAAAATCTTCATTTCTGCAATCCAAACTTGTTTTTCAAGTTACATTCGTATAACCGTCGTCGTGGGCGGTAATTTATCGACAGATGACGTGACTGTTTATATTTCGAGTTGATTAAATTTTAAAACAGGGAAGATAATATATGAATCGATAGAGTACTTATAATATAATCTGAAGTTAATCATGGACCTCCAAGCACAGTCGTTTTTGCAGCTTCATTTGGTAGAAGTTGGATTATTCGTTTATAATAACCACTTTATTAACCAAGCATACGATTATTCATTTAAAATAAGGTGTTTTGTTGAACTTATTAAACAGTTCTGGTGGAAAAGAGAATGTTTTTATTCATAAGAGACTCGGATTAGAGCAATTTGTCTGCACGGTGTGTGTCTTATCAAAGGGATAAGTTTAATGAACATATTTTATATATAATCATATCGGAATATTTAAAAAAAGTATTTTCTACATGATTTAGCAGGGATCAGATGCCAAGCCCCTTAACTAAGGTTTGAAAAAATTAAGTTGAAATGATCGTCTCACAATATATATATTTACATATTTAATTCGGATTAGTCAATTAATGAATAAAAAAATTATAATTATTAAATATATATTTAAATAGTGTGGGAAATTTCCCTTTGACGTCACAAACACCCATTTTCTACATGGTAAGTACATTTTTATTGTCATACTGACAAGTAGCTTCATATGTCAATTTTTTATTACTATTAAAATAAATACAATTTGTTAAGTTTATTTTCTTGGAAAATAGAAAACAACGAAGAAAACATATTTAGTTGGAAAAACAGAAAATAATTTTTAGAAAATGAAAACAAAAATAAGTGAAATTTTAAAAACATAATTTTTTTTTTCATTGAAAATATTTTAGGAAAATGAAAAATATGAAAACATTGGTTTTTTAATTTTAACTTCATTTTAACCCGGGTTCGAATTCTTCTAATGTCATTTTTTAAAACTTTGGTTTATTTACTCGTATGTTATTTATTATAATTATAATAATATTTTTAACTATATTTTATTTCTATTATTTAGTAATTATTTTTTTTCATTTCTATTTTGAAAAGTTATAAACCAAACACATTTTCACTATTTTCATTTTTTAAAATAACTTTTCATCTCTATTAATCAAACATGTTTTCTAATTTTTAAAAAACTGAAAATAAAATTATTTTCTAAAAACAAATACAAAAAATATTTTTCTAAAACCAAACGGACCTAATACTCTTATATTAATTCAGAAAGTTTTGCTAACAATGGCGGAAAAAAAAGAGTGAACCACATAAATGCTTAGGTTATTTTGTTCACCTAACAGGCTAACACACATAAAAGATCTAAGGTTGGTATTATCAATATAGGTTACCATTTATTAGATTGATTAATAGAGGAAAAAAATAATAAAATACTCCAAAATTATATTAAAATCTTAATTCGAAACAGGATTAGTACAACTTATAAGTATATTTTGAATATATATTAGAAGAATGAAAGTTAGTATTAATATTCTTTGTAATGGAAGCATCTGTTACAATGGGTTAATAATCCCAAGCAAATCATGGTTTAGCAAGGTGTATTTTCTGCTAATCAAGAAACCAGAAAGTCCAAAATATGGTGCTTTCTAGGCGTTAAGTTCAATTATACCATATTATTTCTTTATATTAAAAATTATATCTGTCATCCTAATTCTTTATTTTTTCTAATATTATATTGATATATATTTTGTATACAAGACTATCATTCACTTATGTAAAACATTTTAAAAAAATAAATATATTCGTATCGAATACATACATTCGCTCGAGCATTGTTGGAAACTTAGAACTATAAATAGGGGTCTCTAGTAAAGTCTCTTAAAACTCATAGATATAATGGCGACCATAGATGCTCCAAAGGAGGTTTCATTTCAACAAGATGCAGAAGTTCTTAGAAAGGCCTGCAATGGTTATCATACATTGAAATTCTTTTATGCACTGATCAAGTCCTTTGAAAATTTTTATTGTCAAAAAAAAGTCCTTAGAAATTTTACATGTTTTTGTTCTTGTAAACTTTGATAGGATGGGGGACAGATGAGAAGGCAATAATTTCAGTGTTGGGACACAGAGATGCAGCTCAAAGGAAGCAAATCAGGCTTGCTTATGAAGATCTTTACCAGGAAGATCTCATCAAGCGTCTCGAATCGGAGCTTTCCGGTGATTTCGAGGTTAGTTAACAATGGCAGCGTCATATATGTTTTCCTTGTTGTGTCATGTTATATGATCAGTTTATGTCTTTTAAATGTAATTAAGAATTGTTGCTGTGGAATATGCAGAGAGCAATGTATCGTTGGATATTGGATCCGGCCGATCGAGATGCCGTCTTGGCTAATGTTGCGACAAAGAAATTAAGCCCCGATCACCATGTGATCGTTGAAATTGCATGCACCAGATCCCCTGAAGAGCTGTTGGCCATAAGGAGAGCGTATCAGGCTCGATACAAGCGTTCCCTGGAGGAAGATGTTGCTGCTCACACCAAGGGAGACACTCGAATGGCATGTCCTAATCGATTTTATTATGTTCCTCTTTGTCTCCATTTTTATGTTTAACCCAGATTGAAGCTATTCCAGTGACCTAAGATCCTTTAGACCTTAGGCCGTTGGAATAGCTCGAACTCGAGCCTCCATCGGAGAACAACATGAGTAATTACCGAATGTTTTGGTTGCTGTTTACAGCTCTTGGTTGCATTGGTGACTGCATTCAGATATGATGGGGAGGAGATAAACACCAGAGTAGCAAATTCCGAAGCCAAAATTCTCTATGAAGCGGTCGAAAACAAGAAATTCAACCACGAAGAAGTTATCCGGATCCTGACCACAAGGAGCAAGATGCAACTCATGGCAACATTCAATCGTTACAGAGATGATCATGGCACTTCCATTACTAAGGTATCGACGCTCCGATTACCTTAAAAAAACTCTATGCTTAGATGAATTCTCAGTTAACCTCTGCTTTCCTGTTTTCCCAGCTCTTGCAAGGTGATTCAGGTGATGAATTTCTTCTAGTACTGCGTACGGCGGTCCGATGCCTCAACGACCCAAAAAAGTACTTTGAAAAGGTCTTGCGCAATTCGATCCGGAGGATGGGAACCGACGAGGATGCGCTTACGAGAGTGATCGTGACACGAGCCGAAAAGGACCTGAAAGATATCAAAGAGTTGTATCATAAGAGAAACAGTGTGCCTCTTGACCAAGCTGTTGCTAAGGACACCTCAGGGGATTACAAGGCATTGCTTCTTACTCTGTTGGGGAAAGAAGATTGAAAATCTTTATTTGGACATTTTCTAATGTTTTAATTAAATGTGTTGTGGTTTGAGTTTGGACCTTATTGTGTGTTAATCTTTGTTTAAGTTTGTATGTGGTGGGACAATGTTTGTTTTCATTTGGTTTGGTTTTAATGGAGTGGTTGTTTTCTTAAACAATTGTCTATTGTCTGTTCTCTAACTCCTAGCTCATTGATCCCTATAACTATCTTTTAAAAAAAACTTAAATATAAAATAAGTACTTAAAATATTTTATTTGCTTTTATTTAGTGTCTAAATTATTTTTTAAATAAAATAAGTACTTAAGTTTTTTTAATTAAATTACGTGCTTAAAGGTTTAATTTTTGTCCAAATAAGTGTTTAACTATTTTGTAAATTTAAGTTTTTTAGCCACATGTCAATTGATGATTAGGTGATGGCTTTTTAAAGTTAGGCATAAAAACTTTATACATCTATTTTATTTTAAAAAATAATTTAAGGACTTAAATAAAAAAAATAGGATATTATAGACACTTATTTAATATTTAAATCTATAAAATGATATCTAATAAATACGAGGTTTGACATTTACAATATATGTGTTTTATCTTCTTAAAATAATCCTTTTGATGTCACCAACACTCCAAATTTCTACTTGGAAGTCACATTATTTTATTGTCCATGCTGACAAGTGTTCTCATATGTCACTTTTTCTTTTTATTATGAATTAATTATAAAATAATAGTTTAAATTATATTATTTTTGTTTTAGATGTCTTAACACTTCTTTTCAAAGTGTTTAACGTTTTATTTCTTATTAATTTTTAAATCGTCTGTTAAAAATTTGTTTTTTGTTGATGAATTCTTCAAGTTCTGATTATTTTTTTTTACTCAGCCCGTTATTACAAACAAAATCAAAAGTAATTCGTAACTAATTTTTAAGAGTTAGAGTCTTAATTTCACATTCAGAAGAAAAGAGTTTGATTTTAATTTTTGAAGATATAATAGGTGGGAGTAGAAATCACAAACCTCAAATATAAGCTATTTTAATTTGATTTGTATAAAGATGATTATTTCGTACACCGGCGGTGGAAACTAAAAATTTTCACAAGCGCTTTAATTTTAGAATTTAAGAATTTAATTTAGAGTGTATGATTTAGGGTTTATAGGTTAAAACTTAACTCCTCACCATATCACCCTAAAAATTAAACTCTAACCTCTAAATCCTAAATCTTATCAACTATTCCTAAATTCTAAACCCCTAAACCCAAGCCTTAAACTAAATCCCTAAATCCTAAAGCAGAGACGTTTGTAGAAACTTTTAGTTTTCACCTCTCGTGTATTGAATATAAATCCATGTATAAATTCGTAATATCCTCGAATCGCATTTGACTCGAGTGTGTAAATCTTGTAAGGTCGAGAGTGATTAAAGTAAAACCCTCACAATAAATATATTCTATAAAGGATTTATATTCAATACAGAGGCGGCGGAAATAAAAAAAATTATACAAGAACATGAATTTTAGGATTTAAGGTTATAATTTAGGGTTTAGAGGATAGATGATGGTGTTTAGGGCTTTAGAATTCAAGAGTTGTGGTTAGAGTTTAAGGTTTATGATTAAAACTTAGAGTTTATCGGTTAGAGTTCAGGATATAGGGTTAGAGATTTAAGTTTTAATCTACAAACCATGAATTCTAACCACAAACTCTAAATTATAATCAGAATCCATCAATTCCAAACTACTAACCCTAAACTTAATTACATTGGTAGAAACTTTTTGTTTTCACCACCCGTGTGTGAAATAGCTATCCTCCTGTAAAATATGAAAATGAAAGTATAATGTTTTGAGTTCATGAAAAATATTAACAAAAAATGAAGACATGTATATCGAACACATATCTATATTAAGCAATCACTCCGAATCCGGGTAACATAGTGTATTGTGAAAAATCTAGTACTATAAATATCATACTTTGATAATCTCTAGCGGGATTCAGGAAATTTGTTAAGGTCAAACAAAGAAGAAAATGACCACCATTGCTGTTCCTAGTCAGGTTTCAATCAGAGATGACGCAGAAGCTCTTTATAAGGCTTGTAAAGGTTAATATACATCCAAAATTCCCTAACAAATCTTGGGTTTTTCATGTATTTGAACATTGTTTTTCTTATAATTCAGCTTTATATATAAAAATTAAATTCGGGTTTTTGTTAAAATGCAAAGGCAGATTGTGTATAATCATCGTCGTAAATTTGGTAGGATGGGGCACCGATGGAAAGGCGATAATCGAAGTGTTGGGTCGTAGAAATGCGTCTCAAAGGAAGCTGATCAGGCTAGCTTATGAAGAGCTTTACGAAGAAGATCTCGTCAGGCGTCTCGAAAAGGAGCTTTCCGGTGATTTCGAGGTTTATTAACAATGGCACCGCCGTTAGCCCGTCACCATTACCATTTCTATTTCATTTTTGTTGCTTGATATGGTTATTGTTGCGAAATATATATGTAGAAAGCAGTGTATCGATGGATACTGGATCCGGCCGATCGAGACGCGGTATTAGCCCATGTCGAGCTAAGGGAATCGAGCGACGAACACCCGGTGCTGGTCGAAATTTCGTGCACCCGATCCTCGGAGGAGCTATTGTCTATAAGACGAGCCTACCACGCTCGATACAAACGTTCCCTGGAGGAGGAAATTTTCGATAATGCCAAGGGAGACACCCGGAAGGCATCCTCTTAAGTCTTATCCATATTATTTTCTTGTCTTTGTCTTGGTTTTCGGATTGGATATAACGAATTTAGATATTTTAATTACAGTCCACAATCAGAGCGGTTACGAATATACATCCTCCGATAATTTTATTCGAATCCAGCTTATTTTTGCGGACACGGATTTGAATATCTAAATCTGCAATATATCCAATTTGTTACCATTCCTATGGACCTATGATTGCTAGTAAACAGGTTGAGCTCACCCCAGACCTCATGATCTGATCGTGTACCGGAGACCTAATTCCGGTACCCGACCACATCTTTCCCTGTCTCTATAGTATCTCGGTCCACCGCAATAGCTCCGACTTCCGAGCATCGGCAGGCATAATTTCTGAAAGTTTTGCTTGCTGTTTACAGCTCTTGATTGGGATGGTGAGTGCATTTAGATTTGAGGGGGAAGAGATAAACAAAAAGCTAGCAAAATCCGAAGCCAAAGATCTCCATGAAGCTATCAAAGACAAGAAACTCGACAACGACGACGTTATTCGGATCCTTACAACGAGGAGCAAAATGCAGCTGCAGGCCACTTTCAATTGTTACAGAGAAGAAGAAGGCACTTCCATTACTAAGGTATACCCCAAACCTTCCAATATCTTCCAAAGATCCTGATTAACGTCTGTTGTTTCTCCAGAATTTGCCAAATAATTCGAAAAACGAATTCCTAGCAACGCTGCGTATCACGGTCCGATGCCTCCAGGACCCGAAAAAGTACTTCGAAAAGGTGAGAAGTCCTGTCTGTTATAGATAACGACAAATATATGATCACACAATTCGCTAATGTACCGTATATACAAACGTGTGGGGTAGGTTTTGCGGAATTCGATGCAAAGGATCGGAACCGACGAGGATGCTCTTACGAGAGTGATCGTTACGAGGGCTGAGAAGGACCTGAAAGAAATCAAAGAGCTTTATTACAAGAGAAACAGTGTGCGGCTTGAGGAGGCTGTTGATAAGGAAACCAAAGGGGATTACAAGGACATGCTGCTTACTCTGTTAGGGAGTGATGTTTGAATAATTCTTTGTTAGGACATGTGCAGGTGTTTTTGTTTTTAAATAAGTCTTTTTGATGACATTGTTTTATTTGATATTTGACAATATTTATTCATGTATTTTCATTTGGTATGGTTTTTAATGTGGTTTGTTCATTAATTATTTTCTAAATTTCATAAATAAGATTTAGTAGTTTTAGTGAAAAAAGATGATATTTTTTTTACAATACTCAGGTTTAAGCAGCTTTATTTGCAAGATATGTATGAGTTTTATTAAAGACTAAAAAAAATTAACAAACACCATTTTCGAAAAGCAACCTCAGAAGTCTTTTTAAGAGGTTAATTTTATAAGTATTCGATCATTCTAGTCCAAAATAATCGAGAACAACTCTCATTTCCAAAACACACATAATTTCAAGTTAAATATTTTTCAAGCTTAAAAAGGGTTTCGACACAATCAAGACAATTGAATGATTAGAAAACCTCTAAAAGTTCTCTTTTACTAGAGCTTTAAACTTGGCAATGGAGGAGAAGGGAGAAAAATAGGAGAGTGAAAAAAGGACAAGAAAACAATGGGAGGAGAAAAAGGGTAGGGCATTTAACATGCTCAGCCTTTGCCCCCAAGTTTCCACGAGAAAACAAAACAAAAACAGGTCATGTTTTCTTAGATGCAAGTAGGGATGTAAAAACAAGTAATCATATGAGTTTTAGGTCAGGTCAAATCGGATACAAGTCAGCTTCAAGTCGATTTGATGTTTTGACTCGACTCAGGTCGGGTGCGGGTCAGCTTCAGGTCGGGTCCATTTTAGGCCGGGTTTATTTCAGGTAGGGTTCATTTCAGGTCGGGTCGAAATAGTTAATTGACGGGTTAATTCGGGTTTGGGTAGACTTCAGGTCGGGTTCATTTCAGGTCGGGTTTATTTCAGGTCGGGTAATTTCAGGTCGGGTTAATTCGGGTTTAGCCATTTAGGTCGATAGACTTTAGGTTGGTCATTCATTTCGAGCTAATTATTCAATGCCCTTGACGAATGACGAATAAAAATAATATTTAATGATTCATTTGTAAAATATTAGAGTAAATTACAAAAACAATAGGGGTCAATTTGTACTAAATTTAAAGTTTAGGGACTAGAATGAACAAAAATATTAGGAAATGATTCATATTTAACTATCTAAGATATTTGAGTAAATTAAAAAATTATAAAATAATAAGGGTAAATTTTGGTGAAAAATAAAATTTTAGGGACTAACATAAATAAAAATATCATCATAATAAAATCACGTTACTAAATTGCAAAAAATGAATAGGGGTCAAGTCAATTTAAAATAAAAATAAAATTTTAGGGACTATGATGAACAAATATATTAAACTAAAATTATAAACATTGAACTAAATTAAAAAAGAAGAAGAAGAAGAATAGTGAATAATGGTCAATTTGAATTAAAACTATAAACATATACAATAATACACTTATACACACGTATAAATAATTAAATATATACATATACATAATAATTAATACATTTATACATATATGTTAATATGTTATATATATTAATATTAATATATGGGATAGGATCAAATTACACTGTGTAAAACTCTATAAGTTTTACCCCTTTTTTGGATCGTTGGATGAGTGAAACGGATGGATGAGATTAACAGTAAATTATGTGAAGATTATCACTTGGGAATTAAAAACACGGAGTTAATCTCAACCATTCATTTCCCCCATCCAACGAGCAAAAAAAGGTGTAAAACTTAAAGAGTTTTACACAGTGTAAGTTGATCCTAACCCATAATATATATATATATATATATTAGGATTTAAGGTTTATGGTTCATACATTGATACATATATACATACATACACACTGTAGAACTAATGTTTTGATATAATAATTGAAAAATGTTTCGGACTGATTTAAAAAGTATTTAAAACAAATTTCCAAAGTCCAAATATCTTGAAACAATTTTTAGGGATGTTTTTAAAAGGTTTTACATGTTTTTCAAAGCCAAACTTCACAAAACTGTCCATGCGTTTCGAAACACCTTAGGGCGTTTCGATACGGTGCATTCCAGTACCAAAAGTGTTTCGATACAAGTATCGAAACGGGCTTTCCCTAGATAAGGATTTTGCCCAGCGTTTCGAAATGGGCTCTACCGTTTCGATTAGCCTACGTGGCTTCGGCCACAACAGTCATAAACCCCAACGGCTATTTCCCAACTAACATTTAAATGCAGGTCGTTTCGATACGGGACTAGGCGTTTCGAAACGGGTGTTTCGAAACGAACAAAAGCGTTTCGATACGGGTCCACGTCAGACTGCAACAGCTCTTTCTACTTAAAGGGTGTTTCGAAACGGGTTCGAGCGTTTCGAAACGGAGAGCTGCAGAACTACATTTATGGAGGGAATTAAAGACCTCAACGGCTCCAATTCAATCCCAACGGCTAGTAACGGCTACAAACTCATCAAGGAGTATAAAAGGGACCTCCAAGCATCAAGTAAAGGCTAATGCTCATATTGTCAATCAACAAATGATCAAGAATTGTCTTAGAGCTTAAATTGTCATTTATTGTATAGACAAACACTAGTGAGCAAAAATTGTCAAATTTGCTCAAGTGTTTTAGGTTTTGGGTGAGTGCTTTATTTGTGCAAACAAACACCTATTAGAGAGATTTGTGTTTGCTTTCATTATCTCTTTGTAATAGAGGGTTTGATCAAGGCTTTGGGTAGAAACCTTGATCGGTGTACAAGGGTTTCCTCCTAAGCCTAGAAAAGGGGACGAATCAATAGTGGATTGATTGGAAATCCATAGCGGGGAGCTAAGGTAGTGGACATAGACCTTGGTTAGAAGGTCGAACCACTCTAAAATCATTGTGTCATTTACATTTTAGCTTCCACACCAAATCCACCCAAAATTCTACCTCTCCACCACTTGGTGAGCTACATCGGTTGAACGAATCGAGCACCTCACATCTCAACAATTGGTATCAGAGCTTGACTCAATCGAAGGGGATTCATATCCTATTGAGAAGATCCGGCAAGCTCGATCACTATTTCATCAACCGGCTCAAATGACACAATCAATCGACAAACCGCCTTTCTTTGACGGAACCCACTATGCCCATTGGAAGACAAAGATGAAGTTCTTCATCAAATCAAGAGACTACAAGCTATGGGACATAGTTGAAGATGGTCCGTTCCTGCCTCAACGAATCAAAGCGGAGTGGAGTGCCGGCGATCGCAAGAAGATGGAGCTAAATTGCAAAGCCTTGCACATTCTCTTTTGTGCATTTGGCCCATCCATCTATGAGAAGATGTCTTCTTGTGAGAGTGCCAAGGAGGTATGAGACAAGCTTGAAGTCACATACGTGGGAACCGATGAAGTCAAGGAGACCAAGATTGGGCTCCTCACCTTAGAGTATGAGAACTTCAAAATGGATCCGGAAGAAAACATCGATAAGATGTTTGATAGGTTCTCCACCATCACCAATGGTCTCAAGGGTTATGAAGAAGCCATATCGGAGGAAAAACTTGTACGAAAGCTCATCTACCCACTTCCCGAGTCTTGGGACTCAAAGAGGACCGCCATCATCGAAGCTAAAAATTTGAAAACTTTGAAGCTTGATGAACTCACGGGGTCTCTTCTCACTCATCAAATCATGAAGAAGAACAAGGAAGAGGAGAAGAAGAGGGAAGAAATTAGAGCTATGGGAGAGAAAAAGCTCAAGGTGCTTGGCATCAACACCATTGCCATGGCTCTCAAGTCCTCCACTAGCCATCATGTTTATTCGAGTGAAGAGGAGGATGAAGAAGAAGAGATAGTTCATCTCTTCAACAAGTGTGCCCCGCTCATCAAGAAAGCTTTGAGAGAGCTTGATCGAGAATCCAAGAAAAAGGAAAGGGGAAGCACTTCAAGCCATAAGAAGAAGGCACATGTGGCTACTTGGAGTGATGAGGACTCCACCGACGATGAACAAGCCAACCTTTGCCTTATGGCCATCGAAGAAGATTCAAGGGTAACTTCTAATTCATCTACTTCATGTTCTTACTCTTTTGATGAATTACAAGATGCCTATGATGATTTGGTTTAAGACTTTAAAAATCACATTTTGAAAAACAATAAAGTGATTTCAAAGTTGAAAATTCAAAATGATTTGATTTCTAAATCCAAACTTGAACTTGAAGCAAAACTCAAGGAGTTTGAACTAAAATGTTTTGATTTACAAAAATTGCTTCAAAAAGTTCAAGAAGAAAATGATTTGATTTCCAAAGAGCATGAAAAGAAAAACAATTTTGGAAAATCAAACTTTTATGTTAGACAATCTAGTGCCCCTAGATTTGTAAAAGGAAAATGTTTTAGAAGTATTTGGGTTCCAAAAGGACTTAATACTTCAATTAAAAAGAATGACATTGAAAAATGGATTCCTAAGGGGACAAAAATTTGTGCTACTAACGTCTATGGATCCAAAGCAATTTGGATACCAAAAATCACTTGATTTTCTTTTTGCTAGGTGTGATGGAGATGTTCAAAAGGTCAAACATTGAGGGGGAGCTCCATGCACACTAAGGAAGAACACTTGAAGAATGAAGGCTTCATATCCTCCCTTGAGTTCAAGTGTGGTAAAATCTAGTTGCTTTTGTGTTTATTTGTTTTATTTTCATTTATGTCAACTAGATGATCATATATGTTGGACTAACACTCTTAATGATGCTTTGAGTAAGGGGGAGCCATTTTAAAACCAAATTCTTATCTTTGTCAAATTTTTACCTATGTTGTTATTTTTGAACTTAATATTTTAAATTCTTTTTGATATAACAAAAAGGGGGAGAAATGATTTGAAAAATTGAATTTTCAAATGAATAAGGGGGAGCTTTATTTGATTTATATATTTAATTTTCTTATTCACATGGTTAACGTTAAAGGGGGAGAATCCCAAACAATTTTTCAAGATAGTTTTATTATATCAAAAATGGGGAGATTGTAGAACTAATGTTTTGATATAATAATTGAAAATTTTTTCGGACTGATTTAAAAAGTATTTAAAACAAATTTCCAAAGTCCAAATATCTCGAAACAATTTTTAGGGATGCTTTTAAAAGGTTTTACATGTTTTTCAAAGCCAAACTTCACAAAACTGTCTAGGCGTTTCGAAACACCTTAGGGCGTTTCGATACGGTGCATTCCAGTAGCAAAAGTGTTTCTATACAAGTATCGAAACGGGCTTTCCCTGGATAAGGATTTTGCCCAGCGTTTCGAAACGGGCTCTGCCGTTTCGATACGCCTACGTGGCTTCGACCACAACGGTCATAAACCCCAACGGCTATTTCCCAACTAACATTTAAATGCAGGTCGTTTCGATACGGGACTAGGCGTTTCGAAACGGTTGTTTCGAAACGGACAAAAGCGTTTCGATAGGGGTCCACGTCAGACTGCAACAACTCTTTCTACTTAAAGGGTGTTTCGAAACGGGTTCGAGCGTTTCGAAACGGAGAGCTGCAGAACTGCATTTATGGTGGGAATTAAAGTCCTCAACGGCTCCAATTCAATCCCAACGGCTAGTAACGGCTACAAAATCATCAAGGAGTATAAAAGGGACCTCCAAGCATCAAGTAAAGGCTAATGCTCATATTGTCAATCAACAAATGATCAAGAATTGTCTTAGAGCTTAAATTGTCATTTATTGTATAGACAAACACTAGTGAGCCAAAATTGTCAAATTTGCTCAAGTGTTTTAGGTTTTGGGTGAGTGCTTTATTTGTGCAAACAAACACCTATTAGAGGGATTTGTGTTTGCTTTCATTATCTCTTTGTAATAGAGGGTTTGATCAAGGCTTTGGGTAGAAAGCTTGATCGGTGTACAAGGGTTTCCTCCTAAGCCTAGAAAAGGGGACGAATCAATAGTGGATTGATTGGAAATCCTTAGCGGGGAGCTAAGGTAGTGGATGTAGACCTTGGTTAGAAGGTCGAACCACTCTAAAATCATTGTGTCATTTACATTTTAGCTTCCACACCAAATCCACCCAAAATTCCACCTCTCCACCACTTGGTGAGCTACATCGGTTGAACGAATCGAGCACCTCACATCTCAAAAATTGGTATTAGAGCTTGGCTCAATCGAAGGGGATTCATATCCTATTGAGAAGATCCGGCAAGCTCGATCACTATTTCATCAACTGGCTCAAATGGCACAATCAATCGACAAACCGCCTTTCTTTGACGGAACCCACTATGCCCATTGGAAGACAAAGATGAAGTTCTTCATCAAATCAAGAGACTACAAGCTATGGAACATAGTTGAAGATGGTCCGTTCATGCCTCAATGAATCAAAGCGGAGTGGAGTGCCGGCGATCGCAAGAAGATGGAGCTAAATTGCAAAGCCTTGCACATTCTCTTTTGTGCATTTGGCCCATCCATCTATGAGAAGATGTCTTCTTGTGAGAGTGCCAATGAGGTATGGGACAAGCTTGAAGTCACATACGAGGGAACCGATGAAGTCAAGGAGACCAAGATTGGGCTCCTCACCTTAGAGTATGAGAACTTCAAAATGGATCCGGAAGAAAACATCGAGAAGATGTTTGATAGGTTCTCCACCATCACCAATGGTCTCAAGGGTTATGGAGAAGCCATATCGGAGGAAAAACTTGTACGAAAGCTCATCTACTCACTTCCCGAGTCTTGGGACTCAAAGAGGACCGCCATCATCGAAGCTAAAAATTTGAAAACTTTGAAGCTTGATGAATTCATGGGGTCTCTTCTCACTCATCAAATCATGAAGAAGAACAAGGAAGAGGAGAAGAAGAGGGAAGGAATTAGAGCTATGGGAGAGAAAAAGCTCAAGGGGCTTGGCATCAACACCAATGCCATGGCTCTCAAGTCCTCCACTAGCCATCATGTTTATTTGAGTGAAGAGGAGGATGAAGAAGAAAAGAAAGTTCATCTCTTCAAGAAGTGTGCCCCGTTCATGAAGAAAACTTTGAGAGAGCTTGATCGAGAATCCAAGAAAAAGGAAAGCGCAAGCACTTCAAGCCATAAGAAGAAGGCACATGTGGCTACTTGGAGTGATGAGGACTCCACCGACGATGAACAAGACAACCTTTGCCTTATGGCCATCGAAGAAGATTCAAGGGTAACTTCTAATTCATCTACTTCATGTTCTTACTCTTTTGATGAATTACAAGATGCATATGATGATTTGGTTTTAGACTTTAAAAATCACATTTTGAAAAACAATAAAGTGATTTCAAAGTTGAAAATTCAAAATGATTTGATTTCTAAAACCAAACTTGAACTTGAAGCAAAACTCAAGGAGTTTGAACTAAAATGTTTTGATTTACAAAAATTGCTTCAAAAAGTTCAAGAAGAAAAGGATTTGATTTCCAAAGAGCTTGAAAAGAAAAACAATTTTGGAAAATCAAACTTTTATGTTAGACAATCTAGTGCCTCTAGATTTGTAAAAGGAAAATGTTTTAGAAGTATTTGGGTTCCAAAAGGACTTAATACTTCAATTAAAAAGGATGACATTGAAAAATGGATTCCTAAGGGGACAAAAATTTGTGCTACTAACGTCTATGGATCCAAAGCAATTTGGATACCAAAAATCACTTGATTGTCTTTTTGCTAGGTGTGATGGAGATGTTCAACAAGTCAAACATTGAGGGGGAGCTTCATGCACACTAAGGAAGAACACTTGAAGAAGGAAGGCTTCACATCCTCCCTTGAGTTCAAGTGTGCTAAAATCTAGTTGCTTTTGTGTTTATTTGTTTTATTTTCATTTATGTCAACTAGATGATCATATATGCTGGAATAACACTCTTAATGATGCTTTGAGTAAGGGGGAGCCATTTTAAAACCAAATTCTTATCTTTGTCAAATTTTTACCTCTATTGTTATTTTTGAACTTAATGTTTTAAATTCTTTTTGATATAACAAAAAGGGGGAGAAATGGTTTGAAAAATTGAATTTTCAAATGAATAAGGGGGAGCTTTATTTGATTTATATCTTTAATTCTCTTATTCACATGTTTAAAGTTAAAGGGGGAGAATCCCAAACAATTTTTCAAGATAGTTTTATTATATCAAAAATGGGGAGATTGCAGAACTAATGTTTTGATATAATAATTGAAAAATGTTTCGGACCGATTTAAAAAGTATTTAAAACAAATTTCCAAAGTCCAAATATCTTGAAATAATTTTTAGGGATTTTTTTAAAAGGTTTTACATGTTTTTCAAAGCCAAACTTCACAAAACTGTCCAGGCGTTTTGAAACACCTTAGGGCGTTTCGATAGGGCGCATTCCCGTAGCAAAAGTGTTTCGATACAAGTATCAAAACGGGCTTTCCCTGGATAAGGATTTTGCCCAGCGTTTCGAAACGGGCTCTGCCGTTTCGATACGCCTACGTGGCTTCGACCACAACGATCATAAACCCCAACGGCTATTTCCCAACTAACATTTAAATGCAGGTCGTTTCGATAGGGGACTAGGCGTTTCGAAACGGGTGTTTCGAAACGGACAAAAGCGTTTCGATACGGGTCCACGTCAGACTGTAACGACTCTTTCTACTTAAAGGGTGTTTCGAAACGGGTTCGAGCGTTTCGAAACGGAGAGCTGCAGAACTGCATTTATGGTGGGAATTAAAGTCCTCAACGGATCCAATTCAATCCCAACGGCTAGTAACGGCTACAAACTCACCAAGGAGTATAAAAGGGACCTCCAAGCATCAAGTAAAGGCTAATGCTCATATTGTCAATCAACAAATGATCAAGAATTGTCCTAGAGCTTAAATTGTCATTTATTGTATAGACAAACACTAGTGAGCCAAAATTGTCAATTTTGCTCAAGTGTTTTAGGTTTTGGGTGTGTGCTTTATTTGTGCAAACAAACACCTATTAGAGGGATTTTTGTTTGCTTTCATTATCTCTTTGTAAG
This sequence comes from Hibiscus trionum, assembly GCA_030270665.1. Classification (NCBI taxonomy): domain Eukaryota; kingdom Viridiplantae; phylum Streptophyta; class Magnoliopsida; order Malvales; family Malvaceae; genus Hibiscus; species Hibiscus trionum. Next base: position 45,061,004 of record BSYR01000017.1, on the reverse strand, counting down.
AGAGGGTTTGATCAAGGCTTTGGGTAGAAAGTTTGATCGGTGTACAAGGGTTTCCTCCTAAGCCTAGAAAAGGGGACGAATCAATAGTGGATTGATTGGAAGTCCTTAGTGGGGAGCTAAGGTAGTGGATGTAGACCTTGGTTAGAAGGTCGGACCACTCTAAAATCATTGTGTCATTTACATTTTAGCTTCCACACCAAATCCACCCAAAATTCCACCTCTCCACCACTTGGTGAGCTACATCGGTTGTACGAATCGAGCACCTCACATCTCAACACATACATACATACATACATTATACATACTTACTTACATATCGGGTTTATGATTTAGGGTTAAAGGTTTAGGGTTCTTACATTGATACATACATACTTACATACATTACACATACATACATACATGGATTAGGGTTTACGATTTATGTTTTATGATTTTTTGGTTTAGGTTTAGGTTTAGTATTTAGGGTTTATAGTTTAGGTTTCATACATTGATACATCATACATACATAGTTACATGCATTATATTTATACATACATAGTTACAAACATATATTAGGGATAAATGTTTAGTGTTTATGGTTTAGGGTTTAAGTTTCATACATTGATAAATACATGCATACATATAGGGTTTAGGGTTTATACCTTATGATTTAGTGTTTAGAGAGTATGTATTAGGGTTTAGGGTTCATACATTGATACATACATACATACATTCATTATACATACATACATATATGGTTTATGGTTTAGGAAAAATTCATTGAGGCTTTAGGGTTTATACATTGATACATACATATATACATACATACATATATACTTACATACATTAGGGTTTATGATTCAAGGTTTATGGATTAAGGTTCAGAGTTCATGATTTAAAGGGTTTAAGGTTTAGGGAAAATTCATTAATGGTTTAGGGTTCATACATTGATAGATACATACATATATGCTTACATACATTAGCGTTTACGATTCATGATTTAGGGATTATGGTTTAGGGTTTAAGGTTTATGATTTAAGATTTCAAGGGTTTATGGTATAGGGAAAATTCATTAATGGTTTAGGGTTCATACACTGATAGATATATACATATATGGTTATATACATTAGGGTTTATGATTCAAGGTTTATGGTTTAGAGGTTTAGGTTTAAGATTTAAGGGTTTAAGGTTCAGGGAAAACTCATTAAGGGTTTAGGGTTTATACATTGATATGTACACATATACATACTTACATACATTAGGGTTTAGGGGTTTAGGTTTAAGATTCAATGGTTTAGGGTTTAGGGTTTGTTGAGTGGATCAATAGATTGATCAAAGCCAAGAGGGGGTGAATTGGGCTTTTAAAATTTTGGAGTGAATGTGGAATGACAAAAATCGAAGAACAAGGCAATTTAGACTGGTTCAAGTTCCAAATGAACTCTACATCCACTAACTTAGCTACCACTAAGGATTTTCCAACAATTCACTAATTGCTCTTCCCTTTTCTAGGCTTAGGAGGTAACCTTTACAATACCGGTCAAACTTTCTACCCAAAATTTGACCAAACCCTCACATGAATACAAAGAAAAATTTTAAGGCAAGTAGAATATCTCTCAATACAAATTTGCCCATTTTGATACAAACACTCAACCCAAATTGGAATACAAGATTGGAATTACACACAACACAATTTGGGATTTTACAAGAATGAGAAATTAGGCACTTTGAGCTTGGATTTTTGTATAGATGTTTCTCTTGGATACAATAGTTGTTGCTGGTCTTCAATAGGCTTGATTTTATACCTTCTCCATTAATTCTAGCCGTTTGGGTGGTTAGGGAATTGATTATAGCCATTGGGACCCTCTCTTTCCACCATAAATGCACTTCTGCAGTCTACTGTATCGGTACACGGGGAGGCGTATCGATACCTGTCTCAAAAAAGAAAGAGCCATTGCACAATTACAAGAGGGGCGTATCGATACGCGTGTAAGTGTATCGGTACGGGATATGGATCCGTTTCGATACGGATAGAAGCGTACCGATGCAATTTTTACTTCAAAGCTCACTGGAAGAATTCGTATCGATACGGGTAAGAGCGTATCGGTACGGGACAACCAACTTTTTAAAAGTCTGTTACCTAACAACTGACACCAACGGTAAAAAATATTTAAGGCTTCTGAATTTAAAATTCCTTTTAACCCGTATCGATACGGGAGGCACCGTATTGATACGCCATTCAAACTCCTTCAATTTTTATAGAGAGAGCATATCGATATAGATGCAATCTGTTTCGATACCCTGTTTCGATACGGTAAGGGCCGTATTGAAACGAATCTCTCCAGTGGCCAAGTTTGTATAAAAGGTATCGATACGACAAGGAGCGTATCGATACGCATAGACGATTTTTAATAGTTTGGCCTTGGAACACTTAGAAAATATTTTGGAGTTTGAGTTTTTCAAACTAAAGTAAAGCCTTGTTGATTTGAAACCTTTTGAGGGACTTAAAAATCTATTTCAAGTTTTTCAATTTAATCCTTAAAACACTTTGTTATATCAAAATAAAAAATAGGTTTTACAATCTCCCCCTTTTTGATATAACAAAACCAAAACTTGAAATTTTTAAGACTTTTGAAAAACAACTCCCCCTTAATGTTAGCTAGGTAAATTTTAAGTTTAAAAATTTAAGTGAGCTTGTTCCCTCTCCCCCTTTTTGTTAGATAAAAAATAAGAGACATAGGCAAAAGGCATAGACAATAACCAAGCAACATAAAATATATAAACATTAAGTTCATAAATAAGAAAACATCAAAGTAAAATCCAAACAACAATAATCAAAGCATAGGTTTTAAACTTAATCCTAAAGAACATAATCCAAAGTGCATAAATAGAAATCCTAAATGACATGAATGGAATGCAAAGATAATCTACTACTCTTCTCCATCGCCATCTTCATCATCGTCATCGTCATCTTCATTGGCATCATCATCATTCCTCCTAGAATGACGCCACTCATCATGAAAAGCGGGAAGAGAGATGTTCGTCGAATTGTGCCCGCCTTCATGAGAAGTGATACGCGTCTCCACATTTGTCATGCGATCTTCAAGGCTTGTGAAGCGTGTGTCTATGACGGCAAACCCCGAATTCATAGCTTGATCAATGGAAGCAATTCCCGTGCGTAAGCCCGTGAATTGTTCATTGAGAAAGGTCATAAGAGCATCCATGGATGGAGGAGGAGGAGCTTGTGGAGCTGGAGGATTGGCTATCTCTTTGGGAATCACATCACTAGGAAGTTCGGAGATGCGAAGCCAACTACCATTGAAGTAGTGAAACTTCCCCCTAGAAAGAGATCTTCCATCAATAAGATCGGTAGGGGTGTCGGGTAGTCGTGAGAGCAATCAATCCCCTTTTGAGTGAAGAAATAGCTCAAAGCGGTGTCGTATGTGAATGGAGTGACAAGAGTTTTGTGACGATGTTGCACGAGATAGACAATCTCTGTAAACATGATGCGAGCAAGATTAGGTTGTTGTCTCTGGCGAAAGCATCGAATCCAAAAGTCATCAACTTGACAGATGGTTGAATAATTTCCTCCCGAAGGCCTAAACCACCAAGTAATCATCAAGTGTAGGATTTGATCTTGAGCATTGAGAACGGTCACAGAACCTCCCAGGACATGGCCAAGAGAATTCTCATCTTCGATACCCTCATCCTTTAACTTAAAAACATCACAAAGAGATTGAACATCTACGGTGATCTTTTTGCCCATGAGATAAGAGTTAACGACAGTAATTTCACCCGCGGGATTGGCAACACACTTGACATTAGCATAAAATATCAAAACCAAATTACGAAAGAAAATGCCCGGGATTTGTAGAAAATCCATAAATTTCCATTCTTGGAGCAAAGGTAAGTAGACAAACTTGAAGCGCTCTGAATTAAGAAAAAGAACAGAAATTACCCTTTCCGGTCGGATTTTGTAATTTTGAAAACAGCGAAAGTAGTTGAGTTCCCCGGTGGTTCTAAAGCACCTTTGATAGATAAGAGTCAAATTAGGGCGAGTGCCATCTCTGGGATTGGATGCTTCACCGACTTCGCTAGTACGCACTCTCTTTTTGGGTGCCATTGTCTAGAGAAATTGATCAAAACAATGTGTATGCATTATTTTCTCATTCAACCCATGGAAAATCAATAATCAAGGTTTATTTTTTTTGAAAGGCAAATAAAAAAATGTTTGATAAAGTTTGTTTTTGAAAGAGCAAAACAAAACAAAAATCACAAAGAAAATAAAAAAAAGAAAGAATTTTATACCTTGATATTGATATAGAGAGGAATGGATGAAGAACTTGCACCAAATTGATGGAGAGCTTTAAAAACTTGGCTTGATGTTGAAAAACCCTCAAGAGATTTTTAGTTTTGTGGTGAAAATATGAGAGATTGAGAGCCTTTTAATATAGGAAAAACGGCTAGGGTTTTGAAATTTTAGTTTTGGTAAAAGTGAAACTCTTTTAATGCCATTAAGTAGCTGTCTGTGCAATCGAGTATCAATATGCCAAAGGGTGTATCGATACGGGGATAAAATAGTAATTCCCTAGAACCGCGCGTCAAAGGTCTATATCGAAACGGATGGTATCCGTATTGAAACGCTCACATATCGTATCGAAACGAGTTTAACCGTATCGATACCCGTAAGAGAGAAAATACAGTCTGGTAAACAAATGAAGTACGCGTATCGATACACATAAAGCCGTATCGATACCCTATGCCCAGAAATGCATTTTTGGCTTTTAGAACAACCAAAGGCTCGACTTTATCACCTCCTAAATGAATGCAATTGATGAATGAGCAGATCTAAGCATATTTTAACAGAAGCATACCCCCTAGCTATAAGCATGGTTTCTATCAAGATCAACAACACATAAACATGCATTTTCACAAATTCAAGCAATTTTAACCTCAAAAAGAGTCCTAAGGGGTCAAGGTAGGCTAGTTAGACCTAAATCTCTCCTAAGGGACCAAAAACACTTAAAGGGTATGATATCAACTTTAACTCTATAATCTAAGAGTTGTTGCTTCATCCAAAGGACTTGAGCACAACAACTCTCTAAGGATAGGTACTCGGCTTCGGTGGTAGAAAGAGCTACATTATTTTTTTCTTAGAGAAACAAGATATGATCATACTACCTAAGAATTGGCATGTTCCCGAAGTACTTTTCCTATCAATTTTACATCCCCCATAATCCGCATCCGAATAAGCATGAAGGTTAAAGGTCGAGTCTCTAGGATACCAAAGACCTAAACAAGGAGTATCTATAAGGTACCTAAAGATCCTTTTAATGGCTATAAGGTGAGACTCTCTAGGACTAGCTTGAAACCTAGAACACAAGCAAACACTAAAAAATATATCTGGTCTACTTGCGGTAAGGTAAAGCAAAGATCCAATCATAGAGCGATAAAGCTTAGAGTCAACACACTTACCTCCTTCATCTTTGTCAAGCTTTGTAGATGAGCTCATTGGTGTAGCTTGAGGCTTTGCTTGCTCCAAGCCAAACTTCTTGAGCATATCTTTCACGTACTTTGCTTGATTGATGAAGGTGCCATCTTTCCTTTGTTTGATTTGGAGTGTAACCCCCTAGACCCGCCTATGCATTACCACGGATCTTAGGAAGTCACATTAGGGTCACTAGAGCGACCTACAGTAAAAATCCACATAAAAATGTTTTTCCTTAATTACATTAAAACTATAATACAATCCTTAATTTAAATACCATTTCAGGAAAGCATTTATCATGTAATGGGAACTCAGAAACATTTTATATACTCTGACATAAAACAATACACCACATACATGCCCATTAAATATACTAGTACTGTACTCCAAAAGCAACACTCAGAGAACTCCAACTGCATATGTCGGTCACTATACCATGATAGATTTCTTCTAACCAGCGACAAAAAAACACGAGCTTCGGAAAACTCAGTAATACAAAACTACCAATGGGTGTTGTAAATACATGCATGTATATAACAAGCATAACTCTATCATGATGTTCTGGGAAATAACAAGTTTCAAATTACAGCTCCTTATTTGATCACCCAGTATCAGGCGAGAAGCCTATAAACTGAAGAATCAAAAGAGTGAATGATTAAATTAAACTATGGAGCTTAGTGTGTCCCAACAGTGTTAAACTGTATCAATGTAAACATTTTATTTCACGGGCACATAATTCAAGTAGTAGTAAGGTTCATTTTTTATTCTTATTTACCCTCTGACTGTACTCCAGTATGAAATTTTGAGCTGCGTCTATAAAGGCATTAACCCAAGCCCCTTGAGCGTGAGTACCATCCTAAGGGATTACCTTAGGTCCCGTGCAGAATTACACTAGTCGAACGGTAACGGTAAGGAATTACTCTAGTCGAAGCATAGGAACCTGTAATAGTAACGGTAAGGAATTACCCTAGCTGAAGCATAGGAACCTATAACCGTAACGGTAAGAAATTATCCTAGCCGAAGCATAGGAACTTGTAACGGTAACAGTAAAGAATTATCCTAGCCGAAGCATAAGAACTTGTAACAGTAATGGTTAGGAATTACCCTAGCCGAAGCATAGGAACCTGTAACGGTAAGGAATTACCCTAGCTGAAGCATATGAACCTGTAACAGTAACGATAAGGAATTACCCTAGCCCAAGCATAGGGACCTGTAACGGTAACAGTAAGGAATTACCCTAGCCGAAGCATAGGGACCTGTAACAGTAATATAAGGAATTACCCTAGCCGAAGCATAGGAACCTGTAACAGTAATGGTAAGGAATTACCCTAGCCGAAGCATAGGAACCTGTAACAGTAAGGAATTACCAGCCGAATCAAGGCTGAACCTGGTATCTTCACACTCTATCCCAAGTACCCCAGTAATAGTCTAAGTAGTAATTTCAGTAATCAATAGTAGCAGTAATTACGGTAAACATAAAGTAGACAATTATTTTCGATAAAACGGTAACCAGAGAACATGCTATTCAATCAGGTAAAATGGTAACCATAGTTCAAGATGTTCAATCATGTACTTAGACATAATTCAGAACGATGGAACAATCATATTAAAATCAGGAAACATGTTACGTTTTGCAAAATCAGAAATTATCAGTGATGTGCACATGTTTAGTTCAAACACAAGATTTTAAACATGTATATAACACTCAAGGAACACACTATATGGAACAATTTATTTCACAGAGATACTTGGTATTTATAAAAATGGAGGAAACACTGAACTTTTGTCAATTCTGAACTAATTTCAGAAACGAGGTCCTTATTAAAAGGGGCTTGGTAACCAACATATCCAACCAGTCATTCCAAAATTGATACAATACGATCATTCATGATATCAAATATATCAAGAATGTTTCAATCAAGGTGGCCAATAAGGGCACTTTGGTCATTTGACTTCCAAGGCCATAGGGTAATTTAACCCCAAATGATAGAACGATTATTAGCATATCCACTACTCCTTACAGTTTATCTGTCCTCCAAAGTCTAATTGAAATAATTAAATCTGAACATTGTGGTACTTACCAAGTACCCGGGTAGATATAACTTACGTGTGTTCAAGACATCGCACCGTCTGTATAACATAGTTGAACAGCTCATCGACAATACTCTACATGAACGTTTCCTAAATGGACGGACACGTATTTATCCAATATTCTTTTGTTATTGCAACAATATCAGGAATAACTGACGTTCACATGTCAAGCTTCAGACATATATGGGCATTACAGTTATTGGAGCTTTACCGGTATTTTAAAAGCTTTCACTTATCTCAAGTCACAAGGGTATTTTATTCATTTGAGCGCTCGATAAAGATTAAGCCGTTATGATCCTTTCGGTCATTTCAAACAATTCATTCATTTCAAAACTCAGGGGTTTATCCATCATTTTAGTAAATTTGGAAATTTCGGTGCCCGAGAATACTTCAGTCTTTTTGGTCATTACGATCATTCCGGTCAATTTAGCCTTATCTGTATTTCTAATTATTTTAGTCATTTTAATCAATTCAGTCTTTTCTGTCATTACATTAACTTAGACATACGAAAAACTTCTCGTAAATTTATCTTCAGAGACTTGATCAGGATTTAAGAAAATCCAAGTATTTACATTTTTGAAGGGTTGAATCCTATTAATGTAACTTTCCAAGTCACCGAAGTATTACAGATATTATAGTGCCCAAGGGCGTTACAGTAATTTCGATACTTAACGGTATTTTTGAACACTTCGGAACCTAGGAACATTTTAGTCATTTCAATCTATTCATTCGTAAAGTATACTTCCCGTAATTTGGTCTTCAAATATTTATTTGGAGAATTTTCACAAAAACGGTTTTTCAAACGTTTATTAAAAAATTAGGGAACTAAACATTTCCTTGATCATTTTCCACCTCTAGGGGTTCTCACGTCCTTTTTGTACCTTAAGGGTTTTTCGTCGAGCATCTCAAAATCAAATATTTTTAACAAGGATAAACCAAACTGAAAGTTTCGAGTTTATTTGCTCTAACAAAAAAAAATTTCACTGAGTTTAGAAATTACCAACCGTTCATCAAACTTCTTATTCTAGTCATTCAGATCTTATCCAATTCATTATTTTTCTACCGTAATCAGCATAATTTTGAGATATTCAAGCATTAACCAATACCGAAAAATTCCGTAAAGCATGCAAGAGGTAGTAAAGTATTACCTCGACTCTGATGTACAACGATAGGCCTTCAACACTTTTTTTATCCCTCTCAATCCAATATTTGAAACACTCGATATTCCTCACAAAATCACGTAAGACATTTTATCATTTCCAAAAAAATTAACAATATACATACAATATATTAATTTCTCATTTCAAGAATTATGGCTGTAACACCCAGGTTCGGGGGTTGGGCGAAAAATAATAATTTAATAGTGGTTCGGGTTCCGGGCTCCTAAATTCCTTTTTTTTTAAATAATAAAGTAATGGTTTGGGCCTCGGGTTTTAAGACAAATAAAATTAAGTTGGACCTTTTTTTTTCAAAACAAGCCCAAATAGCCATGGGTGTCACCTATTGTGGTTTCCTTAATTCATTAAGGGTGTTTTGGTCTTTTGACTTCCCAATTTTAAACAAACATAAAACATTTGCTTTTGGCTCATCTTCTTCTCTCCACACCATCTCCTTCCAACGTCAAACCCCCCTCCTTAGGTTACTATTCCATCCCATGTCTTGCTCGTTTTGAAGGGTTTCACAAAGGTAATCACGTTTTTGACTTATCCTCGTTATTCTCTACAAACTAATACCTTTTTATTTTCATTTTTATTCATGTTTTTGAGATTTGAAATTTAGAAGATTTTGGATAAAAGTGTTACCTTTATGGTCTTTTACTAAAGATTTTGGTTTGTTATTGGCGTGGGGGTTGATTATAGTACCTGGGATTCAATATATATGATTTTTAAAAAAATTTATGCATATTCTCGGATTTGGGTTTTTGGGAGGTTTTAAGTGGAGTTTTGGGGGTGTTTTAGGTGGAATTTTGAGGGCTGATGGTTAGGCTATATGTAAATGTTGTTTTGGAGGCTTTAGGGAGCAATTTAAGGGTTGGAATCAATGGATTTAAAGTGTGCTTAAGGGCTGCTCGGGATTATGGATTTTGGGTTTGTTTTCAATGGAAAATTTGATGTCTTGTGCTTGGTATGTAATTCGGGTTGACTATTTTGGAATGTGGACTGATTTGGGATTGTTTACTTTGTGTTGGAATGTTTAGAAGCAAGAATTTTGGTTGGTGAAGCTTCGGGGACAAATCCGGGGATTTCGGAGTCTTGAGCTTGGTCTTCGGTCTTCTCTTGGGTAACAACGGTGAGTAGAATTGTTAATCCTTGGATTGTGCACATTATGGGATCTTTGGGGTTTGGGTGGGACCTTGAGGGTTCACCTAAGCCCGAGTGTAAGCCTCTCTACTCCTATGTTGTTGTGATGGATGAATGGTTATGTGTTATGATTATCATGTGCATGTTAATGTTGTTAATGTGTAGTCGAGTTGAAGTCGTGCCTCACGTGATGGTGGTCTAAACTACGGTGATGTGTAGTCCTACCGGTAGTGACTAGTAGGAAAGTACTTTGATGTGTAGTCCCATCGGAAATCTACTAGACGAAACGGTGATGTGTAGTCCCACCGTATGTGTATGTTGGTTGTGCTTGTGCAAACCATGTGTTGTTGTTGAGATAGACATTTCGTGCATCCATTGCTTTTCTTGCAAATAAAATGTGTTTTGGAAAACTGCATGTTGTGAATTGTAGAGCCTCTCTCACTAAGCTAGTTGGCTTATGCTCTCTTGTTTCCAACATGCAGATCGTTAGAGCTCGGGAGGCAAGCGGGCAAGGGAGGAGCTTTTGGAGTTCTCAAGCTAGTTCAAGTATGGTTTGCGTTTTGTAATAATGCCTAGACGATGGGGTATAGACTTTTAAGAGTTGGTGTCAAACTCCTTAGGTGGTTGTGTTTGAGCATGCTAAACTCATGTATGTGTTATGCTTTCGTTTCATGGATTGAGGACCATGCTTATCTTGTTGCTTGATTTTATGTGCCTAATAGTGTGTGAGCTAGACTATGTATGCTCTATGTTTACTTGGCTTGTGTATGGGGCCTTATGTTTGTTAAGTATGCTCTCTTGTGGAATTGTATGAGACCTTTGATTTGTATGCCTCCTTGTCAAGTTAAATGCCTCGTATGCTAATTTTTGGTTGTAGTCTAAATGTAAGTATGCTTGAATGAGTCTAGGGAAGTCCCAACATGCATATTGAGTTGAGTCTTGTTTGGTTTTGCTGGTTTTTGGAGAGTTGCAGTGCAGGGCGTATCGATACGCCTAAGGGCCGTATCGATACGGTCTTGCCTGCAAAGCTCATTTTATAGCTGGGCGTATCGATACACAGGTCCGTATCGATACGGTTTTTGCTCACTGGAATTCTGAGATTTTAGGGAGTTTTTGGCGTATCGGTACGGTGTTGGGGCGTATCGGTACGGGTTTATCTCGTTGACCACGAGATGTTGACCAGGAGGGGCGTATCGATACGCTCAAGGGCTGTATCGATACGGTCTTCTCTGCGTTGACTGATCGTATTGACCTGGTCAGGGCGTATCGATACCCTTAACTGGTGTATCGATACGGCCTGCCCTGAAAGCTAAAAATGAATTGTTTGTAAGTGTGGTTGTGGATCGCATGCGTCTCTTTACTGATGTTTCCGCTATTGTAAATCATTTAGGATTTAATACGCCTTTAGACAAGATTAAAATGAAAGAAAATTTCTGGGGTTGCTAACCGAGGGGAAGCCTTAACGAGTTTCGCTTCGGTTTTCCTCGTGTGGCCCACTCGGACCGGTCATCCGGCCAGACCGGGACGAGGGGGTTACAATGGCCCACATGAAACCCACTAAACCAAAAAAAAACTCATTTACTCTTCAACATGACTCACGTGGACACTTCTAAAACAAAGTTTCAAATGCCTTTTTGTTACTATAATGTTGTATGTAATATATAAAGCATATAAACAATTTGAAGTTTCATATTTGTTTAGTCTTCTTCACTGGTATGGTCTAGTTCTTTGCTTCTCTCATGTTTTACATTTGAAGATATACTTATAACGTCAAAATGCAACACAATTCCATTCAATCATCATACCATATTATCATCATATTTACCATTGATGAATTTCTAAGCTTTCAACCAAGAGCAGAATAACCTATATGACCATTCAAGTATCACATACATGCCAAAATTTGTGTCTAAGAGGTATTAGTGTATTACCTTACTTCTAAACAACCCACGGCCACCTTGAATCGAGCTCTCTCATGCATTATCTTTGTTTTTCTTCTTCCTTTTAGATGGTTCTTCAACCTCCTTAGATACTTCCCACAAGCTCTCTAAACCCCAAATCTCACGTGATCCTCATCTCCACTCTATGGCAACCAAGATGATGAAGGAAAAGATCTGTGGGTTTTGCAATGAACAAAGATTATGAAAATATGGAGGAAGAAAACAAGGAATTGATGGAGGAGAATGGATGAATAAAAAAATGAATATAGGAAAAGTTGGAATTGTTAGACAATAAAGAGAAAGCAGAGGGTGGTTGATTTTTAAATCAAATATAGGCTATATGTCTCTCCTCCCAAATCCCACGAAAAGGGGAACAAAATCCACATGGGGAAATAAAGGTTTAATTGTAAGTAAAGGTCCTCTAATCTCATAAAGTTTCACTATATAAGAAAATAAATGTCTTTGCCACCAATAGGTCCAAAAAATCATATAAGCCCAACACTAAATTCTCAAAATCCAAACTCGGGCTGTTACAATAATAACTAATATATTATGCTATTAAAGGTGTTACATGGAGTCCAAAAAAGAATGAGAGCTCCCCCATCATGCTCATCTCGAATTCACCTTGCATTAACTTAGCAAACTCTTTGCAATGATACTCATTAGTAGATCCAAAAATAATATCATCAACATATATTTGCACTACTAAGATGTCATTTTTATATATTTTTATGAAAAGTGTTGTGTCCACCATACCTTTTTCAAAACCTTTTTCAATTAAAAAGTTTGAAAGCCTTTCATACCAAGCTCTAGGAGCTTGTTTTAAACCATAAAGAGCTTTAGTTAACTTAAAACATGATTTGGAAATTTTGAATCCTCAAAACCCGGTGGTTGTTCCACATACACTTTTTCATTTATAAAACCATTTAAAAATGCACTTTTCACATCCATTTGAAAAAGCTTGAAATTATGATAACATGCATATGCAAGCAACATCCTAATAGCTTCTATTCTAGCTACGGGTGCATAGGTTTCATCAAAATCTATTCCCTCTTCTTGAGTGTAACCTTAAGCAACTAATCTAGCTTTGTTTCTCACAATGTTACCACTCTCATCTAGTTTATTCCTAAATACCCATTTAGTTCCTATAGTAGATTGATTACTAGGCCTTTCAACTAATGTCCATACATTACTCCTCTCAAATTGATTTAACTCTTCTTGCATAGCCAAAGTCCAAAAACCATCTTTTAATGATTCTTTAATATTCTTAGGCTCAATGCATGAGATAAAAGCAACATGATTCATGAGTATGAGAGAAGATCTAGTAGTTACCCCTTGGATGGATCGCCCAAGATTTCACCATCTTTGACATAGTTGTACTCCCTTGGGTAGCTCACTTCCTTTTCCTCTAGAGCCAAGTCCTTCAAGGCTTCAAGAGGTGGATCTTGTGCATCTTTTTCTTTAGTTTCAATCTCATTCTCCTTTGAAGTTTGTCCTCCATCAAAGGCATCAAGGATTCCTACATCATCATCATCACAAGATTCCTTCCTTGGAAGGAGGTTATCATCGAAAACAACATGTATAGTCTCTTCTACTACTAAAGTTCTCTTATTAAATACACGATAGGCTTTAGAGTTTAAAGAGTATCCTAAGAAAATAGCTTCATCACTTTTAGCATCAAATTTACCTAAGTTGTCTTTTCCATTGTTTAAAACAAAACACTTGCAACCAAATGGATGAAAATAGCTAATGTTAGGTTTCTTAGATTTTAAAATCTCATAAGGTGTTTTCTGTAAAACTAATAAATTGATTTTGATATAACAAAGGATTTAAAGACTAAATTGAAAAAGAGAAAATGAATTTTTAAGTCCTCAAAACCTCTCTATGTGTTTAAAAAAAATGTCCATGTCAAAACTTTAACTTATGAAATATTTTCTAAGTGTTTACCAAGTCAAAACAGTGATTTTCAAGTTACCGTTTCGGAACGACCTTTGGGCGTTTCGGAACGTTTTGAAACTGTTAACCTCTGTTTCGGAACTAGCTTTCCCGTTTTGGTACGGGTGTATCGAAACAGCTAGTTGTGTTTCAAAATGGATGAAGAACAACGGAACGGTTTAAACCGTTTCGATACAGCTGTATGGAAACGAACTCAAACGTTTCGAAACGACGTTTCAAACTTGGTTTCAAAATATGACCGTTGAAGTTTTATAATTGTTTTTAAAGATTTAGTAAAGGTGTATCGAAACGCTTCTATGTTGTTTCGATACAGGTTTTGACAGTGGAAAAATGTTTCGAAACGTGTTTCGGAACATGCTCTTAGCGTATCGAAACGATCGTTCCTGTTTCAGTACGGCCTATTTATTACACCCCAACGGCTCTTTCTATCTTGGTCTGTTTCGAAACAGGGTCGGGCGTTTCGGAACGGGTAGTTGCAGACTGCATTTATAGTGGGAAGATAACATCTCAACGGCTATAATAATGAAAGCAACAACCCCAACGACTAGAATTCAATGAGAAGGTATAAAAGGGACCTCTAAAAGCACTAACAACAACTATTGGTCCCAAAAGAATTATCCAAACATCAAATCCAAGCAATTGTGCTAAAATCCCATATCTTCTTGTAAACCCCAATTGTAGAACTTTGTATTTCCAATCTTATTTGTTCAATTGGGTTGAGTGCTTGTAAAAAGGGCTACATTTGTATTGAGAGATACTAGTCTTTAGCCTTAAACTTCTTTGTATTACTTGAGTGAAGTTTGGGTCAAATTTTGGGTAGAAAATTTGACCGGTATTATAAAGGTTACATCCTAAGCCTAGAAAAGGGGAAGAACAATTAGTGGATTGTTAGAAAATCCTTAGTGGTAGCTAAGGTAGTGGATGTAGAGTTCAATTGGAATTTGAACCACTCTATATTCTCTTGTCTAGCAATTATTAATTTTCCACTCCACCACCAAAATTTCTAAAAATCCAGTTCACCCCCTCTTGGCTTAAATCGATTCTTCGATCCACTCAACAATTGGTATCAGAGTCTACCTCTTTGAAGGATTAACAACCACAAGAGGAGATTCTAGGAAGAGTGTGATCAACTACAAGACAAGCTATGGCATCTACTTCAACCTCCAACCTCTATGAGTCACAATCAACCACTAAACCACCCTTCTTTAATGGGGACAACTACCTATATTGGAAGAACCGGATGCGTCTCTTCATCAAGTCAACATATTACATGGTGTGGGATGTAGTGGAAGAAGGCTCCTACATTCCGGTTAAGAGAACCGATGAAGGAAGACTTATTTCGAAAGTCAAGTCGGAGATGACCGAGGAAGATAGACGAATGATGCAAGTCAACGAAAAAGCTCTACATATCATATTTTATGCACTTGGTCCGGATATCTACTCAAATATGTCATCTATCGAAAGCGCGAAGGAAGTGTGTGACACTTTGGAGACGACTTATGAGGGCACTAGCGATGTGAAAGAGACAAAGATTGGGTTGCTAAACTTGAGTTATGAGAATTTTAAGATGGACCCCGATGAGAGCGTCTCAAAGATGTTTGATCGCTTTTCGATCATCGTCAATGGCCTTAAGGGATTCGGTAAAGTAATTCTCGAAGATAAGCTAGTGAGGAAGCTTCTATACTCTCTCCCAAAGTCTTGGGATGGTAAGAGGACGACCATCATTGAAGCAAAGAATTTGAAAACTTTGAAGCTTGATAAGCTTGTTGGGTCTCTTCTTACACACAAGATCATGAAGCAAGAAAGAGAGGAAGAGAAGAAGAAGGAAGAGAGAAGGATAAAGAAGCATGAGGTAGAAAAGAAAAAGAAGCTAGGAGTTGCTCTCAAAGCCTCTCTATATGAGAATAACTCTTCTAGTGAGGAGGAAGACTTTGAGGAATTGGCTATGATAGCCAAACGATTCTCACGATTCCAATTGCCCTCAATTCAAGAAGAAGAGAGGGACCAAATCATTTGCTTTGAGTGCAAGAAGCTAGGTCACATACGTTCCGATTGCCCTCAACTCAAGAAGAAGGGCATTGAGAAGAAGAAGAAGCTTAAAGCCAAGCTTGCTACTTGGAGTGATGAGGAGTCATCCGAGGATGAGGAACATGAAGTGGCAAACCTTTGCCTCATGGCTCTTGAGGAGGATTCCTTTATGGTAACCTCAAACTCATCTACTTTCGATTTTACATTTGATGAATTGCATGAAGCTTATGATGAGTTATAAGAGGTATATGATGAGTTAGTTGAGAAGTATAATGAGTCGGTTCTAAAAAATAGAAAGATCATTTCAGAATTAAATGCTAAAAGTGATGAAGCTATTTTCTTAGGGTATTCTTTAAACTCTAAAGCCTATCGTGTATTTAATAAGAGAACTTTAGTAGTAGAAGAGTCTATTCATGTTGTTTTCGATGATAACCTCCTTCCGAGGAAGGAATCTTGTGATGGTGATGATGTAGGAATCCTTGATGCCTTTGATGGAGGACAAACTTCAAAGGAGGATGAGATCCCAACTAAAGAAGAAGATGCACAAGATCCACCTCTTGAAGCCTTGAATGACTTGGCTCTTGAGGAAAAGGAAATGAGCTACCCAAGGGAGTACAACTATGTCAAAGGTGGTGAAATCTTGGGTGATCCATCCAAGGGGGTAACTACTAGATCTTCTCTTAAACTTATGAATCATGTTGCTTTTATCTCATGCATTGAGCCTAAGAATATTAAAGAAGCATTAAAAGATGATTTTTGGATTATGGCTATGCAAGAAGAGTTAAACCAATTTGAGAGAAGTAATGTATGGACATTAGTTGAAAGGCCTAGTAATCAATCTATTATAGGAACTAAATGGGTGTTTAGGAATAAACTAGATGAGAGTGATAACATTGTGAGAAACAAAGCTAGACTAGTTGCTCAAGGTTACACTCAAGAAGAGGGAATTGATTTTGATGAAACCTATGCACCCGTATATAGAATGGAAGCTATTAGGATGTTGCTTGCATATGCACATTATCATGATTTCAAGCTTTTTCAAATGGACGTAAAAAGCGAATTTTTAAATGGTTTTATAAATGAAGAAGTGTATGTGGAACAACCACCGGGTTTTGAGGATTCAAAATTTCCAAATCATGTTTTTAAGCTAACCAAAGCACTTTATGGTTTAAAACAAGCTCCTAGAGCTTGGTATGAAAGGCTTTCAAACTTTTTAATTGAAAAAGGCAAGGTGGACACTACACTTTTCATAAAAAGGTATAAAAATGACATCTTAGTAGTACAAATATATGTTGATGATATTATCTTTGGATCTACTAATGAATGTCATTGCAAAGAGTTTGCTAAGTTAATGCAAGGTGAATTCGAGATGAGCATGTTGGGGGAGCTCTCATTCTTCTTGGGATTCCAAATCAAACAAAGGAAGGATGGAACCTTCATCAATCAAGCAAAGTATGTGAAAGATATGCTCAAGAAGTTTGGCTTGGAGCAAGCATAGCCTCAAGCTACACCAATGAGCTCATTTACAAAGCTTGACAAAGATGAAGGAGGTAAGTGTGTTGACTCTAAGCTTTATCGCTCTATGATTGGATCTTTGCTTTACCTTACCGCAAGTAGACCGGATATATTGTTTAGTGTTTGCTTGTGTGCTAGGTTTCAAGCTAGTCCTAGAGAGTCTCACCTTATAGCCGTTAAAAGAATCTTTAGGTACCTTAGAGATAGCCCTTGTCTAGGTCTTTGGTACCCTAGAGACTCAACCTTCAACCTTCATGCTTATTCAGATGCGGATTATGGGGGATGTAAAATCGATAGGAAAAGTACTTCGGGAACATGCAAATTCTTAGGTAGTATGCTCATATCTTGGTTCTCTAAGAAACAAAATAGTGTAGCTTTATCTACCACCGAAGCCGAGTACATATCCTTAGAGAGTTGTTGTGCTCAAGTCCTTTGGATGAAGCAACAACTCTTAGATTATGGAGTTAAAGTTGATACCATACCCCTTAAGTGTGACAACACTAATGCTATATGCCTAACCAAAAATCTCATCCAACACTCTAGAACCAAACACATAGAAATAAGGCATCATTTCATTAGATATCATGTCCTTAAGCAAGATGTTGTTATAGAGTTCGTTGACACCTTAAACCAGCTAGCGGATATTTTTACCAAGCCTTTAGATAAGGAGTGTTTTTGGTCCCTTAGGAGAAAGTTAGGTCTAACTAGCCTATCTTGACCTTTTAGGACCTTTTTTTGCTTAAATTGCTTGATTTCTTGCAAAATGTCATTCTTATGTGTTTTTAATCCTAATTTCATCCATACTTATAGTTAGGGGGAGTATGTTTGTGTTTTAACATGTTTTTCCTGCTCATTCATATCATCCAACCATCTAGGACTTCATAAAATTCAAATTTTCTGCAATATTAGAGCCCCATTTGCACCTCCAGGCCTAGGCGTATCGAAACGGGTCAATCTATTTCGATATATGTGCCTTAATATGTAGAACTAATGTTTTGATATAATAATTGAAAAATGTTTTGGACAAAGTTAAAAAGAATTCTAAACCATTTCTAAGTCCAAACAACTTGAAAATATGTTTGACGTATTTAAAAAGGTTTTTGGCAAAGTTTTAAATGCTTTAAAGTAGTCAAAACTAGATTTTCAACTAGCCCGTACCGATACAGTATACCCCGTATCGATACGCTTTTGCCCAAGTTTTGAATCTGCCAAAACCCGTACCGATACGGGTGAGACCGTACCGATACGAATAGGGATCATTTCGATACGCCCCTTAAGCATACCGATCCCTGTTTTGACAACCCCAAAGGCTATTTCCCAACGGTCTTTTAAATGACATACCGTACCGATACGCCCTCAAGCGTATCGATACGCATAGGCTGACAAAGATCCCAATAGCTAGTTCTGGAGAAGGGCGTACCGATACGCCTCCACATGTACCGTTACGGTAGGCTGCAGAACTACATTTATGGTGGGAAATAAAGTCTCCAACAGCTCCAAAACATCCCCAACGGCTAGTAACAGCCACAAACTCAATTGAGACTATAAATTGAAGGCTAGAACACTTGAAGAAGGTTAGAGACTACATCCAAGCAACATGATCAAGAGAATTAGAGTTTAAGTCTTAATTTTACTATTCTCTTGTACATAGTCTTTAGAGGGTGCTTTATTGTAAATTCCTTGTACACTCTTGTGAGCTTAAATTGTGTAAACACCAACCTTGTGAGGTATTTAGTTTACCAAACAAATCCCTTGTAAAGGAGAGGTTCTAGTTTAGCCTTGAGAGAAAAAAACTAGAGTTGGTTCTATCTTAGCCAAGTCCAAAAGATAGGGTTGTAATGGTTTCCTCCTAAACCGGGAAAAGGGGACGAATTCATTGTTGAGTGAATTGGAAAATCCTTAGTGGTGTGCTAAGGTAGTGGATGTAGGTGCACAGTTAATAGCCCGAACCACTCTAAAATCATTGTGTCACTTGTCTACCTTTATTTTGATTTTAGCCAATTCAACCACCAAACATTTACAACCCTCCTTGACGGTTTCGGTGATCGATTCGAGCGTGCTAAAAACCCAACATAATAGAATGGTTTATGACCACGGTGTTTCGAAACGAGTTTTGAAACGTTTTGCCTCTGCCAAGCATTGTATCGAAATGGCCCAAAAGCGTTTTGATACGGGTTAACACATGGGATTCGATACGGTCAAAGCCGTATCGGAACGGTCAACAGGATTCGAAACGTCAGTTAACGTTTCGGTACGCACGTTTTGGAACGATCGTGCCTGTTCCGAAACGGCTCTGCAGACAGCTTTTTAAAGGGCTTTAATTGTAAAATTTGCTTTTCATTAAAACTCCTAAAAACCCTAACCCAATTTCCCCCTATAAAAACCCTCTAAACCTCATTGTTTTTCATCAAATCTTGAGGGCTTTTACTCACAAACTCAAGTCTAAGCAAGCTTCAACAACTTTGTGCAATTTCTTCCATTCATTCATCCAAAATCCCTATTTGAGGTATTTTTTTATCTCTTTCTTTTTCCTTTGATTTTATTCGAATCTTAGGTTAGAAAATATTAATTTTGTGTAGATTATATGTTTTGCAACTTGGGTTCTTCAAAATTGTAAATTTTTTTCAAAATCTTAAAATTTTTGATTCGAATATATTTGTTTTTACTCGTATTTTTTTTACTGTTTTTCAAAAGTTTATTCTTCTTAATTTTTTTATATGTATATATGTTTTTAAAAAATGTTTTTTAAAACCTAAATGGGATTTTTCATTGGATTGAATTAAGGATTAATATGCATACATTTAAATTTTTAATTGCTTGCTTATGTTTTTAGGAATTTCATGGAAAACGTTAACAAGAAACGTAAGGCTCCGATGGGTGAAGCTTCAACCCAAGCGAATATCCGTCCTAACCTCACCCTTCTTTTTCAAAAGAGTCTTTGGAATCAAGAGTCTACGGAATCAAGAGTCTAAGGACCATTTCAAATTCATCAAAGATGTAGCCGTTCGTCGAGAGCGTGTTGTGGATATTGAGTTCCTTGACTCCGAGCGTTTTGAGTTCCGCTATCTAGCTCGTTTGCGAGAATGGAGATTCTTGGCCTTTTTGAGCATTCCAGACATTGTTTACAAACATATGGTCCTCCTTTTCTACTCCAATGTCGTGCTTATTAATAATGAAGATCATACCAAGGTGATTGGCATTGAGTCATACCTTTTGGGTAAAAAGTTCATTATTAACATATCCGTTTTAGAGACTGCTCTTGGGCTCAAGAATGAAGGCATTGAGGATGAGAACCACTTTGGTGCTCACACCGGATTCGTTCTCTCATTGGATGCTCATGACCGGTTCCTTCATTTGTTGATTTCTTGGTTCATCCGCCCTTCAGGAGGTAAATTCTCCCATGTTCTTCAAGTTGGCTATTTTTGGTTATAGTGCTTTCGCCAAAGACAACGACCAAATCTTGTCAAAATCATGTTCGCAGAGATGGTCCATAATGTGAAGATTCGCGAAACCGATGCTCTTACATCTTTCACTTATGGGGATGTTTTAAGTTATGTCTTTGGTACCCTCAACATTGATTGCTCCTATGACTCTCCGGAACCCCGCAAGCACAAGATTGATGAATCTTCTCTCCGTAAGTCTGGGTTCCGCTATACTCTAGGCCAATGGGTTCGTGTTGATAGGCAAGCTCCACCACCTCAAGTTGAGCCTCCACCTCAAGCTATGGCTCTTAACAATGAAGCTCTTATGGCTTTCCTTACCGAGCGGTTCAACTCGATAGATACGAACATGGCTTCAGGATTTGGTGCTATCAACACTCGTTTGCAATCTGTGGAGGATCGTATTCTTGCAAACGAAAATCGTCTCACCTCTCTTGAGAATCAACAATCATCTATGGACTTATCTTTCTCCATATTCTATGGTGATTGGAGGAACTTTCATCGTGCTCAAGCTAAAAACGATGATGATTGGTTTGATGATGATGGCGACGATGATGACGAGGCTTAGGATCTCCATTGCATATCATATTATTCTATCATATTAGGAATAAGTTTGCACCTTTCTATTTTTTTGCTTTAAGAACCTATGCTTTGCTTATTTTGTGTTTGGGATTGAGCTTAAACTCTATTGCTTTAAGTATTTGTGTTTGGTTATTTGAACTTAATTCTATCTATATTATGTTGTTTGGTTTTTGCTTATAACCTTGTCTCTTCTCATGATTAGCCTTGATTATTATTCTTTTTGATCTAACAAAAAGGAGGAGAAGTAATATAAGAGCCAAAATTTTTTAAGTTGGTTTTGAGTTTTAAAAACTTGAACTTTAAATCTCTTCAAAACTTTAAAACCCCATCTTACATTGAGGGGAGTTAGAATGTCTTCAAAATTTCAAAACTCTTAAAAATTCGAACTTGGTTTTGTTATATCAAAAATGGTTAGATTTTAAAACTAATAAATTGATTTTGATATAACAAAGGATTTAAGGACTAAATTGAAAAAGAGAAAATGATTTTTTAAGTCCTCAAAACCTCTCTATGTGTTTAAAGAAAAATGTCCATGTCAAAACTTTAACTTATCAAATATTTTCTAAGTGTTTACCAATTCAAAACAGTGATTTTCGAGTCACCGTTTCGGAACGACCTTTGGGCGTTTCAGAATGTTTTGAAACTATTAACCTCTATTTCAGAACTAGCTTTCTCGTTTCGATACAGGTGTATTGAAACAGCTAGTTGTGTTTTGAAACGGATGAAGAACAACATAACGGTTTGAACCGTTTCGATACGATTGTATCGAAACGACCTCAAACGTTTCGAAACGGTATTTCAAACTTGGTTTCAAAATATGATCGTTGACGTTTTATAATTGTTTTTAAAGATATAGTAAAGGTGTATCGAAACGCTTCTAAGCCGTTTCGATACATGTTTTGATAGTGGCAAAATGTTTCGAAACGTGTTTCGGAACATGCTCTTAGCGTATCGAAACGACCGTGCCCGTTTCGGTACGGCCTATTTATTACACCCCAATGACTCTTTCTATTTTGGTCTGTTTCGAAACATGGTCGGGCGTTTCAGAACGGGTAGTTGCAGACTGCATTTATGGAGGGAAGATAATATCCCAACGGCTATAATAATGAAGGCAACAACCCCAACAGCTAGAATTCAATGAGAAGGTATAAAAGGGACCTCTAAAAGCACCAACAACAACTATTGATCCCAAAAGAATTATCCAAACATCAAATCCAAGCAATTGTGCTAAAATCCCATATCTTCTTGTAAACCCCAATTGCTGATCAAAAAAAAAAAACCCCAATTATAGAACTTTGTATTTCCAATCTTATTTGTTCAATTAGGTTGAGTGCTTGTAAAAAGGGCTACAATTTGTATTTAGATATACTAGTCTTTAGCCTTAAACTTCTTTGTATTACTTGAGTGAGGATTGGGTCAAATTTTGGGTAGAAAATTTGACCGGTATTGTAAAGGTTACCTCCTAAGCCTAGAAAAGGGGAAGAGCAATTAGTGGATTGTTGTAAAATCCTTAGTGGTAGCTAAGGTAGTGGATGTAGAGTTCAATTGGAACTTGAACCACTCTAAATTCTCTTGTCTAGCAATTTTTAATTTTCTACCCCACCACTAAAATTTCTAAAAATCCAATTCACCCCTTCTTGGCTTAAATCGATTCTTCGATCCACTCAACATTTTCTTTAAAATTGGCCCAATCATTACTCGATTTACAATGTAGCAAACGGTATTTGTGGCTTCCGCCCAAAAATATTTAGGTAAATTATTTTCTCAAAGCATGGTTCTATCCATTTCTTGTAAAGTCCTATTTTTCCTCTCAACTACCCCATTTTGTTGAGGAGTTCGAGGAGCTGAAAAATTGTGGCTAATACCATTTTCATTTAAAAACTCTTCAAAACCTAGATTTTGGAACTCGGTTCCATGATCACTTCTAATGTGAGAAATCTTAAGTTCAAGATCATTTTGAGTTAATTTTGAAAACTTGATGAATTTTTCTAAAGTCTCATCTTTTGTACCTAAGAATAGAACCCAAGTAAATCTAGAATAGTCATCAACAAGTACAAAGGCATACGATTTACCACCCAAGCTCATAGTTCTAATAGGCCCAAAAAGATCCATATGAATCAATTGTAAACATCTACTAGTAGAGACATCATTAATGGATTTAAAGGATGATCTATGTTGTTTACCCTTAGAGCATGCATCACATATTTTATCATTTGAGAACTTAATCTTGGGCAAACCTCTAACTAAATTTAGGGAAACTAATTTTTCTAAAACACTAATGCTAGCATGTCCTAGTTTCCTATGCCATAACCATGCATCATTTTCATTTTGAGCAACAAAACATGCATGGGATGAATGAATGTCATCTAGATGCACCATATATATGTTACCTATGCGATGACCAATGAGCATTATTTTATTAGATTTAATGTCAACAATTTTACAACCATTTTTATCAAATAAGACATTAAACCCTTTATCACACAATTGACTAATGCTCAATAAATTGTGTTTTAGACCATCAACATACAATACATTTTCAATGAGTATAGTAGAGTGATTACCTATGGAGCCAATACCTTTAATGTGGCCTTTGGAGTTATCATCAAATGTCACTACTCCTCAACTTTTTGGCTTTAAATCCATGAATCGACTCTTGTCTCCGGTCATGTGCCTCGAGCATCCACTATCAAGGTACCATGAGTTTTGGCTTTGTGCTTTTGCCTTGTAACAATGCTCCCCCTACAAACAAAGAGATTAAGCTTTGATTTTTGGTACCCAAATCATTTTGGGTCCACGAGTATTAGCTCCCAAAAGCTTGGTTCCCTTAGGAATCCAAGGTGACATGGCATCGACATTATTAGATTTGACAAGTTCCTTAGGAACCCATACACTTCTAATTCTTTTAGTTTTATTATGAATATAAGAGCCACTTTGTTTGTAGTTATATTTCTTTCTCTTAGGTTGGTTTGTTCTAGATGATTCACCTATTTCATTTTTCACATTACCAACATTCTTGAAAGACTTTTTGAGCTCATTAAGCTCATCTAATACCTTTTGGTGTTCAATGTTACATTGAGAAATAAGATTATTTAAATCTACATTTTCATTTTGAAAGTATTAAGTTCATCTTGTAGACCTAAAATCTTTTTCTCAAATTTCAAGTTAGTTTGAGAAAGTAAGTCATTTTTAGCATTTAAATCTGAAATGATCTTTTTATTTCTTAAAACGGACTCTTTATACTTCTCAACTAACTCATCATACACCTCTTGTAACTCATCATAAGCTTCATGCAATTCATCAAATGTAAAATCAAAAGTAGATGAGTTAGAGGTTACCATAGAAGAATCCTCTTCAAGAGCCATGAGGCAAAGGTTGGCCACTTCTTGTTCCTCATCCTCGAATGACTCCTCATCACTCCAAGTAGCAAGCTTAGCTTTGAGCTTCTTCTTCTTCTCAAAGCCCTTATTCTTGAGTTGAGGATACTCGGAACGAATATGACTCGATTTCTTGCACTCATAGCATATGATCGGATCCTTTTCTTCTTATTTGTTTTTGGTCTTGAATTCCATTTTTCTTTGAATTTTTCTACCTCGGTTGGACCTCATAAACCGTGAGAATCTTTTGGCTGCCATAGCCAATTCTTCAAGATCTTCCTCCTCACTAGAAGTGCTCTCCTCATGTTGAGAAGCTTTGAGAGCCACTTCTAGCTTCTTCTTTTTGTCTACCTCAAGCTTCTCCACTCTTCTTTCTTCTTTCTTCCTTTCATCTTCCCTTCTTTGCTTTATGATCTCATGAGTTAGGGGAGAACCAACTAGCTCATCAAGCTTTAGTGTCTTCAAATTCTTTGCCTCGATGATGGCGGTTCTTTTCCCATCCCAAGACTCTGGAAGTGAGTAGAGTAGCTTCCGGACTAGTTTGTCTTCTGGGATGATCTCTCCAAAACCCTTTAGCCCATTGACGATTGTTGAGAAACGATCGAACATCTTTGAAACGGTTTCGTCGGGCTCCATTTTGAAATTTTCATTGCTAAGATTGAGAATTCCAATCTTTGTTTCCTTCACATCGCTTGTTCCTTCATATGTAGTCTCAAGTGTATCCCACACTTCCTTAGATCTTTCGATGGAACAAACTTTGGAGTAGATATCGGGACCAAAAGAGAAAAATAACATGTGAAGAGCCTTGTCGTTGATTTGAATCTTCTTTCTCTCATCTTCACTCATTTCATCTTTCCTTTTTGGCACAAGTCTTCCTTCGTCGTCTTTCTTCATCAGAATAGTGAGACCATCTTCTATAGCATCCCAAACAAGATAATCACTAGATTTAATGAAGAGACGCATCCGGTTCTTCCAAAAAGGATAGTTGTCACCGTTGAAGAAAGGAGGTTTGGTGGTCGATTGAGACTCGTACATGCTAGGGCCGGAGGTAGATGTCATGGCTTGCTTTGTAGTTGATCACACTCTTCCTAGAATCTCCTCTTCTGGTTGTTAATCCTTCAAAGAGGTAGGCTCCGATACCTATTGTTGAGTGGATCAATGGATTGATCAAAGTCAAGAGGGGGTGAATTAGGCTTTTAAAATTTTGTAGTGAATGTGGAATGAAAAAAATTGAAGAACAAGGCAATTTAGAGTGGTTCAAGTTCCAAATGAACTCTACATCCACTACCTTAGCTACCAATAAGGATTTTCCAACAATTCACTAATTGCTCTTCCCCTTTTCTAGGCTTAGAAGGTAACCTTTACAATACCGGTCAAATTTTCTACTCAAAATTTGACCAAACCCTCACAAGGATACAAAGAAGAATTTTAAGGCAAGTAGAATATCTCTCAATACAAATTTGCCCCTTTTGATACAAGCACTCAACCCAAATTGAAATACAAGATTGGAATTACACACAACACAATTTGGGATTTTACAAGAATGAGAAATTAGGCATTTTAAGCTTGGATTTTTGTATAAATGTTTCTCTTGGATGCAATAGTTGTTGCTGGTCTTCAATAGGCTTGATTTTATACCTTCTCCATTAATTCTAGCCGTTTGGGTGGTTAGGGAATTGATTATAGCCGTTGGGACCCTCTGTTTCCACCATAAATGCACTTCTGCAGCCTACCGTATCGGTACACGGGGAGGCGTATCATTACATGTCTCAAAAAAGAAAGAGTCGTTGCACAATTACAAGAGGGGCGTATCGATACGCGTGTAAGCGTATCGGTACGGGATAGGGATCCGTTTCGATACAGATAGAAGCGTACCGATGCAATTTTTACTTCAAAGCTCACTGGAGGAATCCGTATCGATACGGGTAAGAGCGTAACAGTACGTGACAACCAACTCTTTAAAAGTCTGTTACCTAACAACTGACACCAACGCTCAAAAATATTTAAGGCTTCTGAATTTAAAATTCCTTTTAATCTGTATCGATACGGGAGGCACCGTATCGGTACGCCATTCAAACTCCTTCAGATTTTATAGAGAGAGTGTATCGATACAGATGCAACCTGTTTCAATACCTTGTTTCGATACGGTAAGAGGCGTATCGAAACGAATCTCTCCAGTGGCCAAGTTTGTAAAAAAGGTATTGAAACGACAAAGAACGTATTAAGTTTGAGTTTGTGTTTTTCAAACTAGAGTAAAGCCTTGTTGATTTGAAACCTTTTGAGGGACTTAAAAATCTATTTCAAGTTTTTCAATTTAATCCTTAAAACACTTTGTTATATCAAAATCAAACATAGGTTTTATAGGGTTTAAGGAAAATTCTTTAAGGGTTTAGGGTTCATACATTGATAGGTACATACATACATACTTACATACATTAGGGTTTATGGATTAAGGTTTAGGGTGTAGGGTTTAGGTTTAGGATTTAAGGGTTTAGGGTTTAGAGAAAATTCATTAAGGGTTTAGGGTCATACATTGATAGGTACATACATACTTACATACATTAGGGTTTATGGTGTAGGGGTTTAGGTTTAAGATTTAAGGGCTTAGGGTTTAAGGTTTAAGGAAAATTCATTAAGGGTAGGGTTCATACATTGATAGATACATTCATACATACTTAATTTTTATTAAGCATAATTAATTTAATATAATGAATTTTTACACTGACTGTTTAACTTAATATAATGAATTTTTATCAAGCAAAATGAGTTTAATATAAAAATGTTTTAATTTTTCAATAGACATGACTTAATAGACATAATATAAATTTTGTTAAAGTCATGCATTATATATAATTTTTTTAACATATATATAATTTTTTTAACAGTTATATAATTTTTTAACAAGCATAATATAATGCCTTTACTAAGTATATATTAAGTATATATTTCTATTAAATAGTTTACTTAATAAAGATTAAGACATGTGTCTATTAAGACAAAATTTTTATTAAGCATAATGAAATTAACATAATATATATTATATATTATGTTAAAAATTAAGACATATTTCTATTAAATAGTTTACTTAATATAATGAGTTTACTAAGTATATAATGAATTTTTATTAAGCATAATATAATAAAAATTCAAGCATATATATACTTAATAAATTTTTTTATCTTAATAAAAATATGTCTTAATTTTTATTAAGTTTATAATATATATTAGGGTAAACTACGTGAAATACCACTCAATTTTAATGTGTGACTCTAATATGTCACTGAACTAAAATTCGATACTATAATACCATTGAACTTCACTGTGTTATTCAAAGTTAGCACTCCACCGTTACTCCCGTTACAGAATTTTGACGTGGACTCTAACTCCCGTTACAAGGATGACGTGGGCGATAAAAAAATATAATGAGGTGGATCATTCTTCAGGGATCTCCTCCTCTTATTCAACAACACCATCGTTTTTCACCAGAAAACCTCCCCTAAACGCCGCCGAACATCTCCGGGCTCTGGTCTTGAAGGAAATGAACCATAAGCTCCTAAAACAAACACCTCCTCAATCTGAAACCGATGATCTCTCCAAACCCAACAAGCCTTCTGCTATAGTCGCATGTGGCAAACGCACTTCTTCCAAGGCAGTAACCAAGAATGCTGCTGCCAATAAGAGGGCAGATAAAAAGGAAAGGGTTGTTCAAGAGAAAGAGAAACCAAATGCAAATGAGAAGAAGGTTGAGGCTAGCTCTTTTGCTGATAACAACGTCGGCATAAGGAAGAAGAGGAGTAAAGAAAGAGAAAAAAATATATCGAAATCTGAAAAGAAAAGAAAAGGAAGTATACTGTCAAAATTGAAAAAGGGAATAGCGGAAGATCCCTTAACCGAAATCCGAGCATTTTTACGGAGGAGAAACCAGCCCGACCGCAATCATTCAGCGGCCCCCTTTCTCAACCGCCGCTTCTTCCAGCTTCTTCCATTCCATTTCTCGTTGCTCTTCCACCTCTCCCGCCATGGCCTCTTTCTCTTGAAGATGCCTCTCGCACTCGTCGACTAACGCAAGGTCCATCTCCACGAACATCTTCCGCACATTGACGGTCAGCCCGTGAACTTCTGTGTTCCAATGGCTTTGGATATTCTTCTCCAATGCCCTGAACATAATCGGTAATACCGCCTGCCGGTGTTGCGAGACTAAGCAAAGGTATTATTTTTTTATCGCCCACGTCATCCCTGTAACGGGAGTTAGAGTCCACATTAGAATTCTGTAACGGAAGTAACGGTGGAGTGCTAACTTTGAATCACACAGTGAAGTTCAATAGTATTATAGTATCGAATTTTAGTTCAGTGGCATATTAGAGTCACACATTAAAGTTGAGTAGTATTTCAGGTAGTTTACCCTATATATTATGCATCTATTAAAACAAAAAAATTTATTAAGTATATAATGAACACTTTACACTTTAAATTATTTAACATTTCATGATCCTCGTTCCACAATTTTTGTAACTATTTAAATTTCAAAACTAATATTTCATGCACAAGCGTTTGTGGAAAGTTTTTAACACAAGTGTCTTAGTTTTAGGGTTTATAAACTTCATTTAGATTTTAGGGGTTTAAGTGTAGTAGTTTTGAATTTAGAGGTTGTTGATAGGTTTGTGGTTAAAATTTAGGGTTTATAGGTTAAAACCTAAATCCTTAACTATATTACCCTAAAACTAAACCCTAATTATAAACTCTATATTCTAACCCTAAACCCGAAATTCTAACAATGGGCCCTAAATTCTAAACCCCTACACTAAAACTCCATAAACTCTAAACCCCTAAACTAAAACCCTAAAATTAAGACATTTGTGGAAACAAAAAGTTTCTTCCGCCTATGTATGGGATAATAATCTATTAATATTTTGGGTTTAATTTTTATACAAGTTGTGTTTATTTTACACAAGCGTGTGTATTTATACTATAAATTCAAATCCTAAATTACTAAAAAAACTAAATCCTTAACTCTAAAATTTAACCTCTAGATTTTAAATACTAACCTTGTATATTAAACGCTAAATTAAACTTCTAACCCCTTAAACTAAAAGACTTATATAAACTAAAGTTTATACATCCTTGAATTGAAGTTATTCTCTAATATTTTTGTGTTGACTCAAA
Organism: Hibiscus trionum; assembly: GCA_030270665.1. Classification (NCBI taxonomy): domain Eukaryota; kingdom Viridiplantae; phylum Streptophyta; class Magnoliopsida; order Malvales; family Malvaceae; genus Hibiscus; species Hibiscus trionum. The sequence continues at coordinate 45,031,148 of BSYR01000017.1, read as the reverse complement.
TCATAAATGACCCGATTGATAATATTTTTAACTTGTTTACCAAGAAGTGAATTTAACCGGCTGAAAAATGAGTCAAAACATGAGTAAAAGGGGAATAGAAATTTTCTATCCTTTTCGGTGCTCCTATTTATGCCCTTACACTAAAAATTATGTTTAGGGTTTAGGTTTAAGGTTAGAGTTAAGTTTTAGAAAATTTGGGGTAGGATGTAGGGTTTAAGATTTGAAATTTAGAGTTAAGGCTTAGAATTTAATTTTTTAGTATTGGGGCAAAAGATTTTTATCAAAAAGGGATATGTGTTTTACTTGCATCTAGGGGTGTAAAAGCTAACCCGACCTGGAAACCCGACTGAAACCTGCTCGAGTCAGAACCTAGTTTGACCCGAGGATTTGATGACCCGAACCCGATCTGTAACCGACTGTTGTTGACCCGAACCCGAATTTGACATGTTACTGTAGTAACCGAACCCGACCTGCATCCGACCGAAAATGACCCGAACCCGAATTGGACCTGTTACTATGGACCCGAAACCCGATGTAACGCCCCGGGTTTAGGGTTCAGATGTTACACGGGTAAATCGGGTTTGAGTCGTGGGCTCGTCTTAAATGAAATTGGGCTTTGGGTTTAATTAAAAAGAGTTTGTGGCTCATTAAGGGCAAAATGGTAATTTGGAAATAAAAGGGGAAATAAGATGGGAAAAGGGATTTTTGAAAAAAAATGCTATTCATCTTCTTCCTCTTGAAACATTTCACGTCAAAACCCTTTCTAAACCCCTAGTCACTATTTCATCAAATCTCTTCATCAATTCAAGGGCTCTCTTCAAGGTAATTGTATTTTTGATTTCTCCTCATTTTTTCCAACATTTCCATAGCTTTAGTTTTCATATAAATCCTCTTTTAAAAGTTTTTGAAGTTTCAAGTTTTGAAGTGAAAGTATGAAACTTTAATGGATTTTCGTTTTGTTTTTGATATGTAGGGTTAATTTATGAGTTAACCTAGCCCTAAGGTTTATTATATCTTAAATTGGTGGGTTTTTATTAAGAATCCCAAAATGGGTTTTTCATGGGTGTTTTAAAGAGTCAAAACTTGTGTTTTTGGTGTGATTTTGTGAAAGAGAGTTGGGTTGGGGTTATAGTGATATTAGAAGGATGGTTTGAAGGTGTTTTGGGTGTTGCAATCAAAGGTTTTCTGATGGGCTAATTGGGAGTACGAAAATGGGGATTGTTGGTGTTGGCTTTGGTTTGGAATTGTGAGAAATTAGCTTGTAATTGTAGTTTGGGGTTGTGACAGTGTTTTGTGATGTTTTGGCTGAGCAATGTATTGTTTTTGATTGGTTAGAATCAAGGGAAACCGTTGGAGAGGCTTCGGGCACTAATCTAGGGAATTTGGAGACTTGAGATCGGTGTTCGGCTTCCGGTTGGGTTGCATCGGTGAGTGGAAATGGTTTGAACTTATTTTGCTTTCGAAATGGGTTTTTGGGGGTTTGGATGGAGCCTTGTGGGCTAACCTGAACCCAAGTGTAAGTTTACTAATCCTACCTTGGTGGTTAAGTGATGATGTATGATTAATTGTTGTGATATCATAGGCATTGTGGATTGCTTTTACATCCGTTGTTGTTGTGTAGTCGTTGTTGGTGTCGAGCCTCACGTGATGGTTGTTGTAACTACGGTGATGTGTAGTCCCACTGGTAGTGACTAGTAGAAGAGTACTTTGATGTGTAGTCTCATCGGAAAACTACTAGTCGAAACGGTGATGTGTAGTCCCATCGTGTTTGGGGTTGTGCTTGTACAAACCTCGTAATTTTGTTGTTGTGCCTCATTTCGTACATATAAATGGTTTACTTATCCTTTAAGAAATGTGTTTTGAAAATTGCATTGTTGATGAGTTTTTAGAGCTTCGCTCACTAAGCTGTCAAGCTTACGCTCTTCTTTTTCCAACATGCAGATCGTTAGAGTTCGGAAGGCAAGTGGGCAAGGGGGGGCCTTTTGGAGTTCTCGAGTAGCTCAAGTATGATTTAAGTATTTGTAATAATGCCTAGACAATGGGGGTATAGACTTGTATGGAGTTGATGTTCAACTCCTTAGTTTGGTTTGTTGGTGTTCAAGCATGATTAGTTTGATGATACTATGAGTTTTGTATGAGCGTTTATAGACTCATGTATGCTTTGTTTTAATGTTGATGTTGCTTGAATGCTTGTGTTTTGAAGGCCTATAGCCTTGATCCATGAATGCTTATGTTTGTTTTAGAAGCATGTGAAACCTTGCCATGAAATGCCTATTTGTGTATTTATTGCCTTTGTTTAAAATGGTGAAGTCATGTATGTTTTTATGCAAGTTTCCTACCTAAATGCCTATCTTGAGAAGGATGCCATGTTTGTTCAGATTAGTAGCCTCGCATGCTTAATCTTGGTTGCTAAATGATGTATGAGTGTTGGTAGGTTGCTAGACGAGTCGTAAAATGCATCTAGAGTTGAGTCTTAGGTTGATTTTCAGCTAAATTGAGTCTTGCAGTGCAGGGAGTATCGGTACGCCCAAGGGCCGTATCGATACGGTCCTACACTTTGGGGCTCAGTTTAAGCCTAGCGTACCGGTACACGGGGGTGTATCGATACGCCAAAAGCTCTTTGGAAATCTGAGAAATTGACGAGATTTTGGCGTATCGGTACGGGTCTAGGGTGTATCGATACGGTCTTTTATCGTTGACCGTGAAAAGTTGACCAATGAGGGCGTATCGGTACGGTCAACCAGCGTATCGATACGGTCTCCCTAGTTTGACTTTGAGTAATTGACCAAGTCAAGGCGTATCGATACGGTCATCTAGCGTATCGATACGGCCTGTTATAAAAATTAAAATAGGTTGTTTTAAATTGCTTGTTTGATTGTTTCGCATCGCTTTGTTGTCTCTCCGATGTCGTATCTCACATAGGATGTATGAATGCCTTTAGACAAGATAATAATTAAAAGAAATTTTCTAGGGTTGTTAACCGAAGGGGAGCCTTAACGGGTTTCACTTCGGTTTTCCCCGTGTGACCTACTCGGACCGGTCAGTCGTCCAGACTGGGACGAGGGGGTTACACCTGACTTGCACCCGACTGAAACGAACCCGAACCCAAGACTAACCTGGCAGATAACCGACTTTACCCGACCTGTTAACTCCAACTATTATTCACTTTTTTTAATGTTCTAAAGGTGAATGTAGTATCTGTTCATATATATTTTTAGCCTTTTGACAATGCACATACACTTTGTAGACGAAGCGATTTGAACCCGTGCCTCCTAAGATGATCATCATCTGTTTTTCCACATTTCACAATATTTTTATTAAGGGTTAACTACTAGGATGATCACTTATGTTTTCATCTAGTACAGAGTTGGTCACCGATATTCAAAAACAACCACTAAGGTCACTTACGTTTTCGATCTGTAAACCTTTGGTCACTTAGATGTTTATTGTCGTTAAACTTAAACGGGAGGCTGATCTGGCACAATAAAAAAGGGATAAATTACCTAGATAGTCCCTAAACTATTATTTCACTTAAATTTTAACTATTAAAATAAAAATAATTTGTATAATTACATATTTAATCCTCCACATTTATAATTTTTTTTATTTCTTCTCCCCTCCACTATCTTCCATTATGACATATAATGGTCTCAAGAGCTGCATTCTCAACAATAAGTCTTATGAGAATGAAAGCAGAACAAGCCGAGGAGATGGATGTGCATCTGATTCCCTGGATGATGATTTCACCCGCTGTTCTTCTAGCAAAGATGCGTTTGGATCATTTTCTTCCAAGTGGATGAAGAGAGATGAACAAGGTTTGGATGAATGGGAGCTCTCGAAAAGCCCCAAGCATTTTTATGTCAAAGAGAAACCTGTTTATCCCATTCAATTTCAGATGTTGAGACAATGAAAGAAAATTTTGCAAAGCTTCTATTGGGAGAAGATATTACAGGTGGATGTAAGGGTGTCTCCACAGCTTTAGCTTTGTCGAACGCCATAACAAATCTTGCAGGTGAGTTTGTTTCAAGATCCAATAATCAGAAACTTGGAAAAATATGTTTAAATAAGAAAAGTCATAGCACTTCATGTTTTACTTTATTCATTTTGTTTCCCATCAATTGGACACATGCTTAATGAGGAAGAGCTACAACTTTAAAAGCATGTACATTTTAAAAAGTTAATTGTGTTTTCTGTTATCATATGATTGTCTTGGAATTCATTAGTCTTCAATTTTATAAGGTACTCAAATTTAAATGTGCAGCTTCAGTTTTTGGGGAGTTGTGGAAACTGGAGCCACTAGCTGAAGAAAGGAAGAACAATGGCGAAGAGAAATGGAGTGGTTAATCTCTCCTACCAGCTATATGGTGGAGTTGGTGCCTGCTAAGCAAAATGGTGCAAATGGCAGCACCATGTAGGTACTCTTGTGGTTGTTGGGTTCTGATTAAAATAACAATGTGCATTCTGCAATATAGTGACATTTATGTAAATTCTCTTTCGAGTAGATAATGACTCCAAAAGCCCGTGCAAACATTCACATGAATCTCCCAGCACTACAGAAGTTGGATTCTATGGTTATAGTACGCGATCTCTTTACTTCCCTAATAGCTTGTGTATTCTTTTATGAACGCGCCACCCACGCTTACCTAATTAAATTTTGATTATTTTCAGGAAACCCTGGAATCGATGGTGAATACCGAGTTTTGTTATGCAGAAGTTGGAAGTAAAGCAAAATGAAGAAACAAGAGTGCAAGGGAGAGCAAGAGGTAGTGGATTCCATTGCCGCAAGTACCAAAAACTGGGCTCTCAGATCCCAAAAGGAAGAAGTTGCAATGTAAAGGCAAGGTGGTATATCAAGTATTCAAGGTTGCGACATCAATTAAGTGTTTGGAGATTAAAGATAAGGAGAAAAAGAAGAGTGAAATGCAATAGGACTAAAATAAACAAAATTAACACTTGGGATTAAATGTGTAATTATATGACAATTAGGGATTGGGTTAGATGAAGAAGAATATGAAAGATGGTGGAGGGGAAAAGAAATAAAAAAAGTTGTAAATGTGGAGGATTAAATGTGTAATTATACAAATTATTTTTATTTTGGTGGTCAAAATATAAGTGAAATAATAGTTTAAGGACTATCTAGGTCATTTATCCTTTTTTATTGTGCCAGATCAGCCTCCCAGCTTCCCGCTTAAGTTTAACGGCAACAAACGTCTAAGTGACCAAAAGTTTATAGATCGAAAACGTAAGTGACCTTACTGGTCGTTTTTGAAAATCGATGACCAACTTTGTACTGCGGTAAAACATAAGTGACCATCTCAATAATTAACCCTTTTATTAATTAAAGATTCAATTACACCACTTGTTCCCAAATTATAACATTCATTTCAAATTGGCCCATAAACTTTTAAACATTCAAAATGTATCCCCAAACTATGACATTCATTTTAAATTGGTCCCCGAACTTTTGAGCATTCATCCTTAAACTATGACTCTCATTCCAAATTAGTACTCAGACTTTTTGAACATTTTATTTTCATCCCTAAATTATCGGTATATGCTAAACATATCCTATGTTAATAAAATGTTATAAAAATTGTTAATTGTCAGGAAACACTGATTTGTATCATGTAATAATATGATGTGGTATAAACGATAATATGAGGACGAAATTGGAATATCCAAAAATTCTAAGGACCAATTTAGAATGAAGATCATAAATTGGGGATGAAAATGGAATATTCAAAAATTTGAGGACTAATTTAAAATAAAAGTTATATTTGAAGGATAAAATTAGAACATTTAAATTTAGAGTTTAATTTAAAATAAAAGTCTTAATTTGAGAACATGTAGTGCAATCAACTCTTAATTAAATGATGCAAACACAACCAGTCAATTCATAGAGAGACAAAGAAATCAAATTTATGAGCCGAAACTAGATGGGCAAACTTTTAAATATTTAATCAATATTATATCAAAACAAAATTGTTTGTAATCCAATATTTGGTCTAGTGGTCATGGATGCTTATCCGCCTTATTTATTGTGTGAGTTTGAATCCCGACATTTGTCTTAAGAATATTATTGTAACACAACTTAATAAAAAATAAGGTAAACTCCTTAATTGGTCCAATTTTACCAATCAACTTTATTTTTCGAGTCGTTTATGCAACAACGCCGTTAACTCCTTAACGGGACAATGAAATGGTGCACGACGTGATGACTTGGAAGCTAAACGAATAGCGACACCAAAACAACGTAATTTTGCTGGAGGAAAAGTGAAAAAATATGCACTTGATGGGGTTTGAACCTAAAACCTCTAGAATAAAAGACAAATCCCTAACTACTAAGCCAACTTAACATCTTTGTTTTATTTCTAACACAAATAATATATATGTCAAAATGGAGTTGAGATTAATTCAATTTATTTTATTATATGAATAATATTACTCTATACAAATAATATAAATACATCATTTCTAATATTAATATATTAGAAATAACATTAATATACATATAATAATATATTAATATATATAACTAATAAATAAAATTTATTATATAAAATAAAAATTTTTATATTATAAATAATAATATATAAATAAAATATATAAAATAATATTAAATATATAATATTAAATAAATAAATAAATAATATTAAATAAATAAATAAATAAATAAAATAGTATTATAAAAATTAAAAACTAATTTTCAAAAAAACCCCAAAATTTCGAAAATTTACAAAAAGCTCCAAAATTCACCAAAACATTAAATCCTAACCTATAAACCCTAAAACCATAAATCATAATTCCTAAACCTAAAACCATAAACCCATTAGTAATGAAAATGGGTGGATTTGGGGTTTAGGTTTTTGGTGAATTCTTGGTTTTTTTTTTGTAAATTCTGTAAATTCTAGATTTTTTTGAAAATTATTTTTTAGTTTTTATAATAATATATTATTTGTTTTTATATTTTAATATTATTTTTTATAAATAAAATTTTAGGGGTTTAAGGTTTATGTTTTAGTAGATTTTGGGGCTTTTTGTAAATTTTGAAAATTATGGGGTTTTTGAAAATTAATTTTTTTTGTTTTTTGAATCTTTAATATATTATTTATTTATATATTTAACATTATTTATAATATAAAATTTTTATTTACATATAAATGTTTTATTTATTATTTATATATTAATATATGTATATTAATATTATTTATAATATATTTATATTAAAAATAATATATTCATATTATTTATATAGAGTAATATTATCTATATGATAAAATAAATTGAATTGATCTCAACAGTTTGGCGTATATATTATTTGTGTTAAAAACAAAATAAAGTTAAGTTTGCTTAGTGGTTAGGAGTTAGCTTTTGATTTTGAAGGTTTCATGTTAAAATATCATTAAGTGCATATTTTTCCAAATTTTCCTCCAGCAAAACGACGTTGTTTTGAGCCATTTAGTATCAAAATAGCGGCACCAAAACGTCGTTTTGGTCTAGCTTCCAAGTCATCATGTCGTGCGCCATGTCATCGTCTCGTTAAGAAGTTAATGGAGCAGTGACATAAACGAATTGAAAAAAATAAAGTTTAATGTAAGAATTGGACCAATTAAAAGATTAGTGACAAAAACGAGTAAGTGCCTATAGTTTGGTGATATCTGGCATAGTTTACCCTAAAAATTAATAGTTTGTAAATTTCAGACAAATTCAGATACCATAATTTTTAGGTGTTACACCCCTAATCAAAAGTGAAAATGACCAAAGTGACAATAGAAATTGGTTAATTTTTCAGAATTTATATCTTTGAATTATTTAAATTTATTAGAAATTGTAAATAAAAATTATTTTTAAAAAATAAATATATGTATATCATGAGGAATTATTAGATGGACCGAACTTATCACGTCATCCATGGTCCATCCATTAACATTCGCCCATTTTAGTGTAATTTCCAAGTAACTACTTACTCCTTAGTTACATATAGAAAAGAGGTGTAAATTCACCGTGAAAAAAATGAGATAAAAAATTTTCATTGGATGAGACGATAGTGAGTCAGGCTCATCTAATAGTTTTTCGTATATCAGACACGTATCTATATTAACGAATCACTTCGAATTTGGGTAATATAATGCATGGTGGAAATATGGTACTATAAATAACAGTCTTAGACAATAAGTCTCCTGTAAATTCCATTCATAATCTCCAGAAAGATTCTGGAAATTGGGTAAGGTTAAATAAAAAAGGAAATGGCCACCATTATTGTTCCTAAACGGATTTCAATCAGAGATGATGCAGAAGCTCTTCGGAAGGCTTGTAAAGGTTATTATACATGATAAATTTTCTAAAAAATCTGGGTTTTATTAAAATTCAAAGGCAGATTATGTAATTATATATTATGAATTTGTGGTCGTAAATTTGATAGGGTTGGGCACCGATGAGAAGGCCATAATTGAAGTGTTGGGTCATAGAAATGCAATTCAGAGACGACAAATCAGGCAAGCTTATGAACAGATTTACGAAGAAGATCTCATCAAGCGTCTCGAGAAACGGCTTTCGGGTGATTTCGAGGTTAATTAACAATGGCATGGCACCATCATTACCATTTCAATTTCGTATTCGTTGCTTAATATGACTCTTGTTGTGAAATGTGTACATAGAGAGCAGTGTGTCGTTGGATATTGGATCCGGCCGATCGAGACGGGTTGTTGGCGAATTCGGAGCTAAGGGAATCGAGCGATGAACACTCGGTGCTTGTCGAAATCTCGTGCACCCGATCCTCTGAGGAGCTCATGGGTATAAGAAGAGCCTATCATGCTCGGTTCAAGCGCTCACTGGAGGAAGAAGTTGCCGATCATACCAAGGGAGACACCCAAAAGGCAACCTCTTTTCCATTTCACATTTAGATATTTAATTTCTAAAAAAGCGAATTCAGATTAGGATATTGCATATATTCAATCCGGTAAACATAATTTTTGAAGTGGTAAATTACACTACATGTCATTTAGTTATATGTTTAGTAGTAAACAAGTCACTTCTCTTCTAAAAATAACAATTCACTCACTCAATTATGTATATAAGAACAAACAAGTCACTCAATTATATGTTTAGGAACAAACAAGTCACTCAATTAAAATTTTATGATAAGCAAGCCACCATGTCATTAAAATTAAAACTTATGCATTTTATTGATTGATATTAATTCGAAATAATTCAATAAATTTAACCATCTGTATTTAAAAATTCTACTAGTGAAGTGACTGTGTATACTAACAGGTGGTGTTAAGGTCATAATAAGTCTATTTCATTAGTTTGTTAGCTGTCCAATAGTGAAGTGTCTGTGTCTATTGAGCTATCACATCTTTTAATTGTTGCATTGATGAACAATAGCATGAAGTGTGTAAGTGATCGCAGGGTGTGTCAGGATTGTCCAATGTTAAAATTTTTAAACGTGAAGGGGGTAAGTTTATTGAATTATTTCGAATTAAGACTAAATTAATCAAATACATAAGTTTTTGGGACTAAAATTGTTTGTATACCTAGTCATTTCAATTTTAATGACATAATGACATGTATTGAGTGACATGTTTGTTTTTAAACCTATAATTGAGTAAATGAATTGTTACTTTCAGAAAAAAAAAAAATATGCTTGTTCTTGAACCTATAATTGAGTGACTGAATTGTTACATTAAAAAAGTGATATGTTTATTCTAAACCTATAATTAAGTAACATCATGTGTATTTTACCCTTTCTGAAAGTTTTGCTTGTTGTTTACAGCTCTTAGTTGCGTTGGTGAGTGCATTTAGGTACGACGGGGAAGAGGTGAATGCGAAGCTAGCAAAATCTGAAGCCAAAGACCTCCATGAAGCAATCAAAGACAAGAAACTCAACACTGATGATGTTATTAGGATCCTTACAACCAGGAGCAAACTGCAGCTCCGGGCCACTTTCAATTTTTACAGAGAAGAACAAGACGCATCCATTAATAAGGTACCCCAAAGCTTCCAATATCTTCCAATGAACAAGCTATGCATTCTTGATCAACCTTTGTTGTTTCTCCAGAACTTGCCAAATAAATCGAAAAACGAGTTCCTTGAAACGCTGTGCATCACGGTTCGATGTCTCCAGGACCCGAAAAAGTACTTCGAAAAGGTGAGAAGGAGAAGCCCTGTGATCCTAGTACCATGCATCAACATAGTCCGTATACATGAACTCGAACTTGTCGTTGTGTGTTGTAGGTTTTGCGGGACTCGATCAAAAGGTTCGGAACCGATGACGATGCTCTTACGAGAGTGATCGTTACGAGGGCCGAAAAGGACCTAAAAGAAATCAAAGATCTTTATTATAAGAGGAACAATGTGCGCCTTGAGGAAGCTGTTGATAAGCACACCCGAGGGGATTACGAGGACATGCTGCTTACTCTGTTGGGGAGTGAAGTTTGAATAATTCTTTAGTAGGCCATGTGCAGGTGTTTTTTTAACAAAAGGTTTTTGATGTTGTTATTTGATTTGAGTCACTATCTTCTTCATATTCTATATGGCTGTGACAATATTTGTTTATGTATTTTCACAATCTTCCATCTTGTTGGAACATATTTAAACGTTTAATATTTTACGATTTACCTGTAAAATAGAATCTGAATTATATAAACATTGTATTAAATTATATATTTAAAAGTTTTATGATAAAAAAAATCACAAGACCTTCAAAGTACGTAGATAATGAATCCCGCTTCCAATATCACTGACATCAATCAAATCAACACCTCGAGCATTTTCTAATCCATCAGCCGCGATTATTGATAGATCCCTCAATGGTACTAAACATAAAGAAATTTTTAAGCGGATCAAAATATGTCATGTGTTAAGTTTTCATATATCAAAATTAAGAATATAATGTGGCATATCATATGTTTTTAATTGATTTAAGTTGATTATGAGAAAAATTATACAAATTTTACTTTTTATTAATTAAATTAATTGATAAATTATGAAAATTATGGCCTTTTTAGTTACTGATTTTTTTATAAATTATAAAATAATCATTAAAATTTTGATCTCGTTACAAAACGACTGTCATGTTGTTAGATTCCGTTAATTGTCATAAAAGAGTGCATGACATTATATGTTAAATTAATGAGAAATATCTCATTTAACCCCTCAATTATAATTAAAATATCAAGTAAATCTTTCAATTAAGTTTAATAACTATCTTATAACTTGTAAAATCATTTCAGCATACTTTAGTAACTATCTATGTACTTTACCTTTTAAAATTTGTCATAAATGGAAAAATCATAAATATGCATTAAAGACTTCATATATATTTCCTTCTGGGAAACAAAAAGACTTGGCAAGAGAATAATATTCAAAACAAATGAAAAAATATTAAGAAATTGAACATATGTATATGCAACACGTATCCCTATTAAGCAATCATTTCGAATTCGGGTAATACACAAAAACTCAGTGCTATAAATCACATCCACAATCTGCAGACAGATTCAAGAAATTGGTTAAGTTCAGACAGAAAAAGGATGGCCACCATTGCTGTTCCTAAACACTTTTCAATTCAAGAAGATGCAGAAACTATTCGGAAGGCCTGTGAAGGTTATTACACATTGAAAATTCTCTAAAAATCTCACCTTTTTTCATGTTCTGATCATTGTTTTTGTTGTCGGAATTTTGATAGGATGGGGCACAGATGAGAAGGCAATAATTGCAGTGTTGGGTTATAGAAATGCAGTCCAGAGAAGGCAAATCAGGCAAGCTTATGAAGATCTTTACCAGGAAGATCTCATCAAGCGTCTCGAAAAGGAGCTTTCGGGTGAATTCGAGGTAATTAAAAATGGCACCATCCATTCATATATGTGTGATATGATCAATGTTGTGGAATATGTTATGTAGAGAGCGGTGTATCGTTGGATATTGGATCCGGTCGATCGAGATGCGGTGTTGGCGAACGTTGAGCTAAGGAAATCGAGCGATGAACATCCGGTGCTGGTCGAAATTTCGTGTACCAGATCCCCTGAGGAGCTTTTCTGTATAAGAAGAGCCTATCACGCTCGGTACAAGCGGTCCCTGGAGGAAGAGGTTGCCGATAAAACAAAGGGAGAAACTCGACAGGCATCTTCTTATCCATACCATTTTAACTGATTACAGTCCACAACATATTCGAATCCGGTTTATTTTTGCGGAATTCGAATATCTAAATCCGTTATATCGTTGTTAACAGATTTAGATATGTGACAAATGGATTCAGATTAATAGGTCATAGGTCGCTCGAGGCCTCAAGATCCGGCCGTGTCCCGCAGGCCTAATTCAGGCACCGAACGACCTGTTTTCGCGTCTATATAGGATTTCCGTGTACCGCAATAGCTCCGGCCTCCGAGCTTCGGCGGGTGTAGTTTCTGAAACTTTTGATTGTTGTTTACAGCTCTTGGTTGGGTTGGTGAGTGCATTTAGATATGATGGAGAGGAGGTGAATACTAAACTAGCAAAATCCGAAGCCCAAGAACTCCATGAAGCTATCAAAGACAAGAAATTCAAGCATGAAGATGTTATTCGGATCCTTACTACTCGGAGCAGAATGCAGATCCAAGCCACTTTCAATTGTTACAGAGAAGCACAAGGCACTTCCATTGCTAAGGTACCCGAACTCGAAGCTTCGAATATCTTTCAAAGAACAAGCTGTGTTGTTAATTAACCTCTGCTGTTTCTCCAGAGTTTACCAACTGATTCAAAAGACGAATACGTTGCGACACTCCGTGTCGTGGTCCGATGCCTCAAGGACTCGAAAAAGTACTTCGAAAAGGTGAGAGGCCCTATGATCCTAAGTCCTAACTATACCATCAACATAATCTGTGTACGTGAACTTGAATCTGTTGCTGCGTGTCATAGGTTCTGCGGAATTCGTTCAAGAGGTTCGGAACCGACGAGGATGCGATTACGAGAGTGATCGTCACGAGGGCGGAAAAGGACCTGAAGGACATTAAAGAGCTGTATCAGAAGAGAAACAGCATGCCTCTTGAAGAAGCTGTTGATAAGTACACCAGTGGGGACTACAAGGACATGCTGCTTAGTCTGTTGGGGAATGAAGTTTGAATCATTTTATGTATTTGGGCAATTGCAGGTGTTTCTTTCAATAAGTGTGATTGATTTCATTATGCTCATCTCATTTTATCTGATCTCAATGTTGGTGAATAACAGTAATTAAAAATACCATATATCCTTTAAAAATGGTATCTGATAGATTTAGAATTCAAATCCAACATTTGTATTACGGATAAACAAACATTTGTATCACTGAACTTTACTTTCAAACTTATTTTGGTAGTTGATATTTTAAAACATTTAATTTACTCACTGAAGTTTAGACATTGAATATTTTTGGTCATTGAAGTTTAGACATTGGACATTTTTGTCACTCCACCGTTCACCATCGTCTTCCTTCGGTACCAAACTTCACAAGTCATTTCGTTTCGCCCCCTGAGTTTGAATCTGACTTCTATTTCGTCGGAAAGTGCTCTAAACTCCACGAATCGTGCAAATTTTTTTCGATTTCTCTCTGATCTCCCTCATCCGGCGTTGGATGGAGCCCGTTTCTCAGTATATTATTTCTCTCGTTCTGATGAGGCTTTCTACTTTTCGAATATTGGAGAAATTTCTTCGTTTACTAGTAAATAAACGTCGTCAAAAAAAGTAACGAAAGGGTGACAAAAAATGTTCAATGTCTATTTTCAATGAGTAAATTGAACATTTTGAAACTTCAATGACCAAAATAGGTTTGAAAATAAAATTTAATGATAATTTACGTAATTTACCTAGATAGTATTGTAACATGCAAGGGACACTTGAGCCACGAAATTTAAGATTATAGATGGTTATCTTATATTTGAGAACCATATGCCTATATTTGAATGAATAATCAGAAGAAAAGAAAACATTATTTTCTTTTACTGAGATCATTTCTTAACATCAGTAAAAATGTCTATGAAGATGTTGCTCATTTCCGATGTTGCTCATTTCCTTTAAGGTCATTTTGCTCTAGTCAGTCAGTGGTGGATCAGAAATGAGGGTGAGCACAAGTCATAAAAAACATCTTAAAATTTCAGGGGGGCACAAATAAAAAAATTTAATGATTAATTCATAAAAATTAAAAAAATTAAAGTCAAATGTGTGAACTTTGAAAAGTTAAATGTGTGCATGTGCTCACCCAATCATACGCGTGGCTTCGCCACTGTAGTCAGTTACGATTGAGAAATCGGCGATAGCAGCAGCATCCAGGTAACCGGGTTTTATCTTTATGGTTCATGCATTTCAATTTCCCTTGCAAAGTGTAAAGGTAGATCATCGTTTTGGAGGAAAGTGCAACATGATAGAAGGGGCGCGGGGAATAGTTTTCCTGTCCGAAATGAAGGCGAGGCCAGAGAACAGTATGTGGTAGCCTTGGAGGATATTGAGATAGAAGACCTTGAGAGGAAAAAGCTTTAAAAATTCAGGGGCATGTCGAGGAGGAAGAGCTGTTGCGGCTGCGTAAGTGCCTTATAGGTACTATGGCAACTGCTTGTAGTTCTAAAAGTGTGGAGAAAAGACTTCCTGCGTGGGGCCTTGGTGACATGAAATCTCAGTGAAGAGCTATACAAGATGTTTGAAGATCTTGAAGGGACTTTTTCAGGAGGTTATCCTGTGGTCGGAGTACTTTCGAGTGCCGAAAATATTTGTTTGGGTGCAGGGGCGGATCTTGGGGTCGGAGTTTGAGGGAGACTAGTTAAAATTTTTAAAATATTTGAATGTTTAAATCAAAATTTTCAAAGATTTTGATGGGTTTAATTTAATTTGTTTTTAAATTTTGGAGTCGAACTAAAAGTTTAAAAAATAATACTTTAAGAGATTTTTTTTTAGAATTTTAAGGAGGGTACTTAATTAAAAATATTCAAAATTTTAAAACATAATAAGAATATTTTAAATTTTTGAAGGGGCCAAATTAAATTTTTTTAAAATATTAAAGACTAAATAATAGAATTTCAAAAGTTTGGAGCCCTGCCCCATTGTCATCCGCCTTTGGGTGGAGGTGATAGGGTTACCACTACATTGCTGGAAAATTTCAACTCTCAAAAGAGTAGCAGAAGCATGGGGCTTCCTTGTGGCACTCGGTGAGAATGTAACAAAATTTTACAATTGTAAGAAGACAACCATGCTTATTTCAACAAATAAGTGATCAAGAATCAATGAGGAGGTGGTGGTTGAAGTGGGGAAGGAGAGTTTCAGCATTAACGTTTCAGAACTCATCTCCACTATTAGATTAAATGGATGACAAACAGAAGGTGAGCGTGGATCAAAAGTTTGGACCAAGAATTCGATGAGCAGTCAAGCTTCATTGTGTTGGAAGTGTTAGTGTGCACTCAACGTACTTTATAACTCACAATATTATTAGTATGAACAAAATATAAGTATAACACGAACACCTCACTAGCTGAGGCTAGTTTACAAACACAGTTCAAAGCTTTGTTAAGCTTTAACTCTCTTTCTTTCTCCCGTTTTTCTCCAGCTTAAAATCTATTGTTTTCTTTCTCTTGATTCACTACTTATATATCTCTAAACTAAGAACTAATATTAATCGTTTTACTTTTTTGTCATTGCTTTGAATTCTTTGAATTTTTTCATGCTTCTGATTTTTCTTTAAGAACATATACCCAACACTTTTTGTTATAATCATCAATAAAAGTTAGGTAGTACATGTTTCCACCAAGTGATGGGATGTCAAAAGGACCAACAATATCTGTGTGCACAATCTCCAATGGTCTTCTTGCTCTCTAGGATTTTCCGACTTCAAAGCTTTGTCTGTGTTGTTTTCCTTTGATGTAAGCCTTGCACAATTGATTTAGAGGGTTGATTTCTGGCAAGCCTTGCACATTTTCTTTTGACAATAACTTTAAGCCTGAAAATCCAAGATGTCCATACCTTAAATGCCACAACCACAAATTATCTTTACTTGAGGTCTTTATCCACTTCACGTCTCCTACCTCAATGTCAATGGTAAAGGGGCGATTCCGTGTCATTTCAACTTGAGCAACTAATTCTTCATTATTATGTTTGATGGCAAGCGAACGATTCTTCATTTGTACTTCATATCCTTTTTCTAGAAGCTGGCCAAGACTGATGGTATTGCTTTTCATAGCTGGTACATAATAAACATCTGATTTGTATTTCTTCTCACCATTTCTCTGCGTAATCATAACTTTACCTTTGTCTTTGACTTCTGCGTGTGAATCGTCTCCAAAAGTTACTCGACCACATATCGTTTTGTCAAACTCCACAAATAATTCTTTTTTGTCAGACATGTGATTGTTGGCACAATAATCAAGGTACCAAATATTTTCCTTGGATTCTTCATTTCCTCTATAAGTAAGGATCACGTAAGAATCTTCATTTTTCTGTTCTTCAGCTGCTGCTACATAACTTCTTTCGTCCTGATTTGGAGCTGATCTACACTCGTAACTGTAATGACCATATTTGCTACAACTATAGCATTGTACCTGAGATTTACCTCTTTGTTGATATCTGCCTCTATCCTTGTCTACGATTGGGTGACTGGTCATTTTCACTTGTTTGATTGTTGCCATATGATTGACCACCACGCCCGCGTGTTCTCCGTCCACCTCTGTATCTTTCATGATATCCTCCACGATTTTCTCTTCCTTGTGTGTAGCTGATGTTAGCTTCAACTTTATTGACGTGTAACTTGCTTTGTAGAACTTGCTATAGATTATCAGTCTCTTCATTCAACTTCATTTTCTACTCATGGGTTTGGAGTGATCCCACAAGCTCGTTGATACTCATTTGAGTTAAATCTTTTGATTCTTCAATCGCAACGACCACATAATCAAATTTACGTGATAGTGATCGTAAAATTTTCTCTATCACTCTGACCTCGCCGAGTGCTTCGCCATTTCTTTTCATTTCATTTTCGACGGCTTTCACACGATTAACATAGTCATCTATGCTTTTCGTGCCTTTCATTTTTAGCATTTCAAACTCGGCTCTAAGCAATTGAAGACGTACATTTTTTTCTTTCTGAACTCCTTGGAGTGATTTTTGTAGAGTTTCCCACGCTACCTTTCCAGTTGTTGCTTCTGCAGTTTTTTCAAATTTAGATTCATCTACTGCTTGGAAAATGAAATACAACGCCCTTTGGTCTCTTTTACGAGCATCCCCTAGTACTCTTTTCTGTTCATTGGTCAAAGTCGTCTCTGCTGCTTCATTTTCCGGCTCGGCGTATAGTTTTACAAAAATATCCCAACATTCTTGCGAACCGAGTAATGCCTTTATTTGAATACACCAATTGTCATAATTCGTCTTGGTCAATCTCTGGATTTGGGACTGGATCATGTTCTCCATCTTCTCGTGGCTTGAAATCGAACTCGAACCAGGCTCTAATACCACTTGTTGGAAGCGTTAGTGGGCACTTAATGTACTTTATAACTCACGATATTATTAATACGAACAAAATACGAGTACAACATGAACACCTCACTAGCTGCGGCTAGTTTACAAACACAATTCAAAGCTTTGCTAAGCTTTAACTCTCTCTCTCTCTCGTTTTTTTTTTCAGTTCACAATCTATTGTTTTCTTTCTCTTGATTCACTCGACTTATATATCTCTAAATTAAGAACTAAAACACATATATATAGGAGAACTAAACCGCCTTAGTTATTTTCGTTTCTTACCGTGTTTAACTTCAAAACTATTTTCTGCCATACACGTTGATTAACTATCATATTTCGAAATACTTCATTAGATTTCCACTCATTAAGAAGTCTTCAAATGTTGCCACATCTACTTGCTTTGACTTCAAATGTGCCACCAAGTTCTTTATGAAGCTTCCACGTAGCCATGCTTGCTTCCATTATCCATTCCTTAATTAATAAGGATTTGAGCCACCAAAACTTCATCCAATTTTTTGCCACATTGTGCTACCATAATGCATCCAATCTCCAAGTGTTAATATGCTAATTTTTGCTTTATCATTAAGAATCCAAATCAAGTTTGAATTCTAACACATCGGAGAAGATGCCGAATGTGCTGAATTCACTTCGAAGTTGCTCGAAAGATACGAATGGTGTTTCCCTCGATTGGGATGCAACAATTGATGCGGATTGTCCTGAGAAGAGGCTTTTTGATTGCTCTGAGGATGTAAACAGGGTCGCTGGCAGGCTTGATGGGGATTTTGAACATAACGGTAGTGGGGCTGACTTTCCTTCTTTAGGATTTAAGACTAATCTTGAGGGGAACTTTGAGTCTATATTGGAAAGCAAGATGAAAAAGAACAATAGTGTATATTATTCAGGGGGATAAATTTCTGGTGGGAGGTCCCTTTTGGGCCGATGGGGTGGGTAATAAATCTGCGGATATGCTGATTGGAAAGTTGCCTTTGTTACCTCTTGTTGATAAGCCCTTAGCTTCTTCTCAGGCTGTGGAAGATGTTAAGTCACTGGGCTTTCATAATGTTGTAAATGATTGCATGGTTAGCCAGGAGGTGGATAAAGGTCTGGAGGAGTTTTTTTAACGTGCAGAGAGTGTTGATCGTCTGAAAAGACCTCTTCTTGGAGGTTCTTTTGAGTACGACGGAAATACTGTTAATGAGATTGATGAGAATGAAGGTTTTCGTTAGCCTTTCCTGAATTCCAAGTAACAAACAAGCAATGGAGAGGAAAATGTTATGATTCTTTGCTTGAACTTCGAGACCAAGGCTCGTCGAAAGCGGAAGGAAAGAAAAGGTATCGTGCAGTAAGAAGAAAGAAAAATAAAGAATCAAATCTGGCTGATTCAGAACTTGATGGGAGATCACTTTTCGATTCGGATATACAGTCCCGGAGGAAGGTTCTAACCAGAGAACCAAGGAAAGCTTTAGAGCTTGGAAAAGATTTTGAAATCCAGATTCAAGGTGATGAAGAGGACGTGATTCGTGAATTAGTGCGTTTAAAAGAATTGGGTATAGAAAGCATGTAGGCATAAAATTTCTTAGGCTTGGTAGGAAGGTGAGTATATGTCACTATGTTCACGTAACTCTCGAGGAATGATATCTAGGTGAAGGTTTTAGTTGTACGAATTGTGTCTGATTCTTTTGATTGTTGTTTTATGTCAAGATTCAAAGAAGATTTGATTACCAAAGATGTTGTTTGATGGACAACTGATTTTGATTCTATTTTCCAAGGTAATCGGGGCTTGTAGCGTAAAGTCATTTGGTCCTAAGGGGTGTTGGATATATTATTCAAGGTGTCGTGCGAAGGTCTATTTGTAAAGAATAACTGTTGGAAAGGTGTCTTTAGCCTTTGAAGTTTGTGGTTTGTAGGTGGTTTTCCTCGGAGTTGTTGGAGGTGTTCTTCTCTGGAAGTAAACTCTATTTCTTCACTGTGTAGAGATTTATTGATTCTATAATGTGCAATATTTGTGTATTAAACTGAGCGAGCCTCAAGGTCTATTTATAAGAGAAATCGGTACGGGGTCTAATGTGTTTTTAAAATGAAACTTGTGGTAGTAAGGTTAAGGCTTGATTTCTTAAGTGGTGGTGTTATTTCTTTTTGTTTTGGACTATGAAGTGTGTTTATTGCTAGCTTTGAGATTGTTGTTGGTTTTTGTTTTTTTGTTTCCCCATGTGTTTTTGCTTCCAGTGAATTCTTTGATTGAGTTGGTCTTTGTGCATCAAGGAGGTGGGGAGCGTGCTCTTGCAAGTTTTGAAGTTTTTTGCTGTTGTTGTTAGATTTAGTTGTTGTCGGCAGAATGTTACAGGGTAAAAACTGTTTTAAGCAGGTTGAGGCAGACTTATTTTGGATGATGGTTTTAGGTGGTTATATGAGGCTTTGTGGTTATCTTTTGCAGGGGAATGATGGTGGTGTTAAACTATGAAGTTGAGGGTCGAGTATTGTCTTCATTATGTTTCTTGCATGTTTGTGTTGTGGAGAAGGAAGGACTAGAAGTGTGTTATTGTATGTGTTAAGATAAATGTTTTGATATAATAATTGAAAATTTGATTTGGACTAAATTGAAAAAGATTTCAAAATGTTTTGTAAGCCCAAGTAACTTGAAAATATGTTTAATGGTTTTTACAAGGCTTTGGAATGGTTTAAAATGTGTTTTAAGTAGCCAAACCTGCGTTTTCAAAGTCACACTACCGATACGGTATACACCGTATCGATACGCTTTAGGGTTTCAGCTACAGGAAAATTCCAGTAAACAAAACTCGTACCGATACACTTTTGCCGTATTGATACAGAATGCTTTAAAACCCCCAACGACAAGTCACGTACTGATATGATTGTATCGCGTACCGATACGCCTTAACTGCTCCCAACGGTCACTTTCCCAACGACTATTTGAAATGCAAGTCGTATCAATACGCTCGTAAGCGTATCGATACTTTTTAGTTGGAAGAGATCGACGACTAGTTCTTGAGGAGGACCGTATCGATACAGTCATTCAAGTATCAATACATTAAGCTCCAGAACAACATTGAATGCGGGAAAAATGCACCCCAACGACTCCAATTCAATCCCAACGGTCTACAGTAGCTAGAAGATCTATTGGGAGTATAAAAGGGACATCCAAGCATCCATGGAAGACTAATGCTTCAATTGTCAACAACATTATGATCAAAGAAATGTCTTAGTGCCTAATTGTGGCATTCTTTGTATAGACAACACTTGTGAGCTCAAATTGTCAATGTATGCTCAAGTGTTCTAGGATTTGGGTGAAAGCTTAAGTGTGCAAACATCAACCTTGTAGAGGGATTTCGTTTGCTTTGAATTCTCTTATTTAAAGAATGTGCCCAAAGCTCGGGTGGTAAGCTTTGGTTGCTAGACTTGGTGAGTGAGTCTAGGTTGTAAATGGTTGCCTCCTTAGCCTAGAAAAGGGGAAGAATTTTTAATGAATTGGTGAAATCTTTGGTGGATAGCTAAGGTAGTGGATGTAGGCTTTGGTTAGAAATTCGAACCACTCTAAATCGTGTGTCAATTTTGTCTATCTTTTGTTTCCACCACTAACACCCAAAACACAATCTTCTCCACACTTGGCAAGCTAAATCGGTTGAAGGAAATCAAGTCTATCAAACCTAACAATTGTTATCAGAGCAAGGCTCAATCGAGAAGGTTTAACCACATATTGAGGCGATCCCGACTAGGTCGATCAACAATACAATCAACCGTTGAAATGATGCAATCCATCGAAAAGTCACCTTTTCTTGACGGGACCATTTATGCCTATTGGAAGACAAGGTTCTTCATCAAGGCCAAAGATTACAAGCTTTGGGACATAGTGGAGGATGGTCCGTTCGTGCCACAACGAAGCTAGGCGAAATGGAGTGCGGATGATCGCAAGAAGATGTAGCTAAATTGCAAGGCTTTGCACATTCTCTTTTGTGCATTTGGCCCCAACATCTACGAGAGGATGTCTTCTTGTGAAGATGCCAAAGAGGTATGGGACAAGCTTGAGGTCACATACGAGGGAACAAACGAAGTAAATGAGACCAAGATCGGTCTTCTCAACTTAGAGCATGAGAACTTTAAGATGGACCCAAATGAATATATCAAGAGGATGTTCGGCCGTTTCTTCACAATTTTCAACCAACTCAAAGGTTTTGGAGAGGAGATTCTGGAAGACAAACACGCTCGGTAGTTGATCTACCCACTTCCCGATTCATGGGCGTCCAAAAAGACGGTAGTTGTAGAAGCAACGAACTTGAAGGAGCGCAAGCTTGACGGGCTCGTTGGATCTTTGCTCACCCATGAGATGATGTCTCAACCCTTGAAGAGGGAGAAGGAGAAGAAGATTAAGAAGCAAGGCATTGATGTCAATGTCAATTGAGGAGGAAAATGAAGATGAAGAGATGGTTCATCTCTTCAAAAATTTCACCCACTTCATGAAAAGCGAGATGGCTAAATCCAAACATGAATCGAAGAAGAAGATGAAGGATTCCCACAAGAGAATCAAAAAGGGATCATCTTCAAAGCAAGCATATGTGGCAATTTGGAGTGATGAAGACTCCACCGATGATGAGGTAGCCCACTTATGTTTGATGACACTCCAAGAGGGTGAGGTAACTTCTGACTCATCTTGTTCAAATTCATATACTTTTGATGAGTTACAAGAAGCCTATGATGAGTTGCTTTTGGAATTAAAGGCTTCATTTTCTAAAAACAAAAGGTTGCTTTCAAAGTTAAGAATTGAAAATGAATTGCTTTCCAAAAAAATCTCGAACTTGAAGCAAGGTTTGAAGCCTTTGAGAAAAAGAACTTTGATGTACAAAACTTGCTTCAAAAAAGTTTAAGAGTATCATCAAAGGGAAATTGATGACCTCAAAAAGAATTTATTTTTCAAAAATGTTCAAATATCTGAAATTGGAGAACGCTCCAAATTTAATTTTGTTAAAACAAAATTTTATCAAAGACAATCTAGTGCCCCTAAATTTTAAAATGACAAATGTTTTAGAAGTGTTTGGGTCCCAAAAGGACTAATCACTTCAACTAAAAAGGATGAATTTGCAAAATGGATTCCTAAGGGGACTAAACTTTATGCTACTAACGCTTATGGATCCAAAGCAATTTGGATACCAAAAATTACTCAATTGTCTTGTTTTAGGTGTGATGGAGAATGATCAACAAGTTAAATATTGAGGGGGAGCTACATACACACAAGGAAAGACACTTGAAAGAAAGAAGGTTTCACATCCCCCCTTGAGTTCAAGTGTGGTAAAATCTAGTTGATTTTCTTTTGTTTAATTTGATTTATTTTTCATTTCAACTAGATTATCATATTTGTTGGACTAACACTTTTTGTTGTTTGAGTAAGGGAGAGCCATTTTTAAAACCAAAATTCTTATTTGTGTCAAATTTTTTTAACCTCCTATGTTATTTTGAACTTAAAGTCTTTTGAATTCTTTTTGATAGAACAAAAAATGGGAGAAATAATTTAAAAAATGATTTTTCGAGTGAGAATAAGGGGAAGCTTCAAATTTTAAATTTTTTATCTCTTATTCAAAATTATTTTACAAAGGGGGAGAATCACAAACAATTTTTTCAAGTTGTTTTATTATATCAAAAAGGGGAAAATTGTTAAGATATATGTTTTGATATAATAATTGAAAAATTGATTTGGACTAAATTGAAAAAGATTTCAAAATGTTTGGTAAGTCTAAGCAACTTGAAAATATGTTTATGGGTTTTTACAAGGCTTTGAAATGGTTCAAAATGTGTTTTAAGTAGTCAAACCTGCGCTTTCAAAGTCATCGTACCGATATGGTATATACAATATCGACACACTTTAGAGTTTCAGCTAGATGAAAATTCCAGTAGCCAAAACCCGTACCGATACGCTTTTTCCGTATCGATACAGAGTGCCTTAAAACCCACCAACGGCTAGTTGCGTACCGATACGGTTGTATCGCGTACCGATACGCCTTAACCGCTCCCAACAGTCATTTTCCCAACGACTATTTGAAATATAGGTCGTACCGATATGCTCGTAAGCATATTGATACGCATTAGCTGGAAGAGCTCAACGGCTAGTTCCTGACGAGGACCGTATCAATACGGTCATTCGAGTACTGATACGTTAAGCTCCAGAACAACATTGACTGCTAGAAAAATGCACCCCAACGGCTCCAATTCAATCTCAATGGTCTACAATGGCTAGAAGATCAATTGCGAGTATAAAAGGGACCTCCAAGCATTCATGGAAGACTAATTGATGAACTAAGCATTTTGATATAATAATTGAAAAATGTTTTGGACAAATTTGAAAAGAATTTGAAACATGTCTTTAAGTCCAAACAACTTGAAAATAAGTTTGATGTATTTAAAAAGGTTTTTGGCAAAGCTTTTAATGTTTTAAAGAAGTCAAACCTGACTTTTCAGCAAGCCCGTATCGATACGATATACCCCGTATCGATACCTTTTTTACCCAAGTTTGATTCTGCCAAAACCCGTACCGATACAGGCTTGCTCGTATCGATACGGATAGGGGTCATTTCGATACTCCTCTTAAGCGTACCGATCCCTGCTTTAACAACCCCCAACGGATATTTCCCAACGGTCTTTTAAATTGCAAATCGTACCTATACGCTCTCAAGCGTATCAATACGCATAGGCTGATAAAGAGTTCAACGGCTAGTTCTGAGGAAGGGCGTACTGATACGGTAGGCTGCAGAACTACATTTATGGTGGGAAATAAAGTCTCCAACGGCTAGTAACGGCTACAAACTCAATTAGAAGTATAAAATGGATCTCCAAGCATCAAGAGAAGGCTAATGCTTCAATTGTTACAACACTATGATTAGGGGTGTAAATGAACAGAGCGTTCGACGAACCGTTCGTATAACGTTCGCTTATGTTCGTTTATTAAGCTAAATAAACGAGTATGAACAAAATTTTTATGTTCGTTTAATAAACGAACGAACACGAACAAAGGTGTGTTCGGCTCGTTTATGTTCACGAACAAGCTCATTTATAGGCTCGTTTATGCGCTCATGTATAAGCTCGTTTATAGGCTCGTTTATAGTCTCGCTTATAAGCTTGTTTATAGGCTCGTTTACATGCTTGTTTATAAGCTCGTTTATAGAATGAAAATGTTTGTGGATGTATCTAAATACTACTTTTTGTTGTTGCTAAGGATATTATATTAAGTTCATGTTTAAATGTAAGTTTTAATTTGTTGCTTTTATTTATTTATTTATTGTTAATTTAGTTAACATTTCTTAAAATATAAACAAACATGTTCGCGAACGAATAAATGAGCACGTTCGTGAACACTTACACGAACACGTTCGCCAACACTTAAACGAACATGTTCGCGAACACTTAAACGAACATGTTCGCGAACACTTAAACGAACACGTTCGTGAACACTAAACAAACGAACACGAACACCTTCAAAAATAAATAAACGAACACAGACACAATATTAAAAATTTAAACGAACACAAACTGAACATGAACACCTTTAAAATTAAACAAACGAACACGAACAGAGGCTTGTTCGTTCAAGCTTGGTTCATTTACACCCCTAACTATAATGAAAAATTGTGTTTAGAGCTTTAATTTTAAATTCCTTGCTTAGACAACACTAGTGAGCTTAACATTGTTATATTTGCTCAAGTGTTTAGGTTTTGGGTGAGAGCATATTAGTGCAAACAATTACCTATTAGAGAGATTTCAAGTTTGCTTTAAGAATTTCTCTTGTAAAGAGGGTTTACTCAAGCTTTGGGTAGAAAGCTTTGAGGGTTGTAAAGGTTACCTCCTAAGCCTAGAAAAAATGACGAAATTCCAGAGTGAATTTGTTGAAATCCTTAGTGGGGAGCTAAGGTAGTGGATGTAGATCTTGGTTAGAAGATTGAACCACTATAAATCCTTGTGTCTTATTGTCCAATTTTCACCTCCCACTAAAACACCCAAAAATACATTATTCTCTGAACTTGGCAAACACATCGGTTGAATGAATCGAGCATCATAAAACCCAACACTAATCCTTCAATTGTCAACAACATTATGATCAAAGAAATGTCTTAGTGCCTAATTGTGTCATTCTTTGTATAGACAACAATTGTGAGCTCAAATTGTAAATGTATGCTCAAGTGTTCTAGAATTTGGGTGAAAGCTTAAGTGTGCAAACATCAACCTTGTAGAGGAATTTGGTTTGCTTTGAATTCTCTTGTTTAAAGAGTGTGCCCAAAGCTCGGGTGGTGAGCTTTGATTGTAAATGGTTGCCTCCTTAGCCTAGAAAAGGGGAAGAATTCTTAGTGAATTGGTGAAATCCTTGGTGGGTAGCTAAGGTAGTGGGTGTAGGCTTTGGTTAGAAAGTCGAAACGCTCTAAATCATGTTTCAATTTTGTCTATCTTTTGCTTCCACCACTAACACCCAAACACAATCTTCTCCACACTTGGAAAGCTAAATCGGTTGAAGGAAATCAAGTCTATCAAGCCTAACAGTATGAAAGATGAAATTGTTCAAGGATGAGTTTGGAATCCAATTGTTAGAATTTGTGACCTGAATTCAATTAGAATTTGATTTAAAGTGAGAATCTAGTTTGGGTAGATTTTCTTGCTAAGTAAGTTTTCTTTGACAAATCCTAATTCAAATCCTACATATATAAGAGGGGAAGGGCGAACTCTAGGGGAAGGAAGAGGGTGCTCCTACTAGGTCTAGAACTCATGACCAAAAAGAATATGAGGGAACAAAGATGAGCAGCTTGGCCAACCGACCAAATGTGCTTGCTATCTTAATAAGTAAGTTTTGTTTGTAATTGAGTTATTTATTATATAAATATTTTAATGATTTAATATATATATATATGGGTAAAATACCTAAATCATCACTCAACATTGCTCTCAGACCTATTTTAGTCATTGAACTTTTAAAACGATCAATTTACTCACTTAACTTTATTTTTTGATCTATTTTGATCACTTTGAATTATTTTATTAATATTTTGGCATGACTTGACATATTTATTATTATTAAATATAAAAATTAATTTAAAATAAAAACAAATTATATTTTATTATTATTAAATAAAAAATTTAAAATAAAACCTCAAACCCCCAACACTCAAAACCTCAAACCACACCCTCAACGGCCACCCACTCCTTCGCCGGCGTTACCCTCACCGGCCGCTCACCCCTTTCACCTTCGCAAATTAAACGATCAGTTTTATCTTCTGAAGCCACATCTTTCTTCTCATCTTCGTTCCCTGCTGCCCAAAATCTTGGGCCTGTAATTCAATTTTAAGTTTAATTCATATTGTACTCTTTGCATTATATATTTTCGGCATAAAATGAATTATATGGTGTTTCAGAATGAGATGCATAAAGAAACCATGGCTGAAAAAATATTTATAATAAAAACTTAGACGGAGCAGAATTATAATAATTTCTAGACTCGACAAGAATACAACTTCACCAAGGCACAAAAGTGTTGTTGTTTCAGTTGCCCATAAAATGAAGTTTGAATGGGACTAATCTGCGAGCGAAGGTTCTCAGTTTTATATTCTTCTAACAATAATTTAAAGGGTGGGTCGTTGGTGAGAGTGAAAGGGGTGGGTGGCCGGTGAGAGTAACGTCGACGAAGGGGTGGGTGGCTGATGAGGGTAACGCCGACGAAGGGGTGAGTAGCCGGCGAGGGTGTGGTTTGAGGTTTTGAGTGTTGGGGATTTAGGGGGTTTATTTTAAAATTTTTATTTAATAATAATAAAATATAATTTTTTTTTTATTTTAAATTATTTTTATATTTAATAATAATAAGTCATACCAAAATATTAATAAAATAATTTAAAGTGATTAAAATAAGTCAAAAAGTAAAGTTTAGTGAGTAAGTTAATCGTTTTGACAGTTCAGTGACCAAAATAGGTCTGGGAGCAAAGTTGAGTGATGATTTATGTATTTTATCCTATATATATATATATATATATGGATTTTCATATATTTTTAAAAAATTCTAGATTATATATATATTTAGAATTATTGGGAAAATACTAAAATAAATTTTTAGTTACAATTGAGGGTCAAAAGAGATATTTATTATTAAGTTAACGAGTCACGTCACCCTTAATGTTGTTGTGACTATTTTGTAATCGTTCGAAAAGTTTAATAGTATTTTTATAATTTTTGATAATTCAATGACCGAAACGATCAACTGAAAATAGTTTAGTGACATATAGAATATTTTACCCCAAAAATGAAGGGTCTAATTCCAATATTTTTGATAGCCAAGAAAAAACAAAAATGGATGGAAAGAAATAACGGAAAATCAGAACCATACAAAAAACGGGGGAATTAAATGAATATTTTAATTTTGGAAATTATGAAGAAAAACAACCCAACCAAGATTATGTAGAAAAATACTCCCTTTCAATCT
The DNA here is from genome assembly GCA_030270665.1 of Hibiscus trionum. Classification (NCBI taxonomy): domain Eukaryota; kingdom Viridiplantae; phylum Streptophyta; class Magnoliopsida; order Malvales; family Malvaceae; genus Hibiscus; species Hibiscus trionum. The sequence goes on along the minus strand of BSYR01000017.1, from coordinate 45,003,247 downwards.
ACGTAGATTAAACTCGCACTTAGCTAAAAGCGAGTTATGTGTAAAAAAATTTGGTAAATTAATTTTTTTCTTTCTTACCTACCCACTCAACCATGGGCAGATTGCACATAGGAATTTGCGGGTGCAATTGACCACACTTGATTTGTTTAGGTATGAGGTTTTTAAATAGTTAATATATAATTTTTCATAGAAAATATTAAAATTGACCGCACTTGGTTTGTTAGGAGGGGGTCAACAATACTCATTCTAGTAGTATGAGAATCTTACATATTTCATATTCTCTTATGACCTCACTATATCAAAATCCTAGCTCCGCCACTGCACTCAACACGAAACTCACGCTTAGCTAAACTCGAGTTCGAAACTCACTTTTAACTAAACGCGAATTTGACCCATGTGAATTAAAATAGATTTTCTTTTCTACATAGTCTTAATTGAGATTATTTTTTATATATAATTTCTAAAAAAATATTCATTTAATTTTGTTAAAAAGAAAACAATCCAGGAAGAATTTTTAATCAAGAACAAAATATAGAAGAAAAAAACCGCCGTCAAAGAATTAAAGCACTAAGGCCTACACCCCAAGAATAGTGCTTTCTATAGTGCTAATATGAAAAAAAGGTAAAAGTTCAAAAATATAACCGGATTATTTTAAAATATTTATTTTAGTCATCTAACTTTAAAATATATTAAGATGGATATTAAATTTATCATTTTATTACAAAATGGTCAACGTATTGTTAACTTATTAAGGGGATGATGTGGCGGTTAAGAAAATGTGTATAAATATTTTAAAATGGACATTAAATTTATGATTTTGTTACAAAATGGTGACCATGTTGTTAACTTCATTAAGGGGTCGACGTGACAATTAAGAAAATTTGTATAATAACACATTTACTCCTCCATATTTACACATTTAATCAACTTAGTCCTAATTCAAAAAATTCACTGACCCTCTTTTTAATTAGAAATGATTATTAAATTATTTATTAAAATATTTAAATTAGGACTAAATTGATTAAATGTGTAAATATGAATGATTAAATATATTATTTTACAAATTTTCTTAACCATCATGTCATCCTTAACGACATTTAACAATGTGTTGGTGACCCTATTTTATAACATTTAAAAGTTAAGCGATAAAAAATACCATTTTTAAACTTTACAAAAAAAAAAACAAGTTGTCAATAATTGGAAAATTAAGAAGACAATCCTTGTGTCGCAAATTGGACTGGAGTTATCAATGAATAGAAATCTTCTACCTTTTTGGTGACTATATTTATTCCCCTACATTAAGAAATTAGGTTTAGAGTTTACGGGTAATGTTTAAGATTAGGGTTTAGGATTAGGGTTTAGGGAATTAGGGGTAGGCATATTTTTTTAGAGTTTATGGTTTAAAATTTAAAATTTAAGATTAGGATTTAAAATTTAATTTTTAATGTTAGGGCAAAGAAAGAGACACCGAAAATGAATAATTGATTTTTGTCCAGTAATCCATACCATTAATCAATACTATGGCCGGCCCTTTGGTAAAGAGAGATTTGAACAAAAATTAGAGGTTTGAGGCATAATTAGAGGTTTGACCAGTCAAATCCGCTAATATTGTTGTTTGGTGAATAGCGGATTGAAAGAGCGGATTGAGATGAAACCGCTAATTTTGAAAAAACCTATTATAGGAGCTTTTTGAGATTAGAGGTTTGATATTAGAGTTGTAAAGACTCTTTTACCCTTACATGTTACCAAAAATCTCAAAATAACCTAAATTAAATATTTTCTCACTCTAATTATAAGCTAATTCTATTTACTTTTTTTCTTTTTATTATCACATATTTACATGTGTATTTAAATTTATTAATTAATTAAATTATATTAAAAATAATTATATAAATAATACATTAATATATAAATCATTCGAATATATTTAGAAAAGTTATATAAAAATAATTTTATAGATCTAATTAATATTAATTAAATACAAAATATTGATAACTAATAAATTATTCAAACAAGTATTGAATATAATAATGTTCTTATATGTCATTTTACTTGTTTAAATAATCTAACAACTATCAGTTATCAGTTAATTTTACCAAACACTTTTATACAATCAGCTAATACAATCCGCTAGTCAAATCAGCTAATGCAATTAGCTATCAGCTAATGTAATCCGCTATCCGCTATCCGTTAATTGCCAAACATAGCCTATATCCAAGAATTATATGCTGATTCAATGCTTGCTATCATAAATGAATTTCATCTTTTTTCTTGCCTCAACTTTTGAAGTAGTATTATATATATATATATATCAAAGTAGTTTATATATAGATAGATGTTAGTCATAAAATTTAAAACTATTTTATGTCTAGGGCGAGGAGCTGAGGATCAAATCTTCTACTATTGGCTAAGGTAAGAGAGACTTTACTAATTACTATCTCTCGCAAGCACTGTGATTTTTTTAAAATGTCTAAATATCTTTGATGGTTTTTAAAAATTTGTTGAACAAACAAGTTTTTTAAAAATACAAATTTCTAGATTTTTTTCTTCTAATTTTGGTTTTCAAATTTTGAATATATATATTTTTAAATTTTTTAGATATCTTTAAAACCTTTTAATTATAGCGATAATGATCATAAAGTAATTTCTCAAACTCCAATAGAGAAAAGAAATTACAAAACATTAATGACCATGTATATATGTAGTTTACTCTTATATTCTTAATATAATTTAAGGATATCTACTAATTTTTTTTATTAAGTAGAGATATTACATTTTCAAGGTAAATGTCGAGATTCAAATACATACCAATTAATTTGATAATGTTATACCTATGTTTTTTTATTATTTTGATATAACAAATGTTTTAAGTTAATAGATCCTATTTTAAATAAAATTTTAAGATAACTGAAATTACTCACATAGTTTTTAAAGTGACCAAAATTATTTATAAGTCGATCTATTTTAAGGTTCAATTTTCTGTAAGTGTTTTGCTACTCAAGAGACTATTTTGGTCAATGAATATCGGTATCGGTACGTCCCTTTGTGTATCGGTACAACTTTTCGAATCTTTTTTTTTCTAAAATGTTTAAGGAGTACTGGTACGACACTTTGCATACCGGTACAAACACTTGAATTATTCTTACGAATGCTTTGTCAGTACCGGTACGGTGCACCCTGGACCGATACGGCCTAATGCAATTGCATATTATTTACACTGTGAGTACCAGTACGACCTTGAGCGTACCGATACACAATGCTCCACCAAAATTCCAGTGTGTAATTGCAGTACTGTTATGGCCATTTGAGTACTGGTACCCCATACTCCGTATGGATACACAAATATCGTGTACTGGTACGCTCTGCTTAATATGTGTAACGACTCTTTCTTCTTAAGGCAGGTATCAATAAGTGCTCTATGGAATCTAAAACCTTCCCTCGTTTGGTACTGGCTAAGTAGTACTGGTACGAGTGTCTGTATATCGGTATTGGGAGTTGAGTACCGGTACAGACAGACTGTTTTTTACCCTTAAAACATTTTAAATCATTGATACAAGTCCATAACACTTTAAAAACAATTCCAAATATATTTTTCAAGTAATTTGGACTGAATTATTTTTGCAATATTTGACTAAGTCCAACAACATTTTTCATTAAATTATTATATCAAAATCAATATCTCAACAGATAAAAAAGAAAACAAAATAAAGCGTTAACTACACGAAATGTCATTGAACTTTAATATGTGTATAAAAAATACCACTAAACTATAAACCGATACTATTATACCGTTAAACTTAGATTTTTGCTTCAATCCAAGCGCTTCGTCGTCAACCATGTAACGGACCATTAAACTAAAACGATGCCGTTTTGGTAGTGTTGTTTTATTGCTTAAGATAGACCAAAATAACATTGTTTTGATAGAGAAAAATTATAAAAAAATATTGTGCTCAAAGAGGTTCAAACCAAGGACGTCATGAATACAAAGCTAGAATCTAGCCAATAGTCACCATAAAATCTCATTATAATTTCAACGCTAATATATATATATATATATGCACTTGTACTTAATTTTATTTATCTCATAATGTAATATTATAATATTTTATATTTTATAATTAATATATAATATTTATAAATATTATTATAATATATATAACTAAACCTCAAACCATAAATCCTATACTCAAAACCCCAAACCTCAAACCCTAAAATTGTGGGATAAAAAGTGTAACCCCTTCGTCCCGGTCTGGACGCTTGACCGGTCCGAGTGGGTCACACGGGGAAAACCGAAGCGAAACCCGTTAAGGTTCCCCATCGGTTAGCAACCCTAGAAAATTTCCTTTATTTATCTTGTCTAAATGCATCACCATGTCCTATGTGAAACACGGCAGCGGAAACACAAGCAATCATAAAAACGATCATTCGAACATCACTTGCAAAACAATCCATTTTAGATTATTAGGCAGGCCGTTTCGAAACACCCTTAAGGTGTATCGAAACACCTTGACTTGGTCAACAGCTCCAAGCCCACACGAGAAGGCCGTATCGGAACGGAGGTCAACCGTTCTGAAACACCCCCAATGGTCAACTTCTCGTGGTCAACGAGACATTGACCGTTCCGAAACTCCTAGACTCGTTTCGAAACCCCAACATATCGGCAATTTCTCAGATTTCCAGTAGCCAAAGTGTTCCGGAACTTGTTTCGAAACAAGGGTTCACAGTGGCCAAACCGTATCGAAACGAGTTTCGATACGAGGTCCCTGGAGCCATACCCGTTCCGAAACTGCTCAGCCCGTTTCGAAACACTGGCTGTCTACAACATCCCAAAACCAACTTTAAACATCTCCGACCAACCCCAAAAGCCCCAAACAACTCCAAGAAGCACACATTACTTACAAGCATACTCTAGAGGAATGGATCCTATGGCAAAACATACTCCAATCACACAAGGCATAAGATGAGGCATCTATACATGGCATACCTTCGATCTCAACCAAGGTAAATGCATGATCATACCTTCGATCCTCAAGAGCCAAAATGTCAATGATGCATGAACAAATATCCAATAACATGTCATGCTCAACAAGCTCATTTCCACAACATATGTAAGCACATATAATCATCCAAAAAGGAAACACATTTCCACATCACTTTGATACACATATCAATTTATATTGGCACCTAGCTATGACTCGAATACGAGGATAAACATGTTGGAACTCACATCCAACAACCACTTTACCTCACGGTGGGATTACACTCATCACCGGTCACGGGGAGGGGATTCCACTCATCCTCACGCCCCGTCGATGGGATTCCACTCATCATCGACTAATATATATATATATATATATATATATATATATATATATATATATATATATATAACAATTTTCGGGCGAACCCGTACTCCTCCTTGGTGACTCAACCCCACCAAGGCCACGCGCGAATTTGACTCATGTGTGCACACTAACATCCTAATGATCGATCATTTGTACCCAAGCATACTAGTGCCAACATTTAACTCAATCCATATTATCAATTACAACCAATTCTGTGCTTAGCACGTACTCACCATGATCACGATCATGAACAATCCCCATGCATATCACAATGCATCACAACCATGCCTCATCTCACATGTATAACACATTATACATAAATCATCATATCATAAACATCACGAGGCATAAACATCAATTAAAAGTTCAACCAATGTCTCTAGTCTAAGCTTAGGATTAGGCCACCACCCTAATCCTAACTCTAGGTGGGTCTACCAAGCCCAACCTAGTCCACATGCTTGAACCAAACACTTAGAAAACACTTAGAAAACATTAACCACTCACCTTCACTTCCAAGCTCAAATACCAAGCAAGCAACCAACTTCAAGCTTCCGGATTCGCTCCCGATGCTTCACCAACACAAGTTCTTGCCTCTAAACAACCTCAACACAATCCAAACAACTTCAAATCAGCCCAAGCATCAAAGTAACTAACCCAGAATACAATTCAAACATCAAACACAACATTTCAAGCCATGAACAAACCCCAAATTTACCAAACTCGTGCAGCCCATAAACCTCAATCAAAACTCATGTTTCCAACACTTTTTATACCCCCAAATGATCCCAAAGCAACCCCCAACCATAGCACTAACATTAGCCCACCAATTCCAACCTAAAACAACCCCAAAACCACTCTAAAACCCTTCAAAAACCCCCTTTAAACCCAATTTCGGGAATGTGCTCAAAACCATGTAAAATTCATATATGTTGAACCATTTGACTCATAGACTTCATATCTAACAACATTAAATCGAAATTTTAAGTTAAACATCATAAAATTATCATTTTTAATCAAAGCCTCTAAAAACTCAATTTCCAAAACCTTGATGAAAATAAAAACTATTTGTACTTTTGAAGAGAGGAAGTTGAGGACAAGTCAAAAATGATATTACCTTTCAAAACCGAGTTGAAATGAAGGAGCTAGGTGATGGAATAGTGATTGGGTAGAGAGAGCTCTTTTTGTCGTTCAAAATGATGGAAGAGTGGAGGAAGAAGACAATGATTTTCTTTTAATAAAATGGGGTTTTAAAAGAAGTCCACATAATTACAGAAATGCCATTAATGAATGGCCATTTCATCTACTTTGTAAAATCCTTGAAATTTAAGTTTCATTTCAATTTAGTCCATCAACAAATGTTTGTTTTTGAAACCCGAGGCCCAAAAGATTATTTTAATTATAGAACCGAACCCGAAATAATATTAAAATATTATTTTCACCCGACCCCTAAACCCGAGTGTTACAAAAAGTTTAGTTATATATATTATAAATAATATTTTAGTTTAGTGTTTAGAGTTTGAGTTTTGGGTTTAATGTTTAAGGTTTGATGTTTGGTGTTTAGGATTTAAAGTTTAGGGATTGATGTTTAGAGTTTATGGCTTAGAGTTTGAGAATTATGGTTTAAGGTTATATATTATAAAAATCACAATTATTAGTGTTGAAATTAAAATAGATTCCAAGTTGGCTTGGTGGTAAGATGCTAGCTTTCTATATGTAATGTTTTTTTTTAATTTTCCTCTGTTCAAGTCTCTATGTGTAAAGTTCTTTTTTTTTTAAATTTTCCTCTGTCAAAACGACGTCGTTTTGGTTATTTTAGACATCAAAATAATCATACCAAAACGACACCATTTTAGTTTAGAGTCCATTATATGGTTAACGACTTTAGTTTAGGGTCCATTATATGGTTAACGGCGTTTTAGTTAAATGGGCCGTTATATGGTTAACGAAGGAATGCTTGGATTGAAACCAAAATGTGACTTTAATGGTATAATAATATCAATTTGTAATTCAGTGGTAATTTCAATACACATGTTAAAGTTCAATAACATTTCGTATAGTTTACCCTAAAATAAAACTAGAAAATTTCCGACCTTGATTATCACCATTATGGTGATGTTCAAGTTGAGTGAAGAAATTTTCAACCTTTGATTGTCATCACCATTATGGTGATGTTCAAGTTGCATGGAGATTATGTAACACCCCAACATGTCATGTTAAAAGTAAAGGGAATAAAAAAAAGGGGAATGAACTAAAAGGAGTTAAGTGTGAAAATAACATGGAGTTGAGAGTGTGGAGTGTTGAACCCACAACCTCTTGGTTGTGTGGTTGGTTACCCAACCAATTGAGCTAGGCAGCTCTTAGTGTTAAGGTTTCCTCCATATTTACTTGAACCATTCGTGGCTAGTATAGACCACATAAAGCTTATCAGCTTTCCACCTACACGGGGTGAATACCCATAATTTTTCCCCATTTCCAGAACCATTTTCTCTCCAACTCCATTTCCAAAAACCATACTCGGCACCACCCTAACTCCCTCACCACCGATCCGTGCATGACACCGCCACCGCCGGTGAGTGAGTCGTTTCCCCTGAACCTCTAGCCTCCAAGCACGCGCGGTTTCGCGCCTTCGTTCGCCGTGTATGAGCGTCTAAAGTTTGACGTTGTGGAAACTTTTTTCGTCGTTTCCGGTCGATCCACCGTCGTTCTTGGCTCACCGTGGGCATGACCGAGATCCTAACGTCCGGATCTACAAAACCCATAAAGTTTCGTGTCCGTCCGACGCCGGCAAGCTCCTCATCGGAGCACCGCGTTTTTCCGGCATATTCGAACTCTAGAGGTAAGATCCGGTCTAATTTCCGGCTTGTTTCGCGTTAATAACGTATGGGTTGAAACCGTGGTTGTTTGATTTTTTTTTCTTTCGGCAGAATCATAATTTTTGGCGTCTCCGGCAACCACTCCGGCGACCGTCCGGTCACCGTCCGGCGACCTTAAGGTGAGAACCGGTCCGAGTAGACCGAACCGGTCTGAACCGGCTGGACCGGTTGAACCGGTCAACTCGGTCAAACCCGACCCGACCCATTGACCGACCCGACCCGTTGACCCGACCCAGTCAACAGTGACGTCAGCATGATGTCAGCGTTGACTTTGACCGCTGGCGTCAGCATGACGTCAGCGTTGACCGCTGACCGTTGACTTTGACCAAAAAGTCAAATTTTCCGAAAATTCATATTTTATGTTTTTCGACGTCCTGAGTCCGATTTTGAAGCCCGTTTTGTGAAATTCTAACCCGAAAGCCTCCGAATTGGACTTTGAACTCGAGTCCACTTATGTATTTTAATAATCAATTATGAGTAAGGTGTTTAAAGACTGAAAGTGGAATATTTTTATGAAGGTATTAAAGTACCTTGTATTCGAGATGTTGAGGACGTCGCATTTGGGTTCGAGAGTGATCGAACGGAGTATCAGGATCGACTGATATAGCAAGTATTAAAGGTAATACTCTACTACCTCTTGTATGCTTTACGAGCATGTTGGTATGTGTTAATGCATGCATAAAAATGATGATTAGCACTGTTAATTCTGCTCAAGTCAAACCAAATATGAAAACGAGTCTGATATTCTAGATAAGACCGAAATGCTCGTACGAGGAAGTTAATAAATCTGAAGTTCATTGAGTAGTTAATAAGACAATAAATCTCCAAATTCGATTATAGATTTAGGGGAATCTATACATACCCCTGAATTAAGCGAGTGGCTCAAAATATAGAATAGATCGAAATGACTAAAAGTATTGAAAATACCGTTATGGTTAATGATTGGAAGATTAGTAATGACTAAAAAGAGTTGAAGTATCCTTGGATACCGAGGTTTACAAATTTATTAGAATGATGGATAAAACCTTGAGTTCTGAAATGAATTAAGTGGTTGGGGTACCGAAATTCTTGAATGACTGAAATACCCCTTTTTGACTGGAATAAGTAAATTGCCTATGATAAATTATGGAAATGCCAATAAAGTTGGAAATGACTGAAATGCCCCTAAGGGTTAGAAGTTTCTCCACACAGAATATATGACTGACTACTCCGTGTAAAATACTGTAGTGAAATATGAAAACAACCGTTCAGATATACGATGGAGTTAGATGCATCAGAAGTGTTGGTTAGTTCTGCAAGGTTGGAATATGTTAATTCGAATGGTTTTGGAGACTCAATAAACTTCTGGAAATCTTAAATTTTACAAATCGTCATTTCATCGTTATTCTAAATTATAAATCATCCCTGATAGTTAAATGACCAAAACGCCCTCGTTGACCAAGGTAATCAAAATAGCCCTAATGTATCTGATACCGTGAAAGATCTTGACATAGAAATATCTGAATGCCTGGTTGGATTAGACCTGGCAAACTTGACCCGAGAACCGAAACTCGAATCGAATTACCCGAACCTGGACCCGAACCGAAACCGAAACCGAAAATCAAACCGAAATTGACTCGAAATCTGATACGAAATTTGATCTGAAACCCGAAATAAACCGAACCGAAACTGAACTGAATCTAGTTGAACCGAATAGACCCGAACCGAATAGACCTGAAATGACCCGAACCACAATAGACCCGAACTAAAACCGAACCGAAACCGAACTAAAACCGAAACCGAATCTGAACCGAAAATATCAGACCCGAAATAACCGAAACCGAAATGACCCGAACCGAACCCGAACCGATTGACCGCTTTCCACCTCTAGGTTGGATACCCGATGAGCAAATAGAATTTCTGAGCTACCGTTTGCGTCTTGTTGGTATACATTACCAAAATGCCCTTGTATGATAAAATGATCATAATGCCCTGGTAGGCTTAAATGACTAAATCACATATGATATGCCTAAACTCTCAGCGATCTTGATGTATCATCTCCTGACTATCTGGTTTGAACCGTTAGTACAAACCCCTCTTTTAATAGGGGCCTTGTTCCAAAGATCCGTACAACTATCAAAAGTTAATATGATATCTTCCGTAAATGTCAAGTATCTCCAAGGAAATAAACTATTCCACCTAGTGTGTTTCCTTGTGTGCTACAGATAACCGTTTTCATATTGTTTTACATGATTATACTATAAGCGTGATACATCATAATTTTTGATTGAATATGTCTCTGATTACTGTTCTTCTGAAAATACATGTTTATTTTATATTTACCAAAATTTCAGTTATTATCAAAAACCGAACTATTGCATAGGATATTACTGGGCTATTTGGGATTGAATTAGAAGTGACCGTAGGTTCAGCTCTGATCCAGCTGGTAATTCCTTTACCGTTACAGGTTCCTATGTTTCGGCTAGGGTAATACCTACCATACCGTACCGTACCGTTCCTAAGGTATTCCCTTAGGTTGGCACCGATGCCAAATGTGCACTGGTTAATGCCTATGACGCAGTTTGGGAAACTGCCTCTTGGAGTATGGTTGGAGGGTAGAGAAAAGATTAAACCGGACCGCACCGTTACTTGAATTTTATGTTTCTGAACTAGAAAAGTATATTTTTCTGTTGTTGTACATGTTTTACCTACACCGTTTGGAACACACTAGGAACCGAACTCTCTAATTCCACCTCCGTATATTAATAGCCTATAATTACCGTCTAATTCTCGATGATTGAATAAAGAATAAGTACTGTTATTCTCAAATATAACGTTACCTGAAATATCGACAAAGAAATGAAGATCGTTACTAAGTAAAGCATCATGAAAATGTTATGCCTACCATATATCTGCATGAGCTTATAGCATCTTTTGGTAGCTTTGTATTACTGAGCTTTTCCAAGCTCACGTTGTTTTTACCATCGCAGGTTAAAGGTATAACGTTTGACATCAGTGTTCGGAGTTCTCTCGGTGTTGCTTTTGGAGTACGGTACCGACATAGTTAGTGGGCATGCATATCATTATTGTTTCATGATAGTGTCTGAAAAATGTTTTCTGAAATCCTGTTATATGTTTAAATGCTTTCATGAAAGAGTATTTTCAACTAAGGTTACCGTTATAATCTAATATGTATTTTTCAGAGAAAATGTTTTATGTGTATTTTTACCGTGGGTCGCTCCTGTGACCCTAATGTGACTTCCTAGGATCCGTCGTAACGCATAGGCGGGTCTAGGGGGTTACATTTAGTGGTATCAGAGCTTAGAGTTGCGTCTTTCTGGGTAGATCGGCCGATCGTCTGTCATAGGATGTCTGGTTTGTGCATGCCCCTAGATCATAACCGTACTCCATCAAGCCGATACTCCGATGTCGAATCATTTCCTTTGATAAATGCAATTAACCGTTCTGTCCATAATAGCTTGATCTGTACTGGGAAGGAATATTGGTAATGTCTGTCTACGAATTGGATTAAATTGATGGATTTGAATCTGGATAGAGAACCTGAGATGGTTTATGCATGTGAAATAGAAGATCTGAAACAGATTAAGAATAAATGTTTGATCGAACGAGAAAACCGATATAAGATTACAAGTAAAGTAGTTCGGTGATAATGAGGGTGATTGAGGATATTCAGACAATTTTTTTTTTTTTGATAAAAGTATTATGAATTTAAAAGAAAGGTGTCTGCGAGATTGGTGAGAATGTAGATTATGCGGTGACTCTGTTATACACGAAACAAATAGTTGCCTGAACATTGCGTTGAAAGTAAGTGTTGTCCTTTCGAAACATTGGATTGTATTTGTTCGGCATGGAGTAAGTCATTTTGGGGAAAAGTGACGCAATGTACCGTCCTATGTCCCATACTTACTGAAATTTGATGTTTACATCTTGATTCTAGAGAGCCTTGGTTGACGCTTTGAGTACTCGTATAAACTTCACGCACAGTTGTTCGTCCGTAAAATTGATTGTCAACCTAGTAAAGTAATTCAGATTATGAAATATGTACTTTTGGACTGTATGATTGACTTTTGTGGCGACGAGAATGTTTTGTAGTCTTGACTGAGTATGCCATAATAATAATAACGGTTACGAGATAAGTGTTCACGTGGCTCTGTATAAAGTTCTGTATGGATTCATGTATTACATTTTAATCAATTGAGTTAAGATACATCATGGAATGGTTGTGAGTCTAATGTCAGTCCGAGTGACCCAAACGATACCAAATTGATTCGTGACCGTCTGAGCGTCCTGAGAAACAAGGATACATTGATAGATAAGTTTTCAGTATAAGAACGGATGAAAGATTAGTTCTGCATTTCTCTGATCCTGGTAAATTTCGAGGACGAAATTTCTTTTAAGGGAGGGAGAATTGTAACACCCCAACATGTCATGTTAAAAGTAAAGGGAATAAAAAAAAGGGGAATGAACTAAAAGGAGTTAAGTGTGAAAATAACATGGAGTTGAGAGTGTGGAGTGTTGAACCCACAACCTCTTGGTTGTGTGGTTGGTTACCCAACCAATTGAGCTAGGCAGCTCTTAGTGTTAAGGTTTCCTCCATATTTACTTGAACCATTCGTGGCTAGTATAGACCACATAAAGCTTATCAGCTTTCCACCTACACGGGGTGAATACCCATAATTTTTCCCCATTTCCAGAACCATTTTCTCTCCAACTCCATTTCCAAAAACCATACTCGGCACCACCCTAACTCCCTCACCACCGATCCGTGCATGACACCGCCACCGCCGGTGAGTGAGTCGTTTCCCCTGAACCTCTAGCCTCCAAGCACGCGCGGTTTCGCGCCTTCGTTCGCCGTGTATGAGCGTCTAAAGTTTGACGTTGTGGAAACTTTTTTCGTCGTTTCCGGTCGATCCACCGTCGTTCTTGGCTCACCGTGGGCATGACCGAGATCCTAACGTCCGGATCTACAAAACCCATAAAGTTTCGTGTCCGTCCGACGCCGGCAAGCTCCTCATCGGAGCACCGCGTTTTTCCGGCATATTCGAACTCTAGAGGTAAGATCCGGTCTAATTTCCGGCTTGTTTCGCGTTAATAACGTATGGGTTGAAACCGTGGTTGTTTGATTTTTTTTTCTTTCGGCAGAATCATAATTTTTGGCGTCTCCGGCAACCACTCCGGCGACCGTCCGGTCACCGTCCGGCGACCTTAAGGTGAGAACCGGTCCGAGTAGACCGAACCGGTCTGAACCGGCTGGACCGGTTGAACCGGTCAACTCGGTCAAACCCGACCCGACCCATTGACCGACCCGACCCGTTGACCCGACCCAGTCAACAGTGACGTCAGCATGATGTCAGCGTTGACTTTGACCGCTGGCGTCAGCATGACGTCAGCGTTGACCGCTGACCGTTGACTTTGACCAAAAAGTCAAATTTTCCGAAAATTCATATTTTATGTTTTTCGACGTCCTGAGTCCGATTTTGAAGCCCGTTTTGTGAAATTCTAACCCGAAAGCCTCCGAATTGGACTTTGAACTCGAGTCCACTTATGTATTTTAATAATCAATTATGAGTAAGGTGTTTAAAGACTGAAAGTGGAATATTTTTATGAAGGTATTAAAGTACCTTGTATTCGAGATGTTGAGGACGTCGCATTTGGGTTCGAGAGTGATCGAACGGAGTATCAGGATCGACTGATATAGCAAGTATTAAAGGTAATACTCTACTACCTCTTGTATGCTTTACGAGCATGTTGGTATGTGTTAATGCATGCATAAAAATGATGATTAGCACTGTTAATTCTGCTCAAGTCAAACCAAATATGAAAACGAGTCTGATATTCTAGATAAGACCGAAATGCTCGTACGAGGAAGTTAATAAATCTGAAGTTCATTGAGTAGTTAATAAGACAATAAATCTCCAAATTCGATTATAGATTTAGGGGAATCTATACATACCCCTGAATTAAGCGAGTGGCTCAAAATATAGAATAGATCGAAATGACTAAAAGTATTGAAAATACCGTTATGGTTAATGATTGGAAGATTAGTAATGACTAAAAAGAGTTGAAGTATCCTTGGATACCGAGGTTTACAAATTTATTAGAATGATGGATAAAACCTTGAGTTCTGAAATGAATTAAGTGGTTGGGGTACCGAAATTCTTGAATGACTGAAATACCCCTTTTTGACTGGAATAAGTAAATTGCCTATGATAAATTATGGAAATGCCAATAAAGTTGGAAATGACTGAAATGCCCCTAAGGGTTAGAAGTTTCTCCACACAGAATATATGACTGACTACTCCGTGTAAAATACTGTAGTGAAATATGAAAACAACCGTTCAGATATACGATGGAGTTAGATGCATCAGAAGTGTTGGTTAGTTCTGCAAGGTTGGAATATGTTAATTCGAATGGTTTTGGAGACTCAATAAACTTCTGGAAATCTTAAATTTTACAAATCGTCATTTCATCGTTATTCTAAATTATAAATCATCCCTGATAGTTAAATGACCAAAACGCCCTCGTTGACCAAGGTAATCAAAATAGCCCTAATGTATCTGATACCGTGAAAGATCTTGACATAGAAATATCTGAATGCCTGGTTGGATTAGACCTGGCAAACTTGACCCGAGAACCGAAACTCGAATCGAATTACCCGAACCTGGACCCGAACCGAAACCGAAACCGAAAATCAAACCGAAATTGACTCGAAATCTGATACGAAATTTGATCTGAAACCCGAAATAAACCGAACCGAAACTGAACTGAATCTAGTTGAACCGAATAGACCCGAACCGAATAGACCTGAAATGACCCGAACCACAATAGACCCGAACTAAAACCGAACCGAAACCGAACTAAAACCGAAACCGAATCTGAACCGAAAATATCAGACCCGAAATAACCGAAACCGAAATGACCCGAACCGAACCCGAACCGATTGACCGCTTTCCACCTCTAGGTTGGATACCCGATGAGCAAATAGAATTTCTGAGCTACCGTTTGCGTCTTGTTGGTATACATTACCAAAATGCCCTTGTATGATAAAATGATCATAATGCCCTGGTAGGCTTAAATGACTAAATCACATATGATATGCCTAAACTCTCAGCGATCTTGATGTATCATCTCCTGACTATCTGGTTTGAACCGTTAGTACAAACCCCTCTTTTAATAGGGGCCTTGTTCCAAAGATCCGTACAACTATCAAAAGTTAATATGATATCTTCCGTAAATGTCAAGTATCTCCAAGGAAATAAACTATTCCACCTAGTGTGTTTCCTTGTGTGCTACAGATAACCGTTTTCATATTGTTTTACATGATTATACTATAAGCGTGATACATCATAATTTTTGATTGAATATGTCTCTGATTACTGTTCTTCTGAAAATACATGTTTATTTTATATTTACCAAAATTTCAGTTATTATCAAAAACCGAACTATTGCATAGGATATTACTGGGCTATTTGGGATTGAATTAGAAGTGACCGTAGGTTCAGCTCTGATCCAGCTGGTAATTCCTTTACCGTTACAGGTTCCTATGTTTCGGCTAGGGTAATACCTACCATACCGTACCGTACCGTTCCTAAGGTATTCCCTTAGGTTGGCACCGATGCCAAATGTGCACTGGTTAATGCCTATGACGCAGTTTGGGAAACTGCCTCTTGGAGTATGGTTGGAGGGTAGAGAAAAGATTAAACCGGACCGCACCGTTACTTGAATTTTATGTTTCTGAACTAGAAAAGTATATTTTTCTGTTGTTGTACATGTTTTACCTACACCGTTTGGAACACACTAGGAACCGAACTCTCTAATTCCACCTTCGTATATTAATAGCCTATAATTACCGTCTAATTCTCGATGATTGAATAAAGAATAAGTACTGTTATTCTCAAATATAACGTTACCTGAAATATCGACAAAGAAATGAAGATCGTTACTAAGTAAAGCATCATGAAAATGTTATGCCTACCATATATCTGCATGAGCTTATAGCATCTTTTGGTAGCTTTGTATTACTGAGCTTTTCCAAGCTCACGTTGTTTTTACCATCGCAGGTTAAAGGTATAACGTTTGACATCAGTGTTCGGAGTTCTCTCGGTGTTGCTTTTGGAGTACGGTACCGACATAGTTAGTGGGCATGCATATCATTATTGTTTCATGATAGTGTCTGAAAAATGTTTTCTGAAATCCTGTTATATGTTTAAATGCTTTCATGAAAGAGTATTTTCAACTAAGGTTACCGTTATAATCTAATATGTATTTTTCAGAGAAAATGTTTTATGTGTATTTTTACCGTGGGTCGCTCCTGTGACCCTAATGTGACTTCCTAGGATCCGTCGTAACGCATAGGCGGGTCTAGGGGGTTACAGATTATATTTTATATTATTACTTATATTTAATTTATTAATTAATTAATTCAAATTAAATATAAAAAATAAAAATATGTAATAATTATATAATTTCGTTTGTAGAATAACTTTTTTCTGTCACCAATGTATAAAATATAACCCATACTTATAGAATAGCAAATTAAACACACATCATCCAATTATTTTTTTAATTAACCCTTTTATATAAGTATAATAAAGCTTTTAGAATTCACATGAGTGGTTAACAAAATAAAACACAAAATAATTTCATTCTCGATTTGTAAAAAATCCAGAATTTTAGGGATAGAGCTGAGAAGTCAGTTGTAAATTTACTACTTTTAAACAAACTTGATTGAGAAGTCAGTTCACGAAATATATGTTCGAATACATATACAATATTAATGATTTATTTCAGAATTTATTTAGATAAAATATTAATGACCTTAATTTTGAAATATATTACTTTCAATTATTCTCTCATGTGAAACTCCTATAAATACCGTATAAAACTACTAAGTTGAACACAATTTAAAACTTTTTTCTCCTCTAGTTTTTGGTGATAGACAAAGGCAAGGTTACAATTCGTGATTTCTGCAACTGTGCTACTATATTTGATCATCTAGTTGTTGTATCTTGGGACACAGAGGATCGACGATCTCAAGCACTATGGGAGTGGCCGAATTTCTTTTCTAAAGGAAACTGTGTAGCTACATGCCTAAACTCGTTCCAATTGTTTTCTATATGCATTCAAGTATTTATTTAAAAAGAGTATTTTTTCATCTCGGATTGTTATACTTGTAACATAGTTGACTAACATGGCATCTATCTTCATGAACGATAAACAGCTTGAAATGAAATGACAAACATACATGACATTTACCGTTAGTTGATTACAGTTTTCATCAACCGATGAGACGTAGAAACGTTGAGGGTTAAAGTGTTAGCAACAGTGCCCTAGGCCTATTGTATGGACATGATATTTTGATTATTGAATTTATTATTATAATAAACTTGCATGCTTTTGCATCATTGAATATTATTAATTATTCTAAATATCCCTAATTAGTTATTATTTTGGGAACAATAATAAGATAAGATTGTGTTAGGATATTTGTTTTGATATAATAATTCAAAATAATTTTGGACTAAATTGAAAAATATTCAAAAATGATTTTAAGTCCAAACGACTTGAAAATATGTTTGAAGAGTTTTCAAAAAGGTTTTGAAGTGTTTTGAAACGTTTTAAAGTAGCCAAACCTAAGATTTTAGTGTGACCGTATCGATACGGTATACCCCATTTCGATATGCCTTAGGGTTTCAGCTATAGTCAATTTGAAACTGCCAAAACACGTACCAATATAGGGCTTGGTCGTATCGATACGGGTTGTGGTCGTTTTGATACACTGTTTAGCGTTTCGATACGCCTACGTGGCAAAAGTCTCAACAGCTCAAAGCCCCCAACGGCTATTTCCCAACGATTATTTGAATTGCAGGCCGTATCGAAACGGTACAGTGGCGTACCGATACGGGCGTACCGAAACGTACAAAGGCGTTTCGATACATGATGCTGCATAAAGCTCAACGGCTAGTTCTGAAGAAGGGCGTACCGATACGGCTACCCGCGTATCGATACGATCAGCTCCAGAACTGCATTTATTGTGATAAATAAAGGCCCCAATGGCTCCAAATCATCCCCAACGGTCTCCAACAGATATGAACTAAATTGGGAGTATATAAGGGACCTCCAAGCATCTATGGAAGACTGATGATTCATTGTCAACAACATTATGATGCAAAAATTGTCTTAGTACTTATATTTCCATTCCTTGTATAGACAAACATTTGTGAACTCAAATTGTCAATGTATTCTGAAGTGTTCTAGGATTTGGGTGAGTGCTTTAGAGTGCAAACATCAACCTTTAGAGAGAGATTTCTTTTTGCTAAGTTTTCTCTTGTTTGAGAGAGTTCCCAAAGCTCGGTTTGTGAGCTTTGGTTTGCTTCCACCACAAACACCCAAAATACATCTTCTACACCACTTGGCAAGCATTTCGATTGTGATTATCAGGCTCTACAATTGGTATCAGAGCAAGGCTCAATCGAGAGCATTAACATCTTATTGAGGCAATCCTGGTAAGCTTGATCAACCATACAATCAACCGGTGCTCATGGCGCAATCCATTAATAGGCCACCATTCTTTGACAGGACCAACTACTCCTATTAGAAGAATAGGATTGTGTACTTCATGAGAGCCAAAGACTACCATCTTTGGGACATTGTGATTGATGATATGTTTGTGCCACAACGAAGCAAAGCGGAATGGAATGCAGATGATCACAAGAAGATGGAGCTAAAATGCAAGGCTTTGCACTTTCTTTTTTGTGCTTTTAACCCGGATGTGTATGCAAAAACATCTTCTTGTGAGAGTGCCAAGGAAGTTTGGGACAAGCTTGAAGTCACATACGAGGGAACAAACGAAGTAAAGGAGACCAAAACCAGTCTTCTCAACCTTGAGTATGAGAACTTCAAGATGGACATAGATGAAGGCATCGCGAGAATGTTCGACCGTTTCTCCACGATCGTCAATCAACTCAAAAGTTTTGGAGAGGAGATTCTGGAAGACAAGCTCATTCAAAAATTGATTTACTCACTTCCCGAATCATGGGAGTCCAAAACGACAACAATTGTAAAAGCAAAGAACTTGAAGGAGCTAAAGCTTGACAAGCTCATTGGATCTTTGCTCACCCATATGATGATGTCTCAACCCTTAAAGAGGGAGAAGGAGAAGAAGATCAAAGAGCAAGGCATTAATGTGAATGTCATTGCTCTTCCATCCTCCACATGCCTATATGTAGATTCAAGTGAGGATGAAGAGATGGCCAAGCTCTTCAACAAATTCATCCGATTCATGAAGAAAGAAAAGGAAGAACCAAGATGTGAATCAAGGATGAAGGAGAAGAGGTCAAGCTCTTCAAGCCATAAGAAGAAGGCTTATGTGGCTACTTGGAGTGATGATGACTCCACTAATAATGAACGAGCCAACCTTTGTTTCATGGCCATCAAAGAAGATTTAAGGGTAACTTCTAATTCATCTACTTCTACTTCCTATTCCCTTGATGAATTACAAGAAGAAAAAATCAAAGATTTTGAGCTTAAAGTTTCACATTTATAGAATTTGCTTCAAAACATAGAAAAAAATCATCAAAGAGGGGTGAATGATCTTAAGATAGAAAAAGATTTGATTTCCAAAGAACTTGAAAAGAAACAATTTTGGAAAATCAATTTTTTTATCAAAGACAATCTAGTGCCCCTAGATTTTTAAATGGAAAATGTTTTAGAAGTATTTGGGTCCCAAAAGGACTAATTATTTCAACTAAAAATGATGAAATTACAAAATGGATTCCTAAGGGGACTAAATTATGTGCTACTAATTGATAAGTAGTTTATTTGGTTGCTATTTTATCTTTAATTGTGCCTTGAATGATTAGTTCACGTTGCTGATTTGGATGTTTTTGTGTGTTTTCTATGCATGACTTCGATTCTGGAAATTGCACTTAAAAGGCAGGTTCTGCAGTTTTGTTGGGTTTTTCGACGCTCGATTCGATCAACCGATTATGCTCGCCAAGTGGTGGAGAGGTGGATTTTTGGGTGGAAGGGTTTAGGAAGCTGAAAGAATAAATACACGATGATTTATAGTGGTTCAACCTTCTAACCAAGGTCTACATCCACTACCTTAGCTTCCTACTAAGGATTTCGCAATCAATCCACTAATTGATTCGTCCCCTTTTCTAGGATTAGGAGGAAACCCTTTACAACCCTCGAAGCTTTCTACCCAAAGCTTGAAGGAAAACCCTCTTTACAAAGAGAAACAAATAAGCAAACTTGAACCCTCTAATAGGTGTTTTGTTTGCACAATGAAGCACTCACCCAAAACCTAAACACTTGAGCAAATTTAACAATGTAAGCTCACTAGTGTTGTCTAAGCAATAAATGAACAAATAAAGCTCTAGACAAGTTTTTCACTCATAACGTTGTGACAATTGAAGCTCTTGTCAATCTTGATGCTTGGAGGCCTTATTTATACTCCAAATTGAGTTCCTAGCCGTTTATGGCCGTTGGGGATGTTTCATAGCCGTTGGGGATACAAAATAGCCGTTTATTTCCCACAAAATGCATTTCATCAGCCTAGTGTATCGATACACTATCCCCTGTATCGATACGGTCTTGAAAGTCTGATATAGCCGTTGAGCTTTCTGCTGATGCGTATCGATACGCATGCCTGGCGTATCGGTACGGTCCTGCAAATTCAAAAGACCGTTGGGAATTGACCGTTGGCGTATCGGTACGCGATACCACCGTATCGGTACGCGACTAGCCGTTGGGCTATTTGAAAACATACCGTATCGATACGTGTGAGCGTATCGGTACGGGTTTAGACACCGTATCGATACGGCTATGCGTATCGATACGGGTTTTAGCTACTGGAATCCTTTTTGCCTGAAAACCTCAAGGCGTATCGATACACTCAGATACAGTATCGATACGGTCACTTGGAATGCATGGTTTTGACCGCTTTAAATGTATTTTAAGTCCATTCCAGAGCCTTAAAAACCCTTAAACATATTTTCAAGTTGTTTTTGACTAAAAACATATTTTAAATTCTTTTCAATTTAGTCCAAAACATTTTTCAAATATTATATCAAAACCTTAGTTCTACAATCTCCCCCTTTTTGATATAATAAAACCAACTTGAAAAAATTGTTTGGGATTCTCCCCCTTTAATTTTAAAATTGTGAATAAGAGATTTAAGATATGAAATTAAAATAAAGCTCCCCCTTATTCATTTGAAAATTTAATTTTTCAAAAACCATTTCTCCCCCTTTTTGTTATATCAAAAAGAATTTAAAATGACATTTAAGTTCAAGATAACATAGGAGGCAAAAAAAATTTAATACTTAAAATTTTGGTTTAAAATTGGCTCCCCCTTACTCATAGCATCATCAGAATGTTAGTCCAACATTTATGAATATCTAGTTGAATTAAAAAATAAATCAAATAAAATTAAAAACAACTAGAAATTTTTACCAACACTTGAATCCAAGGGAGGATGTGAAGCCTTCCTCTTCAAGTGTTCTTGTGTGCATGGAGCTCCCCCTTAATGTTTGACTCGTTGAACACTCTCCATCACACCTAGCAAAAGACAATCAAGTGATTTTTGGTATCCAAATTGCTTTGGATCCATAAACGTTAGTAGCACAAAATTTAGTCCCCTTAGGAATCCATTTTTCAATTTCATCCCTTTTAGTTGAAGTGGTTAGTCCTTTTGGGACCCAAACACTTCTAAAACATTTTCCATTAAAAAATCTAGGGGCACTAGATTGTCTTACATAAAAATTTGATTTTCCAAAATTGTTTTTCTTTTGAAGTTCATTGGAAATCAAATCTTTTTCCTTTTTGAGATCATCAACTTCTTTTTGATGATCTCTTTCCATCGTTTGAAGCAAGTTTTGTAAATTTAAAACTTTAAGTTCAAAATCTTTAATTTTTGCTTCAAACTCTAAATTGGTTTTAGAAAGCAAATCATTTTCGGTTTTCAATTTTGAAATCAATTTTTTATTTTTCGAAAATGAAGCCTTGAATTCAAAAACCAATTCATCATAGGCTTCTTGTAACTCATCAAATGTATAAGAATTTGAAATAGATGAGTTAGAAGTTACCTCCCCCTCATTGAGGGCCATCATGCATAGGTGGGCTACTTCATTATCGGTGGAGTCTTCATCACTCCAAGCGGCCACATATGCTTGTTTTGAAGATGATCCCTTCTTTTTGGATTTGTGGGAATCCTTCATCTTCTTCATCGATTCATGCTTGGATTTTTCCATTTTGCTCTTCATGAATCGTGCGAGCTTGTTGAAGAGATAGTTCATCTCTTCATCTTCACTATCCTCCTCACTTGAATCTTCATGATGACATGTGGAGGATTTGAGAGCCATGGCATTGAAGCCAAGCCTCTTGATTTTCTTCTCTCCCATAGCTCTAATTTCTTCCCTCCTTTTCTCATCTTCTTTGTTCTTCTTCATGATTTGATGAGTAAGAAGTGACCCCATGAGTTCATCAAGCTTCAAATTTTTTAAATTTTTGGCTTCGATGATGGCGGTCCTCTTTGAGTCCCAAGATTCGGGAAGTGAGTAGATGAGCTTTCGGACAAGTTTTTCTTCCGGGATGGCTTCTCCATAACCTTTGAGACCATTGATGATGGTGGAGAATCTATCAAACATCTTCTCGATGTTCTCTTCCGGATCCATCTTGAAGTTTTCATACTCTAAGGTGAGGAGCCCAATCTTGGTCTCCTTGACTTCATTAGTCCCCTCGTATGTGACTTCAAGCTTGTCCCATACCTCCTTGGCATTTTCACAAGAAGACATCTTCTCGTAGATGGTTGGGCCAAATGCACAAAAAAGCATGTGCAAGGCTCTACAATTTAGCTCCATCTTCTTGCGATCGTCGACACTCCATTCCGCTTTGCTTCCTTGAAGCACGAACGGACCATCTTCAACTATGTCCCATAGCTTGTAATCTCTTGACTTCAAGAAGAATTTCATCTTTGTCT
Organism: Hibiscus trionum; assembly: GCA_030270665.1. Classification (NCBI taxonomy): domain Eukaryota; kingdom Viridiplantae; phylum Streptophyta; class Magnoliopsida; order Malvales; family Malvaceae; genus Hibiscus; species Hibiscus trionum. Next base: position 44,980,046 of record BSYR01000017.1, on the reverse strand, counting down.
TCCAATGGGCATAGTGATCTCCGTCGAAGAAAGGCGGTATGTTGATGGATTGCGACATTTTGAGCCGGTTGGTGAAATGTTGATCGAGCTTGCCGGATCTTCTCAATAGGATGTGAATCCCCTTCAATTGAGCCAAGCTCTGATACCAATTGTTGGGTTTTTCGACGCTCGATTCGATCAACCGATTATGCTCGCCAAGTGGTGGAGAGGTGGATTTTTGGGTGGAAGGGTTTAGGAAGCTGAAAGAATAAATACACGATGATTTATAGTGGTTCAACCTTCTAACCAAGGTCTACATCCACTACCTTAGCTTCCTACTAAGGATTTCGCAATCAATCCACTAATTGATTCGTCCCCTTTTCTAGGATTAGGAGGAAACCCTTTACAACCCTCGAAGCTTTCTACCCAAAGCTTGAAGGAAAACCCTCTTTACAAAGAGAAACAAATAAGCAAACTTGAACCCTCTAATAGGTGTTTTGTTTGCACAATGAAGCACTCACCCAAAACCTAAACACTTGAGCAAATTTAACAATGTAAGCTCACTAGTGTTGTCTAAGCAATAAATGAACAAATAAAGCTCTAGACAAGTTTTTCACTCATAACGTTGTGACAATTGAAGCTCTTGTCAATCTTGATGCTTGGAGGCCTTATTTATACTCCAAATTGAGTTCCTAGCCGTTTATGGCCGTTGGGGATGTTTCATAGCCGTTGGGGATACAAAATAGCCGTTTATTTCCCACAAAATGCATTTCATCAGCCTAGTGTATCGATACACTATCCCCTGTATCGATACGGTCTTGAAAGTCTGATATAGCCGTTGAGCTTTCTGCTGATGCGTATCGATACGCATGCCTGGCGTATCGGTACGGTCCTGCAAATTCAAAAGACCGTTGGGAATTGACCGTTGGCGTATCGGTACGCGATACCACCGTATCGGTACGCGACTAGCCGTTGGGCTATTTGAAAACATACCGTATCGATACGTGTGAGCGTATCGGTACGGGTTTAGACACCGTATCGATACGGCTATGCGTATCGATACGGGTTTTAGCTACTGGAATCCTTTTTGCCTGAAAACCTCAAGGCGTATCGATACACTCAGATACAGTATCGATACGGTCACTTGGAATGCATGGTTTTGACCGCTTTAAATGTATTTTAAGTCCATTCCAGAGCCTTAAAAACCCTTAAACATATTTTCAAGTTGTTTTTGACTAAAAACATATTTTAAATTCTTTTCAATTTAGTCCAAAACATTTTTCAAATATTATATCAAAACCTTAGTTCTACAAGTTTTATTTTCTGGAACCAAGGCTGGGCTAGTGAGCATAAATCTAGGCATGAAGTCTGACGTGTCATCCAGTCATCATCTTCTAGAAGATCCAGCCATCATCTTCTAGAAGGTGTGACCAGCAAAGACGAATAAGAAGATAAGATGCGTTTTAAATTTCAAACTTAGAATTATCTTTTGTTTTTAGGAATTAATTTGAACATTTTTTAGGATTTATCTTTTTAAGTTATTTTTTTAGGGTTTCAGACTACTATAAATACCCCATTGAGGTAAGCTAGAAAATCATCTCCCATTCTTAGTTTGTTCTAGCTTTTAAAAGTTCTATAAAATTTCCTTTTCTTTCGTTCTTATTTTTAAAGTTTTTATTTATTTTCTTTAAAATGCTAAGTATGATTTTCACCATTATCATGCTTAGCCAATTTTCGAATTAGCCAAAGGCTTAAAGCAATGCCTCGATTCATTTTGTGAGAATTGAAAGCATTTAATATCTTCGGATAACATTCTCAATTTTCTGAAAACTAAGATAGGTAATCGGCCTTTAATTTAAAAAATCTTTTCACTTTCATTTCAAAAAGCGCGTGTTAGACTAAATGTTGTTCTGATTTAAAGTTGGGACGAAAGATCAGCTTGTAGCATATTCGACTTCCTATGAACACACTTAGCGAAGAATTCGCTAAGGGAAATTGAGATCAGATTTAATTCTCATTGAGACAACATAATCTGAGTCGGGTTTTTCTAGATTTTAAACTATTTTATTCTAACAACGATAGTCGTGGTTAGTCTAGCCAGAAAACTGAAGCTCAAAAATTGATTTTGGGTTATCAACTTACCGGAGAGAAAAACAAGTTACAAGGGTTGGGCCTTTTAGACTGTAACCGGCAATTATCCAAAGTAAAATCCTTTTCGATGACCAGTTTGAATCGAGGCTAAGCAAAGCCTGAAGATATTCCATTTTATTAGTTTTCTCTTAAAAATTTACTTTCATCACTTTCGCTATTACTTTACGTTTACTTTCTACCTTTTCGATTAAAACCCCCATCGTTTACTAAATTTCCCACACAAGTCAGAATCAGAATCTCATAATATCAGAAGCTCCTTAGTCCCTGCGGATCGGCCATTCTTCTCTTTACTACGTCTTTATTTATTTATTTGAGATTAAGGAATATTTGCCTTGGTTGAATTATTGGAATCTCTTGTTTTTAATCTTAATTTTTGCTTTGTTTCTTTGAATACTCTATGAGTTTGTGATCACACTTTATTCAGATTTAGGGTGCATGATAGTAAATGGCAAGATTAATATTTTCTAAAAATTTTGCTTGAAATCCCATGCATTTTTCGATTGATATATTTCTTAACTCAATAAGAATTACACTTTGTTGTGAGATTCGAGCCTAAAACGAGCAATCTTTTTCATTCTTGCTCATTTATTCGGTTGAGTGTGCCAGACTAATATTGATATTCTAGAACTTGTGAGTAAATGCATATCGAGACCACATGTTTTGAATTTGATTCTTTAATATGATAGGGGCACTAAGGATTAACCTACTTCTCAACCCAAAATTGCCTACCCTTTTGCATCTCTTAGTAAACCATTTTGTGCCTTTAGCCTTTTCTTTGCTTAACCACATTAAACCGAAACCTTTTTATTTTTACCTTCTTTTGTTACCCTTGTCAAGACAGAGATCGATATGCACCACAGACAAAAAATGATGAAATAACAGAAAAGAAGAAACTTTTCGAAAATGAAAAAAAGTGATTAAGAAAAAAAAATCAGATTCGAACTATGCCCGAACTGAAAAATCAGCAGAAGAAAATGAAAAAAAAAACAGATTCGGAAAAGAAGAAAAAAATTGATTGTTTGATTTTTGATACGCCTCTTTGCATTTGTTTACTTTGCTTAATTCGTGGCTTGAACATATATTTTTTCATCTCTTGTCTTGATATTAGCCCATATTTTGGCCTTTTCCTCTACCTCAACTTAAGCCCCGTTACAACCTTTAAAGACCCTTTGATTAATGCATCTTGTTCATTTTAGTGGTGGAGACTTGATTTTCTTACAAGCATATGGTAATGTCATATTTGATTCCGGCTTGAGCGACTTCTTTTACCCTAAACACTTTGAGCGACAATGAGCGAATTCTTTTGAGGTATTGAGTTTTTTTACATTGAAATTGTTAGTCTATTGGGATATCTTGGTTTTGCTTGCACTCGTTTCTAATTATGCTTTTTACTTGATTGTTACTTTGCTTCCGTTACTTGTTGTGATCTTGACTCATTTGGTTGTCTTTGAAATATTGTGAGATGAAGGATGGTAACTTGAGGTTTCTTTTATTTAACTAAGGTATGCTTGAGGACAAGCATTGAATAAGTGAGGGAGAATTTGATGAATGTGTAACACCCGGGTTTGGGGGCCGGGAGAAAATAATATTTAAATAACGTTTTGGGTTTCGGTTTCATTTTCAAAATAATTAAAATATTATTTTGGGCCTCGGGTTTTCAAAACAAATATTTTATGTTGGACTTGTTTAATTTAAGGGTAAACTACTGTGCAGGTCCCTTATGTTTAACGAGTGTACAGAGTTAGTCACCACTTTTGAAAAGTGCATATTAGTAGTCCTCTACGTTTTCGATGTGTAAATACTTGGTCACTCCGACGTTAACTCCGTTAGCCCCCTAACAGATTGCTGATGTGGCGAAAGGATAAATTACTGCAATAGCCATTAAAATTTATCTCATGTACATTTTTTCTCCTCAATTTAAAAAAGTAAACATTATAGTCACTAATAAAACTGTTTCTTTATAATTTCACCCTTAAATTTTTAAAAATTCATTTTTCAATCCTAAAACTTTACAATCAATTAACACAATAATATTATAAATGCTTAGATGAAAAATAGGTGCCCAAAGTATACCCTTTGAAACTTAGGTGCCCAAATTGCTCCTATTTAATAACTCAAACTTAAAAATTTAGTCCACTAACTACTAAAAAATTCGAGTTATTGGAATTTTTATTTTATAATTCAAACTTTATTTTAATTTTTGAGTCGAGTTTATGAAATTATGAGTCGAGTATTTTCACATCAAACCAAAAAATTTAATTTTTTCGAGTCAAGTCGAGTTATTGGAATTTCTATTTTATAATTCAAACTTTATTTTGAATTTTTGAGTCGAGTTTATGAAATTATGAGTCGAGTATTTTCACATCAAACAAAAAAATTTAATTTTTTCGAGTCAAGTCGAGTTATTGGAATTTCTATTTTATAATTCAAACTTTATTTTGAATTTTTGAGTCGAGTTTATGAAATTATGAGTCGAGTATTTTCACATCAAACCAAAAAATTTAATTTTTTCGAGTCAAGTCGAGTTATTGGAATTTCTATTTTATAATTCAAACTTTATTTTGAATTTTTGAGTCGAGTTTATGAAATTATAAGTCGAGTATTTTCACATCAAACCAAAAAATTTAATTTTTTCGAGTCAAGTCGAGTTATTGGAATTTCTATTTTATAATTCAAACTTTATTTTGAATTTTTGAGTCGAGTTTATGAAATTATGAGTCGAGTATTTTCACATCAAACCTAAAAATTTAATTTTTTTCGAATCAAGTCGAGTGTTGCACTTCCCTACATATAATTTTTAATTTTAATCCGTGTTTGTCCCAAGAAAAACTTCGGCCGCCGTCGTCGTCGTCAGAACTTACGTAGCTCCGATAGAGGCTCAACCGACGTCGGTTGGACTCGGAACCTTATGAGTTTTGCTCGCCGCCACGTCAGGAGCCCGGATCTGGTGTGAAAATACTCGACTTGATTCGAAAAAATTAAATTTTTAGGGAAGTGCAACACTCGACTTGATTAGTAAAAATTATATTTTACTCTAAAAGAAAGTAATATTACAGCCTGATCATGCAGACACAGGACGCAAGGAGGCCTTGTCCTTATAGAGCGCAACCATATAATTCTTCATACTTATAAACTAAAATTATATTTCATATCATATTATATTTTGCAATACATTTTAACAAGAATTTTAAATTAAATTTATATCATATAATCGTAGGGTATTTTCGGATTTAACTATGCTTTTGGGTCCACTTCTGTGAGAATAAATTAAAAATTAAAAAATTAAATTTTTTAGGAGCCCGGACCTTGGGACAAACACGGATTAAAATTAAAAATTATATGTAGGGAAGTGCAACACTCGACTTGATTCGAAAAAATTAAATTTTTAGGTTTGATGTGAAAATACTCGACTCATAATTTCATAAACTCGACTCAAAAATTCAAAATAAAGTTTGAATTATAAAATAGAAATTCCAATAACTCGACTTGACTCGAAAAAATTAAATTTTTTGGTTTGATGTGAAAATACTCGACTCATAATTTCATAAACTCGACTCAAAAATTCAAAATAAAGTTTGAATTATAAAATAGAAATTCCAATAACTCGACTTGACTCGAAAAAATTAAATTTTTTGGTTTGATGTGAAAATACTCGACTCATAATTTCATAAACTCGACTCAAAAATTCAAAATAAAGTTTGAATTATAAAATAGAAATTCCAATAACTCGAATTTTTTAGTAGTTAGTGGACTAAATTTTTAAGTTTGAGTTATTAAATAGGAGCAATTTGGGCACCTAAGTTTCAAAGGGTATACTTTGGGCACCTATTTTTCATCTAAGCATTTATAATATTATTGTGTTAATTGATTGTAAAGTTTTAGGATTGAAAAATGAATTTTTAAAAATTTAAGGGTGAAATTATAAAGAAACAGTTTTATTAGTGACTATAATGTTTACTTTTTTAAATTGAGGAGAAAAAATGTACATGAGATAAATTTTAATGGCTATTGCAGTAATTTATCCTTTCGCCACATCAGCATTCCGTTAGGGGACTAACGGAGTTAACGTCGGAGTGACCAAGTATTTACACATCGAAAACGTAGAGGACTACTAATATGCACTATTCAAAAGTGGTGACTAACTCTGTACACTCGTTAAACATAAGGGACCTGCACAGTAGTTTACCCTTAATTTAAAGCCCAATTCTATGGATTTTAGAATTTTTGGGATAGACATCTCATTAATGGCATACTTGTAATTAAATGGACTTGTGGAATTAAAAACCCATTTTTAATTTTAAAAGAGCTATTCATCATCTTCTTCCCTCTTCACTTCCCCTTTCCAACGTGAAAAGCTCTCCTTACCCCAAATCACTATTCCATCATCTCCCTTGCTCATTGTTGGAGATTTTTCAAAGGTAAAACCATTTTTGACTTGTCCTCTCTTTCCTCTACATGCTTGTACTCTTAGATTTCATTAAAACCCATGATTTTGTATTTTGGAGTTTTGAAAGTTTGGTTTAAAAATGTGAACTTTGTTAGTTTTAACTAAGCTTTTGATTTATTAATGTTATATGAGTTGTTTGCTATCTATAAGGTTCAACATATCCGATTTTTACATGGTTTTATGGTGTTTCCCGAAATTGGGTTTTAGGGAGGTTTTAGAGTATTGAAATGTTGAGTTTTGGGGGTGTTTTGTGTGAGAATTTGTGGGCTGGTGGTTAGGCTATGTATAAGGGTTGTTTTGGAAGCTTTTGGGAGTAGTTTAAGTGTGGGAATCATCGGTTTTGGACTGTGCAAAAGGGCTGCTCGGGAATGGCATTTTGGGGTTGTTCTTGGCTCGAAAAACATGTGTTTTGAGCTTGGTTTGTGTTCCGAGTTGCTACGTTGTGTTGTGGACTGACTTGAGGTTAATTTACTTGTGTTGGGATGATTAGAGGCAAGGATTTGCGTTGGTAAAGCTTTGGGATCGAATCCGGAAGTGAGGAGGCTTGAGTCGGCTTTGCTTGGCTTGCTTAAGGAAGTGAGGTGAGTGGTTAATATTTTAAATTGATTTCGAAGGTTGGTTCAAGCATGTGGATGTGAAAATGTTTTCAAGTAATGTTTTGGTTCAAAGATGGTTTTGAAAGAATTTAGTTTGGGCTTGAAAAGTCGAATTAAACTCAAGAGTAAGCTGTTGTGAATCGCCTCTTTAATTTCCCCTTTTACCGTTGTTTTCGTTACTTGTAGTGATAAATTGTTATGTATGAAATTCCAATATCTTGGGAGGAAGCATGTTGCTTATTATTATATCGTTGATCATGTGTGATGGTATTTATGGTGTCGTTGTTATACCTTGTAAGATGTGTGTAAGTTGGTGCAGGTTGTGCACGGAAATGGTGAGTAAGACCATTTGTGATTGGTAAGATTGTAAGTAGTAAGTGATGCCTAATTGTGGATTTTGTTACCACTTGTTTGGTTGTGCGTGATATAGTGAGTACATGTCGCATGATAGTGATTGTATATTGTGTTGCATGGTTGGTGTCGAACCTCACGTGATGGTTGTCGTTGCTCCGGTGATGTGTAGTCCCGCCGGTAGCGAGTGGTGTAAGACTCCGGTGATGTGTAGTCCCGCCGGTGGTGACTAGTAGAAGAGTACTTTGATGTGTAGTCCCATTGGAAAACTACTAGTCGAAACGGTGATGTGTAGTCCCACCGTGTGTGGTTTGGTTATGCTTGTGCATGCCATGTAATGTTCATGTTGTACCTCACTATATCATTGTCTTCTTATTGTTTTACTATAACCTAGGATTATGTCCTCATGTATACCATGAAGTGAAATGCTATGATAAATGTTTATATTGTTGGCCCTTGGTTGAACTTGTATGTTAGTAGAAGGGTTAGGTCGTTGGATGATTTGTATGTGTTGACCTTTATTTTAAAGAAAGCTTTGAACCCTGTATTGTCGTAGTTATGTTTTAGAGCTCCGCTCACTAAGCTTTATGCTTACGCTCTCCTTTTTCCGACAATGCAGATCTTTAGCTTGGAGTTAGCAAGGAGCAAGAAAAGGGCGTCCAAGCGTGTGGTAATTGCTCAAGTATGGTTTATTAAATAATGTAGTAGTTTAGCAATGGGAAATGCTACATGTTTTAGGAGCTTGTATCTAGACTTTTTTGTGTTGGCTTTATGTTGTTAATGCCTTATGTTGATGGAATTGTAAACCATGTTATGTTGATGCCTAAGTGTTGTTGGGAGGCTTATAGCCATGTCTTTTGGATGCTTGTGTTGCTTTGGCTTTTGGATGTCATGCTTGGCTTGTAAAATCATGTTTAGATTGCTTTATATGAATGTTTTATGTTTGTTTGCTAAGGCATGAAACTCATGTATGCTTTGTATGCCTTCTTTGAATGATTACGTGGAATCCTTGGTTGAATGATGTTCGTCCATGTTGGGTGCTTTGTATGACTAGATCGTGGTTAATAGATGTGGTATGAATGCTTGGATGTGTCTAGGGAAGTCTTGATTTGCATCTAGAGTGTGAGCCTTATGTGTTTTTGCTGAAATTGGAGTGTTGCAGAGCAGAGCGTATCGGTACGCCTAAGGGCCGTATCGATACGGTCTTGCCTGCAGGGCTCAGTTTAGGCTGGGCGTATCGATACACGGGGGTGTATCGATACGGTCTCAACTCTCTGGAATTCAAGTCAGGCTGGGCGTATCGATACACAAGGGTGTATCGATACGGTCTCAACTCTCTGGAATTTAGAGGAGTTGGTGGGTTTAGGGCGTACCGATACGGGGTTGAGGCGTATCGATACGGTTCCATCTCGTTGACCTCGAAATGTTGACCAAGAGGGGCGTATCGATATGCTCAAGGGCTGTATCGATACGGTCTTCCCTGAGTTGACTGAGAGGGTTGACTTTGGTCAAGGCGTATCGATACCCTCTGTAGGTGTATCGATACGGCCTGTTTAATAAGGAAAAATTGGGTTGTTTAATTGCATGTTTTGTGGGTTTCGTATCTGTGTTTGTTCGCTGCGTGTCCTATCACATAGGAGTTAACAAAGGCATCTAGAAAAGAAAAAAAAATAGGGTTGCTAACCGAAGGGGAGCCTTAACGGGTTTCACTTCGGTTTTCCCCGTGTAGCCTACTCGGACCGGTCAGCCTTCCAGACCGGGACGAGGGGGTTACATTTAGTGGTATCAGAGCCTGAGGTTTCCGAGACCTCGGGTAGGTAAGTGAGGTAAGTTTGACGTGTCATGTTGTTGTTATGTCTCGGTGAATGTTTTGCCATGTATGCTTGATGTTTGCTTGTTAGTACGGTGTTTGAAAGCATGTGTTAGCATGATGCTTGTGTTAAAGCGTAGTGTCGAGTTCCCATTGCTACTATTACTTATTTGAAAGGATTTTTGTAAAGAAATATACTTGAGCACCTTGGACCCTTGCTCTTGCTAACCCTAAATATTCTTGTTTGTGTGTTTTGTTTATTGTTGTATTGTTGTCTTTGGTAAGTTGAGGCCGAGACGTGGGCCTAGAGCTGGTATTCGTGAATCTGAGGTTTTGGAGGATGTGAACGATGAGAGAGTACGTCGCTTTAGTTCGGGGCAGTATGGCTGTACCAGAGTTGGAGTGCAGTTTGTTAGTTTGGGTCAACAGGCACATGAGTTGGTTTCTGTTGAGGGAGAACAATGTGACCGGTCTTGACATGAGATGGTAAGTGAAGTGAAGAACTAGGAGTTGGCTTCGGAATGAGGTCGATGTTATAGCAAAAAATTCCTCGATACAGTCGTTGAGCTTGTTTTTCTGATTTATTCTGGATCTACGTGTCCGTGTATTTGGAGTGAGCATGCGAAGTTGTTGAATCTACCTTGTGAGGCACTAGGGGTAGGTGTTAGTGTTACTAGCTTCTTCGAGGCATGGATTGGCTTAAAGAACATAGAGTTAGGGTAGACCTTGTGACGATGAGAGTTTTCTTAAAGCTTACGGATGACTATGATCTTGAAATGGTAGGTGAGAATGTGGATTTTGTATCGAATGTTGATCCAGCTTTAGGGGTCGAGGGTTGATTGAGTTTGGTGAACAGGCTTGCCTAGTAAAATGTGATGGATTTGACTTTTGAATGAGGATCAGACCACAGAATGTTAGAATAGGTTGTGTTTATCCTAGAGGTGTTTGGAAGAATTGCCTGGTTTGTCTCTTGACAGGGAAGAAGAGTTTGATTTTGAGACCGTCTCCGAGTTTGTTCCTGTTTTGTTCGCTCTGTATCTTATGATTCCCGAAAGAATTGAGAGTGTTGAAGAATCAACTACGAGTTTGTTAGACCTTAGATTGATTAGGCCTAGTACATCATCTTAGAGGGTAACAGTACAAATTGTTAAGAAGAGGGAAGACGATACAAGAATGTGATTAGATTTCAGACAGTTGAAACAATTGACAGTGAGTAGTTAGTATCCGTTTCTGTACGTCAGTGGTTTGTTGATCAGTTAGTGTGTGTTTCAGTCTTGTCGAAGATCAATTTTAGATTTGAATTATTATCAGTTGAAAATGAGATAAGTTGATGTGCCGAATACAGCTTTCGGGGCAGATGTGATCACTTTGGGTTTTGAGTTATGCCGCTTTGTTTGACTAGTGTGTCAGTTACTCTTGTAAGAGATGTTGAGCAGAATAATTTCCTGAGTTCCTTGATCAGTTGTAAGTAGTCCTCATAGGTGATACATGGGTGTATTCAAGTGCCGAGGAAGATCATGACAAGCTTTGAAGTTAGTGTGGTAGATTCTATTAGAGAATTAATTGTATACCAAGTTGTGCAACGTGAACTCCAAGTTAATGAAGATGTCCTCTTAGGACATGTGGATTAGCCGAGTGTATTAGAGTAAATCCCAAGTAGTCAGAAGAAGTTGTGAGTTGGAAGAAATTGAAGACTGTGACGTGTATCTATAATTCCTAGGTCTAGCATTGTTACTTTCAGAGAATTGTAAATAGTCTTTTGAAGATTGTTGCTCCATTAATAGATTGCTACAGAAGAATGTTCAGTTGTGTGGTTAGATGCGAGACAATGAGCCCTTGAGAAACCGAAAGAAACTTGAAGAGAGCTTCGACCTTGAATCAGCTTATATCAGAGAAAGAGTTTGCGAACCATAGTGATATGTTACATGTAGAGTTAGGTGGTGTACTTATGCAAGGAAGAAGATTCCGGCTTGTTCGTCAAGATAGCTGGGAGACTGTGAGAAGAGTTATCTGATATGAGACATAGAGTTAATTACAGTTGTATTTGCTTCGAAGACCCAGAGACAAAGCTTGTATAGTAAGAAACGCACAGTGTATATGTATGTATCATCAGAACTCGAAATATTTGAAGACTTAGGAAGGGTTGAAACTTGAATAACATAAAGTGTTAGAACTGCTTGAAGACCGTAATCTCACGATTGAGTACCATCCAAAGAGAGTTAACGTAGAGACCGATGTTCCGAGTTAAATTTGTTGTTAGATTAGTAGCCGAGTTGCGAGCGGTGTTTGCCGGATTCAGTTTATCAATGATAGTGGTTCTGTGGCCGAGTTCGGGTTAAACCTACTTTGAGTTAGATGCTTAAAGAGAAACAGTTGCAAGACAGGTTCTTGGCACCTCACGTGCAAGAATTGGTGGAAGGAAGACCTCCAGAATACAGTTTCAGAGATGACAGAGTTTTGCAGTACAGAGATAGAATAGTTGTGCCGATTGACATAGTGTTTTGAGACGTACTGTTTTGGCCGAAGCACACGGCAGTTCTTTGGTATTGCGTCAGAGTGGTGTGAAGACATATTGTGGGTCGAAGATGAGTACTTCTGGATTGAGTTGATGGATGATGTGGTTCAGTATGAGAGTAAGTGTGTAAATTGCCAGCGTGTCAAGGCCGAACATCAGTTTCTTCTAGTTTGTTACATCCGTGGAAGATTCCTAATGAGATTGGGAAATAGATTTGAAGGACTTTGTGTTTGGATCGCCTTTGATATCCTACGGGAGAGTTTAGCCGAGTAAACAATGATAGTTGCACCGAGTGTACTCATTTTATAAACGTTCACGTTACCTATACCGTGGGTAAGATGGCGGAGTTGTGCCTTAGCAAGAGTGTGAATTGTACAGTGTCTTGAGATCGATAGTGGCCAGTAGAGATTCGAGATTTCAGCTAGATTTTCGAAGACGTTTGCATAGTGTTTGGGTTACCTGTTGAAGTCAGATGGTTAGTCAGAAAAAGGTTACGGGTCAAGTATTCAAACAGTGTTGTATGGGATAGTGAATCAGGCTAGTTCTGTTGTTTATTTGTTGCAGTTACCACCCGAGTTAGAAAAGGGTTTGTGATGTGTTCCGTGTATCTATGACTCTGAAATGTGAAACTGGTCTGTCTCGTGCTATGGTTGTTGAAGAGATTGAGTCCAGTTTAAAATGGGCATACATTGAAGGACCCGTTGAGATCTTGGCATCAGATAACTAGTGTTGTGTGGTGAGTCTACCGAGTTGGAGAGTATGTTGTGGTAAGAGAGAAAGTGTGGACTTGTTTAATTTAAAGCCCAATTCTATGGATTTTAGAATTTTTGGGATAGCCATCTCATTAATGGCATACTTGTAATTAAATGGACTTGTGGAATTAAAAACCCATTTTTAATTTTAAAAGAGCTATTCATCATCTTCTTCCCTCTTCACTTCCCCTTTCCAACGTGAAAAGCTCTCCTTACCCCAAATCACTATTCCATCATCTCCCTTGCTCATTGTTGGAGATTTTTCAAAGGTAAAACCATTTTTGACTTGTCCTCTCTTTCCTCTACATGCTTGTACTCTTAGATTTCATTAAAACTCATGATTTTTTATTTTGGAGTTTTGAAAGTTTGGTTTAAAAATGTGAACTTTGTTAGCTTTAACTAAGCTTTTGATTTATTAATGTTATATGAGTTGTTTGCTATCTATAAGGTTCAACATATCCGATTTTTACATGGTTTTATGGTGTTTCCCGAAATTGGGTTTTAGGGAGGTTTTAGAGTATTGAAATGTTGAGTTTTGGGGGTGTTTTGTGTGAGAATTTGTGGGCTGGTGGTTAGGCTATGTATAAGGGTTGTTTTGGAAGCTTTTGGGAGTAGTTTAAGTGTGGGAATCATCGGTTTTGGACTGTGCAAAAGGGCTGCTCGGGAATGGCATTTTGGGGTTGTTCTTGGCTCGAAAAACATGTGTTTTGAGCTTGGTTTGTGTTCCGAGTTGCTACGTTGTGTTGTAGACTGACTTGAGGTTAATTTACTTGTGTTGGGATGATTAGAGGCAAGGATTTGCGTTGGTAAAGCTTTGGGATCGAATCTGGAAGTGAGGAGGCTTGAGTCGGCTTTGCTTGGCTTGCTTAAGGAAGTGAGGTGAGTGGTTAATATTTTAAATTGATTTCGAAGGTTGGTTCAAGCATGTGGATGTGAAAATGTTTTCAAGTAATGTTTTGGTTCAAAGATGGTTTTGAAAGAATTTAGTTTGGGCTTGAAAAGTCGAATTAAACTCAAGAGTAAGCTGTTGTGAATCGCCTCTTTAATTTCCCCTTTTACTGTTGTTTTCGTTACTTGTAGTGATAAATTGTTATGTATGAAATTCCAATATCTTGGGAGGAAGCATGTTGCTTATTATTATATCGTTGATCATGTGTGATGGTATTTATGGTGTCGTTGTTATACCTTGTAAGATGTGTGTAAGTTGGTGCAGGTTGTGCACGGAAATGGTGAGTAAGACCATTTGTGATTGGTAAGATTGTAAGTAGTAAGTGATGCCTAATTGTGGATTTTGTTACCACTTGTTTGGTTGTGCGTGATATAGTGAGTACATGTCGCATGATAGTGATTGTATATTGTGTTGCATGGTTGGTGTCGAACCTCACGTGATGGTTGTCGTTGCTCCGGTGATGTGTAGTCCCGCCGGTAGCGAGTGGTGTAAGACTCCGGTGATGTGTAGTCCCGTCGGTGGTGACTAGTAGAAGAGTACTTTGATGTGTAGTCCCATTGGAAAACTACTAGTCGAAACGGTGATGTGTAGTCCCACCGTGTGTGGTTTGGTTATGCTTGTGCATGCCATGTAATGTTCATGTTGTACCTCACTATATCATTGTCTTCTTATTGTTTTACTATAACCTAGGATTATGTCCTCATGTATACCATGAAGTGAAATGCTATGATAAATGTTTATATTGTTGGCCCTTGGTTGAACTTGTATGTTAGTAGAAGGGTTAGGTCGTTGGATGATTTGTATGTGTTGACCTTTATTTTAAAGAAAGCTTTGAACCCTGCATTGTCGTAGTTATGTTTTAGAGCTCCGCTCACTAAGCTTTATGCTTACGCTCTCCTTTTTCCGACAATGCAGATCTTTAGCTTGGAGTTAGCAAGGAGCAAGAAAAGGGCGTCCAAGCGTGTGGTAATTGCTCAAGTATGGTTTATTAAATAATGTAGTAGTTTAGCAATGGGAAATGCTACATGTTTTAGGAGCTTGTATCTAGACTTTTTTGTGTTGGCTTTATGTTGTTAATGCCTTATGTTGATGGAATTGTAAACCATGTTATGTTGATGCCTAAGTGTTGTTGGGAGGCTTATAGCCATGTCTTTTGGATGCTTGTGTTGCTTTGGCTTTTGGATGTCATGCTTGGCTTGTAAAATCATGTTTAGATTGCTTTATATGAATGTTTTATGTTTGTTTGCTAAGGCATGAAACTCATGTATGCTTTGTATGCCTTCTTTGAATGATTACGTGGAATCCTTGGTTGAATGATGTTCGTCTATGTTGGGTGCTTTGTATGACTAGATCGTGGTTAATAGATGTGGTATGAATGCTTGGATGTGTCTAGGGAAGTCTTGTTTTGCATCTAGAGTGTGAGCCTTATGTGTTTTTGCTGAAATTGGAGTGTTGCAGAGCAGAGCGTATCGGTACGCCTAAGGGCCGTATCGATACAGTCTTGCCTGCAGGGCTCAGTTTAGGCTGGGCGTATCGATACACGGGGGTGTATCGATACGGTCTCAACTCTCTGGAATTCTAGTCAGGCTGGGCGTATCGATACACAAGGGTGTATCGATACGGTCTCAACTCTCTGGAATTCAGAGGAGTTGGTGGGTTTAGGGCGTACCGATACGGGGTTGAGGCGTATCGATACGGTTCCATCTCGTTGACCTCGAAATGTTGACCAAGAGGGGCGTATCGATACGCTCAAGGGCTGTATCGATACGGTCTTCCCTGAGTTGATTGAGAGGGTTTACTTTGGTCAAGGCGTATCGATACCCTCTGTAGGTGTATCGATACGGCCTGCTTAATAAGGAAAAATTGGGCTGTTTAATTGCATGTTTTGTGGGTTTCGTATCTGTGTTTGTTCGCTGCGTGTCCTATCACATAGGAGTTAACAAAGGCATCTAGAAAAGAAAAAAAAATAGGGTTGCTAACCGAAGGGGAGCCTTAACGGGTTTCACTTCGGTTTTCCCCGTGTAGCCTACTCGGACCGGTCAGCCTTCCAGACCGGGACGAGGGGGTTACAGAATGTTTTATTTCATTATTATTTTTTCTGATAATTACTCCCTGATGAATCTTTAATATTGCTGATTATGGTTGTTTTTATTCATTTCTGCGCAGGACTTCAAATTCTAGAATACAACATTAAAAGGCAAAAATCTACAGTTTTATTTTCTGGAATCAAGGTTGGGCTAGTGGACATGAATCTGGGCATGAAGTCTGATGTGGCATCTAGTCAACACCTTCTACAAGATCCAATCAGCAGCTTTCAGAAGGTGTGATTAGCAAGGACGGATAAGAAGATCAATTGCGTTTTAAATTTCAAACTTAGAATTATCTTTTGTTTTTAGGAATTAATTTGAATATTTTTAGGATTTATCTTTTTAGGTTATTTTTTAGGATTTCAGAATACTATAAATACCCCATTGAGGTAAGCTAGAAAATATATCTCATTTTTAGTTTGTTCTTGCTTTTGAAGTTCTATAAAATTCCTTTTTCTTCCGTTAAATTTTTTTAAGCTTTTACTTTCTTTTATTATGTAGTATGATTTTCACTATAATCATGCTGTGCTAAATTTCCATTTAGCCGATAGCTAAGCGACAACTCAATCCGATTCGTGAGAATTAAAAATTTCTTTCTTGATTTTCAGCATTATTGGACTGGCAATCAATCTTTCCTTTAAACATCTCAACACCTTCAATCCAAAAAGCACGCGTTGGCTTGATCGACATATTGATTTACAGTTGGGGAGAAGAGTAGGCTTGTAGCAAATTCAACTCCCTAAGAACACACTTAGCGGCGGTCCGCTAAGGGAAATCAAAAATGGGTTCGATTCCTATTAAGACACCATAATCCGAGCACGAACTTTATCAGCACTGAAGACAACTTTTGCGTTAACATTGATAGTCGTTGGTAATCCAAACAAGGACTAAATTCTCTGGATTGACCTTGAAAAATTAGTTCGCCAGAGAGAAAAGTAAGTTACAAGGGTTGGGCCTTGTAGACTGTAACCGGGAATTGTCTGAAGTAAAATCCATTTCAGTCATCGAGACGAATTGAGGCGAAGCGAAGCTGGAGGCTATATCTCATTAAAATTATTTTCAATCATTTAATTTCCTTGTTTTTATAATTTTTACTTGTTCCAACTTATTTAATTTATTTTGATAAACCCTCTTTTTTTTCCTTGCAGATTTCTTGGTTAAAGATCAATTCAAACCCATATTGGAGATTCCTTAGTCCCTATGGATCGACCCTTCTTCTCTTTACTACGCTTATTTTCCCTCTACTTTGAGATTGAGGCATTATTTATTTGACAATTACGACACTTGTCGAGCATCGTAATTGTTAAATAAATATTCCTTAATCTCAAATAAATAAATAAATAAGTAAATAAAGACGTAGTAAAGAGAAGAATGGTCGATCCGCAGGGACTAAGGAGCTTCTGATATTATGGGATTCTGATTCTGACTTGTGTGGTAAAATTTAGTAAATGGGAGGGTTTTGATAAAAAAGGTAGAAAGTAAACGTAAAGTAGTAGCGAAAGTGATGAAAATAAATTTTTAAGAGAAAACTAATAAAATAGAATAAGCTTAAGCTTTGCTTAGCCTCGATTCAAACTGGTCATCGAAAAGGATTTCACTTTGGATAATTGCCAGTTACAGACTACAAGGCCTGACCCTTGTAACTTGTTTTTCTCTCCGATAAACTAATATCCCAAAAACATTTTTTAAGCTTCAGTGTAACCCCCTCGACCCGACCTAGCCGCCAGACTGCATCGAACGGGTTACACGGGGAAAACCGAAGCGAAACCCGTTAAGGCTCCACTCCGATTAACAACCCTAGAAAATTTCTTTCAAAGTTATCTTGTCTAGATGCTTAAATTATATCCTATATGAGAGGACACGCATCAGAAACACACACGGATACAAAACACGCGAAACAGACAATTAAACAAACCTTTTTTAACTTTTAGAACAGGCTGTATCGGTACGCTAGAGGACCGTATCGATACGCCTGGACCTGATCAACACCCCAAAGTCAACCTAGGGAGACCGTATCGATATGCTAGAAGACCGTATCGATACGCTCTCAATCGGTCAACTTCCCAAGGTCAAATTACGAAGACCGTACCGATACCCTCAGGACCCGTACGGATACGCCAAAATCTCGTCAATTTCTCAGATTTCCAGAGAGCATTTGGCATATCGATACACCCCTGCGTACCGGTACGCCTTGCCTAAAACAAGGTCCAAAGTAAAGGACCGTATCGATACAGCCCTTGAGCGTATCAATACGCCCTGCACTGCAAAACTTGTTTTAGCTGCTAAAAACATAAGGACTCGACACTAGAGGCATAAAACGACCATTCAAGCATATATCTCAAAGCAACCATGGATAAACATATAAGGCATTTTAAACACTCAACGAAGCAACATCTAACAAGATAAGATTCAAAAGGGAAACATGCATACATAGCAATCACCCACATAGCCAAAAGTTAAACAAAAGCATACTTCGACATGGCATAAGGCAATACAAGCCCAAAACGACTAAACAAACTTGTCTAAGCAAAGGAACATGCCATCAACATCTCAAACATAAAGGTCCTATCCCATTTCTCTATACTAGTTATTGAAGTCTAAACCATACTTGAGCAAACCAAACTCCCTTGTTCCCCGAGCTGCTCCGAAGATCTAAGGGCCTGCATTGTTGGAAAAGAGAGCATAAGCGTTTGAGCTTAGTGAGCGGTGCTCAAAACGATAGCTACAACAATGCAGTTTTAAAACATAGTTTGCTTGAAAACCAAAACCCTTTCCAAATCATTTCTAGATGCTTGGACACACAATGTCATGCATTTACCTTAACGTGCATTTACCGAATGCAACCACAAGCCATATGCTTACCATAAGCTCATTCATATAACGCAAGCAAAGTAAACAAAAAGGCTATAAGCATAAACATAAATAGAGGGAAATCAACAACATGCTTAACATGAGAAATAAAGCATTCATGGGTTTATTGACATTCAACGTTTTTACTCGAATATGCGGATAGTTTCTCAAACCCACTAGGCACGTTCGGTGGAATCTCACATCACCGTACTCAGTCGTCTAGTAATAACATGATTTTCGGTGGAATCTCACATCATCGTACTCCTCCTTAGTGGAATCTAACATCACTAAGGCCACGCGTGAATTTTTACCTCGAGTGCACTCTAATCCTATTGATCGATCAATTATATACGGTAACAACCCAACACATGTCAATATACTCAATTACAGCCACAAGCATTATCGATGCTTGAACCACTTACCAAGTCCAAACATCCATGCGAGGCATGTACTCACAATGCAAGAATAAACACAAGACATGAGTCTCAACATGCATAACGATGCAAACCAACACATAACAACATAACGTGTTCAACTCACATTCAAGGATTGTAAAACACAATTTAATTGCATAAACCTTAAAAACTTACTCTCGAGCTTGAATTGGCTTTTCAAGCTCAATCCAAACTCCCAAAACATTCCCTTAACCACGTTAAGGCTTTTAAAATCGATCCACTCACCAGCCAACACACAAACGATGCCCGAGATGCCAAATCAAGCCTCCGAACTACCCGGATTTCCGTCCACAATGTCTGAATCCAAATCCTCTGTTTTGAGCAATCCAAAACCGAACATTAAAACACTAATACACTCACAAACACAGCAAAGACCCGGAACTCAACAACCTTGCATCAATACACATCAATTCAAGCTCAACTACACCCGAAACATAGCCAAATCAAAACCCAAATTACTAGCAGCCACAACCAACGAGTTTACCATAAAAAATCTACCTTTTTTACATCCTTAAACATCAATCCAAAGCTACTAAACCTTCAGCTGCTATTTAAACTCGAAACCCAACCATAAACTCAAGATTTCCAGCTCCTAAAATCACCCATAAAACCCATTTCGGGTTTCCATTAAAACCCCACCATTTTAATGTTATTTTAGTGTTAAAAAAAGTTAAAAACACTCTCAATTTAGCCTTAATCAACCCAAACGAAAACCCAAAGGTTTTCCTCTCATTTCAAACCAAACTTTAGAAATCAAAACAAGATAAACCCACGAGTTTTACAAAAATATCAACATATACGACTCAAGGAAGATGAAACTAAGTTGAGGAACCATTTACTGTGAAGAAATCACTTGATTTGGAAGCTTGAAATCAATGGAATAGTGAATAGGGTTTGGGGAGGGTTTTAGAACGTGAAATTCAAATAGAGAAGATGATGGCTTTTGTTAAAAATCCCTTTTTTATTCCTTTTTTGAAAAATACCCTTTTTATTCCTTTTTATGAAAAATCCCCTTTTTGTCCATTTAGTCTTCTAAAACTCTTTTTGGTGTATTAAAAATAGTTTGTCTCCAATTAATTTAACCTGACCCGGTTCAACTAATCCGATAACTCCTGGCCCTAAACTCGGGGCGTTACAACTCTCCCCCACTTAAGGAATTTCGTCCCTGAAATTTACTTGGTGGAAAGAGATGCGGAAACTGCTTTCACATGTGATCCTTCCTTTCCCAAGTGGCTTCTTCCACCCCTCGGTGACGCCACTTAACCTTAACCAACTCAATGGTCCTTCCTCGCAACACTTTGCTATTCGAAGCCAAAATCTCAACTGGTTCTTCATCGTAGGTCAAATCCGGATTCAATTCTATCTCTTCAACTGACATAACATGTGACAGATCTGATCTATACCTCCGAAGCATCGAAACATGAAACACATCATGCATCTTATCTAGTTCGGCTGGAAGCCTCAATCTATAGGCAACAGGACCAACTCTCTCAACTATCTCATACGGACCAATGAACCTCGGGCTCAACTTGCCTTTCCTACCAAACCTCATCACCTTCTTCCAAGGTGAGACTTTCAAGAACACTTTGTCACCCACGGCATACTCTATTTCTCTTCTTTTCAAATCTGCATAAGATTTCTGTCTATCCGAAGCTGCCTTCAAACGGTCACAAATCAATTGTACATTCTCGGTAGTACCAGGAAAAGGTATCAATTTCTGTCCCGCTTCGGCCCAACAAACATGTGTTCTACATTTTCTACTATACAGAGCTTCATAAGGTGCCATCTGAATGCTCGCTTGATAACTGTTATTATATGCAAACTCTACTAACAGTAGATGCTTCTCCCACGAACCCTGAAATTCAATAATGCAACATCTCAACATATCTTCCAACACTTGTATGACTCTCTCTAACTGACCATCGGTCTGAGGATGATATGAAATGCTAAAATTCAGTCGAGTACCCAAAGCACTATGCAAACTCTCCCAAAGTCTAGCCGTGAACCTCGGATCTCTGTCTGACACTATAGATTTCGGTACACCATGCAATCTCACTATCTCACTGATATACAGATCGGCCAACTTATCTAGAGTATAAGTGGTGTGAACGGCCAAAATGTGCGCACACTTCGTAAGACGATCAACAATTACCCAAACCGAATTCTTCTTAGAAGGTGTCAACGGCAAACCTGATATAAAATCCATGAAGATTCTCTCTCACTTCGACTCGGGAATTCTCAACGGTTGTAACAACCCTGAAGGAAACTGGTGCTCAGCTTTAACTCGCTAACAAACCATGCACTTACTCACAAACTCGGAAACATCCTTCTTCAAACCAACCTAGAAATACTCATTCTTCAAATCACGATACATTTTTCGTACTTCCCGGATGCATAGCAAACGAGCTACTATGAGCTTCAGTTAGGATGGTGCATCTCAAGTCTACATCTTCCGGAACAACTACTCTACTCTTGAAGCACAAAACTCCATCACTACTAAAACAAAAATCTGTCGGTTTACCCTCCGCCATGTCTTGTACATGAGATGCTAACAATCTATCTTGCAACTACTTCTCTCTAATCAACTGATGCAAAGAAGGTCTAACTTGCAACTTGGCCACTAAACCACCATCTTTGGATAAACTCACTCTAGCAAACAAAGCTCGCAATTCCACTGCTACCTTTCCACTCAAAGCATCGGCCACTACATTGGCTTTACCCGAAGGGTACTCAATCGTGATATCGTAGTCCTTAAGTAATTCTAGCCACCTACACTGTCTAAGATTCAACTCTCTTTGTGTCATTATATACTTCAGACTCTTGTGATCCGTATACACTGTGCATTTCTCGCCATACAAGTAATGTCTCCAAACTTTCAAAGCGAAAACCACTGCAACCAATTCTATATCATGCGTAGGATAATTACGCTAATGAGTCTTCAACTGTCTAGACGCATATGCCACTACTCTTCCCTCTTGCATAAGCACACAACCTAAGCCAACATACGACGCATCACTGAAGACTACAAACTCTTTCCCTGACACAGCTGAACTAAAACATGAGCTTCGGTTAAAGCCTCTTTCAATTTCTCAAATGCTTGTTGTCTTGCATCAGTCCACTCAAATCGAACATCCTTATGTAGCAATTTAGTTAAAGGAGCTGCAACCTTCGAGAAACCCTCAACAAAACGTCTATAGTATCCGGCCAATCCTAAGAAACTACGAACTTCAGTCACTGTCTTTGGTGGTTTCCAACTCACAACTGCCTCAACCTTCTTAGGATCCATTCGGATTCCCCCGGCTGATACAATATAGCCTAAGAAGACTACTTCCCTAATCCAAAATTCACATTTGCTCAAGTTGGCATACAACTGATTGTCTGACAATTTCTGCAACACCAAACGCAAATACCGATCATGATCTTTCTCGGTACGAGGGTACACTAAGATATCATCAATGAACACTACTACAAACTGATCCAAGTACTCATGAAACACTCTATTCATCATGTCCATAAAAGCTGCTGGTGCATTAGTCAAACCAAAGGGCATCACTAAAAATCCGTAGTGCCCATAACGAGTACATAAAGTTGTCTTCGGTACATCTTGATCTCTTAATTTCAACTGATAATAACCAGATCTCAAATCTATCTTCGAGAACACTGAAGCACCTCTTAACTGATCAAACAAGTCATCAATTCTCGGCAACGAATACTTGTTCTTCACTGTCAACTTATTCAACTGTCGATAATCAATACACATTCTCAAACTGCCATCTTTTTTTCTTCACAAACAACACTGGTGCACCCCAAGGTGAAGTACTCGGACGAATGAACCCTCGGTCTATCAATTTCTGAAGCTGTGTCTTAACCTCTTTCATTTCTTTCAGAGACATTCACTACAGTGCAATCGATAATGAAGCTGAATCTAAATAAGTTTCAATAACAAATTGTACATCTCTATCTGGAGGCAAACTAGACAATTCTTCTGGGAATACACTCGGAAAGTCACAAACTGTCCTAATGTCTTGCGGTCACGCCTCATCTATATTCGGATTCATAACATAGGCTAGGTACGCCTGACAACCGACGTCTAACAACTTCTGAGCCTCTAAGGCTGAAACTACATTGGACAAGAACTTAACATTCTCGCCCACTATCACTACCTCGTGATCCTCTGAAAATCTCAAGGACACCAGCTTTGTCTCAAAATCTACCCTAGCCCTATGTTCTACAAGCCAGTCCATGCCTAATATTACGTCAAAACCATAGAACGACAATTCCATCATATCCACAAGAAAAACATGACCTTGAACCATCAAAGGACATCTTATGTACATCTTTCTGACCACAACTGTCTCACCAAAAGAACTAGTGACATTCATACCCACATCTAATATCTCAACCGGAATATCTAACAATCTTGCATGCTCACTCAATATGTAGGAATGCGTAGAACCGGAATCTATCAAGGAAAACAAAGTCAAAGACTGTAACGATAAATTACCTGCAATCACATCTGTGTCATTCCTGTCCTCACAGTGTGCATACACCCTAGCTGGCCCACCTTCCTCGGGTTGAACTGCTACAACATGAGCTACATTCCTCTGACTGTCATTCCTAGGCTGAAAGTTACCTCAACCGCGCCCACAGCCTCTCTGATGGTCGACAGCTCGTGCAGGAGCTTGTCCATCCCTAGACGGATATAGACAATCGCGCTTCAAATGCGCTCTAGACCCACAGTTCCAACAAGAGCCACAAGTTCCCCAACACTCACCGAAACGACGTCTACCACACTTGTTGCACTCGGGAGTACGATTCTCAGTCCTTTGGCCGTGATGGCTTCGCCCCGGATTACCACCTCCGCGTCTATGGTCATGATGAGGTTTCCTATCCTTGTGCCTCTTGGCATGATCTCTGTCCCATTCAGCAGTCCTCTTTCCTAAACTAGATCCACCCTTGCGATCTGCAAGTCCCAAAGACTGTTCGATGTCCTTGGCCCTAGCGACCAACACATCAAAATCTATATAGTCGAAAGCCAACATGTAGGTCTTCACATCCTGAACCAACCCATAACGGAAACGCTCATATCGTTCTACCTCAGTAGGAACTAACTCAAAAGCATACTGACTCAGACGTACAAATTGCACCTCATAGTCGGACACAGTCAAGCTACCCTGAACTAGAGCTATAAACTCTCTCTTCTTCTCATCTAGGTATCGAGGACCTACGAACTTCTTACGAAAAGTAGCTCTGAAGAACTCCCAAGTAACCTCGGCCTCTAGCATACCCGTAGTGATAGTAGTCCACCAAGTGTAGGCATTTCCCTGAAGCAAAGAGACAATGCAACCCAACTTATGTGCTTCAGAGCACTCCATCTGACTCAAGATACGGACCGTGCTCTCAAACCATGCCTCTGAACCATCGGGTGACAACCTACGAAACTCGACCCCACCCAAGATACAAAGTCGCTCTAACGGTAAACCAGAACCTGCACCCTGAGGCGGTGTTCCAACCCGAACACCCGCTAAAGCTGTATGTATAGCCCCGGCTATAGCCTGAATCAACAGATTCACATCAATACCTGCTTGTCCCTGACCAGCCTGGCGTCCAACACCTTTTGCATTTGCTCCACCACCCAGAGGAGGAGGAGGAGGAGGCAAGTTCTTTCCTCGCACATCCTCAACATTCTCAATCCACTCAACCCTCGGCCTTCCCTCAGTCTCACCATGCTAAGAGATGCAAAGCTAAACAACAAACACAACAAGTGAAATGATTTAGGGTCAGCAAGGAACAAGGTCCAAGGTGCTCAAGTCCTTAAACTTAAATTCACTTACAATAATAGTATACTAGAAATGCGTGCCTTTAACTACTTCTCAACCAACACAAGAATAACCTCAAGCATGCTTACATTCACCGTGCAATCACAATCAACAAGCTTACACCATAAAACTTACCTCACTTACCTTTCGGCTTGTAGAAACTCAACGAACCTAGGTTCTGATACCAACAAATGTAACCCCCTCGACCCGGCCTAGTCGCCAGACTGTATCGAACGAGTTACACGGAGAAAACTGAAGAGAAACTCGTTAAGGCTCCACTCCGATCAACAACCCTAGAAAAATTCTTTAAAGTTATCTTGTCTAGATGCTTAAATTATATCCTATGTGAGAGGACACGCAGCGGAAACACACACGGATACAAAACACGCGAAACAGACAATTAAACAAACCCTTTTTAACTTTTACAACAGGCCGTATCGGTACGCTAGAGGATCGTATCGATACGTCTGGACCTGGTCAACACCCCAAAGTCAACCTAGGGAGACCATATCTATACGCTAGAAGACCGTATCGATACGCTCTCAATCGGTCAACTTCCCAAGGTCAAACTATGAAGACCGTACCGATACCCTCAGGACCCATACCGATACGCCAAAATCTCGTCAATTTCTCATATATCCAGAGAGCATTTGGCGTATCGATACACCCCCGCGTACCGGTACACCTTGCCTAAAACAAGGTCCAAAGCATAGGACTGTATCGATACAACCCTTGAGCGTATCGATACGCCCTGCACTGCAAAACTTGTTTTAGCTACTAAAAACACAAGGACTCGACACTAGAGGCATAAAACGACCATTCAAGCAACATACAATCAAGCATATATCTCAAAGCAACCATGGATAGACATATAAGGCATTTTAAACACTCAACGAAGCAACATCCAACAATATAAGATTCAAAAGGGAAACATGCATACATATCAATCACCCACATAGCCAAAAGTTAAACAAAAGCATGCTTCGACATGCCATAAGGCAATACTAGCCCAAAACGACTAAACAAACTTGTCTAAGCAAAGGACCATGCCATCAACATCTCAAACATAAAGGTCCTATCCCATCGCTCTATACTAGTTATTGAAGTCTAAACCATACTTGAGCAAACCAAACTCCCTTGGAGTCTCCCTTGTTCCCCGAGCTACTCCGAAGGTCTAAGGGCCTGCATTGTTGGAAAAGAGAGCGTAAGCGTTTGAGCTTAGTGAGCGGTGCTCAAAACGGTAGCTACAACAATGCAGTTTTAAAACATAGTTTGCTTGAAAACCAAAACCCTTTCCAAATCATTTCCACATGCTTGGACACACAATGTCATGCATTTACCTTAACGTGCATTTACCGAATGCAACCACAAGCCATAGGCTTACCATAAGCTCATTCTCATAACGCAAGCAAAGTAAACAACAATGCTATAAGCATAAGCATAAATAGAGGGAAATCAACAACATGCTTAACATGAGAATTAAAGCATTCATGGGTATACTGACATTCAACGTTTTTACTCGGATATGTGGATAGTTTCTCAAGCCCACTAGACACTTCCGGTGGAATCTCACATCACCGTACTCACCCGTCTAGTAATAACAAGATTTCTAGTGGAATCTCACATCACCGTACACCTCCTTAGTAGAATCTAACATCACTAAGGCCACGCACGAATTTTTACCTCGAGTGCACTCTAATCTTATTGATCGATCAATTATAACCAGTAACAACCCAACACATGTCAATATACTCAATTACAACCACAAGCATTACCGATGCTTGAACCACTTACCAAGTCCAAACTTCCATGCGAGGCATGTACTCACAATGCAAGAATAAACACAAGACATAAGTCTCAACATGCATAACGATGCAAACTAACACATAACAACATAACGTGTTCAACTCGCATTCAAGGATCGTAAAACACAATTTAATTGCATAAATCTTTAAAACTTACTCTCGATCTTGGATTGGCTTTTCAAGCTCAATCCAAACTCCCAAAACATTCCCTTAACCACGTTAAGGCTTTTAAAATCGATCCACTCACCAGCCAACACACAAACGATGTTTGAGATGCCGAATCAAGCTTCAAAACTACCCGGATTTCCGTCCACAAAGTCCGAATCCAAATCCTCTATTTTGAGCAACCCAAAATCGAACATTATAACACTAATACACTCACAAACACAACAATGACCCAGAACTCAACAACCTTGCATCAATACACATAAATTCAAGCTCAACTACACCCGAAACATAGCCAAATCAAAACCCAAATTACTAGCAGCCACAACCAACGAATTTACCATAAAAAATCTACCTTTTTACATCCCTAAACATCAATCCAAAGCTACTAAACCTCTAGCTGCTATTTAAACTCGAAACCCAACCAAAAACTCAAGATTTCCAACTCCTAAAATCACCCATAAAACCCATTTCGGGTTTCCATTAAAAACCCACAATTTTTATGTTATTTTAGTGTTAAAACAAAGTTTAAAACACTCTCAACTCAGCCTTAATCAACCCAAACGAAAACCCAAAGGTTTTCCTCTTATTTCAAACCAAACTTTAGAAATCAAAACAAGATAAACCCACGAGTTTTACAAAAATATCAACATATAAGACTCAAGGAAGATGAAACTAAGTTGAGGAACCATTTACCTTGAAGAAATCACTTGATTTGGAAGCTTGAAATCAATGAAATAGCGAATAGGGTTTGGGGAGGGTTTTAGAACGTGAAATTCAAATAGAGAAGATGATGGCTTTTGTTAAAAATCCCTTTTTATGAAAAATCCCCTTTTTATTCCTTTTTATGAAAAATCCCCTTTTTGTCCCTTTAGTCTTCTAAAACTCTTTTTGGTGTATTAAAAATAGTTTGTCTCCAATTAATTTAACTCAACCCGGTTCAACTAATCCGATAACTCTCAGCCCTAAACTCGGGGCATTACATTCAGTTTTCTGGCTAGACTAACCACGACTATCGTTGTTAGAATTAAATAGTTCAAAATATGGAAAAGCCCGACCTAAATTATGTTGTCTCAATGAGAATCGAATCCGATCTCTATTTCCCTTAGCGAATCTGTCACTAAGTGTGTTCATAGGAAGTCCAATATGCTACAAGCCGATCCTTCCGCCCAACTTTAAATTAGAACAACATTCCGTCCAACGCGCGCTTTTTGAAATGAATGTGAAAAGATTTTTAAAGGAAAGTTCGATTGCCTATCTTAGTTTTCAGAAAATTAAAAATGTTATCCGAATATATCAAAAGCTTTCAATTCTCAGAAAATGAATCGAGGCATTGCTTTAAGCCTTTGGCTAATTCAAAAATTACCTAAGCATGATTATGGTGAAAATCATACTTAACATTTTAAAGAAAATAAATAAAAACTTTAAAAATAAGAACGAAAGAAAAGGAAATTTTATAGAACTTTTAAAAGCTAGAACAAACTAAGAACGAGAGATGATTTTTTAGCTTATCCCAATGGAGTATTTATAGTATTCTGAAACCCTAAAAAATAACCTAAAAAGATAAATCCTAAAAATATTCAAATTAATTCATAAAAACAAAAGATAATTCTAAGTTTGAAATTTAAAAAGCAGCTAATCTTCTTATCCCTTCTTGCAAATCACACCTTCTGGAAGCTGCTGACTGGATGCCACATCAGACTTCATGCCCAGATTTATGCCCACTAGCACAACCTTGATTCCAAAAAATAAAACTGTAGAACTTGCCTTTCATGTGCAATTTCCAGAATTGAAATCCTGTATAGAAAACACACAAAAACATCCAAATCAGCAATGTGAACTAATCATTTATTAAATAATTAAAGATAAAATAGCAACCAAGTAAACTACTTATCGAAATCCTCCTCACTTATTCAATGCTTGACATATTTACTAGATCAGGTGAGTGCTTTAGTGTGCAAACATCAACCTTTAGAGAGGGATTTCTGTTTGCTAAGTTTTCTCTTGTTTGAGAGAGTTCCCAAAGCTCGGTTTTTGAGCGTTGGATGCTAAACTTAGGTTGTGAGTCTAGGTTGTAAAAGGTTGCCTCCTAAGCCTAGAAAAGGGGAAGAATTCTTAGTGAATTGGTGAAATCCTTGGTGAGGAGCTAAGTTAGTGGATATAGGCTTTGGTTAGAAAATCAAACCACTCTAAATCTTGTGTCTTATTTTTCTATCTTTTTGCTTCAACCACAAACACCCAAAATACATCTTCTGCACTCGTTTTGAGATTAATACATGGATTAAAGTTATATATTAATCTTGAACAGTTGTGACATTAAATACTTAGACCTGAAATTACTATGGTTCTCAATATGATGATTATTAAGTTTTGACATAACCAAACATCGTTTATAATCGGACGATTATAAAGGTTATGTCTGGACATGATAATGAATCATGATGTGAGATGTGAGCGATTAAGATGAAATTTATCCCTCTTAACATAAGAGAGACATCTCTGGGCCCCTCGATGATTGAGACTGAGAAATGAATGACCGTGCTTAAATGAGTTGATAGAGATCAATGTCATTTGTTTAGTCATCTCAATTGGGCATCGAGAAACCAACAAAAGAACAATATAAGGTCAACATTTTCAATGCCTTATATCCTATCAAGATATTGTGAGACAAAAGGATTATGACATAAACTGAGTTAATGTTGTCTTGGATTATGAGTTTTTCATTTAACTTGGGTAGTCATAATGTTTTGCTAGAGGCCACTAATGATTTGTAGGATCAAATGTGATTTATCTACTGTCAACGTTAATTGAACCTACAGGGTCGCACACTAAGAATAGATAAGAATGGTTGTGGTTTTTACCCTTAATAAAAGTTTAAGATAATGATATTATTTTAAATTATAAGAGATTATTTATTCGAATTTAAAGAAGTTAAATTTGTATTCTTGTGAAAGAATATTTGTACAACCAAATTGCCCCAAATATGGACCACGATAACTATCCTGTCAAACGCAAGGAACATTTTTGGGTAAAACACATAAATGGTCCGCCGAATAAGCTCCAATTATCTTTTGCGTCCCTTGACTATTAGAAGTTACAAACTGGTCCCTTGACTAATCGTTACATACAAAGCAGTCCTATTCCGTTGGAAAATAGATGGACGTCTTAGCTGGACGTTAACCTGCTGAGTAGAATACCAACGTGGCCTCCACATTAATACAGCGTGTTTTGAATATACTTTCACTGCCTCTATCAACATTCTCATTCCCTAAAACCCATGAATTTGCATACCCCATTAAACCTACGTTTTTTCTGCCTCAAATTTATTAACTAAACCCCTAACCTCCTCAAGTTCAGTAGCTAACTTCCTTTTCAAAACCATAACCTTATTCTTCGATAAAACATTCAAGTTAATCTTAACAAGGTTATCATATTTTACATACCAAGATGTTGCAATCCCATTGGTAGCATTCTTCACGCCCTGCTGCAACCGATTATGACAAGACGAATCATCCGTCGCCACAGCATCGAAGGGTTGGAGTGGAAGTTGATGCTCAGAGTTGTTATCGTTAGCTGTAGTAGTGGTGGCTAGAGTTTGCTGAGAAGATTGTAGAGGAACGGAGGTGGGTTTGTTGTGGATTTTCCTGGTATAAACCTTGTTGCTCTTTGATTCTTCACATTCAATTTTCCCTGTAGCCATTCATATAAGTAACATGATCAAATTTCTATAAATAAAAAAGAGGGGAAACCCCTAACTAAGAAATACCTAGATAGGTTAGAGGGTTAAGAAAAGGGTTTTTTTCAGGGAAAGGTTTAAGCTTTACGGGAGATAAAAAGGGTAATTTGATTATGAAAAATACGGTTTAGCAAAATTTTAATTGGACGCCTCCTTTTTTATATATAAACCATGAGAACAAGACAATTATTATTTATATGGTATTTCCATATAGCAACACTTATATGCATCAAGCCAATGAGTTATAATAAAATCCTTGTTATGATTGGTTTTTGGTCAGAAGCCATACATTTCCCATTTTATAATTTTTGAATGTGCGATATGAAATGCTCCACCACAACGCTCAAAATGGGTAAATAAAAAGGGTTTGAGAATATATATTGAGTATGAGTCTCATTTTCTGTTTAAATTCTCAAACATTAATTGGAGAATCATTTATGACATTATTTTCTCAACATCAGGGGGAGATAATAATCAGTTGGATAAAGAAAAATGAATTATCGTTATCTAAATCCCCGTATATGAACCAGAAGTTCATAAGATAATTCATGTTATTACATGTCAACTGCCAGACATATTTACTGACCCAATGAGAGTAACTAAGTCTCATATACTAGCTGAAATGCTCTAAATTTGAATTACATGTTAGAGCGAATGGAAGTAAATCATGCATGGAGCATGAAAATTGGTTCCAATGATAAAAATTCTCGAAATGGAAAATGGTATGAGATGGTCATATATTGGAGGCGAGTGCTCCTGAAGAGACACAAGACATAACTAATAATAAAACTCTTGAAGAGTTTCAGGTACCTGAAATAAAGATTGAAATCTTGAAGAGATCTCAATGAGTTATGTCACTACGAGAATGGAACCAGAAAATTGAAAAGTTGTCGACACCGATTTTGCAAACAATTTTACATAGAATACTTCTATAGAAGTAAAGAAAGAAAATGAGGATCTTGTATAAAAATCTATCTAGAAGTATAGATATTGAATTGTCCAATGTAGAAGACGCTTTGAACTTCTAAAAGAGGAGTATTTGGACCAGCAACCCAAACACCTAAAGGTGTAATGCAAGTGAGGCAGAAATAAGTAGTCGTAAATGCGACTTGAATTATGATTTATGAAAAGTTTTAATTACTTTAAGGTGGATGCAATTACTTTGGCATTTATGAAATATTTTATATGCGTCTAATTATTTTTTGGATTCATATTTATCCTTGAAGGATTTAAAATGCTAGAAGCATTTGGAATTATCTGATGAAATTTACTTAGACATGTCTCATTGAATATTTATATTTTTGTGCATTTGGTATAATCGCCTTAGTGAGTACTTGTTGAGGAAATACTCTAAGAATGATCATATTGTTGGAAAAATACTTTGTAACACATATTTCCTTGTGCATTTTATAAAGGAGTTTGGATCAATATTCATGATATTATTAGAACTCCTAAAGAGCATCAAATTGGAAACTCATGAAGAGCTTTCAAAGTATTTAATGAAAGTATTTGAGAAAAAGAATCTTGAGATGTGGTTTTGTTTCGACCTAATGATCGAGCACTTAAATATGCATTTTTTTTCTATGAATGGACATAAGTCGAAAGAATCTTAAAGAAGATTCAATATGGATAAAACATATTTATTGAGTATCCCAATAATTGTAAGATTGTTGGATGTGAATAAAGATAATTTTATCTTTTCTTGCTCTTGAAGCACCATATATTAGTTGGTCAAGAAATATCCATGAATATACAAAGATCATTACCTTTAGATCTTCAAACATTCGCCGATGCCTCCTCAAATCTTGTAGAAATAATTGTTATGCGCGAGAGAAGAAAAAAATGTGTTTGGCTAAGACCATTGATCTAACATATCCAGAAGATATGTGATTTACTTTCACAAGATATGATACAAATGTTATCTTGTAGAGATAATGCAAGGTGGATACATCATGGAACATATTACTCCAAAGTTTCATCCCTCGTGATCTTTAGAAAAAACAATATTCAAGCTTTAATTATGAAGATTCAAAGATCTTATGTGATGTTTTTATGAGGGGGAGTAAATACGCGTTGCACTCTTTTCCCCTTAACCGAGGTTTTATCCCAATGGGTTTTCTTGGTAAGGTTTTTAATGAGGCAACACGTTATGCATATCAAAGATGTGTATACTCTTTTTCCTTCACTAAAGAATTTTTTCTCCACTGGGTTTTTATCTTAGTAAAGGTTTTAACGAGGCACATTATCTTCATAGACATCTAAGGGGGAGTGTTATGAATATTTATCTATGTGGATATCTATCATAATAAGAACTTTATCGAGGAGATTTGAATTACTTTATCATTAGGAATATTATCTACATTAATTAGAGTTTAATGTATTATGCACTTCTTATTCCTATAAATAGATAATTTACTAAAGGCATTGTACACAAGTCTATAAGTTGAGAATAATACAAATCGCTCTCTTTCTCTCATCACTGTGTTCTTTTATTCTTGTTTTTTGTTCTTCGTTATTTTATTCATAACAATTTTGATTTGTAAAAATCCAAATCTTCAGATAAATTGCTTTATAGAGAATAATTATTTAATACAAATAAATCCAAAATCTTTGGGATAGAGTTGAGAAGTCGGTTGTAAAATTACTACTTTTAAACAAACTTGAATGAGAAGCCAATTCACGAAATATATGTTCAAATACATATACGATATTAATGATTTATTTATGAATTTATTCAGATACAATATTAATGACCTTAATTTCGAAATATATTATTTCAATTATTCTCTCATGTGAAAATCCTATAAATATCGTATAAAACTACTAAGTTGAACACAAGTTAACTTTTTCTTCTCATATAGTTTCTGGTGATAGACAAAGGCAGGGTTACAAATCGTGATTTTTGCAGTAGTGTTATTATTGTTGATCATCTAGTTGTTGTATCTTGGGAGACAGAGGACCGACGATCTCAAGCACCACGGGAGTGGTTGAAATTTTGTCTAAAGAAAACTGTGTAACTACAGGCCTAAACTCGTTCCAATTGTTTTCTATCTGCGTTCAAATGTTTATTTAAAAAGAGTTTTTTTATTATTTTTCGTCTCAAATTGTTACACTTGTAACATAGTTGACTAACATGACACATGTCTTCCTGAACGATAAACAGCTTGCAATGGCGTGACAAACCTACATGACATTTATCGTTAGTTGATTAAAGTTTTCATCCACTGATGAGACATAGAAACATTGAAGATTAAAGTGTTAGCAACAGTGCCCTAGCCTATTGTATGAACATGATATTTTGATTATTGGATTTATTATAATAATAAATTTCATGCTTTTGTATCCTTGAATATTATTAATTATTCTAAATATCCCTAATGAGTTATTATTGTGGGAACAATAATCAGATAAGATTGACATGAAGTTTGATAGATATTCATAAGGTGACTACGTGAATGAGATTCAAATCAAATTCATATATGTATTTGTTGAGAACAAATATTAGGATCAACTCGTTTTGAGATTAATACGTGGATTAAAGTTATATATTAATCTTCAATAGTTGTGACATTAAATCCTTAGACCTGAAATTACTACGATTCTCAACATGATGATTATTATATTTTGACATAGTCAAACATCGTTTTTAATCGGACGATTATAAAAGTTATGCTTGAACATGATAAGGAATCATGGAGTGAGATGTGAGTGATTAAGATGGAATTTATCCCTCTTAACATAAGAGAGATATCTCTGGCCCCCTCGATGATTGAGACTCAGAAATGTGCCTTGCTCAAATGAGTTCGTGTAGATAAATGCCATTTGTTTATTTAGCTCATTTGGGCATCGAGAAACTAAAGATAGAACGATATTAGATTAACATTTTTCATGCCTTATATTCTATCAAGATATCATGACATAAAAGAATTATGACATAAACTAAATTAAGGTTGTCTCGGATTATGAGCTTTTCATTTAACTTGGGCAGTCAAAATGTCTTGCTAGAGGCCACTTATGATTTGTAGAATCAAATGTGATTTATTTACTGCCAAGGTTAATTAAACCTATAGACACACTAAGAATGAATAAGAATGGTTGTGGTTATACTCTTAATAATAATTTAAGATAATGATATTATTTAAAATTATAAGAGATTATTTATTCGAATTTAAAGAAGTTAAATTCATGTTCTTGTGAAAGAATACTTGTACACCCAAATTGCCCCAAATATGGACCACAGTGACTATCTTGTCAAACGTAAGGCCTAGGAAGAACTTAGAATTGAGAAAACAAATCAACCTAACTCAATTGAAAAGGTTTGGTTTGATTATTTCGGTTTTAACACAAATAGTGGATCGATTTAGACAGTTTTAAGATTATTATTAATTTTTTCGATCGATCATACCAAGTCGAGAGATTTATTAAAAATAAAAGGGTAAACTACCTGGGTGACCACCCAACTATTGAGTCTGACCTATTTTGACCACCGAACTACAAAATACAAAATTTGACCACTCAACTATTTAATTGGACCTATTTTGACCACCAACTATTAAAATCTAATGGAGAGGTGATGTGGCAGTTAAAGTAAATTTGTATAATTACACATTTGGTCCATGTTTGTTACAAATTATATCAATTTGATCATAATTTTAATTTAATTTAATAAAATTAATCAACCAATCGGATGAATTTATTATTATTATTAGTTTAATTTATTTAATATGTTTATTTTCCTCCAATTCAGTGGTGATGTCACCACCTGATTAAAGGAAATTTAAGAGTTAGGAGTGTGCTTGGCATGGGTTGAACTTGGGATCACCAAGGTAAAAAACTTAATCTATTACTGCTGCACCAACCTATTCATTCTAATACAAATTGCACCTTATATATGCTCCTCTTCTTCAACTCAAAAAGCATCTGAATGATGGCACATACTCTTTTTTCCCCTGTTATTTCCTGTAACCCCCTAGACCCGCCTATGCGTTAATACGGATCTTAGGAAGTTACATTAAGGTCACCGGAGCAACCCACGTTAAAATTTCAAATAAACAATTTACTAAACCATTAAAATCGTAAATCAAGTTTTGAATTAAAATACAATTTTAGAAAACATTCAATGAAACAAAATTGTAATAAAAGTTGTTAATAAAAGTATCATACTTGAATATAAAACAACACGTGACATACATGCCCCCTAATTACACAGGTGTCGTACTCCGCAAGCAAAGCCGAATAAACTCTCATACCGACGTTGATAGCTGCAACACGTTAGATCTTTTAACATGTGATGGTAAAAACAACGTAAGCTTCGAAAAGCTCAATAATACAAACTACCAGGAGATGCTAAAGGTACAAGTAGGTATATGGCAACTTAACATTGTCATGAAGAATTGGGCAACGGTAAGCTCAAATTACGATTCGATAATTCAATTGAGCATTATTTGGAGGTCACACAGTTGTTCTTTATTTGATCACCTGAACCTTAAGAGGTGAGTCTAAAGCCAGCGATTCAAAAGAGATTCAGATTTTAGAAGTTGAATCAAGGAGTTTAGAGTGGTCCATTAAGCGCGAATTGTAAGTTTGCTGAGAGTTCAACATTGATACATTAATTTAGTAGGGTATGTTTCAGAAGAGGTTAGAAAGTTTTATTGATTTACTTAACTACCCTCCAACCAAATCTCCAAAATGCAATTCCTCTTGAATTGCATACAAAAGGTCTTACCCTAGGCCTGAGGCGTAGGAGTCTACCTAAGGGAATGCCTTAGGTCCAGAAAGACTTACACTAGGCCCGTTGGGCGTAGGAGCTTAGGTCCAGAAGGGCTTACCAGCGTTGAGCCTACAGATCTTCATTTATATCCAGATAATATACCACATATGAAATTTAGTTTATATTTAGAAGACAATAGTATCAAAAAACAGATATCAGATATATTTTTATATCATAAGACATATATCAGATTTATTTTTGTATTAAAAGACAGATATTAGATATATTTCTGTATCAGAAGACAAAAGCCAAGAGTTGAGCTTTCATTACGGGTAATAGAGTCATACTTTTAATTCAGAGCAAATAGTCTTAGTTTAAAGCATATTGTATTCACGGACATATGGTACACACTTTATGGTTCAATATATTTCTCAGAGACACTTGATAATTATCATAAAGGGAGCATAATACGTTTGACAATTTTGGACTGATTTCAAAACGAGGTCCGTAGGCGAGAGAGCTCGATACTAACAATTCAAACAAACATTCAGAAGTTGACACATTGAGAACATTGAGAATTCAGATGTATCGAGAGTGATCCAATCATTTAAGCCTACGAGGGCATTTTGGTCATTTTGACCTTTAGGAGTAATTTGGTAATTAGACTATTGGGTAATAGTAGTGACGTTCGGGGTTCAGAAGTTCTGGTTACTTATCAGGTTTCCGAGTCCCTTTGAACTAATCGTAAACTATCACACAAGGTTTATTGTTTAACCGGATCAGTACACCGCAAGTACTCTAACTACATTGTATAAAAAAACTCGTCTTCGCCAAGCAACCACTGAACCTACAACAAGAAATCGAACGGGTATTCAAATGGTATATCCCAAGTATTCGAGCAGGTGTAATGCATCTGAACTCGATCCATAGCATCAAATACACACGAGAACATGTTGGTCTTACCATTGACCTAGGTACTTTCTCCATTAACTTGAACATACCTTTATATGGTATTCTTCCAACATCGCAAAAGTTCCCGAAACAACCAACCAACAAGGGTAGTGTATTACCACTTTCAGAGTTATAGCCTTTCCTTGGCTTTATTGATATTTCTCATTCCATGTCTTAGAGGTATTTTCAGTCACCTCGATGTCCAAAGGTATTTCAATTATTCCGAGCCTTTCGGTTCTCCCAACTATTCCTTCACTTCATATCTTGATGGTATATCCAACATTTTGATTAATTTGGCAATTTGTGCCGAGGATAGATTATTCTTTTTGGTCATTATGGATATTCTGATCAGTTCAGCATTATCAGTATTTCTAAACATTTGGTCATTTCAATCAGTTTAGCAATTTACGCAACTTTGACTAATTCAAACATACAAATATTTTCTCGCAAATGTCTTCAGAGATTTCTTCCATTTCAAATATAATTTGAGCAATTTACAATCTCAAAGGTGAAGCCTCACTACTATAACTTCCCAAGCCAGTTTCAAGATTTTCAGAAGAATCAGTTGATATACCGGATCTAGTGTAGATTCTCAGACCACTTTCATTGATAGGGGTATTTTAGTCATATTCATACATCAAGGGCATTTTCGTAATTCATTAGCCAACATAATCAGGTTTGGAGATCAATCGTTTTTATTAATCGCTTACTGAACTCGAAAGTCCTTTCGATTTATCAAACCTCTTATTCGAATATATGCCTTGGCCATTAATATTCTTATTTCTTAATTGATCGACATTAGCGGAATTAATCATATGCTCAATCATAGTCGTGCAAGCATTAATCGGATACCAACAAGTTTTGAAAGCATGCAGAAGGTAGTAATGTATTACCTTGAATCCTTGCTATATCGGTCGAACCTCGAATGACGTTCGAACACTCTTGAACCTGAATTTGACATCCTTCAACATCTCGTATTCAAGAAACTGAGAACACCTTCAATTACACAAATTCCAAGATCAGACCTTATTCAGAAGGCTCTTAACTTGATAAATAAATACATATACAAGTTTGGGTTCAAGGTTAAATTTGGAGGCTTTCGAGTCAGAATTTTGCGAAACGGGCTTCAAAAATGAACTCATGATGTCGAAAAACATAACATAGGGCTTTTCAGCAAATTTTGACTTTTTGGTCAAAGACAAAGCTGATGTCAGCAGGTCAACGCTGACATCAGCAATCAACAGGCAGAGGTCAACTGAGTTGACTCGGCTGACTCACTGAGCTGACTCGGGCTGAGTTGACTCAGTGACTGACTCGGGCTGAGTTGACTCGGCAGACGGGTTGGGCTTGGATACGAGTCAGGTTATCGGGTTTAGATTGGACGGGTCAGGCACGAGTTTGAGTTTGGGCTCAGACCGGGTTGGGCTCGGACCGGGTTAAACCGGTTTAGACCGGTATGTGTCGACTAGGCTGAGTCACTCAAATATGGGTAAGCTTACATTTCGGTCACTCAATTATGGGTAAGATTACATTTAGGTCACCCTTCATACTTAAAAAAACTACTACTACAAAAATTACATTTGGGGTCAATCCTCAAATGCTTGAACTTTTTATAAACTTTGTCTTTGAAACTCGAAAAAACTTCCACGATATCACACTTATCTCTTTAAATGTTTTATTTGACAAGAAAAATGGTTGATCCAGAATTGCTCTACTCATCCCTTTATCAATTCAACTTTCTTTTTACTTTTATCAAATTGGGGATTGTTATTATTTTTTAATTCTTTTTTCAAGTAGAGAGATTTCTTTAACAAAATGCATTTCTTATAATTATCTAGTCTGTTGTAGTCAAATTGATTGTCTGAAGAAATTTGAAGCCTTAAACCTTTAAATAAGGTAAATATGTGAACCACCAAACTTAAATTTATGGATCTGCCCTTGCCACCTGTAACCAACCCCCTTCTAAAGTTTCACCAGCTACAAGCCCAACCGTCCCACCTCCTCAAACACCACCCCCACACAAACTCCTCCAACCACAGCTCAATCTCAACCACCAGCAGTCCTACCCCCACCAGTATCATCTCCAGCACCAGTATCTGCACTTATTTTGCCACTAACTCCCTACAAGCACAAGCACAGGCATAGGCACAGACACATGAGGCATCGTGCACCAGCTCCTACACCAACAGTTCCGAGTCCCCCGACACCTACTACAATTCAAACTACATATGACACAACATTAACACTATCACCAAGTCTCAATTTTGTTATGCTTTCTATCCATAAATAAAATTAATGGATGAATTGAGGATGTTTACAACATACGAGTATGATCTTATTATTTGTTTCTAGGAATTTATAAAATGAGGGGATGAATATGATTATTTTGCAATTGTTTGCCATACATTTTGGTTGAATTTCTCTATCGCATAACAGTATGAATATATATAAAAGGAGCGAATATATATAAAATGGTGCAATTTGTATCAATATGACAGTTTGGTGTAGTGGTAATGGATTAATGGCTTTGGATTTTAACCTAGTAGATCCTAGGTTCAACCCACTCTAAGCACACTACTATCTCTTTAATTTTCCTTTAACCAGGAGGTCACAGAGAAAAACAAATAAATTAAAAATAAGAATACATTCATCCAATTAGGTGATGAAACATGTCGTCATCCGATTGGTTGATTAATTTTATTTAATTAAATTAAAGTTATGACCAAATTGATATAGTATGTAACTAGAAGGGAACAAATGTATAATTATAAAAATTTACTTTAACTTTCACGTCACCTCTCCGTTAAATTTTAACGGCTAATGATCAAAATAGGTCCAATTAAATAGTTAGGTGGTTGAATTTTGAATTTTTGTAGTTCGGTGATCAAAATAGGTCAGACTCAATAGTTGGGTGGTCACCAAAATAGTTTACCCAAAATAAAATAAGTGAAATATTTTGGTATTTAAACATGATAAGATTATACTTCTTTAGAAATATATATAAATAAGTCTTAAACATGCATTTATACATCCAAATTGCCCCAAATTTCATAATTTTGCCTCCATATAGCCTCTTGTTTCCGGTTCTTTCCCCTAATTACTATTTCCTTGATCGTTATTTACAACCTTTTTATACACAAAACCCTTAGCAATCCACATATAAACACACAAATTAGCCTCACTCAATCCTGCCATTACCCAATAAAAGTAATTCAGATTTGTACGGTTCAGATTATCTCCCAGCCATGCATTCCCATACATTCTCAAATTAAGATAAATACATATGGCAATTGCAGAATATCATGGGAAGGCAGTGGCAGAGCAGGCATCCTAGGAAACAGCTAAGGAACCTTAAGTCGATATTAATTAATTAGTATTTGGATAAACGACTTAAGATGAGCCTCTTCAAACTTTTTATTTGCTGCAAATTCTCAGATATTTTTTGCAGATGAATGAGTTGTTTTGCAGTGATGATGATCAGAAGAGGAGGAGGGAAATGAGGATGAATGGGAGATTAGGGTGTTGGTGGTAAAGATTATTTGTTGGACACCTAATGTGTAATTTACCCTTTTTATTTAAGTCATACTTATTTTTTTGTTAATAAAATTACACATGGCGCGTTCTGATTGGCCCGTAATTTTTTGAACGGAGGTTAACGGAGGGGCCAAACAAGGCAACAATTTTTAGTTCAAGGGGCAAAACATCCTAAAAATACTTTAGGGGGCAATTCGATATTTTGTGTATACTTCAGGGGCCAAACATGCCTTTAAGCCTAAAGAAAATAAATAAAAGCTTTAAAAATAAGAACGAAAGAAAAGGAAATTTTATAGAACTTTTAAAACCTAGAACAAACTAAGAATGAGAGAGGATTTTCTAGCTTACCCCTATAGGGTATTTATAGTATTCTGAAACCCTAAAAAGATAAATCTTAAAAATATTCAAATTAATTCCTAAAAATAAAAGATAATTCTAAGTTTGAAATTTAAAACGCAGTTGATCTTCTTATTCGTCCTTGCTGATCACACCTTCTGAAAGCTACTGACTTGATCTTCTAGAAGTTGCTGACTGGATGTCACGCCAGACTTCATGCCCAGATTCATGCCCACTAGCCCAGCCTTGATTCCAGAAAATAAAACTACATATTTTTGCCTTTTAATGTTGTATTCTGGAATTCAAAGTCCTGCGTAGAAATGAATAAAACAACCAAAACCAGCAATAATAAAGATTTAACATAGAGTAATTATCGGAAAAATAATAACGAAATAAAACACTCTTCTCTAATTCTTATGGATCCAAAGCCATTTGGGTACCAAAAATTACTTGATTGTCTTATTTTAGGTGTGATGGAGAAAGATCAACAAAGTACAACATTAAGGGGGAGCTCCATACACACAAGAAAGAACACTTGAAGAATGAAGGCTTCACATCCTCCTTTTGGTTCAAGTGGTAAATTTAGTTGAATTTAGTTGCCTTTCTATTTGATTTATTTATTTTAATTCAACTAAGATTAGTCATGAATTGTTGGACTAACAATTTGTTTGATGCTTGAGTAAGGGGGGCCATTTTAAACAAAAACCTTATTTTTGTCAAATCTTTTAACTCTCAGTTGTTATGGACTTAAAAGCCTTTAAACTTTGTTTGAACCATTTTTGATATAACAAAAAGGGGAGAATATTTTGAAATTTTGATTTTTCAATTGAATAAGGGGGAGCTTTAGTTTCTTTTGAATCTTAATTCTCTTATTCAAAATTTATTTTACTAAGGGGGAGAATCTCAAACACAAATTTTCAAATTGGTTTTATTATATCAAAAAGGGGGAGATTGTTAGGATATTCTTTTTGATATAATAATTGAAAAATAGTTTTGGACTAAATTGAAAAGTATTCAAAAATGATTTTAAGTCCAAACAACTTGAAAATATGTTTGAGGAGTTTTCAAAAAGGTTTTGAAGTGTTCTGAAATGTTTTAAAGTAGCCAGACCAAAGATTTCAGCGTGGCTGTATCGATACGGTATACCTCGTTTCGATACGCCTTAGGGTTTCAGCTATAGTCAATTTGAAACTGCCAAAACCCGTAACGATACAGGCCTTGGCCTTATTAATACGGATCGTGGTCGTTTCGATACGATGTATAACGTTTCGATACGCCTACATGGAAAAAGCCTCAACGGCTCAAAACCCCTAACGTCTATTTCCCGACGGTTATTTGAATTGCAGGCCGTACCAAAACGGAATAGTGGCGTACCGATACGGGCATACCGAAACGCCTTCGGGAGTTTCGATACGAGATGTTGCATAAAGCTCAACGGCTAGTTCTGAAGAAGGGGGTCGTACTGATACGGCTACCCGCATATCGATATGGGAAGCTCCATAACTGCATTTATTGCGGGAAATAAAGGCCCTGATGGTCTCCAATGGCTAGGGACTAAATTGTGAGTATATAAGGTAACTTCAAGCATCTATGGAAGACTAATGATTCATTGTCAACAACATTATGATGCAAAATTGTCTTAGTGCTTATATTTCCATTCCTTGTATAGACAAACACTTGTGAGCTCAAATTGTAAATGTATGCTCAAGTGTTCTAGGATTTGGGTGAGTGTTTAGTATGCAAAAATCAACCTTTAGAGAGGGATTTCTGTTTGCTAAGTTTTCTTTTGTTTGAGGGAGTTCCCAAAGCTCGGCTTGTGAGGGTTGGATACTAGACTTGGGTTGTGAGTCTAGGTTGTAAAAGGTTGCCTCCTAAGCCTAGAAAAAGGGGAAGAATTCTTAGTGAATTGGTGAAATCCTTGGTGAGGAGCTAAGGTAGTGGATGTAGTCTTTGTTTAGAAAGTCGAACCACTCTAAATCTTGTGTCATATTTTTCTATCTTTTTGCTTCCACCACAAACACCCAAAATACATCTTCTTCACCACTTGGCAAGCATTTCGGTTGTGATTATCGGGCTCTACAAATTGGTATGAAGTTTGATAGATATTCATTGGATGAATATGTGAATGAGACTCAAATCAAATTTATATATGTATTTGTTGAGAACAAATATTAAGATCGACTCGTTTTGAGATTAATGCATGGATTAAAGTTATATATTAATCTTCGACGGTTGTGACATTAAATCCTTAGACCTGAAATTACTACGGTTCTCAACATGATGATTATTATGTTTTGACATAGTCAAACATTGTTTATAATCGGACGATTATAAAGGTTATGCATGAACATGATAATGAATCATGCAGTGAGATGTGAGCGATTAAGATGAAATTTATCCCTCTTAACATAAGAGAGATATTTCTAGGCCCCTCGATGATTGAGACTAAGGAATGAATGGATGTGCTCAAATGAGTTGATAGAGATCAATGGTATTTGTTTAGTCATCTCAATTGGGCATCGAGAAACTAAAGATAGAATGGTATAATGTTAACATTTTAAATGCCTTATATTCTATCAAGATATCGTGAGATAAAAGGATTATGAAATAAACTAAATTAATTTTGTCTCAAATAATGAGTTTTTCATTTAACTTGGGTAGTTATAATGTTTTGCTAGAGGCCACTAATGATTTGTAGGATAAAATGGGATTTATCTACTGTCAACGTTAATTGAACCTACATGGTCGCACACTAAGAATAGATAAGAATGGTTGTGGTTATTACCCTTAATAATAATTTAAGATAATGAGATTATTTTAATTTATAAGAGATTATTTATTCGAATTTAAAGAAGTTAAATACGTGTTCTTGTGAAAGAATATGTGTACAACTAAATTGCCCCAAATATGGACCACAACAACTATCCTGTCAAACGTAAGGAACATTTTTGGGTAAAATACATGAATAGTCCGATGACTATGCTCCAATTATCTTTTGCGTCCCTTGACTATCAGAAGTTACAAACTGGTCCCTTAACTAACTGTTACATACAAAGCAGTCTTATTCTGTTGGAAAATAGACGGACGTCTTAGCTGGATGTTAACCTGCTGAGTAGGATACCAACGTGGCATCCATATTAATACGGTGTGTTTTGAATATACTTTCACCGCCTCTATCAACATTCCCATTACCTAAAACTCGTGAACTTGCATACCCCCATTAAACCTACTTTTTTCGGCCTCAAATTTCTTAACTAAACCCCTATCCTCCTCAAATTCAATAGCTAACTTCCTTTTCAAAAT
Organism: Hibiscus trionum; assembly: GCA_030270665.1. Lineage (NCBI taxonomy): Eukaryota > Viridiplantae > Streptophyta > Magnoliopsida > Malvales > Malvaceae > Hibiscus > Hibiscus trionum. Next base: position 44,935,745 of record BSYR01000017.1, on the reverse strand, counting down.
CATAACCTTATTCTTCAATAAAACATTCAAGTTAATATTAACAAGGTTATCATATTTTACATACCCAGATGTTGCAATCCCATTGGTAGCATTTTTCGCGCCCTGCTGCAACCGATTATGACTAGACGAATCATCCGACGCCTTGACATCGAAGGGTTGGAGTGGCAGTTGATGCTAAGAATTGTTATCGTCAGCTGTAGTAGTGGTGGCTAGAGTTTGCTGAGAAGATTGTGGAGGAATGTAGGTGGATTTGTTGTGGATTTTCCTGGTATAAACCTTGTTGCTCTTTGATTCTTTATATTCAATTTTCCCTGTAGCCATTCATATAAGTAAAATGATCAAACTTCTATAAATAAAAAAGAGGGGAAACCCCTAACTTAGAAATACCTAGATAGGTTAGAGCGTTAAGAAAAGGGCTTTTTCAAGGAAAGGTTTAAGCTTTACGTGGGATAAAAAAGGGTAATTTGATCATTAGGGTTTGGCTACCATTATTCCATGATGTTATGAGATTTAAGCTTGAGTCCATCTTTCAGATTTTCTCTCTTTATTCCTCTGAGAAATATGAAGATGAAGTCTAAAACAAGAAGAAGATGGGTTTGTGGCATTTGGTCCTCTGATTAGGGTTTTAAAGGGAATTTATTCTATTTTATATTTATTGACCTTTAATGACATGGAAATATAATGTAATAAAAAATAATTTCATCTGAACCTAGTCAATAGGTTAACGTCCAACTAAGACGTCCGTCTATTTTTTAACGAAATGGGAATGCTTTGTATGTAACAATTAGTCAAGGGACCAGTTTGTAACTTCTAATAGTCAAGGGACGCAAAAGATAAATGAAGCATAGTCGGGAGACCATTTATGTAGTTTACCATTTTTATTTGATTATGAAATGATTTTATTAGTGTTAAGTTTTGATAGAAATTAAAATATTTTGTAATAGTGTGATAAATTTTTAATTTGGTTTATAATTCATTGATTAACAAATTTGAACCCAACAAGTGTCCCAGTGGAAAAGAGGATGATATTCATCCTAGGAGACACAAGTTCAAATTGCTTTGTCTACAAGGTGAATGTCCATTGTAAAAGGGTTAAAAATATGTATGAACAGATACTACCTTATAATCACCTTAGACCATTCAAAAAATGTGTCAAAATTAAAGTATAATGAGTTCGGGTGTAAAATGAATAAAATATAAATAAATATGAACAAAATTTTTATGTTTGTTAAATAAATAATTGGACACAAACAAGTGTATATTTGGTTCTTTCACTTTCATGAACAAATTTGTTTATACACTTGTTTATATTATTTACTTGATTTTCTTTTACATTTTTATAAAGGTGATATTAGAGACTACATTATAAATTTTGGAGTTTAGATTGTAAAGTTTAAACAAATTTGTAACTTCTTATAGTCAAGGGACGCAAAAGATAATTGAAGCATAGTCGGGGACCATTTAGCTAGTTTACCCAACTTTTTTAACATCATGCCTAGTAAGAACTTAGAATTGAAAAAACAAATCAACTTAACTGAATCGAAAATGTTTGGTTTGATTATTTCGATTTTAACAGAAATAGTGGATTGGTTTAGACAATTTAAGATTATTGTTAATTTATTCGATCGATGATACCGAGTCGAGAGCTTTATTAAAAAGAAAATAAGCTAACTACTTTGGTATTTAAACTTGATAAGATTATACTTGCTTAGAAATATAATATAACTAAGTCTTAAACATGCATTTATACATCCAAATTGCCCCAAATTTCATACTTTTGCGTCCATATAGCCTCTTGTTTCCGGTTCTTTCCCCTAATTACTAATTCCTTGATCATTATTTACAACCTTTTTATACACAAAACCCTTAGCAATCCACATATAAACACACAAATTAGCCCCACTCAATCCTGCCATTACCCAATAAAAGTAATTCAAATTTGCACGGTTGAGATTATCTCCCAGCCATGCATTCCCGTGCCTTGAAGTAATGGCTTGAACCACTGAGATTATAGCTGTGTTCAGAAAGCTCCCAATTCCCGTTATACTTATGTATGCAGCTGCTCCCATGCTTCTCATTTCTTCCGGCATTTGGTCATAGAACAGTTCTTGTAGTCCGACGAGTGTCAAGGCTTCTCCGATTCCGTTGAGCAAGTATTGTGGAACTAACCACCATATGCTCATTGGGACTATGGCTTTTGGGGTGTCGAGTAGACCTTGCTTGCTCGCGGTGTTTATCCTAGCTGTCTCTACTAGGGCTGCAACAATCATGCTAAACATGGAAACGAATAGACCTGCACCGATTCTTTGTAGCATTGTGATTCCGCGGGGATGTCCGGTTATTTTTCGAGCGAAGGGGACAAAAATCTTATCATAAATCGGGACGACAATGAGGATTTCGAGGCCAACGAGGCTTTGGAGTGCCGCCGGAGGAACTTGGAAATTGGGACCTATTGATCTCAACATTGTGCTGCCTTGCTTGGTGTAATATGTTTGTAGTTGAGTTATCACGGCACTGAACATTAAGCAAGCAAGCCATATTGGGATGAGGCGAAGAACAAGCTTTACTTCTTCAACTTGGTTTAGTGAACATAGCCTCCATGGATCCTTGATATTGCTCAACAAATCCTTGTTGTCAATGATCATTGCCTTGTCCAAAAATCTGCTTTTCCAAAGAAAGATCGTAAACAAATCGAGTTTGAATAAATAAAATATTATATAAGTCACACTTATTGTGATTCAAATACAAACACTAGATCCGATTAATTTATATTCAATTTCGATACAATCCGATTTGGATAATAAAAAGTCAACAACTTGAACCTAAATGACTTGTATTGGAAAGGACTCAACCCTTAATTGACCAAACTTAAAGTGGCCCAAAAAAGTATAATTAATTAAAATATTTTAAATAACTGTTTCAACAAATATACAGGATATCTTTCTTGAGCTAAATAGTTTTAAGACTGTTATTTTATGTATTAACGTAAAAAAAAAATCTCACATAGCCAAGTTGCATGATTACTATATGTCCTATAAATATATTAAAAACACATAATTAAAATTTTAGTTTAGCCTTCAATTATATCACTGGGCCATTAAAATCGATGACGTGGACGGATATTGACGGTCCGCGTGCGATGATGTGGAGAAATTTTAACGGCCCAATAATATTATTAAGGGTAAAATACAAAAATAATGACTCAACTTTTTCCTCTCTCCTATTTTACTCACTCATCTTTAAATTGAGTCGATTTAATGACTCAACTTTTAACAATGGGTTTTTATCATCACCCAACCGTTATATTATAGATGCCGTTAATGATGTGGCGTTTTTTATTGATTTGGCCGCCACGTAAACACACACGTGTTAAAAAATAGAATAAATACAAAAGAAAAGGAATGAGTGGTGGGCCCCAGTTGGCTTCAGCCGTTCGGTTTGACTCACCACCCCAGCTCAGGTTTGTGGTTGCCTTCTTACACGAGGCGTCGTCCTCGGTAGGAGGCCCCGCTGCGCCGGATTTCGTTGGTTCATTAACATCGGTGGTGGAAGAAATACTTCCGGTCACCTTCTGAGTCATTTCAGTTCCTCCAGATTTGCTGCTGGTAACATCAGGGGATTTAGTTGTTTTGATTTTGAGCTCTGGAAGCAATGCAATCTTACTTTTATCATGGTTCACAATTGCTGATATTTTTTTGCTTTCTTGCACACCAGATACTTTTGTTTTCCGCGACATCACTGAAGAAACAAGTGGGCTGCTACTTGTTTTCGGTTCTGATAATCTCCTAATCCTCGCCATAGATACCTTTGTATCAGGAGTTACACCGTCAATGTCCTTCGGTTCAGGCAATGATGAAACTGACTGGCTTAATCTATTTCCATGTGATGGAGTTCCAGTGTTCAGTTTGCTTGGTTTAGAAGCTTTGTGAGAATCAGCTGATCCCACAGAAGCAGGCTTGATGGACCTTTGTAGCGGCGATGATGATCTAGGCTCACCATCAGTAAACTTCGACGCCTTATGAGAGCTCGGAGAAAGTTTTGATGGCAATTGTTTCCGGTTTTTTGTGGCCACCGATGACTGTGCCGGAACAGAACCGCATCTAGCAGCAATTCTCTTTTGTCTCTCCATCTTCAATGCTTCAAGTCGTTTAATTTCAGCCTCTTCTTGAAAAAGGGATCAAATATGAATCACTAATAAGGAAAAAAGAACTCATTTGATAAACCGCATGAGCTAGTTGCAAAGAGAGCTGAAGTATAATATCAATACATACTAGATCAAGGAGACATGCAGATAAAGAAAAACAGCCAAAAGGGTTTTTTCATGCACACCAGTTATCAAATTAGACAAACATGAATACCAATCTTCTGGACTCGGACAATCTCAATACAAACCTAATCAGTTCCTAAAACACACTGAAACAAACAATGGTTGTAATCAGCCAAGCAACAACTTCATTATACTCACTGTTGTGTCTATTTCAATTCTCAAATAATAGTTTTCCAACATGAACAATCCAACAGAACCAACTACAGAGAAATAAATTTAGCACAATACAAAGAGGAAATTGATGACAAACCAAACCCACAAATACCCGGAGTTTAAATGAGCGTGGAAATTGATATAAAGATCAAGAAACACAAAAAGCAAAAACCCAGATCAAAATGTCAATGTTTTGAAGAAAAGAAGAAAAAAGAGAGAATATTGATGAAGAAAAAGAAGACGATTTTACCTTGAAACAGAGTTGAGCGTTAAAGAAGAAGAGTCTGGTGGATTCGGCCTTTCTTTCGATGCCTGGGGCCCACCACTCATTCCTTTTTTTGTATTTATTCTATTTTTTAACACATACGTGTTTACATGGCGGCCAAATCAATAAAAAATGCCACATCATTAACGGCATCCATAATATAACGGTTGGGTGATGATAAAAACTCAATGTTAAAAGTTGAGTCATTAAATCGACTCAATTTAAAGATGAGTGAGTAAAATAGGAGAGAGACAAAAGTTGAGTCATTATTTTTGTATTTTACCCTATTATTAAAACCTAAACTAAATTTTAATGTTAAAATAGTATGGATTTTTAATACAATAAAATAAGTAATACTAAACTTAAAAGTTTAGTGTTATCTAATTTTCCTTTCTAATTAGGATTACATCAAAACACTTACTTGAATTGTTTGGTACGGGCCAATTTGTGCCTCCCACTTATTCTATCATCCTCATAACAAATTCCACTGTCACCGTGGGTTTTGCTCACGCGCCACTTCTTTACAGCGGCAACGAAGACCTGAGCCATTATGGTGAAGGGGCTCCCCGTCGGCCCCTGCTTTCGGTACCTCTTGATTCCGGTTAAAAACACTACCAGTGCCATTGCCAGTGATACTGATAACACCCCAAATCCTGCTGCCCAACTAACATTATCCTACACCACATCAAACATCACCAAAATGAAGTATTGGGATCGAATCATAGAAGGACTAAAACCTGAATTTGAGCTTTGAGGAGAATCATATGAACTCACCTGGAGATAAATGACAACAACAACGGCAGCCGAGGCTCCAGTAACGATCCCAACGCACCACCAGTTGAAGAATGAGCTTTTGGCAGCTTTTTCTTGGGGATTATTCTCGTCGAATTGATCGGCGGCGAAGGTTTGAACGCATGGCTTATGGCCACCTTCGCCGATGGCTAAAACGTAAAGCGCAGTGAAGAACATAGCTCTCCGATAATGCATAGGGATTACGGACACCGATAAGCTCAATAACACCATCCCCTGTAACAACAACACCAACAATTGTTGTTGTTGAGCAAACAAACATATCTAGAACCGCGATAAACGCAATGCAACCGAAAAAAGATAAAGTTACCGAGAGGTAGATCAAAGAGGAAGCTAGGATGGTCTTGAAGCGACCAAGGTACGAATCGGCGATGAACGCACCGAACAAAGGGAAGATGGCGGAGACCCCAACCCACGTGTTGACGTTCTTGACGGCGACGGTCATCGGTTCTCCGAGATTGTTCGTGAGGTATGTGATCAAGTTCCCAGCCAAACCATAGAAAGCAAATCGCTCGGCCATCTCGACAACTGCATGAATCAACGATGACAATTTCATCAAACACTTGTCCAACAAAAACAGGGAGAAAAGATTTGCTTACAGATGACAAAAACGGCGGCGTTCCAGCCTCCTTTAGAGGGCTTCTTTTGAGAAGAGAGCTCGTTGGAATTTGTATTGTCAATGTCAATGTCAATGGTGACCGGAGCAACTGAGCTACCCATCGAAAATCAGTCGGAGCAAAAGAAATTTGGCTAAACAACTCTATCAAAATGGTGGGACGTCCTTAAGGATGAATCCTCCGATTTATATAAGAATCATACGCTATCGACATGAACAACAAAATATGGGTACGTATTCTCTCTTTTTGCTTTTTGTTTTCTCATTTGCATTAACTTTTACTTTTGTTTACAATTTAGTTAATTTGTTTTCACTCAAATTTAACAACAAATTATAATCATCACATTTATTGTAGAACCTCTATAAATTAATAATGTTGGCACCACATGATTTTATTAATTTAAAGAGGTATTAATTAATCGATAAATTAATCATTTATTAATTTAAAGAGATTTTTTCCGATTCAAAGAACCTACATTATTAGCCTTGGGTACTGCAAAAAAATGGATATCAATCACCTACTAGATTACCCGGGTGAAAATGATACATGTTCAGATGTCCAAAGTTTAGAAGAAATTGTAGCTAGTGTTATTAAAAGTTGTATTGATGATGAAGATGATACAATGCTTTTGCAACCAATTACGTGGAAGGAAGCACTCATGGCGGCAACAACTCTTCACAATTTTTTGTTGCAGTATGAGAACACAACACCAGAATTTTTGGATGCAATAAGGAAAGTTAGAGATGAAATATAACTAGATTTAAATTTTAAGAAGAAGCAAACAACAATAGAATCAGATTTTACTAAGTTTTCCTAGTTATATTTATAATTTTATAAAATTATTAATTTATAATTGTGAAGGGATTATAAATTTATATAAGGGTCTTCTGGAAAATTATTATCTTATTAATTTATCGAAATCATTAATTTAGTTGAAAATATTATATAGTTAAAGGTTGTACTATTAGTCTTCATGATTGAATTGAGATCCACATTCAATTCCCTTTTAAACAAAATTGATAATACTGAAACTACATATAAAATAGTAGGCTATTCCACGCAGGTCCTCCAGCATCGCTGCAGCTACCTCCGTCGGGGGTTCTCGGAACGTCAAGACTCCAATTGGTGCTCCTCAGCAAAGACGAGCCACTCTATCGGCTACACTGTTGGCATTCGACTTATATGTCTGATCTCTATTGCAGCCTAGCCGGATAGTCTCTTTTGCCGTGTTTAGTTCTCATTTATTAAATCAGTCAATAACGACATTGTTGGGAAGGATAACTTTCTTAGGGCCGGATACACCATGGTGTATGGTGGGTCAAGTGACCCACCATTAAAAAATAGAATAAACTACATTGGTAATCACCAAGTTTTTAGGGTACTTTTACTTTGGTCACTAAAATTGAAAATTCTTCATTATAGTCAGCAAACTTTTAATTTAAAAAATAAGTCATTGCGTTGTAGTTCTTTTAACCCCGTTAAAAAATACTGATGTGACACGTTAAAGTCTTATTCCTAAAAAAAACTTATTTTTTTTCAAAGTTACAATTATTGATAAGGTCATAATTTCGATTGACGGAAAAGTCTTCGATCAACCCCAACAGTTAGAAAATTTTATTTTGCCAGAAGTTTAACATAGTTTAGTTTTACAGTTTTTTAAGTTCCAATTTCAAACATGTTGATACCAGATATAGATGTTTACACCCAAAACCACAAAATACAACCATAATATGTGAGGGTACTAGATAACATCTCAAACAGTCCTAAAACTTTAAAGTAGATTTAGAAGACAAACGGATAAGCTTTGCCTGAAAACACCCTCCAATCTCCACAACTTCATGCAACATATGCTGGATAATTATGAAGACAAGGGGTTGTCAGGGCAAAACTAATTCAGTCCAAGATACGTCTACTTGGATCTCTGCCTCATCTTCCCGCGCTTCCTCTTCAGTCTTCTCATGCGCTTCTTCTTCAACTTGGCTCACATCTTGATTAATATTGATGAAAACTAAAAATTTCAATTGAAATTGAAAAATTAATTTTTCGATCTATCATTATTAACTGTCAGATAAACTTCAAACCAAACTATATTAATTTTTTAGCCAAACGAATCATTCCCACCGTTAGAATTGATCGGCGAAGTCTCCGTTCATCATAATTTAATTTTGGAAGAAGACTTTAACATGTCATGTCAACATTTTTTAACGGCGGTGGTTGTAATGAAATTGGATTAAAAGTTTAATGATTATAATGAAAAATATTTCGATTTCAATGACCAAAGTGAAAGTGCCCTAAAAGTTTAGTAACTAACAGTGTAGTTTACTCTAAAAATACTAAGTATTTTTTTTTGTTTAAATAAAGGGTTAACTACTAGAATAGTCATTTATGTTTTCCCTCAGTGCATATTTGGTCACCGATTTTGAAAAACGACCAGTAAGGTCACTTACGTTTTCGGGACGTAAACTTTTGGTCACTCAGTCTTTTGTTGTCGTTAAACACTGACGGATTGTTGACCTGGCAACAAAAAAATAAGGGTAAATTACTGCAATGGCCATTAAAGTTTATCTCATGTACATTTTTCTCCCCAATTTTAAAAAATAAACATTATAGTCACTAATGAAAATATTTCTTTATAATTTCACCCTTGAATTTTTAAAAATTAATTTTCAACCCTAAAACTTTACAATCAATTAGTATAATAATATTAAAAAGGCTCCTATTTAATAACTAAACTTTCAAATTGCTCCTATTTTTTTCACTCTAGATTGTTTTTAATATTATTGTAACATGACATGTCATTTTTTATTATTGTTAAATTAAAAATAATTTTAAAATAAAATAAAATCATTTTTTATTATTATTAAATTTAAAGTATATATATTTTTAAAAAAATATTATTTCTTAAAATAATTTAGGTGTTTAAAGTATTTTTTTGTAAAAATAGGTGCCCAAATTTACCATAGTTACAATTTTAGGTGTCCGACTGTTAAATAAGTGTTAAAAAAATTATCAACCAATCGGTACTTGACACGTAACATTAATTTTATTAATTTTTAATGGAAAATATTTAAAACTTTCAAATTATTATAAAATCTCAAAATTTTACAAGCTTCACAAAACAGTCTCTAAATCCCTAAAAATTCCCAAACTTCCTTCGTCGATTGCCGCCGCTTCCGCCGCCAGTTGTCGTCGCTGAACGCACCCACTTGGTCGCCGGACCAAGGCGATCATTTTTCCCAACACATCATTGTCCGAAACGCCCAACAACGTGCAGCCAAACGTCAAACACGAAATTGACATTCGCGTTTGACGTTCGGCTGCACACCGTTGGGCGTTTCTGGCGACGCCTTGTTAGGGAAAATTGTCTCCTTTGCCCGACAACCAAGTGGGTGCGGTCAGCGTCGACAACTGGCGGCAGAAGCAGCGGCAGTCGACGACGAAAGTTTGGGAATTTTTAGGGATTTAAGGATTGTTTTGTGAAGCTTGTAAAATTTTGAGATTTTATAATAGTTTAAAAATTATGAGTATTTTCCATTAAAAATTTTATAAAATAAAATTAATGCCATGTGTCAAGCACCGATTGGTTTTTATCTTAGTAAAGGTTTTAACGAGGCACATTATCTTCATAGACATCTAAGGGGGAGTGTTATGAATATTTATCTATGTGGATATCTATCATGATAAGAACTTTATCAAGGAGATTTGAATTACTTTATCATTAGGAATATTATCTACATTAATTAGAGTTTAATGTATTATGTACTTCTTATGCCTATAAATAGATGATTTACTAAAGGCATTGTACACAAGTCTATAAGTTGAGAATAATACAAATCACTCTCTTTCTCTCATCATTGTGTTCTTTTATTCTTGTTCGTTGTTCTTCGTTATTTTATTCATAACAATTTCGATTTGTAAAAAATCCAAATCTTCAGATAAATTGCTTTATAGAGAATAATTATTTAATACAAATAAATCCAAAATCTTAGGGATGGAGTTGAGAAGTCAGTTGTAAAATTACTACTTTTAAACAAACTTGAATGAGAAGCCAGTTCACGAAATATATGTTCGAATACATATACGATATTAATGATTTATTTCTGAATTTATTCAGATACAATATTAATGACCTTAATTTCAAAATATATTATTTCAATTATTCTCTCATGTGAAAATCCTATAAATGTCGTGTTAAACTACTAAGTTGAACACAAGTTAACTTTTTCTTCTCATATAGTTTTGGTGATAGACAAAGGCAGGGTTACAAATCGTGATTTTTGAAATAGTGTTATTATTGTTGATCATCTAGTTGTTGTATCTTGGGAGACAGAGGACCGACGATCTCAAGCACCACGGGAGTGGTTGAAATTTTGTCGAAAGAAAACTGTGTAGCTACAGGCCTAAACTCGTTCCAATTGTTTTCTATCTGCGTTCAAGTGTTTATTTAAAAAGAGTTTTTTTTTTCGTCTTGAATTGTTACACTTGTAACATAGTTGACTAACATTGCACATGTCTTCCTGAACGATAAACAGCTTGCAATGACGTGACAAACCTACATGACATTTACCGTTAGTTGATTAAATTTTTCATCCACTGATGAGACATAGAAACATTGAAGATTAAAGTGTTAGCAACAGTGCCCTAGCCTATTGTATGAACAAGATATTTTGATTATTGGATTTATTCTTCAATAGTTGTGACATTAAATCCTTAGACCTGAAATTACTACGATTCTCAACATGATGATTATTATATTTTGACATAGTCAAACATCGTTTTTAATCGGACGATTATAAAAGTTATGCTTGAACATGATAAGGAATCATGGAGTGAGATGTGAGTGATTAAGATGGAATTTATCCCTCTTAACATAAGAGAGATATCTCTGGCCCCCTCGATGATTGAGACTTAGAAATACGCCTTGCTCAAATGAGTTGATGTAGATCAACGCCATTTGTTTATTCGGCTTATTTGGGCATCGAGAAACTAAAGATAGAACGATATTAGATTAACATTTTTCATGCCTTATATTCTATCAAGATATCGTGACATAAAAGAATTAAGACATAAACTGAATTAAGGTTGTCTTGGATTATGAGCTTTTCATTTAACTTGGGTAGTCAAAATGTCTTGCTAGAGGCCATTTATGATTTGTAGAATCAAATGTGATTTATTTACTGCCAATGTTAATTAAACCTGTAGACACACTAAGAATGAATAAGAATGGTTGAGGTTATACTCTTAATAATAATTTAAGATAATGATATTATTTAAAATTATAAGAGATTATTTAATCGAATTTATAGAAGTTAAATTCATGTTCTTGTGAAAGAATACTTGTACACCCAAATTGCCCCAAATATGGACCACAATGACTATTGTGTCAAACGTAAGGCCAAGGAAGAACTTAGAATTGAGAAAACAAATCAACCGAACTCAATTATAAGGTTTGGTTTGATTATTTCGGTTTTAACACAAATAATTGACCGATTTAGACAATTTTAAGATTATTATTAATTTATTCGATCCATCATACCATGTCGAGAGATTTATTAAAAATAAAAGGGTAAACTACTTGGGTGGCCACCCAAGTATTGAGTCTGGCCTATTTTGACCACCGAACTACAAAATACAAAATTTGACCACTCAATTTTTTAATTGGACCTATTTTGACCACCAACAATTAAAATCTAATGGTGAGGTGACGTGGCAGTTAAAGTAAATTTGTATAATTACACATTTGGTCCATGTTTGTTACATATTATATCAATTTGATCATAATTTTAATTTAATAAAATTAATCAACCAATCGGATGAATTTATTATTATTTTTTATTTAATTTATTTCATATATTTATTTTCCTCCAATTCAGTGGTGATGTCACCACTTGGTTAAAGGAAATTTAAGAGTTAGGAGTGTGCTTGGCGTGGGTTGAACTTGGAATCTCCAAGGTAAAAAACTTAATCTATTACCGCTGCACCAACCTATTCATTCTAATACAAATTGCACCTTATATATATATATGATCCTCTTCTTCAACTCAAAAAGCATCTGAATGATGGCACATACGCTTTTTTTCCATGTTACTTCCTGTAACCCCCTAGTCCCGCCTATGCGTTAATACGGATCTTAGGAAGTTACATTAGGGTCACCGGAGCGACCCACGTTAAAATTTCAAATAAACAATTTACTAAACCATTAAAAATCGTAAATCAAGTTTTGAATTAAAATACAATTTTAGAAAACATTCAATGAAACAAAACTGTAATAAAAGTTGATAATACAAGTATCATACTCGACTATAAAACAACACGTGACATACATGCCCCCTAATTACACAGGTGATGTACTCTGCAAGCAAAGCCGAAGAAACTTTCATACTGACGTTAATAGCTGCAACATGGTAGATCTTTTAACATGTGATGGTAAAAACAACGTAAGCTTCGAAAAGCTCAGTAATACAAACTACTAGTAGATGCTAAAGGTACAAGTAGGTATATGGCAACTTAACATTGTCATGAAGAATTGGGCAACGGTAAGCTCAATTTATGATTCGATAATTCAGTGGAGCATTATTAGGAGGTCACAGAGATGTTCTTTATTTGATCACCTGAACCTTAAGAGGTGAGTCTAAAGCCAGAGATTCAAAAGAGATTTAGATTTCAAAAGTTGAATCAAGGAGTTCAGAGTGGTCCATTAAGCGCGAATTGTAAGTTTACTGAGAGTTCAACATTGATACATTAATTTAGTAGGGTATGTTTCAGAAGAGGTCAGAAAGTTTTATTGATTTACTTAACTACCCTCCAACTGAATCTCCAAAATGCAATTCCTCCTGAACTGCATACAGAAGGTCTTACCCTAGGCTTGAGGCGTAGGAGCCTACCTAAGGGAATGCCTTAGGTCCAGAAAGACTTACCTTAGGCCCGTTGGGCATAGGAGCTTAGGTCCAGAAGGGCTTACCAGCACTGAGCCTATAGGTCTTCATTTATATCCCAGATAATATACCACAAATGAAATTTAGTTTATATTCAGAAGACAGTAATATCAGAAAACATATATCATATATATTTTTATATCAGAAGACATATATCAGATTTATTTTTGTATCAAAAGGAAGATATCAGATATATTTCTGTATCATAGGACAAAAGCCAAGAGTTGAGCTTTCATTACGGGTAATTGAGTCATACTTTTAATTTAGAGCAAATAGTCTTAGTTTAAAGTAGAGTGTATTCACGGACATATGGTACACACTTTATGGTTCAATATATTTCTCAGAGACACTTGATAATTATCATAAAAGGAGCATAGTACGTTTGACAATTTTAGACTGATTTCAGAACGAGGTCCCTAAGTGAGAGAGCTCGGTACTAACAGTTCAAACAAACATTCGGAAGTTGACACATTGAGAACATTGAGATTTCAGATGTATCTAGAGTGATCCAATCATTTAAGCTTACAAGGGCATTCTGGTCATTTTGACCTTCAGGAGTAATTTGGTAATTAGACTATCGGGTAATAGCAGTGATGTTTGGGGTTCAGAAGTTCTGGTTACTTATTAGGTTTCCAAGTCCCTTTGAACTAATCGTAAACCATCGCACAAGGTTTATTGTTTAACCGGATCAGTACACCACAAGTACTCACTTCTCAGAACTGACTACATTGTATAACAAAAACTCGTCTTCGCCAAGCAACCATTGAACATGCAACAAGAAATCGAACGGGTATTCAAATGGTATATCCCAAGTAATCGAGCAGGTGTAATGCATCTAAACTCGATCCATAGCATCGAATACACACGAGAACATGTTGCTCTTACCATTGACCTAGGTACTTTCTCCATTAACTTGAACATGCCTTTATATGGTATTCTTCCAACATCGCAAAAGTTCCCGAAACGACCAACCAACAAGGGTCGTGTATTACCACTTTCAGAGCTATAGCCTTTACTTGGCTTTATTGATACTTCTCATTCCATGTCTTAGAGGTATTTTTAGTCACCTTGATGTCCAAAGGTGTTTCAATTATTCCGAGCCTTTCGGTTCTCCCAACTATTCCTTTACTTCATATCTCGATGGTATATCCATCATTTTGATTAATTTGGCAATTGGTGCCGAGGATATATTATTCTTTTTGGTCATTATGGATATTCTGATCAGTTCAGCATTCTCAGTATTTCCAAACATTTAGCCATTTCAATCAGTTTATCAATTTACGCAACTTTGACTAATTCAAACATACAAATATTTTCTCGCAAATGTCTTCAGAAATTTCTTCAATTTCAAATATAATGTGTGCAATTTACAATCTCAAAGGTGAAGCCTCGTTACTATAACTTCCCAAGCCAATTTCAAGATTTTTCAGAAGAATCAGTTGATATACTGGATCTAGTGTAGATTCTCAGACCACTTTCATTGATAGTATTTTAGTCATATTCATACATCAAGGGAATTTTTGTAATTCATTAGCCAACATAATCAGGTTTGGAGATCAACTATTTTTATTAATCGCTTACTGAACTCGAAAGTCCTTTCGATTTATCAAACCTCTTATTGGAATATATACCTTGGCCATTAATATTCTCATTTCTTAATTGATCGACATTAGCAGAATTAATCATATGCTCAATCATAGTCGTGTAAGCATTAACCATATACCAACAAGTTTTGAAAGCATGCAGAATGTAGTAATGTATTACCTTGAATCCTTGCTATATCGGTCGACCCTCGAATGACGTTCAAACACTCTTGAACCCGAATTTGACATCCTTCAACATCTCGTATTCAAGAAACTAAGAACATCTTCAATTACACAAATTCCAAGATCATACCTTATTCACAAGGCTCTTAACTGGATAAATAAATACATATACAAGTTCGGGTTCAAGGTAAAATTTGGAGGTTTCGAGTTAGAATTTTGCGAAACGGGCTTCAAAAACGGACTCGTGATGTCGAAAACATAAGATAGGGCTTTTTAGAAAATTTTGACTTTTTGGTCAAAGTCAACGCTGACGTCAGCAGGTTAACGCTGACATCAGCAATCAACAGGCAGAGGTCAACTGAGTTGACTCGGCTGACTCACAGAACTGACTTGGGCTGAGTTGACTCTGCAGACGGGTTAGGTTCGGATACGAGTCATGTTATCGGGTTTAGATCAGACGGGTTAGGCACGAGTTCGAGTTTGTGCTCAGACCGGGTTGGGCTCGAACCAGGTTAAACTGGTTCAGACTGGGTTGTGTAGACTGGGCTGACCGGTTCAACGGGTCTAGTCAGTTTAGACGGTTTGGACCCGGTTCACTTACCAAAAACTTCAAACTCGCCAGCTGATCGCCGGAGCAGTCGCCGGAGCACCCTTCTGTGTCGATTCTGCCGAAAAACATGAGATCATCAATAATGCAAAACAACCACAACATTTGCATCTCAAAAATAGGTCGA
This sequence comes from Hibiscus trionum, assembly GCA_030270665.1. NCBI lineage: Eukaryota > Viridiplantae > Streptophyta > Magnoliopsida > Malvales > Malvaceae > Hibiscus > Hibiscus trionum. The sequence goes on along the minus strand of BSYR01000017.1, from coordinate 44,920,138 downwards.
AAACGCGTCATTTATACCTAAAATGCAAAAGAAAGGTCGGAGAACACGAAACTCCGTTGAGGCCTTAGACGGTGATGAAACAACGACTGGTCAATGAGGCTTTGCTCGTTTCGGCACGGCGAACGCGATAGCGGTGAGAGCACACCGGACGAACAACAAATGATGATCAAATCGACAATAAAATCGAACGGGGAAGCAAGGGTTTAACAGCGCGAGTGGGACGGTAGGCTAGGAGTGGGGTACGACGGCGAGCGCAAAGAAGGCAACGGTGCATGCCGCGAACGACCGGAGAAAGAGATTGGAGCGGCGTTCGATTTAGGTAGTTGAAGAGTTTAGGGAGATAGTTTTAGATCTAGAAAATTCTTTCCATATTCGAAATGAGCAGACATGTGGGTAGTTGAACGGTTCCAACTTTTATTTATTTTTAGTATATCTAAACAAATAACTTAAGAGAAAACTAAGGTAGACTATAACTAGAAATTACCTTAGCTCAAATGGCTAGGTCACGTTTTCTCCACTCAAAGGGTCATGGGTTTAAATCCCACTAATTGCACTTCTATCATTCATTTTTTTATTTTCATTGGGATGTTACACTTCCACTCTTCCTTGCTTATTGTTTGTATATATTCTCCCTTACAAATTCTATTCCCATCGCAAACAAAATGGCTTACATGTTTTGTGCTCTCATTGTAGCTGCTCTCGCCTCTCAACTGGCCATTACAAATGCACATACACCAGCTGCCTCACCTTCCACTACCCCTACCACCACCACTACTCCACCTTCAACAGCAACACCTCCTCTTTCAACATCACCACCTTCGTCAACAGCAACACCTTCTTTTTAACCTTCACCACCCCCTACAACATCAACGCCTCTACCTACCACCACACCAACCGCACTAGCGCAACCACCTGTCAGGGGCGTATGTATGTAGGTACATGAATCACCATTAATTTTTGGGGTAAACTACAACGGAGGTCACTCAATTATGGGAAATGTTATATTTGGGTTATTCAATTTTTAAAAGTTACATTTGAGTCGCTCAAAGATGGGTAATGTTACATTTGAGTCACTCAAATATGGGTAAGGTTACATTTGAGTCACTCAAATATGGGTAAGCTTACATTTCGGTCACTCAATTATGGGTAAGATTACATTTGGGTCACCCTTCATACTTAAAAAAAATTACTGCTACAAAAATTACATTTGGGGTCAATCCTCAAATGCTTGAACTTTTGATAAACTTTGTCTTTGAAACTCGAAAAAACTTCCACGATATCACACTTATCTCTTTAAATGTTTTATTTGACAAGAAAAATGGTTGATCCTTAATTGCTCTACTCGTCCCTTTATCAATTCAAATTTCTTGTTACTTTTATCAAATTGGGGGTTGTTATTATTTTTTTAATTCTTTTTTTTCAATTAGAGGGATTTCTTTAACAAAATGCATTTCTTATGCTTATCTAGTCTGTTGTAGTCAAATTGATTGTCTGGAGAAATTTGAAGCCTTAAACCTTTAAATAAGGTAAATATGTAAACCACAAAACTTAAATTTTTGGATCCGCCCTTGCCACATGTAATCAACCACCTCCTAAAGTTGCACCAGCTACAAGCCCAATCGTCCCACCTCCTCAAACACCACCCCCACACAAACTCCTCCAACCACAGCTCCAGCTCAACCACCAGCAGTCCTACCCCCACCAGTATCATCTCCAGCACCAACAAAGGTTTCACTAGCACCAGTATCTGCACTTATTTTGCCACCAGCTCCCCACAAGCACAAGCACAAGCATAGGCACAGACACATGAGGCATCATGCACCAGCTCCTACACCATCAGTTCCGAGTCCCCCGACACCTACTACAGTTCCAACTACATATGACACAACATCAGCACTATCACCAAGTCTCAATTTGGTTATGCTTTCTATCCATAAATAAAATTAATGGATGAATTGAGGATGTTTACAACATACGAATCTGATCTTATTATTTGTTTCTAGGAATTTATGAAATGAGGGGATGAATATGATTATTTTGCAATTGTTTGTCATACATTTTGCTTGAATTTCTCTATCGCATAACAATATGAATATATATAAAAGGAGCGAATATATATAAAAGGGTGCAATTTGTATCAATATGAATAGTTTGGTGTAGTGGTAATGGATTAATGGCTTTGGATTTTAACCTAGTAGATCCTAGGTTCAACCCACTCCAAGCACACTACTATCTCTTTAATTTTCCATTAACCAGGAGGTCACAGAGAAAACCAAATAAATTAAAAATAAGAATAAATTCATCCAATTAGGTGATGACACATGTCGTCATCTGATTGGTTGATTAATTTTATTTAATTAAATTAAAGTTATGACCAAATTGATATATTATGTAACTAAAAGGGACCAAATGTATAATTATACAAATTTACTTTAACTGTCACGTCACCTCTCCGTTAAATTTTAACAACTGATGATCAAAATAGATCCAATTAAATAGTTAGGTGGTCAAATTTTGAATTTTGTAGTTCGGTGATCAAAATAGGTCAGACTCAATAGTTGGGTGGTCACCCAAATAGTTTACCCAAAATAAAATAAGTGAATTATTTTGGTATTTAAACATGATAAGATTATACTACCTTAGAAATATATATAAATAAGTCTTAAACATGCATTTATACATCCAAATTACCCCAAATTTCATAATTTTGCCTCCATATAGCCTCTTATTTCTAGTTCTTTCCACTAATTACTATTTCCTTGATCGTTATTTACAACCTTTTTATACACAAAACCCTTAGCAATCCACATATAAACACACAAATTAGCCCCACTCAATCCTTCCATTACCCAATAAAAGTAATTCAGATTTGTACGGTTCAGATTATTTCCCAGCCATGCATTCCCATGCATTCTCAAATTAAGGTATATACATATGGCAATTGCATAATATCATGGGAAGGCAGTGGCAGAGCAGGCAGCCTAGGAAACAGCCAAGGAACCTTAAGTCGATATTAATTCATTAGTATTTGGAGAAACGACTTAAGATGAGCCTCTTCAAACTTTTTATTTGCTACAAATTCTCAGATATTTTCTGTAGATGAATGAGTTGTTTTGCAGTGATGATGATCGGAAGAGGAGGAGGGAAATGAGGATGAATGGGAGATTAGGTTGTTGGTGGTAAAGATTATTTGTTGGACACCTAATGTGTAATTTACCCTTTTTATTTAAGTCATACTTTTTTTTGTTGATAAATTTCACATGGCACGTTCTGATTGGCCCATAATTTTTTGAACGGAGGTTAACGGAGGGGCCTAATAAGGTAACGATTTTTAGTTCAGGGGGTAAAACGTCCTAAAAAATACTTTAGGGGGCAGTTCGATATTTTGTGTATACTTTAGGGGCCAAACATGCCTTTAAGCCTAAAGAAAATAAATAAAAGCTTTAAAAATAAGAACGAAAGAAAAGGAAATTTTATAGAACTTTTAAAAGCTAGAACATACTAAGAATGAGAGACGATTTTCTAGCTTACCCCAATAGGGTATTTATAGTATTCTGAAAATCCCAAAAAATAAACTAAAAAGATAGATCTTAAAAATATTCAAATTAATTCCTAAAAACAAAAGATAATTCTAAGTTTGAAATTTAAAACGCAGTTGATCTTCTTATCTGTCCTTGCTGATCACACCTTCTGAAAGCTACTGACTGGATCTTCTAGAAGTTGCTGACTGGATGCCACGCCAGACTTCATGCCCAGATTCATGCCCACTAGCCCAGCCTTGATTCCAGAAAATAAAACTGCAGATTTTTGCCTTTTGATGTTGTATTCTGGAATTCAAAGTCCTGCGTAGAAATGAATAAAACAACCAAAATCAGCAATAATAAAGATTTAACATAGAGTAATTATCGGAAAAATAATAACGAAATAAAACATTCTTCACTAATTCTTATGGATCCAAAGTCATTTGGGTACCAAAAATTTCTTGATTGTCTTATTTTAGGTGTGATGGAGAAAGATCAACAAAGTACAACATTAAGGAGGATCTTTGAAAAAGGAAGGCTTCACATCCTCCATTTGGTTCAAGTGGTAAATTTAGTTGAATTTAGTTGCCTTCTATTTGATTTATTTATTTTAATTCAACTAAGATTAATCATGAATTGTTGGACTAACAATTTGTTTGATGCTTGAGTAAGGGGGGCCATTTTAAACAAAAACCTTATTTTTGTCAAATCTTTTAACTCTCAGTTGTTATGGACTTAAAAGCCTTCAAACTTTGTTTGAACCATTTTTGATATAACAAAAAGGGGGAGAATATTTTGAAATTTTGATTTTTCAATTGAATAAGGGGGAGCTTTAGTTTATTTTGAATCTTAATTATTTTATTCAAAAATTATTTTACTAAGGGGGAGAATCCCAAACACAAATTTTCAAATTGGTTTTATTATATCAAAAAGGGGGAGATTGTTAGGATATTCGTTTTGATATAATAATTGAAAAATTATTTTGGACTAAATTGAAAAGTATTCAAAAATGATTTTAAGTCCAAACAACTTGAAAATATATTTGAGGAGTTTTCAAAAAGGTTTTGAAGTGTTCTAAAAATGTTTTAAAGTAGCCAAACCAAAGATTTCAGCGTGACCGTATCGATACAGTATACCTCGTTTCGATACGCCTTAGGGTTTTAGCTATAGTCAATTTGAAACTGCCAAAACTCGTAACGATACAGGCCTTGGCCATATTAATACGGATCGTGGTCATTTCGATACGATGTATAGCGTTTCGATACGCCTACATGGCAAAAGCCTCAACGGCTCAAAACCCCTAACGACTATTTCCCGACGGTTATTTGAATTGCAGGCCGTACCGAAACGGTATAGTGGCGTACCGATACGGGCGTACCGAATCGCCTTCGAGCGTTTCGATACGAGATGCTGCATAAAGCTCAACGGCTAGTTTTGAAGAAGGGCGTCATACCGATACGTCTACCCGCATATCGATACGAGAAGCTCCATAACTGCATTTATTGCGGGAAATAAAAACCCCGATGGTCTTTAATGGCTAGGGACTAAATTGGGAGTATATAAGGAAACTTCAAGCATCTATGGAAGACTAATGATTCATTGTCAACAACATTATGATGCAAAATTGTCTTAGTGCTTATATTTTCATTCCTTGTATAGACAAACACTTGTGAGCTCAAATTGTAAGTGTATGCTCAAGTGTTCTAGGATTTAGGTGAGTGTTTAGTGTGCAAAAATCAACCTTTAGAGAGAGATTTCTGTTTGCTAAGTTTTCTTTTGTTTGAGGGAGTTCCCAAAGCTCGGCTTGTGAGCGTTGGATGCTACACTTGGGTTGTGAGTCTAGGTTGTAAAAGGTTGCCTCCTAAGCCTAGAAAAGGGGAAGGATTCTTAGTGAATTAGTGAAACCCTTGGTGAGGAACTAAGGTAGTGGATGTAGTCTTTGTTTACAAAGTCGAACCACTCTAAATCTTGTGTCATATTTTTCTATCTATTTGCTTCCACCACAAACACCCAAAATACATCTTCTCCACCACTTGGCAAGTATTTCAGTTGTGATTATCGGGCTCTACAGATTGGTATGAAGTTTGATAGATATTCATTGGATGAATATGTGAATGAGACTCAAATCAAATTTATATATGTATTTGTTGAGAAAAAATATTAGGACCGACTCGTTTTGAGATTAATACATGGATTAAAGTTATATATTAATCTTCAACAGTTGTGACATTAAATCCTTAGACCTAAAATTACTACGGTTCTCAACATGATGATTATTATGTTTTGACATAGTCAAACATTGTTTATAATCGGACGATTATAAAGGTTATGCATGAACATGGTAATGAATCATGCAGTGAGATGTGAGCGATTAAGATGAAATTTATCCCTCTTAACATAAGAGAGATATCTCTGGGCCCCTCGATGATTTGGACTGAGGAATGAATGGATGTGCTCAAATGAGTTGATAGAGATCAATGTTATTTTTTTAGTCATCTCAATTAGGCATCGAGAAACTAAAGATAGAACGATATAAGGTTAACATTTTAAATGCCTTATATTCTATCAAGATATCGTGAGATAAAAGGATTATGAGATAAACTAAATTAATGTTGTCTCGAATTATGAGCTTTTCATTTAACTTGGGTAGTTATAATGTTTTGCTAGAGGCCACTAATGATTTGTAGGATAAAATGGGATTTATCTACTATCAACGTTAATTGAACCTACAGGGTCACACACTAAGAATAGATAAGAATGGTTGTGGTTATTACGCTTAATAATAATTTAAGATAATGAGATTATTTTAAATTATAAGAGATTATTTATTCGAATTTAAAGAACTTAAATACGTGTTCTTGTGAAAGAATATTTGTACAACTAAATTGCCCCAAATATGGACCACAACAACTATCCTGTCAAACGTAAGGAACATTTTTGGGTAAAATACATGAATAGTCCGACGACTATGCTCCAATTATCTTTTGCGTCCCTTGACTATCAGAAGTTACAAACTGGTCCCTTAACTAATCGTTACATACAAAGCAGTCTTATTCTGTTGGAAAATAGACGGACATCTTAGCTGGACGTTAACCTGCTGAGTAGGATACCAACGTGACATCCATATTAATACGGTGTGTTTTGAATATACTTACATCGCCTCTATCAACATTCCCATTCCCTAAAACTCGTGAATTTGCATACCCCCATTAAACCTACTTTTTTCGGCCTCAATTTTTTAACTAAACCCCTATCCTCCTCAAATTCAATAGCTAACTTCCTTTTCAAAACCATAACCTTATTCTTCGATAAAACATTCAAGTTAATATTAATAAGGTTATCATGTTTTACATACCCAGATGTTGCAATCCCATTGGTAGCATTTTTCGCGCCCTGCTGCAACCGATTATGACTAGACGAATCATCCGACGCCACGACATCGAAGGGTTGGAGTGGCAGTTGATGCTAAGAATTGTTATCGTCAGCTGTAGTAGTGGTGGCTAGAGTTTGCTGAGAAGATTATGGAGGAACGTAGGTGGATTTGTTGTGGATTTTCCTAGTATAAACCTTGTTTCTCTTTGATTCTTTACATTCAATTTTCCTTGTAGCCATTCATATAAGTAACATGGTCAAACTTCTATAAATAAAAAAGAGGGGAAACCCCTAACTAAGAAATACCTAGATAGGTTAGAGCGTTAAGAAAGGGGCTTTTTCAAGGAAAGGTTTAAGCTTTACGTGGGATAAAAAAGGGTAATTTGATCATTAGGGTTTGGCTACCATTATTCCATAATGTTATGAGATTTAAGCTTGAGTCCATCTTTCAGATTTTCTTTCTTTATTCCTCTGAGAAATATGAAGATGAGGTCTAAAAGAAGAAGAAGATGGGTTTGTGGCATTTGGTCCTCTGATTAGGGTTTTAAAGGGAATTTTTTCTATTTTATATTTATTGACCTTTAATGACATGGAAATATAATGTAATGAAAAATAATTTCATCTAAACCCAGTCAACAGGTTAACGTCCAACTAAGACGTCCATCTATTTTTTTAACGAAATGAGACTTCTTTGTATGTAACAATTAGTCAAGGGACCAGTTTGTAACTTCTAATAGTCAAGGGACGCAAAGGATAATTGAGGCATAGTCGGGAGACCATTTATGTAGTTTACTATTTTTATTTGATTATGAAATGATTTTATTAGTGTTAAGTTTTGATAGAAATTAAAATATTTTGTAATAGTGTGATAAAATTTTTAATTTGGTTTATAATTCATTGATTAACAAATTTGAACCCAACAAGTGTCCTAGTGGAAAAGCGGATGATATTCATCCTAGGAGACACGAGTTCAAATTGCTTTGCCTACAAGGTGTATGTCCGTTGTAAAATGGTTAAAAATATGTATGAACAGATACTACCTTGTAATCAACTTTAGACCATTCAAAAAAATGTGTCAAAATTAAAGTATAATGAGTTCGGGTGTAAAATGAATAAAATATAAATAAATATGAACAAAATTGTTATGTTTGTTAAATAAATAATTGAACACAAACAAATGTATATTTGGTTCTTTTACTTTCATGAACAAATTTGTTTATACACTTGTTTATATTATTTACTTGATTTTCTTTTACATTTTTGATAAAAGTTATATTAGAGACTACATTATAAATTTTGGAGTTTAGATTGTAAAGTTTGAAGAACTGAGGACTAGTGGCATACTTTCACCATTCCTTCAAACATAAATAAATGAAAATGAATATGTTATTTAAAATTTGAATGAATACAAACAAAACGAACAAAGAATTATTTGTTCAAGTTCTATTCATTTGCCCTCCTAAATTAATGAGCATAACTCATTGAATTTTTTATTTGATGGAAAATGATTTTACTTCATATTATTATTATTCCACGATGTTATGAGATTTAAGCTAGATTCTATCTTTTAGATTTTCTTTCTTTTTTCATCTGAGAAATATGAAGATGAAGTCTAAAAGAAGTAGAAGAAGAGTTTGTGGCATTTGGTCCTCTGATTAAGGTTTTAAAAGGGAATTTTTTTTTCTATTTTATTTTCATGGACCTTTAATGACATAGAAAGGTAGTGTAATAAAAAAATAATTTCATCTAAACCCAGTCAACAGGTTAACGTCCAACTAAGACGCTCGTTTATTTTTTAACAAAATGGGACTACTTTTTATGTAACGATTAGTTAAGGGACCAGTTTGTAACTTCTTATCGTCAAGGGACGCAAAAGATAATTGGAGCATAGTCGGGGACCATTTAGATAGTTTACCCAACTTTTTTTAACATCATGCCTAGTAAGAACTTAGAATTAAAAAAAACAAATAAACTTAATTGAATCGAAAATGTTTGGTTTGATTATTTTGATTTTAACAGAAATAGTGGATCGGTTTAGACAATTTAAGATTATTGTTAATTTATTCGATCGATGATACCGAGTCGAGAGCTTTATGAAAAAGAAAATAAGCTAACTACTTTGGTATTTAAACTTGATAAGATTATACTTGCTTAGAAATATAATATAACTAAGTCTTAAACATGCATTTATACATCCAAATTGCCCCAAATTTCATACTTTTGCCTCCATATAGCCTCTTGTTTCCGGTTCTTTCCCCTAATTACTAATTCCTTGATCGTTATTTACAACCTTTTTATACACAAAACCCTTAGCAATCCACATATAAACACACAAATTAGCCCCACTCAATCCTGCCATTACCCAATAAAAGTAATTCAAATTTGCACGGTTGAGATTATCTCCCAGCCATGCATTCCCGTGCCTTGAAGTAATGGCTTGAACCACTGAGATTATAGCTGTGTTCAGAAAGCTCCCAACTCCCGTTATACTTATGTATGCAGCTGCTCCCATGCTTCTCATTTCTTCCGGCATTTGGTCGTAGAACAGTTCTTGTAGTCCGACGAGTGTCAAGGCTTCTCCGATTCCGTTGAGCAAGTATTGTGGAACTAACCACCATATGCTCATTGGGACTATGGCTTTTGGGGTGTCGAGTAGACCTTGCTTGCTCGCGGTGTTTATCCTAGCTGTCTCTACTAGGGCTGCAACAATCATGCTAAACATGGAAACGAATAGACCTGCACCGATTCTTTGTAGCATTGTGATTCCGCGGGGATGTCCGGTTATTTTTCGAGCGAAGGGGACAAAAATCTTATCATAAATCGGGACGACAATGAGGATTTCGAGGCCAACGAGGCTTTGGAGTGCCGCCGGAGGAACTTGGAAATTGGGACCTATTGATCTCAACATTGTGCTGCCTTGCTTGGTGTAAAATGTTTGTAGTTGAGTTATCACGGCACTGAACATTAAGCAAGCAAGCCATATTGGGATGAGGCGAAGAACAAGCTTTACTTCTTCAACTTGGTTTAATGAACATAGCCTCCATGGATCCTTGATATTGCTCAACAAATCCTTGTTGTCAATGATCATTGCCTTGTCCAAAAATCTGCATTTCCAAAGAAAGATCGTAAATAAATCGAGTTTGAATAAATAAAATATTATATAAGTCACACTTATTGTGATTCAAATACAAAAACTCGATCAGATTAATCTAAATTCAATTCCAATACAATCCGATTTGGATATTAAAAATCAACAACTTGAACTAAATGACTTGAATTGGAAACGACTCAAGCCTGAATTGACCAAAACTTAAAGTGGCTAAACAAGTATAATTAATTAAAACATTTTAAATAATTGTTTAAACAAGTATACAGGATTACTATATGTCCTATAAATATATTAAAAACATATAATTAAAATTTTAGTTTAGGCTTCAATTATATCACTGGGTCATTAGAATTGATGACGTGGATGGATATTAACAGGTCTGCGTGCAATGACGTGGAGAAATTTTAACGGCCCAATAATATAATTAAAACCTAAACTAAATTTGAGTGTTATAATAGTATCGATTTTTAATACAATAAAATAAGTAATACTAAACTTAAAGTGTAGTGTTATCTAATTTTCCATTCTAATTAGGAATATATCAAAACACTTACTTGAATTGTTTGGTACGGGCCAATTTGTGCCTCCCACTTATTCTATCATCCTCGTAACAAATTCCACTGTCACCGTGGGTTTTGCTCACGCGCCACTTCTTTACAGCGGCAACGAAGACCTGAGCCATTGTGGTGAAGGGGCTCCCTGTCGGCCCCTGCTTTCGGTACCTCTTGATTCCGGTTAAAAACACTACCAATGCCACTGCCAGTGATACTGATAACACCCCAAATCCTGCTGCCCAACTAACATTATCCTACACCACATCAAACATCACCAAAATGAAGTATTGGGATCGAATCATAGAAGGACTAAAACCTGAATTTGAGCTTTGAGGAGAATCATATGAACTCACCTGGAGATAAATGACAACAACAACGGCAGCCGAGGCTCCAGTAACGATCCCAACGTACCACCAGTTGAAGAATGAGCTTTTGGCAGCTTTTTCTTGGGGATTATTCTCGTCGAATTGATCGGCGGCGATGGTCTGAACGCATGGCTTATGGCCACCTTCGCCGATGGCTAAAACGTAAAGCGCAGTGAAGAACACAGCTCTCCGATAATGCATAGGGATTACGGACACCGATAAGCTCAATAACACCATCCCCTGTAACAACAACACCAACAATTGTTGTTGTTGAGCAAACAAACATATCTAGAACCGCGATAAACGCAATGCAACCGAAAAAAGATAAAGTTACCGAGAGGTAGATCAAAGAGGAAGCTAGGATGGTCTTGAAGCGACCAAGGTACGAATCGGCGAAGAACGCACCGAACAAAGGGAAGATGGCGGAGACCCCAACCCACGTGTTGACGTTCTTGACGGCGACGGTCATCGGTTCGCCGAGATTGTTCGTGAGGTATGTGATCAGGTTCCCAGCCAAACCATAGAAAGCAAATCGCTCGGCCATCTCGACAACTGCATGAATCAACGATGACAATTTCATCAAACACTTGTCCAACAAAAACAGGGAGAAAAGATTTGCTTACAGATGACAAAAACGGCGGCGTTCCAGCCTCCTTTAGAGGGCTTCTTTTGAGAAGAGAGCTCGTTGGAATTTGCATAGTCAATGTCATTGTCGATGGTGACCGGAGCAACTGAGCTACCCATCGAAAATCAGTCGGAGCAAAAGAAATTTGGCTAAACAACTGTATCAAAATGGTGGGACGTCCTTAAGGATGAATCCTCCTATTTATATAAGAATCATACGCTATCGACATGAACAGAAGCATGATTTTATGTTATGCCCCTGATTAACAAAATATGGGTACGTATTCTCTCTTTTTGCTTTTTGTTTTCTCATTTGCATTAACTTTTACTTTTGTTTACAATTTAGTTAATTTGTTTTCACTCAAATTTAACAACAAATTATAATCATCACATTTAATTTGTAATTATATTAATTTAATTTGTTTGCATGAACCAACTTGCCTCAGTGATTAAGGGAACAGCTGTTGTTCCTAGATATTACTTGTAATGAACAGGCCCGGCCCTGGGCGGGGGTAATAAGGGCGTCCGCCCAAGGCCCACGCTCAAAGAAGTTATATGTTTTTAATTTTATTCGAATTGTATTTATTCTTAATAGTTTTAATTTTTTAATACTAGTCATTATGGGGCTAATTTTTAAATGATATATTAAAACGTGTTAATTCATATAATCGTTCAAAGTTGTTTTACATTATTTAAATTAATTGTTTATGGGCTTGATTACAAATGTTTTAAGTGGACAAATATTTTAAATAATATTTTTTTACTGTTTCGCCGTGTTTAGTTATCATTTATTAAATCAGTGAATAACGACATTGTTGGGAAGGACAACTTTGGTAGGAGCGGATACACCATGGTGCATGGTGGGTCACTTGACCCACCATTAAAAAATAGAATAAACTACATTGGTAATCACCAAGTTTTTAAGGTACTTTTACTTTGGACACCAAAATTGAAAATTCTTCATTATAGTCAGCAAACTTTTAATTTAAAAAATAAGTCATTACGTTGTAGTTCTTTTAACCCCGTTAAAAAATATTGATGTGACACGTTAAGGTCTTCTTCAAAAAAAACTTATTTTTCCAAAGTTACAGCTATTGACAACGTCATAATTTCGATTGACAAAAAGATCGTCGATCAACCCAAACGATTAAAAAAATTTATTTTGTCCGAAATTTAACATAGTTTAGTTTTACCGTTTTTTAAGTTCCAATTTCAAATATGTTGATACCAATTATAGATGGTTACACCCAAAACCACAAAATACAAACATAATATCTGAGGGTACTAGATAACATTTCAAACAGTCTTAAAACTTTAAACTAGATTTAGAAGACTAAAAATCTCTGCCTCATCTTCCGGCGCTTCCTCTTCAGTCTCCTCATGCACTTCTTCTTCAACTTGGCTCTCATCTTGGTTAACATTGATGAATCAAAACTAAAAATCTCAATTGAAATTAAAAATTAACTTTTCGATCTATCATTATTAACTGTCAAATAAATTTCAAATCAAACTATATTAATTTTTTAGCCAAACGAATCATTCTCACCGTTGGGATTGATCGGCGAAGTGATCGTTCATCAGAATTTAATTTTGGATTAAAACTATATTAACATGTCATGTCAACATTTTTTAACGACATTGGTTGTAATGAAATTGGATTAAAAGTTTAATGACTATAATGAAAGTGTTACGATTTCAATGACCAAAGTGAAAGTGCCCTAAAAATTTAGTAACTAACAGTGTAGTTTACCTTAAAAAAACTAAGTATTTTCTGTTTAAATAAAAAACAGCCCTTAAGTTATTATTATTATTATTATTATTATTATTATTATTATTATTATTATTATTATTATTATTATTATTATTATTATTATTATTTTTCTTTGAGCTCTTAAACTATTTTTGGTCAAAACAAGTATTAAAACTATCATTTTATAAATATTTTAAGTATATATGTCAGTCTCGTTAAAAATCTTGGTTAAATACAACGACACTCATCCTAGAACTTCAAACCGATTTTAAATATAAAACATATGCTTGGTTGTACAATAATTTTCACTATCAATACTTAATTTTACTAGAGTAAATTTTTCTACTCTCTAAAACACAATTACATCAGTGTAAGATAGTTCTAATTTCTCAAACATATTTACATGTATTGGTTCTTCATGTTTGCACAACAATCATCATTTATTAATACATTATTACAATAATGTAATTGATTCTAAATTATTACACTGATCAGTGAACTACTAAATATAAATTTCTAGATCCGCTCTTGAGCCTTATATCCCGAACAAGAATCATAAAACGGGCATGCATATTACTAAGAAGAAAACAATCAATAAAGAAAACACAAGTAACACATCAATCGAAAATTCATGTTGTCAAGTTTCATCTGTCATGCTCATGCACGATGCTGATGCGTGCTTGTAAATCTTAACTTTCCAACGTCAACTTTCCATTATGGAGGTTCCCCATAACCTCAAAAACAACACCCTTCATAGGGAGTACGCCTGTAAACGAATTGAACGAACACGAATGAGAGATATTCATGTTTGTTCGTTTAATTTTAATCGGATAATTAAATAAACATATTTTTTTCCGTGTTCGTTTGTTAAGGAATGTATCTTGCGTTAAAATGATAAACGAACACAAATGAATGAACATAAAAGGACATATGTGAATAACTAATTTTCGCCAAAGGTTGGATCATTTTGACTATTAAATAAAAAAACACAAACGAATGAACATAAAAGCCAACAGTTCAATCAACGATCTGATCAAAGTCGACGATCAAGGTCAAGTTAAATCGGGTTGGATCGGTTACGGGTCATAGGTCAACAGGTTAATCGGTCAAACATGCCAGGCTTGGTTGAGGTTTGAGGCTTTAGGCCTCAGCCGAACTAGGCTAAGGGAACAACGGGTCACATGAGGCATTGGGTCTCTAGCGTATCAAGCCCAATCTGAAGGTTGTTAGCTATGGGCGCGGATTTGGGCCAGACTAAAGGAATTAGGATTGTGTGATTAAGGGGGATGTGGCTAAGGTTAGGCTAGGGTTAGAGATGGGGGCATGATTTAGGGTTGAGGATAAAAAAAATAAATGTTTGAAAGTGGAGGAAAATTCATAAATAAATTATTTTTAAAAGAAAATATTATATTAGAAAGATAAAGGTGAGAAAAAAAATTGGGGGTGGAGGGCAATTTCATTTGAACTTGTTAAGATTATACTTCCTATGAAATATAATATAACTAAGTCGTAAACATGCATTTTTACATCTAAATAACCCCAAATTTCATTTGGTCGTAGAACAGTTCTTGCAATCCAACGACTACCAAGTCGTCTTTTATTCCTATGAGCACGTATTACAGAACTAACCACCATATGCTCACGGGGACTACTGTAACCCCTCATCCCGTCCTAGCCAACAGACCGAACCGAACGGGTTACACGAGAAAAACCGAAGCGAAACCCGTTAAGGCCTCAATCCGATTAGAAATCCTATTTATTTATTTTTTCATTTTATTTATCTTGTCTAAATATCACTTTTAATTCTACGTGTGAAGGCAACAGCGAAAAAGCGAAAACGGAATACGAACCAAATCAGAGGGCATACGATAACTTAAACCTACCAAGTAGCTTATTTGTCAAATTGCATGCTCACGAGGCAAAACCATCACAAAGGGGCACATATAACTCATTCAGGAAGCATACGAGCACTAGTGACTAAAACGTAACATTTGGAAACCCCCGAAGATGCCTTTTAACCGTTTTAACTGTCTGTGTTTCGAAACAGGCCTACCCGTTCTGAAACGCGGGTTTCATTCAAAAAGTAACAGCAAGCCGTTCCAGAACGGTCCCACCTTGTTTCGGAACAGGAGCCTCCAGTGGCCAGACGTACCGGAACGGCCCTACATGGTTTCGAAATAGGAACCTTCATTGGAAAATCGTACCCAAACGGCACCACCCCCGTTCCGATATGGGTACCCCTGGAGCTCGACCGTTCCGAAACCATACTAGGCGTTCCGAAACACTTGGACACACTTTTGCCCGAAAACACATTTCGGCGTCTCCAAACGTTCACAAACTTACCCCGAACCATCACAAACCACATAGCAACTTATCATACAAACAATCTAGAGGCAAAACACCCTAAACACAAATTCAAACATGCATACACGCAACAAAATGGATATCAACCCAAAGCACATAAGAACAATTAGCTTCAAAACCACCAACAAGTCAAAATGCAAGGTAATCTACCAAAAGCCATAACAAGACTCAACATATCATGGTATCAACATTTAAAACATGCTAGCAACTTAAACAAAACCAAACATAAGAGTTTAAACACCAACACCCTAACATAAAGTCTAGTATTCCCATTGTCTAAGTATTATTACAACCACAAAACCATACTTTGAGCTTAGCAAGAACTCCTCCCTCGCCCACTTCTCTTCTGAGCCTCTAACGATCTGCATTGTTGGAAAAAAAGGAGCGTAAGCTTGAAAGCTTAGTGAGCGGGGCTCTAAACACAACAACAATGCATTTTAAAGCATATATTTTAGTTTTAAAAGCAAGACCATTTAAGGAAGAGATACAACGAAATGGAAACATAGACAAAACGTGGCTTGCACATGCACAACCATCTCGGTGTGACTACACATCACCATACACAACAACTAGCATTTTTCTGATGGGACTACATATCACCGTATACATCAACTAGCATTTTTCCGATTGGACTACACATCACCGTACTCATCTACTAGTCACTACCGGTGGGACTACACATCACCGTATACAACGACTAACCATCACGTGAGGCTTGACATCAACTACGACTACACAACAACATTAGAACGGAGAGTAAAAGCAATCCACATTTCTCATACAACAACACGAATATCCGCACACACCAACACTTAACGAAACAAGGTAAATTAGATGAGCTTACACTTGGGTTTAGGTTAGCCCTTAAGGCTCCACCCAAACCCCAAGAAAAACCTCTTTGAATCATTTTAAACTTCAAAACATTACCACTCACCAATAGAGCCCAAACGAAAGCCGAAACACCAATCTCAAGCCTCCGTAACACCTGGTATCGCGCCCGAAGGACCCAAACTTGTTTCCCCTGTTTCTATTCAACCAAAAACAAAGTATTACACCCTTACTCTTCCATAAATTCACTTTCAAACATCAGTTCACAAATCTACAACATTCTCTCAATGATTATTTTTTTGATCAGCAATTGTATGATTTTATTCAGCATTAAGCAAAAAGCATACAACGTGACGGATCATATGCCTCGTTAAAAACCTCCCTAGTGGAGGAAAAGAGTACGATATGATCCGTCAAAAAACATAGAAACAAAACCAAGCCTATCATAAACAAGCCACAAAAAGCGAACATCGATCCACGCATTCCTTCGCTAACACATCAGAAAAACCATTAGCCTCTCTAGGCACATGACAAAACTGTATCTCATACGAGACCCTACAAGCCTGATCGATCACTGTAAATACCTCCCACAACCGCCATGGTCATTTCGCCGAACGTGTAGCCCAACTCAAAGCAACCTGCGAATCCGACTCAATAATCACACAATATTCACGCCAACCCTTGTCCATAACCAAACTCAACGCAAATGCTATAGCCCGCACTTCATCTTCATTTGAGTCCATCTCACCTAACGGCCCCGAGAACAGTCCCAATATCCAACTCTCCCCGTCACGCATCACTCCACCAAACCCCGCAGGACCCAGTTTACCCCGCGCAGAACCATCAGTATTAAATTTTAAAACACCCTGGATCAGTGGCTGCCAACACACCCCTACCCTCACTTTCTGCGTTGACGGACTAACAACAAACGCAGACGGACATGACCACCAAACCGATTCGGGCAACATCTCTCCCTCGGCATCAACCTTAATCCAGTAGAAAGACCTCAGCTTAACCAAAAAGCATAACTCGTCCATCGATAAACATTTACCACGAAAGATGAACTCATTTCTAGCTAACCATAACGACCACAACAAAGCACTAACACTCGCCACCCACCATTTCCTCATACAACCAGTAAATGAACAGTAGAAATTCACAACAAAAAAATCGTCGAAACTCACCGGTAAAGGTAGCGCTACACCCCACCAATGACGCAACCAATCCCAAATTTTCAGCACACACGGACATTCATAGAAAAGATGTGCGATAGATTCCTCCGATGACACACACCACGGAGACTTGCCTTGCTCGTCGCTCAGTGGCACCCCGCATACTTGCAAGAAATCCGCTGTAGGCAACCTTCGCAACCAGATAAACCAAAGGAACGCCTAGACTTTAGGCGGGACCAGCACTTGCCAAGCAAAACAATCGCCAATATCATCATTACCAACCTTATCCAGCATCAACAATTTCGACAATGCACTAACTGAAAACTCCCCATGTGTATTCGGGCGCCAAATGAGAGTATCAAGGCGAAATTCCCATTAACGAACCTCGCAAACCAAGGCACATAACGCCCGCAACTGCTCAAGTTCAAACAATCTCAAATGCCGCCTAAAGAAACTTTCACATTGCATGTGGTCAAACTGCGCACCCTCCGAATAATCACTAACCCATGCTAACTTATTTATCGCCAAAGAAAACAATCTCGGAAATGTGTCTTTCAAAGGTTGTTGCGTTATCCACGGATCAAACCAAAACAACATTGTCCGCCCGTTGCCAATTTTTCACTGAAAACTCGACATCCCCAAATGTTTATCAATGTTTGCAGAACAGGAATTGACCACAATCTGTCGCCACACAATAGACATGGCCGACAGCTTCTCCGTGTTAAACCGCCACCATTGAGTATGTTCTCCATACTTAGCTGCAATTAAGCGTCGCCACAGCGAATCTCGATCACAAGCATATCGCCAAACCCACTTAGATAATAACGCCATGTTTTTCACCTGCAAATCCGCCACTCCCAAGCCTCCCAAATGTTGCGGCCTGCATACAACCTCCCACCCTACCCTACTCATCCTCCGTTCAAGGCCAACGCCTACCCAAAGGAATGCTCTACGGATACGGTCCAATTGCGCGATCACCCCCCTTGGAACCACAAACAAGCCCATGTAAAAAATAGGCAAAGATGAAAGTACAAAATTTACCAAAGTCACTCGGGCAGCAAAAGACAGTGAGGTTCGTTTCCATCCGGCTAGCTTGCGTCTGAAGTTAGCTATGACCGGCTCCCAAACCAATAACAGCCTCGGATTAGCCCATACTGGAAACCCAAGGTAGATAAACGGCAACTCACCCTGTCGACAACCCAGCAATTCAGCCACTAATCCGCCCAACTCCCCTTCCACGCAATGGCGTATAACGAACTCTTAGCAAAATTAATCCTCAAGCCAGAACATACTTGAAAACAGTGTAGAATACGCTTGATGTTACGTGCAACTTCCAATGAAGCATCGAAAAATAGGATTGTATCATCAGCAAACTGCAGGTGAGATAAAAACACATCCGACACCACCTCTACCCCATGAATCAATCCCTCTGACTCTGCATTACCCATCATCAAGTGTAACACCTCCCCAACCACAACGAACAGTAACGGTGATAACGGACAACCTTGGCGCAATCCACGTCCCATCTTAAATTCCTTAGTCGCACTTCCATTCAATAAAACTGACAGGCGGGCAGAACTAATGCATTCCCTAACCCAAGCTCGCCAAGTCGCACAAAACCACATCCGAGTTAATACTGAGTCTAAAAAATTCCAGCTTACGTAGTCGTAAGCTTTAGCGAAATCCAATTTCAAGATAAAACCACCAGCGCCTCTTTTTCGAAGAGAGTGAATAACCTCAGTGGCCAATAAAACACCATCCACTAACTGTCGCCCCTAAACGAACGCTGATTGCGTATCGCTAATTAAACCACCCAGCACAGATTGTAGCCGATTCGCTAAACACTTAGCCAACACTTTATACATCGAATTGACCAAACATATAGGAAGATACTCACCTAATAACTAAGGAGTCGGCACCTTAGGTAACAGCACAACGAAGGCAAAATTCGCACCTTTCGACAACAATCCGCAAGCGTGAAAACGCTCAAAAAACCGGAGAACATCATATCTCACCACCTCCCAACATTTCTTGTAGAAATCGAATGTAAAACCATCCGGGCCTGGTGCCTTCGATCCATCACACTCCCATAATACCCCTTAACTTCATCCATTGTGAATGGCAAAATCAAACTTTTCCTATCGGCCTCTTATAACTGACGAAACCCGCCCTCAAAATGCCATTCACCCGCCCGAACATCACAAGCGAAATGGGTAGTAAACTCGGCAACCACGAAACTACGCATCGTCGATGGCGATGTAATCCACTGTCCATCAATCAAAAAACATGGGATATAATTTCTAGTTGTACGCAACTTTGCCGATCTGTGGAAATAAGCAGTGTTACGATCTCCCAAATGTAACCATATAGCTCTCGATTTCTAACGCCACATAGACTCCTTATTGCGCATAGCACTCCATAGTGCCTGCATCCACCATCGTCTCTCATCCTCCATCCCCTCAACATCCCCATTCTCAACCATAGACTCGTCCGCCTTATCAATTTTGTGTTGCATATCCTCAATAATTTTATTTACATCACCGAAACTATCCTTGTTCCACTGTTTCAAAAACTTTTTCAAATGACGTAATTTCACCACAATATTATCATTACCGACGCCCAAACCTGTCAACCTACACCATTCGTCAGCTATTTGTCGTACATTGGAACGCCCATCCATCCAATAATTAAAGAATCTAAATGGTCGTGCCCCCAATCACAATCATCACATTTAAGAATCAGTAGAGTATGATCAGAAACACCCCTCGCCAAAGCTTCCTGTTGTATCGAACTAAAACCGTCCAACCAAACTGATGATATCAAGAAACGGTCTATTCGATTGCAACGATTCCTGGGACCAAACCAGGTAAAACATTTGCCCAACAACGACAAATCCACTAATCCCGCGCTATGCACAAAATCCCCAAACGCTTCCATTTCAGCACCCCTATCCGACACCCCTATTCGATCCAAATTGTGTAAAATAGCATTAAAATCACCTGCGACGCACCACGGCCCCTCAAATCCACTCATCTGAGCCAACAGCGAAGCCCAAACTACACTTTGTCCAGCTACATCTGATGGGGCATAAATCGCAACTATGCAACATACCACATCCTCCTGTTGCCACCGCCCCTGAAGCATAATGAAGTTACGATCAATATCAACGTTTTCCAAAAAAAAAAGGCTTACCTTCCCATACGACCAAAGTTCCGCCAGAAGCACCAACTGATGGTGAAAACACCATCTCAAAACTATCGAAACACCACATATTAGCAACCCACAATGACGGTATCTCCTCAAGCTTTGTCTCCTGTAACAACACCATATCTATACTATTTTTCCGTATCACTTCGCGAACACTGCGTCGTTTTGCGCTACTGCCCAAACCCCTGACGTTCTACGATAGAAGCTTCATCAGTCATAAACCTCGACAATCCCCGATAATAACCCGAGATATGTCTTTTATAATATCTTCCTCGCGCCCACTCGATTTAACTCCGATAAGAGAACCCAATTTCACCGTTGCTGCTGCCTCACTAGCTATGTCCCGTGGCAAAGTATATCCATTTTCGCTGACCTCTTCCACGTTTGTTTTAATCGAGCCTTTCTTCGCTCGACAACCACCTAAATTGTTCCCATTCTTCGCACGAGACCCACGACCACCGCCGATAAAATGCTCACTCCCAATTATCTTCCTAATTTTAACGTAACCTGTCCCACACGGATCAATTCTGTTTTTCCAAGACCAGATTGTGGTGCGATCGAGTGTATGATAGGATGAGGACTCTGTACCTCTTGCAAGTTATCGACTGTGGGAATCAAAGCACCCAACCCCACTTCATCCAAAGGATTTGAATTAACAATCCCAGCTATAGACAAACTCTCACATCTTGGGATACTATCAACCGACTCTAGAGTCCTACTCCTACCTTCCTTCTCACCTATCGGACTGACAAGATTCACCGGAGCTAGCAGCTGCTGTTCCGGCAACCGATCCCCCACCTTATCAATATTCACTCCATGCTCAATGTCGCCCGATCGGGTCCTTGTCCCTTGAGGATCATCCCACACAACATTCATCATCCAATTCACCGGAACTTCCCTATGAGATCCTTGAACCTTCGATCCAACCATCCTCATATCGGGTATAGTGTCAGCCTCCTTCCCAGCACACTCATCCTCTTCGAATTCAGAACCCCGTGCGGAACTCTCCCCATCCTCTGACGTCTTACATTCATAGCAATCACATTCTACCTGCGGACCTTTTCCGTCCATTTCCAACACACGGACCGAATATACCTCTGCATCTACCTTAACTCTAATATGTTCCTCAATGCGAGCGAACGATGTTGTCTCCACCATGATTCTGCCACAATCAAACGATGTTGGTGTTTCCGTGTCATCATCCATGCAAATTAACGATCCCCACAGGTGAGCAATATTCATAAAAGTTTGCTTGTGCCAGAGGTGTATCGGCAAACCCACTATAGACAGCCATAGACGACGCGACTCGACTGTGATCGATGGCGACCAAACCTCCACCCTAGCAAAGCATTCTTTAACATGATCCATGTTCATCACCCGCTCCCGAACATTCGCTGATGTACACATCAATAAAATCATGGATCCCGACAATCTCATAATTGAAAATCCCTCATGTTTATCCACCTCCAACCTCTCCGCCAGGGCTTTTATACTACAGGGATTCAAACACCACCCAACCGCGCACCATTGAAGAACAACCCACTTATCCTCGTCCACAATACCCGTGATCTCTCTACAATTATTGCTCACCCCTTCCCACGCCGGTATTGTTGACGATCGTGTATCCTTGGTCCGATCGGACTCTAACTCCCATCGTTGCTCCCGACTCACCCCATCGCCCCCTTTCTTCTTGATCAATTTCGTTCGTCCCCTCCAAGCCATAGAAACTCTCATACGAGCACCATATATCCATTTCCCGTGTAGTCATTCAATCACCCGACTGGCATCCTCTTGCGATGCCATCTGAACGAAACCAAATCGATGTCCGTCACGAGCTACCCGATTGGGGATGAAAACATCCCTGACAATCCCATGCCTATCGAATACCTGCCATAAACCTTTCCAATGGATTGTCCGAGAAAGTCCTCCCACGTATAGAGTCCATACCCGTTGCGCAACCTGATCGCTGTCAGCAGAACGCTGTCCCGGACGGCTATCCCTATCCTTTGCTAGTTGGTCGTCGGCGATTTGGTGTTCCGCTGCCTGTTCCCGAGCTAGGCGTTCCCACAATCCCATCGGCGTTACCTGAACATTTCTCTACAATCTTTCAAGAACAATCTCTTCCGTTCAGATTTGTTTTAGATTAAGATTGTTTTATGTAAGTATTTTCGCAATGATTCAAAGCTGAAATCCATCAAAATATCATCAAATTCGTTCTTAAGCAAAGCCCAGCAATAACCCATCAACTTAAACATCCAAAACACTCCTAAATATACCTAAAAGCATCAATTCAAAGCTGGTAACCCATTAGGTCTCATTTCCTCACATATCCAAACCGAAAACTTAAGAAATTTCACTCCAAACACCACTAGTAAGCATAGTTTCGGGTTTGGTTGATTAAAACCTCATTTCAACACTCTATCAACACCAAAATATGATTTACTACTAACCCAAAATGTTGTTTTCACCAAAAAGCTTAAACCTTTCAAAAAAAACTCTTTTTACCCAAATGTTGAAACTTGAGAAAATCTCCAAAACTTGAAAGAATGATGCTAAAAACAAGACTAGAATGAAGAGGGGGACAAAACTAGGTGCTTACCTCTTTGAAATCTTCAAAAATGATGAAGCTTGGTGGGAAAGTGAGTTTGGCTATGTTGAAGAGTTTAACGTGAAAAATGGGGTTTTGGGGAAGAATATGGGATAAAGACCCTTTTTGAAATATCTTATTTTATTAAATTCAAAAATCATCTCAAAACTCATTTTTTCCCATATACCAAAAGACCCCTTTTTAAAATTCCCTTTTTTGTCTATTAAAAATGTTTTCTTTCAATTAAACTAACCCGAACCAGTTTAACCAAACCCGGTTATCTCCTGGGACCCAAACCCCAGGAGTTACAACTCTCCCCCACTTAAGGAATTTCGTCCTCGAAATTACCTAGCGGAAAGAGATACGGAAATTGTTTCTCCATGTCTTCCTTCCTCTCCCTTGTAGCCTCTTCTACACCTCGGTGTCTCCACAAAACTTTGACTAACTCGATAGATCTCTCACGCAACACCTTCCTATCCGTAGCAAGAATTTCAACCGGCTCTTCCTCGTACGACAGGTCTGGGTTCAACTCGATCTCTTCCACTGGCATTACATGAGACAGATCTGATCTATACTTTCGAAGCATCGAAACGTGGAACACATCGTGAATCTTCTCTAACTCTGTCGGCAGTCTCAATCTATAAGCAACGGGATCGATCCTCTCAACTACCTCGTAAGGACCAATGAATCTCGGACTCAACTTACCTTTCCTACCAAACCTCATCACCTTCTTCCAAGGTGAGACTTTTAAAAATACCTTTTCGCCTACGGCATACTCTATCTCCTTTCTCCTCAAATCGGCATACGATTTTTGTCTGTCTTAAGATGCCTTCAAGCAACCAGAGATTAGCTTTACCTTCTCGGTAGTGCTTTTAAGCAAGTCTGGCATCGGTACAAGCTTCTGTCTGGCCTCGGCCCAAAAGATAGGTGTTCTACACCTCCTACCATATAGAGCCTCATACGGTGCCATCTGAATACTAGCATGATAATTGTTGTTGTATGCAAACTCTACTAACGGTAGGTGCTTCTCCCAAGAACCCTGAAAGTCGATGATACAACACCTCAACATGTCCTCCAACACCTGAATAACTCTCTCTGACTAACCATCTGACTGCGGGTGATACGAAGTACTGAAGTTCAACCAAGTACCCAAGGCACGATGTAAACACTCCCAAAACCTGGCTGTAAACTTCGGATCTCGGTCTGATACAATCGACTTCGGTACCCCATGTAACCTCACTATCTCACTGATGTACAGATCGGCCAACTTATCTAAGTTGTAGGTAGTATGAAATGGGAACACTTAGTGAATCTGTCGACTATCACCCATACTGAATTATTCTTCGAAGGAGTCAATGGTAACCCCGACACAAAGTCCATGGTAATACGTTCCCACTTCCATTCCGGAATCTTCAACGGCTATAACAAACCTGAAGGGAACTGATGCTCGGCCTTAACTTGCTAACATACCGTACACTTACTCACAAACTCGACCACATCTTTCTTCAACCCAATCCCGTAGTACTCTTCTTTTAACCCACGGTACATCTTCGTACTACCCGGATGCATAGCAAAAGGACTGTTATGTGCTTCATTTAAGATAGTATGCCTTAACTCGACATCTTCTGGACTATTATCCTATCCTTGAAACATAGGATCCCATTCTCACCAAAGTAGAAATCTGTGGGTCTACCCTCGGCTATATCTTGCACGTGAGGTGCCAACGGCCCGTCTCGCAACTGTTACTCTCGAATCAACTTAACCAACAAAGGTTTAACCTGTAATTCGGCTATCAAACTGCCATCCCGTGACACACTCAATCTCGCAAACATGGCTCGCAACTCAACTGCCACTTTTCTACTCAAAGCATCGGCCACAACATTTGCCTTACCCGGATGGTACTCTATTGTAAGGTCATATTAATACGGTGTGTTTTGAATATACTTTCACCGCCTCTATCAACATTCCCATCCCCTAAAACTCGTGAATTTGCATACCCCCATTAAACCTACTTTTTTCGGCCTCAAATTTCTTAACTAAACCCATATCCTTCTCAAATTCAATAGCTAACTTCCTTTTCAAAACCATAACCTTATTCTTCGATAACACATTCAAGTTAATATTAACAAGGTTATCATATTTTACATACCAAGATGTTGCAATCCCATTGGTAGCATTTTTCGCGCCCTGCTGAAACCGATTATGACTAGACGAATCATCCGACGCCACGGCATAGAAGGGTTGGAGTGGCAGTTGATGCTAAGAATTGTTATCGTCAGCTGTAGTAGTGGTGGCTAGAGTTTGCTGAGAAGATTGTGGAGGAACGTAGGTGGATTTGTTGTGGATTTTCCTGGTATAAACCTTGTTGCTCTTTGATTCTTTACATTCAATTTTTCCCTGTAGCCATTCATATAAGTAACATGATCAAACTTCTATAAATTTAAAAGAGGGGAAACTCCTAACTAAAAAATACCTAGATAGGTTAGAGCGTTAAGAAAGAGGCTTTTTCAAGGAAAGGTTTAAGCTTTACGTGGGATAAAAAAGGGTAATTTGATCATTAGGGTTTGGCTACCATTATTCCATGATGTTATGAGTTTTAAGCTTGAGTCCATCTTTCAGATTTTCTTTCTTTATTCCTCTGAGAAATATGAAGATGAAGTCTAAAAGAAGAAGAAGATGGGTTTGTGGCTTTTGGTCCTCTGATTAGGGTTTTAAAGGGAATTTTTTCTATTATATATATGTTGACCTTTAATGACATGGAAATATAATGTAATAAAAATAATTTCATCTAAACCCAGTCAACAGGTTAACGTCCAACTAAGACGTTCGTCTATTTTTTAACGAAATGGTACTGCTTTGTATGTAACAATTAGTCAAGGGACCAGTTTGTAACTTCTAATAGTCAATGGACGCAAAAGATAATTGAAGCATTGACAAGTCGTCGTTTAACCGGTCAAAATAAATAAATAAATTAACCTCTTTCAGCAAATAATAAAAATAAGAAATTAAGTAGTTATAGGGAAAGAGGGTTGATCCACAGGGAGATTTTTCAGTTTAGTGACTTGATCATGTTAGCCTTTTGTCCAGGAATATCTGCAAGTAGGCGTTAAAAGGAAAAGGGGGATGTTTGAAATGTTGAGCAAGAAAATAAATAAAGTGCGGATAGTAATAAAGAAAATTCAAGAATGCAAAATAGCCTCGAACCAGCTCCTTTAATTCTTTCGATCACTGAAATAGATTTTTATTTTGGGGATCATGTCGGTTACAGTCTACGAGGCCCAACCCGTCGTAACTTGTTTCTCTCTCGAGTAACCAATCCTCCCAAGTCTATCTTCGAAAGATGGTTCTTAAATAAATCAACCACGTCTATCGCCGTTAAAATATTTAGAATAAAAGCAGGAAAAACCCGACTCAGAAATTGTCTAAAATAGAATCGCTTCTGATTTTATCTTTCCTTAGCGGACCGCCGCTAAGAGTGTTCACAGGAAGTCGAAATTTGCCACAGGCCAATCCTTCCTCCCAACTATGTTTTTAAGCGAATTCAGACCAACGGGCCCTTTTTGATTTGAAAAACGGTTAAAAACTTTTAGTAAGGCCGATTGCCAAACTATCTAAGCAGAAAGATAAAAATGATTTCCCAAAAGAATTTAAGCAAAGTTCAATTCTCACGAATCGAATTGACTTGGTTGGTTCTTGGCTTAAAAGATTTAGCTAAGTATGATATTAATTATCATACTTAACTTGGTTTTTAGAAAAGTAATTAAATAGCATAAAATAAATGGAACAAGGAAAATAAAGGAAAAGAACTTTTATTAAAGCTAAAAACTATTTACAAAGGAAAAGTTTAAAATACTCAAAGCTAAGAAGATGATAACTAATTGATTGATTGATGATCTAAGCCTTTACCAAGGGTGGTATTTATAGGCTTAGATTTACAAAGATAAGGTGATGAGATAATTTAAAATAATAAACAAAAGATAAAACAATTCAAATGTTTTGAAATTTAAATGCAGAAAATCTAATCGGATAAGCTGATAAGATCTCTCAGAACGTTCTAGAAGCTTCTAGGAGTCGCCACGTCATTGCCACGTCACTGCCACGTCAGATGCGTCGTGCCTGGTGTCGTGCCCATGATGCCAGTCATGACAGAATTATAATAAAAACTGCAGAAATGCCCCATTTTCACTGCTATTTCCAGAATTGGATTCCTGTACAAAATATAACGAAAACAACATGTATTAAGCAGCAAGAAGTCCAAATAACTAGAAAAATAGCAAATGAAATATGTCATATTTGAGAACTCATCAAATTCCCCCTCACTTGTCTCATACTTGTCCTCAAGTATGTCCGAAAATGATATTAACCAAGAATGCATTCTTCAAGCCATCGAAAGTATCAGGCATAATTATAAGAGTTCAAGTGCAAAAGAAATACCATGAAAGAGACAAAAATCAAACCAAGTGGATATAAACAAAGAACAATCTTTCATTCTTTCAATCGTCTATCAAGTAGTAATCAAATCCTAACCTAGTCTTAATCCTCACCAAGGTACACTCAAGAGCACTCAAAGTGTTTAAAGGTAAATGTGAAGCAAAAACACTCTAAGTCATGCATGAACAAAGGTTTCCATAGGCTTGTAACAAGTTCAATTCTCCACTACTTATTAGAATCGAGGTGCAAAAATCATTAGGTCTTTTATTCAAGGTGTAATGTAGGTTTAGAAAAGGGTAAAAAGATGGAAAGAAAATAAACAAAGGAAGATGATCAATGCAAGATATTTCAAATAATAAATAGTGAAGACAAAAAAGGAGCTTAAAGATGGGCATGCAAACACACATTTTTTTCTTTTCTTCTTTTCGAAACTATTTTTTATTTTTTATTTTTATTTTTTTTCTTTTCGAAGCAATTGCTTCCTTTATTCTTTTTTTTCTTTTTTTTCTTTTTTTCTCGAAAAATTCTGCCCTTTATTCGAATTGCAGCCCTTTTTTGTCTAGCAATACAATTTCTAGCATTTGATCAATCAAAAAGTTTGGTTGAGGGTTAAGCCAAAAAATGGGATATAAGGTTTCAAGAGGGTTCACTAAGCGAAAGGTAAGTTTTAATGAAAGAGAGAAAATCCTAATGCCTAAATCATCTTAAAGCACCTCATTCTAGTGTAGTCTCAAATCGTATACAAGGCACAAGTTCTAGATTCCTAAATTCAAGATGACACTCTCAAGCAAGGAAAAACGAGCATAAAAAATAAGATGCATGCTCAAGGCTCAAATTCTCACAAAATTAGGCTAAGTTGATTAAGCTAGGAGAAAAATTCAATTATCACAATCAAGACAAATTGAAAAGAGATGTCAAACTATCATTATACTCATGCCATTTGATTATCAAAATGTCATCATTCAAATATTTCTATGCACTATAACAATTATAACATGCTGGACAGCAAGCAATGACAAAGAAAATATTTTCTCAAAGTTAAACCAAAATCAAACATACATCAGATAAGCATGGCAAGTGGTTTGCTACCCTCCCCCTCACTTAAATGAATTGCCCCAATTCATAAAAATTAAGGAAATCAAGAGAAAATAAGGGCAAAAGATACTCCCCGTGAATGTAGAGTGAGTCGATGGGAATGGTGCACTATGAGTGGCTCGGATCAGCGGCGGCAGAGGGCTTTGAATGGACTGTCGGATGTGCGAAAGAGGGTGCAACGAAGGGTGGTTCAGCATTTTTGTTGGGCACCCGTCAAATGGTTGCTGGTCGTCGGCCACCACGCTAGGGAGGAGGAATCTTGTTCGAGGGATTGGGGGCTTGCCGTCGTCGACCATCGCGGCGTGGAGAAGGTGCGAAAGTCAGTTCGGAATCGCTGCTGATCGCCATAAATCGTGGCGATGCAAGACGCCACCAATGACCAACGGCGGTTCTTGGGGAAGCCAGCGAGCTTGTTGTCGCGTGCGGGGCATGGTGGATTGCGGCTGAGTGAATCGGCTGTTGAGTTATCTAGGGTTTGGTGGTTTGCGGGAATGAAAGAAAGGGAGAGGGAAAAAAAGGAAAATCGGGGTGATATGCCAAGGGGAAAGGGGATGGGCTAAGATGCGCCGGCTTCTTTAGGTTATGCTAATGTGCACTGTTTAATGAAACAGTGCACTCCAATGCTTAGGGTCAAAATGTGCTGCTGTGAAGGGTTAGAAGTGTGGCTTGGCTTGCTATGTCCGAAAAGAAGTCCTGCAGATGAAAAAGAAAATTTATTAAGGCAACGAAAGAAAAGGAAAAATAAAGAAGCATAAATTAAATAAAAAAAAGAAAGTAAAAATTGACGAAAAATAAACTAATGGGTTGCCTCCCATTTAGCGCTTTGTTTAACGTCGTTTAGCTCGACGAATTTTTTTTTTGGTTTTTTAAAAGTGGGTTTTCCTGGTCATAAAAAGTAAAACAAAATCAATCAAAAATGCCGAAAGTAAATCTCCCCGGCAACGGCGCCAATTTTGACAAGTCGTCGTTTAACCGGTCAAAATAAATAAATAAATTAACCTCTTTCAGCAAATAATAAAAATAAGAAATTAAGTAGTTATAGGGAAAGAGGGTCGATCCACAGGGAGATTTTTCAGTTTAGTGACTTGATCCTGTTAGCCTTTTGTCCAGGAATATCTGCAAGTAGGCGTTAAAAGGAAAAGGGGGATGTTTGAAATGTTGAGCAAGAAAATAAATAAAGTGCGGATAGTAATAAAGAAAATTCAAGAATGCAAAATAGCCTCGAACCAGCTCCTTCAATTCTTTCGATCACTGAAATAGATTTTTATTTTGGGGATCATGTCGGTTACAGTCTACGAGGCCCAACCCGTCGTAACTTGTTTCTCTCTCGAGTAACCAATCCTCCCAAGTCTATCTTCGAAAGATGGTTCTTAAATAAATCAACCACGTCTATCGCCGTTAAAATATTTAGAATAAAAGCAGGAAAAACCTGACTCAGAAATTGTCTAAAATAGAATCGCTTCTGATTTTATCTTTCCTTAGCGGACCGCCGCTAAGAGTGTTCACAGGAAGTCGAAATTTGCCACAGGCCAATCCTTCCTCCCAACTATGTTTTTAAGCGAATTCAGACCAACGAGCCCTTTTTGATTTGAAAAACGGTTAAAAACTTTTAGTAAGGCCGATTGCCAAACTATCTAAGCAGAAAGATAAAAATGATTTCCCAAAAGAATTTAAGCAAAGTTCAATTCTCACGAATCGAATTGACTTGGTTGGTTCTTGGCTTAAAAGATTTAGCTAAGTATGATATTAATTATCATACTTAACTTGGTTTTTAGAAAAGTAATTAAATAGCATAAAATAAATGGAACAAGGAAAAGAACTTTTATTAAAGCTAAAAACTATTTACAAAGGAAAAGTTAAAAATACTCAAAGCTAAGAAGATGATAACTAATTGATTGATTGATGATCTAAGCCTTTACCAAGGGTGGTATTTATAGGCTTAGATTTACAAAGATAAGGTGATGAGATAATTTAAAATAATAAACAAAAGATAAAACAATTCAAATGTTTTGAAATTTAAATGCAGAAAATCTAATCGGATAAGCTGATAAGATCTCTCAGAACGTTCTAGAAGCTTCTAGGAGTCGCCACGTCATTGCCACGTCACTGCCACGTCAGATGCGTCGTGCCTGGTGTCGTGCCCATGATGCCAGTCATGACAGAATTATAATAAAAACTGCAGAAATGCCCCATTTTCACTGCTATTTCCAGAATTGGATTCCTGTACAAAATATAACGAAAACAACATGTATTAAGCAGCAAGAAGTCCAAATAACTAGAAAAATAGCAAATGAAATATGTCATATTTGAGAACTCATCAAGCATAGTTGGGAGACCATTTATGTAGTTTACCGTTTTTATTTGATTATGAAATAATTTTATTAGTGTTCAGTTTTGATAGAAATTAAAATATTTTGTAATAGTGTGATAAAATTTTTAATTTGGTTTATAATTCATTGATTAATAAATTTGAACCCAACAAGTGTCCCAGTGGAAAAGCGGATGATATTCATCCTAGGAGACACGAGTTCAAATTGCCTTTTCTACAAGGTGTATGTCCATTGTAAAAGGGTTAAAAATATGTATGAACAGATACTACCTTGTAATCACCTTAGACCATTCAAAAAAATGTGTCAAAATTAAAGTATAATGAGTTCGGGTGTAAAATGAATAAAATATAAATAAATATGAACAAAATTGTTATGTTTGTTAAATAAATAATTGAACACAAACAAGTGTATATTTGGTTCTTTTACTTTCATGAACAAATTTGTTTATACAATTGTTTATATTATTTACTTGATTTTCTTTTACATTTTTGATAAAGGTGACATTAGAGACTACATTATAAATTTTGGAGTTTAGATTGTAAAGTTTGAAGAATTGAGGACTAGTGACATGCTTTCACCATTCCTTCAAACATAAATAAATGAAAATGAATATGTTATTTAAAATTTGAATGAATACAAACAAAACGAACAAAGAATTATTTGTTCAAGTTCTATTCATTTGCCCTCCTAAATTAATGAGCATAACTCATTGAATTTTTTATTTGATGGAAAATGATTTTACTTCATATTATTATTATTCCACGATGTTATGAGATTTAAGCTAGATTCTATCTTTTAGATTTTCTTTCTTTTTTCATCTGAGAAATATGAAGATGAAGTCTAAAAGAAGTAGAAGAAGAGTTTGTGGCATTTGGTCCTCTGATTAGGGTTTTAAAGGGGATTTTTTTTATTTTATTTCATTGACCTTTAATGACATAGAAATGTAATGTAATAAAAAAATAATTTTATCTAAACCCAGTCAACAGGTTAACGTCCAACTAAGACGCTCGTTTATTTTTTAACGGAATGGGACAGCTTTGTATGTAACAATTAGTTAAGAGACCAGTTTGTAAATTCTGATAGTCAAGGGACGCAAAAGATAATTGGAGCATAGTCGGGGACCATTTAGATAGTTTACCCAACTTTTTTAACATTATGCCTAGTAAGAACTTAGAATTGAAAAAAAAACAAATCAACTTAACTGAATCGAAAATGTTTGGTTTGATTATTTCGATTTTATCACAAATAGTGGATCGGTTTAGACAATTTAAGATTATTGTTAATTTATTCGATCGATGATACCGAGTCGAGAGCTTTATGAAAAAGAAAATAAGCTAACTACTTTGGTATTTAAACTTGATAAGATTATACTTGCTTAGAAATATAATATAACTAAGTCTTAAACATGCATTTATACATCCAAATTGCCCCAAATTTCATACTTTTGCCTCCATATAGCCTCTTGTTTCCGGTTCTTTCCCCTAATTACTAATTCCTTGATCGTTATTTACAACCTTTTTATACACAAAACCCTTAGCAATCCACATATAAACACACAAATTAGCCCCACTCAATCCTGCCATTACCCAATAAAAGTAATTCAAATTTGCACGGTTGAGATTATCTCCCAGCCATGCATTCCCGTGCCTTGAAGTAATGGCTTGAACCACTGAGATTATAGCTGTGTTCAGAAAGCTCCCAACTCCCGTTATACTTATGTATGCAGCTGCTCCCATGCTTCTCATTTCTTCCGGCATTTGGTCGTAGAACAGTTCTTGTAGTCCGACGAGTGTCAAGGCTTCTCCGATTCCGTTGAGCAAGTATTGTGGAACTAACCACCATATGCTCATTGGGACTATGGCTTTTGGGGTGTCGAGTAGACCTTGCTTGCTCGCGGTGTTTATCCTAGCTGTCTCTACTAGGGCTGCAACAATCATGCTAAACATGGAAACGAATAGACCTGCACCGATTCTTTGTAGCATTGTGATTCCGCGGGGATGTCCGGTTATTTTTCGAGCGAAGGGGACAAAAATCTTATCATAAATCGGGACGACAATGAGGATTTCGAGGCCAACGAGGCTTTGGAGTGCCGCCGGAGGAACTTGGAAATTGGGACCTATTGATCTCAACATTGTGCTGCCTTGCTTGGTGTAAAATGTTTGTAGTTGAGTTATCACGGCACTGAACATTAAGCAAGCAAGCCATATTGGGATGAGGCGAAGAACAAGCTTTACTTCTTCAACTTGGTTTAATGAACATAGCCTCCATGGATCCTTGATATTGCTCAACAAATCCTTGTTGTCAATGATCATTGCCTTGTCCAAAAATCTGCATTTCCAAAGAAAGATCGTAAATAAATCGAGTTTGAATAAATAAAATATTATATAAGTCACACTTATTGTGATTCAAATACAAAAACTCGATCAGATTAATCTAAATTCAATTCCAATACAATCCGATTTGGATATTAAAAATCAACAACTTGAACTAAATGACTTGAATTGGAAACGACTCAAGCCTGAATTGACCAAAACTTAAAGTGGCTAAACAAGTATAATTAATTAAAACATTTTAAATAATTGTTTAAACAAGTATACAGGATTACTATATGTCCTATAAATATATTAAAAACATATAATTAAAATTTTAGTTTAGGCTTCAATTATATCACTGGGTCATTAGAATTGATGACGTGGATGGATATTAACAGGTCTGCGTGCAATGACGTGGAGAAATTTTAACGGCCCAATAATATAATTAAAACCTAAACTAAATTTGAGTGTTATAATAGTATCGATTTTTAATACAATAAAATAAGTAATACTAAACTTAAAGTGTAGTGTTATCTAATTTTCCATTCTAATTAGGAATATATCAAAACACTTACTTGAATTGTTTGGTACGGGCCAATTTGTGCCTCCCACTTATTCTATCATCCTCGTAACAAATTCCACTGTCACCGTGGGTTTTGCTCACGCGCCACTTCTTTACAGCGGCAACGAAGACCTGAGCCATTGTGGTGAAGGGGCTCCCTGTCGGCCCCTGCTTTCGGTACCTCTTGATTCCGGTTAAAAACACTACCAATGCCACTGCCAGTGATACTGATAACACCCCAAATCCTGCTGCCCAACTAACATTATCCTACACCACATCAAACATCACCAAAATGAAGTATTGGGATCGAATCATAGAAGGACTAAAACCTGAATTTGAGCTTTGAGGAGAATCATATGAACTCACCTGGAGATAAATGACAACAACAACGGCAGCCGAGGCTCCAGTAACGATCCCAACGTACCACCAGTTGAAGAATGAGCTTTTGGCAGCTTTTTCTTGGGGATTATTCTCGTCGAATTGATCGGCGGCGAAGGTCTGAACGCATGGCTTATGGCCACCTTCGCCGATGGCTAAAACGTAAAGCGCAGTGAAGAACACAGCTCTCCGATAATGCATAGGGATTACGGACACCGATAAGCTCAATAACACCATCCCCTGTAACAACAACACCAACAATTGTTGTTGTTGAGCAAACAAACATATCTAGAACCGCGATAAACGCAATGCAACCGAAAAAAGATAAAGTTACCGAGAGGTAGATCAAAGAGGAAGCTAGGATGGTCTTGAAGCGACCAAGGTACGAATCGGCGATGAACGCACCGAACAAAGGGAAGATGGCGGAGACCCCAACCCACGTGTTGACGTTCTTGACGGCGACGGTCATCGGTTCGCCGAGATTGTTCGTGAGGTATGTGATCAGGTTCCCAGCCAAACCATAGAAAGCAAATCGCTCGGCCATCTCGACAACTGCATGAATCAACGATGACAATTTCATCAAACACTTGTCCAACAAAAACAGGGAGAAAAGATTTGCTTACAGATGACAAAAACGGCGGCGTTCCAGCCTCCTTTAGAGGGCTTCTTTTGAGAAGAGAGCTCGTTGGAATTTGCATAGTCAATGTCATTGTCGATGGTGACCGGAGCAACTGAGCTACCCATCGAAAATCAGTCGGAGCAAAAGAAATTTGGCTAAACAACTGTATCAAAATGGTGGGACGTCCTTAAGGATGAATCCTCCTATTTATATAAGAATCATACGCTATCGACATGAACAGAAGCATGATTTTATGTTATGCCCCTGATTAACAAAATATGGGTACGTATTCTCTCTTTTTGCTTTTTGTTTTCTCCTTTGCATTAACTTTTACTTTTGTTTACAATTTAGTTAATTTGTTTTCACTCAAATTTAACAACAAATTATAATCATCACATTTAATTTGTAATTATATTAATTTAATTTGTTTGCATGAACCAACTTGCCTCAGTGATTAAGGGAACAGCTGTTGTTCCTAGATATTACTTGTAATGAACAGGCCCGGCCCTGGGCGGGGGTAATAAGGGCGTCCGCCCAAGGCCCACGCTCAAAGAAGTTATATGTTTTTAATTTTATTCGAATTGTATTTATTCTTAATAGTTTTAATTTTTTAATACTAGTCATTATGGGGCTAATTTTTAAATGATATATTAAAACGTGTTAATTCATATAATCGTTCAAAGTTGTTTTACATTATTTAAATTAATTGTTTATGGGCTTGATTACAAATGTTTTAAGTGGACAAATATTTTAAATAATATTTTTTTACTGTTTCGCCGTGTTTAGTTATCATTTATTAAATCAGTGAATAACGACATTGTTGGGAAGGACAACTTTGGTAGGAGCGGATACACCATGGTGCATGGTGGGTCACTTGACCCACCATTAAAAAATAGAATAAACTACATTGGTAATCACCAAGTTTTTAAGGTACTTTTACTTTGGACACCAAAATTGAAAATTCTTCATTATAGTCAGCAAACTTTTAATTTAAAAAATAAGTCATTACGTTGTAGTTCTTTTAACCCCGTTAAAAAATATTGATGTGACACGTTAAGGTCTTCTTCAAAAAAAACTTATTTTTCCAAAGTTACAGCTATTGACAACGTCATAATTTCGATTGACAAAAAGATCGTCGATCAACCCAAACGATTAAAAAAATTTATTTTGTCCGAAATTTAACATAGTTTAGTTTTACCGTTTTTTAAGTTCCAATTTCAAATATGTTGATACCAATTATAGATGGTTACACCCAAAACCACAAAATACAAACATAATATCTGAGGGTACTAGATAACATTTCAAACAGTCTTAAAACTTTAAACTAGATTTAGAAGACTAAAAATCTCTGCCTCATCTTCCGGCGCTTCCTCTTCAGTCTCCTCATGCACTTCTTCTTCAACTTGGCTCTCATCTTGGTTAACATTGATGAATCAAAACTAAAAATCTCAATTGAAATTAAAAATTAACTTTTCGATCTATCATTATTAACTGTCAAATAAATTTCAAATCAAACTATATTAATTTTTTAGCCAAACGAATCATTCTCACCGTTGGGATTGATCGGCGAAGTGGTCGTTCATCAGAATTTAATTTTGGATTAAAACTATATTAACATGTCATGTCAATATTTTTTAACGACATTGGTTGTAATGAAATTGGATTAAAAGTTTAATGACTATAATGAAAGTGTTACGATTTCAATGACCAAAGTGAAAGTGCCCTAAAATTTTAGTAACTAACAGTGTAGTTTACCTTAAAAAAACTAAGTATTTTCTGTTTAAATAAAAAACAGCCCTTAAGTTGTTATTATTATTATTATTATTATTATTATTATTATTATTATTATTATTATTATTATTATTATTATTCTTTGAGCTCTTAAACTATTTTTGGTCAAAACAAGTATTAAAACTATCATTTTATAAATATTTTAAGTATATATGTTAGTCTCGTTAAAAATCTTGGTTAAATACAATGACACTCATCCTAGAACTTCAAACCGATTTTAAATATAAAACATATGCTTGGTTGTACAATAATTTTCACTATCAATACTTAATTTTACTAGAGTAAATTTTTCTACTCTCTAAAACACAATTACATCAGTGTAAGATAGTTCTAATTTCTCAAACATATTTACATGTATTGGTTCTTCAATGTTTGCACAACAATCATCACTTATTAATACATTATTACAATAATGTAATTGATTCTAAATTATTACACTGATCAGTGAACTACTAAATTTAAATTTCTAGATCCGCTCTTGAGCCTTATATCCCGAACAAGAATCATAAGACGAACATGCATATTACTAAGAAAACGGTCAATAAAGAAAACACAAGTAACACATCAATCGAAAATTCATGTTGTCAAGTTTCATCTGTCATGCTCATGCACGATGCTGATGTGGGCTTGTAAATCTTAACTATCCAACGTCAACTTTCCATTATGGAGGTTCCCCATAACCTCAAAAACAACACCCTTTCATAGGGAGTACGCTTGTAAACGAATTGAACGAACACGAATAAGAGATATTCATGTTTGTTCGTTTAATTTTAATCGGATAATTAAACAAACATAATTTTTTTCGTGTTTGTTTGTTAAGGAATGTATCTAGTTCGTTCGTTAAGATGATAAACGAACACAAACGAATGAACATAAAAGGACATATGTGAATAACTAATTTTCACCAAAGGTTGGATCATTTTGACTATTAAATAAAAAACACAAACGAATGAACATAAAAGCCAACAGTTCAATCAACGATCTGATCAAAGTCGACGATCAAGGTCAAGTCAAACCGGGTTGTATCGGTTACGGGTCATATGTTAACAGGTTAGTCGGTCAAACATGTCAGACTTGGGTGAGGTTTTAGGCTTTAGGCCTCAGCCGAACTAGGCTAAGGGAACAACGGGTCACATGAGGCATTGGGTCTCTGGCGTATCAAGCCCAATCTGAAGGTTGTTAGCTATGGGCTCTGATTTGGGCCAGACTAAAGGAATTAGGATTGTGTGATTAAGGGGGATGTGGCTAAGGTTAGGCTAGGGTTAGAGATGGAGCCAAGATTTAGGGTTGGGGATAAAAAATAAATGTTTGAAAGTGGAGGCAAATTCATAAATAAATTATTTTTAAAAGAAAATATTATATTAGAAAGATAAAGGTGAGAAAAAAAATTGGGGGTGGATGGCAATTTCATTCGAACTTGTTAAGATTATACTTCCTATGAAATATAATATAACTAAGTCGTAAACATGCATTTTTACATCTAAATAACCCCAAATTTCATTTGGTTGTAGAACAGTTCTTGTAATCCAACGACTGCCAAGCCGTCTCTGATTCCTATGAGCACGTATTATAGAACTAACCACCATATGCTCATCGGGACTACTGTAACCCCCTCGTCCTGGCCTAGCCAACAGACCGAACCGAACGGGTTACACGGGAAAAACTGAAGCGAAACCCGTTAAGGCCCCACTCCGATTAGCAACCCTATTTATTTATTTTTTTCATTTTATTTATCTTGTCTAAATATCACTTTTAATCCTACGTGTGAAGGCAAGAGCGAAATAGCGAAAACGGAGTACGAACCAAATCAGAGGGCATACGATAACTTAAACTTACCAAGTAGCTTATTTGTCAAATTGCATGCTCAAGAGGCAAAAACCATCACAAATGTAACACCCGTGTTTAGGGGTTAGGTGAAAATAATATTTTAATATTATTTTGGGCTCGGTTTTATAATTAAAATGGTTTTTAAGAATTTCGGGTTTCGTTTCCGAATTAAATTAGATTAATTTGAGTTATTATGTTTTGTAATTCAACCCCAAATAGCCATAGAGGGTATGCCCTTGTGAATACCCCATTTCATTAAGGGCAAAGAAGTTTTTTGAGCCCTAAATAAGTCACATGTCAAATAAAACACCCATTCTCTCTACTATTCATCTTCTTCTCCAAAGCTTATCAACGGGAAACCAAACTCCCTTCCACATTCACTATTCCATTTCCAAAGCTCCTCCATTTCAACCCCGAATTGAAAGGTGAAGGTAATTTTGAACTCCCCTCACCTCCCTCTTCTCAAAAGTACACTTTATTTTCGTTTTCGTGAAGTTTTAAGGAAATAGAGATTTTTGAATATTTGATTAAAAGTGGTGCCTTTGTGTAGCTAAACCTAATATTTTGATTTATTATGGTTAGTTATGGTATATAGGAGTCAAATGATGTCGCATATGTGAATTTCAAACGATTTTAAACAATTTTCGGAATTTGGCTTTAAAGGGGTTTTTGGGAGGTTTTAAAGTGGTTTTTCGGGTGTTTCAATGTTGGTTCTCGAGGGCTGATGTTAGTATTATATATGAGGGCTGCTTTGGGTGTGTTTGATGGTTATTTGGATGCTTGAATTGGAAGATATTGGTGGGCTTTAAGGGCAGCTCGGAAATTCTGTTTTTGGGACTTGTTTTGGGTATTGAGTGCTTGAAGTATTGATCCGGGTTGTTTCCGTTGATGAGATATTGATTATGAATGTTTTGTTTGTGTTTGAGATTGATTAGAACCGAGTGTGGGCGTCGGTGAAGCTCTGGAAGAGAATCCAGGAATTTGAAGAACGGTCGCTTGCTTGGTCTTTGAGCTTGGAAGCTTAGGTGAGTGGTTAATTGTCTTAAATGGTTTTAAATTGGTTGGTTCGAGTATATGGACTAGGTTGGGCTTGGTGGACCCACCTAGAGTTAGGATTAGGGTGGTAGCCTAATCCTAAGCTTGATCTAGAGCCCTTGGATGAACTTGAATGTATGAATGTATATGCCTCGTATGTGTTGTGATATGAATGCTTATGTATATTGTATTATACATGTGAGATGAGGCATGATTTGTATTGCTTAAAGCATGCATGATGTTGGTTCATGATTGTGTTCATGGTGAGTACGTGCTAAGCACGGGAATGATTGAAATAAGTAATGTGGAACGAGTAAAATATTGGCACTAGTATACTTAAATACAAATGATCGATCATTAGGATGTTAGTGTGTACACATTAGTCAAAAGTCGCGCGTGGCCTTGGTGGCGTTGAGTCACCAAGGAGGAGTACGGGTACGCCCGGAAATGGTATTTAAATATAGTCGGTGATGAGTGGAATCCCATCGACGGGGCGTGAGGATGAGTGGAATCCCCTCCGCGGGACCGGTGATGAGTGTAATCCCACCGTCAGGTAATGGTTGTGTTGTTGGATGTGAGTTCCAACGGTTATCCGCGTATTTGAGTCGTATCTAGGTGCCAATGTTGTTTGATATATGTATCCATGTGTTGAGATTAATGATCCTTGTGAGAATGTTTGATGTGGCTATTTATGTTGTGAAAGTAGAGCTTAATGATTCATGACATGTACTTGTATATATTGTTCATGCACCTTATAATGTGGCTTTTGTGGATCCTTGGTATGTGTGTGTAATGCCTTGGCTAGATCGTGCTCGGACCCTGCAATGTTGAGGTTTGTTTTTTAGAGCTCACCCTCACTAAGCATCATTGCTTACGCTCTCTTTGTTCAACATTGCAGATCCTTAAGCTCGTGGGTTGCTCGCGCAAGTGGAAGGCTCCAAGTGTGGTTTTTGGCTTGAGTTCATCAAGTATGGTTTTTAAATGTTAGACATGTAATAGTCTGAGCAATGGGACATGTATGGCTTTGATGAGTAGTTGTTGGTTGTTTGAGAGCATGTATGGATTCCCTTATATCCTTCTTTTGCATGGTTTGTGTTGCCATGATGAATTGTAAGTCATGCCTAATTGCTTACTTTGGATTTTAGCCTATGCCTTAAGAGTTTTTACATGTGTTTGAATGTTGTTTGAATGAATGCATGTTGTGGATTGTTGCCTTAGTGTTGGACATGTCTAAATCATGTTGAAGCGTGCTAGTATAGTTGTTATCCCCTAAGTTGCTTTGTTTAGCTGTTGTATGGTGTTTTGGTGGTGTTTTGGGGCACCCTTGTGCCTCAAAACAGCCCAGACGAGTCTGCAGACAGGGGGCGTTTCGGAACGGGTCCCCCTGTTCCGGAACGGTCCCTTTGAAAATGGCCTGCCGTTTCGAAACGGATGAGGGCGTTTCGGAACGTTTTTGCTACTGGAATTTTGAGAAATTGGCGAGATGTAGCCGTTCCGAAACGGGCCCTTGGCGTTTCGAAACGGCCTGCTGTAATGAAGTAAAATGGACTGTTTTTGCTTAGTTTGGTCGGTGAATGTTCCGTTGATTGTATCTTCCGCTGTTATGCTCCGCTTAGGGAATAAATGTGCATCTAGACAAGATTAAAGTTAAAAGAAATTTTAGGGTCGTTAACCGAGGGGGAATCCTTAGAGGTTTTCACTCGGTTTTCCCCGTGTGGCCCACTTGGACCGGTCATCCGACTAGACCGGGACGAGGGGGTTACACTTGTTGGTATCAGAGCCTAAGGTTACCGAGACCTTGGGCAGGTAAGTGAGGTAAGTTCAAGTTTTTGCTTGATATGCACGGTGTTTGCTTGCTTGTAAGAATGGTTGCTTGTTTGACGAGTATGTTGCTTGTTTTATTCAAAGCATGTGTGTGTGAGTCCCATTGCTACTATTACATTGGAAAATGGTTTTGTTTTAGTGAGGGAACGTACTTGAACACTTGGAAGCCTTGCCTTGCTAACCCAACTTGTATGTTTTGTTGTTGTGGTTGTAGTTGATTTTCGTGAGAGCAATGTCTAGACCGAGAGGTAGACCGAGAGTGGTTCGTCAGGAACCACGGGTTGCGGCTCCTGTTGAGCCGGCTGTTGGTGTGGAGGCTCATCTGGAAGGGCCGGTGGCTGCGGGAGTTGGCGCCCCACCACCACCACCTCCACCACCTGGAGCTGGAGGTGAAGATGGAGTCGGAGGAGATGGACCTCAAGGTGGCCAAGGTGGCCAAGGTCCAGCTGGAATTGACATGACACCGCTAGTGCAAGCGATAGCGGGAGCGTTTCAGGCCGCAGTTGCGGGAGCTCAGGCTGCAGCTCAGCCTAGGTGTGATGATGCTAGTCTCCCTTTGGAGAGGCTCCGTAGTTTGGGAGCCGAGGAGTTTAGAGGATCTACACCGGAGAGATCGGAGTTATGGTTGGAGAAGACGGTTCGTATATTAGCTCAGATGGGTTGTGCGGGCGCACGTAGATTGGGTTGTGTGATCTCACTGCTTCAGGGTGATGCCTACACCTGGTGGGTCACCATTACTGCCGGGGTTCCAGAGGCCGAGATAGATTGGGAATTCTTTGAGTTTGCTTTCCGGAAGAGGTACTTAGGACCGAGGTACCTAGATGAGAAAAAGAGAGAGTTCATGGCTCTCACCCAGGGAGATGCTTCTGTGACTGATTATGAGATTCGTTTCGTTCGTCTGAGTCAGTATGCTCCAGAGTTAGTGCCTACTGAGAGGGCTCGATGTGATCGTTTCAGATATGGACTTCATGAGGAAGTTAAGAGGTATACCTTGGCTTCTGATTATTCTGACTTTGATGTCTTGGTTGCTAGAGCCAAGGACATTGAGCATAGCTTGGGGCTGGCCAAGCGTTCTGGGGGATCTAGTTCTGGTAAGAGGCACAACAACTTTGATGGTAGAGATGCTAAGAGGCACAGAGGTGGCGGACATCAGTTTGATCAGAGACGTGGCGGTGGCCACCATGGTAGAGGCCATCAGGGCCATAGAGGAGGAGGGCGTTTGTCCGAGTGTGCATAGTGTGGGAGGCAGCACACTGGTGAGTGTTGGGGTAACTTCCATGCTTGTTGGAACTGTGGTTCGAGGGACCACTTTAGGAGGGACTGTCCGCGTCAGGCAGCTCAGGCACCGAACATTGCTCAGGCTCCTGCGAGAGGTAACGATCTTCAGAGAGGCCGTGGGCGCGGTCGTGGCTATTTCCAGCCTAGGGCTGACGCACCTAGGGGAGATGCTCAGAGGAACCTTGCTCATGTTGTGGCTGTGCAGCCAGAGGCGGGAGGACCAGCGAGAGTTTATGCTCAGAGAGAGGCCGGGAACGACACCGATGTGATAGCAGGTAATTTCGAGTTACAGTCTATGTCTTTGCTTTCTTTGGTTGATTCGGGTTCTACGCATTCCTACATTCTGAGTGAGCATGCACAGAAGTTAGATATTCCTGTAGAGATCTTAGATGTAGGTATGCATGTTACTAGTTCCTTTGGTGAGACAGTTGTGGTTAGACGTATGTATAGGAGGTGTCCGCTGAAGATTCAGGGTCATGTGTTCTCAGTTGATATGATAGAACTTCCCTTTTATGGTTTTGACATTATACTGGGTATGGACTGGTTGGTCGAGCATCGGGCTAGTGTGGATTTTGAGACAAAGAGAATTTCTTTGAAGCTTTCTGATGACTACGAGGTAGTGGTAGTGGGCGAGAACATTAAGTTCTTGTCTAATGTGGTGTCAGCTTTAGAGGCTCATAGATTGATGGACTCTGGATGTGGGGCCTATTTAGCTTATGTTATGAATCCGGATATGAGTGAAGCTAGACCGAAAGATATCAGAACAGTGTGTGACTTTCCAGATGTGTTTCCTGAAGAGTTGCCGGGTTTGCCTCCTGACAGAGATGTTGAGTTTGTGATTGAGACAGTTTCAGGGTCTAGCCCAGTTTCGATAGCTCCGTATCGCATGGCTCCGAAAGAGTTGAAAGAATTGAAGAGTCAGTTGCAAGAGTTATTAGACCGTGGTTTCATTAGGCCTAGTAGTTCTCCGTGGGGTGCTCCCGTGTTGTTCGTGAAGAAGAAAGATGGTAGTATGCGCATGTGCATTGACTATAGACAGTTGAATCAGATGACTGTGAAGAACAAGTATCCGTTGCCTCGCATAGATGATTTGTTTGATCAGTTGAGAGGTGCTTCAGTATTCTCGAAGATAGATTTGAGATCCGGGTACTATCAGTTGAAAGTGAAAGAGTGTGATGTTCCGAAGACAGCTTTTAGGACTAGATATGGTCACTATGAGTTTCTTGTGATGCCATTTGGGCTCACGAATGCACCGGCAGCATTCATGGACATGATGAAAAGAATTTTCAGAGACTATCTAGACCGGTTTGTGGTTGTCTTCATTGACGATATACTTGTGTACTCGAAGACAGAAGAAGAGCATGACGAGCACTTGAGGTTTGTTTTACAGAGATTGTTGAGCAACCAGTTGTATGCGAAGCTTAGTAAATGTGAGTTCTGGATTCGAGAGGTTGTATTTCTTGGCCATGTTGTTTCAGCCGAAGGTATCCGAGTTGATCCGTCGAAGATTGAGGCTATTGTTGAGTGGAAACAACCTAAGTCCGTGACCGAGATTAGGAGTTTCCTAGGATTAGCCGGTTACTATAGGAGGTTTGTTGATGGATTCTCTAGAGTAGCTGCTCCCTTGACTAAGTTGTTGCAAAAAGGAGTCAAGTTTGAATGGTCAGATGCAAGACAGAAAGCTTTTGAGAAATTGAAAGAAGCTTTGACGAATGCTCCAGTGTTAGTGCAACCTGTTTCAGGTAAGGAGTTTGTGATCTACAGTGATACTTCCTACGTAGGCTTAGGATGTGTTCTGATGCAAGATAGGAGGGTTGTTGCTTATGCTTCTAGACAGTTGAAGATTCATGAGAAGAACTATCCTACTCATGATATAGAGTTGGCCGCAGTTGTTTTTGCATTGAAGATTTGGTGTCACTATTTGTACGGTGAGAAGTGTATTGTTTACACCGATCACAAGAGCTTGAAGTACTTGATGACACAGAAAGAGTTAAACTTGAGACAA
The DNA here is from genome assembly GCA_030270665.1 of Hibiscus trionum. Classification (NCBI taxonomy): domain Eukaryota; kingdom Viridiplantae; phylum Streptophyta; class Magnoliopsida; order Malvales; family Malvaceae; genus Hibiscus; species Hibiscus trionum. Next base: position 44,875,198 of record BSYR01000017.1, on the reverse strand, counting down.
AGAAGATGGCTAGAGTTGCTAAAGGACTACGATTTGACCATTGAGTACCATCCGGGTAAAGCAAATGTAGTGGCTGACGCTTTGAGTAGAAAAGTGGCCGTTGAGTTGAGAGCTATGTTTGCTAGGTTGAGTGTGTCCGATGATGGTGGTCTGATCACCGAGTTGCAAGTGAAGCCTCCTTTGATTCAGTTGATTCGAGAGAAACAGTTGCAAGATGCGAGCCTAGTTCCTCATGTTCAAGACATAGCCAAAGGAAGACCGACCGAGTACAGTTTCAGTGGTGAGAGCCTGTTGTGCTTTAGAGATAGAATTGTTGTACCAGAAGATGTTGAGTTGAGACGTCAGATTCTGAGTGAAGCACATTCGAGTCCCTTTTCTATGCATCCGGGTAGTACCAAGATGTACCGAGATTTGAAGAATGATTACTTCTGGGTTGGTTTGAAGAGAGATGTAGCCGAATATGTGAGCCGTTGCATGGTTTGTCAGAGAGTGAAGGCGGAACATCAGGTTCCTTCAGGATTGCTACAGCCTTTGAAGATTCCGGAATGGAAATGGGAGAGAATCACCATGGATTTTGTATCGGGGTTGCCTTTGTCTCCTTCGAAGAAGAATTCAGTTTGGGTGATTGTTGATAGGTTCACTAAGTGTGCTCACTTCTTAGCAGTGAACACTACGGATTCCTTAGACAAGTTGGCAAACTTGTATATCCGCGAGATCGTGAGACTTCATGGAGTTCCGAAGTCTATTGTTTCAGATAGGGATCCTAGGTTTACTTCGAGGTTTTGGGGTTGCTTGCATAGTGCTTTAGGTAGCTGTTTGCATTTCAGCACATCGTATCATCCTCAGTCCGATGGGCAGTCAGAACGAGTGATACAGATTCTAGAAGATATGCTTCGTTGTTGTGTGATTGACTTTCAAGGTTCTTGGGAGAAGCACTTACCGTTGGTTGAGTTTGCCTACAACAACAGTTATCAGTCTAGTATTCAGATGGCACCTTATGAAGCTTTGTATGGTAGACGGTGTAGGACTCCGATTTGTTGGGCTGAGACAGGTCAGAGGTTGTTACCTATGCCAGATTTGCTTAAAGGAACCACAGAAAAAGTGAAGTTGATTTGCGACCGCTTGAAAGCAGCTTCCGATCGTCAGAAGTCTTATGCAGATTTGAAGAGGAAAGAGGTTGAGTATTCAGTTGGTGAGAAAGTGTTTCTGAAAGTATCTCCGTGGAAGAAGGTAATGAGATTTGGCCGAAAAGGCAAGTTGAGTCCGAGGTTCATTGGTCCGTATGAGGTAGTTGAGCGGATTGGGCCTGTAGCTTATCGGTTGAGGTTACCTTCTGAGTTAGAAAAGATCCATGATGTCTTCCATGTGTCTATGCTTAGGAGATATAGATCGGATCCTTCTCATGTTATGCCTGTTGAGGAAATAGAGTTAAATCTGGATTTGTCCTATAATGAAGAGCCCGTTGTGATACTTGCTTCTGATAGCAAGGTGTTGCGTGGCAAGACCATAGAGTTGGTCAAGGTGTTGTGGAGACATAGAGGTGTGGAAGAGGCCACGTGGGAGAGGAAAGCGGATATGGTTGAGCAGTTTCCGTATCTGTTTCCACCAGGTAATTTCGGGGACGAAATTCCTTAAGTGGGGGAGAGTTGTAACACCCAGGTTTAGGGGTTAGGTGAAAATAATATTTTAATATTATTTTGGGCTCGGTTTTATAATTAAAATGGTTTTTAAGAATTTCGGGTTTCATTTCCGAATTAAATTAGATTAATTTGAGTTATTATGTTTTGTAATTCAACCCCAAATAGCCATAGAGGGTATGCCCTTGTGAATACCCCATTTCATTAAGGGCAAAGAAGTCTTTTGAGCCCTAAATAAGTCACATGTCAAATAAAACACCCATTCTCTCTACTATTCATCTTCTTCTCCAAAGCTTATCAACGGGAAACCAAACTCCCTTCCACATTCACTATTCCATTTCCAAAGCTCCTCCATTTCAACCCCGAATTGAAAGGTGAAGGTAATTTTGAACTCCCCTCACCTCCCTCTTCTCAAAAGTACACTTTATTTTCGTTTTCATGAAGTTTTAAGGAAATAGAGGTTTTTGAATATTTGATTAAAAGTGGTGCCTTTGTGTAGCTAAACCTAATATTTTGATTTATTATGGTTAGTTATGGTATATAGGAGTCAAATGATGTCGCATATGTGAATTTCAAACGATTTTAAACAATTTTCGGAATTTGGCTTTAAAGGGGTTTTTGGGAGGTTTTAAAGTGGTTTTTCGGGTGTTTCAATGTTGGTTCTCGAGGGCTGATGTTAGTATTATATATGAGGGCTGCTTTGGGTGTGTTTGATGGTTATTTGGATGCTTGAATTGGAAGATATTGGTGGGCTTTAAGGGCAGCTCGGAAATTCTGTTTTTAGGACTTGTTTTGGGTATTGAGTGCTTGAAGTATTGATCCGGGTTGTTTCCGTTGATGAGATATTGATTATGAATGTTTTGTTTGTGTTTGAGATTGATTAGAACCGAGTGTGGGCGTCGGTGAAGCTCTGGAAGAGAATCCGGGAATTTGAAGAACGGTCGCTTGCTTGGTCTTTGAGCTTGGAAGCTTAGGTGAGTGGTTAATTGTCTTAAATGGTTTTAAATTGGTTGGTTCGAGTATATGGACTAGGTTGGGCTTGGTAGACCCACCTAGAGTTAGGATTAGGGTGGTAGCCTAATCCTAAGCTTGATCTAGAGCCCTTGGATGAACTTGAATGTATGAATGTATATGCCTCGTATGTGTTGTGATATGAATGCTTATGTATATTGTATTATACATGTGAGATGAGGCATGATTTGTATTGCTTAAAGCATGCATGATGTTGGTTCATGATTGTGTTCATGGTGAGTACGTGCTAAGCACGGGAATGATTGAAATGAGTAATGTGGAACGAGTAAAATATTGGCACTAGTATACTTAAATACAAATGATCGATCATTAGGATGTTAGTGTGTACACATGAGTCAAAAGTCGCGCGTGGCCTTGGTGGCGTTGAGTCACCAAGGAGGAGTACGGGTACGCCCGGAAATGGTATTTAAATATAGTCGGTGATGAGTGGAATCCCATCGACGGGGCGTGAGGATGAGTGGAATCCCCTCCGCGGGACCGGTGATGAGTGTAATCCCACCGTCAGGTAATGGTTGTGTTGTTGGATGTGAGTTCCAACGGTTATCCGCGTATTTGAGTCGTATCTAGGTGCCAATGTTGTTTGATATATGTATCCATGTGTTGAGATTAATGATCCTTGTGAGAATGTTTGATGTGGCTATTTATGTTGTGAAAGTAGAGCTTAATGATTCATGACATGTACTTGTATATATTGTTCATGCACCTTATAATGTGGCTTTTGTGGATCCTTGGTATGTGTGTGTAATGCCTTGGCTAGATCGTGCTCGGACCCTGCAATGTTGAGGTTTGTTTTTTAGAGCTCACCCTCACTAAGCATCATTGCTTACGCTCTCTTTGTTCAACATTGCAGATCCTTAAGCTCGTGGGTTGCTCGCGCAAGTGGAAGGCTCCAAGTGTGGTTTTTGGCTTGAGTTCATCAAGTATGGTTTTTAAATGTTAGACATGTAATAGTCTGAGCAATGGGACATGTATGGCTTTGATGAGTAGTTGTTGGTTGTTTGAGAGCATGTATGGATTCCCTTATATCCTTCTTTTGCATGGTTTGTGTTGCCATGATGAATTGTAAGTCATGCCTAATTGCTTACTTTGGATTTTAGCCTATGCCTTAAGAGTTTTTACATGTGTTTGAATGTTGTTTGAATGAATGCATGTTGTGGATTGTTGCCTTAGTGTTGGACATGTCTAAATCATGTTGAAGCGTGCTAGTATAGTTGTTATCCCCTAAGTTGCTTTGTTTAGCTGTTGTATGGTGTTTTGGTGGTGTTTTGGGGCACCCTTGTGCCTCAAAACAGCCCAGACGAGTCTGCAGACAGGGGGCGTTTCGGAACGGGTCCCCCTGTTCCGGAACGGTCCCTTTGAAAATGGCCTGCCGTTTCGAAACGGATGAGGGCGTTTCGGAACGTTTTTGCTACTGGAATTTTGAGAAATTGGCGAGATGTAGCCGTTCCGAAACGGGCCCTTGGCGTTTCGAAACGGCCTGCTGTAATGAAGTAAAATGGACTGTTTTTGCTTAGTTTGGTCGGTGAATGTTCCGTTGATTGTATCTTCCGCTGTTATGCTCCGCTTAGGGAATAAATGTGCATCTAGACAAGATTAAAGTTAAAAGAAATTTTAGGGTCGTTAACCGAGGGGGAATCCTTAGAGGTTTTCACTCGGTTTTCCCCGTGTGGCCCACTTGGACCGGTCATCCGACCAGACCGGGACGAGGGGGTTACAACAAAGGGGCACATATAACTCATTTAGGAAGCATACGAGCACTAAGGACTAAAACGTAACATTTGGAAACTGCCGAAGATGCCTTTTAACCGTTTTAACTGTATGTGTTTCGAAACAGTCCTGCTCGTTCCGAAACGCGGGTTTTATTCAAAAAGTAACAGCAAGCCGTTTCGGAACGGTCCCACCTTGTTTCGGAACAGGAACCTCCAGTGGCCAGACGTACCGGAACGACCCTACATGGTTCCGAAATAAGATACTCCAGTGGCAAATCGTACCGAAACGGCACCACCCCCGTTCCGATATGGGTACCCCTGGAGCTCGACCGTTCCGAAACCATACTAGGCGTTCTGAAACACTTGGACACAGTTTTGCCCGAAAATACATTTCGGCATCGCCAAACGTTCACAAACTTACCCCGAACCATCACAAACTATATAGCAACTTATCATACAAACAATCTAGAGGCAAAACACCCTAAACACAACTTCAAACATGCATACACGCAACAAAATGGATCTCAACCCAAAGCACATAAGAACAGTTAGCTTCAAAACCACCAACAAGTCAAAATGCAAGGTAATCTACCAAAAGCCATAACAAGACTCAACATATCATGGTATCAACATTTAAAACATGCTAGCAACTTAAACAAAACCAAACATAGGAGTTTAAACACCAACTCCCTAACATAAAGTCTAGTATTCCCATTGTGTAAGTATTATTACAACCACAAAACCATACTTTGGGCTTAGCAAGAACTCCTCCCTCGCCCACTTCCCTTCTAGAGCCTCTAACGATCTGCATTGTTGGAAAAAAGGGAGCGTAAGCTTGAAAGCTTAGTGAGCGGGGCTCTAAACACAACAACAATGCAGTTTAAAGCATATATTTTAGTTTTAAAAGCAAGACCATTTAAGGAAGAGATACAACGAAATGGAAACATAGACGAAACGTGGCTTGCATATGCACAACCATCTCGGTGGGACTACACATCACCGTACACAACAACTAGCATTTTTTCGATGGGACTACACATCACCGTACTCTTCTACTAGTCACTATCGGTGGGACTACACATCACCGTATACAACGACTAACCATCATGTGAGGCTTGACATCAACTACGACTACACAACAACATTAGAACGGAGAGTAAAAGCAATCCACATTTCACATACAACAACACGAATATCCGTACACACCAACACTTAACGAAACAAGGTAAATTAGATGGACTTACACTTGGGTTTAGGTTAGCCCTTAAGGCTCCACCCAAACCCCCAAGAAAACCTCTTTGAATCATTTTAAACTTCAAAACATTACCACTCACCGATAGAGCCCAAACAAAAGCCGAAACACCGATCTCAAGCCTCTGTAACACCTGGTATCGCGCCCGAAGGACCCAAACTCGTTTCCCCTGTTTCTATTCAACCAAAAACAAAGTATTACTCCCTTAATCTTTCATAAATTCACTGTCAAACATCAATTCACAAATATACAACATTCTCTCAATGATTCAAAGATAAAATCCATCAAAATATCATCAAATTCGTTCTTAAGCAAAGCCCAGCAATAACCCATCAACTTAAACATCCAAAACACTCCTAAATATACCTAAAAGCATCAATTCAAAGCTGGTAACCCATCATGTCTCATTTCCTCACATATCCAAACTGAAAACTTAAGAAATTTCACTCCAAACACCACTACTAAGCATAGTTTCGGGTTTGGTTTATTAAAACCTCATTTCAACACTCTATCAACACCGAAATATGATTTACTACTAACCCAAAACGTTGTTTTCACCAAAAAGCTTAAACCTTTCAAAAAACCCCTTTTTACCCAAATGTTGAAACTTGAGAAAGTCTCCAAAACTTGAAAGAATGATGCTAAAAACAAGACTAGAATGAAGAGGGGGACAAAACCAGGTGCTTACCTCTTTGAAATCTTCAAAAATGATGAAGCTTTGTGGGAAAGTGAGTTTGGCTATGGTGTTGAAGAGTTTAACGTGAAAATGGGGTTTTGGGGAAGAAGATGGGATAAAGACCCTTTTTGAAATATCTTATTTTATTAAATTCAAAAATCATCTCAAAACTCACTTTTTTCCCATTTACCAAAAGACCCCCTTTTTAAAATTCCTTTTTTTGTCTATTAAAAATGTTTTCTTTCAATTAAACTAACCCGAACCGGTTTAACCAAACCCGGTTATCTCCCGGGCCCCAAACCCCGGGGGTTACAACTCTCCCTCACTTAAGGAATTTCGTCCTCGAAATTGCCTGACGGAAAGAGATACGAAAACTGTTTCTCCATGTCTTCCTTCCTCTCCCTAGTAGCCTCTTCTACACCTCGGTGTCTCCACAAAACTTTGACTAACTCGATAGATCTCCTATGCAACACCTTCATATCCGTAGCAAGAATTTCAACCGGCTCTTTCTCGTACGACAAGTCTGGGTTCAACTCGATCTCTTCCATTGGCATTACATGAGACAGATCCGATCTATACTTTCGAAGCATCGAAACGTGGAACACATCATGAATCTTCTCTAACTCTGTCGGCAGTCTCAATCTATAAGCAACGGGACCGATCCTCTCAACTACCTCGTAAGGACCAATGAATCTCGGACTCAACTTACCTTTCCTACCAAACCTCATCACCTTCTTCCAAGGTGAGACTTTTAAAAATACCTTTTCGCCCACGGCATACTCTATCTCCTTTCTCTTCAAATCAGCATACGATTTTTGTCTGTCTTAAGATGCCTTCAAGCGATCACAGATCAGCTTTACCTTCTCGGTAGTGCTTTTAAGCAAGTCTGGCATCAGTACAAGCTTCTGTTCGGCCTCGGCCCAAAAGATAGGTTTTCTGCACCTCCTACCATATAGAGCCTCATACGGTGCCATTTGGATACTAGCATGATAATTGTTGTTGTATGCAAACTCTACTAACGGTAGGTGCTTCTCCCAAGAACCCTGAAAGTCGATGATGCAACACCTAAACATGTCCTCCAACACCTGAATAACTCCCTCTGACTAACCATCTGACTGCGGGTGGTACGAAGTACTGAAGTTCAACCAAGTACCCAAGGCACGATGTAAACACTCCCAAAACATGGATGTAAACTTTGGATCTCGGTCTGATACAATCGACTTCAGTACCCCATGTAACCTCACTATCTCACTGATGTACAGATTGGCCAACTTATCTAAGTTGTAGGTAGTATGAACATGTATGAAATGGGCACACTTAGTGAATCTGTCGACTATCACCCATACTGAATTCTTCTTCGAAGGAGTCAATGGTAACCCCGATACAAAGTCCATGGTAATACGTTCCCACTTCCATTCCAGAATCTTCAACGGCTATAACAAACCTGAAGGGAACTGATGCTCGGCCTTAACTTGCTGACACACATACACTTACTCACAAACTCGGCCACATCTTTCTTCAACTCAATCCCGTAGTACTCTTCTTTTAACCAACGGTACATCTTCGTACTACCCGGGTGCATAGCAAAAGGACTGTTATGTGCTTCATTTAAGATAATACGCCTTAACGCGGCATCTTCTGGACTATTTTCCTATCCTTGAAACATAGGATCCCATTCTCACCAAAGTAGAAATCTGTGGGTCTACCCTCGGCTATATCTTGCACGTGAGGTGCCAACGGCCCGTCTCACAACTGTTACTCTCAAATCAATTGAACCAACAAAGGTTTAACCTGTAATTCGGCTATCAAACTGCCATCCCGTGACACACTCAATCTCGCAAACATGGCTCGCAACTCAACTACCACTTTTCTACTCAAAGCATCAGCCACAACATTTGCCTTACCCGGATGGTACTCTATTGTAAGGTCATATTAATACGGTGTGTTTTGAATATACTTTCACCGCCTCTATCAACAATCCCATCCCCTAAAACTCGTGAATTTGCATACCCCCATTAAACCTACTTTTTTCGGCCTCAAATTTCTTAACTAAACCCATATCCTCCTCAAATTTAATAGGTAGCTTCCTTTTCAAAACCATAACCTTATTCTTCGATAAAACATTCAAGTTAATATTAACAAGGTTATCATATTTTACATACCCAGATGTTGCAATCCCATTGGTAGCATTTTTCGCGCCCTGCTGCAACCGATTATGACTAGACGAATCATCCGACGCCACGACATCGAAGGGTTGGAGTGGCAGTTGATGCTAAGAATTGTTATCGTCAGCTATAGTAGTGGTGGCTAGAGTTTGCTGAGAATATTGTGGAGGAACGTAGGTGGATTTGTTGTGGATTTTCCTGGTATAAACCTTGTTGCTCTTTGATTCTTTACATTCAATTTTTCCCTGTAGCCATTCATATAAGTAACATGATCAAACTTCTATAAATAAAAAAGAGGGGAAACCCCTAACTAAGAAATACCTAGATAGGTTAGAGCGTTAAGAAAGAGGCTTTTTCAAGGAAAGGTTTAAGCTTTACGTGGGATAAAAAAGGGTAATTTGATCATTAGGGTTTGGCTACCATTATTCCATGATGTTATGAAATTTAAGCTTGAGTCCATCTTTCAGATTTTCTTTCTTTATTCCTCTGAGAAATATGAAGATGAAGTCTAAAAGAAGAAGAAGATTATTATGTTTTGACATAGTCAAACATTGTTTATAATCGGACGATTATAAAGGTTATGCATGAACATGATAATGAATCATGCAGTGAGATGTGAGCGATTAAGATGAAATTTATCCCTCTTAACTTAAGAGAGATATCTCTGGGCCCATCGATGATTGAGACTGAGGAATGAATGGATGTGCTCAAATGAGTTGATAGAGATCAATGTTATTTGTTTAGTCATCTCAATTGGGCATCGAGAAACTAAAGATAGAACGATATAAGGTTAACATTTTAAATGTCTTATATTCTATCAAGATATCGTGAGATAAAAGGATTATGAAATAAACTGAATTAATGTTGTCTCGAATTATGAGCTTTTCATTTAACTTGGGTAGTTATAATGTTTTGCTAGAGGCCACTATTGATTTTCAGGATAAAATGTGATTTATCTACTGTCAACGTTAATTGAACCTACAGAGTCGCACACTAAGAATAGATAAGAATGATTGTGGTTATTACCCTTAATAATAATTTAAGATAATGAGATTATTTTAAATTATAAGAGATTATTTATTCGAATTTAAAGAAGTTAAATATGTGTTCTTGTGAAAGATTATTTGTACAACTAAATTTCCCCAAATATGGACAACAACAACTAACTTGTCAAACGTAAGGAACATTTTTGGGTAAAATACATAAATAGTCTGACGACTATGCTCCAATTATCTTTTGCGCCCCTTGACTATTAGAAGTTACAAACCGGTCCCTTTAACTAATCGTTACATACAAAGCAATCTTATTCTGTTGGAAAATAGACGGACGTCTTAGCTGGACGTTAACCTGCTGAGTAGGATACCAATGTGGCATCCATATTAATATGGTGTATTTTGAATATACTTTCATTGCCTCTATCAACATTCCCATTCCCTAAAACTCATGAATTTGCATACCCCCATTAAACCTACTTTTTTCGGCCTCAAATTTCTTAACTAAACCCCTATCCTCCTCAAGCTCAATAGCTAACTTCCTTTTCAAAACCATAACCTTATTCTTCGATAAAACATTCAAGTTAATATTAACAAGGTTATCATATTGTACATACCCAGATGTTGCAATCCCATTGGTAGCATTCTTCGCGCCCTGCTACAACCGATTATGACTAGACGAATCATCTGACGCCACGACATCGAAGAGTTGGAGTGGCAGTTGATGCTGAGAGTTGTTATCGTCAGTTGTAGTAGTGGTGGCTAGAGTTTGATGAGAAGATTGTGGAGGAACGGAGGTTGGTTAGTTGTGGATTTTCCTGGTATAAACCTTGTTGCTCTTTGATTCATTACATTCAATTTTCCCTATAGCCATTCATATAAGTAACATGATCAAATTTCTATAAATAAAAAAGAGGGGAAACCCTTAACTAAGAAATACCTAGATAGGTTAGAGCGTTAAGAATGGGGTTTTTTTCAGGGAAAGGTTTAAGCTTTACGTGGGATAAAAAATGGTAATTTGATAATTAGGGTTTGGCTACCATTATTCCATGAAGTAATGAGATTTAAGCTTGAGTCCATCTTTCAGATTTTCTTTCTTTATTCCTCTGAGAAACATGAAGATGAAGTCTAAAAGAAGAAGAAGATGGGTTTGTGGCATTTGGTCCTCTGATTAGGGTTTTAAAGGGAATTTTTTCTATTTTATATTTATTGACCTTTAATGACATGGAAATGTAATGTAATAAAAAATATTTTCATCTAAACCCAGTCAACAGGTTAACGTCCAACTAAGACGTCCGTCTATTTTTTTAACGAAATGGGGCTGCTTTGTATGTAATAATTAGTCAAGAGACCAGTTTGTAACTTCTGATAGTCAAGGGACGCAAAAGATAATTGGAGCATTGTCGGGATACAATTTATGTAGTTTACCATTTTTATTTGATTATGAAATGATTTTATTAGTGTTATGTTTTGATAGAAATTAAAATATTTTGTAATAGTGTGATAAAATTTTTAATTTGGTTTATAATTCATTGATTAACAAATTTGAACCCAACAAGTGTCCCAGTGGAAAAGCGGATGATATTCATCCTAGGAGACACAAGTTCAAATTGCTTTGTCTACAAGGTGTATGTCCATTGTAAAAGAGATAAAAATATGTATGAACATATACTACCTTGTAATCACCTTTAGACCATTCAAAAAATGTGTCAGAATTAAAGTATAATGAGTTCGGGTGTAAAATGAATAAAATATAAATAAATATGAACAAAATTGTTATGTTTGTTAAATAAATAATTGAACACAAACAAATGTATGTTTGGTTCTTTTACTTTCATGAACAAATTTGTTTATACACTTGTTTATATTATTTACTTGATTTTCTTTTACATTTTTGATAAAGGTGATATTAGAGACTACATTATAAATTTTGGAGTTTAGATTGTAAAGTTTGAAGAATTGAGGACTAGTGGCATACTTTCACCATTCCTTCAAACATAAATAAATGAAAATGAATATGTTATTTAAAATTTGAATGAATACAAACAAAACGAACAAAGAATTATTTGTTCAAGTTCTATTCATTTGCCCTCCTAAATTAATGAGCATGACTCATTGAATTTTTTATTTGATGGAAAATGATTTTAATTCATATTATTATTATTATTCCACGATGTTATGAAATTTAAGCTAGATTCTATCTTTTAGATTTTCTTTCTTTTTTCCTCTGAGAAATATGAAGATGAAGTCTAAAAGAAATAGAAGAAGAGTTTGTGGCATTTGGTCCTCTGATTAGTGTTTTAAAGGGGATTTTTTTTATTTTATTTCATTGACCTTTAATGACATAGAAATGTAATGTAATAAAAAAATAATTTTATCTAAACCCAGTCAACAGGTTAACGTCCAACTAAGACGCTCGTTTATTTTTTAACGGAATGGGACAGCTTTGTATGTAACAATTAGTTAAGAGACCAGTTTGTAAATTCTGATAGTCAAGGGACGCAAAAGATAATTGGAGCATAGTCGGGGACCATTTAGATAGTTTACCCAACTTTTTTAACATTATGCCTAGTAAGAACTTAGAATTGAAAAAAAAACAAATCAACTTAACTGAATCGAAAATGTTTGGTTTGATTATTTCGATTTTATCACAAATAGTGGATCGGTTTAGACAATTTAAGATTATTGTTAATTTATTCGATCGATGATACCGAGTCGAGAGCTTTATGAAAAAGAAAATAAGCTAACTACTTTGGTATTTAAACTTGATAAGATTATACTTGCTTAGAAATATAATATAACTAAGTCTTAAACATGCATTTATACATCCAAATTGCCCCAAATTTCATACTTTTGCCTCCATATAGCCTCTTGTTTCCGGTTCTTTCCCCTAATTACTAATTCCTTGATCGTTATTTACAACCTTTTTATACACAAAACCCTTAGCAATCCACATATAAACACACAAATTAGCCCCACTCAATCCTGCCATTACCCAATAAAAGTAATTCAAATTTGCACGGTTGAGATTATCTCCCAGCCATGCATTCCCGTGCCTTGAAGTAATGGCTTGAACCACTGAGATTATAGCTGTGTTCAGAAAGCTCCCAACTCCCGTTATACTTATGTATGCAGCTGCTCCCATGCTTCTCATTTCTTCCGGCATTTGGTCGTAGAACAGTTCTTGTAGTCCGACGAGTGTCAAGGCTTCTCCGATTCCGTTGAGCAAGTATTGTGGAACTAACCACCATATGCTCATTGGGACTATGGCTTTTGGGGTGTCGAGTAGACCTTGCTTGCTCGCGGTGTTTATCCTAGCTGTCTCTACTAGGGCTGCAACAATCATGCTAAACATGGAAACGAATAGACCTGCACCGATTCTTTGTAGCATTGTGATTCCGCGGGGATGTCCGGTTATTTTTCGAGCGAAGGGGACAAAAATCTTATCATAAATCGGGACGACAATGAGGATTTCGAGGCCAACGAGGCTTTGGAGTGCCGCCGGAGGAACTTGGAAATTGGGACCTATTGATCTCAACATTGTGCTGCCTTGCTTGGTGTAAAATGTTTGTAGTTGAGTTATCACGGCACTGAACATTAAGCAAGCAAGCCATATTGGGATGAGGCGAAGAACAAGCTTTACTTCTTCAACTTGGTTTAATGAACATAGCCTCCATGGATCCTTGATATTGCTCAACAAATCCTTGTTGTCAATGATCATTGCCTTGTCCAAAAATCTGCATTTCCAAAGAAAGATCGTAAATAAATCGAGTTTGAATAAATAAAATATTATATAAGTCACACTTATTGTGATTCAAATACAAAAACTCGATCAGATTAATCTAAATTCAATTCCAATACAATCCGATTTGGATATTAAAAATCAACAACTTGAACTAAATGACTTGAATTGGAAACGACTCAAGCCTGAATTGACCAAAACTTAAAGTGGCTAAACAAGTATAATTAATTAAAACATTTTAAATAATTGTTTAAACAAGTATACAGGATTACTATATGTCCTATAAATATATTAAAAACATATAATTAAAATTTTAGTTTAGGCTTCAATTATATCACTGGGTCATTAGAATTGATGACGTGGATGGATATTAACAGGTCTGCGTGCAATGACGTGGAGAAATTTTAACGGCCCAATAATATAATTAAAACCTAAACTAAATTTGAGTGTTATAATAGTATCGATTTTTAATACAATAAAATAAGTAATACTAAACTTAAAGTGTAGTGTTATCTAATTTTCCATTCTAATTAGGAATATATCAAAACACTTACTTGAATTGTTTGGTACGGGCCAATTTGTGCCTCCCACTTATTCTATCATCCTCGTAACAAATTCCACTGTCACCGTGGGTTTTGCTCACGCGCCACTTCTTTACAGCGGCAACGAAGACCTGAGCCATTGTGGTGAAGGGGCTCCCTGTCGGCCCCTGCTTTCGGTACCTCTTGATTCCGGTTAAAAACACTACCAATGCCACTGCCAGTGATACTGATAACACCCCAAATCCTGCTGCCCAACTAACATTATCCTACACCACATCAAACATCACCAAAATGAAGTATTGGGATCGAATCATAGAAGGACTAAAACCTGAATTTGAGCTTTGAGGAGAATCATATGAACTCACCTGGAGATAAATGACAACAACAACGGCAGCCGAGGCTCCAGTAACGATCCCAACGTACCACCAGTTGAAGAATGAGCTTTTGGCAGCTTTTTCTTGGGGATTATTCTCGTCGAATTGATCGGCGGCGAAGGTCTGAACGCATGGCTTATGGCCACCTTCGCCGATGGCTAAAACGTAAAGCGCAGTGAAGAACACAGCTCTCCGATAATGCATAGGGATTACGGACACCGATAAGCTCAATAACACCATCCCCTGTAACAACAACACCAACAATTGTTGTTGTTGAGCAAACAAACATATCTAGAACCGCGATAAACGCAATGCAACCGAAAAAAGATAAAGTTACCGAGAGGTAGATCAAAGAGGAAGCTAGGATGGTCTTGAAGCGACCAAGGTACGAATCGGCGATGAACGCACCGAACAAAGGGAAGATGGCGGAGACCCCAACCCACGTGTTGACGTTCTTGACGGCGACGGTCATCGGTTCGCCGAGATTGTTCGTGAGGTATGTGATCAGGTTCCCAGCCAAACCATAGAAAGCAAATCGCTCGGCCATCTCGACAACTGCATGAATCAACGATGACAATTTCATCAAACACTTGTCCAACAAAAACAGGGAGAAAAGATTTGCTTACAGATGACAAAAACGGCGGCGTTCCAGCCTCCTTTAGAGGGCTTCTTTTGAGAAGAGAGCTCGTTGGAATTTGCATAGTCAATGTCATTGTCGATGGTGACCGGAGCAACTGAGCTACCCATCGAAAATCAGTCGGAGCAAAAGAAATTTGGCTAAACAACTGTATCAAAATGGTGGGACGTCCTTAAGGATGAATCCTCCTATTTATATAAGAATCATACGCTATCGACATGAACAGAAGCATGATTTTATGTTATGCCCCTGATTAACAAAATATGGGTACGTATTCTCTCTTTTTGCTTTTTGTTTTCTCATTTGCATTAACTTTTACTTTTGTTTACAATTTAGTTAATTTGTTTTCACTCAAATTTAACAACAAATTATAATCATCACATTTAATTTGTAATTATATTAATTTAATTTGTTTGCATGAACCAACTTGCCTCAGTGATTAAGGGAACAACTGTTGTTCCTAGATATTACTTGTAATGAACAGGCCCGGCCCTGGGCGGGGGTAATAAGGGCGTCCGCCCAAGGCCCACGCTCAAAGAAGTTATATGTTTTTAATTTTATTCGAATTGTATTTATTCTTAATAGTTTTAATTTTTTAATACTAGTCATTATGGGGCTAATTTTTAAATGATATATTAAAACGTGTTAATTCATATAATCGTTCAAAGTTGTTTTACATTATTTAAATTAATTGTTTATGGGCTTGATTACAAATGTTTTAAGTGGACAAATATTTTAAATAATATTTTTTTACTGTTTCGCCGTGTTTAGTTATCATTTATTAAATCAGTGAATAACGACATTGTTGGGAAGGACAACTTTGGTAGGAGCGGATACACCATGGTGCATGGTGGGTCACTTGACCCACCATTAAAAAATAGAATAAATTACATTGGTAATCACCAAGTTTTTAAGGTACTTTTACTTTGGTCACCAAAATTGAAAATTCTTCATTATAGTCAGCAAACTTTTAATTTAAAAAATAAGTCATTACGTTGTAGTTCTTTTAACCCCGTTAAAAAATGTTGATGTGACACGTTAAGGTCTTCTTCAAAAAGAACTTATTTTTCCAAAGTTACAGCTATTGACAACGTCATAATTTCGATTGACGAAAAGATCGTCGATCAACCCAAACGGTTAAAAAATTTTATTTTGTCCGAAATTTAACATAGTTTAGTTTTACCGTTTTTTAAGTTCCAATTTCAAATATGTTGATACCAATTATAGATGGTTACACCCAAAACCACAAAATACAAACATAATATCTGAGGGTACTAGATAACATTTCAAACAGTCTTAAAACTTTAAACTAGATTTAGAAGACTAAAAATCTCTGCCTCATCTTCCGGCGCTTCCTCTTCAGTCTCCTCATGCACTTCTTCTTCAACTTGGCTCTCATCTTGGTTAACATTGATGAATCAAAACTAAAAATCTCAATTGAAATTAAAAATTAACTTTTCGATCTATCATTATTAACTGTCAAATAAATTTCAAATCAAACTATATTAATTTTTTAGCCAAACGAATCATTCTCACCGTTGGGATTGATCGGCGAAGTGGTCGTTCATCAGAATTTAATTTTGGATTAAAACTATATTAACATGTCATGTCAATATTTTTTTAACGACATTGGTTGTAATGAAATTGGATTAAAAGTTTAATGACTATAATGAAAGTGTTACGATTTCAATGACCAAAGTGAAAGTGCCCTAAAATTTTAGTAACTAACAGTGTAGTTTACCTTAAAAAAACTAAGTATTTTCTGTTTAAATAAAAAACAGCCCTTAAGTTATTATTATTATTATTATTATTATTATTATTATTATTATTATTATTATTATTATTATTATTATTATTATTTTTCTTTGAGCTCTTAAACTATTTTTGGTCAAAACAAGTATTAAAACTATCATTTTATAAATATTTTAAGTATATATGTTAGTCTCGTTAAAAATCTTGGTTAAATACAATGACACTCATCCTAGAACTTCAAACCGATTTTAAATATAAAACATATGCTTGGTTGTACAATAATTTTCACTATCAATACTTAATTTTACTAGAGTAAATTTTTCTACTCTCTAAAACACAATT
The DNA here is from genome assembly GCA_030270665.1 of Hibiscus trionum. Classification (NCBI taxonomy): domain Eukaryota; kingdom Viridiplantae; phylum Streptophyta; class Magnoliopsida; order Malvales; family Malvaceae; genus Hibiscus; species Hibiscus trionum. The sequence continues at coordinate 44,858,346 of BSYR01000017.1, read as the reverse complement.
ACATCAGTGTAAGATAGTTCTAATTTCTCAAACATATTTACATGTATTGGTTCTTCAATGTTTGCACAACAATCATCACTTATTAATACATTATTACAATAATGTAATTGATTCTAAATTATTACACTGATCAGTGAACTACTAAATTTAAATTTCTAGATCCGCTCTTGAGCCTTATATCCCGAACAAGAATCATAAGACGAACATGCATATTACTAAGAAAACGGTCAATAAAGAAAACACAAGTAACACATCAATCGAAAATTCATGTTGTCAAGTTTCATCTGTCATGCTCATGCACGATGCTGATGTGGGCTTGTAAATCTTAACTATCCAACGTCAACTTTCCATTATGGAGGTTCCCCATAACCTCAAAAACAACACCCTTTCATAGGAAGTACGCTTGTAAACGAATTGAACGAACACGAATAAGAGATATTCATGTTTGTTCGTTTAATTTTAATCGGATAATTAAACAAACATAATTTTTTTCGTGTTTGTTTGTTAAGGAATGTATCTAGTTCGTTCGTTAAGATGATAAACGAACACAAACGAATGAACATAAAAGGACATATGTGAATAACTAATTTTCACCAAAGGTTGGATCATTTTGACTATTAAATAAAAAACACAAACGAATGAACATAAAAGCCAACAGTTCAATCAACGATCTGATCAAAGTCGACGATCAAGGTCAAGTCAAACCGGGTTGTATCGGTTACGGGTCATATGTTAACAGGTTAGTCGGTCAAACATGTCAGACTTGGGTGAGGTTTTAGGCTTTAGGCCTCAGCCGAACTAGGCTAAGGGAACAACGGGTCACATGAGGCATTGGGTCTCTAGCGTATCAAGCCCAATCTGAAGGTTGTTAGCTATGGGCTCTGATTTGGGCCAGACTAAAGGAATTAGGATTGTGTGATTAAGGGGGATGTGGCTAAGGTTAGGCTAGGGTTAGAGATGGAGCCAAGATTTAGGGTTGGGGATAAAAAATAAATGTTTGAAAGTGGAGGCAAATTCATAAATAAATTATTTTTAAAAGAAAATATTATATTAGAAAGATAAAGGTGAGAAAAAAAATTGGGGGTGGATGGCAATTTCATTCGAACTTGTTAAGATTATACTTCCTATGAAATATAATATAACTAAGTCGTAAACATGCATTTTTACATCTAAATAACCCCAAATTTCATTTGGTTGTAGAACAGTTCTTGTAATCCAACGACTGCCAAGCCGTCTCTGATTCCTATGAGCACGTATTATAGAACTAACCACCATATGCTCATCGGGACTACTGTAACCCCCTCGTCCTGGCCTAGCCAACAGACCGAACCGAACGGGTTACACGGGAAAAACTGAAGCGAAACCCGTTAAGGCCCCACTCCGATTAGCAACCCTATTTATTTATTTTTTTCATTTTATTTATCTTGTCTAAATATCACTTTTAATCCTACGTGTGAAGGCAAGAGCGAAATAGCGAAAACGGAGTACGAACCAAATCAGAGGGCATACGATAACTTAAACTTACCAAGTAGCTTATTTGTCAAATTGCATGCTCAAGAGGCAAAAACCATCACAAATGTAACACCCGGGTTTAGGGGTTAGGTGAAAATAATATTTTAATATTATTTTGGGCTCGGTTTTATAATTAAAATGGTTTTTAAGAATTTCGGGTTTCGTTTCCGAATTAAATTAGATTAATTTGAGTTATTATGTTTTGTAATTCAACCCCAAATAGCCATAGAGGGTATGCCCTTGTGAATACCCCATTTCATTAAGGGCAAAGAAGTCTTTTGAGCCCTAAATAAGTCACATGTCAAATAAAACACCCATTCTCTCTACTATTCATCTTCTTCTCCAAAGCTTATCAACGGGAAACCAAACTCCCTTCCACATTCACTATTTCATTTCCAAAGCTCCTCCATTTCAACCCCGAATTGAAAGGTGAAGGTAATTTTGAACTCCCCTCACCTCCCTCTTCTCAAAAGTACACTTTATTTTCGTTTTCATGAAGTTTTAAGGAAATAGAGATTTTTGAATATTTGATTAAAAGTGGTGCCTTTGTGTAGCTAAACCTAATATTTTGATTTATTATGGTTAGTTATGGTATATAGGAGTCAAATGATGTCGCATATGTGAATTTCAAACGATTTTAAACAATTTTCGGAATTTGGCTTTAAAGGGGTTTTTGGGAGGTTTTAAAGTGGTTTTTCGGGTGTTTCAATGTTGGTTCTCGAGGGCTGATGTTAGTATTATATATGAGGGCTGCTTTGGGTGTGTTTGATGGTTATTTGGATGCTTGAATTGGAAGATATTGGTGGGCTTTAAGGGCAGCTCGGAAATTCTGTTTTTGGGACTTGTTTTGGGTATTGAGTGCTTGAAGTATTGATCCGGGTTGTTTCCGTTGATGAGATATTGATTATGAATGTTTTGTTTGTGTTTGAGATTGATTAGAACCGAGTGTGGGCGTCGGTGAAGCTCTGGAAGAGAATCCGGGAATTTGAAGAACGGTCGCTTGCTTGGTCTTTGAGCTTGGAAGCTTAGGTGAGTGGTTAATTGTCTTAAATGGTTTTAAATTGGTTGGTTCGAGTATATGGACTAGGTTGGGCTTGGTAGACCCACCTAGAGTTAGGATTAGGGTGGTAGCCTAATCCTAAGCTTGATCTAGAGCCCTTGGATGAACTTGAATGTATGAATGTATATGCCTCGTATGTGTTGTGATATGAATGCTTATGTATATTGTATTATACATGTGAGATGAGGCATGATTTGTATTGCTTAAAGCATGCATGATGTTGGTTCATGATTGTGTTCATGGTGAGTACGTGCTAAGCACGGGAATGATTGAAATAAGTAATGTGGAACGAGTAAAATATTGGCACTAGTATACTTAAATACAAATGATCGATCATTAGGATGTTAGTGTGTACACATTAGTCAAAAGTCGCGCGTGGCCTTGGTGGCGTTGAGTCACCAAGGAGGAGTACGGGTACGCCCGGAAATGGTATTTAAATATAGTCGGTGATGAGTGGAATCCCATCGACGGGGCGTGAGGATGAGTGGAATCCCCTCCGCAGGACCGGTGATGAGTGTAATCCCACCGTCAGGTAATGGTTGTGTTGTTGGATGTGAGTTCCAACGGTTATCCGCGTATTTGAGTCGTATCTAGGTGCCAATGTTGTTTGATATATGTATCCATATGTTGAGATTAATGATCCTTGTGAGAATGTTTGATGTGGCTATTTATGTTGTGAAAGTAGAGCTTAATGATTCATGACATGTACTTGTATATATTGTTCATGCACCTTATAATGTGGCTTTTGTGGATCCTTGGTATGTGTGTGTAATGCCTTGGCTAGATCGTGCTCGGACCCTGCAATGTTGAGGTTTGTTTTTTAGAGCTCACCCTCACTAAGCATCATTGCTTACGCTCTCTTTGTTCAACATTGCAGATCCTTAAGCTCGTGGGTTGCTCGCGCAAGTGGAAGGCTCCAAGTGTGGTTTTTGGCTTGAGTTCATCAAGTATGGTTTTTAAATGTTAGACATGTAATAGTCTGAGCAATGGGACATGTATGGCTTTGATGAGTAGTTGTTGGTTGTTTGAGAGCATGTATGGATTCCCTTATATCCTTCTTTTGCATGGTTTGTGTTGCCATGATGAATTGTAAGTCATGCCTAATTGCTTACTTTGGATTTTAGCCTATGCCTTAAGAGTTTTTACATGTGTTTGAATGTTGTTTGAATGAATGCATGTTGTGGATTGTTGCCTTAGTGTTGGACATGTCTAAATCATGTTGAAGCGTGCTAGTATAGTTGTTATCCCCTAAGTTGCTTTGTTTAGCTGTTGTATGGTGTTTTGGTGGTGTTTTGGAGCACCCTTGTGCCTCAAAACAGCCCAGACGAGTCTGCAGACAGGGGGCGTTTCGGAACGGGTCCCCCTGTTCCGGAACGGTCCCTTTGAAAATGGTCTGCCGTTTCGAAACGGATGAGGGCGTTTCGGAACGTTTTTGCTACTGGAATTTTGAGAAATTGGCGAGATGTAGCCGTTCCGAAACGGGCCCTTGGCGTTTCGAAACGGCCTGCTGTAATGAAGTAAAATGGACTGTTTTTGCTTAGTTTAGTCGGTGAATGTTCCGTTGATTGTATCTTCCGCTGTTATGCTCCGCTTAGGGAATAAATGTGCATCTAGACAAGATTAAAGTTAAAAGAAATTTTAGGGTCGTTAACCGAGGGGGAATCCTTAGAGGTTTCCACTCGGTTTTCCCCGTGTGGCCCACTTGGACCGGTCATCCGACCAGACCGGGACGAGGGGGTTACACTTGTTGGTATCAGAGCCTAAGGTTACCGAGACCTTGGGCAGGTAAGTGAGGTAAGTTCAAGTTTTTGCTTGATATGCACGGTGTTTGCTTGCTTGTAAGAATGGTTGCTTGTTTGACGAGTATGTTGCTTGTTTTATTCAAAGCATGTGTGTGTGAGTCCCATTGCTACTATTACATTGGAAAATGGTTTTGTTTTAGTGAGGGAACGTACTTGAACACTTGGAAGCCTTGCCTTGCTAACCCAACTTGTATGTTTTGTTGTTGTGGTTGTAGTTGATTTTCGTGAGAGCAATGTCTAGACCGAGAGGTAGACCGAGAGTGGTTCGTCAGGAACCACGGGTTGCGGCTCCTGTTGAGCCGGCTGTTGGTGTGGAGGCTCATCTGGAAGGGCCGGTGGCTGCGGGAGTTGGCGCCCCACCACCACCACCTCCACCACCTGGAGCTGGAGGTGAAGATGGAGTCGGAGGAGATGGACCTCAAGGTGGCCAAGGTGGCCAAGGTCCAGCTGGAATTGACATGACACCGCTAGTGCAAGCGATAGCGGGAGCGTTTCAGGCCGCAGTTGCGGGAGCTCAGGCTGCAGCTCAGCCTAGGTGTGATGATGCTAGTCTCCCTTTGGAGAGGCTCCGTAGTTTGGGAGCCGAGGAGTTTAGAGGATCTACACCGGAGAGATCGGAGTTATGGTTGGAGAAGACGGTTCGTATATTAGCTCAGATGGGTTGTGCGGGCGCACGTAGATTGGGTTGTGTGATCTCACTGCTTCAGGGTGATGCCTACACCTGGTGGGTCACCATTACTGCCGGGGTTCCAGAGGCCGAGATAGATTGGGAATTCTTTGAGTTTGCTTTCCGAAAGAGGTACTTAGGACCGAGGTACCTAGATGAGAAAAAGAGAGAGTTCATGGCTCTCACCCAGGGAGATGCTTCTGTGACTGATTATGAGATTCGTTTCGTTCGTCTGAGTCAGTATGCTCCAGAGTTAGTGCCTACTGAGAGGGCTCGATGTGATCGTTTCAGATATGGACTTCATGAGGAAGTTAAGAGGTATACCTTGGCTTCTGATTATTCTGACTTTGATGTCTTGGTTGCTAGAGCCAAGGACATTGAGCATAGCTTGGGGCTGGCCAAGCGTTCTGGGGGATCTAGTTCTGGTAAGAGGCACAACAACTTTGATGGTAGAGATGCTAAAAGGCACAGAGGTGGCGGACATCAGTTTGATCAGAGACGTGGCGGTGGCCACCATGGTAGAGGCCATCAGGGCCATAGAGGAGGAGGGCGTTTGCCCGAGTGTGCATAGTGTGGGAGGCAGCACACTGGTGAGTGTTGGGGTAACTTCCATGCTTGTTGGAACTGTGGTTCGAGGGACCACTTTAGGAGGGACTGTCCGCGTCAGGCAGCTCAGGCACCGAACATTGCTCAGGCTCCTGCGAGAGGTAACGATCTTCAGAGAGGCCGTGGGCGCGGTCGTGGCTATTTCCAGCCTAGGGCTGACGAACCTAGGGGAGATGCTCAGAGGAACCTTGCTCATGTTGTGGCTGTGCAGCCAGAGGCGGGAGGACCAGCGAGAGTTTATGCTCAGAGAGAGGCCGGGAACGACACCGATGTGATAGCAGGTAATTTCGAGTTACAGTCTATGTCTTTGCTTTCTTTGGTTGATTCGGGTTCTACGCATTCCTACATTCTGAGTGAGCATGCACAGAAGTTAGATATTCCTGTAGAGATCTTAGATGTAGGTATGCATGTTACTAGTTCCTTTGGTGAGACAGTTGTGGTTAGACGTATGTATAGGAGGTGTCCGCTGAAGATTCAGGGTCATGTGTTCTCAGTTGATATGATAGAACTTCCCTTTTATGGTTTTGACATTATACTGGGTATGGACTGGTTGGTCGAGCATCGGGCTAGTGTGGATTTTGAGACAAAGAGAATTTCTTTGAAGCTTTCTGATGACTACGAGGTAGTGGTAGTGGGCGAGAACATTAAGTTCTTGTCTAATGTGGTGTCAGCTTTAGAGGCTCATAGATTGATGGACTCTGGATGTGGGGCCTATTTAGCTTATGTTATGAATCCGGATATGAGTGAAGCTAGACCGAAAGATATCAGAACAGTGTGTGACTTTCCAGATGTGTTTCCTGAAGAGTTGCCGGGTTTGCCTCCTGACAGAGATGTTGAGTTTGTGATTTAGACAGTTTCAGGGTCTAGCCCAGTTTCGATAGCTCCGTATCGCATGGCTCCGAAAGAGTTGAAAGAATTGAAGAGTCAGTTGCAAGAGTTATTAGACCGTGGTTTCATTAGGCCTAGTAGTTCTCCGTGGGGTGCTCCCGTGTTGTTCGTGAAGAAGAAAGATGGTAGTATGCGCATGTGCATTGACTATAGACAGTTGAATCAGATGACTGTGAAGAACAAGTATCCGTTGCCTCGCATAGATGATTTGTTTGATCAGTTGAGAGGTGCTTCAGTATTCTCGAAGATAGATTTGAGATCCGGGTACTATCAGTTGAAAGTGAAAGAGTGTGATGTTCCGAAGACAGCTTTTAGGACTAGATATGGTCACTATGAGTTTCTTGTGATGCCATTTGGGCTCACGAATGCACCGGCAGCATTCATGGACATGATGAACAGAATTTTCAGAGACTATCTAGACCGGTTTGTGGTTGTCTTCATTGACGATATACTTGTGTACTCGAAGACAGAAGAAGAGCATGACGAGCACTTGAGGTTTGTTTTACAGAGATTGTTGAGCAACCAGTTGTATGCGAAGCTTAGTAAATGTGAGTTCTGGATTCGAGAGGTTGTATTTCTTGGCCATGTTGTTTCAGCCGAAGGTATCCGAGTTGATCCGTCGAAGATTGAGGCTATTGTTGAGTGGAAACAACCTAAGTCCGTGACCGAGATTAGGAGTTTCCTAGGATTAGCCGGTTACTATAGGAGGTTTGTTGATGGATTCTCTAGAGTAGCTGCTCCCTTGACTAAGTTGTTGCAAAAAGGAGTCAAGTTTGAATGGTCAGATGCAAGACAGAAAGCTTTTGAGAAATTGAAAGAAGCTTTGACGAATGCTCCAGTGTTAGTGCAACCTGTTTTAGGTAAGGAGTTTGTGATCTACAGTGATACTTCCTACGTAGGCTTAGGATGTGTTCTGATGCAAGATAGGAGGGTTGTTGCTTATGCTTCTAGACAGTTGAAGATTCATGAGAAGAACTATCCTACTCATGATATAGAGTTGGCCGCAGTTGTTTTTGCATTGAAGATTTGGCGTCACTATTTGTACGGTGAGAAGTGTATTGTTTACACCGATCACAAGAGCTTGAAGTACTTGATGACACAGAAAGAGTTAAACTTGAGACAAAGAAGATGGCTAGAGTTGCTAAAGGACTACGATTTGACCATTGAGTACCATCCGGGTAAAGCAAATGTAGTGAATGACGCTTTGAGTAGAAAAGTGGTCGTTGAGTTGAGAGCTATGTTTGCTAGGTTGAGTGTGTCCGATGATGGTGGTCTGATCACCGAGTTGCAAGTGAAGCCTCCTTTGATTCAGTTGATTCGAGAGAAACAGTTGCAAGATGCGAGCCTAGTTCCTCATGTTCAAGACATAGCCGAAGGAAGACCGACCGAGTACAGTTTCAGTGGTGAGAGCCTGTTGTGCTTTAGAGATAGAATTGTTGTACCAGAAGATGTTGAGTTGAGACGTCAGATTCTGAGTGAAGCACATTCGAGTCCCTTTTCTATGCATCCGGGTAGTACCAAGATGTACCGAGATTTGAAGAATGATTACTTCTGGGTTGGTTTGAAGAGAGATGTAGCCGAATATGTGAGCCGTTGCATGGTTTGTCAGAGAGTGAAGGCGGAACATCAGGTTCCTTCAGGATTGCTACAGCCTTTGAAGATTCCGGAATGGAAATGAGAGAGAATCACCATGGATTTTGTATCGGGGTTGCCTTTGTCTCCTTCGAAGAAGAATTCAGTTTGGGTGATTGTTGATAGGTTCACTAAGTGTGCTCACTTCTTAGCAGTGAACACTACGGATTCCTTAGACAAGTTGGCAAACTTGTATATCCGCGAGATCGTGAGACTTCATGGAGTTCCGAAGTCTATTGTTTCAGATAGGGATCCTAGGTTTACTTCGAGGTTTTGGGGTTGCTTGCATAGTGCTTTAGGTAGCTGTTTGCATTTCAGCACATCGTATCATCCTCAGTCCGATGGGCAGTCAGAACGAGTGATACAGATTCTAGAAGATATGCTTCGTTGTTGTGTGATTGACTTTCAAGGTTCTTGGGAGAAGCACTTACCGTTGGTTGAGTTTGCCTACAACAACAGTTATCAGTCTAGTATTCAGATGGCACCTTATGAAGCTTTGTATGGTAGACGGTGTAGGACTCCGATTTGTTGGGCTGAGACAGGTCAGAGGTTGTTACCTATGCCAGATTTGCTTAAAGGAACCACAGAAAAAGTGAAGTTGATTTGCGACCGCTTGAAAGCAGCTTCCGATCGTCAGAAGTCTTATGCAGATTTGAAGAGGAAAGAGGTTGAGTATTCAGTTGGTGAGAAAGTGTTTCTGAAAGTATCTCCGTGGAAGAAGGTAATGAGATTTGGCCGAAAAGGCAAGTTGAGTCCGAGGTTCATTGGTCCGTATGAGGTAGTTGAGCGGATTGGGCCTGTAGCTTATCGGTTGAGGTTACCTTCTGAGTTAGAAAAGATCCATGATGTCTTCCATGTGTCTATGCTTAGGAGATATAGATCGGATCCTTCTCATGTTATGCCTGTTGAGGAAATAGAGTTAAATCTGGATTTGTCCTATAATGAAGAGCCCGTTGTGATACTTGCTTCTGATAGCAAGGTGTTGCGTGGCAAGACCATAGAGTTGGTCAAGGTGTTGTGGAGACATAGAGGTGTGGAAGAGGCCACGTGGGAGAGGAAAGCGGATATGGTTGAGCAGTTTCCGTATCTGTTTCCACCAGGTAATTTCGGGGACGAAATTCCTTAAGTGGGGGAGAGTTGTAACACCCAGGTTTAGGGGTTAGGTGAAAATAATATTTTAATATTATTTTGGGCTCGGTTTTATAATTAAAATGGTTTTTAAGAATTTCGGGTTTCGTTTCCGAATTAAATTAGATTAATTTGAGTTATTATGTTTTGTAATTCAACCCCAAATAGCCATAGAGGGTATGCCCTTGTGAATACCCCATTTCATTAAGGGCAAAGAAGTCTTTTGAGCCCTAAATAAGTCACATGTCAAATAAAACACCCATTCTCTCTACTATTCATCTTCTTCTCCAAAGCTTATCAACGGGAAACCAAACTCCCTTCCACATTCACTATTCCATTTCCAAAGCTCCTCCATTTCAACCCCGAATTGAAAGGTGAAGGTAATTTTGAACTCCCCTCACCTCCCTCTTCTCAAAAGTACACTTTATTTTCGTTTTCATGAAGTTTTAAGGAAATAGAGGTTTTTGAATATTTGATTAAAAGTGGTGCCTTTGTGTAGCTAAACCTAATATTTTGATTTATTATGGTTAGTTATGGTATATAGGAGTCAAATGATGTCGCATATGTGAATTTCAAACGATTTTAAACAATTTTCGGAATTTGGCTTTAAAGGGGTTTTTGGGAGGTTTTAAAGTGGTTTTTCGGGTGTTTCAATGTTGGTTCTCGAGGGCTGATGTTAGTATTATATATGAGGGCTGCTTTGGGTGTGTTTGATGGTTATTTGGATGCTTGAATTGGAAGATATTGGTGGGCTTTAAGGGCAGCTCGGAAATTCTGTTTTTAGGACTTGTTTTGGGTATTGAGTGCTTGAAGTATTGATCCGGGTTGTTTCCGTTGATGAGATATTGATTATGAATGTTTTGTTTGTGTTTGAGATTGATTAGAACCGAGTGTGGGCGTCGGTGAAGCTCTAGAAGAGAATCCGGGAATTTGAAGAACGGTCGCTTGCTTGGTCTTTGAGCTTGGAAGCTTAGGTGAGTGGTTAATTGTCTTAAATGGTTTTAAATTGGTTGGTTCGAGTATATGGACTAGGTTGGGCTTGGTAGACCCACCTAGAGTTAGGATTAGGGTGGTAGCCTAATCCTAAGCTTGATCTAGAGCCCTTGGATGAACTTGAATGTATGAATGTATATGCCTCGTATGTGTTGTGATATGAATGCTTATGTATATTGTATTATACATGTGAGATGAGGCATGATTTGTATTGCTTAAAGCATGCATGATGTTGGTTCATGATTGTGTTCATGGTGAGTACGTGCTAAGCACGGGAATGATTGAAATAAGTAATGTGGAACGAGTAAAATATTGGCACTAGTATACTTAAATACAAATGATCGATCATTAGGATGTTAGTGTGTACACATTAGTCAAAAGTCGCGCGTGGCCTTGGTGGTGTTGAGTCACCAAGGAGGAGTACGGGTACGCCCGGAAATGGTATTTAAATATAGTCGGTGATGAGTGGAATCCCATCGACGGGGCGTGAGGATGAGTGGAATCCCCTCCGCGGGACCGGTGATGAGTGTAATCCCACCGTCAGGTAATGGTTGTGTTGTTGGATGTGAGTTCCAACGGTTATCCGCGTATTTGAGTCGTATCTAGGTGCCAATGTTGTTTGATATATGTATCCATGTGTTGAGATTAATGATCCTTGTGAGAATGTTTGATGTGGCTATTTATGTTGTGAAAGTAGAGCTTAATGATTCATGACATGTACTTGTATATATTGTTCATGCACCTTATAATGTGGCTTTTGTGGATCCTTGGTATGTGTGTGTAATGCCTTGGCTAGATCGTGCTCGGACCCTGCAATGTTGAGGTTTGTTTTTTAGAGCTCACCCTCACTAAGCATCATTGCTTACGCTCTCTTTGTTCAACATTGCAGATCCTTAAGCTCGTGGGTTGCTCGCGCAAGTGGAAGGCTCCAAGTGTGGTTTTTGGCTTGAGTTCATCAAGTATGGTTTTTAAATGTTAGACATGTAATAGTCTGAGCAATAGGACATGTATGGCTTTGATGAGTAGTTGTTGGTTGTTTGAGAGCATGTATGGATTCCCTTATATCCTTCTTTTGCATGGTTTGTGTTGCCATGATGAATTGTAAGTCATGCCTAATTGCTTACTTTGGATTTTAGCCTATGCCTTAAGAGTTTTTACATGTGTTTGAATGTTGTTTGAATGAATGCATGTTGTGGATTGTTGCCTTAGTGTTGGACATGTCTAAATCATGTTGAAGCGTGCTAGTATAGTTGTTATCCCCTAAGTTGCTTTGTTTAGCTGTTGTATGGTGTTTTGGTGGTGTTTTGGGGCACCCTTGTGCCTCAAAACAGCCCAGACGAGTCTGCAGACAGGGGGCGTTTCGGAACGGGTCCCCCTGTTCCGGAACGGTCCCTTTGAAAATGGCCTGCCGTTTCGAAACGGATGAGGGCGTTTCGGAACGTTTTTGCTACTGGAATTTTGAGAAATTGGCGAGATGTAGCCGTTCCGAAACGGGCCCTTGGCGTTTCGAAACGGCCTGCTGTAATGAAGTAAAATGGACTGTTTTTGCTTAGTTTGGTCGGTGAATGTTCCGTTGATTGTATCTTCCGCTGTTATGCTCCGCTTAGGGAATAAATGTGCATCTAGACAAGATTAAAGTTAAAAGAAATTTTAGGGTCGTTAACCGAGGGGGAATCCTTAGAGGTTTTCACTTGGTTTTCCCCGTGTGGCCCACTTGGACCGGTCATCCGACCAGACCGGGACGAGGGGGTTACAACAAAGGGGCACATATAACTCATTTAGGAAGCATACGAGCACTAAGGACTAAAACGTAACATTTGGAAACTGCCGAAGATGCCTTTTAACCGTTTTAACTGTATGTGTTTCGAAACAGTCCTGCTCGTTCCGAAACGCGGGTTTTATTCAAAAAGTAACAGCAAGCCGTTTCGGAACGGTCCCACCTTGTTTCGGAACAGGAGCCTCCAGTGGCCAGACGTACCGGAACGACCCTACATGGTTCCGAAATAAGATACTCCAGTGGCAAATCGTACCGAAACGGCACCACCCCCGTTCCGATATGGGTACCCCTGGAGCTCGACCGTTCCGAAACCATACTAGGCGTTCTGAAACACTTGGACACAGTTTTGCCCGAAAATACATTTCGGCATCGCCAAACGTTCACAAACTTACCCCGAACCATCACAAACCATATAGCAACTTATCATACAAACAATCTAGAGGCAAAACACCCTAAACACAACTTCAAACATGCATACACGCAACAAAATGGATCTCAACCCAAAGCACATAAGAACAGTTAGCTTCAAAACCACCAACAAGTCAAAATGCAAGGTAATCTACCAAAAGCCATAACAAGACTCAACATATCATGGTATCAACATTTAAAACATGCTAGCAACTTAAACAAAACCAAACATAGGAGTTTAAACACCAACTCCCTAACATAAAGTCTAGTATTCCCATTGTGTAAGTATTATTACAACCACAAAACCATACTTTGGGCTTAGCAAGAACTCCTCCCTCGCCCACTTCCCTTCTAGAGCCTCTAACGATCTGCATTGTTGGAAAAAAGGGAGCGTAAGCTTGAAAGCTTAGTGAGCGGGGCTCTAAACACAACAACAATGCAATTTAAAGCATATATTTTAGTTTTAAAAGCAAGACCATTTAAGGAAGAGATACAACGAAATGGAAACATAGACGAAACGTGGCTTGCATATGCACAACCATCTCGGTGGGACTACACATCACCGTACACAACAACTAGCATTTTTTCGATGGGACTACACATCACCGTACTCTTCTACTAGTCACTATCGGTGGGACTACACATCACCGTATACAACGACTAACCATCATGTGAGGCTTGACATCAACTACGACTACACAACAACATTAGAACGGAGAGTAAAAGCAATCCACATTTCACATACAACAACACGAATATCCGTACACACCAACACTTAACGAAACAAGGTAAATTAGATGGACTTACACTTGGGTTTAGGTTAGCCCTTAAGGCTCCACCCAAACCCCCAAGAAAACCTCTTTGAATCATTTTAAACTTCAAAACATTACCACTCACCGATAGAGCCCAAACAAAAGCCGAAACACCGATCTCAAGCCTCTGTAACACCTGGTATCGCGCCCGAAGGACCCAAACTCGTTTCCCCTGTTTCTATTCAACCAAAAACAAAGTATTACTCCCTTAATCTTTCATAAATTCACTGTCAAACATCAATTCACAAATATACAACATTCTCTCAATGATTCAAAGATAAAATCCATCAAAATATCATCAAATTCGTTCTTAAGCAAAGCCCAGCAATAACCCATCAACTTAAACATCCAAAACACTCCTAAATATACCTAAAAGCATCAATTCAAAGCTGGTAACCCATCATGTCTCATTTCCTCACATATCCAAACTGAAAACTTAAGAAATTTCACTCCAAACACCACTACTAAGCATAGTTTCGGGTTTGGTTTATTAAAACCTCATTTCAACACTCTATCAACACCGAAATATGATTTACTACTAACCCAAAACGTTGTTTTCACCAAAAAGCTTAAACCTTTCAAAAAACCCCTTTTTACCCAAATGTTGAAACTTGAGAAAGTCTCCAAAACTTGAAAGAATGATGCTAAAAACAAGACTAGAATGAAGAGGGGGACAAAACCAGGTGCTTACCTCTTTGAAATCTTCAAAAATGATGAAGCTTTGTGGGAAAGTGAGTTTGGCTATGGTGTTGAAGAGTTTAACGTGAAAATGGGGTTTTGGGGAAGAAGATGGGATAAAGACCCTTTTTGAAATATCTTATTTTATTAAATTCAAAAATCATCTCAAAACTCACTTTTTTCCCATTTACCAAAAGACCCCCTTTTTAAAATTCCTTTTTTTGTCTATTAAAAATGTTTTCTTTCAATTAAACTAACCCGAACTGGTTTAACCAAACCCGGTTATCTCCCGGGCCCCAAACCCCGGGGGTTACAACTCTCCCTCACTTAAGGAATTTCGTCCTCGAAATTGCCTGACGGAAAGAGATACGAAAACTGTTTCTCCATGTCTTCCTTCCTCTCCCTAGTAGCCTCTTCTACACCTCGGTGTCTCCACAAAACTTTGACTAACTCGATAGATCTCCTATGCAACACCTTCATATCCGTAGCAAGAATTTCAACCGGCTCTTTCTCGTACGACAAGTCTGGGTTCAACTCGATCTCTTCCATTGGCATTACATGAGACAGATCCGATCTATACTTTCGAAGCATCGAAACGTGGAACACATCATGAATCTTCTCTAACTCTGTCGGCAGTCTCAATCTATAAGCAACGGGACCGATCCTCTCAACTACCTCGTAAGGACCAATGAATCTCGGACTCAACTTACCTTTCCTACCAAACCTCATCACCTTCTTCCAAGGTGAGACTTTTAAAAATACCTTTTCGCCCACGGCATACTCTATCTCCTTTCTCTTCAAATCAGCATACGATTTTTGTCTGTCTTAAGATGCCTTCAAGCGATCACAGATCAGCTTTACCTTCTCGGTAGTGCTTTTAAGCAAGTCTGGCATCAGTACAAGCTTCTGTTCGGCCTCGGCCCAAAAGATAGGTTTTCTGCACCTCCTACCATATAGAGCCTCATACGGTGCCATTTGGATACTAGCATGATAATTGTTGTTGTATGCAAACTCTACTAACGGTAGGTGCTTCTCCCAAGAACCCTGAAAGTCGATGATGCAACACCTAAACATGTCCTCCAACACCTGAATAACTCCCTCTGACTAACCATCTGACTGCGGGTGGTACGAAGTACTGAAGTTCAACCAAGTACCCAAGGCACGATGTAAACACTCCCAAAACATGGATGTAAACTTTGGATCTCGGTCTGATACAATCGACTTCGGTACCCCATGTAACCTCACTATCTCACTGATGTACAGATTGGCCAACTTATCTAAGTTGTAGGTAGTATGAACATGTATGAAATGGGCACACTTAGTGAATCTGTCGACTATCACCCATACTGAATTCTTCTTCGAAGGAGTCAATGGTAACCCCGATACAAAGTCCATGGTAATACGTTCCCACTTCCATTCCAGAATCTTCAACGGCTATAACAAACCTGAAGGGAACTGATGCTCGGCCTTAACTTGCTGACACACATACACTTACTCACAAACTCGGCCACATCTTTCTTCAACTCAATCCCGTAGTACTCTTCTTTTAACCAACGGTACATCTTCGTACTACCCGGGTGCATAGCAAAAGGACTGTTATGTGCTTCATTTAAGATAATACGCCTTAACGCGGCATCTTCTGGACTATTTTCCTATCCTTGAAACATAGGATCCCATTCTCACCAAAGTAGAAATCTGTGGGTCTACCCTCGGCTATATCTTGCATGTGAGGTGCCAACGGCCCGTCTCACAACTGTTACTCTCAAATCAATTGAACCAACAAAGGTTTAACCTGTAATTCGGCTATCAAACTGCCATCCCGTGACACACTCAATCTCGCAAACATGGCTCGCAACTCAACTACCACTTTTCTACTCAAAGCATCGGCCACAACATTTGCCTTACCCGGATGGTACTCTATTGTAAGGTCATATTAATACGGTGTGTTTTGAATATACTTTCACCGCCTCTATCAACAATCCCATCCCCTAAAACTCGTGAATTTGCATACCCCCATTAAACTTACTTTTTTCGGCCTCAAATTTCTTAACTAAACCCATATCCTCCTCAAATTTAATAGGTAGCTTCCTTTTCAAAACCATAACCTTATTCTTCGATAAAACATTCAAGTTAATATTAACAAGGTTATCATATTTTACATACCCAGATGTTGCAATCCCATTGGTAGCATTTTTCGCGCCCTGCTGCAACCGATTATGACTAGACGAATCATCCGACGCCACGACATCGAAGGGTTGGAGTGGCAGTTGATGCTAAGAATTGTTATCGTCAGCTATAGTAGTGGTGGCTAGAGTTTGCTGAGAATATTGTGGAGGAACGTAGGTGGATTTGTTGTGGATTTTCCTGGTATAAACCTTGTTGCTCTTTGATTCTTTACATTCAATTTTTCCCTGTAGCCATTCATATAAGTAACATGATCAAACTTCTATAAATAAAAAAGAGGGGAAACCCCTAACTAAGAAATACCTAGATAGGTTAGAGCGTTAAGAAAGAGGCTTTTTCAAGGAAAGGTTTAAGCTTTATGTGGGATAAAAAAGGGTAATTTGATCATTAGGGTTTGGCTACCATTATTCCATGATGTTATGAAATTTAAGCTTGAGTCCATCTTTCAGATTTTCTTTCTTTATTCCTCTGAGAAATATGAAGATGAAGTCTAAAAGAAGAAGAAGATTATTATGTTTTGACATAGTCAAACATTGTTTATAATCGGACGATTATAAAGGTTATGCATGAACATGATAATGAATCATGCAGTGAGATGTGAGCGATTAAGATGAAATTTATCCCTCTTAACTTAAGAGAGATATCTCTGGGCCCATCGATGATTGAGACTGAGGAATGAATGGATGTGCTCAAATGAGTTGATAGAGATCAATGTTATTTGTTTAGTCATCTCAATTGGGCATCGAGAAACTAAAGATAGAACGATATAAGGTTAACATTTTAAATGTCTTATATTCTATCAAGATATCGTGAGATAAAAGGATTATGAAATAAACTAAATTAATGTTGTCTCGAATTATGAGCTTTTCATTTAACTTGGGTAGTTATAATGTTTTGCTAGAGGCCACTATTGATTTTCAGGATAAAATGTGATTTATCTACTGTCAACGTTAATTGAACCTACAGAGTCACACACTAAGAATAGATAAGAATGATTGTGGTTATTACCCTTAATAATAATTTAAGATAATGAGATTATTTTAAATTATAAGAGATTATTTATTCGAATTTAAAGAAGTTAAATATGTGTTCTTGTGAAAGATTATTTGTACAACTAAATTTCCCCAAATATGAACAACAACAACTAACTTGTCAAACGTAAGGAACATTTTTGGGTAAAATACATAAATAGTCTGACGACTATGCTCCAATTATCTTTTGCGCCCCTTGACTATTAGAAGTTACAAACCGGTCCCTTTAACTAATCGTTACATACAAAGCAATCTTATTCTGTTGGAAAATAGACGGACGTCTTAGCTGGACGTTAACCTGCTGAGTAGGATACCAATGTGGCATCCATATTAATATGGTGTATTTTGAATATACTTTCATTGCCTCTATCAACATTCCCATTCCCTAAAACTCATGAATTTGCATACCCCCATTAAACCTACTTTTTTCGGCCTCAAATTTCTTAACTAAACCCCTATCCTCCTCAAGCTCAATAGCTAACTTCCTTTTCAAAACCATAACCTTATTCTTCGATAAAACATTCAAGTTAATATTAACAAGGTTATCATATTGTACATACCCAGATGTTGCAATCCCATTGGTAGCATTCTTCGCGCCCTGCTACAACCGATTATGACTAGACGAATCATCTGACGCCACGACATCGAAGAGTTGGAGTGGCAGTTGATGCTGAGAGTTGTTATCGTCAGTTGTAGTAGTGGTGGCTAGAGTTTGATGAGAAGATTGTGGAGGAACGGAGGTTGGTTAGTTGTGGATTTTCCTGGTATAAACCTTGTTGCTCTTTGATTCATTACATTCAATTTTCCCTATAGCCATTCATATAAGTAACATGATCAAATTTCTATAAATAAAAAAGAGGGGAAACCCTTAACTAAGAAATACCTAGATAGGTTAGAGCGTTAAGAATGGGGTTTTTTTCAGGGAAAGGTTTAAGCTTTACGTGGGATAAAAAAGGGTAATTTGATAATTAGGGTTTGGCTACCATTATTCCATGAAGTAATGAGATTTAAGCTTGAGTCCATCTTTCAGATTTTCTTTCTTTATTCCTCTGAGAAACATGAAGATGAAGTCTAAAAGAAGAAGAAGATGGGTTTGTGGCATTTGGTCCTCTGATTAGGGTTTTAAAGGGAATTTTTTCTATTTTATATTTATTGACCTTTAATGACATGGAAATGTAATGTAATAAAAAATATTTTCATCTAAACCCAGTCAACAGGTTAACGTCCAACTAAGACGTCCGTCTATTTTTTTAACGAAATGGGGCTGCTTTGTATGTAATAATTAGTCAAGAGACCAGTTTGTAACTTCTGATAGTCAAGGGACGCAAAAGATAATTGGAGCATTGTCGGGATACAATTTATGTAGTTTACCATTTTTATTTGATTATGAAATGATTTTATTAGTGTTATGTTTTGATAGAAATTAAAATATTTTGTAATAGTGTGATAAAATTTTTAATTTGGTTTATAATTCATTGATTAACAAATTTGAACCCAACAAGTGTCCCAGTGGAAAAGCGGATGATATTCATCCTAGGAGACACAAGTTCAAATTGCTTTGTCTACAAGGTGTATGTCCATTGTAAAAGAGATAAAAATATGTATGAACATATAATACCTTGTAATCACCTTTAGACCATTCAAAAAATGTGTCAGAATTAAAGTATAATGAGTTCGGGTGTAAAATGAATAAAATATAAATAAATATGAACAAAATTGTTATGTTTGTTAAATAAATAATTGAACACAAACAAATGTATGTTTGGTTCTTTTACTTTCATGAACAAATTTGTTTATACACTTGTTTATATTATTTACTTGATTTTCTTTTACATTTTTGATAAAGGTGATATTAGAGACTACATTATAAATTTTGGAGTTTAGATTGTAAAGTTTGAAGAATTGAGGACTAGTGGCATACTTTCACCATTCCTTCAAACATAAATAAATGAAAATGAATATGTTATTTAAAATTTGAATGAATACAAACAAAACGAACAAAGAATTATTTGTTCAAGTTCTATTCATTTGCCCTCCTAAATTAATGAGCATGACTCATTGAATTTTTTATTTGATGGAAAATGATTTTAATTCATATTATTATTATTATTCCACGATGTTATGAAATTTAAGCTAGATTCTATCTTTTAGATTTTCTTTCTTTTTTCCTCTGAGAAATATGAAGATGAAGTCTAAAAGAAATAGAAGAAGAGTTTGTGGCATTTGGTCCTCTGATTAGGGTTTTAAAGGGGATTTTTTTATTTTATTTCATTGACCTTTAATGACATAGAAATGTAATGTAATAAAAAAATAATTTTATCTAAACCCAGTCAACAGGTTAACGTCCAACTAAGACGCTCGTTTATTTTTTAACGGAATGGGACAGCTTTGTATGTAACAATTAGTTAAGGGACCAGTTTGTAAATTCTGATAGTCAAGGGACGCAAAAGATAATTGGAGCATAGTCGGGGACCATTTAGATAGTTTACCCAACTTTTTTAACATTATGCCTAGTAAGAACTTAGAATTGAAAAAAAACAAATCAACTTAACTGAATCGAAAATGTTTGGTTTGATTATTTCGATTTTATCACAAATAGTGGATCGGTTTAGACAATTTAAGATTATTGTTAATTTATTCGATCGATGATACCGAGTCGAGAGCTTTATGAAAAAGAAAATAAGCTAACTACTTTGGTATTTAAACTTGATAAGATTATACTTGCTTAGAAATATAATATAACTAAGTCTTAAACATGCATTTATACATCCAAATTGCCCCAAATTTCATACTTTTGCCTCCATATAGCCTCTTGTTTCCGGTTCTTTCCCCTAATTACTAATTCCTTGATCGTTATTTACAACCTTTTTATACACAAAACCCTTAGCAATCCACATATAAACACACAAATTAGCCCCACTCAATCCTGCCATTACCCAATAAAAGTAATTCAAATTTGCACGGTTGAGATTATCTCCCAGCCATGCATTCCCGTGCCTTGAAGTAATGGCTTGAACCACTGAGATTATAGCTGTGTTCAGAAAGCTCCCAACTCCCGTTATACTTATGTATGCAGCTGCTCCCATGCTTCTCATTTCTTCCGGCATTTGGTCGTAGAACAGTTCTTGTAGTCCGACGAGCGTCAAGGCTTCTCCGATTCCGTTGAGCAAGTATTGTGGAACTAACCACCATATGCTCATTGGGACTATGGCTTTTGGGGTGTCGAGTAGACCTTGCTTGCTCGCGGTGTTTATCCTAGCTGTCTCTACTAGGGCTGCAACAATCATGCTAAACATGGAAACGAATAGACCTGCACCGATTCTTTGTAGCATTGTGATTCCGCGGGGATGTCCGGTTATTTTTCGAGCGAAGGGGACAAAAATCTTATCATAAATCGGGACGACAATGAGGATTTCGAGGCCAACGAGGCTTTGGAGTGCCGCCGGAGGAACTTGGAAATTGGGACCTATTGATCTCAACATTGTGCTGCCTTGCTTGGTGTAAAATGTTTGTAGTTGAGTTATCACGGCACTGAACATTAAGCAAGCAAGCCATATTGGGATGAGGCGAAGAACAAGCTTTACTTCTTCAACTTGGTTTAATGAACATAGCCTCCATGGATCCTTGATATTGCTCAACAAATCCTTGTTGTCAATGATCATTGCCTTGTCCAAAAATCTGCATTTCCAAAGAAAGATCGTAAATAAATCGAGTTTGAATAAATAAAATATTATATAAGTCACACTTATTGTGATTCAAATACAAAAACTCGATCAGATTAATCTAAATTCAATTTCAATACAATCCGATTTGGATATTAAAAATCAACAACTTGAACTAAATGACTTGAATTGGAAACGACTCAAGCCTGAATTGACCAAAACTTAAAGTGGCTAAACAAGTATAATTAATTAAAACATTTTAAATAATTGTTTAAACAAATATACAGGATTACTATATGTCCTATAAATATATTAAAAAACATATAATTAAAATTTTAGTTTAGGCTTCAATTATATCACTGGGTCATTAGAATTGATGACGTGGATGGATATTAACAGGTCTGCGTGCAATGACGTGGAGAAATTTTAACGGCCCAATAATATAATTAAAACCTAAACTAAATTTGAGTGTTATAATAGTATCGATTTTTAATACAATAAAATAAGTAATACTAAACTTAAAGTGTAGTGTTATCTAATTTTCCATTCTAATTAGGAATATATCAAAACACTTACTTGAATTGTTTGGTACGGGCCAATTTGTGCCTCCCACTTATTCTATCATCCTCGTAACAAATTCCACTGTCACCGTGGGTTTTGCTCACGCGCCACTTCTTTACAGCGGCAACGAAGACCTGAGCCATTGTGGTGAAGGGGCTCCCTGTCGGCCCCTGCTTTCGGTACCTCTTGATTCCGGTTAAAAACACTACCAATGCCACTGCCAGTGATACTGATAACACCCCAAATCCTGCTGCCCAACTAACATTATCCTACACCACATCAAACATCACCAAAATGAAGTATTGGGATCGAATCATAGAAGGACTAAAACCTGAATTTGAGCTTTGAGGAGAATCATATGAACTCACCTGGAGATAAATGACAACAACAACGGCAGCCGAGGCTCCAGTAACGATCCCAACGTACCACCAGTTGAAGAATGAGCTTTTGGCAGCTTTTTCTTGGGGATTATTCTCGTCGAATTGATCGGCGGCGAAGGTCTGAACGCATGGCTTATGGCCACCTTCGCCGATGGCTAAAACGTAAAGCGCAGTGAAGAACACAGCTCTCCGATAATGCATAGGGATTACGGACACCGATAAGCTCAATAACACCATCCCCTGTAACAACAACACCAACAATTGTTGTTGTTGAGCAAACAAACATATCTAGAACCGCGATAAACGCAATGCAACCGAAAAAAGATAAAGTTACCGAGAGGTAGATCAAAGAGGAAGCTAGGATGGTCTTGAAGCGACCAAGGTACGAATCGGCGATGAACGCACCGAACAAAGGGAAGATGGCGGAGACCCCAACCCACGTGTTGACGTTCTTGACGGCGACGGTCATCGGTTCGCCGAGATTGTTCGTGAGGTATGTGATCAGGTTCCCAGCCAAACCATAGAAAGCAAATCGCTCGGCCATCTCGACAACTGCATGAATCAACGATGACAATTTCATCAAACACTTGTCCAACAAAAACAGGGAGAAAAGATTTGCTTACAGATGACAAAAACGGCGGCGTTCCAGCCTCCTTTAGAGGGCTTCTTTTGAGAAGAGAGCTCGTTGGAATTTGCATAGTCAATGTCATTGTCGATGGTGACCGGAGCAACTGAGCTACCCATCGAAAATCAGTCGGAGCAAAAGAAATTTGGCTAAACAACTGTATCAAAATGGTGGGACGTCCTTAAGGATGAATCCTCCTATTTATATAAGAATCATACGCTATCGACATGAACAGAAGCATGATTTTATGTTATGCCCCTGATTAACAAAATATGGGTACGTATTCTCTCTTTTTGCTTTTTGTTTTCTCATTTGCATTAACTTTTACTTTTGTTTACAATTTAGTTAATTTGTTTTCACTCAAATTTAACAACAAATTATAATCACATTTATTGTAAAACCTCTATAATTTAATAATGTTGGCACCACATGATTGAGGTATTAATTAATCGATAAATTAATCATTTATTAATTTAAAGAGATTTTTTCCGATTCAAAGAACCTACTTTATTAGCCTTGGGTACTGCAACAAAATGGATATCAATCACCTACTAGATTACCCGGGTGAAAATGATACATGTTCAGAGGTCCAAAGTTTAGAAGAAATTGTAGCTAGTGTTATTGAAAGTTGTATTGATGATGAAGATGATACAATGCTTTTGCAACCAATTACGTGGAAGGAAGCACTCATGGCGGCAACAACTCTTCACAATTTTTTGTTGCAGTATGAGAACACAACACCCGAATTTTTGGATGCAATAAGGAAAGTTAGAGATGAAATATAACTAGATTTAAATTTTAAGAAGAAGCAAACAACAATAGAATCAGATTTTACTAAGTTGTCCTAGTTATATTTATAATTTTATAGAAGTATTAATTTATAATTGTGAAGGGATTATAAATTTATATAAGGGTCTTCTGGAAAATTATTATCTTATTAATTTATCGAAATCATTAATTTAGTTGAAAATATTATATAGTTAAAGGTTGTACTATTAGTCTTCATGATTGAATTGAGATCCACATTCAATTCCCTTTTAAACAAAATTGATAATACTGATGGCCACTCTATCGGCTACACTGTTGGCCATTCGACTTATATGTCTGATCTCTATGTCCCATGCACGGGATATCAATTGATGGATTGATATCACTATGGCATGGTCTGATAAAGCACTTGAACAATGATGAAGGATATGTACAGACTCCATATTGTCGAATTCCACTACTGCTCGTCGAAAGCCAAGATTCCAAACATGGTGAAGAATATCGTGGATCGCCCATAACTCAGCAAGTAGTACCGAGCAATTTACAATATTCCGGGAGAACCCAAAGATCTATTCTCCATGCTCATCACGTAAGACACCACTAGTTGCGGCTGAACCATCCCTAGAGACTCACAGTTGCCGAGTGCCTCCTCTCGCTCTCGGCATTGGTGATCGATCCTCGTTTAAATCCATACACTCCAGCTATCTCAAACCTAATGTGTTATACGTTGATTTAGTGGTAAATAGCCGATTTTCTTCCCTTCTCTATTTGGGTGTATCACTCCCCATCGTCATATTTGGAGGAATAACAGCTGAGATCCTTCTTAAAATATGGTTCGGCAACAATTGCTCTAGTGTGGTCCAGTTCCATTCTCCGGAAACAGTGACATAGGAAGCCACATTTGCTGGCCTTGGAAGTTCGGAACCAGTATAGTACAGGGCAAGCAAACCCTCAACGTTCAGCCAGTTGTCGTACCAGAAATCCGTAGTGTCACCATCTCGGATATTCCAACAGTTACTTTGCCGAAGAACCTCCCAGATTGTCGTTAACCCCCTCCATAGCCCACCTGCATCATAAAGGCCTTATTCTGATGATGAAGGTCCTTGAATCCAAGCCCCCATCCTCAGTCGGAAATTTCAAAGTCCTCCACTTTACTAACGGAATACCACTTCCACCCGATAGATTCCCTCACTGATAGAATATGGAATGAGCAGAGAAGAAGAAGATGGAATGAACCAAGAAATAAAGAACAAAAGGAGTTTTATTGATCTTGAATGGAAATACAACTTGAACTTTACAGGACTCAGAACTTGACTTTATAAGCAAAGCTTATGCAAGCTTAATGGCCTAACTGCATTCTTAACAGACTGGATTGGTTACAAGGATATAATCCTCTAATATGCTTCTTGTCCTCTTTCTTCTTTCTTTTTTTACAAAAGACATTCAAACATGCTTCTTATCTTCTTCCTTCTTCTACAAACAACCCTAAAATATGATTCTCATTCTCTCCCTTCTTTTAAATCAGACATATATCTTTACTGAAAGATTTTGACTTCTCTGAAAAGAAAAAAAACTTCAGTCTTCTTGACGACCTAAAACTCAGTCTGCATTGGTAATATTTGTCAAATGGATAGTACCGAGTCTGATTTCTTCAACTCAAAAGACTTTCAATTTCTATCTAAGGTGAACAAAGCAGGCTGCAGACAAAGGTTTAGTTAGAACATCTACAATTTGTTTTGTTGCTAGGACATAGTCAATATGAAAAGAGCCATTTGTAACTTTTTCCCTGACAAAGCTGAGATCTAATTCAACGTGTTTAAGCTTTGCATGATGAACTGGGTTGGAGGAGTGAGCAATTGCATTGTTGTTATTACACAACAAAATTGGAGTTGAAGAAATAGAATTATGTAGTTCTGTCAAGAGAGAATTAATCCAAATTCCTTCACACATAGCATCAGCAAAACTCCTAAATTCTGCCTCAGTAGATGAGCGGGAAACAACACTTTGTTACTTTTGAACTCCAGGCTACTAAATTGCCACCCAAGAAAATGCAGTAGCCACCAGTGGATCGCTTATCATCAGCTCTTGTTCCCCAGTCAGAATCAGTATACCCTACTAGAGTTGTAGGTGCTCCACATGTACTGAAGAAGAGTCCATGATCAATTGTGCCCTTAAGATATTGAATGATCCTTTTAACTGCTTTCCAATGCTTGTCAAGGGGAGCTTGCATGAACTGGCTGACTTTGTTCACTTAAAATTGAATATCAGGTCTAATAGAACTGATGTGCTGACGTGTTCCTACAACTTGCCTATAAAGAGTAGCATCTGGTAAAGGTTCTCCATCAATAAGTGACAGCTTTGGTGTTGTAACCATATGAGTTGTGAAGCAGTAGCATCCATCATCTAAGTCTTTTCTAATAAGTCTACGATATGTTTCCTCTGATTTAATATTACTCCATTGTTGACAGGGCAGACATTCATTCCAAGAAAGAAATTCAAGCATCCTAGATCATTTACGGAAAAAACACAGTTTATATCCTTGATCACACTATTTACTTCATTTGAATTGTTTCCAGTGACCACAATGTCATCGATATAAACTAGAATGTAAACTTTGATGTCTTGTCTTTCCCTAAAATAAAGAGAAACATATGCAAGAGAAGGGGTAAAGCCAAGGGTATTAACAAGAAGATCTTTTAATTTGTCAAACTAGGCACGAGGTGCTTGTTTAAGCCCATATAAGGACTTTTTTCATATAGCAAACAAGCTATTTTCATGAGTCATCCTCTTGTTCAAATCCAGGGGGTTGCAACATATAAACTTTCTCAGCCAAATCTCCATTCAGAAACGCATTATCTACATCTATTTTCCTTCAAACCCAGCCATTGCTCAAAGCAACACTAAGAAGAATTCTAACTGTAACGGATTTAATAACATGACTAAAGGTTTCTTTGTAATCGAATCCAGCTTGTTGTGAATAGCCTTTGGCTACAAGCCTTGTTTTATACCTAGCAACAGACCCATCTGAATTCCTCTTGAGTTTAAACAACCATTTACACCCAATTGGAACTCTGTCTGTAGGTAATTGTGTTAACTCCCATGTTCCTTTTTGAACTAATGCATCCAATTCTTTTTGAACAGCTTCTCGACATTCAGCATATTCCATTGCTTGATACACATCTCTCGGTAACTATGGATCCAAAACCTCTGAAGTTTGAAACACCTTGAGCTTGAATATTCTATCTTTGGACCTTGTTATCATAATATGACTCTTTTGAACTTGAGTACTAGTAACTTCTGCAGGTCTGAGATTAGGAGTAGAAACTTCTGCAACAAGAATAGAAGCTTCTACAGTAGTAGGAACAGAAATAAGAATAGGCTCAAGTCTATGTGAATGTTGTGCTGTTGAAGATGTCCTGGTCTGAAGAGGCTATATGACCAGCGAGACTGCTGGACTTACAACATCATTCACATGTGTAGAAGGAACATGACTCCTAGGGATACTATCAGGCACATCAAGACTAGTTGAATTTTCTGAACTGGTTGTAGGAACATCCTGAGAACCATCTTGTCTAAAGGAAGAAGAAGTATCTGATTAGGAAGAAAAAACTCCAAGATCTCTATGTCTAGATAGATTAGTAGTAAACGGCCCATAATACTTAGCTTTAAGAAATTTAGAGACTTCATTATGCTTATCAGTTTGAGAATGAGAAGATAAAAAAGGAGAAACAATCTCATTAAACAAGATATGCCTAGTAACATATAACCTGCCATCACTATTAAGACACTTATAACCATGTTGTTTAAACAATACCCTAGAAAAGTACAAGGTTTTGATCTGAAATCAAGTTTGTGTTGGTTATAGGGTCTAGTAAAAAGAAAGCACTGACAGCCAAAAACCCTAAGAAAAGTATAATCAGGT
The DNA here is from genome assembly GCA_030270665.1 of Hibiscus trionum. Lineage (NCBI taxonomy): Eukaryota > Viridiplantae > Streptophyta > Magnoliopsida > Malvales > Malvaceae > Hibiscus > Hibiscus trionum. The sequence continues at coordinate 44,831,250 of BSYR01000017.1, read as the reverse complement.
TTTTGTTGAAAAAGCTTTTCATGAGGACTTATCCCTCCTAAAACCTTAGTTGGTAATCGATTTATCAAATAAACATCAATATAGAAGACATCTGACCAAAACTTAAAAGGAACACCACTCTGAGCAAGTAAAGTAAGTCCAAGTACTATTATATGACGATGTTTACGCTCAATTTTGCCATTTTGTTCAGAAGAATAAAGGCAGGTATGTCCAAATTGAATACCTAATTGAGAAAAATAAGATTCAAGAGTTTTAAACTTTGAACCACAATCAAACTGAATGGCTTTTAATTTTATATTAAACTGCATTTCTACCATTTTATGAAACTCAACTACAACTCTATATACATCAGATTTCTTAGATATAAAGTATATTCATGTGTACCTTGTACATGCATCTATAAAGATGATGTAATAACAGAAATTATTGGAAATTAAAGGTACAGGGCCTCAAACATCCATTTGAACCGATTGTAAAGGTTGAGTATAAATAGAAACAGGTTTCTGGAAAGGTAACTTGTGACTTTTACCCAACTTGCATGCTTCACAAAAAGAAATTTTATTAGTATTTGAAATTTTACAAGTGGAGGAAAGCTTTACAAGAACTTCATTAGAAGGATGGCCTAATCTCCTATGCCAAAGCTGGGCATCACTGGTATTAGCAACAGAAAAACATGTATTATCAGTGCCTAAAGGTTGAGCAGAGGCAGTCCTAGAACTACCAGACAAAGTACTATGAAGAGAAGAGCTAAAAGTATTATCTGCAGCAGAGGAAGTATCAGAAAATTTGTGAAGACCATCACTTTGCAGCTCTTGCAAGATCGGTTGTTGAGTTATCAAATCCTTCACAAGATAGTAGTCAGGAAAGAATTCAACATAACATCATTATCTCTAGTAAATTTAGAAACAGATAAGAGATTTTTCTTAATGGAAGGAACATGTAACAAGTCATTCAGAATCAACGACCTAGAAGACGATTCTAACATGGAAGTACCAATTCTAGAAATAGGAACAGTAAACTCATTAGAAACAGACACTCTACCATTACCAAAATAGGGAGAAGAATGAATAATATTACCAGCATCATGAGTTAAATGTGATATGGCTCCAGAGTCGGGATACTAGGCAGCATCCTCATAGTTGTCAAAATCATCAGGGACTGCAACAATGGAAGTAACAACCGGTTTTGTATTTCCGATGCCATTGATTCCAGATCCACCAGCATTATAACATCCTTGATTACCTCCCTGAGTGTTGAAATTTCCTTGAAAATTTCCTTACGCATAAAACCCTTGAGTATAGCCTCCTTGATCGTCAGAAAATTCTTCAGAGAAAGAACACTGATTCGCTGAACCTACTCCGTCGTATTCTTGATTAAACCGAAAGTAGCAACGATTGGCAAGATGCACAATCTTGCCACAGATTTGACACTGAGGGCGTGAACGGCCAGGAACGATTTGTCAGCCTCTTCCTCTGGGTAAAGCACGATTGAACGGCGACCGAAACCCTAGAGTACCTCTCTGATTAACGAAACCTCGTCCATTATTACCAAAACCCATATTAGAATTAGAATATGGGCCTTGTTGAGATTAGGCTATATCTACACCAATTGGTCCATAGGCCATGTGAACTGAACCCTGACTAAGAAACTCAAGCTGACGCGCCTCTGTGTCAAGAAGCACACTAGAGACATCGTCAACTTTGTAGGGCTGTTGACTGGAGGTAATGACCGCCACAACAGACTTGTACTCCGGTGGCAAGCCAGAAAGAATTGTTGAGATATGCATCGTCTTCGAGAGCGGATTACCACAAGCTGCTAGACTGTCGCAAATAGCTTGAATCTGAGCTAGATATTCCCGCATCGTTTGATCCCGCTTACAAATGTTCTTGAGAGAACAATGAAGATGCATAATCCGGGTGGTAGAAGTGACAGAGAAGTTATGCTTGACCTTATTCCAGATATCAAGAGCAGTTCAATAGTTGACAAGTGTTGGTAAGATGGAAGGTCAAATGGAATACAAGAGCCAAGAACATAGAGCACTATCTTGCTGCCTGTATCGAACAAAATTAGGATTGGGAACCCTAGAACCTCCTTCACCAAGAATGGTCTGTTGAGGAACCACCAAAGAACCATCAAGATAATCAATAAGAGTGAGGCTTTCAACGGCAAACATGACTAGTTGTTTCTAGAGTAAGTAGTTTGAATCATAAAGACGAATAGAGATCGTCTTGTTGGTGAAAGGTTTGGAAGAAGAATTTTCAGCCATGGACACCTCTGATACCATGATAGAATATGGAATGAGCAGAGAAGAAGAAGATAGAATGAACCAAGAAAGAAAGAACAAAAAGAGTTTTATTAATCTTGAATGGAAATACAACTTGAACTTTACAGGACTTAGAACATGACTTTATAACCAAAGCTTATGCAAGCTTAACGGCCTTACTGCATTCTTAATAGACTGGATTGGTTACAAGGATATAATCCTCTAATACCCACACAAAACGACGGATAAGCTTCTTCATCTTTTCACATAATCCTTTCGGAAGTCAAGTAGATTGTATAGCATACATCGGAATGTTTAACATAATTTAATTTTACAGTTTTTTTTTTAAGTTCTAATTCTAACATGTTGATACCAAATATAGATGTTTACACCCAAAACCACAAAATACAAACATAATATCTGAGGGTACTAGATAACATCTCAAACAGTCTTAAAACTTTAAACTAGATTTAGAAGATAAACGGATAAGCTTTGCCCGAAAAAATCCTTTGTTAGGGCAAAACTAAAAATCTCTGCCTCATCTTCCGGCGCTTCCTCTTCAATCTCCTCATGCGCTTCTTCTTTACCTTGGCTCTCATCTTGGTTAACATTGATGAATCAAAATTAAAAATCTCAATTGAAATTAAAAATTAACTTTTCGATTTACCTTTATTAACTGTCAGATAAACTTCAAACTAAATTATATTAATTTTTTAGCCAAATAAATCATTCCCACCGTTAGGATTGATCGGCAAAGTCTCCGTTCATCAAAATTTTATTTTGGAAGAAGACTTAACATGTCATGTCAATATTTTTTAACGACAGTGGTTGTAATGAAATTGGACTAAAGCTTAATGACTATAATGAAAGTGTTTCGATTTCAATGACCAAAGTGAAAGTGCCCTCAAAGTTTAGTAACTAACAGTGTAATTTACCCTAAAAATACTAAGTATTTTTTGTTTAAATAAAAAACAGAACTTAAATTATTTAAATTATTTTTTGCTTTGAGCTCTTAAACTATTTTTTGTCAAAACAAGTATTAAAACTATCATTTTATAAATCTTTTAAGTATATATGTTAGTCTCGTTAAAAATCTTGGTTAAATGCAATGACACTCATCCTAGAACTTCAAACCGAGTTTAAATATAAAACATATGCTTGGTTGTACAATAATTTTTACTATCAATACTTAATTTTACTAGAGTAAATTTTTCTACCCTCTAAAACATAATTACATCGGTGTAAGATGGTTATAATTTCTCAAATATATTTACATGTACTGGTTCTTCAATATTTTGCACAACAATCATCACATATTAATACATTATTACAATAATGTAATTGATTATAAATTATTACACTGATCAGTGAGCTACCAAATTTAAATTTTTAAATCCGCCCCTAAGCCTTACACCCCGAACAAAGACAAAAAACGAACGTACATATTAGTAAAAAAATAATCAATAAAAAAACACAAGTAACACATCAATCGAAAATTCATGTTGTCAAGTTTCATCTGTCATGCTCATGCACGATGCTGATGCGAGCTTGTAAATCTCAACTATCCAACGTCAACTTTCCATTATGGAGGTTTCCATAACCTCAAAAACAACACCCTTTCATAGGGAGTACGCCTGTAAATAAACTAAACGTCAACTTTCCATTATGGAGGTTTCTATTATGGAGGTTTCCCATAACCTCAAAAACAACACCCCTTCATAGGGAATACGCTTGTCAAGTTTAATTTTTCGTTTAATTTTAACCGAACAATTAAACAAACATAATTTTTTTGTGTTCGTTTGTTAAAGAATGTAGCTTGTTCGTTCATTAAAATGATAAACGAACACAAACGAATGAACATAAAATGACATATGTTAATAACTAATTTTCGCCAATAGTTGGATCGGTTTGACTAATAAATAAAAGAACACAAACGAATGAACATAAAAACTAATAGTTCGATCAAAAATCAAGGTCAAGTCAAATCGGGTTGGATTGGTTACGGGTCATGGGTCAACAGGTTAGCCGGTCAAACATGTTAGGCTTGGGTCAGGTTTGAGGCTTTAGGCCTCAGCCGAACTAGGCTAAGGGAACAACGGGTCACATGAGGCATTGGGCTTTGGCGTATCAAGTCCAATCTGAAGGTTGTTAGCTATGGGCTCGGATTTGGGCCAAACTAAAGGAATTAGGATTGTGTGATTAAGGGGGTTGTGGCTAGGGTTAGGCTAGGGTCAGAGATGGAGCCATGATTTAGGGTTGGGGATAAAAAATTTATAAATAAATTATTTTTAAAAAAATATTATATAAGAAGACAAAGGTGAGAAAAAAATTGGGGGTGGAGGACAATTTCATTTGAACTTGTTAAGATTATACTTCCTAAGAAATGTAATATAACTAAGTCGTAAACATGCATTTTTACATCTAAATAATCCCAAATTTCATTTGGTCGTAGAACAGTTCTTGTAATCCAACGACTGCCAAGCCGTCTCTGATTCCTATGAGCATGTATTACAGAACTAACCATCATATGCTCATCGGGACTACGGCTTTTGGTGTGTCGAGTAAGCCATGTTTGCTTGTGGTGCTGGTGCTTACCCTAGTTGTCTCTACTTGGCCTGCAACAACCATTTTTAATATCGAAACGAATAGATCAACACCGATTCTTTGTAGTATTGTGATTCCACGGGGATGTCCGGTTATTTTACGAGCGATGGGGATGAAAACCTGATTGTAAATCGAGACGGCAATGAGGATTGTGAGGCCAACGAGGCTTTGGAGTGCTCCCGGGTGAGCTTGGAAATTGGGACCTATTGATCTCAACATTGTGCTGCCTTGCTTGGTGTAAAATGTTTGTAATTGAGTTATCACAACACTGAACATTAAGCAAGCAAGCACTCCAAGAAATTTCTATTCTTGTGACAAATTTAATTTTGACAAAATTAATTTTGTCACTAGTGGTAACTTTATTGTGACAAAATAAATAAGCATCACTTTAAATTAAAAAAACATATACAATTGTGTCAAAAACTAACATCGTCGTAATATTTTGTCACAAATTAGAAAATTTGTGTAACCTATGGTGATAAAATATAATTTGTTACCATTTTTTATCACAAATGTTTCCCTCCATTTTTTGGCTCCAAAAAGAATTCATATAGTGACAAGTTTTGTAACTACAAGTTCTAATAATTATAACAAAAAAAATTTCCCAAGAAATAATGAGATTCAAGTTTTTTTTTGTGACAAATTATGTTTGTTGTTATATATTTTAATTATAGTGACAAAATGAATAGTCACAAATGTTTCCATCTATTTTTTGGCACAAAAAGTTCACATAGTTTTGTAACTATAAGTTATAATTATTGTTACATAAAAAGTTTATCATAACAAATGATAAGATTCATGTTTTTTGTGATAAATTGTGTTTATAGTTATATATTTTAATTACAGTGACAAAATATATTGTCATGAATGTTTTCCTCTGTAATGATAATAAAAACAATCCACACATTTCTCACATACTCCGTAGTGCTCAAAATATTAAAAAACCAATCAATATGCACACTTGAACAAATCAAAAGTAATTTAATTTAGAAGCATACAAACAACTATAATTAATTGGAATAAATAACATGTATTTTTAATAAAAACAATTACCTAAATTGAAATTACTAAGAATCAAAATCGAAATGGCTTAATTACTTGTTAATTTAGTGAAAAGGGACATGATTGAATGAAATTAATCATATGCTCAATTTATTTAAAAAAACATGCAAAATAGTGACTTAAATGCAAAAGAAACTAAATTTTAAGGCTCAACTAACAATTAACTAGCGAATATTTAGGACCTAATTGAAAGAAAATTAAACCTGCATGCTAAAAATCAATCAAATTAAAATTATATAAGACTAAATTGTATTAGATCTAAACCTAAAAGACTAAATAAAGACTCCTAAAAGGCGGCATGACTTAAAAATTAAATAACCCTACAACTTAAAAATAACATGGGCATGTCACAACCCAATTTTAGCCCAAAAATACAAACCATAATTTTAAATTTCCCAATTTATAAAACCCTAACTCTGGAAGATTTTGAAAAAAATTTATCAAAATTTGTAAATCGAATTTCGAGACTAACTTGTAATATTTTAAACTTCCAGTCTAATCAGTAATTTCTAAAAACATTTGATTTTTAATTTGAAATTTCTTAATTCAAAATTAAATTATGAGAAACTCAAAATTTGAGTTTAAACATGTGATTTATAAAAGTTCAAGGACTATTATATATTTTGAAAAAAATTCAAAAAATATTGAACTAATAATTCTTTTTTTAATATTATTTTACTTATATATATATATTACTAAAAGAAAAAAACCCTAATGTTCCATCATTTTTCCCTTTTTGCAAACGTGACCTTAGAGAATCGATTGGACGCAGCCAATATTGCTTATGCTTTTGTTATAGCTGCTTTTCATAGAAGATGCTTACTGCTTAGATGGACCATCCATAGATTTTTTTAAAGAGGGGGGGAAATCAATTCATTTACTTGGTTTAAGACAATATTTTATATGATTGGTTTTGTGGGATGCAGTGAAATCTAAAGAGCATTTAAGAAATAAGAAACAGAAAGCGAAAGATGGCCAGAGAGAAAATGAGCATTTGAAGATCCTCTGAGTCTGGGCCATCGACACTGCTGCCATTTTGGTTACAAACATATTGGGGACTGGGAGACATGGAGAAAGCAAGGAACGCTCAACAAGAAGGTGTTAGTCTTGATTCACTTATAGTTGACAGATGGCAATGGATCGGGTTTGGATCGGATTGTATAGAATCCAAGTCCGAATCCGTTACAATCGGACTCGGATATTTTTTCGGATTTGGATTCGGATTTTTTTTAAACGGATTTGGATCGGATTGTTTTTGGATCGGATTTTTTCGGATCGGATTCGGATTTCTTTCAACCGCATTTAGATCAGAGTTTTTGAATTCGGATTAAATTGTCATCCCTAGTCTTGACCCAAATCTGAGGGGTAGATTCGCGAATTTTATCGTATTTAGGGTATATTGTTTTTTGGCCCTTTAATAATTTTATTTTAGTGCAAATCAGTCTATAATTTTGTATATTTAATTTCTTACGCATTTAATTTATGCTATTTAATTCTACACTTGTTCATTTTTATCCCTTATTTGTTGACTACATTTATTTTTTTGTGTTTATTATTTATGCTTTTAATTTACTTTCTATTTTAATTCATAATTTTAGCATAATATATCATAACTTTATCTATCGATTGCACATTACTTACTATTTCATTCACTAACTTCCTTAATTTTTAGTAATTCATTGATATTTACATTTATTTGTTTCTCCATTGTATTTATTTTATTGTTTGTTTATCTATGACTTGATCTTGCATTTATCTTTTTCATATTTATTTATACATGCATATGATATAAATAGATATATTACACTATATTAAGGTTAATTAATATATATAAATTATAATAAATATTATTATTATTATTATTTAACTTACATTCTTAAAACATTTATATTTTTATTATCAATTTTAATATATATATATATATATATATATATATATATATATATATAAAGTTAATTTTGTTTTTACCATTATTCCAAATTACCTAATATATACATTTATGTTCTCGTTTAAAAAATATATGTAGTTATGTTTCTTTTAATGTATTTAGTTTAACTTTTTACTTTATTTATGTTGTCTTCTTGTTTTAATGTAAATATTATACATGATATTTTGTTTTAAGGAATTAAAAGTCCTAAATGTTTTGATTCGGGCTCGGATATGGATCGGATGCGTCGGATTCAGATCGGACATAGATTTGGATCGGATTCGGATCGGATCTTGGCATGATCCATATCCAACCCATCTCCTATTAGGACTCGGACATTTTCCTCGGATTCGGATTCGGATTTTTTTTAATCGAATATGGATCGGATAAATTTCTTCGGATCGAATCGGATTCGGATCGGATTTGGATTAAATTGCCATCCCTAGTTGACACCTCACCAGACTCTAATGATGGAATTGTTAGAGAAGTTAAATGATGGGTTCGATTTTCTTTTCCATTCCTCATTTTTTTCTTTTAGGCATTTCAATGTTCCGTTTATATTGAGATATGAAGTATTGATCTTGCGATATGGGTTCTGAATTGTGGCTGGTTTTGTGGTTTATTCTTAGGTTATTGCATTGTTGAACTTTTGGGAGCACATTCCATGTGTTTGCTGAAATGTCTAACTAAATTAGCAGGTAGGCAGGTATATATGAAAACTCTGTTTTCGTAGTTTCAAACTTTTAACTTTTTGAAAACTCTGAATTAGTAGGATTGGAGAAGAAGAACTGGAAATCGAGATACATATGATGGCCCTCCAAAGTTCCTTTTCGTTCATAGAATCCATAAAGCTACGATTTCAAATTTCTTATGGAAAGGAAATGAGCCACAAGTGATTTCGAGTGTAGTCGAGGATAACACTCTACAGTTGTGGCAATTGGTAGAGAACTGAGAGAGAGTATATATCAAGAGGGCCATGACATTTAAACTGCGAAGGAGTGAGGACTTACTATTCATATTTCATATATATTGGATTAGAAGTTTTGTCACAAAAACAATTTTTTGATGTTAAAATCTACGCTAATTGTGACAAAATCTACTTTTTGTAATAAAATAAATACTTTACTTTAACAAATATTTTTATAAGTGACACTTAGTGATGAAATAGACGTAGTTAGAAATTATATTTTGTTGTAATATGTATTTTTGGCACGAAATTCTTTTTCATTCGATGTCAGAATTTAAGTTAATTGTGACAAAGTTTGATTTTTGTGATGAAATAAAAAATTTATTCCAACCAATATTTTGTATCTATAAATTATATTTACTAAGGAAATAGAAGTAACGAAAAATTAATTTTTGTTACAATATGTATTTTTATACAAAAACTCTTTATATTTGATGTTAAAAATACAAGTTAGTTGTGACAAAGCGTACTTCTCGTGATAAAATAGTTAATTTATTATGACAAATATTTTGTCGTGATATGTTAATTATAGTAACGAAATTTTATTGTGATGATAAATAGTAGAAAATGGTAACAAACGCAATTTCGTCACAATATACTTTACATGACAGGGTTGTTCTAACAAACATGGTAACAAATAAAATTTGTCAAAATAAATATATCATGACAAATTTAATACTTTTAGTGATAAATAATTTTGTTACAATATTATAAATTTCTTGTAGTGAAGCCATATGGGGATGAGGCGAACAAGCTTTACTTCTTCAACTTGGTTTAATGAGCATAGCCTCCATGGATCCTTGGTTTTGCTCAAGTAATTCTTGTTGTCAATGATCATTGCCTTGTCCAAAAATCTGCATTTTCAAAAAAGAATGTAAATAAATCAAATTTGAATAAATCAAATATTATATATGTCTCACTTATTGTGATTCAAATACAAAAACTTGATCTGATTATTTCATATTTATTTTCGATACAATCTGTTTTGAATAATAAAAAGTCAACAACTTAAACCTAAATGACTTGGATTGAAAATGAATCAAGCCTAAAATGACCAAAACTAACAGTGACCCAAAATATATAGTAACCTGAAATAACTTTACTAACAAATCAAATTAGAAAATATCCAAATATGTAAGGATTTGAAAATTGTAATTTTTGAATGGACATGAGGTAAATTGACTATATCCAAAATAAACCTAACCCTCCCAATTAATGAAAAATTTAAAATAAATTTAACATTTTAAGACCATATTTTTAATTCCAAATTTAAAGCAACAAGAAATTGAAAAGGAAGACGAAATTGATTAAAAATCAAACTGAAACAATAATTATGAGAGAAATTTGAAAATATTTGCGGGTATCAAGGCAATTAATTTAAAAGTAAACATAAAACATTTTATTTCTTATAATTTAAATGAAAGTGGTGATTTTATCACAGAGATGGGGCAAGATAACTATATGAGTATTCTTTGCCATTATACCAATTTGGAAGATACAAATTGGGCGAAATTTATAGTTAAGTGCATTTTTAGTTTGGCGGAATAACCTTTTCGATCCTCTAATTCTATTAGTTTAGTCATTTTAAATTTTAAATTTTTATTTTTATTAAATTGATTCAAACGTGATAGTATTATAACGGGCTGTTAAACTGTCATCAGCTATTTGACCTTTCAAATATTTTACTTTATCTTCTTTCTTTCGCATTGTCTAAAATTCAAAAATATCAAAAATTGACTATTCAAAAAAATATCAAAAATTGTAAAAATAAAAGTTTATGTCAATACTTTTAATAACGAGAATGTTTTTTATGACGTGACAAAAAATAATAAAGAAGTTCACATTAGTTTGGAAAATATATCATGTATTGGCGGTGAAATTTTTTTGTTTCTACAAGCGACTTAGTTTTAGAATTTGGACATTTAATTTAGGGTTTAGTGGTTTAGATTTGTGAGTTTAGAATTTAGGGATTTTGGTTAGAATTTAAGTTTTATGGTTAGAATTTAAGGTTTGTATGTTAGGATTTATGTTAGGGATTTAAGTTTTAACCTAAATTCTAATCCTAAATCCTAAAGTTTAACTACAGTCGGTGACAGAGCTATGTGTTGTTGTGGAGGGGCAATTGCCCCCAACCCTCCAAGAATTTTTTTTTTTACATTTGCCCTCCTATATAATATTTTTTAAACTTTGGTTTATTTATGAATTCTCTCCCCCACTTTCAAACATTCATGTTTTGCCCCCCACCCCAAATCCTGACTACAATCTCTAAATTCTAAGTCTATAGACCTCTTAAAACATAATTCTAAACTAAATCCTTAAACCGTAAAACTAAGGTGCTTATGAAAACAAAAAAAAATTCAGCACCCGTGTGTAACCCCCTAGACCCGCCTATGCGTTACAACGGATCCTAGGAAGTCACATTAGGGTCACAAGAGCGGCCCACAGTGAAAATACACATGAAAACACATTTTTTTTCTTTCTCAAAACACTTATTAAACTGTAAAAAAATCAACTTCTGTTTAAAATACCATTTCAGGAAATCATTTGAACACATAACAAAAATTTCAGAAAAGTATTTTACAGACACTGACATGAAACCATACATGACCTACATGCCTACTAACTATACAGTACCGTACTCCAGAGGCATCACCGAGGAAACTCCGAACACTAATGTCAACATTTTGTCATGCTATATTCTTTTAACCTGCGATAGTAAAAATAACGCGAGCTTGGAAAAGCTCAGTAATACAGAACTACCAAAAGATGCTATAAGCTCATGCAGACATAGGGTAGGCATAACATTTTTATGATGTTCCAGGCAATACTTGTCTCTATTTATGTTTCGCTAATTTAGTGAAGCACTATTCTTGAGGACAACAAGGTTTGTTCTTTCTATGTTACTGAGTATTAAAAGAGAGCTTATTGTTATGGGAATCAACCGAGTGGCGGGTTGGAGAAGTTAAACCACGAAGCCTAGTGTGTTTTAATAAGTTGCAAATCAAACATACCTAAGTACTTAACATCATATCATATGAGCACATAACAGATTAAATACAAATGTTAAATGTTCATACCGAAGTTTACAAAAACTACCCTCCAACCTTACACCAATATGCGGTCCCCCAGAACTGCATACAGAAGGTCTTACCCTAGGCCTGAGGCGTAGGAGCCTACCTAAGGGAATGCCTTAGGTCCAGAAAGACTTACCCTAGGCCCGTGGGCGTAGGAGCTTAACAGAAGGGTTTACCAGCTGGATCAGGGTTGTACCTGCAGACACTTCATAACATAACCCAACAGTATACCCCAGATAGTAATCGGTGTTCAGATTTCAGACATGAGTAACATAATACATGTAACAGACATATTCTATTCAGAGTATTAGAAACAGAAGTTCATGCTTTTGACTGATAAATGGGCATACTATTGAGCAGAGCAGACATTTTCAGCATTCATCATACAAACAGATTATCCCATCATAGGTCAAACTAACAGATCATGCTAACAAATTCATTCAAACAGTCGAACAATACCATCACAGATCAAACGATCACATACCAAGTATACAGATTGAGCAGACATATATCAAGTAGGCAGAGAATGTCATCATATATCAAGTTCATCATTTTATCTCATTTTCTAACATAGTGATGCAATCTCAATAACAATTGAAATGTTCATCAAACATAATATTATTCATGATTAAATAATTATACAGTTCATTCAACAGAATATATCACACATGGAACACACTAGGTGGGACAGATCATTTCTCGGAGATACTTGGCATTTACGAAATGAGACATATTGAACTCTTGGCAACTTGAACGGATTTCTGAAAACGTGGCCCCTATTAAAAAGGGGTTCATACTAACGGTTTAACCCAGATATTCAGGAGGTGATACATCAAGATCTTAGAAAGTTCAGATATATTATGGGTACTTTAGTCCTTTTAGCATACAAGGGCATTATGGTCATAGACATTATGGTAATTATACCAACATTGAAAGCAATGGTTCACAGAACTCGGGTATCCTATTTGCTCATTAATTTTCTAACCGGACATTCAAGAATTTCTAAATTAAAGTCTTTTAAGTTATCAGATATTTTCAGTGATGTTCCGATTATTTAGGCTATCATGGCCTTTTAGTTATTTGACTGTCATGACAAATTTTATACTATGGCACAATCATATCAGAACGAAAATTATAATTCTCAGGGGCTCTAACAATTTATCATACCTCTAGAATTTGTTTAATGCTGCATAACCCAACTTGACAATACTTACCAACGTTCAAATGTGAGTAATTTGCGTGCATCAAAACTTAACACTGACTGTATTGTATGTCTGAACAGTCTCCCTCATACTTTACTATACGATTAAACTTTGAGCAATCGAACATACAATTTATGCAGATCTTCTACCTTACATTGATATGGTGAGCGATGGGCATACACGTGTCGTATTTCTCAACACTTAAGGGAACCTTAGCTATTTAAGTCTTATTAACAAATCCAGAATTTCGTCAAATACAAAGTTACCGATTAACTCAGGAGGGTATTTCGGTTATTTTAGACTAAGATAAATCTTCCATTTCTTTCTGAATTACCATTTGGTACCTCCATCATTCACGTACTCAAACGAGATTAAGTCGTCCTAACTCTCCGGCCCTTTACAGACGATTCATTCATTACAGAACTTGAGGGTATAACATCATTCTTATACCTCAAGGGCATTTCTAAAATCTCATATCGAATATCATTTACTCCATATTATGGGCATTAAATCTTAGACACCATTGATAGAGTTTCAGATTTAACTGTATTATTATTATTATTATTAGCACTTTCGACACTCCTGGTCTATCAATATTCTTATCCGAGTATTTTGATCTTAGTGACTCGCATACTTATTTTTCGTATCGAATTTGGCTTAAGCAGAGTTCACAAAACACTTCATCATAAGCATGCATGCTTTAACCAAATATCAACATGTACATAAAGCATACAAGGGGTAGTAATGTATTACCTTAACTCCGAGCTATATATGTCGATTCATGAAACCCCATTCAATTGTAATCGAACTCGAATTCGGTGTCCATCCACAATTCGTATTCAAGGAGCTAAGAGTACCTTCAATCACACAAAATTCCAGTTTAGTCCTTATTCATAGAGCTCTTAACTAAAGAATTAACTACATAAACAAGTTCGGGTTCAATGTCAGATTTGGAGGCTTTATGGTCAGAATTTTGCGAAACGGGCTTCAAAAACGGACTCAGGACGTCGAAAAACATAAAATAGGAGTTTTCGGAAAATTTGACTTTTTGGTCAATGGTCAAAGTCAACGCTGACGTCAGCAGGTCAAAGTTAACGGAAGGTCAGAGTCAACTGGTCAAAGTCAATGCTGACGTCAGCAAGACGTCAGCAGTCAACAGGGGTCAACTGAGTTGACTCGGACGAGTTGACTCGGCTGACTCGGTCGAGTTGACTCGGGTTGACGGGTCGAGTTGACTCGGGTTGACGGTTCGGGTCGAACTCGGGCAGACGGGCTCGGGTTAACTGGGTTTGGGTTTTTGGGCCATCTGGGTTTTGGGCTCGGGTTTGGTTGGTGGGCCGACCGGTCCAGCCGGTTCAGGCCGGCTCACTTACCCAAACAGAGACAACCGTCGGACGGCCACCGAAAACTCGTCGGAGAGCTCGTAATGGCTCGATTTCACCTGAAAAAAATGACAGATTCGATTATACATCCAACCCAACCCACACAAGCCTGAAATCACCGGAAAAATAACCGAAATCTTCGCGGAAAAAAAAAAGATTGCCAGCACTCACGTAGCTCCGATAGGGGCTTCGCCAGCGTCGGTTGGGCGCGGAAGGATAGGGGTTTTGCACGGTACGACGAGGGGAGTTCAACGGCCACACCCACGCTCCAAACAGAGCTCTCTATCGGCAGGAAACAACGGAGAGGGGTTGCGCCACAACATCAAGGTTTCAGACGTTGATACGCGGTAGATGATGGCGTAAAATCGCGTGTGGCCTGCGGTGCTTGGCTCGGAGCAAGACGGTGCACACGCCGATGGTGGCAGTGTCGCGCACGGAGGAACGGTGAGGAAGCTAGGGCGGTGGCCGGATCTGGTTTTGGGGAGGGAGTTGGGAGAAAAGATGGTTCTCGAAACGGGGAAGATAGATGAGCATTTAATTTTGGGTAGGTGAAGAGTTGGGTTATTAAATCTGATTTAATTATATTTTTTACGCTTAACGCTAAAAGAAAAACAAGGCAACCCTTAACACAAAAGAGCCATTGGCTCAACGGTTTAAGCAAAGGGGCAAGGGAAGGGTGACATCGTGGGTTCAAATCCCACCAGCCTCACTTTTTCTTTTTCTTTTTTTTACCATAAGAATTTCATAGTGTTACAACTCTCCCCCTCTTAAAACAAATTTCGTCCTCGAAATTTACCAAAGTCAGAGGAATAGAGAGACTGCTCATTCATCTAATTTTGTAATAAAATCTTTCCATCAGAGCATCATTG
Source organism: Hibiscus trionum (assembly GCA_030270665.1). Taxonomy (NCBI): domain Eukaryota; kingdom Viridiplantae; phylum Streptophyta; class Magnoliopsida; order Malvales; family Malvaceae; genus Hibiscus; species Hibiscus trionum. The sequence goes on along the minus strand of BSYR01000017.1, from coordinate 44,815,900 downwards.
TTTCTCGGGACTCACAGACAATCACGGATCAATCTAGCAGTGCCTTCAGTTACTCAAATTGATTTTGGACCCCTCATCATCTCATCATACATTTTGGACCAATTAGTCAGAATATAACATTTGAATCTATAATGATCTTCATATAATGCAAAACAACATTTGTCTCATAACTTTTATTATAAACGATCTCAGTCAAGGATAAGAGACATTCCGATCTACTACATAAGTTAATCAAACCACCCAAAGGTATATCTTCCAAAGTCCGAATTACTTTTCTAGGTTGACCATCAATTTTCAGATGAAAAACTGCAGCTACAATTCAGACAAGCACTCTAGGACTCCAACAGCGTCTCCCAGAATCAGGATGTAAACATCAATTTTCTGTCAGGGATGATATTTAAGGATATACCATGCCACACCTTGGAGGAGATGCCTTTCTTCATACTGATCAAACATAACTAAGGTCTTTAATGGATATCATTTACCTTTAGCGTAATATTCAAACAACTATTTCTTTCGTGTCTAACAGAGGCACCACAGAATATACACTTTCGGCACATTCACGAACACTTCTCTCTAAAGTTCATAGAGTTTTTATCGCATTTCCGTTAGGGTATTCTCAAACACGATCATCATCACCGGATAGCCTTTCATGAAATCTCCATCGGTTATCCCGCATGATCAAACATTTATTCTTAATCTAATTCACAAGCATAAACCATCTCAAGTTCTTTATCCAGATTCAAATTCAACCATTTAATTCAAAACACAGACGAACGTTATAGACATTTTCTACAAGCAGAGGTTGAGCTATGAAAGGCAGAATACTTAGATTGAGTTATTTCAAGAAAAGTGGTTCGACATTAGAGTTTCAGCTCGAAGGAGTACGGTAATGATCTAGGGGCATGCACAGACCAGACACTCCATGACAGACGATCAGCCGATCTACCCAGAAAGACGCAACTCTAAGCTCTGATACCACTAAATGTAACCCCCTAGACCCGCCTATGCGTTACAACGGATCCTAGGAAGTCACATTAGGGCAGTGAAAATACACATGAAAACACATTTTTTTTCTTTCTCAAAACACTTATTAAACTGTAAAAAATCAACTTCTGCTTAAAATACCATTTCAGGAAATCATTTGAACACATAACAAAAATTTCAGAAAAGTATTTTACAGACACTGACATGAAACCATACATGACCTACATGCCCACTAACTATACAGTACCGTACTCCAGAGGCATCACCGAGGAAACTCTGAACACTGATATCAACATTTTGTCATGCTATATTCTTTTAACCTGCGATAGTAAAAATAACGTGAGTTTGGAAAAGCTCAGTAATACAGGACTACCAAAAGATGCTATAAGCTCATGCAGACATAGGGTAGGCATAACATTTTTATGATGTTCCAGGCAATACTTGTCTCCATTTATGTTTCGCTAATTTAGTGAAGCACTATTCTTGAGGACAACAAAGTTTGTTCTTTCTATGTTACTGAGTATAAAGAGAGCTTATTGTTCAAGGAATCAACCGAGTGGCGGTTTGGAGAAGTTAAACCACGAAGCCTAGTGTATTTTAATAAGTTGCAAATCAAACATACCTAAGTACTTAACATCATATCATATGAGCACATAACAGATTAAATACAAATGTTAAATGTTCATACCGAAGTTTACAAAAACTACCCTCCAACCTTACACCAATATGCGGTCCCCCAGAACTGCATACAGAAGGTCTTACCCTAGGCCTGAGGCGTAGGAGCTTAACAGAAGGGTTTACCAGCTGGATCAGGGCTGTACCTGCAGACACTTCATAACATAACCCAACAGTATACCTCAGATAGTAATCGGTGTTCAGATTTCAGACATGAGTAACATAATACATGTAACAGACATATTCTATTCAGAGTATCAGAAACAGAAGTTCATGCTTTTGACTGATAAATGGGCATACTATTGAGCAGAGCATACATTTTCAGCATTCATCATACAAACAGATTATCCCATCATAGGTCAAACTAACAAATCATGCTAACAAATTCATTCAAACAGTCGAACAATACCATCACAGATCAAACGATCACATACCATGTATACAGATTCAGCAGACATATATCAAGTAGGCAGAGAATGTCATCATATATCAAGTTCATCATTTTATCTCATTTTCTAACATAGTGATGCAATCTCAATAACAATTGAAATGTTCATCAAAAATAATATTATTCATGATTAAATAATTATACAGTTCATTCAACAGAATATATCACACATGGAACACACTAGGTGGGACAGATCATATCTCGGAGATACTTGGCATTTACGGAATGAGACATATTGAACTCTTGGCAACTTGAACGGATTTCTGAAACGTGGCCCCTATTAAAAAGGGGTTCATACTAACGGTTTAACCCAGATATTCAGGAGGTGATACATCAAGATCTTAGAAAGTTTAGATATATTATGGGTACTTTAGTCCTTTTAGCATACAAGGGCATTATGGTCATTTCGACGTTCATAGACATTATGGTAATTATACCAACATTGAAAGCAATGGTTCACAGAACTCGGGTATCCTATTTGCTCATTAATTTTCTAACCGGACATTCAAGAATTTCTAAATTAAAGTCTTTTAAGTTATGAGATATTTTCAGTGATGTTCCGATTATTTAGGCTATCATGGCCTTTTAGTTATTTGACTGTCATGACAAATTTTATACTATGGCACAATCATATCAGAACGAAAATTATAATTCTCAGGGGCTCTAACAAATTATCATACCTCCAGAATTTGTTTAATGCTGCATAACCCAACTTGACAATACTTACCAACGTTCAGATGTGAGTAATTTGCGTGCATCAAAACTTAACACTGACTGTATTGTATGTCTGGACAGTCTCCCTCATACTTTACTATACGATTAAACTTTGAGCAATCGAACATACAATTTATTCAGATCTTCTACCTTACATTGATATGATGAGCGATGGGCATACACGTGTCGTATTTCTCAACACTTAAGGGAACCTTAGCTATTTAAGTCTTATTAACAAATCCAGAATTTCGTCAAATACAAAGTTACCGATTAACTCAGGAGGGTATTTCGGTTATTTTAGACTAAGATAAATCTACCATTTCTTTCTGAATTACCATTTGTACCTCCATCATTCACGTACTCAAACGAGATTAAGTCGTCCTAACTCTCCGGCCCTTTACAGACGATTCATTCATTACAGAACTTGAGGGTATAACATCATTCTTATACCTCAAGGGCATTTCTAAAATCTCGTATCCAATATCATTTACTCTATATTATGGGCATTAAATCTTAGACACCATTCATAGAGTTTTAGATTTAACTGTATTATTATTATTATTAGCACTTTCGACACTCCTAGTCTATCAATATTCTTATCCAAGTATTTTGATCTTACTGACTCTCATACTTATTTTTCGTATCGAATTCGGCTTAAGCAGAGTTCACAAAACACTTCATCATAAGCATGGATGCTTTAACCAAATATCAACATGTACATAAAGCATACAAGGGGTAGTAATGTATTACCTTAACTCCGAGCTATATCTGTCGATTCATGAAACCCCATTCAATTGTAATCGAACTCGAATTCGGTGTTCATCCACAATTCGTATTCAAAGAGCTAAGAGTACCTTCAATCACACAATATTCCAGTTTAGTCCTTATTCATAGAGCTCTTAACTGAAAAATTAACTACATAAACAAGTTCGGGTTCAATGTCAGATTTGGAGACTTTATGGTCAGAATTTTGCGAAACGGGCTTCAAAAGCGGACTCAGGACGTCGAAAAACATAAAATAGGAGTTTTTGAAAAATTTGACTTTTTGGTCAATGGTCAAAGTCAACGCTGACGTCAGCAGGTCAAAGTCAACGGAAGGTTAGAGTCAACTGGTCAAAGTCAATGCTGACGTCAGCATTGGATGGAAGGATTACTTTTCATGACCTGCTTAGAGATGCCCTGCTTAAGAATTTGGGCAGGTGAACTTTTCTCAGCATTACTTGATTAGAGATGCCCTGGTGGAAGGATTAGCCACAGAAGGTGCAAAGCGTGAAGGCCGGTTTAAAGCCTTGTGGTAGATCATGGGGATAATGGATCTAGTGGTTTGTTTTGTTAATTCCCAGTGCTTTTACTTTGGCAGGACCATTCGAATCATGTTTTAATTTGTTTTACTATTTGTTGTTTTTGTAATCGATTAACGTGGTTGTGGTTTTTCTGCCTTGTATTACTCGGTTGTAGAGTACTCTTTTCCTCCATCTAGGTCTAAGGAGGTTTTTAATGAGGCTCTCAACCGGGTTAGGATTTTAGTATTTAATAAATCAAATATTGCTGAGCAAAAAAATAGTTTGAGGTTGTAGAGATTTATTAATGGATCGAACGATTAATTTATGTTGAGCTCAATAAGTGATTTCAGTAAAAAAGCGGATGATGTTCATCTTAAGAGGCTCAAATTCAAATCGATTTGTCTGCAATGTGTGTGCATTGTCAAAGGGTTAAGAATATGTATAAACAGATACTATATTGTAATCATCTTAAGACTATTCAAAAAAAAAGAATGTTCATGTTGTCTAATCTTGTATTTTTTTCGAATTCAAACATTAACCTTGGGAATGTAATTACCTCCCTATTTAATCAAAATAATTTGATTTTTAAAATATATATATATATATAATTTTAAGTGAAATTACATCATTAATAAAAAAAATAAAAATCTATATTTTCTAAGAGTGTTCGAAATTTTCAGAGAATGTGATTGTTCTCATAACGTTCTCATAATGACTAATGTTGAACGCTCTCTTCATCGTTTTACGACTAATGCGCGTTGTCCGATATGTCGAGAGAACGATGAATCTGTAGATCATTTGCTCCGCACATGTCCGGTTGTCCAACCAGTTTGGTTGCTTCTAGTTCTACCTTCCAAGCTTTCTGAATTTTTTGACCTTCTGTTGCTGCACTGGTTTGAATCTAATTTGCAGGAGAGTTCGTCTTTTGGCGTTAAGGCGGCAGAACGCGATCGTCTTTGATACCGAAGTTGATGAATGCAGTTTCATTATCGCACGAAGCAAGTGGCTTGCAAACACCACTCGGGATTCGCTAGCCCGTACCCTTCAGAGACATGGCTGTTCGTCAACATTGAGGCCTGTGCTTCGATGGATGCCACCGGCTGTGGATTGGATTAAACTGAATATGGATGTGTAAAGTGTCTATAAGTTCTATATTTCATGCACATTTCATCTCATATTATTGCTGTTTTTTAGTATATTTTAGGCATAATTAGGATCATGCATTGCATTTTACAGTATTCTTTACTTTGCCATGCTTTTTATTGATTATCTTTTATTTGGTAAGGAAAATGTGTTGTTTTGGCTTAGTTTTAGTTTCAGGTAGTAGAGGCTGACAGAAGGAGAGAGGAGCTGATGACATGATGCTGAGGAAGCAGCCCAGGGAGTTGTACTGAAGCAGTTCCACAGAGAGAGAGCCGCTGCAGAGGACCTGCTGCCGCCATACCTGCCGCCCAAGACAACAAAGTGAGTCTGCCGCCCATGACAGCAAAGTGAGTCTGTCGCCCAAGGCAGCAAAATGCGGAGTTGGTAAATTGGAGTGCGATTGGTAGATCAGAAAATCCTGATTCTAACGATGTCATCCACTCAATTTTTGACGCCTGGAGCAGCAGACAGAGCCGTCGGAGGAGAAGAGCGAGCTTACTTGTAGAACAAGGCAACGGGAAAAGAAGTTCATATTCAACTCAAAGAAGTCAAATTTTAAAGTTGCATTTAATGCAAAAGCCTTTTGAGGACTTCTACTCCAAGAAGGACTTAAACTAGACCTTTGCCTATATAAACCTCATGTATTTAGAAAATCAAGATACACAACAAAGGTTTTCCTTAGGCATAGTTTAGGTTTTCTTGCCACCGACATGTTCTAATTCTTGCCTTGGTTTGGGTTATGTTGTAATTAGTTGTGAGAACGGTTGTTTAGGATTTCAAGTTTGTTTTTGCAAATAAAATTACAAGGTTTACTTATTCCATGTTATTCATAGTTTTCAATTAAGGCGAAAGATTAGTTGAATTCTATCAATTTGTTTGGTATCGAGAGAGTCGAACTCACGAAAGAAGTAAGTACGATTTCATCTATAGACGGTGCGATCAATCCGGCCTAGACATAGGTTAAGGGTTTAATGCGGCTAAAAGAGGACGAATCAACATTGTTGTCTTTGCATGATTCGCGTCGCGACTGGTATTATCTACAGTGGGCATCAACAGAACTCTAACTTAGACATTAGCGGAGTCACTTTCGAAGCGTTCTGTCGAGCCTTGTAGTTATGCCGAGTTTGCTGCCGAGACACAGTTCCATTCCCCTGTCAAGGTAGCGAGAGGGTCTTAGCAGTCTACCTGTCATCCACCGCCGAGGCAGCAGAGTCTGGCAGCGCAAAACGACTTGTCCTATTCAATGCAGTTTCACACTAAGCAGCAGCATAACCCTGCACTCTTTATCAATCTGATCATTTCCTCTTTAATTATTATGTTTTTATTTTACTTTTCTTCCCAACAATCAAATTGATTATGCATTTACTTTTTCTTGTGCAGGAACAATAACACCCAAACGCTCTACAGGATGTTTTGTGTTCGACTCGCGATGGGAGAGCTTGGTGCGGTGGGGTGCTAAGGGATAATTTAGGATCATGGTTGCATGGTTTTACCAAGTTTATCGGTTGTTGTTCAGTTGTGGAAGCTGAATTGTGGAGTATTTTCTTAGGGCTCTCTCTTGCTTGGGAGTTGGGTTTTCGGAGTATTGAGGTGGAGACTGACAATGCGCAAGCCATCAAGCTTATTCATCAAGTAGATCGTGATGGGTTATCTCTTGCTCTCACCCGTTCTATACAGGCCTTGATTCAGAAGGATTGGCGGATCTATATTCACGCTATCCTTAGGAAGTGTAATCAAGTTGCAGATGCTTTGGCGAAACATGCAAGTTCTTCGGATTTCGACTTATTTACTTTGGCTTCTGCCCCGTTTTATGTTGTTGACCTGTTACGTGAGGACTTGGCTCATCTTAGTATGTAATTATTATGTTATTACTCTATCGTTATCATGTGTACTCTTTTTCCTCCATTAGGTTTATGGAGGTTTTTTTAATGAGGCACATGATAACAATACTCCTTTTCTATCAAATTTTTTTAAGATATAAACTTTTTAATAAATCCTTTTAAAAATAAATTATTATCCTATACACTGGCGGTAGAAACTGAAAGTTTCTACAAGCGCCTTAGTTTTAGTGTTTAGGGTCTTAATTTAGGGTGTATAGTTTAGGGGTTTAGGTTTAGAGATTTAGAATTTAGGGATAGTGATTATAATTTAGAGTTTAGAGTTAGAATTTAAGGTTTATGGGTTGGGTTTAGTTTTAAGGTAATATAGTTAGGATTTAGGTTTTAACTTATATAGCCTAAATTCTAACCCTAAGGCTTAAACCTTAAATTCTAACCACTATCTCTAATTGTAAACCTCTATACCTAAACCCCTGAACTCTACACCGTAAACTAAGACCCTGAACCCTAAAACTCAAGAGCTTGTGAAAACTTTCAATTTCTACCGACAGTGTATAATATAATGACCCTTTAAAAATTCGTATCATATCTTACTATTTACTAAAATTGCGTATCCTACCCTAAGATTTTATGTATGAATCTAAAGGCTGCTGTATTTTAATTTTCAGTAGTTTTTTCTTGAATTAATAATAGGAAAATACTTTGATGCACAAGCTGTGTAAACTTTAGTTTACACAAGCCCTTTAATTTTAGTGTTTAGGGTTTAGGGTTTTATGTTAGGGTTTAGGGGTTTAGTATGTATGGTATATAATTTAAGGTTTATGGTTAGAATTTAGAGTTTAGAGTTTAGGGCTTAGGGTTTATGGTTTAGGTTGCTAGGGTTTGTGATTTAAATTTTAAATTTTATAAAAGGATTGTGTAAAAAAAATTTACACAGCTTATGCATCAAAATAAAACCCTTAATAATAATACGACTTTTGGCAGAGAAAACAAAATTCAATTCCATGCAGTTGAAAAGTCTAACACTATCAATAATTAATGATATTAATATCCTACAATTATTATTACCAATGAAGTCAGAAAAACCGGCAAGATGGTCAGAGATCTCTCATGTCTTTATTTATAGTTTTTTATTTAATAGTATATAAAAACGCATAACAACTTTTTAACTTTACTTTTTTTTTTATCGGCAAAAGAGTTTGTTGAAGTTTTTTAGTATAATCTTATGATATAATTTATTTTTTATTAGTTTTGTTTTGGTTTAATACGTATCTATTTTATAGTTCATATTTTACACTCATTATTTTTCTTTCTAATTATATTGTCTTCAAAGTTTAAATTCAAATTCTCTTTTTAAAAAGTAATGTGTCGTACCATTACACTCAATCTTTGTTACTATTTTCTTTTATTTCTTTGATAAGTGACAAAGGCACTTATTAAGTGAGAGGGGTTGTTCTTCCCTGGCACTTATATATGCACCTCTCATAGATTTATGTTTTGCCCTCAATTCAAATTCTGATTTCATCCATATCTATAATAATATACACATGTAGTAGATAAACTGTTCGAACTCATTTTTTTAAAATAACAATAATCTTTTCTTCACTAAAATCACTCAGAAAATTCACACGTATTTAAATTTTTTTAACTTCATTTGTAGTGGATAGAATAGAAACTTGATTACATGTATAGCGAGAGAGAAAAATATTAGATGGATCCGGCTCTCCATGTCATCCTTAGTCCCAACTAATGAAGTCTATTAATCTTATTTTTTAAAAGTGAATTTATATCTCTTTCTTACATGTCAATAGAAAGTGGTAGTTATTTAGAAGTTAAAATGAGATGGATGAACTTTATTAACTGAGACCACAGATAACATGATTAGCCGAGTCCATCTAATAATTTCTCATAACTAACTAGGGGATCGTAGATTTCCTTTATATTTTTTTTGAACTTTTAAGTATTTGTTAACTTTAAAGTTAAGAAAATTAAACTTTAAGTCTCTAGTTTTTAGTCTAATTACTTTAAAGGTTCATCTTAATTTTAAGGTTAGAAAAATTAAGTTAATCTATGTGTTCTTGTCCCTATTTTTTAGGTTTAAATAATCTTATGTCATTGTTAGATACTTCTTAGATTTTGTCAATTTAAAAAATATATACATATATTATAATATAATCACATTAATATATTCAAAAAATTAAACAAATTCAACTCTAATCCTGATTCTTTTAATTTTAAATTGATAAACTTAATAATTAGACATTAAACATTATTTTACCACTATTTATATTCAACTCCAAAAGTTTATCTCAATTTTGTCATTGTATATGATATTTTTCAGTTACTTCTGACCTGAATTTCTCGTGCAATCTATATTATCCGGATTGGACTTTTAATAAAATAATAAAGCTTAATATATTTTTTTGAAATAGCTACTAAATTTTCATTAAACCATAGAAAAATTCAATTACAACGCAATTAAGAAGAAAAAGATTTGAGTTAAAATAACTCAAAAAATTCTTACAACTAAAAAACAATGAAAACAAAAATTTCTATGGAAATACGCATACCAACGAAAATTCAAAAACTTCCTGAATCTTCTTGTCTCTGTCCAAACGAGACGCATAAAGAAGGAAGGAGTAGTGCGCGATCCATTCTGTCAGGCAAAAGGTACCGCTACCTAGGACTGATTTTATCGGCAAACAACCATCAACGAGTGGGGATAAAACATTCAAGTGACCACCGACAACACCATGAATCAGAAACTAGCGCCGAGTGAATCTCTGTGCGAACAACAATCGAACGCTAGGGTATGCTGAAACCTGCCACGAATAGGGGTGATAATGAGCCTGACCGGCTCGCGAGCTACTCGGGCTCGGCTCGGTCAAAGCTCGGTCAAAGCTCGGCTCGAGTGAGCTCAACTCGGGCTCGGGCTCGGCTCGAAACCTTAACAAGCCGAGCTGAGCCTACCCAGGCTCGGCTCGAAAAGCTCGTGAACAGGCTCGAAATCTACATATGCACTAAAATAAATTATGTGTTTGTATTTTCTTTCATTAGTTGATTGTTGTTTAATTTTGTATTTTCTTTAATTATGTGTTGGTATTATAAGAATATTTATTGATTATTTGGATTAATCTAATTTTTGACACTTTTTCCCTTTTCCGGTCATTGAATTTTATTTTAGTGTTGGTTATGAAAGGGATTTTTAACGAATCTTTTATAAAAAAAATTATAATTTTTTTTCATTTCGAGCCGAGCCGAGCCTGACGAGCCCGAGCCGAGCCTAACGAGTTTCGAGCCCGAGCCGAGCCCAATAGTATTGTTTTCGAGCCGAGCTCGAGCCTAAAATTCCGAGCTCGGCGAGCCTCGAGCCCGAGCCGAGCCCAAATACACTGTTTCCGAGCCGAGCCGAGCCTGGCCAGGCTCGGGCTCATCTCGGCTCGTTATCACCCCTAGCCACGAAGATAGATGAACCAAACCAAAAGAACAAAACAAAAACATGTCACAAAGACAGAAAAAAAAAGCGTGTCACTAGGACAGAGAAAGAGCGTGCTACATAAGCAGAGATTCTTATTGAAATGAAAACAAAAAAAACTAATAAAATTGGTGGTCGACAATCAATACGAAGATTAATTGCCAACCACCGATTAAAGAGATTGAACAAAAAAAATGGATAAAATTGGAAAATTTTAAGAGGGCGGCTAGGGTTTTTAGCGGCTAGGGTAGATACTAATAATAAAGCTTAATATTTGAATTAGAAACACGCATAAATATAATATTTGACCAGAAGATATCATCATATAAATATATGAAAACTGGTGGGAAAGTCTTATCTAACAAGCATGCAGCATTTAATATAGACAATAACGTATTTTAATAAATTATGGATGGCTAATTTTCTAGTTCGGAACCGGTCTCCGATTCGATTCGATTGGAATAATTTTTTTTAATCATAGATTAAAATGAGTTGGGGTTATTTTTTGTTAAATTTTAAAGATCCGTCCCATCCCGCGCCGTTGTCATCCAATTTAGTTAACCTTCCCACACACGTACAAAAAAGTCATCGTTTTCTTTAGTTTTCTTATAAAATTCGTTTTCTTGCTCTTGCTGATTTCCAATCTCGCAACAACCGGAAAAGGGGAGAGAATGATTGGGAGATACGTATTAAGTCTGAGCTTCTTGCTTTTGCTGATTACCAATCCAGCATCAGCGGCGAATTCCACAGCCAAACCCGGTTGTAAACAAAGCTGTGGGAATGTTACGGTACCCTACCCGTTCGGAATCGGACCCCGTTGTTCCTTGAATTCATGGTTCGAGGTCTCTTGCAACGAGACCTCAACCACCACTCCCACGGTCTTACTCAAGAGAATCAACATGGAGGTGCTGAATTTCTCTTTGAGATCGTCGGATTACGATTCCGAACTTGAATACCATCGTGTCAAGGCTCCTTCAGTTTCGGTGAACTGTTCGGGAACGGAAGCCAGCCACGGGGTGAGCCTAACGGACAGCCCTTTCTTTTTTTCCGAGTTCAGGAACAGGATCGTGGCTTGTACCGGGGGCGCGATCTTCGGTCGCAATCTTAGCAACACTTGCTACGACGGTACGTGCTGTGAGACCGTAATGGCATCGTATCTCAAGACGTTTAATCCTACGTTTGGTAGCAGATCGGACGGGTGCAACTCGGCTTACTTGGTGGAGCAAAGTTGGAGGGACTCGAATTCGGCGAACAAATCGGCCGGTGCCGTGCTTGATTGGGCAATACCCGAAGCGGATTTCGAGCTGAGCAAATCAGGGAAAGAATATAGTTGTAGGCCGTATGGTTTGATTTTTGACGAGCCTCATCGCGACAAGTCGATTCGATGTTATTGTAACAATGGTTACCAAGGGAACGCCTATCTCCCTAATGGATGCGAAGGTAAAATAATTGCTCGTGTTTTGATTGTCTGTATGATTACAAGATAATATACGTACACTCGTGATTCCATTGTTTCTTAATTTGTTTTGATGAAATTATGCAGATATTGATGAATGCGCGGACAAGTTTCAAAACCCTTGTGGGAATGTGAAGTGTATAAACAGGCTCGGTTCTTACGAATGTGAACGAAGAGAAACTTGGATTATTCCTTTAGGTAATCATCTCCCTCTAATTTCTCTCTTGGATTGTTCTTATTCCATTAATTTCACTTAAAATAATTATTCAATTTAATTTTTTTTGTTATACTGAAAAATCACACTTTTGGTCCTTCTTGAAATTAATAATTCAATTTAAATTTGTTTAACATAAAATATTTTAATTTTGACCAAATTTTTTATAATTTTCTCAATTCCCTAACATAAAATTCCTGATTTCACCATTGATTTCATCGCCAACCTTCCATTTTTTATTACTAAATAACATTTTTAAAAGATTTTGTATGGTCTATATATAATATGTTGTCAAATACAAATTAAATGTTGAGCTTAGTTCAATGGTTAATCACAGCTAAATATCTCAAAGGCCCAAATTTATTACTTTTTAAGAATATATAAATATTTTTAACTATCACATTAACATTTTTTAAAAAAAAAAACACGTCTCTCTTAAAAACCCCTTCGATTCGGGATTGAAAGATTCAATCCCGAGAAAAGAATACCATGCCATTATTATTCACGATCAGAAATGTTTACATATTACAAATGAAGACATAACCAATTAGTCCAATGACCTCTAAGATAACCTGAAACAGAGAACTACCATCAACAATTCCATTAATGTACTATCGGTGATTTGATTGAAACTATTTTAATAGTTTAGTGATCTAATTGAAAAATTAATAATTTAATGGTCAAAATAGAATCACCTCAATAGTTTAGTGACCTACAAGATAGTTGACCTAAACTTCAAAGATTTTTTTTTTAATTAGGGATGTATCCTAAGGATAATGTTTTCATAGAGACCTTGGTCGCCTGGTTAAATATAAAAATTGTAGGTTTTTAAGTTCTTTTAATTGAAAAATTATACTTTTGGTCCTTCATAAAATTTAATAATTCAATTTAAGCTCCTTTAACATAAATATTTTAGTTTTGGCCAAAAAATTATAATTTTATCTCAATCCCCTAACATAAAATTGATGATTTCACAATTATTTCTTCTCTACTATACACATGGACGGAGCCATTAAGGCTTCGGGAGGGGCAATCGCCCCCCACCCCTGAAGAATTTTTTTACCTTTGTCCCCTTATTTAATTTTTTTTTAAAAATTAGTTTATTTAGAAATTTGCCCCCTCAATTTCAAATATTTATAGTTTGCCCCCCAATCCTAAATCCTGGCTCCGTCCCTGACTATACAGTTTTTGGGTTTATTTCAGGAATGGGACTTGGCTTTGGATCATTGTTCTTAGTCATGGGTGGATGGTGGACATACAAATTTTTGAAGAAAAGAAGGAAAATCAGGTTGAAGAAGAAGTTTTTTAAACGTAATGGTGGGTTATTATTGCAACAACAAATGTTTGCACAGGAAGGTAGTTTAGAGAGCACCAAGGTATTCACTTCCAAGGAGTTGGATAAAGCCACGGATAATTTCAACAAAAACCGAGTGCTCGGCCAGGGCGGCCAAGGCACCGTGTACAAAGGAATGTTGGCCGACGGAAGAATCGTCGCCGTTAAAAGGTCCACGGAAATGGTTGCGGAGAATGTTGAAGAGTTCATCAATGAAGTTGTGATTCTTTCTCAAATTAACCATAGACATGTGGTTAAGTTACTAGGATGTTGTTTGGAGACCCAAGTTCCTTTGCTGGTTTATGAGTTCATCCCGAATGGAACAATCTTTCAGTATCTGCATGATCAGAGTGAGGAATTCATGATGTCGTGGGAAACACGGTTAAGAATCGCCAAAGAGAGCGCCGAAGCTCTATCGTATCTGCACTCTTCGGCCTCCGTTCCGATCTATCATCGGGACATCAAGTCCACGAACATCTTATTGGATGAGAAATTCAGGGCGAAGATCTCGGATTTCGGGATATCGAGATTGATTCCCAATGATCAAACTCACTTGACTACAAATGTGCAAGGCACATTCGGTTACTTGGATCCCAAGTATTTCCAATCGAGTCAATTCACAGAGAAGAGTGATGTATATAGCTTTGGGGTCGTGCTCGTTGAGTTACTAACGGGTGAAAGGCCAGTTTCTTTCGAACGGGAAGAGAATTGTAGAGGTTTAGCCTCGTGTTTCATTGATTCGATGGAAGAGAACCGAGTGTTGGACATCGTCGACGCTCGGATTACGAACCAAGCGAAGCCTGAAGCTCTGATGATGCTAGCCAAACTCGCGCACCAGTGCTTGAGCTTGAGTCGGAGGATACGGCCAACGATGAAAGAAGTTAGCATACAACTGGAGCAGATTCTTTCAATGCAAAAGGATTCGAATGCCGATCAACACAACCAGGAAGAGATCGAGTATTTCAGTATGGATTTAACTAATAGTTCTTCGGATCCCATTTATTTTTCATCAGGTTCAACTTTTGACTCTGGACGTAGTTTTTCCAGGAATATAGAGCCACTTGCTTCCTAGCAAAATAAAGTAATTTTTTAGATTATTTATTGTATTATAAAAAAAAAATAATATTATATTTTTGGTTCATTTGATTGGAAATGTAGGATTAATACGCACACCCATTTTTGGGATCGTGAATTTCATCACCCTTTTCCAGTTGAATCTCTCCTCTGTCAACAGCCACCGTGCTTGTTACCGAGTCTGCTTCTAGTGTGCTGTGCGTTGGACGTTCCCTCTGCTCAGCGGGCCTTGCTCTGAACCAACAAAGCTCCAACGACCCTTGTTACCATCATCTTTGGAATTAAGCCCAACCGCAACCCTCAATTTATGTTATAGCTTGGATTGATAGTCATTCGTTCTTAAGGTTCAAACCATCTTGGATCCAGTATAACTTCGGAAAGTGATAAAGGCATTATAATAGTTCGAACGATCTCGAGTTATCTTTAGTTGTGTCTCTTTACCGTTTTATATTCTTTTGTGCTCAATGTCTGAATTCGTGTAGCATGTCTGACCATTGTGTGATTGATTTCTGAACTCTGTGCTTCACTTGTAACATCCTAAATTCGGATGTTATATTTGAGCCTTAAGCCTAATCTATTACCATAAAAATTTTAGACTCTGTTTAGCCCAATAAAATATTTATCAAAAACATTTAAAGCCAATAGTTTAGAACATAGATCAATAGTCAAACGTTACAAAGGAGCTTCAAATTTAATTAAAAATATTTGAACATCCGATTTGATTAATAAGAATTACAGACTCGGCCACGTAAGGTCTTATGAATACACATCCCACTAAACACAAGTATCGTACTATGAAAATCACCACATGCTGGAATCTCGTACTAATAGTGCTCATCGATCCCACGATCAACCTACGCACGAAAACAACAATTTCGAGCGTTGTGTTGCGTGTAATAGAGTCTATCGCAATAGAGTGTAAGTGTACACGACGCAAGTAGTAAAGTGATACGTAAGTATCTGATATCATCTCCACAGGGACTGGCTAATAGCTTTAACCTTGGATTGCTGCACAAGAGTAAAAAGAAAGAGTTTAATTGTTTGTCACGAAATAATAAAGAGTACTGAAAATAAAAGAGTATAGAAATCAGGATAGAGAGAATGGGCTGGTATTGAATTGCTCAGTAGTGTAGGTGTTGCAAAGTCTAGGAATCTCTGTTCTGTCGTAGCGCCTGTCGCGGCAGCACCTGTCGCGGCAGCGGTCTGTTGTTGTCACGGAAGCGATCACACAACTCTGTACTTCAAGCTTGGCAAGAATCCCTGCTGTGCCTTGGCCTATCCCTAGGTCCAAGTCTGTCGATGAACACGTCTTTGATGATACCTCCCGTCGTGAATCGAAGGATGAACACCGATGTTGTTGAATTCTTCCTTAGCCACTTAACCTCGTCATATCCCTAGGTCCGAGATAGTTCAACCATACACTGGAGAACCCGTACTTATTCCTTTCGTATACTTAACTCTCCCAATATTAAGTAAATGTATAATCTCACAATGCTCTCCCGATACTCTTGTAAGATGTTGAAAACCAGAATAAGCAAACTTGAAGTCTATTTTATTGAACAGAAAAAATCCTAAAACAAATGCAATCCTTGCAACTACTTTACAGAATCAACCCTTAGCCCTAGGGGAAGTTTAGAACATGATGAGAAGGAGGAAAACGACTAGGGTTTAGGGGAAGACGACTGGAGAATAAAATATCCTCCCCTAGGTCGAATTACATGCCTTTATATAGGCCTTGGGTTCACGTTTTCTAATATGGCAAGAATACAAGTTTAAATTAAAGTACAACTCTATTAAAGACTAAATCTTCAGAGTAGATGTCTTTAATTCGCCCTCTCTTCTTGCTTGGAGTTTCTTCCTTGAACTTTGGGCTTGGCCTTCATTCTAATCTAGGGCTCGGAAAAATATAAGAGTGCTCCATGACAGGCCGACTTAATTTCCTCTTTCTGTCGAGCTCCACTTCACTTCTTCCCTTCACTATTGCTGTCGACATTGGCTGCCACGGCAGCGGCCATGGCAGCATCCTTCTCCTCGTCTGGAGTCCTGTGTTCCAGCTCTACTTCTCCACTGCCCTGCGTCTGCTACAGCAGCTACCTGCAAAAGTAACCAATTTCAGTAGCAACTGTGCCATTTAATATAATTGTGATGTATGAATGAAATCTATCCTAAATGCAATGAATTATGCTTGAATGCAGCAGAAATATGGGTTAAATATGGGGTAAAATATAGAACTTTTACACACTCAACACGCTGAGCTTACAAAGCTCGGTGGTTCACATCTACTCTACTATACTTCATGTTAATCATAAACATAAGCATGCAAGCTAGTACGAACAATAATGAGATATAAATAAATATGTGGCGCTAACACTAGTCGCCTAAACACATGCTCTTATCATAGCAATCATCATACATGGCACACAAGGCTCAACCATACTCAGGATCTCAGTAGGTAATCTGAGCAAAAGCAGACAAAGTCATACCACAAACCTGGAGTGAGGCCTGAATTAACTAAGCATCAAGATCATACACTCTGAGTGAGGCATGCGTCCACTAAGCATCAGGATCATACACTCTTTGGGGTGAGGCTCGCAACCACTAAGCATTAGGATTATACACCCATGCTCAAAATCTCTCATCAAGCATCTTCGAATGAGGCCCACGACCATTAAGCACCGTGATCATACATTCGAGAATCTTTAACCATGGTGTTGCAACTCTTTCTCACACTAGGTATCCGGATCCCACCAAACAATGGTAACTCAACCATCTAGGTGTCCACTTCAGCACATAGGAAGGACACATCTACCACACATTACAAAACATCATAAAATCCACCAAGGATCCATAGTTGCTATTACCATCAAGTCACCCAACGTTTACCAAGTTATTAATTATTATGGAAGTGTACATTAATCATCCTCATTAATTATCTCTATTAATCCATATTATCTCATTAACATCCCATGTCAATTTCCATCTTTTTATTAGCATTATAGATTATTCTGTTCAGTGGGTACCGGTACTCGAACACGAGTATCGATACGATACCCTTGGGTACCTGTACTCACACATGTACTGATACTGATGTTGTTCACTGGAAATCCTAGTTTTACACAAGTACCGATACGAGTCGACTTGTGCCAATACGGTCTCCAATCCTATTTTTACAAAAAAATACTTTAAACACCTAAATTAATTTAAGAAGTAATATTTTTAAAATATATATTTTAAATTTAATAATAGTAAAAATGATTTTATTTTATTTTAAAATTATTTTTAATTTAACAATAATAAAAATGACATGTCATGTTACAATAATATTAAAAACAATTCAAAGTGAAAAAAATAGGAGCAATTTGAAAGTTTAGTTATTAAATAGGAGCTATTTGAGCACCTAAATTTAAAAAGGGTATACTTTGGGCACCTATTTTTCATTTAAGCCTTTATAATATTATTATACTAATTGATTGTAAAGTTTTAGGGTTGAAAAATTAATTTTTAAAAATTCAAGGGTAAAATTATAAAGAAACATTTTCATTAGTGACTATAATGTTTATTTTTTAAAATTGGGGAGCAAAAATGTATATGAGATAAACTTTAATGGCCACTGCAGTAATTTACCCTTGTTTTTTCGTTGCCAGGTCAGCAATCCGTCAGTATTTAACGGCAACAAACGGTTGAGTGACCAAAAGTTTACGCCCCGAAAACGTAAGTGACCTTACTGGTCGTTTTTCAAAATCGGTGACCAACTCTGTACTGGGGGAAAACATAAGTGATTATTCCAGTAGTTAACCCTTTATATTATTATTTTGAAAGTTAATATGTATTATCAATTTTTTTGTAACATTGACAGATCTAAATGACTGAATTGTTATCGTTCTGAATTTCTAACTCATCTGTTACTGTCATGTATATTGTAAACTTTGACAATTATGTTATATTATGTTCTGAAAGGTCATCTGTACATCATATTGCACTCTACATGGGAATTGGGTTGTTAATGTGGAAGCACTGTTATTGTTTCTGAATATTGTAGAATGGTGTAACATTTCGTATTACTGACCGTTTAGTGATATGTCGCCAACCGTTATTGTTTACGGTGATACATTAATGCATTACTGGTCATTAGAGAAATAAGGTGTTATGAGTTTTGGAGAACTATGACCGTGGTGATTAGCGGATGGATGGGTAGATATGAGGCTTATAGCCGAGTCTACATTTGTACTGTCTTGCCCGAGTCTACATTTGTTCTGCATTATTTGATTCTATATATATTATGTATATATAAACTGATGTTTGGTTGAAATTTTTATTAACAATATGATCCCTGGTTAAATTATGTTCATGTATGCTCTCTGGTTAATTTTCAGTGCTTAGAGACCACACTAGGCTTTATAGCTTATTCTATTATTAATGTTTACTTGTCAACATTCGACATCACTCGGAGAGTCTCGAATTTCTAAACAGATATTGATTATAAGTACTACTTAATTCTGTAAGTTAAATAATTTCTGAATTGTGGCTTTTGAACTGATATTTGGTTATGGACTGTTAAACTATTATTTTTTCTAAAATTTAAATTTATTGTTTTTACTCAGTGACATTCTAGATTCGATCATAACTTCTAGATCGGGTGTAGGGTATCACATTTTCTTCCATTTATTTTCTTTCAACTTGATGGTGACATGTGTCAACATCTGCTTGGAGTAAAAAAAATATTAAATTATTTGTAATAAAAAAAGACTAAATTGATAGAATTTGTAAATAATGAGCCTAAGTTTATTGATTTCTTTGAAATAAGGCCAAATTAATTGAATGTAAGAATATGGAGGACTAATTGTGCAATTAAACAATTTTAACCAAACTGTCAGTCACCCTAGTTAACAACAGTTAGGGCTCATTGATCATTTTGTAACAAAATTGATAGTTTAGTAACCATGTTGTAACAGTTGAATGTTTGATGAAAAAAATGAATATTGAATCATAATTTAGTGACCATTTTTGAATTTTACCCTAAATTGATTAATACAATCGAAATATCGCTCAAGATAATTGGGTAAAGTTCACATATAGTCACTAAATTATCCCAAAACGATTACAATCAATAAAAATTTAAAAATTATAAAATATACATTATTTTTTTAATTTTGTCAAAAAATAAACACTGAACTATTAAATATTATTAACAACCTAACGTCAAATTTACTGGGTAATTAAAATAATTTATTCGTTACCACAACCTAACGGCAGAATACAAGACCAAGATGAATTCAAGCTATGTTTGTCTTTCCTTAATTAATGGAACTTGGTAGTTTCATGCCTTGAAAGCATCATAACCATAAAACCAAGTAAGAAATCTAACCTTGTACGTAAATCATCTGTAATTTTATTACAATGTTTGCAATTGAGCAATTTCACAACATATAAATTTTGTTTTGATTATTTATTTATCAATGGTGAAACCGAAAAACAAATGAGAGTCTCTCAAATTGTTAGGGTCAGACAAGATTTATAAGGACAAATTTCAAATGGAGTTTTCGAACTTGTGGCTCAGTGTCGTCCCATTGCACTTCTTGGTGCATGCTCGCCTTCGTTGGATGAAATTGAGTTACGTTGAATCCCGATGGAAATCAAAGTGCTCTTGATTGGTGATGACGGAGGCTTGCAAATTGGTTTGGAATTGGTGGAAATGGTGAAGATGGTAACGATGGATGGTAGTAAGCTTTGTGATTGTGTTTGGGAATAGAATCAGATGCTTGGGTGAAGGATGGAACAAGACCCTCTAACTATATTGAGTTAGGAATCGTCGTTATAATTTGATGGATGAACGCCACACTTTATGGAAGTGATGAGTTCAGTAGAAGGGTTTGGCGCCACAAGGCTATGCTTGATAAGCCAAAGAAGTTGTTCTAAGAACAATGAGGCACTCTCAAATATGTATTTCATTCAAGTTACCTTCTTACAAATGAACTCAAGGTCTCTATTTATAGGCTAGGATGAATATGAAAGAGTGCTTTTACAATTTATGTATGAATGGATGAAAGGAAACCCTTTAGAATGTGAAGAGTTGTCTTCAAATGTATTAACTTGCTTGAATGAAAGAAAGAAACCTCTAGAAATGTGAAGAGTTGTTGTCTTGAATCCTCTAAAGTGGCTCCAAAACTCTCCCATGCTGTCCAAGCTATGATATAGGTAGGTGAATAGATGCGAATATTCATACATGTATGAATAAGGCTGCCTTAAAGTTTCCCTTCATGCATGGACGGTCCAATGTCCCAAAATGCACCAAAAATTGCTTCTTTTCGTGCTTCAAGTGGCTAGCCAATGACATACCCTATTTGTCCAAAGATAAACACTAGTATATGATATATAATGCAGTAAATTAAAGTAACATGGATATGCAACGTAAACATGAAACATGTGACTAGGGGTGTAAATGAATAGAGCGTTCGATGAACCGTTCGTATTATGCTCATTTATTAAGCTAAATAAACGACTATAAACAAAATTTTTATGTTCGTTTGATAAACGAACGAACACGAACAAATGTGTGTTCGGTTTATTTATGTTCACAAACAAGCTCGTTTATAAGCTTATTTATAGACTCGTTTATAGGCTTGTTTATAAGCTCGTTTATAGACACATTTATATACTCGTTTCTAGGATGAAAAAGCTTGTGGATGTATCTAAATACTACTTTTTGTTGTTGCGAAGGATGTTATTGAGTAAAAATCTTCTGCACCTAACCATGCCTCCTTATATGCCCCTACTAAAAAACACCTAAAAATTAAATTCTAAGCCCTAACCCTAATTTCCATATCCTAAACCCTAAAAATACACCCTACCCTTAATTCCCTACACCCTAACCCTAAGCCACAACCTTAAATGTAACCCCCTCGTCCCGGTCCGGCGCTTGACCGGTCCGAGTGGGCCACACGGGGAAAACCGAATCGAAACCCGTTAAGATTCCTCCTCGGTTAACGACCCAGAAAATTTCTTTTTAATTTAATCTTTTCTAAAGGCTCATTCGAATCCTATGTGATCAAAGCAGCGGAAAGACAAGCATTCATAAAACAATAACTCGAACATCCTATACAAAACAGTCCATATTTATGTGATTAAGCAGGCCGTTTCGAAACACCCTCAAGGTGTATCGAAACGCCTTGACCTGGTCAACGGTTCTAAGCCTACACGAAGAGGCCGTATCGGAACGGAGGTCAACCGTTCCGAAATACCCTCCCTGGTCAACTTCTCGTGGTCAACGAGATTTTGACCATTTTGAAACTCTTAGACCCGTTTCAGAACACCTTCATCTCGTCAATTTCTCAGAATTCCAGTAGCGAAAATGTACCGAAACGGCCTCCGCGCGTTTCGAAACGCTCGGCCAAAAACAAAGGGACCGTATCGAAACAGGGTAGCCCGTTTCGAAATGCCCTCTGTCTGCAGACTGGTTTTAGCTGATTTATGGCACAAGGATACTCTTAAATCCCTCTAAAACCTCAACCATCACACTAACATCAATCCTAAGGCAAACCGACATTACAAGCATGCTTTAAACACCCAAAACATATAGAGAACATCCAAGCAAAGCATTACCAAAAGCATACTTCAACATAGTCTACACTTAGACAATTTAAGGTAGGCAAAATACAAGCATGGCATACATCCCAAAAGCCAATTTAACAAGCACAAACGAGGAGTCTAACATGCTCCTAAACAACATCAACAACAACATAAGTCAAAAGCATCATAACACGATTACATGTCTCATTGCTTGACCATTACATCATAATTAAAATGTTCATACTTGGTAGCTAAACAAGCACCACGAAGCACACTTGAAGGCCCCCTTCTTGCACTTAGCAACTCACGAACTAAGGATCTGCATTGTCGAACAAAGAGAGAGCGTAAGCAATAAGCTTAGTGAGGGTAAGCTCTTTAAAAACAAACCTCGACAACGCAGGGTCCAAGCACGATCTCAACCAAGGTAATGCATAAATATACCATTGATCCACAAGAGCCAAGAGTTAAAGATGCATGAACAATATTCAATTATATGCCATGCCCAACAAGCTCTATTTCACAACATATGTATACACATATAAACATCCAAGTAGCAATAAACATTGGCACCTAGCTATGACCCGAATACGCGGATAAACCCGTTGGAACTCACATCCAACAACCACTTTACCTTACGGTGGGATTACACTCATCACCGGTCTCGCGGAGGGGATTCCACTCATCCTCACGCCCCGTCGATGGGATTCCACTCATCATCGACTATATAAATAACAATTTCCGAGCGAACCCGTACTCCTCCTTGGTGACTCAACGCCACCAAGGCCACGCGCGAATTTAGACTCATGTGTGCACACTACATCCTAATGATCGGTCATTTGTACTCAAGCATACTAGTGCCAACATTTAACTCAATCCACAATATTCATTTCAACCAATTCCGTGCTTAGCACGTACTCACCATGATCACAATCATGAACCATCCACATGCATACCATACTGCATCACAAATCATGCCTCATTTCACATGTATAACACATTATACATAAACCATCACATCACAAATATTACGAGGCATATACATCAAATACAAGTTCAACCAATGGCTTTAGTTTAAGTTTAGGATTAGGCTACCACCCTAATCCTAACTCTAGGTGGGTCTACCAAGCCCGACCTAGTCCATGTGCTCGAACCAACCATTTAAAACACTTTAAAACATTAACCACTCACCTAAGCTTCCAAGCTCCAAGCCAAGCAAGCAACCACCCTCAAGCTTTAGGATTTCCTCCCGATGCTTCACCAACACAAGTTCTTACTTCTAAACAACCTCAATACAATTCAAACAACCTCAAATCAGCCCAAGCATCAAAGTACTAACCCGGAATACAAATCAAACACAATTCACAATGTTTCAAGCCATGAACAAACCCCACATTTAGCAAACTCGGGCAGCCCCAAAACCTTATCCAAAACCCATGTTTCCAACACCCTTTACATCCACAATTGATCCCAAATCAACCCCTAACCATAGTACTAACATTGGACCATCAATTCCAACCTAAAACAACCCCCAAAACTCACCCAAAACCCTTCAAAAACCCCATTCAAACCCAAATTCGGGAATTTGTTTAAAACCAAGAAAAATTCACATATGTGGTACCATTTAGCTCCTAGACTTCATAACTAACAACATTGAATCAAAACATTAAGCTTAACAACATAAAGTTACCATTTTTAATTAAAATCTCAAAAAACTCCATTTTCAAAACATTGAGGAAAATGAAAACCATTTGTACTTTTGAATAGAGGATGATGAGGACAAGTTGAAAATGTAGTTGCCTTGTAAATCCGAGCTAAAATGGATGAATAAGGTGATGGAATAGTGGTGGAGAGGAGAGAGCTCTATTTCACGTTAAGTTTGATGAAGAAGAGAGTGAATAGTGACTATTTGATAGAAAAGGGGGATTTAAAATCAAAAGTTGGGCAAATTACAAAATGGCCATTAATGAATGGCTATCTCCTTTATTCTTTAAAAACTCTCCACTTTGCAATTCCTTCAATTTGGTACAATTTCAAATATTTATTTTTGAAACCCGAAACTTAAAAAATTATTTTAATTATAAAACCGAGCCCACAATAATATTAAAATATTATTTTCACCCGACCCCTAAACCCGGATGTTACAACTCTCCCCCACTTAAGGAATTTCGTCCCCGAAATTACCTGATGGAAACAAATACGGAAACTGCTCAAGCATATCAGCTTTCCTCTCCCACGTGGCCTCTTCCACACCTCTATGTCTCCACAACACCTTAACCAACTCTATAGTCTTACCACGCAACACCTTGCTATCAGAAGCAAGTATCTCAATGGGCTCTTCATTGTAAGACAAATCCGGATTCAACTCTATCTCCTCAACGGGCATAACATGAGAAGGGTCTGATCTATATCTCCTAAGCATAGACACATGAAAGACATCATGGATCTTCTCTAATTCCTAAGGTAACCTCAAACGGTAAGCTACAAGCCCAATCCGCTCAACTATCTCATACGGACCAATGAACCTCGGACTCAACTTGCCCTTCCGGCCAAATCTCATTACCTTCTTCCACGGAGATACTTTCAGAAACACTTTCTCGCCCACGGAGAACTCAATCTCTTTCCTCTTCAAATCCGCATAAGACTTCTGACGATCGGAAGCTGCTTTCAAACGGTCACAAATCAACTTCACTTTGTCGGTAGTCCCCTTAAGCAAATCCGGCATAGGTAACAATCTCTGACCCATTTCAGCCCAACAAATCGGAGTCCTACATCGTCTACCATACAAGGCCTCATAGGGAGCCATCTGAATACTAGACTGATAACTGTTGTTGTAAGCAAACTCAACTAAAGGTAGGTGTTTCTCCCAAGAACCCTGGAAGTCAATCACACAACAACGAAGCATATCCTCCAAAATCTGTATCACTCGCTCTGACTGCCCATCGGACTACGGCTGATAAGACGTACTGAAATGCAAACGGCTAACTAGAGCACTATGCAAGCAACCCCAGAACCTCGAAGTAAACCTAGGATCCCTATCAGAAACAATAGACTTCGGAACTCCATGAAGTCTCACAATCTTACGGATGTACAAGTTTGCCAACTTGTCTAAGGATTCCGTAGTGTTCACTGCTAAGAAGTGAGCACACTTAGTGAACCTATCAACAATCACCCAAATGGAATTCTTCTTTGAAGGAGACAAAGGCAACCCCAACACAAAATCCATGGTGATCCTCTCCCATTTCCATTCTGGAATCTTCAAAGGCTGTAACAAACCTGAAGGAACCTGATGTTTTGCCTTCACTCTCTGACAAACCATACAACGGCTCACATACTCGGCTACATCTTTCTTCAAACCAACCCAGAAGTAATCATTCTTCAAGTCACGATACATCTTGGTGCTACCCGGATGCATAGAAAAGGGACTCGAATGTGCTTCACTCAGAATCTGACGTCTCAACTCAACATCTTCTGGTACAACAATTCTATCTCTAAAGCACAACAAGCTCTCACCACTGAAACTATACTCGGTCGATCTTCCTTCGGCTATGTCCTGAACATGAGGAACTAAAGTCACATCTTGCAACTGCTTCTCACTAATCAACTGAATCAAATAAGGCTTCACTTGCAATTCGGTGATCAAACCACCATCATCGGACACACTCAATCTAGCAAACATAGCTCTCAACTCAACGGCCACTTTTCTACTCAAAGCATCGGCTACTACATTTGCCTTACCCGGATGGTACTCAATGGTCAAATCATAATCTTTTAACAACTCAAGCCATCTTCTTTGTCTCAAGTTCAACTCTTTCTGTGACATCAAATACTTCAAGCTTTTGTGATCGGTGTAAACTATACACTTCTCACCATACAAGTAATGACGCCAAATCTTCAATGCAAAAACAACCGCGACTAACTCTATATCATGAGTAGGATAGTTCTTCTCATGAACTTTCAACTGTCTAGAAGCATAAGCCACAACTCTTCTTTCTTGCATCAAGACACATCCTAAACCTATGTAGGAAGCATCACTATAAATCACAAATTCCTTACCTAAAACAGGTTGCACTAACACTGGAGCATTTGTCAAGGCTTCTTTCAATTTCTCAAAGGCCTTCTGTCTTGCATTTGACCATTCGAACTTAACTCCTTTTTGCAACAATTTAGTCAAAGGAGCAGCTACTCTAGAAAAACCATCAACGAATCTCCTATAGTAACCGGCTAATCCTAGGAAACTCCTAATCTCGATCACAGACTTAGGTTGTTTCCACTCAACAATAGCCTCAATCTTCGACGGATCAACACGGATACCTTCGGCCGAAACAACATGGCCAAGAAATACAACCTCTCGAATCCAGAACTCACATTTACTAAGCTTCGCATACAACTGATTGCTCAACAATCTCTGTAAAACAAATCTCAAGTGCTCATCATGCTCTTCTTCTGTCTTCGAGTACACAAGTATATCATCAATGAAAACAACTACAAAACGGTCTAGATAGTCTCTAAAAATCCTGTTCATCATATCCATGAATGCTGCAGGTGCACCCCAAGGAGAACTACTAGGCCTAATGAAACCACGGTCTAATAATTCTTGCAACTGACTCTTCAATTCTTTCAACTCTTTCGGAGCCATACGATACGGAGCTATCGAAACTGGATTAGACCCTGAAACAGTCTCAATCACAAACTCAACATCTCTATTAGGAGGCAAACCCGGCAACTCTTCAGGAAACACATCCGAAAAGTCACAAACTGTTCTAATATCCTTCGGTCTAGCTTCACTCATATTCGGATTCATAACATAAGCTAAGTAAGCCCCACATCTGGAATCCATCAACCTATGAGCCTTTAAAGCTGACACAACATTAGACAAGAACTTAATGTTCTCGCCCACTACCACTACCTCGTAATCATCAAAAAGTTTCAAGGAAATCCTCTTCGTCTCAAAATCCACACTAGCCCGATGCTCAACTAACCAGTTCATACCCAAAATAATATCAAAGCCATAAAAAGGAAGTTCCATCATATCAACAGAGAACACATGACCCCGAATCTTCAGTGGACATCTCCTATACATACGTCTAACCACAACTGTCTCACCAAAAGAACTAGTCACATGCATACCTACATCTAAGATCTTAACAGGTATATCTAACTTCTGTGCATGCTCACTCAAAATGTAGGAATGTGTAGAACCCGAATCAAACAAGGAAAGCAAAGACATAGACTGTAACTCGAAATTAACTGCTATCACATCAGTGTCGTTCCCGGCCTCTATCTGAGCATAAACTCTCGCCGGTCCTCCTACCTCTGGCTGCACTGCCACAACATGAGCAAGGTTCCTCTGAGCATCTACCCTAGGTGCATCAGCCCTAGGCTGGAAGTAGCCACGACCGCGCCCACGACCTCTCTGAAAATCATTCGCTCTCGCAGGAGCCTGAGCAATGTTCGGTGCCTATGCCGCCTGATGCAGACAATCCCTCCTAAAGTGGTCCCTCGAACCACAGTTCCAACAAGCATGGAAGTTACCCCAACACTCACCAGTGTGCTGTCTCCCGCAACGTGTGCACTCGGGCAAACGCCCTCTACCTCTATGGCCCTGATGGCCCATACCATGATGGCCACCGCCACGTCTATGGTCAAACTGATGTCCGCCACCTCTATGCCTCTTGTCATCTCTACTATCAAAGTGGTTGTGCCTCTTACCAGAACTGGAACCACCAGATCGTTTGGCCGAACCCAAACTGTGCTCTAAGTCATTGGCCCTCGCGACCAATACATCAAAGTCTGAGTAATCAGAAGCTAACGTGTACCTCTTGACCTCTTCGCTCAACCCATAGCGGAAACGATTACAGCGCTCCACTTCAGTAGGAACCAACTCTGGAGCGTACTGACTCAAGCGAACAAAACGGATCTCATAGTCAGTCACAGAAGCATCTCCCTGAGTAAGGGCCATAAACTCTCGCTTCTTCTCATCTAAATACCTCGGTCCCAAGTACCTCTTTCTGAAAGCGGTCTCAAAGAAATCCCAATCAATCTCTGCCTCTGGAACTCCAGTAGTAATGGTGACCCACCAGGTGTAGGCATCACCCTGAAGCAAGGAAATCACACAGCCCAATCTACGTGTGCCCACACAACCCATCTGAGCTTAGATACGAACTGTCTTCTCCAACCATAGCTCAGACCTCTCTAGAGTAGATCCTCTGAACTCTTCGGCCCCCAAGCTACGGAGCCTCTCCAAAGGTAGACTAGCATCGTCACACCTAGGCTGAGCTGCAGCCTGAGCTCCCGCAACTGCGGCCTGAAATGCTCCCGCTATAGCTTGCACTAGCGGAGTCATATCAATTCCGGCCGGACCTTGGCCACCTTGGCCACCTTGAGGTCCCTCTCCTTCAGCTCCATCCTCGCCTCCAGCTCTAGGCGGAGGAGGTGGTGGTGGTGGAGGTGGTGGAGGAGCTCCAACTCCAGCAGCCGCAGGCCCTTCTATATGAGCCTCCACACCAATCATCGGCTCAACAGGAGCCGCAACACGTGGTTCCTGACGAACCATCCTCGGCCTACCCCTCGGCCTAGACATCGCTCACAAATGATAACTACAACCACAACCACAAAATACACAAGATTGGGTTAGCAAGGCAAGGCTTCCAAGTGCTCAAGTATGTTTCCCTCACTTAAAAATTCTTTTCCGATGTAATAGTAGCAATGGGACTCCCAAACAACATGCTTTTAAACGAAACAATCAACATACTTGTCACACAAGCAATCATACTTATAAGGCAAGCAAACACCGTGCATATCAATACAAAACTTGAACTTACCTCACTTACCTGCCCAAGGTCTCGGTAACCTTAGGCTGTGATACCAACAAGTGTAACTCCCTCGTCCCGGTCTGGACGCTTGACCGGTCTGAGTGGGCCACACGGGGAAAACCGAAGCGAAACCCGTTAAGGTTCCTCCTCGGTTAACGATCCAGAAAATTTCTTTTTAATTTAATCTTTTCTAAAGGCTCATTCGAATCCTATGTGATCAAAGCAGCGGAAAGACAAGCATTCATAAAACAATAACTCGAACATCCTATAGAAAACAGTCCATATTTATGTGATTAAGCAGGCCGTTTCGAAACACCCTCAAGGTGTATCGAAACGCCTTGACCTGGTCAACGGTTCTAAGCCTACACGAAGAGGCCCTATCGGAACGGAGGTCAACCGTTCTGAAACACCCTCCCTGGTCAACTTCTCGTGGTCAACAAGATTTTGACCGTTTCAAAACTCTTAGACCCGTTTTGGAACACCTTCATCTCGTCAATTTCTCAGAATTCCAGTAGCGAAAATGTACCGAAACGACCTCCACGCGTTTCGAAATGCTCGGCCAAAAACAAAGGGACCGTATTGAAACAGGGTAGCCCGTTTCGAAATGCCCTCTGTCTGCAGACTGGTTTTAGCTGATTTATGGCACAAGGATACCCTTAAATCCCTCTAAAACCTCAAACATCACACTAACATCAATCCTAAGGCAAACCGACATTACAAGCATGCTTTAAACACCCAAAACATATAGAGAACATCCAAGCAAAGCATTACCAAAAGCATACTTCAACATAGTCTACACTTAGACAATTTAAGGTAGGCAAAATACTAACATGGTTACAAGCATGGCATACATCCCAAAAGCCAATTTAACAAGCACAAACGATGAGTCTAACATGCTCCTAAACAACATCAACAACAACATAAGTCAAAAGCATCATAACACGATTACATGTCCCATTGCTTGACCATTACATCATAATTAAAATGTTCATACTTGGTAGCTAAACAAGCACCACGAAGCACACTTGGAGGCCCCCTTCTTGCACTTAGCAACCCACGAACTAAGGTTCTGCATTGTCGAACAAAGAGAGAGAGAGTAAGCAATGAGCTTAGTGAGGATAAGCTCTTTAAAAATAAACCTCGACAACGCAGGGTCCAAGCACGATCTCAACCAAGGTAATACATAAATATACCATTGATCCACAAGAGCCAAGAGTTAAAGATGCATGAACAATATTCAATTATATGCCATGCTCAACAAGCTCTATTTCACAACATATGTATACACATATAAACATCCAAGTAGAAATCACATTCTACAACACATTGATACCCATTTCAATCAACATTGGCACCTCGCTATGACCCGAATACGCGGATAAACCCGTTGGAACTCACATCCAACAACCACTTTACCTCACGGTGGGATTACACTCATCATCGGTCTCGCGGAGGGGATTCCACTCATCCTCACGGCCCGTCTATGGGATTCCACTCATCATTGACTATATAAATAACAATTTCCAGGCGAACCCGTACTCCTCTTTGGTGACTCAACGCCACCAAGGCCACGCGCGAATTTAGACTCATGTGTGCACACTACATCCTAATGATCGATCATTTGTACTCAAGCATACTAGTGCCAACATTTAACTCAATCCACAATATTCATTTCAACCAATTCCGTGCTTAGCACGTACTCACCATGATCACAATCATGAACCATCCACATGCATACCATACTGCATCACAAATCATGCCTCATTTCACCTGTATAACACATTATACATAAACCATCACATCACAAATATTACGAGGCATATACATCAAATACAAGTTCAACCAATGGCTTTAGTTTAAGTTTAGGATTAAGCTACCACCCTAATCCTAACTCTAGGTGGGTCTACCAAGCCCGACCTAGTCCATGTGCTCGAACCAACCATTTAAAACACTTTAAAACATTAACCACTCACCTAAGCTTCCAAGCTCCAAGCCAAGCAAGCAACCACCCTCAAGCTTTAGGATTTCCTCCCGATGCTTCACCAACACAAGTTCTTACTTCTAAACAACCTCAATACAATTCAAACAACCTCAAATCAGCCCAAGCATCAAAGTACTAACCCGGAATACAAATCAAACACAATTCACAATGTTTCAAGCCATGAACAAACCCCACATTTAGCAAACTCGGGCAGCACCAAAACCTTATCCAAAACCCATGTTTCCAACACCTTTTACATCCACAATTGATCCCAAATCAACCCCTAACCATAGTACTAACATTGGACCATCAATTCCACCCTAAAACAACCCCCAAAACTCACCCAAAACCCTTCAAAAACCCCATTCAAACCCAAATTCGAGAATTTGTTTAAAACCAAGAAAAATTCACATATGTGGTACCATTTAGCTCTTAGACTTCATAACTAACAACATTGAATCAAAACATTAAGCTTAACAACATAAAGTTACCATTTTTAATTAAAATCTCCAAAAACTCCATTTTCAAAACATTGAGGAAAATGAAAACCATTTGTACTTTTGAATAGAGGATGATGAGGACAAGTTGAAAATGTAGTTACCTTGTAAATCCGAGCTAAAATGGAGGAATAAGGTGATGGAATAGTGATGGAGAGGAGAGAGCTCTATTTCACGTTAAGTTTGATGAAGAAGAGAGTGAATAGTGACTATTTGATAGAAAAGGGGGATTTAAAATCAAAAGTTGGGCAAATTACAAAATGGCCATTAATGAATGGCTATCTCCTTTATTCTTTAAAAACTCTCCACTTTGCAATTCCTTCAATTTGGTCCAATTTCAAATATTTATTTTTGAAACCTGAAACTTAAAAGATTATTTTAATTATAAAACCGAGCCCAGAATAATATTAAAATAGTATTTTCACCCGACCCCTAAACCCGGGTGTTACAACTCTCCCCCACTTAAGGAATTTCGTCCCCGAAATTACCTGATGGAAACAAATACGGAAACTGCTCAAGCATATCAGCTTTCCTCTCCCATGTGGCCTCTTCCACACCTCTATGTCTCCACAACACCTTAACCAACTCTATAGTCTTACCACGCAACACCTTGCTATCAGAAGCAAGTATCTCAACGGGCTCTTCATTGTAAGACAAATCCGGATTCAACTCTATCTCCTCAACGGGCATAACATGAGAAGGGTCTGACCTATATCTCCTAAGCATAGACACATGAAAGACATCATGGATCTTCTCTAATTCCTAAGGTAACCTCAAACGGTAAGCTACAGGCCCAATCCGCTCAACTATCTCATACGGACCAATGAACCTCGGACTCAACTTGCCCTTCCGGCCAAATCTCATTACCTTCTTCCACGGAGATACTTTCAGAAACACTTTCTCGCCCACGGAGAACTCAATCTCTTTCCTCTTCAAATCCGCATAAGACTTCTGACGATCGGAAGCTTCTTTCAAACGGTCACAAATCAACTTCACTTTGTCAGTAGTCCCCTTAAGCAAATTCGGCATTGGTAACAATCTCTGACCCGTTTTAGCCCAACAAATCGGAGTCCTACATCGTCTACCATACAAGGCCTCATAGGGAGCCATCTGAATACTAGAATGATAACTGTTGTTGTAAGCAAACTCAACTAAAGGTAGGTGTTTCTCCCAAGAACCCTGGAAGTCAATCACACAACAACGAAGCATATCCTCCAAAATCTGTATCACTCGCTCTGACTGCCCATCGGACTGCGGATGATAAGACGTACTGAAATGCAAACGGCTACCTAGAGCACTATGCAAGCAACCCCAGAACCTCGAAGTAAACCTAGGATCCCTATCAGAAACAATAGACTTCGAAACTCCATGAAGTCTCACAATCTCACGGATGTACAAGTTTGCCAACTTGTCTAAGGAATCCGTAGTGTTCACTGCTAAGACGTGAGCACACTTAGTGAACCTATCAACAATCACCCAAATGGAATTCTTCTTCGAAGGAGACAAAGGCAACCCCAACACAAAATCCATGGTGATCCTCTCCCATTTCCATTCCGGAATCTTCAAAAGCTGTAACAAACCTGAAGGAACCTGATGTTCTGCCTTCACTCTCTGACAAACCATACAACGGCTCACATACTCGGCTACATCTTTCTTCAAACCAACCCAGAAGTAATCATTCTTCAAGTCACGATACATCTTGGTGCTACCCGGATGCATAGAAAAGGGACTCGAATGTGCTTCACTCAGAATCTGACGTCTCAACTCAACATCTTCTGGTACAACAATTCTATCTCTAAAGCACAACAAGCTCTCACCACTGAAACTATACTCGGTCGATCTTCCTTCGGCTATGTTCTGAACATGAGGAACTAAAGTCACATCTTGCAACTGCTTCTCTCTAATCAACTGAATCAAAGAAGGCTTCACTTGTAATTCGGTGATCAAACCACCATCATCGGACACACTCAATCTAGCAAACATAGCTCTCAACTCAACGGCCACTTTTCTACTCAAAGCATCGGCTACTACATTTGCCTTACCCGGATGGTACTCAATGGTCAAATCATAATCTTTTAACAACTCAAGCCATCTTCTTTGTCTCAAGTTCAACTCTTTCTGTGACATCAAATACTTCAAGCTTTTGTGATCGGTGTAAACTATACACTTCTCACCATACAAGTAATGACGCCAAATCTTCAATGCAAAAACAACCACGGCTAACTCTATATCATGAGTAGGATTTAAAATCAAAAGTTGGGCAAATTACAAAATGGCCATTAATGAATGGCTATCTCCTTTATTCTTTAAAAACTCTCCACTTTGCAATTCCTTCAATTTGGTCCAATTTCAAATATTTATTTTTGAAACCCGAAACTTAAAAGATTATTTTAATTATAAAACCGAGCCTAGAATAATATTAAAATATTATTTTCACCCGACCCCTAAACTCGGGTGTTACATTAAACCCCAAACAATAAACCCTAAACCCGATATTTTAAAATAGAGGCACAAATGGGGGCATAGTTAAAGGGTAGACGATTTCTATCCGATGTTATATAAGTTCCTGTTGAAATGTATGATTTGTTTTGTTACTTTTGTTTTATTTATTTATATATTGTTAATATAGTTAACATTTCTAAACATATAAACGAACATGTTCACGAACGAATAAATGAACACATTCATGAATACTTAAACGAACATATTCGTGAACACTTAAACGAACACGTTTGCGAACACTTAAACGAACACGTTCGTGAACACTAAACAAACGAGCACAAACACCTTCAAAAATAAATAAACGAACACGAACACAATATTAGAAATTTAAATGAACACGAACTGAATATGAACACCTTTAAAAATAAACAAATGAACATGAACATAGTCTTGTTCGTTCAAGCTCGGTTCATTTACACTCCTACATGTGATATCACTTTAATAAAATGCATCAAAATTAAAGACAACTTGACAATAATATTAAACACAAAGTAACTTAATAAAATGTCCCAAAATTACTTAAATAAAAAGTATAATAATTAAACTAAAAATGGGCCTTTAAACCACATGCAGCAAAGAGCATGGCTTGTAAATCTCCTTGAGCCTAACGCCTTCAAGCCCGACGCCCTGGTGAAGCCCAACGTCCTAAACTTGTATGATTAGTCCCGTAAGGGCATCTTTGAATTGCTTGGTCATGCCCGAGTGATTGGACCTTGAGAAAGCATGATTTGGTCTCTCTTAGGTGTCTTCACGATGCCCGATCACTTATGGTTGGTAATTTTTTCTCTAACCATTTTTAAACAAATGAAAATTTCATTACGAGAGGTCAAAAAGCGAACCAAGAACA
Source organism: Hibiscus trionum (assembly GCA_030270665.1). Lineage (NCBI taxonomy): Eukaryota > Viridiplantae > Streptophyta > Magnoliopsida > Malvales > Malvaceae > Hibiscus > Hibiscus trionum. Next base: position 44,781,055 of record BSYR01000017.1, on the reverse strand, counting down.
AAACTCGAAAAATGGCCCACAAGGCCACATGCAACATGCCCAAAAACGTACAAGGAATATGACCACTCGTCAAATTCATGACGGTCTATTTAGTCAGAACCATTGGCAGAGCTACATGTATAACTGAAGTGTCTGTTAACACCTAAAATTTTTAGAAAAATATATTTTTTATATAATTTGTATATGAAAAATTAAAAATATATGTTATTGACATTCTTTATAAATAAATTAACCTCTCTTAAATATCATTTAAGAAAATGATACCCCTTAAATACACTCACGGCTGCGCTCATGTCGGAACAAACGAACCAATTCTCATTAGACTATCAGCTTCATGAGAACAAAAAAGTTTGAAGATACACTTTCCTTTCTGCGGTAGAGTCGAATAGAGACAGAAGGCAAAGAGGCTCATTTTTAGAAATCTTTGAGCTCTATCAATATTCTTTCTTAGCTTCGTAAAACTCGAACAGCCCCAAAGGATGAAGATATTAGTGAAGAGATAAAGAAATGACATTGACGAAATTAGACTACCATAACCATTAAAAAAACGAGCCAAAGTTAGGTTTAGAAGACGGATGTCGAGAGAGGCGGAGCCAAAGGATTTCTTACGCAAGGAAAGACTAAAGTCTCGAACCACAACAAAAACGACATAAGAAGAAAAGGACCCATCATATCAGGAACGACATCCACCACTATAAAACGCCAAACCTGCGAAAAGGGAAACTCGTGCATAAATTAGCCAGCACCACAAAAAAAAAAACAAATTTAGCATTTAGGGATTTAGTTTAAGATTTAAGCGGTTATGGATTTTAAATTTAGTGATCATGTTTAGAGTTTGGTTTAGGGTAATATGGTTAAAAATTTTAGGATTTAAACCCTCTAAATTATAACCATAAACCCTAAAATGACCACTAAATTCAAAACCCCTAAACTAACTAACATCCAAACCTAAGGGTGTTCATAAAAATCCGAACCGATGTACCGTACCGGAAAAACCAGATTAAATGGTAGGTAATCGTACCAGTAAAAATTAATTAAAACGGTACAGTAACTAGACCAATTAAATTAGCGGTTAAACGAGATGGGAACGGTTACAATTTTTCGTTAAAGGATTAACCAAAAATACTATAAGAAAGTTTAAAATTAATTTTATATTAATATTAAATTATTGATTATTACTAATATACTTGTAATTACCATACTTAAACTATATTTTATAATAATATTAAATTATTAATAATAATCAAATGTGTAGTGTATGTCTATTTGAACGTGAATCTATTCTAGTATTGAGATATAGTGGGATATGTGTTGCATCATTTTGTTTCTGTTGGGTTTCCAGTGTGGTTGTAAGCAGGGGCGGAGCCAGGATCGAATAATGGCATGTGCCAAAAATATTGAATTTTGAAATTGCAATGACTTATTACGTATTTAAACTCAAAATTTATAAGCTAATTTATCTAATATTTAAATTTATAAGGACCTAAATTATTATTGAAAAAAAAAATGGGAGACCGATAAGGCCACTGCAGTTGGCATACTACTGAGTAACATCCCAATTAGCAACAAGACCATGACCGAAGTTCTTAAGAAAGCAAATTTGCTACCAATTTTGATATCAATGTTGAACTCAAGCCCTTCAACCGGATTATCGACATCGAACTTGTTAGCGGAAGGTGTTGCGGGTGTACTTATTCAGTTATTCGATTCACGGTTCCTTCAGACAAAAGACTACAGCTTCTCGCAGCACAAAATGTCGAGCCGCGACCGCACTTGCGCAGCAATCCCAGAACTCGGTATCACTTACGAAGTCGAAAAAACCGAGCTGGTTCTGTGTCCCTCTATCGGCGACGGCGTTCTGCGAAGTCCACAACGGATACTGTGCTGTCAAAAGCACGTTTTGCTTGGTGAAGGCGGGTGCGGTTCCGCCATTGATACAAATCCTGGAAGGCGGAGAAAGGGAAGCCGACGAGGCGGTTTTGAATGCAATGGTGACGCTTCTGCAGGACGAAATCTGGGGAAACGGAAGCAATTGCATTGCTAAAAACAGAGGCGTTGATTAAGATCATTGGAAAGAGTTTTCCAAGTGGATGAACTTCGAATCAAATATGGGGAATCTGCGCAGGTTGTGCTGATTGATTTAGCACAAAATGGTGAGGCAAAGTTGAAATCAACGACTGCGAAATCGCTGGCTCAGCTTCAACTCTTACAAGCTCAATGCCAAGCTCAATGCAGTTACTTTTGAGATTATGATTCCTGATTTTTTGGTTTAAGGTTTTGTAAATGAATGAACATATGTTTATTTGTTGGGTAACTGAACAATAGGGGGGTGACGTTGCACCAAAACGACGTCGTCTTGCTAGAGAAAAATTAAGCATCAAAGACAATCTCTTAACCACATAGCCAACTTAATATTTTTAAATTATTCCTAGCACAAATAATATATATTCCAAACTGTAGTTTATCATATAAATAATATTACTTTATCTGAATAATATAAATATATTATTTCTAATATAAAAATAGTCAAATATTGGTATACATGTATTAATACATAAATAATAAATAAAATGAAAATATATAAATATTTTTATATTATAAATAATATTAAATATATAAATGGATAAATATATTATTATAAAAACTAAAAGACTAATTTCTAAAACAAAATTTGTTTAAAAAATCTAAAATTCGACAAAACCTTAATCCCTAAACCATAAACTCTAACCCTAAGCTATAAACTTTAAACTCTAAAATTTTATTCATAAACAAATAATATTAAAATATATAAACAAATAATATATTATTATAAAAACTAAAAAACCGATTTAAAAAATATAAAATTTACAAAAAGATCCAAAAATTCACCAAAATCTTAAAGCTTAAACCCCAAATCCATCTATTTTGGTTGCTAATGGGTTTATGGTTTTAGGTTTTAGTGGTTAGGAACAAATCAAAGATATTAGGTTGGCTTAGTGGTCAGGAGGTTGATTTTAATGCTTAAGGTCATAGGTTTAAATCCCATTGAGTGCATAACTTTACATATTTTTTTCCAGCAAAACGACGTCGTTTTGGGTCATTTAGTATCAAAATAGCGGCACCAAAACGACGTCGTTATTAACGATTTAACGGCAGGGTGGTATAAACAAGTCGAAAAATAAGATTTGATGGTAAGTTTGGACTAATTGAAAGGTTGGTGGTAAAAACAGGTCACCCCCTATAGTTCAGTGGTACCTGACATAGTTTACCCTTATTTGTTTTGTTTTTTAAAGTTTGTTTTTATACATTTTTATTGAAGCTTTTAGTAATTTTATCCATTTTGTATTGTTTCATTTGGCTTCTCGGTTAGAAAGATGGCCAAATTATACAATTTTTTTCAGTTAAGTGTTTGAACTTTGTTTTAGATCAAACTGATGTTTAACGTTTTATTTTGTAATCTAAATTAAATTTTTCCATAATTGACATTAAAAAATTTATGTTATCCAATAAAAATATGACACGTAAGGACGAATTTACTATATGTGTGGAGGGGCTTTAGTCCCCCAAACCCCCACCCCATCTTTTATTTGTCCCTTGATTTTTATAATAAATTTGAAAACATAATGGAATAATTAAAAATTGCCCCCTCACTTTTAAGTAAATTATACTTTGCCCCTCATTTTTTAAGTAAATTATATTTTGCCCCTCGAATTAAATTTTTGGCTCCGTCCCTGATGACACGTTACATATTTCTGATATTTTCTTTAATTTTATTTTTAAAAAATTAGAAGAACTTAAATTTTATATAAAAAACCCTAATAATCTTTAATTTCTCTAAACCCTAAACTCTAACCCTAAACCCATAAATTCCTCCTCTTCAACCATTGATTCACCCACCATTGGCCACTCTTGTCTTCATCGAATCCCCACTACTGAAAACTCCATCATCTCTTCATCGAAAATCGACGAATGAATTGTCAATTGCACCATTGATGAACACCCAAAAATGAAGAAAAAAGTGATAGATTGGGTTTCGACTGACGGCTAAAGGGTGAGGGATGTCGAACAGTGAGCTACACGATGCTTGGGCAGTGAATAGTGAACCACCGACGTGTTGGGGTGAGGGATACCCGACGGTGAGGGGATGTGATTTGAGGGTTTGATTAAAAGAAATTAAAATTTTGGGGGTTTTAAGAAATTCAGAAAATAAATAAATAAATTCAAGGTATGTGTCATGTTATAATTGGATGACAAAAAGCTTGATTTGAGTTACAGAAGTAAACATTAGGCATCAATTTGGCCTGAAACAAAGTTTAAGCACCTATAATTAGAAGAAAAAAAAGGTATAATTTGGACATTTTTATGACGTTTAAGCCTTTCATTTGCTTTCTAAGAGATATATACATTTGGGTGCATCGAATTTGTCTTATAATTCAATTTGGTATTAACTTTTTTCTGTTCAATTAGATATGTTAATTAAGTTTTTTAGTTCAAACTGATACCTGAACTTGATTTTATGGTTCAGATTAGTTCAAGTAAATCATTTATTATAAGTATCAATCTATACTAAAAATTTAAATTAGATGTGAATCTATACTAAAAAAAATAAATTCAGATATCTAATTTGACAAAAAAAATATTTCAATACCAAACAAAAAGTAAATTATATACGAATCTAGACTATGTTGGATTTGTTGAAACAAGTTTGTTGTATGGGTGTTGTTCTTTGACCCAAGGAGTAATTTATCCAAAAGTTCCATGTTTATTTCTATGATATTATATTAAGGTTATGTTTTGATACAAAGTCTGTGTGTTGTTCTTTGACCCAAGGAGTAATTTATCCAAAAGTTCCATGTTTATTTTTATGATATTATATTAGGGTTATGTTTTGATACACAGTCTGTGTGTTGATAAAAAATGATACGCAGTCCTTGTAAATTTTTTTACACAACCCTTTTTTAAAATCTAAAACCTAAAACTCTAACAACCTAGACTCTAAATCTTAAATTCTAAACAATACAACCTAAACCCCTAACCTCTAAATCCTAAACTAACCCCTACCCTAAATTTGTATATCCAAAGTTTTTCTCATTATATTAAGCGTAAAATCTAAAAATAACATAATTAAATTATGATATATTAAGTTCAAATTCTAGTAAAACATAGGGACTAGAAGAATAATTAATACCTAAAAATTAAAATAAATTGCAGTCGTCGGGGATCGCTCATCGGGTAGTGCCGACAATTACCCATGGATGGTGGCCCATCCGACCCACCTAATCCAACTAAATGGACGAAAATTCGATACAACGTGGATTTGATCCGTTTGAAGTGGGTGGCGGATGGAGCAGGTGATGGATTCGGGTGAAAAATTTTCAACCTACCATCCGATCCGTCATCCGCCCCATCCATCGATATATTATTAATTTTAAAAAATATTTTGAACCTTAGACTTTTTTAAGCTTTTGTTTATTATTGGGAAATGAGAATTTTGTTTATGTAGGTTCTGTTGTATGTAAGAATATTTGGAAATTTATAACTTAAATAATAGTTGACTTTAATGTATTAAATATTAAATGTTTTTAGTAAAATTTTACATATATTTTTAACTATAATTTTCTAATAATAGAATCCATTTATGATCCGATCAACCCGCCTCATTCACGGTTGATGGGTGAGGCGGAATTGGGTCAATGATCAAGCGGGTGGTGAGTGGGTTGGGTGACAATTTGGGATACGAATGATGAGGTGGGTGAAGCTCCAACCCACCCTTTATCCGACCCGTTTCCAGCCCTATATCCGGGTAACACTACTATACTATAAGACTTGATGACTCTAAACAAAAGTTTAATTAAAACGTTGTGATATTGACAACACAGTTTAACGAGTTTTAATTAAAATTTTATGAAAAAAAAATATTTAAATTATAATTTTCAAAAATTGAAGGGTTTAATTTAAATTTTTCATGAAAGTTTGGGGGTTTAATTAAGATTTTTAAATTTTTTAAAACTTAATAAGAACTTTTAAAAATTTTAAAATGACTTAAGTAAAAAATATTTCAAAATTTTGAAATATAATAATGATTTTGAATTAAAAGAATTTCTTGAATTTAAATGTTTAACTATTTTTACTATTTAAACTTGATTAAAATACCCAGAGAAGAAGTACACAGCGTACACTACCACTTCTTACCAACATATATTTGATTATAGTAATTTAAACAACAATGCTTCCAAAGCTCCCTTTTCCCCGGTTTCAATAAATTAATCTTAAAAATATTTGCATAAAATTCAGAATTTAAACTAAAACTAAGAAATAAATAAAAAATTTAGAGACCATTTTTATATCTTCTAGAATATATCTTTTGTTATGCTTCGAAAAATTATATTAAAATTTTAAATATAATAGTTAATTGAATTTTTTTATGAAAATATTTTATTAATGTATGATAGATGGAATGATTCAATTTTTAAGTAAATTAATTTATAATTATAATTAAATTATTATAATGAATTATACAAAACGAGCATAAAACAAAACATGCATAAGATATGACATAGAAATGATAAGAATGAAATATTTCAACACAAAATTAACATATTATGGATATATCATAAATGAATAAAATTCGCCTGCCTCTTTTTGTCATTTTATATGTCTCATCAATGATCTTATCTCACATGTAGTAAAGATATTTTTTTTACTTTTTGTTGATTGTTTCTATTTTATTGATAATATATGTTACATAAAATCATTGATAAAACATATGAAGAGATATAGAAATAGATAAACGAATTATATTCGTCATAAATATATGCATGTATCAAAATTTACATAAAACAAAATTTTAAACTTATCATAATTTAAATACATTGATTATTTGAGAAACTAAATTGGACAATCCCATGCAAAAGGATTGTTTTTTTTTCTATACATATTAAATAAGGCTAATTATTTGATACACTTACGATGGAAACTAAAAGTTTTTACAAACGTTTTAGTTTTAGGGTGTAGGAATTCATTTTTGGATGTAGGGTTTAAGGGGTTAGAATTTAGGGTTTATAGATTAAAACCTAAATCTCTCATCATATTGTGTAAAACTAGATTTGATTTTGATATAAGAAATAGTTTAAGGACCATTTTGTAAATTGGATAAATTTTTAAGTATTTGAAAAGTCTCACAAAATGACAAGGATTTGAACTTAAAATTGTTTCTAAGACAAACTAATACCCCAAAATATTTTCTAAGCAGTTTTGATACTCAAATTAACCAAAATCGATCAGGCGTATCGATACACCCTTGGCTATATCGATACAGTTTTTGGCTACTGGAATTGTAATTGCAAAAAGGTATCGATACGAGTTCCTCAATTTCGATATGACGTTCAATCTGGGAAATATTTTTGGTTACGAATATCGGTACGGCCTTGCCTGTACCGATACAGAGTGTTAAGATTTTCAAGATCTTTGCATTTAATTTTTGACCGTTGCCTTGTCAGTTGCTGGAATCACCAAACTTTAAAAGTTGGTTAAACCGTACCAATACGCTCTTAGGCGTACTGATGCATTTTTTCAAAGACTTTTCTTCGATTCCAGTGAGAAAAAACCATACCAATACGACCTATGTGTATCGATATGCCTTTGTAAAAACACACTTCTCGTACCGATACACCCTCACGCGTATCGATACCCCTTTGTACAATGACTCTTTCTTCTTTTGACAGGTACCGATACGACTTCCTGTGTACCGATATGTCTGCCTACCAAACAACATTTATTGCGAGAAAATTACAGCCCAACGGTTATATTTATGATCTCAACCACCTAAACGGTTAGAAATTAATTATGGGTATATAAACAAAGTTCTAAAGCTGCTTCAACAACTATTGATCAACTTTCAAGAATTCAAGCACAAATCCAATCTTTTTTTAGCCTTTTAGAGTCAATTTTTTTGTAACCCACTTGAGTGAGCAAATTGTAATTCTTTATATCAAGTTTGGGTTGAGTGGACTTGTATTGGGGCAAATTATTCACCTTTAAGAGGTTCTTTCAATATTTGTCATTCTTTCTTGTAAAAGAGAGTGCTCATCAAAGCTTTGGGTAGAAAGCTTTGATCTTGTAACAGTTTCCTCCTAAGCCTAGAAAAGAGGACAAAATTATGTATTGAATTTGTTGAAAATCCTTAGTAGGAAGCTAATGTAGTGGATGTAGACCTTGTTAGAATGTTGAATCACTATAAATCTATTGTGTCCAATTCTTTCAATTTCTCACTTTGCTTCTACCAAAATTTTATTTGCCAATTCACCCTCCTCCTGGTCATTCACAACCGATTGATTATCTCAACAATTGGTATCAGAGCAACACTCATTGGAAGAATTAACATCCTCTTCAATTGATCTTAAGGAGATACATCAATCCACAATCGAAGCCATGACCTCTACTTTTGGTAACAACTTGTACGAATCTCAATCAATCAGCAAACCACCATATTTCAATGGGGATAACTATCCCTATTGGAAGAATCACATGATGCTCTTCATCAAATCAAATGACTACCTCCTATGGGATTGTATACCGATGAAGATTGAAGGCGGCCATTTTTCCAAAGTCCAAGATAGACATGAGAGATGAAGATCGAAAGAGATTACAAGTCAACGATAAAGCTATGCACATGCTCTTTTGTGCGCTTGGACTGGATGAGTACTACAAGATGTCTTCTTGCATAAGTTTGAAAGAGATATGAGACAAGCTCGAGACCACCTATGAAGGCACAAATGATGTTAAGAAAACCAAGATTGGACTTTTCAACTTGAGCTACGAAAATTTCAAGATGAAGCCGGATGAGAGCATCACCAAGATGTTCGATCGTTTCTCTGTCATTGTCAATGGTCCCAAGGGCTTCGGAGAAGTCATCCCTGAGGACAAGCTAGTCCAAAAGCTCATTTACTCCCTTCCTGAGTCATGAGATGGAAAGAAGACCGCCATCATCGAGGCCAAAGACCTCAAAACCTTGAAGCTCAATGCACTTATGGGTTCTCTCCTTACTCATGAGATCATGAAGAAAGGTAGAGAATATGAGAAGAAAAGAGAAGAAAAGAATGTAGAGAAGAAGGAGGTAGAGAAGAAGAAAATCAGAATTGCTCTCAAAGCCTCACAAGAAGAAAGCAATTCAAGTGGAGATGAAAAAGAAGAATTGGCTATGTTAGCCAAACGATTCACTCAGTTCATGAAATCCAACCGGGGAAGAAAGTTCAATCAAAGAGGGGATTTCAAGAACAAGAACAAAGAAGCGGAGAAAGATCCTATTGTTTGCTATGAGTGCAAGAAACCGAGACACATTGGAACCGATTGCCCCCAACTCAAAAAGAAGAGCTTCGAGAAGAAGAAGAAGCTTAAGGCTCATGTTTCTACTTGGAGCGATGAGGAATCATCCGATGAAGAGGAGCAAGAAGTGGCCAACCTTTTCCTCATGGCTCTTGAAGAGGATCCTAAGGTAACCTCTAACTAATCCGATTTTAATTTATTTTTGATGAGCTTAAAAAAGCTTACAATGAGTTGCAAGAGGTTTACGATGAGTTGGTTGGAAAATACAAGGAATCGATTTTAAAAAACAAGAAAACGATTTCCGATTTGAAAAACCAAAACGATTCCCTTTCCAAAACCAACTCAGAACTTGAGAAGAATGTATTCAATTTACAAGAAAAACAAAATGTTTTCTGAAAATAAAAATTTAGATTTAAACAACCTTCTTTCAAAAGTTCATGATGATCACCACAAGGAAGGGAGTGACCTTAAAGCTTCTCTAAGCAAAGTTGGGAAACAAATCTTAAAAAAGGAAGTTCTTCAAAACCCAACTTTGTGAATAGAAACTTTAGTAGCTACAAACAAAGAGGCTTCCAAAGGCCCTCATATGGTAAGAAGGTTAGAAATGTTTGGGTTCCTAAGGAACTAGTTACTTCTAACAACATTAGTGCTATATCTTCTTGGATTCCCAAGGGAACCAAGTTTTTTGGAGCTAATACTCATGGGCCCAAAACGATTTGGGTACCAAAAATCAAGACCTAATCTTTGTTTGTAGGGGAGCATTGCTACAAGGCCAAAGCTTCAAGTGCAAATTCATGGTACCTTGATAGTGGATGCTCGAGACACATGACCGGTGACAAGAGTCGGTTCTTGGAGCTAAAACCAAAGAGTGGAGGAGTAGTGACTTTCGGTGACAACTTCAAAGGCCACATTGAAGAAATTGGTTTCATTGGTAATCACTCTTCTATCCTTATTAATAATGTTTTATATGTTAACGGTCTAAAACATAATCTTTTGAGTATAAGCCAACTTTGTGATAAAGGTTTTAATGTGATTTTTGATTTAAATGGTTGCAAAATTATAAACATTAAAACTAACAAAATTGTGCTTATTGGTCATCGCAAAGGAAACATATACATGGTGCATCTAGATGACATTCATATTTCAAATGCATGTTTTGTTGCAAAAGATGAGCATGATTCATGGATATTGCATAGAAAACTAGGGCATGCAAGTATGAGTGTTTTAGAAAAATTAATTTCAAATGATCTTGTAAGAGGTTTGCCTAAAATAAAATTTTCTTATGATAAAATTTGTTATGCTTGTACAAAAGGCAAACATAAAAGAATTTCTTTCAGACCTATTAATGGTGTTTCTATAAGTAGAGTTTTAGAATTGATTCACATGGATCTTTTTGGCCCTATTAGGACTATGAGCTTGGGTTGAAATCATATGCATTTGTTTTAGTTAATGATTATTGTAGATTTACTTGGGTTCTATTTTTAAGTACTAAGGATGAGGCTTTAGAAAAAATCATCACATTTTCAAAAATAACTCAAAACGATGTTGGTCATTCTATTTCACACATTATAAGTGACCATGGAACCGAATTTTAAAATTTAGGTTTTGAAGATTTTTGTAACTCAAATGGAATTAGCCATACTTTTTCAGCTCCTCACACTCCTCAACAAAATAAGGTTGTTGAGAGAAAAAACTGAACTTTAGAAGAAATGGCTAGAACCATGCTTTGTGAAAACAATTTGCCAAAGTATTTTTGGGCAGAAGCCACTAATACAGCTTGATATATTGTCAACCGAGTAATGATTAGGCCTATTTTAAAGAAAACGCCTTATGAGCTCCTTAAAAGCAAAAATCATAACATTAGCTATTTTCATCTATTTGGATGCAAATGTTTTGTTTTGAATAATGGAAAAGAAAATTTGAGCAAATTTGATGCAAAAAATGATGAAGATATTTTCTTAGGTTATTCTTTAAACTCTAAAGCCTATCATGTATTTAATAAGAGAACTTTGGTAGTTGAAGAGTCTATTCATGTGATTTTTGATGATAACCTTCTTCCGAGGAAGGATTCTTGTGATAATGATGATGTAGAAACTCTTGATACCATTGATGGAGGACAAGCATCAAAGGTGGATAAAGTTCCAACCAAAGAAGAAGCACAAGATCCACCTCTGGAAGCATTGAAGAACATGACTCTAGAGGAAAAAGAGGTCATCTACCCAAGGGAGTTTAACTATGTCAAAGGTGGTGAGATTTTGGGTGATCCATCCAAAGGGGAAACCGCTAGATCTTCTCTTAGAAATACTTATAATTTTGTTGCATTTATCTCATGCATTGAGCCTAAAAATATCAAAGAAGCATTAAATGGTGAATTTTGGATATTGGCCATGCAAGAATAGTTAAATCAATTTGAGAGAAGTCAAATATGGACATTAGTTGATAAGCCTAGTAATAAATCTACCATAGTAAATAAATGGGCTTTTAGAAACAAACTAAATAAGAGTGGTAACATAATAAGAAACAAGGCTAGACTTGTTGCTCAAGGTTACACTCAAGAAGAAGGAATCGATTTTGATGAAACCTATGCACCCGTGTAGCTAGAATGGAAGCTATTATGATGCTTCTTGCATTTGCATGTTATCATGAATTCAAGCTTTTTCAAATGGACGTAAAAAGTGCTTTTCTAAATGGTTTTATTAATGAAGAGGTGTATGTAGAACAACCACCCAGTTTTGAAAATCTAAAATACCCAAACCATGTTTTTAAACTTTCTAAAGTTTTGTGTGGTTTGAAACAAGCTCTTAGAGTTTGGTATGAAAAATTATCAAACTTTTTAATTGAAAAATGTTTTGACAAAGGAAAGGTGGATACTACACTCTTTATTAAAAGAAAAGGAAAAGACATTTTAGTAGTTCAAATTTATGTTGATGATATTATATTTGGTTCTACTAATAAATTACTTTGTCAAGATTTTGCTAAGTTAATGCAAGCTGAATTTAAAATGAGCATGATGAGGGAGCTCTCATTCTTCTTGGGACTCCAAATCAAACAAAAGAAAGATGACATCTTTATCAATCAAGCTAAGTACATCAAGGATATGTTCAAGAAGTTTGACTTGGAGAATGTGAAACCTCAAACCACACCAATGAGCTTTTCTATAAAGCTTGACAAAGATGAAGGAGGTAAGTGTGTTGATTTAAAGCTTTATAGATCAATGATAGGATCTTTGCTTTATCTTACCGCAAGTAGACCATATATAATGTTCAGTTTTTGCTTGTGTGCTAGATTTCAAGCTAGTCCTAGAGAATCACACCTACAAGCCGTTAAGATAATCTTTAGATACCTTAGAGACACACCTTGTTTAGGTATTTGATATCCTAGAGACTCATACTTTAGTTTTTATGTTTATTCGGATGTAGATTATGGAGGTTGTAAGATAGAAAAAGTACCTCCGGTACTTGTCAATTCTTAGGCAGTATGCTTATATTGTGGTTTTCTAAGAAGCAAAATAGTGTAGCATTATCTACCATTGAGGCGGAATATATTTTGGCTGAAAGTTGTTGTGCTCAAGTCCTTTGGATGAAGCAACAACTCTTAGATTATGGAATTGATGTAGGTACCATCCCTCTTAAATGTGTCAACACTAGTACTATATGTCTCACTAAGAATCTCATCCAACATTCTAGAACCAAGCACATAGAGATAAGACATCATTTCATTATAGATCATGTCTTAAAAAACGATGTTATTCTAGAATATGTAGACACCTTGAACCAACTAGCGGACATATTCACTAAACCTTTAGATAAAGAGCTTTTTTGGACTTTTAGGAGAGACTTAGGGCTTACTAGCCTTTCTTGAACCTTAGAGCCTTTTTGGTGTTTAAATCTTGCTTGAATTTGGTTAATTTCCATGCTTTTGTGATTTTGCTCCTATATGCGTATATGGTTGTTGCTAGGGGGAGTATGCATTTGTTTTTGCTTATACATGATAATCTCATATCATCTCCATGCATTTCAATTCGAGTAGAATCAAATTTTTGAGCTCCTTGTTGCAAAAAATGTCATTTCTGGCACAGAGCTATCGATACGGGGTATACCGTATCGATACAAGTATCATGAGACAATTTCGATACAGTTTTATTTGTATCGGTACGGGTCTGGGATCGGTACGAGGTATCTTCGTAACGATACGCAGTTTCGATACGCACAGGTGGCGTATCAGTACGCGTAGCCGCTGGGGTCTTTAAATGTCATTAAAAGAGCTTTTTCCTAATTTTACTCTAACCTTAAAAACCCTAGAACAATTTTTTATATAAACCTCACAAATCCTTTGTTTTCCACACAAAACATCAAAATTTTTTTAGGGTTCTTGGTTTTCTCATCAAACCCAAGCAAAATCATTAAGCTTTGTGCTTCATCATCTCCTCATTCATCCATAATCCCATATTCAACGTATAAATTTCTTTTCTTTCTTTTCGTGTTTATTTTGTATTTGTATATTATTTTTCATCAAAAGTTATTTATTTAGTACATATATATCATAGTTTTTAAATATTTCACAAAAATTCTTTCAAAACTAATTTTTTCGAATATAAAATTATACTTGTATATTTTTCTACATCGTTTTTCAAATTTTATTTTACCAAAAGTTCTTTTTATACTTGTATATGATTTTAAACCATACAATATAAGTTTTCACAATACCTTGATCATTAGATTGTTAATTGGATTGAATGTGATGTTTATGCTTACATTGTTTTGTGGTTTGTTTTTGATTTCGGGTTATTACCATGACTCCTAAAAAGAGCGAGAAGAGAATTGGGCCAATCTTCCAATCCTAATCCCGACAATAATGGTACAAAACCCAACTTAGCCTATATTTTTCAAAATTGTTTTAATGATCCCCAATATCACAATGCCATTGATCGTTTCAAACATTACCAAAATTTTAAAATTCGCCGAGAGCGTGTTGTTTCTATCCTTTCCATGTCTTCGGATATTTTTCAATTCAAATACCTTAATTTAACAAACCAATAGAAGTTTATGACTTTTTTAGCATACCTGACATTCTTTACTGCAACCTTGTTCGTATTTTCTACTCTAATACCCGATGTATTTATAACCAAACCAAAACTGAGGTTGTAGCAATAGAATCTTACCTTATGTGAAAGAAATTTCAAATTGATTCCTCGGCTATAGATAATCTTTTGGGTTTATAGGATGTGGGAATAGATGATGAGAACTCTTTAGGACATACTTGTTGGGTATTTCGGTGCTCGATTCTTTCAACCGTTCTTGCTCGCCAAGTGGTGGAGAAGTGGAATTTGGGTGAATGTGGTGTGGAAGCTTAAAGGATAAATTGACACAATGAATTATAGTGGTTCAACCTTCTAACCAAGGTCTACATCCACTACCTTAGCTTCCCACTAAGGATTTCCAATCAATCCATTATTGATCCGTCCCCTTTTGTAGGCTTAGGAGGAAACCCTTATACACCGATCAAGCTTTCTACCCAAAGACTTGATCAAACCCTCTTTACAAGAGAAAAGATTAGCAAACACAAATCCCTCTAATAGGTGTTTGTTTGCACAATTTAGCTCTCACCCAAAACCTAAAACACTTGAGCAAATTTAATAATTTTGTCTCACTAGTGTTTGTCTATACAAAGAGATGACAATTTAAGTACAAAGACAATTCTTGATCATTTGTTGATTGATAATTGAAGCATTAACCATTACTTGATGCTTGGAGGTCCTTTTTATACTCCTCTTTGAGTTTGTAGTCGTTACTAGCCGTTGGGGGTGAATTGGAGCCGTTGGAGACTTTATTTCCCACCATTAATGTTGTTCTGCAGCCTTCCGTATCGATACGCGTGGACCCGTATCGGTACGGCCTTCATCAGAAACTAGTCGTTGGGCTCTTGCCAGCCTAGGCGTATCGGTACAGTATTGCATTTAAAAGACCGTTGAGAAACTAGTCGTTGGGGTTGTTAAATGGGGATCACATTCGCTTACCAAGCGTATCGAAACGATCCCTTACCATATCGAAACGGCCAAGCCTATTTCGATACGGGTTTTGGCAGTGACCAAACTTGGTCAAAAAGGTATCGATACGGGTTGGACCGTATCGGTACGAGCAGCTTGAAAAGTCAAGTTTGGCTATTTAAAATCAATAAAAACATTTCCAAATACCTTTTTAAATACCTCAAACATATATTCAAGTTGTTTGGATTTAAAACCAAGTTTTAAATTCTTTTCAAATTAGTCCAAAACATTTTTCAATTATTATATCAAAACATTATTTCTACAATCTCTCCCTTTTTGATATAATAAAACCAACTTGAAAAATTGTTTGGGATTTCTCCCCCTTTGTGAAATACATTTTGAATAAGAGAATTAAAATACAAAATCGATAAAATCTCCCCCTTATTCATTTGAAAAATCAATTTTTCAAACCATTTATCCCCCCTTTTGTTATATCAAACAGAATTTAAAATACATTTAAGTTCAAAATAAAAATAGAGGTAGAAAAAAATGATAAAATTAAGAATTTTGGTTTTAAAATGGCCCCCCTTACTCAAAGCATCATTAAGATATTAGTCCAACATATATGATCATCTAGTTGAATTAAATGAAAAATAAAACAAATAAAAGCAAAAACAACTAGATTTTACCACACTTGAATCCAAGGGAGGATGTCAAGCCTTCCTTCTTCAAGTGTTCTTCATTGTGTGCATGGAGCTCCCCCTCAAATTTTTGACTTGTTGATCACTCTTCGTCACACCTAGCAAAAGACAATCAAGTAATTTTTGGTATCCAAATTGCTTTGGATCCATAGACGTTAATAGCACAAAACTTAGTCCCCTTAGGAATCCATTTTTCAATTTCATTCTTTTTAGTTGAAGTACTAAGTCCTTTTGGGACCCGAATACTTCTAAAACATTTACCATTTACAAATCTAGGGGCACTAGATTGTCTTATATAAAAATTTGATTTTCCAAAGTCATTTTTCTTTTGCAGTTCATTAGAAATCAAATCCTTTTCTTTTTGAACTTTAAGAAGCAAATTTTTTAAATCAAAACATTTTTGTTCAAAATCCTTCAGTCTTGCTTCAAGTTCAAGATTTGTTTTGGAAAGCAAATCATTTTCATTCTTTATTTTTGAAATCAACTTTTTGTTCTTGGAAAATGATGCCTTGAATTCCAAAAGCAAATCAACATAGGCATCTTGCAACTCATCAAATGTATATGAATTTGAAAAAGATGAGTTAGAAGTTACATCCCCCTCATTGAGGGCCATCAAGCATAGGTGGGCTACTTCATCATCGGTGGAGTCTTCGTCGCTCCATGTGGCCACATATGCTTGCTTTGAAGATGATCCTCTCTTGTTGGACTTGTGGGATTCCTTCATCTTCTTCCTCAATTCATGCTTGGATTTTTCCATTTCACTCTTCATGAACCGTGTAAATTTGTTGAAGAGATAGCTCATCTCTTCATCTTCACTTTCCTCCTCACTTGAATCTACATGGTGGCAAGTAGAGGATTTAAGAGCAATGGCATTAGTGTTGGTGTCAAGCCCTTTGAGCTTCTTCTCTCCCATAGCTCTAATTTCTTCCCTCTTCTTCTCATCTTCTTTGTTTTTCTTCATGATTTGGTGAGTGAGAAGTGACCCCATGAGTTCATCAAGCTTCAAGGTCTTTAAATTTTGGCTTCGATGATGGCGGTCCTCTTTGAGTCCCATGACTCGGGAAGTGAGTAGATGAGCTTTCGGACAAGCTTCTCTTCCGGGACGGCTTCTCCATAGCCTTTGAGGCCATTGGTGATAGTGGAGAACCTATCGAACATCTTCTTGATGTCTTCTTCCGGATCCATCTTGAAGTTCTCATACACTAAGGTGAGGAGCCCAATCTTGGTCTCCTTAACTTCGTTAGTTCCCTTGTATGTGACTTCAAGCTTGTCCCATACTGTAACCCCCTTAGCTCGGCCTGGACGATTGACCCGAACTACGAAGATTACACGGGAAAACCAAAGTCAACCCGAAAGTCAACTTTGATTCACGACCCTTTTCATTTTAATCTTGTCTAGATACTTGTTAACCCTAAGTGAGTACTCACGAAACACGATTGAGGAAGGTACAACAAACAGATAACATATAGGGACTCAATTGCACTTCACACAAGATTAGGGACCAAAATGTAATTTCTTTAAATTAGAGGGACTTCATTAGTTTTAAGGTTACCATATTGAAATTAGTCATGTTACATGTTTCTCTGCCAAATTTCAACTTAAGAGGACATCTCAAGCTCAAGCAATTGCAATCTCAACATTTAGGACTAAAATGTAAAGCATGCAATCATCAAACAGTTCAAATCTGGGTCCAACGGTAACTCGTTTCAAAACGCCTAATCATCGTACCGAAATGCTGTATCGGAACGACGTTGACCGTTTCGGTACGCGGGTATGTTTCGAGACCAGTTCTGAAACATGTAGCTCCAGTAGCCAAAATGTATTGAAACAGCTCCCGTCGTTTCGAAACACCAGTGCCATTACAGGCTCCGGTTCTGAAACACCATGGGGTGTTTCGATACACCCTGCCCAGAAACTGCAACATTTGCTGGTTTTTCACTCAAATACCTACTCAAACATGCCCCAAAGACTCTCTAACCATACCAACAAGTCACCATACATGTAAGGAACATATTTGGGACATTCAAGCACAATCATGGCATCAAACACAAAGTTTCTTTATTCTAAAGGCATGCATCCTAAGCTCAAAACCCAAATAGGCAATCCAACCTCAAAACAAGCAATTAAGACCATTTACAATCCAAACAAGCTAAAACAACATGCCACAACCTTAGGGAGTTTAACACATCTCCCAAATACAATTCTTGGTTTCCCATTGCCAATCTATCAAAACTAAAGTGTACGAAAACTTCACCATACATGAGCTTGGACTTTCTTGGATGAACTTAGCTTCCTTGATGCCCCAAAACACCTCAAATGTCTGCATTATTTGGTAAAAGAGAGAGCCTAAGCACAATGCTTAGTGAGGCATGCTCTAAAGGAAACCAACACAATAATGCACATCTTGAAAATACTTTCATCAAAAGCTTTTAAACCACATGCTCATTTCTATCTCATGCTTGGAAACCTTTCAAAGCAATTTCTCATTGAAACCACATGTACCTTCATTCTATCTCATGCATTTAAACCAATGCAATACTCATGGCAAAGCCAAATTCATGCTTGTACTCTAAAGCATTTTGTAAACAAACCACATATGCATTTCTCATAGCATAACCATTACATCAAAGGTACATGTGAATCAAAAACCATAACATATTTTATATTGGAATTTCACATCTATTTATTACTCGGATATGTGGACATCTCACTAGACACTTCTGGTGGCATCTCTCATCACCGTACTCACTCGTCTAGCAACATAGTTTCCGGTGGAATCTCACATCACCGTACTCACATGGCGAAATCTCTCATCGCCACAAGCTTGGGTATTTCACCAAGTCCTACCCTATGGAATGCCCATCATCGGTTCTCTCCCTTTGGCTTAACCAAAGAGCACGTATGAATTTTTAGTTTATAGTGCACTCTCATCCTATTGATCGATCAATTATATCCGGTAAGTATCTCAACATCTATGCCAATATATTATGTCAAATCAACATCTCACCTACTGTTTTTCATGCATTAAAACTCAACATTCCCATCTCATTTCAAAATCATAACATTTGCTATGCTTTAACATAAAAGCTCAAATCTCAATTATGCAACATGTTACTCTATGAAATCATTTCAAGCATCACCTCATGATATAATTCATGCATAAAAACAGTAGGAACTTATCAATCTAAAACCATGAGCATGTAAAAGCATTTAAGGGGCAATCACCACATTCTAGAGAGCAATCTAGCCAATACTTACTTGCGGACTTAGAAAGGTGTTTTAAACCTTTCCTAAATCCCCAAACCTTGATTCTTTGTCCCTCAAGGACTTCTAAAACCATACGCACTCACCGATTACGTTTCGCTTGCTTGTCGAAACGCTATCTAAGCTTCCGGGTCAAATCCAAAGGTGTCCGAAGATGTCTCCCCTGTTTTAAACACATAAGAGCAGAGGATTAATGCATCGTCATGCATTGAAATCATCAGCCATACACCTAAACTCGTTGCTCTACACAAAAACCACATTTCGACTACCAAACACTACGGAAATCACCTCCAAACTCTTCCAAAATCAAACCCGGCCAAGATCCATCGCTTCTAATCATTTCTAAACATCAATTAACATAAAAAACTAACACAACCATGTCCTTATACCTCCAGCTATAGCAGAACACCAAAACCACCATTTTAACAAGCAAAAACTTAGGAAAAGCAACCTATTCGAGATTGGATTGATAAAACCTCATTTATAACATCATTTAACATCCAAAATACATTAGAAAACCATCTCAAAACAGAGCCCAATCAATCACCACGAAAATCTTCAAGATCTCTTCCAAATCTTGAGTTTTAAGCCAATTTCTTGTTTCTAACATTAAAACCACTTAAAAATCATTAATAAAGGATTGATAACTTGGGAATTTCAGTAAAGAACTGATCATTAGAGGAGAAGGACGAAGCTTACCTCTAATGGATGATTTCTCCTTGATTTGGGCAAGTTTTCTTGAAAATTCAATGTAGAAATCAAGTGTATTTGTTGAAGGATTGATTAGGAACCAAAGAGTGATCGAAATCTCATCAAATGAAGTGGAAATCAAAGTAAATTTGCTGGAGGAAAAGTGTTTGGTTGATAGGATTTTGAGAGAAAATGAAATGAAAGAAAATTAGTGAAAAGTGGTTATGAAAAGTCAAAGGTAGTTTTTCTATTTTAATTACCTTTATTTTCTTTAATTAAACCATTAATTAAATCACCCAAATTAAGGAAAAATCTGGAGAAAACATTTTTGGTAAAATTAGCTCCTTAAAGATTCAAAGTTTCAATCCTTTACAAAACAGTCACTACCAAACTTTGCAAAAACTACGATTTGGTCACTACACGAAATGTAGTATTTCCAAACCTTATTTTGTAAAATTGATTTCACCATTCTCTTTTATATATTAAATGAGTATTTTTAGATATTTTTCTTTATTTTTAAAGCATCCTGAACTAGGTGTTCCCTAAAACCCCATTTTAGATTCGAACTGTTTTCCAGACTGATCCGATTCAGACTCTAAAAATCTAGGCCCAAATTTTGGGTGTTACACATACCTTCTTTAGCACTCTCACAAGAAGACATCTTCTCATAGATGGTTGAGCCAAATGCACAAAAGAGGATGTGCAAGGCTTTGCAATTAAGCTCCATCTTCTTGCGATCTTAGGCACTCCATTCCGCTTTGCTTCGTTGAGGCACGAACGAACCATCTTCAACTATGTCCCATAGTTTGTAGTCTCTTGACTTTATAAAGAACTTCATCTTAGTTTTCCAATGGGCATAGTGAGTTCCGTCAAAGAAGGGCGGTTTGTCGATGGATTGCGCCATTGAGCTGGATGTGTAAAATGATGATCGAGCTTGCCGGATCTTCTCGATAGGATGTTAATCCTCTTCAATTGAGACAAGCTCTGATACCAATTGTTGGGTTTTTCGGTGCTCGATTCTTTCAACCGTTCTTGTTCGCAAGTGGTGGAGAAGTGGAATTTGGGTGAATGTGGTGTGAAAGCTTAAAGGATAAAGTGACACAATGAATTATAGTGGTTCAACCTTCTAACCAAGGTCTACATCCATTACCTTAGCTTCCCACTAAGGATTTCCAATCAATCCACTATTGATCCGTCCTCTTTTCTAGACTTAGGAGGAAACCCTTATACACCGATCAAGCTTTCTACCCAAAGCCTTGATCAAACCCTCTTTACAAGAGAAAAGATTAGCAAACACAAATCCCTCTAATAGGTGTTTGTTTGCACAATTTAGCTCTCACCCAAAACCTAAAACACTTGAGCAAATTTAACAATTTTGGCTCACTAGTGTTTGTCTATACAAAGAGATGACAATTTAAGTACAAAGACAATTCTTGATCATTTGTTGATTGACAATTGAAGCATTAACCATTACTTGATGCTTGGAGGTCCCTTTTATACTCCTCTTTGAGTTTGTAGCCGTTACTAGCCGTTGGGATGAATTGGAGCCGTTGGAGACTTTATTTCCCACCATTAATGATGTTCTGCAGCCTTTCGTATCGATACGCGTAGACCCGTTTCGGTACGGCCTTCAACAGAAACTAGTCGTTGGGCTCTTGCCAGCCTAGGCATATCGATACGCTTGAGGGCGTATCGGTACTGTATTGCATTTAAAAGATCGTTGGGAAACTAGCCGTTGGGGTTGTTAAATGGGGATCGGTATGCTTACCAGGCGTATCGAAACTATCCCTTGCCGTATCGAAACGGCCAAGCCTGTTTCGATACGAGTTTTGGCAGTGACCAAACTTAGGCAAAAAGGTATCGATACGGGTTGGACCGTATCGGTACGGGCAGCTTGAAAAGTCAAGTTTGTCTATTTAAAATCAATAAAAACATTGTGAAAGACCTTTGTAAATACCTCAAACATATATTCAAGTTGTTTGGACTTAAAACCATGTTTAAAATTCTTTTCAAATTAGTCCAAAATATTTTTCAATTATTATATCAAAACATTATTTCTACAATACTCTTGGTGGATCTATGACCGTTATTGATGTCCATGATCGCTTCATTCACCTCCTTATCACTTGGTGGTTTCGTCCATTCAGTGGGAAGTTCTCTATAATCCGACAAGTTGATGATTTTTGGACCCGTTGCTTTCGTGAGGGTAAGCGTCCGAACCTTGCTCAAATCATGTTTGCCAAGATCGTCTACCTTGTGAAACATCGTCATACTACTCTTGTTTCATCCTTCACCTACGGCACCGTTTTGAGCTACATGTTTCACAAGATTGGTGTTGATTGCTCCTATGACCTTACCGAGCCTCTCACGGATCCTATTGATAAGCGTTCCCTTTGACGTGCCAAGTTCACTCTCTACAATGGTGAATAGATTCATATTACGGATCTTTTTCTAGATGCTCAACACGATCCAATGACACCTCATCAAGCTGTTCTAAAAGCTCTGGTTGCTCCACCTTCCCTTGATGATCTCATGGTCTATCTTAACGGGAAGTTTTCTTTGTTGGATACAAGTATGAACTCCGACTTCACAACCCTTGATACTCGTTTGACATCTTTAGAGGCTCGAGTTACTTCTATTGAAAATCATCAAGCCTCGATAGATATAACTCTCACCGCATTCCATGTAGATTGGTGTGGACATTCCCTTAGTAACAATGCTTTGGATGAAGAGGATGAAGATGAAGATGATGAAGACGCTTCTTAGGCCTTTTCATCTCATTCATATCATATCATATTAAGATTTATGCACCTATGTCTTTTGTTTTATGAACACTTATGCTTTAAGTTTATTTGCTTTGGTTTATGTGTTTAGGATTAAAGTTGGATGTTTTATTATTGCTCGAATTATTTTGAACCTTAATGCTCTCTATGTTGGTTTTATTTAAGCTTGTTGTTCTTAATTGTTTATATCTTGCTTATTATCCCATTAAAAGTTCTTCAAAACTTAAAAATTTTACTTTTGTTTTGTTATATCAAAAATGGGGAGATTATAAAACTAGATTTGATTTTGATATAGCATAGTGTTTAAGGACCGATTTGTAAATTAGATAAATTTTTAAGTATTTGAAAAGTCTCACAAAATGACAAGGATTTGAACTTAGAATTGTTTCTAAGTCAAACTAATAACCCAAAATATTTTCTAAGTGTTTTTGATACTCAAATTAACCAAAATCGCCCAGGCTTATCGATACACCCTTGGATGTATCGATATAGTTTTTGGCTACTGGAATTGTAATTGCGAAAAAGATATCGATACAGATTCCTCCGTTTCGATACAACATTCAACTTGGGAAATATTTCTAGTTACGACTATCGGTATAACCTTGTCTGTACCAATACAGGGTGTTAAGATTTTCAAGATTTGTAACACCCAGGTTTGGGGGTCGGATGAAAATAATATTAAAATAATGGTCCGGTTTCGGTTTTAAAATTTAAAATAATAAAATATTATTTTGGGCTTCATATATTCGAATCAAACATTTATGTTGGACTAAAATTGTTTTGGGAATCAAATCCCATGGATTTTAGAATAAATGAGATTGCCATCTCATTAATGGCAAGATTGTAAATATGGGAACTTTCAAATTAAAACCCCTCTTTTATATTAAAAGTTACTTTTATTTCATCTTCATCTTCTTCATTTCTTCTTTTCATGCCAAAATGCCCTTTCCCCTCCAAATCACTATTTCATCATCTCATTTGATTTTTGTTGGTGATTTTTGCAAGGTAATCTCGTTTTTGACTTGTCCTCCTTTTCCTCTACAAGATGATACCTCTAGTTTTCAATATTGTTCATGTTTTTGAAATTTGAAGTTTTAAAGATTTTGATTAAAGATGCTATCTTTATGGTCTTTAGCTAAAGATTTTGATTTGTTATTGATGTGTGGGTTGTTTACTAACCAAGAGGTCCAATATATATAAATTTTAAAGAGTTTTGTATGGATTTTCGGATTTGGGTTTTGAGGGGTTCTTGGAAGGGTTTTAAGGTTAGTTGTGGGTGTGTTTGATGTTGGAATTGGGGGCTGATGGTTATACTATGTTTGGGTAGTGTTTTGAACATGTTTAAGAGTGTTTTGGATGACTACATTGCTGATTTTTGATGGGTTTTTGTGGAAGTACGAAAATGAGAATTTGAAGAATGAACTTGGCTTTGAATTGTGAGAATTGTAGTGGATTTGTGTGTTGGTGTTAAACTTTGGGCTTGTGGCTGATTTTGAGGCTAATGTATTGTTTTTGAATGGTTAGAAGCGAGAGAAAACAATGGAGAAGCTTTGGGCTCGAATACGGACTTGGATGCTTGGTAGGCTAATCGGCTTGTGCCAAATGGAGTGGTCGGTGAGTGATTATTGTTTTCAAATGGTTTTTAAATATTGGTTCAAGCATGTGAACCTAGGTTGGGCTTGGTAAACCCACCTAGAGTTGAGATTAGGGTGGTAGCCTAATCTCAAGCTTTAGTTAGAAACTTTTGGTTGAACTCCTAATTGCTTGTTATGCCTCTTGTTTATTTGTGTTTATGATAGTTATGTATATTGCGTTATACATGTTGTTGAGGCATGGTTTGATGCATTGATATGCATGTGGTTTGGATTGTGAATTGTGCATGATAGTGATCATGGTGAGTACGTGCTAAGCACGGAAGTTGTTTTGAAATAATGTGTGAAGGGTTATGGATTGTGTTTAATATTGGCACTAGTATGCTTGGGTACAATGATCGATCATTAGGATGTTTAGTGTGCACACGAGAGTCAAATTCGCGTGTGGCCTTGGTGGCGTTAAGCCATCAAGGAGGAGTACGGTGATGTAATATCCCACCGGAAATGTTTATATTATACGTGATGATGAGTGGAATCTCATCCGTAGGGCATGTGATGATGAGTGGAATCCCATCCATGCAAGGTCCGGTGATGAGTGTAATCTCACCGAGGTAATGCTGTTGTTGAGTGTAATCCGCGTATTCGAGTCATAGCTAGGTGCCAATATGATATGAAATGTGATTCCAATATGGATCGATATATGTTGTTGTTAATACATTGTTATATGTATCTTCGTGTGAGTTGATTATATGTTCATGCATCATGAGTTGATTATATGTTCATGCATCATGTATATCTTGGCTCTTGAGGATCAGAGGTATGATCATGCATTCTATCTTGGTTGTTGCTCGTGCTTGGACCCTGCATTGTCGAGGTTTGTTTTATGAGCTTACCCTCACTAAGCTTTTATGCTTACGCTCCTTTTTGTTCGACAATGTAGATCAGTAGCTTGTGGGTGGCAAGGGCGAGGAAGGGGCCTCCAAGTGTCGCTTTTGGTTAGCTCAAGTATGAACTTTAAATTGTAGATTGTAATAGTCAAGCAATGGGATAGGTGTTGTTGATTTGAGCTTTGATATATATTGATGTTGGTTTGGCTTTTGGATGCTTTGTTTGAATTGTAAATCTTGCTTATGTTGCATGTCATGAATGCCTATATGTTTTGTCTCTATGGCATGAACCTCTAAGTGCTAAGTATGTCTCCTTTTGAGTAAAAGTATGAATCTTTTAGATGCATGATCCTTGTTCGTTTTGGATGACTTGTATGTTGACATCTTGGTTGTTAAAGGTTGTACGTATGTTGTTTGTGGCTAGGGGAGTCGTAAATCGCATCTAGAGTCGAGTCTTAAGTCGTTTTACTGCAATTTTGGGTATTGCAGTGCAGGGCGTATCGATACGCCTGAGGGCCGTATCGATACGGTCCTACACTTTGGGACTCAAATTTGGCCTATTGTATCGATACACGGGAGTGTATCGATACGCCAAATCTTTTCTGGAATTCTAAGTTTTTGACGAGTTACTGGCGTATCGATACGGGCTATAGGTGTATCGGTACGGTCTAATATCGTTGACCGTAAGATGTTGACCGAGGAGGGCGTATTGGTACGCCCAAGGGCTATATCGATACGGTCTCACTGGTTTGACTTGGGGCAGTTGACTTGGTCAAGGCGTATCGATACCCTCTGTAGGTGTATCGATACGGCCTGCTTAAAAAGGAAAAATGGGTTGTTCTAAAATGTTGTTTTGGATGGTCGTTGTTATATTGTTTGTGTTTCCGCTGTTGTATCTCACATAGGACTTATTAGTGCATTTAGACAAGATGTAAATAAAAGAATTTTTCTAGCGTTGCTAACCGAGGTGGGACTTTAACGGGTTTCACATCGATTTTCCCCGTGTAGCCTACTCGGACCGGTCAAACGTCCGGACCGGGACAAGATCTGTGCATTTAATGTTTGACCGTTGCCTTGTCAGTTGTTGGAATCACCGAAATTTAAAAGTTGGTTAAACCGCACCGATACGCCCTTAGGCGTACCGATGCATTTTTCAAGTACTTTTTCCTCAAATTCCAGTGAGCAAAAATCGTACCGATACGGCCTATCTGTATCAATACGCCTTTTTAAAAACACACTCCTCGTACCGACACGCCCTCACGCGTATCGATACCCCTTTGTACAATGGCTCTTTCTTCTTTTGACACGTACCAATACGACATCCCGTGTACCGATACGTCTGTCTACCAAACACCATTTATGTCAGGAAAATTACAGCCCAACGGCTATATTTATGATCTCAACCACCCAAACAGTTAGAAATCAATGAGGAGTATATAAACAAGGTTCCAAAGCTGCTTCAACAACTATTGATCAACTTTCAAGCATTCAACACAAATCCAATCTTTTTGAGCCTTTTAAAGTCAATTTTTTTGTAACCCACTTGAGTGAGAAAATTGTAATTCTTTATTTCAAGTTTGGGTTGAGTGAACTTGTATTGGGGCAAATTATTGGAAGTTCTTTCAACATTTGTCATTCTTTCTTGTAGAAGAGAGTGATCATAAAGCTTTAGGTAGAAAGTTTTGATCTTGTAACGGTTTCCTCCTAAGCCTAGAAAAGGAGACCAATCTCTTGTGTTCAATTCTTTCAATTTCTCGCTTTGCTTCCACCAAAATTTTTATTTACCAATTCACTCCCTCTTGGTCATTCACAACCGGTTGATTATCTCAACATATTATCCTAAAACCTAACTTCTAGACCTTAAATTCTATGCATTATCCCTAAATTCTTAGTCCTAAACTAAATATATAAACTCTAAAACTAAGATGTTTATGAAAATTTTTAGTTTTCACCAGTATATTGAATATAAATCCATAAAATTAACCCAAAATCACAACTTAAATTACTTTGCTTCAAAGAGAACTTTTAAACTATTGTATATATTGTATAGATCTGCATGGAAAATACTTTAAATACTCTGTTTCGTTACATTAAATCCTGTTTTTTTTTGTCTTATATTTGCTGCTATCATGTTATTTTCTTTGCTGCTTATAAATTCTTTAACACCCACAATAAAAGACAAGTATGGATGTTCACATTATATTTAAACCTTAAAATCATAGTTTATATATGGGTAAATTACACAAATTCTCTCTGAATTTTCTTCTCATTCTAATTTTGATCACTCAATTTTTGAACTTTTTAACTTGCTCACTAAACTTTTGAATTATTCATGTTTTGATCAGTCCGTCATTAAATAGTTAATGATATTATGACATGACACACGAAATCAAAACGACGTCGTTTTGAAAAAGCGTAATTTGCATCAAACGATGTCGTTTTGTATCCCTATAAAACTATTTTTTTCATTTTTCCATTCATTTTCTTTCTTTTTCTTTCTTTCTTTTTTTCTCTCTCCATATATCTAGATCTTGGCCACCACTCATCACAACCGGCCACGCGATGAATCTCAAATTTTCCTCGACACTCGTTTTGTCCTCCTAAACTCAAATTTAATGTCCGTTTAACAAGAAATCACCCTAAATTTCACAAATCTATTGTTGAATGGTTCAATTTTTCTCTCTCCACCGTTGGGATCTTTAAAATAATGGCATTTCATCCATTTTTTGTTCTCAGTTTTTGTTATCTATGGTTAAAATTTGGGATGCAAACCAGTAAGTTCTAACTTTCAAGCCAGATTTTGTTTTGGGTTGGTGAAGAGCTACAATATCCCATGATTCGTTGGAACCAATTTATGGAAATAAATTCGTTGGTGAAGAGCAACAAGAAACTGATCAGTTGTTGATTTGCAATCATTGAATTCAAAGCTCCCTGATGTCTTTGAAAACCAATGCAGGCATCACACCATATATCTGTGAGATTTGGTATTTGGGTAGAATTTAGGGATTTATTTTTTTATTTTAAATCTTATATGCCAACCTAATATTAATTAAAAAATCCACGTCACAACCAAATATTAATAAAAAAATCTGTCATCGGGTTGTTAATGAGAAAATGGATAAGTGACCAGAAACATTCAATGTTTAAAGTTCAATGAGCAAAATGAAAAGTTCGAAAGTTGAGTGATCAAAATAGGACTTGAAAGATAATTGAGTGATGATCTATGTAATTTATCATTTTTATATATACTAAGGATTTAAATGTTTTATTGTTTGATAATGATAAAACATCATAAGAAGATTTAAATGGGTAACATATAGTATTTAGAGTACTTAATCTAATTTGTTTCATTTGTAACGCCATAATTTAAACTCTTAATATTACTTAAAAGGATCTAATGTTTTGTCTAACTAAATCAACTAGTTGTTGGTTAAAAATTAAAATTTTAATATTTAAAGTTTAAGTACGAACGAAGATATGCTTTATTTTGGAGAGTCAATGCCCCATTCCTTAGTATACCTCCCTTTCTTTAATAAAAGAAAGCCAATTCCCCATTTTTTATTTTTAAAAATATATAATATTTATTTATTTAGATCTCTCGATTTTAATTTATTTTGATTTATCTTATTTTTTATTATTAATTACATTTTTTCTCTTAACTAATATTCTGACTTTAGCCCTTTATTTAAAATTTATGATATATAAATATACTATTTGTAGAAGGATTAATATCTTATACACCGGCGGTGGAAAATAAAATTTCCACAAGCAGGTTTATTTAGGGGTTTAGGGATTTAGTTTAGGGTTTAGAGGTTAGGGGTTTAGGTTGTATGATTTAGAATTTAAGAATTATGGTTAGAATTTAGGGTTTGAGGTTTGGGGTTTGGAGTTAGATTTTTAGGGTTTTAAGATTATAATTTTAGATTTTAAATTTAAGCTTGAAAATAGGCATACTTGTGTAAACTTTTTTTATACTGGCAGTGTATCAAATATTAATCCTTTGTAAAATTGTAATTTTTTATTATTAATGTATTAAATACTAATCTAAGATTTAATGCTCGATAATGTTTTTATTTGCCGAATTTTTCATTTAATTGCTTATTATTGTGACTAGTTTGTGGGTTTTATAGACTT
Organism: Hibiscus trionum; assembly: GCA_030270665.1. NCBI lineage: Eukaryota > Viridiplantae > Streptophyta > Magnoliopsida > Malvales > Malvaceae > Hibiscus > Hibiscus trionum. Next base: position 44,751,715 of record BSYR01000017.1, on the reverse strand, counting down.
TAAAATATATAGATTTTAAAAAAGGAAAGGTATCAAACTATCAATTAATGGACTGCTTTTTTTTCTATTCAGTTGGTCAGCAATTTATCGGGAGTTCAGAACCTATTAAATGACTGATAAAAAGTTGTTACCTACTAATAAACTTTATTTGGAAATCATTTTAAAATTTTTAATCAAAGAAAATCAGTTTAGAATGATTATTTGTATCAAATTATCAATGATATGATGTATTCAATTTTCTTTAATTTTTAATATATTTAGGTTATTATATTTTTAATTTTTTTGAATATTTTTAAGTCAAAACCTCAACTTGTCAAATATTTTCTAAGTGTTTACCAAGTCAAAACAGTGATTTTCGAGTCACCGTTTCGGAACGGCCTTTGGGTGTTTCGAAACGTTTTGAAACTGTTAACCTCTGTTTTGGAACGTGTTTCGAAACGGATGAAGAACATCGGAACGGTTTGAACCGTTTTGATACGACAGTATCGAAACGACCTCAAACGTTTTGAAACGGAATTCAAACTTAGTTTTAAAATATGACTGTTGATGTAACCCCCTCGTCCCGGTCCGGACGCTTGACCGATCCGAGTGGGCTACACGGGGAAAACCGAAGCGAAACCCGTTAAGGTTCCCCCTCGGTTAGTAACCCTAGAAATTTCTTTTATTTATCTTGTCTAAATGCATTTCCATGTCCTATGTGAAAACACGTCAGCGGAAACACAAGCAACATAGAAACGATCATCCAAACATCACTTTTAAAACAGTCCATTTTTCATAATTAAGCAGGCCGTATCGATACTCTAAGAGAGGGTATCGATACGCCTTGACCAAGGTCAACCCTTTCAGTCAACACAGGATGACCGTATCGATACAGCCCTTGAACGTATCGATACGCCCCTCCCAGTCAACATCTCGTGGTCAACGAGATGAACCCGTACCGATACGCTAAGACGCCGTACCGATACGCTGATAACTCACCAAAATCTCAGAATTCTAGTGAGCAAAAACCGTATCGATACACCCCCGCGTATCGATACGCCCAGCCAAAACTGAGTCCTGCAGGCAAGACCGTATCCATACGGCCCTCAGGCGTACCGATACGCCCTGCACTGCAAGTCTCCTAAACTCAGCAAAACAACACAAGACTCGAACCTAGATGCGATTTATGACCTCCCAAGATACATCCAAGCATTCATACAACATCTAATAACCAAAATCTAGTCATACAAGGCACCCATCATGAACATACATCATTCATTTAAGGAAATCATGAATTCATTCAAAAGAAGGCAACAAGTACTTAGGTTTCATGCTTCAACATTCAAACACATAGGCAACCTCAAAAGGCACATGGCCAACATACAAGGTAAGCAAAATAAGGCATGGTTTTGCAATTCAAACATGGCATCAACAAGCCATACAAAAGCAACATAACAAGGAGTCTAAACATGCTCCTAAACAACCAACAATATCCATCAAAATAACACAAATCCCATTGCTTAACTATTACATGTTCAAACTTAAAAACTCATACTTGATATACTCAAAGCCAACAACCACACTTGGAGGCCCTCCACTTGCGCTAGCAACCCACGAACTAAGGATCTGCATTGTCGAACAAAAGAGAGTGTATGCATAAAGCTTAGTGAGGGTGAGCTCTTTAAAAACAAACCTCGACAATGCAGGGTCCAAGCACGATCTCAACCAAGGTAAATGCATGATCTTTCCTTCGATCCCCAAGAGCCAAAATGTCAATGATGCATGAACAAATATCCAATAATATGTCATGCTCAACAAGCTCATTTCCACAACATATGTAAACACATATAATCCTCCAAATAGGAAACACATTTCCACATCACATTGATACACATATCAATTTATATTGGCACCTAACTATGACTCGAATACGCGGATAAACACGTTGGAACTCACATCCAACAACCACTTTACCTCACGGTGGGATTACACTCATCACCGGTCTCGCGGAGGGGATTCCACTCATCCTCACCCCCCGTCGATGGGATTCCACTCATCATCGACTAATATATATAACAATTTTCGGGCGAACCCGTACTCCTCCTTGGTGACTCAACGCCACCAAGGCCACGCGCGAATTTGACTCATGTGTGCACACTAACATCCTAATGATCGATCATTTGTACCCAAGCATACTAGTGCCAACATTTAACTCAATCCACATTATCAATTTAAAACCAATTTCGTGCTTAGCACATACTCACCATGATCACAATCATGAACAATCCACATGCATATCGCAATGCATCACAACCATGCCTCATCACACATGTATAACAAATCATACATAAATCATCATATCCTAAACATCATGAGGCATAAACATCAATTAAAAGTTCAACCAATGTCTCTAGTTTAAGCTTAGGATTAGGCTACCACCCTAATCCTAACTCTAGGTGGGTCTACCAAGCCCGACCTAGTCCACATGCTTGAACCAAACTCTTAAAAACCACTTTGAAAACATTAACCACTCACCTTCACTTCCAAGCTCAATTACCAAGCAAGCAATCACCTTCAAGCTCCCGGATTCACTCCCGATGCTTCACCAACACAAGCTCTTGCCTCAAAACAACCTCAACACAATCCAAACAACTTCAAATCAGCCCAAGCATCAAAGTAGCTAACCCGAAATACAATTCAAACATCAAACACAACATTTCAAGCCATGAACAACCCCTAAAATTACCAAACTCGTGCAACCCATAAACCTCAATCAAAACTCATGTTTCCAACACTTTTAATACCCCCAACCATCGTGCAGCCCACAAATTCCAACCTAAAACAACCCCAAAAACCACACTAAAACCCTTCAAAAACCCCTTGGAAACCCAAATTCGGGAATGAGCTTAACACCATGTAAAATTTATATATGATGAACCATTTGACTCATAGACTTCATATCTAACATCATTAAATCAAAATTTTAAGTTAAACACCATAAAGTTACCATTTTTAATCAAATCCACTAAAAACTCAAATTTCAAAACCTTGATGAAAATGAAAACTACTTGTACTTTTGAAGAAAGGAAGATGAGGACAAGTCGAAAACGAAATTACCTTTCAAAATCGAGTTGAAATGAGGAAGCAAAGTGATGGAATAGTGGAATATGGTGAGAGCTCTTCTTGGTCGTTGGTTTTTGTTTTGAGAAGAGAATGAATAGTGAAAAGATGATAAAAGGGGACTATTTCCCCTTTTCTTTAAAATCCATCCAAATTGAATTTCATTTCAATTTAGTCCAACATAAAATGTTTGTTTTTGAAACCCGAGGCCCAAAAGGTTATTTTAATTATAAAACTGAACCCAAAATAATATTAAAATATTATTTTTACCCGACCCCTAAACCCGGGTGTTACAGTTGAAGTTTTATAACTGAATTTTAAAATATCTTTATGGCGTATCGAAATGCTTATAAGTTGTTTCGATACATGCTTTAACAGTAGCAAAATGTTTCGAAACGAGTTTCGAAACGGTTCTTAGCGTATCGAAACGATCGTGCCTGTTTCGGTACAGTCTATTTATTACACCCAAACGGCTCTTTCTATTTTGGTCTGTTTCGAAACAGGGTCGGGCGTTTCAGAACGGGTAGTTGCAGACTGAATTTATGGAGGGAAGATAACATCCCAACGGCTATTTTAATGAAGGCAACAACCCGAACGGCTAGAATTCAATGAGAAGGTATAAAAGGGACCTCTAAAATCTCCAGCAACAACTATTGATCTCAAAAGTATTATCCAAACATCAAATCCAAGCAATTGTGCTAAAATCCCATTATTTCTTGTAAACCCCAATTGTGAACTTTGTAATTTCCATTCTTATATGTTCAATTGGGTTGAGTGCTTGTAAAAGGGCTATATTTTGTATTGAGAGATACTAATTTTAGCCTTTATCTTCTTTGTATCACTTGAGTGAGGATTGGGTCAAATTTGGGGTAGAAAATTTGACCGGTATTGTAAAGGGTACCTCCTTAGCCTAGAAAAGGGGAAGAAAAATTAGTGGATTGTTGGAAAATCCTTAGTGAAGCTAAGGTAGTGGATGTAGAGTTCAATTGGAACTTGAACCACTCTAAAATTCCTTGTCTATCTATTTTTAATTTCCCACTCCACCAACAAAAGTTCTAAAAATCCAATTCACCCCCTCTTGGCTTATATCGTTTCATTGATCCACTCAACAATTGGTATCAGAGCCTACCTCTTTGATGGATTAACAACCACAAGAGGAGTTCCTAGAAAGAGTGTGATCAACCACAAAGCAAGCCATGACATCTACCTCTGGGTCAAGCATGTATGAGTCTCAATCAACCACCAAACCGCCTTTCTTCAACGGTGATAACTACCCTTTTTGGAAGAACCGGATGTGTCTCTTCATTAAATCCAATAACTATCTTGTTTGGGATGTCATCGAAGATGGTCCCACTATTCTGATGAAGAGAGACGACGAAGGAAGATTGGTTCCAAAAAGGAAGAATAAGATGAGTGAAGAAGAGATAAAGAAGATTCAAATCAACGACAAAGCTCTTCACATGTTGTTTTGCTCTTTTGGTCCCGATATCTACTCCAAAGTTTCCTCCATCGAAAGTGCTAAGGAAGTGTGGGATACACTTGAGACTACATATGAAGGAACAAGTGATGTGAAGGAGACAAAGATTGGAATTCTCAATCTTAGCTATGAGAATTTCAAAATAAAGCCCGACAAAATCGTGTCAAAGATGTTCGATCGTTTCTCAACAATCGTCAATGGGCTAAAGGTTTTTGGAGAGATAATCCCGGAAGACAAACTAGTCCAAAAGCCACTATACTCATTTCCCGAGTCTTGGGATGGGAAGAGAACCGCCATCATTGAGGCAAAGAATTTGAAGACACTTAAACTTGATGAGCTAGATGGTTCTCTCCTAACTCATGAGATCATGAAGCAAGGAAGGGAGGATGAAAGGAAGAAGGAAGAGAAAAGAGTGGAGAAGTTCGAGGTAGACAAGAAGAAAAAGCCAGGAGTGGCTCTCAAAGCTTCTCTACATGAGGAGAGCACTTCTTGTGATGAGGAAGACCTAGAAGAATTGGCTATGATAGACAAAAGGTTCTCACGGTTTATGAGGTCCAACCGAGGAAGGAAGATTCAAAGAAAAATGGACTTCAAGACCAAAAACAAAGAAGAAGAGAGGGATCAAATCATTTGCATTGAGTGCAAAAACTGGGTCATATTCGTTCCGAGTGCCCTCAACTCAAGAAGAAGGGCTTTGAGAAGAAGAAGAAGCTCAAAGCCAAGCTTGCTACTTAGTGTGATGAGGAGTCATCCGATGATGAGGAACACGAAGTGGCCAACCTTCGCCTCATAGCTCTTGAGGAGGATTCCTCCATGGTAACCTCTAACTCATCATCTTTTGACTTTACATTTGATGAATTGCATGATGCTTATGATGAGTTACAAGAGGTATATGATGAGTTAGTTGAGAAGTATAAAGAGTCGGTTCTAAAAAAATAGAAAGATCATTTCGGAACTAAATGCTAAAAATGACTCACTTTCTCAAGCTAACTTAAAATTTGAGAAAAAAAAGCTTAGGTTTACAAGATGAACTTAAATTCTTTCAAGATGAAAATGTAGACTTAAACATTCTTATTTCTCAATGCAATAGTGAACACCAAAAGGTGTTAAATGAGCTTAATGAGCTTAAGAAATCTTTCAATAGTGTTGGTAATATGAAAAATGAAATAGGTGAATCATCTAGATCAAACCAACCTAAAAGAAAGAACAATAACTACAAACAAAGTAGCTCATGTAGGCATAATAGAACTAAAAGAGTTAGAAGTGTATGGGTTCCTAAGGAACTTGTCAAGTCTAATAATATTGATGCCATGTCACCTTGGATTCCTAAGGGAACCAAGCTTTTGGGAGCTAACACTCGTGGACCCAAAATGATTTGGGAACCAAAAATCAAATCTTAATATCTTTGTTTGTAGGGGGAGCATTGCTACAAGGCCAAAACACAAAGCCAAAACTCATGGTACCTTGATAGTGGATGCTCGAGGCACATGACCGGAGACAAGAGTCGATTCATGGACTTAAAGCCAAAAAGTGGAGGAGTAGTGACATTTGGTGACAACTCCAAAGGCCATATTAAAGGTATTGGATCCATAGGTAATCACTCTACTATTCTCATTGAAAATATTTTATATGCCGATGGTCTAAAACACAATCTATTGAGCATTAATCAATTATGTGATAAAGGATTTAAAGTCTTATTTGATAAAAATGGATGCAAAATTGTTGACATTAAATCGAATAATATAATGCTCATTGGTCATCGCATATGTAACATTTACATGGTGCATTTAGATGGCATTCATACATCCCATGCATGTTTTGTTGCACAAAATGAAAATGATGCATGGCTATGGCATATGAAACTATGACATGCTAGCATTAGTGTTTTAGAAAAATTAGTTTCCCTAAATCTAGTTAGAGGTTTGCCCAAAATTAAGTTCTCAAATAACAAAATTTGTGATGCATGCTCTAAGGGTAAACAACATAGATCATCCTTTAAATCCATTAATTATGTTTCTACAAGTAGATGTTTATAACTAATTCATATGGATTTATTTGGGCCTATTAGAACTATGAGCTTGGGTGGTAAATCGTATGCATTTGTACTTGTTGATTACTATTCTAGATTTACTTGGGTTCTATTTTTAAGTACTAAAGATGAGGCTTTAGAAAAATTTATCACGTTTTCAAAATTAACTCAAAATGATCTTGAACTTAAGATTTCTCATATTAGAAGTGATCATGGAACCAAATTTCAAAATCTAGGTTTTGAAGAGTTCTTAAATGAAAATGGTATTAGCCACAATTTTTTGGCTCCTCGAACTCCTCAACAAAATGGGGTAGTTGAGAGGAAAATTAGGACTTTACAAGAAATGGCTAGAACCATGCTTTGTGAAAACAATTTACCTAAATATTTTTAGACGGAAGCCACAAACACCGCTCACTACATTGTAAATCGAGTAATGATTAGGCCACTTTTAAAGAAAACACCATATGAGATTTTAAAATCTAAAAAGCCTAACATTAGCTATTTTCATCCATTTGGTTGCAAGTGTTTTGTTTTAAATAATAGAAAAGACAATTTAGGTAAATTTGATGCTAAAAGTGATGAAGCTATTTTCTTAGGGTATTCTTTAACCTCTAAAGTCTATCATGTATTTAATAAGAGAACTTTAGTAGTAGAAGAGCATATTCATGTTGTATTCGATGATAACCTCCTTCTGAGGAAGGAATCTTGTGATGATGATGATGTAAGAATCCTTGACGCCTTTGATGGAGGACAAACTTCAAAGGAGGATGGGATTCCAACTAAAGATGAGGATGCACAAGATCCACCTCTTGAAGCCTTGAAGGACTTGGCTCTTGAGGAAAAGGAAGTGAGCTACCCAAGGGAGTACAACTATGTCAAAGGTGGTGAAATCTTGGGTGATCCATCCAAGAGGGTAACTACTAGATCTCCTCTTAAATTCATGAATCATGTTGCTTTTATCTCATGCATAGAGCCTAAGAACATTAAAGAAGCATTAAAAGATGATTTTTGGATTATGGCTATGCAAGAAGAGTTAAATCAATTTGAGAGAACTAATGTATGGACATTAGTTGAAAGGCCTAGTAATCAATCTACTATAGAAACTAAATGGATATTTAGGAATAAACTAGATGAGAATGGTAACATTGTGAGAAACAAAGCTAGATTAGTTGCTCAAGGTTACACTCAAGAAGAGAGAATTGATTTTGATGAAACCTATGCACCCGTAGCTAGAATGGAAGCTATTAGGATGTTGCTTGCATATGCATGATTTCAAGCTTTTTCAAATGGATGTTAAAAGCACATTTTTAAATGGTTTTATAAATGAAGAAGTGTATGTAGAACAACCACCGGGTTTTGAGGATTCAAAATTTCCAAATCATGTTTTCAAACTAACTAAAACACTTTATGGTTTAAAACAAGCTCCTGGAGCTTGGTATGAAAGACTTTCAAACTTTTTGATTGAAAAAGGTAAGGTGGACACTACACCTTTCATAAAAGGTATAAAAATGACATCTTAGTAGTACAAATATATGTTGATGATATTATTTTTGGATTTACTAATGAGTGTCATTGCAAAGAGTTTGCTAAGTTAATGCAAGGTGAATTCGAGATGAGCATGATGGGGGACTCTCATTCTTTTTGGGACTCCAAATCAAGAAAAGAAAGGATGACACCTTCATCAATCAAGCAAAGTACGTGAAAGATATGCTCAAGAAGTTTGGCTTGGAGCAAGCAAAGCCTCAAGCTACACCAATGAGCTCATCTACAAAGCTTGACAAGGATGAATGAGGTAAGTGTGTTGACTCTAAGCTTTATCGCTCTATGATTGGATCTTTGCTTTACCTTACCGCAAGTAGACCGGATATATTGTTTAGTGTTTGCTTGTGTGCTAGGTTTCAAGCTAGTCCTAGAGAGTCTCACCTTATAGTCGTTAAGAGAATCTTTAGGTACCTTAGAGATACCTCATGTCTAAGTCTTTGGTACCCTAGAGACTCAACCTTCAACCTTCATGCGTATTCGGATGTGGATTATGGGGGGTGTAAAATCGATAGGAAGAGTATTTCGAGAACATGTCAATTCTTAGGTAGTATGCTCATATCTTGGTTCTCTAAGAAACAAAATAGTGTAGCTCTATCTACCACCGAAGCCGAGTACATATCCTTAGAGAGTTGTTGTGCTCAAGTCCTTTGGATGAAGCAACAACTCTTAGATTATGGTATTAAAGGTGAAAACATACCCCTTAAGTGTGATAACACTTGTGCCATATGCCTAACCAAAACTCTCATCCAACACTCTAGAACCAAACATATAGAAATAAGACATCATTTCATTAGAGATCATGTCCTTAAGGAAGATGTTGCTATAGAGTTCGTTGACACCTTAAACCAACTAGCGGACATTTTTACCAAACCTTTGGATAAGGAGCGTTTTTGGTCCCTTAGGAGAGAGTTAGGTCTAACTAGCCTATCTTGACCTTTTAGGACCTTTTTGTGCTTAAATTGCTTGATTTCTTGAAAAAAGCCATGCTTATGTGTTTTTACTCCTAATTTCATCCATGCTAATAGTTAGGGGAGTATGTTTATGTTTGTACATGTTATTCCTGCTCATTCATATCATTTATGCATATAGGACTTCATGAAATTCATTTTTCTGCAATATTAGAGCCTCATCTACACCTCCAGGCCTAGCCGTATCGAAACAGGTCAATCTGTTTCGATACGGGTGCCTTAAAAGAGTGATCTATGACCAGGGTGTTTCGAAACGTTTTACCTCTGCCAAGAAGTGTATCGAAACGAGTTTCGATACGGGTCAACACGTGGGATTCGATACGGTCAAAGCCGTATCAGAACGGTCTACAGGACTCGAAACGACAGATAACGTTTCGGTACGCACGTTTCGAAACGATCGTGCCTATTCCGAAACGGCTCTGCGGATAGCTTTAAAAAGGGCCTTAAATGATAAAGTTGCTTTTAAATTAAAACTCCTAAAAACCCTAACCCCATTTTCCCTATAAAAACCCTCTAAACCTCATTGTTTTTCATCAAATCTTGAGGGCTTTTACTCACAAACTCAAGTCTAAGCAAGCTTCAACAATTCTGTGCAAGTTCTTCCATTCATTCATCCAAAATCCCTATTTAAGTTATATTTTCATCTTTTTCTTTTTCCTTTGATTTTATTCGAATTTTAGGTTAGAAAACATTAATTTTGTATAGATTATATCTTTTGCAACTTGGATTTTTCAAAACTTGTAAAAAAATTCAAAATCTTAAAATTTTTTGTTCGAATATTTTAATTTTTACTCATATTTTTTTACTATTTTTCAAAATTTTCTTTTTATATATATTGTTTTTTAAAAAGTGTTGTTCTTTAAAACCTAAATGGGATTTGCTATTGGATTCAATTAAGGATGTTCATGCATACACTTCGATTTTTAAATTGTTTGCTTTATGTTTTTAGGAATTTTCCATGGACAACGTAAACAAGAAACGCAAGACGACTCAAACGGGTGAAGCCTCAATCCAAGCAAATATCCGTCCCAATCTCACCCAACTTTTTCTCAAGAATCTTCAGACTCAAGAGATGAATGATCGTTTCTCTTTTGTCAAGGATATAGTCGTTCGTTGAGAGTGTGTTGTTGATATCCCGTTCCTTGATTCCGAGTGTTTCGCTTTCCGCTATCTAGAGTGTTTGCAAGAATGGAACTTCATGGCTTTCTTGAACATATCGGATATTACCTACAAGCACATGGTCCTCTTTTTCTACTCAAATGTCGTGCTCATTGATAATGAAGATTACACCGAGGTGATTGGCATTGAGTCGTATCTCTTGGGGAAGAAGTTCATTATCAACATACCCTTTTTAGAGACTGCTCTTGGGCTCAAGAATGAAGACATTGAGGATGAGACCCACTTTGGTGCTCACACCAGATCCGTTCTTTCTTTGGATGCTCGTGACCAGTTCTTTCACTTGATGATTTCATGGTGTATCCGCCCTTCCGGAGGTAAATTCTTTCATATTCGTCAAGTTGATTATTTTTGGCTAGAGTGCTTTCGCCGAGGAGAACAGCCGAATCTTGTCAAAATTATGTTCGCCGAGATGGTCCACAATGTGAAGATTCGTGAAACCGAAACTCTTATTTCTTTCACTTATGGGACTGTCTTAAGTTATCTCTTTGGTACCCTCAACTTTGATTGCTCCTATGATTCTCCAAACCCCGCAAGAACAAGATTGGTGAATCTTCTCTCCATAAGTCCGGGTTCCGCTACTCGCTTGGCCAATGGGAACGTGTTGATAGGCATGCCCCTCCACCTCAAGTTGAGCCTCCACCTCAAGCTCAGGGTCCTAACAATGAAGCTCTTATGGCTTTCCTCACCGAGCGGCTCAACACGATGGATACAAACATAGCTTCGGGATTTGGTGCTCTCAATACCCGTTTGCAATCCGTGGAGGATTGTCTCACCGCTCTTGAGAATCAACATCAATCGATGGACTTGTCATTCTCTACCTTCTATGGTCAATGGATGACTTTTCGTCGTGCTCAAGCTAAAAACGATGATGATTCTTCGGATGTTGATGGTGACGATAATGACGAGGCTTAGGGTCTTTATTGCATATCATATTAGTTTATCATATTAGGACTAAGTTTACACCTTTTCTATTTTATTTATGCTTTATGAACCTATGCTTTGATTGCTTTGTTTGGGATTGAGCTTTAAACGCTATTGCTTTAAGTTTTATGTTTGGTTATTTGAACTTTATGAATCTATATTATGTTGTTTGGTTTATTGCTTTAAACATTGTTTCTTCTCTTGATGAGCCTTGTTTATTATTCTTTTTGATCTAACAAAGAGGGGGAGAAGTAATATAGCCAAAAAAAAATTAAGTCGGTTTTGAGTTTTAAAACTTGAATTTTAAATCTTTTCAAAACTTTAAAACCCATCTTAAATTGAGGGGGAGTTAGAATGTCTTCAAGATTTCAAAACTCTTAAAAATTCTAACTTGGTTTTGTTATATCAAAAGGGTGGAGATTGTGAAACCAATAAATTGATTTTGATATAACAAAGGATTTAAGGACTAAATTGAAAAAGAGAAAATGAATTTTTAAGTCCTCAAAACCTCTCTATGTGTTTAAAGAAAAATGTATAATTCAAAACCTCAACTTGTCAAATATTTTCTAAGTGTTTACCAAGTCAAAACAGTGATTTTCGAGTCACCGTTTCGGAACGGCCTTTGGGCATTTCGAAACGTTTTGAAACTGTTAACCGCTGTTTTGGAACATGTTTTGAAACGGATGAAGAACATCGGAACAGTTTGAACTGTTTCGATACGGCAGTATCGAAACGACCTCAAACGTTTCGAAACGGAATTCAAACTTGGTTTTAAAATATGACCGTTGAAGTTTTATAACTGAATTTAAAAATATCGTTAAGGCGTATCGAAACGCTTCTAAGTCGTTTCGATACAGGCTCTGACAGTAGCAAAATGTTTCGAAACGAGTTTCAAAATGGGCTCTTAGAGTATCGAAACTATCGTGCCCATTTCGGTACGGTCTATTTATTACACCCCAACGGCTCTTTCTATTTTGGTCTGTTTCGAAATAGGGTCGGGTGTTTCAGAACAGGTAGTTGCCTACTGCATTTATGGAGGGAAGATAACATCTCAACGGCTATTTTAATGAAGGCAACAACCCCAACGGCTAGAATTCAATGAGAAGGTATAAAAGGGACCTCTAAAAGCTCCAGCAACAACTATTGATCTCAAAAGTATTATCCAAACATCAAATCCAAGCAATTGTGCTAAAATCTCTTTATTTCTTGTAAACCCCAATTGTGAACTTTGTAATTTCCATTCTTATATGTTCAATTGGTTTGAGTGCTTGTAAAAAGACTATATTTTGTATTGAGAGATACTAGTTTTACCCTTTATCTTCTTTGTATCACTTGAGTGAGGATTGGGTCAAATTTTGGGTAGAAAATTTGATCGGTATTGTAAAGGTTACCTCCTTAGCCTAGAAAAGGGGAAGAGCAATTAGTGGATTGTTGGAAAATCCTTAGTGAAGCTAAGGTAGTGGATGTAGAGTTCAATTGGAACTTGAACCACTCTAAAATCTCTTGTCTATCAATTTTTAATTTTCCACTCCACCAACAAAAGTTCTAAAAATCCAATTCACCCCCCTCTTGGCTTATATCATTTCATTGATCCACTCAACAGGAACTCTATTTAGGATGATCATCCATGAAATGATGGAATACTTTGGGATGTGTTTGGGGAACCAGATAAGCTTTTGCCATTGTACCTTATCGTGAGATATTCTCGCCTTCTCCCAAATCCATCTAGTACTCACGCTACCAGAAGTCCCTACTGCAAAAATAGTTTCCATCAGAGGTCTGAGTTTAAGCAATTTCCAGAGAATCCAGCTGAAATGAGGTTTAATATCAATCTGCCAAAAATCCACTCCTTTCAGTAAGGGTAGGCAAAAATACCCGACCCGGTTGACCCGACTCGACGACCCGACAACCCGAACCTAAAAATGTCGGGTAATTTTCGGGAAAAAATTACCCGACCCGGCAAATTTCCCGGGACACGGGCCGAAAGTTTCCCCTTACCGGGTACCCGACCCGACCCGATAAAATTTAATATATATTTTTTACATTTAAAATTATACTTTTATTTTATGTTTCTTAATATTTTTACTCTAAAATTAAGTTTAAATCCCTAAATTTTTTCTATGTTTGTATTATATTCTTTTAAGTTTTAAGTTTAATTTTTTAAAAATATTTTTGTGTTTAACATGTGTTTTTTTAATTTTAGAATTAAAAAAATAAAAAAAATAGGAACTGGGTACCCGGTACCGATTACCCGGGTACCTGAATTTTACGGGTACCCGGATATAATGGGTAGGGACACGGGCCGCTTAATGAGGTACTCAGATGAACCGGGTACCCGACAATGCCCACCCCTACCTTTCAGCACATATGTGAGTATCCACGCAGCCCAAAGGGATCCCTCTCTGGCTATGATGACCTTCAGTAACTGTAGGCTGCAAGTGTTATTCCAACATGTGAGGTTCTTGAGGCCGAGACCCCCCTCAGATTTGGTTCTGCAGATTTGGTCCCAGCTTATTCGAGCGCCATGGACTGAGGAATTGTCCCCCTACCAAAAAACTGCATACAAATTTGGTCAATATGAGCAATTACGGACTTTGGTAGGATGAGTTGCCTACTCTAGAAATTGAATATGCTAAACAGAACTGCCTTGATTAACTGTATACGACCACCATAACTCAACTTCTTGTAAGACCATACAATTAGTTTTGCTTTGATCTTTTCAAGTAGAGGGGTATAGTCCCTTGCCGTGAGATTCCTTGTCACTAGCGAAACTCCAAGGTAACGCACTGGGAGATGTCTATGCTTAAACCTCGTCGCCCTACAAATGCTATCAATATCAGCCGGGGAGATGCCACAAGCATAGAATTCGGTTTTGGATGAGTTGAGCCGAAGACCAGAGATTGTGTAGAAGTGTTCCATGGTGCTCAAAATGCCTAGAACGGAATCAAGAGGGTCGTGACAGAATATGAGGAGATCATCCGCGAAACACAAGTGCGTGAGAGGAAGTTTGTTGCACTTCGAATGATACTTGAATATTTTCCCATGTGCGGTAACATTAAGAAGAGCCAAGAGAACATTCATCACCATCACGAAAAGGTAGGGGACAAGGGATCACCTTGTCGAATCCCTCTGCCACCTCTAAAGTAACCCACAAGACTACCATACAATGAGATAGAGAATCTGGAGGTTGTAACACAATGCTGAATCCAGCCTCGAAACAAAGCAGGGAAACTCATGGCTTCTAATATATTCATCAAGAAACCCCAATCGATCGAATCGAATGCCTTCAAGAGATCAATTTTAATGGCACATCGTGGAGATAAAGTCTGTCGAGAATAGCCTTTGACAAGCTCTTGGGCAAGCAGCGTATTGTCAATGATGATCGTGGAGATAAAGTCTGTCGAGAATAGTATTTGCAGTGCATTCCCGCAAGCCTCTTGCTGCCATGATCGTGCTACTATTGTATTGAAAGAGGGGTGCGAAATCCAGCAATTAAAAAACTTGAAGGGCTTTGGTTTATCGACAGGATTATCCTTTCGAAACCAAACAAAAGCTGGACAATGATCTGACACACCCGGGGCTTGAAATTCAGTGTAGGAGTCCGAGAATTCATGAAGCCATATGTGATTAATGAGAACCCTATCCAATTTTTGAGCAAGGAAGTTATTTTCTTGCTTATTTGACCAAGTGAAATAAGGCCCTGTGTATGGATGATCAATAAGGTGAAGCTCATGCAAGCAGTTTTAAAAATCTTCCATTTCAAAAGTAATATGTGGCCTCTGACTTTCATAATCAGAACTCTCCTCGGCACAAGAGATGATGTTAAAATCCCCTCCCAATATTCATGGGAGAGTGCTCACAACATATTCAATTTCGCTAAGTTGTTCCCACAGTAATTTCCTTTGATCTACATTATTGCTACCATATATTGCAATGAGAAAGAACTGTTTACCCTGCCATTTACCAGAGACAGTAACTGACTGATCAGCCTGTTGTACTATAGTGCAGTGCAAATGATGTCTCCACAAAATCTATATCCTACCATTAGCTGCATGTTCATGGTTTGAAAAGCAATGTCATTCAGAAGAAAAACCAGCAATTATTGACGCCACATTATTATGTCGTATCCGAATCTCTAATAAGCATAAAATATCAATATTCAAAGCAGTGCATCGACGCGTAACTTTCCTATGCTTTAAGGGATTATTAAATCCCCGAATATTCCAAAAGCAACAAATCATTGAGAAGGAGTTGAAGAAGAACCTCTAAATGCATCAGCATCACCTGAAACAACTTTTAACTTGTCTATATGGACTTGCTTCTTTAGCTTAGTATCTTGTAAGATCTGACCTCCTTTAGCAACTTTAGAAGCTTGCTTAGTAGCTGAATTAGAGTTCTGTTTAGCTTCCTTAGGAGGCCTCCCCCGTCCTTTTTTCAGTGGTGGAAAATCTGTAACATTAGACTCCACTTCGGCAATAGGTGAAGTTAAAGGATCACCAATTGATTGGGCAATCTCCACTGATGAGTGAGCTTGTGTTGCAACAGTAGGTCGCTGCAACTGTTGGCCTGCATTTTCATTTGGCCCGGTAGGAGAAATAGGCACCACAGGTGCTGCCGAAATATTAGGCAGCTTCACATTCACTGCAGCTGAGACTTGTTGTAAATCTGCCGGAGCAGGCAGCTGCATATCAGCTGCATCAATTTGTTGTGATTCTGTCGAAACAGGCAGATGCGCATCAGTTGCAGCAGGGGTATTAAGTTGTTGCGATTCTATCGAAACAGACAGCTGCACATCAGTTGCAGCAGGGGTATTAAGCTGTTGCGATTCTGTCGAAACAGGTAGCTGCACATCAGTTGCAACATTGACAGATGAATCTAACAAGTTTTTCTTGAATCAATTAGTACATCGCATTGTGTCACAGTGTTGTCACTTGACATTTTCAGATATTTTTTATTTTCATTACAAAATTCATTAAAATCCCTAAAGTTCAATTAAAAGGCTTATAAAAATTATTTTAGTTTTTTTTAAAATATATGTAAATGTCACATAATAGAATTATTGTGTATCATGTGACAGTGATCGATATCTAAAAAAAAAAAACTGTCAAGATTTAATGGTAAAAATTGTTCAAATGACTTAATTAATTTTGTATTGGGTCGAGGGTTAAATAGATGCAAAAAAGTTTAAGGGACATAATTATTTTTTTCAAAAATTTAAGGGCTTCTTACACCTTTAAGTTTATTTTTATTAAATATTAAATATGTAATATAAGTAATTATAAAATAAAAATATGAAAAAGTATAACATTGATAAATATTTAAAAGATTTTCTCTATGTTTGAATTAAATTTGAAAACAACATATAGGCCTTGGACCAACCTAGAATTAAATGTTCCTGATCGATTCTTCTTAGGTATAACTACCAAATAATGTATTATTCAAAAAAAAACTACCAAATAATGTAATATTGCAAAAGGGTAGTACTTTTGGTCTATTATTTTTTTTTTTTTAAATTGAATCCACTAATTTTATTAAACGAGGGAATATCTGAAATTACAATGAAAGTTTACCACTAAGTAAACGAATATCTAAATTCAGATACAAACCCAAAAACTAAATTAGCGGCTCTAGATCATAATAGGGCCATACAAGAACAGGTAAGAACCTAATCCAAAGACTCGAAACAAAAGACGGATACAAACATCCCCAAATCGACGATGATGGGTAAAACCATCAACAAACAACATTGACAAATGCATATTACAGTGAATGTACGTTGACAAAAAGGTCAATACCACAACTGAATCGCGAATAAAAGGTAGATGTAATCGCGTATTCGAATCTGATTCAAGGGCCCGAGACAGGGAGATCAACAATATAATAAAAGGAGCGCCATCTTGATCAGTCGTGGCGTCGTCAGATCCAACCCTGATAGAAAACAAATAACAAAAAAGCGTGCCAAAAAGCAGAAAAACGTATCAAACAGTAGAGAAAAATGTGTCATGAAGACAGACAGATTTATTGAATTAAAAGACTGAAAAATAAAAGAACGAAACAAACAAATAAAAGTGAGCGGCCGACGGTCGACAAAACAACCCTAAAATTGTTGCCGCCGCCGGCCTTAGTTTAAACCAAAATGAGTGGCGGCGTTAGAGAGAAAAATAAAAGCTAGGGCAGAAAACTTTTGGTCTATTATTATTATCTTCTGTTTTCTACTATTTTGATTATAACATAAAATCAATTTATATTATATAAATCCAATATTTTTTTTTTGAAAAAGTCTAAAAGTGATTATAAAATAGTATTTGTTCTACATATTTTTTACCTTTTAACAATGCATATATACCTTGTAAACAAAGCGATTTGAACATGTATCTTATAAGATAAATATTATCCGCTGAGTTTATAAATTTAATATATTTAAATATTAATAATTATTCGTTCTAAGAAGAGGAAATTGCGTGACCCATCCGTTGAAGATAAAGCTTGTTTGCCTTTCTAGCCTCGCTTAGTTGGCTCCATGCATGATGTCTCCATTTCAAAAGTTTAAATAATATTTAAAGAATATTCAACTTATAATATATTGATACGATTTTTAGATACGATTTTTTTTTGTATATTGATTAAACTTATAATATATTGATATGAGATATTACTTTAATCTTGATTGACACTAAGTTTCAAATTTGATTTTGACTCATATCTCTTTTATTTATATATGAGAAAATATTTTATACATTTGACGGTAAAAATAAAAAATTATCACAATCGTCTTAGTTTAGGATTTTGGGATCTAATTTAGAGTTTAGATTTAAGTGTTTAGAATTTTAAGGTTTGTGTTTGAATTTAGGGTTTATAGTTAGGGTTTATGTTCTAGGGTAATATGTTAGAAGTTTAGGTTTTAACCTCTAAACCCTAAACTCTAAGTATTTATATAATTACCCTCTATATATATAATTACACTAAAACTAAGACGTTTGTAAAAAAAATTGTTTCTAAGGCAGTGCATGATATAATTACCCTATATATATAATGATATTTTATCTAAATTAAATTGACTCGTTCTTCTATTGATACTAGGATAATTCTACAGTAAATGGCATGTACCGCAATGTACCACTATTCATATGTGCCGCAATGTACCATTAACTGTTTTAATTAGTTTTAAAATCGTAAGGACCAAAAATGTTATTATCATGTTTTAGAATAAAATATTAAAAAATAATTTTTATATTACTTTTTCAAATTTTCTTTTATTTTTTAATTCAAAAAATAATTAAACTTTTATTACTATAATAATTTTTACATTCAATATAATTTAAGGGTAAAGTTCACAAATGATCATTAAACTTTGATCGATTATTCAATTTGGTAACCAACCTTCCAATTGCTTCAATATTAGCATTAAACTTTTAGTTTTGTTTTAATTTGGCCACTGACCCGTTAACAACCGTCAGAAGAGTGATGTGGCTGTTAAAATATTTTGTATAATAACACATCTAGTCCTTCACATTTACACATTCAAACATGGAGGACTAAATGTGTTTTTATACAAAATATTTTAACAACCAGATCACTCTCTTAACGGTTGTTAACGGGTCAGTAGCCAAATTGAAACAAAATTAAAAGTTTAATGCTAACATTGAAGCAATTAGAAGTTTGGTTAACCAATTGAATAATTGATCAAAGTTTAGTGATCATTTGTAAACTTTACCCTTAAATTATAGTGAATGTAAGAATTATTATAGTAATAAAAGTTTAATTATTTTTTGAATTAAAAATAAAAGAAAATATGAAAAAGTAATATAAAAATTATTTTTTAATATTTTATTCTAAAAGAGGATAATAACACTTTCGGTCCTTGGAATTTCAAAACTAATTAAAATAGTTAATGATACATTGCGATACATAGGAATAGTGGTACATTGCAATACATGTCATTTATTGTAGAATTATCCTTGATACTGTTAAGTTTTTTTTAAAAATCTTAAATCTAATCCTAATCCTACCTAAAGGGGAAGGGAAGAAAGAACTCTAGGAGAAGGGAATGCTCCTAGTGGGTCTAGAACATATGACTTAAGGAAATACGATAAAACAAAGATGAGCAATTTGACCAACCAACCAAATGTACTTGCTTTGATACTATCAAGTTTTTTAAACAATAAAAATATTTAGATTTAAAATTCTAAAAGATAATTATAAAAAATAATTATATTAAAAATATGAAATATAGATACTATTAGACATGTAAAAAGATATAAACAATTTTGACAATGTAAAATATAAAAATATATATTAGAATTCTATCAATATATATACATATTAGCGTTAAAAAACATTTTGAAGTTTAATTTTTGTAGGCACGGAACCCTAGGTTTTTCCTCTTTCGATTTCTTGCCTCAATCCCTGCGAGTTTTGATCGATTGGCAGTCTCAGGAGTGTGGTCTTCCTTCCTAAGCTTCATCGTCGGTGTTGCAGTGTGTAGTTGAGCAGTTTTGGAAGGTGGTTTGAAGATCTTTTGGGTCGGTTTCGTCGTGACCGGAGAGCAAGCGGTTCAAGCGAGTCCCTGTGTTGTTTCGACCAGGTTTTGAGCTTGGTTGGAGGTCTTTTGGTTTTGCTTTCCTTGGTGGTTTGTTGCATGAAGGTCAGCCCGTTTCAGGACCAGCGCTCTTTCGGCTTCCCTGTCAGGTAACATCGCCAACATTTCCACCCGTGATTGATGACCTCGACTCTTGTTTCTCGCCCCCTTCTGCCTCGATCGTTGCTTCGTTTTTCCCCGTCTCTGGTGTACTTCCTCGTTCCCTTTTAGTGCTTGTTTATGGTTGTGTTTTCTTGTTGTACTGTTGGTTGTTATTGGTTTGGGGCCCTGCCTGTTGGTTTTCTCTGTTCTTTGGATTGCAACAGTGATTGTTTGATCATCGTGCCTTAAGAGTGCAGTGAGGACCAAGTGGTTGATGTGTCTTTGGTCGATGGCTTTCTTGGTGCTATTCTGTGTGAGGTTGTTTTGCGCTGCACGGTTTGTCCTTGGTCGTGGTCTTTACGCTCGCTCTCGGTATTCTGTTTCTTACTCTATAGACCCTCGATATTATGTCCATTCTTGCTTGGAACGTTTGTAGCTTAGGGAATAGAGAGACTGTCAAAGCTTTCCGAAACTCTGTGACGAAACATAGGCCATATATTGTGTTCCTTAGTGAAACCAAACAGAAGAAGAGATATCTTGAAATTAGAATGAAGATGAAAATGGAGTCATCCTTCTATGTGGAGCCACAAGGTATCGCAGGAGGTCTAGCCCTTTGGTGGACAAGTGATGCAAGAATTACCATCCTTAAACATGGTAAGAACCTCATTGATACGAGAGTGATCTTGCAAGATGGTGAAGAATGGTTTGGGACCTTCATTTATGGTCCTCCGTACAGAGAAGAAAAGCAAGCCTTTTGGGAAGGTTTAAGGCAACTCCGTAGATCACCTGATGCTAAATGGCTTGTGATGGGTGACTCTAATATGGTTTTTAGACAGGAGGAGAAGGAAGGGGAAATCCCTTTAATCCAGACGAGGCCTCTTACTTCTCGGATTTTATTGATTCTATTGGACTTGTTGAACTGCCAATTAAGGGTGATTGCTTTACTTGGTACAACCAGAGAAGCGGTGAAAATGCTATCCTTGAGAAACTGGATCGAATGTTGTGCTCCACCGACTGGAGTGCTGCTTATCCAAAAGCTCTGGGTCTAATGGATATAACGCTTGCTTCTGACCATGCTCCTATCATTCTTTTCCCCTTAGGATTTTCCAGGAAATATAAAAAAGAATTCAAATTTGAGACCAAATGGCTGCTAGATGACGAATGTCCCGAAACTATCCATAGAGGATGGGAATCTTCCCCGGTGGAGAGAACTTCTCATAGCTTTGGGAGGAAAAATAGAAGAACCAGAACAACCCTCATAAGGTAGAGCAAAGCGAAGGCTAAACAGAAAAACGAGGAAAAGTGAGCTTTGATAGTCAGGATCAAATCTTTCCAGAGAAGGAAGCTCAATGAACTCGAGTTGAAAGAATACAAACAGCTAAAGAAGAAGTTGGACTTAGAATGGGAGAGCGAGGAGAGATACTGGAATCAACGATCCAGAGTAAACTTGCTTAAATGAGGAGACAAAAATACAAAATTCTTTCATGCCACGACTATCCAACACTGAATAACCAACTTCATAATCAGAATAAAAAAAGGATGATGGTATTTGGCTTGAGAAACCGGAGGATATTGCAACCTTTCTGCAGCAACACTTCCAAAAGTTGGTCACTTAGGATCACTATCGAATTCCAGTGCCTTAATGATTATATTCCCCAGTTGGTGACTGATGCGATGAATTCCGAACTCAGTAGAGACGTTTCTGAAGAGGAGATCAAGAAGGTTGTTTTCGACATGGGAGCCACTAAAGCTCTAGGACTTGACAGATTCCCTGGATGTTTCTATCAAACTTTCTGGGAGACCATCAAAGGAGATCTCATAGGGATGGTGTCCACGTTTTTCAAAGATGGCCGTCTGGACCACAGACTCAATAAAACCAACATAGTCTTCATCCCCAAGAAATTAAATCCTTGTGAAGTATCCCACTTTCGGTCGATCAGTCTATGCAATTTCTCTCTCAAGGTTATTACTAAGATTATGGCGTCGAGGCTGAAATCTTTTCTCCTTGAGCTCGTTCCTCATTATCAATCAGCTTTCGTACACGGCAGAACGATCCATGACAACATTATTCTTGCTAACGAGGCATTCCACGCTATCAAACGGGCAAAAAAAGGGAAATAAGGGCATCATGTCACCCAAGATTGACCTGGAAAAAGCCTACAATAAAGTGGATTGGGACCTTCTGTGTTTTGTCATGACTAGAATGGGCTTTAGTGAATGGTGGGTCACCAGAGTCATGGAATGTATCTCATCCATTTCTTTTTCTCTGATCTTAAATGGGGAGAAATGTGGCGACTTCTTTGCCGGAAGAGGTCTACGACAGGGGGACCCTCTCTCTCCTTTATTATTTACCTTCATTTCAAGCATTCTTTCTTGGATCTTAGAAAGGGGAATGGAAACAGCCCGATTTGATGGCCTGAGGATTACAAGAAGGAGCCCAGTTTTGAGCCATCTTTTGTTTGCCGATGACTGCCAGTTGTTTTCTGGGGCAAACTCTGAGAACTGCGAAGCTGCCCTTCGCATTCTTCATTTCTTTCAAAGAACTACGGGACAGACGGTTAACTTTCAAAAATCATTAGTTTACTTTTCCCCTAACGTAAGTAACAATCTCAAGATCCACCTTTCCATCATTCTGGGTTTTCGACAAATGGAAGAGGATGACAAATACCTTGGTTTGCCTTCTTTCTAGGGGCGTAGCAAAAAGAAGGCACTGGCTTTTATCAAGGAGCGAGTTCAAAACAAACTTAGGGGTTGGAGAGCTAAGTTTCTTAACCAAGCAGGGAAGGAAATTCTGATAAAGGCAGTTGCACAGGCCATCCCTACTTATGTGATGCAATGTTTCCTCCTTCCGGTGACCTTTTGTGACGAAATCAGCTCCTTAGTGGCAAATTTTTGGTGGAACCATGGCGGAAACAAGGAAAGAGGTATTCATTGGATCAATTGAAGGGATCTTTGCCGTCCGAAAGACCAGGGGACTAGGATTCCGAAACCTCAGAATCTTTAATAAAGCTTTGATTGCAAAAGTAGCATGAAAAGTGCTTAAAAATCTGGATTCCTTTCTGGCCCAGACGCTCCGCGAGATTTATTATTCAAATGAAGACATCTTCGATGCCCCGAGGTGCACTAACCCTTCTTGGGCGTGGATTGGCATCAAGGAAGGGATTGAATTGATAAAGGAAGGATCCTTATGGAGGGTCGATAACGGGAGATGTATTTCTACTTGGAAAGACAATTGGATTCCCAGTTTGGCAAAGTTTCGACTCTCTACTCTGCCTCCTCCGGAATGCCCTTGCCCTACAGTTCACAGTCTCATGAACCATGACCTCAGGTCTTGGGACAAATTTAAGATCGGGCGCCCTTTCTCTCCAGCTGAAGGCAAAGCGATCTTAACAATACCATAGGAGGCCCGGGCATCAAAGACTCTCTTATCTGGGTCGGAACAAAAAACGGGGATTACTTAGCCAAGTCAGGCTATAGATTCATTGAGGAAAATTAGAGACCTTCCCCTAAACCTTCGCCAAGTGAATATCTAGGCGATAACAAAGTTCTTTGGAAATATATTTGGGGTTTGCAGGTTCCTTCCAAAATCCAATCCTTCCTATGGAAGCTCTGCCACAACATAGTGCCCACTAAAGGCATCCTTGCAGCTTGTTTTCATGGAAAAATTCAGGGCACAGATTGATGTCCTAGGTGTGGTGATAAGACGGAATCCATTGAACATCTTCTTTTCTTTTGTCCTTTCGCGCAAGCGGTTTGGAGGGCCTCGAGATTCAACTATTCTCCATCCTCCTTTGGTTTTCCTAGTTTCCCTAAATGGTGGCTAACAATCAATGAATTTTGGAAACTTACAAATTTTGAAGAAGGATGCGAGCTTATTGCCTTCCTCCTTTGGGCTATCTTGAAATCGCGGAACGCCCTAGTCTTCGGAGGGAGGAAAGACCTTTCATGGGACGTATGGCTGTGTGTTGAACGGGCATTTGAGGAGTTCTCACAGGCAACCCACGCTTGCTCTTTGGAGAAGGCCCACCAGCGAGCGGAACCAAGGTGCTGGATCCCTCCGCCTCCCGAAACGATTAAGATAAACTGTGATGCGGCCTTCGATAGTCAAACAGGAAAGGCTACAGCGGCGGCTATTGCACGTGATAGTCAGGGTTCCTTCATCCAAGGAGTTTCCGTCCCAACCCTTGCTCTGTCTGCTGTAGCGGCCGAGGCTATTGCCATCAGGTTGGGGATTTCTTTGGCTTCTCTTAATGGCTTCTCCAGTATCATCTTTGAGGCCGATTAGCAAGCAGTTATCGAAAGAATGCGGCCGGGTTCCCTTTCTCATTGGGTCTCCTCAGCCATAGAGGAAGATATCAGAGCGGAAGCTCAATCCTTTGCCTCGTGTTCCTTTTCCTTTGTTCCTCGATCTTGTAATCAGGCTGCGAACTGGCTAACAAAATTTGCTAGAAACCTTCAGGATCGAACCTTTTGGGGTCCTCCCTTTCCGCGCAACTGAGTTTGTACTTATAATTTTATTATGCAATGAAATCTTCTTTTGATAAAAAAAAAAAGTTTAAATTTTTTACTTTATCATATGATAAATAAAATAAAATATTTTTAAACTCAGGACATTATTAAAAACACAGCTTTTCAAACCAGATTGAAATATGTTTTTCGTAAGCTGAAATTACTCAAATTCAAATCTTTAATTAACACATTTTCTTGTCTTATTACACACAAGTGTACGATCTATTCATCTCATATCTCTTCTGAAAAAAAATCGAAAAAAAAATGATAATGTCATTATTATAAGCCAACTCATAATTGGGACAAGTTATTATAATCTTGTCCAACTTCAAGGTGTATATACTTTGATGTTACTGCCTGTATGTATGAATCCTAATCTCTCTGTTACAAACCTTTTTAAGCCTTTTCCCTCATCACTCCCTTTTTCCTTTATCTGCAAATTGATTCAATTATTTCAGTCCAAAAAAAGTTGGATTTAATTGAATATTCCAAATTTCAAATGCAATTCCAATCTGGGTTTTGGTTTTGGCCAGCTAAGGCTTGATGAACCGATAAAATCTCCCATCTTGGTAAGTATTTATTGATGGATTTGAGCTATTCAGCTTCGGTTTTCGTTTGGGGTTTTCTTTGTTTATCGATTGATTTTCAGTTTTCGATTTTTGGTTGCATATTTGATCTGGGTTTTGTTTTGGGGGTTGAACTGATTCAGTTTTCCTTTCTTGGTAGCTTTATACGAATAGGAAATCGAATTGCCTGGAAAAATGAAAGGGGGAATTTGTTCCATTTATGTCAAATGTTTGATCTGCTAGAAAATTTGCCATTTTTGGGTTCTTTCAGTTTTGATTTATTTTTGTTTCTTTCCATTTTTGGTTGCTAGTTCTAAGTTAGGTTCGGTTCTTCCCCTGTGCGTTGCTGCTGCTATACGAGATCTAACAACGAGTGTTTGCCCTTTGCTGGCATTAACGTTCAATGCTAGAATTATGGCCCCTGGTGGTGGTGGTGGTATCTGCAAAGAGGTGATCGAGTCCCGTCTTGCGTCTGCGGACTACGATATGGCGACTTCGAGTGCGGATTTAAGAGGTTCCCCTTTAAGAAAAGCTGCAAATGGTTTATGTGGAAATCTGGGATCGTCGTCGATGAACGATGTTCATGAACTACTCGAGTGTCCCGTTTGCGTAAATTTGATGTATCCTCCAATTTACCAGGTAGATTCATGTTCCATGCCGAGAATAAAGTATTTGGAAATGCAATGTCTTTGAGATTTATAATTGTTTCGTGGTCAAATTGGTATGCATTCGTATTCGGTCTCGCATATATGCACAAAGCTGGAGAATTTTTGTCCGAAAATCTTTTATGCAGAAGAAACTGGGATTATAATCTCAAACCATGGAAGTAAATGAAAAGGTGCTGATATTTTTACTGCTATTTGGTTGTTGATATACTGTGATTATGCTACATATTAGTCGAACTATTTGGATGCCTCAAGCTCTGTTGTTTCGATTCTTCGTTTTTCTTAAAAGTAACCATGTTTGACACCCGTGTCTGATGTATATTCGGACATGGATATGAGGACATAAACCTTCCAAGGACTGTTCAAATATATGGATAAACTTTTGAATATATCTATTTTGGATACATAGCTACATCCGACTTTCACACTCGAGTCCGAGTAACATAGGCCTGGAAACTGGGCAGCAAGAGTATAAGTGTGTTTAGAAGTTCTACATTTGCGTCTCCTTGTTTGCATCAATGCATCACAGTCATTACATCAACTTTATACTTCAACAATCTTTTATTGACAATTTTCGGTATCTTCCATGTTAGTGTCCCAATGGTCACACTGTATGCTCGAATTGCAAGACTAGAGTTCACAACTGTTGCCCGACTTGCCGCAATGAGCTGGGAAATATTAGGTGTTTGGCTCTGGAGAAAGTAGCCGAGTCGTTGGAACTTCCCTGCAAATACCAGATTCTGGGTTGTCATGATATTTTCCCGTACTACAGCAAGCTCAAGCATGAAAAAAATTGCAGATATCGTCCGTATAGTTGCCCGTATGCTGGAGCTGAATGCTCTGTCACTGGTGATATTCCGTTTCTTGTCACGCATCTCAAGAACGATCACAAGGTCGACATGCATGATGGGTGTACTTTCAACCACCGATACGTCAAATCCAACCCCCACGAAGTAGAAAATGCCACATGGATGTTAACAGTAAGATCTCTCTCCTCTCTGTGGCATACACAAACTTGCAACGATTCGGAATGCATTCAGAAAATGTTTAGGATTGGATTTTGAACGAACCCTAATGTTTGCATTCCTTAGTACATCTTCTGCTGATTAATTGAATGAATTGTTCGATGTTATGTGGCCAGAATCCATGGTAAAGTACGTATCAATGCAAATCCATTTGGTTTGATCCATTCATGTGGATCTGGTGCAGGTTTTCAATTGTTTCGGACGACAATTTTGTTTGCACTTCGAGGCATTTCACATAGGAATGGCACCGGTTTACATGGCCTTCCTGCGGTTCATGGGCGACGAAGACGAGGCAAGACAATTTAGTTATAGTCTGGAAGTTGGTGGCAGTGGCAGAAAGTTTATGTGGCAAGGGGTGCCTAGAAGCATCCGTGATAGTCACCGGAAAGTTCGTGATAGTCAAGACGGACTTATCATTCAACGGAACCTGGCACTCTTCTTCTCAGGTGGTGATAGACAGGAACTGAAGCTGAAAGTGGCTGGCCGGATTTGGAAAGAACAATAAGATAAGTCCAGAACTGAAAGCTGATATATGTGGTAGATTTTGGTGCTTTTTTCTGTAAATTTTGTAGATAAAGATATCACATTTTGAGGGAAACTATGGAGTTTATTTCTGATTTTTATGATATTTCAATGGAATACGAATTTGCAGAAATTGATAGTTACAATGGCACATAATTATAGAAGAAAAAAATATTCTATAAAAACATTGAACCTCAAAATCATCTTTACAAATAATTATACAATAATACTTGTTTTTTTTTTAAATGACATTTTAGTGGTTTCCAAATTGAGTTAATTGAGTTATATCATGTAGGGTGAGAATTGGGTAGGGAATATCTGAAAATTGTAGGAATCTGAACCGACGGAGTTGGAGAATAATCGAAATTTTCACTTACGGGTACGGTAAAAGTTTTATCACTGAAGCTCAAATGGAGATGGGAACGGAGATTGCTATATTCGAACCGTGGTGATAACCGAACTTTAATCGTGGTGATAACCGATCCGTAACGATATAAATAATTGTGAGGATCCCAAAAAATATATGCAAAGATACCAAATATTAACAAGTTTTTTTAAAATATACTTATTTATATATACCCATAATATATATCTTAATAAAAAAATCTTAACTATATTAATATCGCTTTAACTTTCTCTCAAATTTATTCACATTAAAGTTTCTTAACATGTTTCTATCTTAATTTTTAGATATAAGCTAAAATCAGCGTAATCTTCCCCAACAAAACACTCTTTCAATTATTTATTGTCTCGTAACTGCTTCCAATAGGACTATCCAAATTTTATATTTAAACTGAATTGGTCATTTATTTTGGTTAGTAAAACAATAATTTTATTTAATTTTTGTGGGGATGTGAATTCCCCGAAAACCGCAGGGATCCGCACGGAAATGGTATGGAGACGAAAAAATCCCCAAAAAATGTGATGGGAATTACTCGAAACCGTAACCGCAAGTGTTGGAAACCGAGTGAAAAATACAAAAACGTTCACGCACCACCCAATTTCTACCCCTAATATCCGGTTAATTCTAGCACCAAATAACCAATTCAGATAGGAATTTTATAAATGATAGATACGAATATATTTATGAATTTGCTTACATTATTGTCGAATAATATTCGTTTTACATATTTAATAACATTTTGGTTTATACAATTAGTGTTCAAAATGTTCAACGCATCGGAACCCATCAAGTGTTTCTGTAAAAAAAAATAGATAATACTCATCTTAAAAGACACGAGTTCAAATTACTTTGTTTACAAAATGTATGTCTTTTGTCAAAAGATTAAAAATATATATGAAAAGATATTACGTTGAAATCACATTTAGACTATTCAAAAAAAATGTTCAACACATCGATATAATTATATATTTGTATTTGTTGTGCACTTTAAATTTCGAGTCAAATAGTTATACATCATAAATTTGTTTTCAACTTGACATGTATAATTTATATGAATAGAATATAAAAAAAGTAACAAATTAGATGTTGGTAAAATAGACTGCAAAAATGGATGTTAGCACTGACTGGAAAATATAAGACAACGGTAATAAAAGATGTGAACCGTGTCGTGGTATGATGGCCACTGCCTTAGAAACAAAACTGCCCCGAACAGTGTAGTCGCTTCACAGGCAGAATGTCCCCCGAGGTGCACACGGACGCTCCAAGAATCGTACACTCGACTCAGGAGTGAACAACAGTGGTACTGCTCAAATGATGCTCGAACAATGGAGGAAAACAAGAGAGTTTTTGATGTGTTTTTCGGATGATTTTTCGATGTATATAATGGTGCATTCATCACATCTATATATAGGCCGAATCCAACGTTCGGATTTTCCTTCAACGGTCGGATCCGACCGTTTGGAAGGGATCCAACGAACACGAACACGAACACGAACCGAGCCGGCCGGACGGCGGCGGCGGCGCGCGAGAACGTCCCTTGTTCTTTCCCACTCAACAAGGGATGGAGGAAGCATGGGTATAAATACCCTTCCCTAGCTATTTTCCCAACCAATGTGGGATATAGCTTTGGTAATATTCTGAAGCATTACCAACATTCCCCCACTAATGCGAAAGAATTAATCTGTATCTCAAACACAGTCCTCCTCAGACGAGCAGTAGCGGAATTAGTTGCTTAAGCACTAGTGAACGTATCTTGAACTAGTACATAGTGATAATGAGCGATCCTTCTCTTAGATAAGTGAAACTAGTCTTGAACTTTCTAAGATAGGGGTAAACTCATAACACACAACTAACTCTTTCATCCACTGAAGTTCTCGATGTGTAAGATATATATATACACAAGTGTATATTTGGCCATCTTACCCTCAGGATTCTAGTAAGTGTTTTAGAAAAACGGCCCAACGTTTTTCATAGAAGGTGGCTAATCCTTCTCACTTACATAGGTTATTTCATCAAATTTATCTCAATATAAACCACCCTGAATCTGGGATATGAAATAATTAAGAACCATTTGTAATGGCTCAACCTCTTATAGACTTATGGTGATTTCTTCAAGTCCATTTAAAATGAACCACCCAGTCTTGGGATAAGAAATCATTAAGAATAAATATTCAACCTCATTGTCGGTGAATTCAAAATGTCCTTCTCAATAGGATCGTTTTAAATTTCATTAAGAGTTTCTTAAAACTCAACCTTTCTGGCGGTAAGTTCATCTTGTCCTTCTCAATAGGACAACACATTCATACTTGTGTTATGAACTTATTAAGAATAAGTATTCAACCATGATTCGGTAAATTCATCAAGTCTTTCTCACAAAGACCACCCAAAACATGGGCTTTGAATTTATTAAGAGTAATAGTACTCAACCTGGACATGTACATTATTCGTCATAGGGATAGGTAGTGAGAAATGTACACTATGAGTCTTTTCATGGTTTCGTTTGACCACATTGAACTTAGATAACTAAGTTGGGTATCCACCATGAATTCCTCAACCAATGGGCTTTAAACCCATCCCCCTCGACGAATCTAGGACCAATTTCCGACTTAACCCTTTGGTAAGCGGATCTGCTAGGTTTCTTTCCGACTTCACATACTCTAAAGAGAGTACTCCATTCCTTATTAAGTGTCTAACAGATTCATGCCTTATGCGAATGTGTCTCTTTTTACCATTGTAAACTTGACTCTTGGCAACACAAATCGCGGCTTGTGAATCACACAATAAGGAAACAGGAGGAGTCGGGCTTCCCCACAACGGAATATCGGCTAACAAACTCCTTAGCCACTCAGCTTCTTGCCCAGCTAAGTCAAGAGCTATAAACTCTGACTCCATAGTAGAGCGAGCAATACAAGTCTGTTTTGAAGACTTCCATGAAATTGCTGCTCCTCCCAAAGTAAATACATACCCACTCGTAGAGCTTACTTCATCACTATCGGAGACCCAATTGGCGTCACAATATCCTTCTAATGTAGCAGGAAAGCCAACAAACTCAAGTCTCCAGTCCATAGTACCCTTAAGGTACTTAAGTAAGCGTCTAAGAGCAACCCAGTGCTCATTACTAGGGTTATGAGTATATCTACTGAGTCTGCTAACAGCATAGGCAATATCTGGCCGAGTACAGTTCATTAAGAACATTAGACTGCCAATTATTTTGGCATATTCCGGTTGAGAAACGCTACTTCCTTCATTCTTAAAGAGATGTATGCTAGAGTCATAAGGAGTTCGAACAGGGACGACATCAAAACTGTCAAATTTCTTTAACACTTTCTCAATATAGTGTGCCTGGCTTAAAGAAAATCCCTTTTCAGATTTGATTACTTTGACTCCTAAGATTACATCGACTTCTCCCAAGTCAGTCATCTCAAACTTAGTGGACAAGAAACTTTTTGTTTTGTTAATGGACTCAATGTTAGTACTGAAAATCAGCATGTCATCAACATACAAGCTTATGATGACACAATCAGTACCAAACATCCTCGAATACACGCATGCATCCGAACCATTCACAACAAAACCAAAACTAAGAATAGTTTTGTGAAATTTCTCATACCACTGTTTGGGAGCTTGCTTCAGGCCATAAAGTGACTTTTTAAGTCTACATACTTTGCCTTCCATACCAGGCGCCTCGAAGCCAAGAGGTTGCTCCATATAGATCTCTTCATCTAGATCCCCATTCAAAAATGCAGTCTTTACATCCATTTGATGCACTTGCAATTTGTGAATGGAGGCTAGTGCAAACAATGCACGGATCGTTGAGATTTTTGTGACGGGAGAGTAAGTATCAAAGAAGTCTTGACCAAATCTTTGAGTGAACCCTTTGACTACTAGTCTTGCCTTATACTTTTGGATAGAACCATCTGGTCTAAGTTTCTTTCGAAAGACCCACTTACTGTTAATGGTTTTAAATCCTCTAGGCAAGTCAACTAATTCCCAAGTATGATTAGACATTATTGATTCTAGTTCATCTTTTATAGCGCTTTTCCAAAAACTAGCATCAATAGATCGTATAGCTTCTTCGTAAGTTTTAGGATCCTCATCTAACAGATATGCTTGAGCTATATGATCAGAAAGAGTGTCTAAATCATTTATCTCAGAAATAAAGGAAGTTATGAAGTCTGGTCCAAAAGAGGTTTCAACTCTTTGTCTCTTACTTCTTCTAGGCTCAAATTTAATCTCTTGAGAAGACCTAGCAGGCACACTAGAAGAAGTGGATGGCAAGCTTTCTATTTGTGTTTCAACATTTAATCTAGGTTTCTTTAGAGGAAAGATATCTTCAAAGAAAACAGCATCCCTAGATTCACAAATAGAGAAGTCTTACAGAGTCATGAATCTATATGCGGCACTGTTAGAAGCATAGCCTATAAACACTGCATCAACGGTTTTAGGTCCAATGGTGGACTTCTTAAAGTCTGGTAACCCCACTTTGGCCAGACACCCCCACACTTTCAGGTATTGTAAATTTGGGGCATACCCTTTCCATAATTCGTATGGGGTAGAATCAATTTTCTTATGAGGTACTCGGTTCAGAATATGATTAGCCGATAGAATGGCTTCCCCCCACATGTTGTCAGACAACCCAGAACTTATCAATAATGAGTTCATCATCTCTTTTAAAGTTCTGTTTTTCCTCTCGGCTATGCCGTTCTGTTGAGGAAAATAAGGGGCTGAAGTTTCATGTATTATGCCATTCGTCTCACAAACCTCTTTTAGAAAATTAGATCCATATTCACCACCTCTATCAGACCTAACACGTTTTATTCTCCTATCTAACTGATTTTCAACTTCTGTCTTATAAATAAGAAAGAAATTTTCAGCTTCATCTTTAGTTCTTAGGAGATAAACTTTTGTATACCTAGAAAAGTCATCTACAAAAGTTATGTAGTAGTGTTTTCCTCCTTTACTTTCAGTGTTTCTAAAGTCTGCTAGATCAGTATGAATAAGTTCTAACAGTTCAGTTTTTCTTTTAGAAACACTTTTAAAGGTAGGTTTTGCATGCTTGGCTTCTACACAAACTTCACATTTATTATAGTTTGTTGTGTCTAGTTTAGGCAAAATATTCATATTCATCATTTTCTTTAAGAATTGAATATTTACGTGTCCTAATCTAGCATGCCACATATCAACTGACTCAACAATATAAGCAGAAGTGGTGGCTTTATTATTTTCATTAAGTTGAGTTTCTATGACAAATAAACCTTCGCTTAAAAAACCTTTCCCAACATAATCACCGTTACGGGAAAGTACAAGTTTATCTGCCTCAAAAACTAACTTAATGCCTGCCTTATTTAAGAGGCCACCACTAATCAAATTTCTACGCAGGGCAGGCACATATAGGACATTATTAAGGGCCAAAGTTTTACCGGAAGTCAGCTTGAGTAAAACCTTGCCTTTGCCCATCACTTGAGAGCTGCTGGAGTTCCCCATGTACACGCGTTCACCATTTTTCGCGTCCTCGAACTCGGTGAATAGCTCCTTCTTTGCACAGAAATGTCGAGAAGCTCCAGTGTCTACGACCCACTCGGTGTTCTTCTCTACGAAGTTGACCTCCGAAACCACCGCAGCTATAACATCATCATCCATGTCCTCTACGACATGCATGCGTGGTCTAGTCTCGTTCTGGCGGTCCAAGCGGTGCTGACATTGGTACGCCTTGTGACCGGCTTGCCCACACACGTAGCACTTCATGGTTTTCATGTCGTGCTTAGCCTTGTTGGGCTTCTTGAAATTGGTAGTCTGCTGTGGTTTGGGCCTTTTGTTCGGAGGGCCTTTCTTAAAGGGCCTTTTGAACCCTGAAGCACCACCAGACTCAACTATGTTAGATTTAAAAGATAAGTGACTAAAGTTGTTCGAAACCTTATCTTTCAACCGGTTGGCCTCCTCGATTTTCATGTGACCAATCAGCTCCTGAAGTGGTATGTCCCTTTTCTTGTGTTTGAGGGAGTTGCGGTAATCGGACCATGATTTTGGCAACTTCTCGATAAGGACATTGGCTTGCAAAACTTCACACATTTGCATTCCTTCCGCTATGATGTCCGAGACAAGATTCTCATAGTCATGGACTTGGTCCATGATGGTCTTGTCGTCAGTCATCTGGAACTTCAACCATTCGCCCACGACATATTTTTTAATCCCCGCATCATCGGTGCCATACTTGGTGTCCAAGGAGTCCCATATTGCCTTTGCACTCCTCTCCTTTAGGTACATGTCAAATATTTTGTTAGACATGTGACTTAGGAGATGGCCACGGACCGTCTTGTTGTCCTTCTCATATTTGGCAAATGTGGCAGCAGCAAGGACATCGGCGGCATCATCAGTTTGGCCTTGGTTATCGGCAGGAACAGCAACGGTAGGTGGTGCAACTGGTGATTCGTTGAGCAACACATAATCGAGGTCCAATTGCTCAAAGAAAATCAGTATACGCTGGGACCATCTACGGTAGTTGCTGCCATCTAAAGCATCGAGCTTGGAAAGATCGGGAATGAGCTTGCTTAGTGCGGATGAAGATGCCATTTTGCAGAGTCGGAGAAAAGTTTTGTTTCTAAATTGTTGGTAAAATAGACTGCAAAAATGGCTGTTAGCACTGACTGGAAAATATAAGACAACGGTAATAAAAGATGTGAACCGTGTCGTGGTATGATGGCCACTGCCTTAGAAACAAAACTGCCCCGAACAGTGTAGTCGCTTCACAGGCAGAATGTCCCCCGAGGTGCACACGGACGCTCCAAGAATCGTACACTCGACTCAGGAGTGAACAACAGTGGTACTGCTCAAATGATGCTCGAACAATGGAGGAAAACAAGAGAGTTTTTGATGTGTTTTTCGGATGATTTTTCGATGTATATAATGGTGCATTCATCACATCTATATATAGGCCGAATCCAACGTTCGGATTTTCCTTCAACGGTCGGATCCGACCGTTTGGAAGGGATCCAACGAACACGAACACGAACACGAACCGAGCCGGCCGGACGGCGGCGGCGGCGCGTGAGAACGTCCCTTGTTCTTTCCCACTCAACAAGGGATGGAGGAAGCATGGGTATAAATACCCTTCCCTAGCTATTTTCCCAACCAATGTGGGATATAGCTTTGGTAATATTCTGAAGCATTACCAACATTAGATATTTTGTACAACATAATGATATTTATATCAATATAAATATTAGGAATTAAACACACACAAAATAAAAAGTGGATGAGCATTCTATATATACGTGACATGGGGAGACTTTTAGGATTGGGACTGTTTTGCCAACTCTATATACACGTGACATTTTCTTAACCATATTAACCCTTTTGACATTACTTAAAAAAATTGTTCATAAAAATGATTTTTTACTTATAAACAATGTCAAACACTTTCTCTCGATCTATTACTTTTTCATCCAATTTCAAAAAGTTAAAGATTTCTAATTTTGGACGTAAGTTTACTTTTTTACCTTTAATGGTTAACATTAATTTTAATATTAATATATTAAAATTTTAAATAAAATAAATAATAAAAAACTTTAATATTATAAAATAATAATAAATATAATAATTATTAATATATTAAATTAATATATAGTTATATTACAATAATATAAAAATACGTAGTTTAGAGGCTAAATTTTTATATTTAATTCAAAATTGTGTATTAATTATTTAGAAATATTTAAAGTTTATATTTTATATATAAAAAATTACTAATGAATTGTTATAGTTTTTATATTTTTATTATTTAAATTGATTTATTTCATATTTAATAATGTTAATAAATTTTATGATAACGAGTTTAAATATTATTTACGTTCATTTATTTTTACTTTATAATATTATGTTTAAAATTGATATCATTTTTAAAAAATACATTTTGACAATAATGTCAAACAGTAAAATATTATAATTAACTTTTTAAAATCACTTTTAAAAGTATTTTCAAAATCAATGTCAAACTGACTAACTAATCGATGTAAAACACTTGCTTTTTCAACACTAAATCACTTTTATACTTGATTTTCCATCCAAACCAAAAAGCTAAATTTTATAGCTTTTGGGTGGAAAATTGGTTTAAAAATAATATTACATTTTTACCCTCTATTTTTTAATTATCATTAATTGTTAAACTAATTTAACATGCATAATTATAAAACAATATATATTTTATAATATTTGTATTGAGAATAAGACTATTTTATTTGTAATTTATTTTAAATTTATTATGAATTTGTAATTGTTAAGTTTGTATATAATCTATATTAAGTTTATATTTTTAATTTAAATTTTACAAAAAAAATATATTTTTATTATAATAAGTTAATTTATTTTATATATTATAATATTAGCGAATTGAAACATTTATTTTACTTTACGTGTCTAAAATAGACACTATCTTTTTAAAATCACCTTTTGTGATATCAAAAGAAACACTAAAATTTTAAACCAACGTTCTAAAATCAATTTTTCACATCACTATATTCGTGAAAAAGTTCAAAGACAAACATATATGCTTTTTATTTCTTTTAGAACCACTAATATCCGATCTATTATCGAATAATTCAAATTGGATACCACAAATACCCTATAATACATAACCCTTTCAATCAATTTCCTTACCTAATCCATTGGCTTGCTAGTGTTTTTTTTTTTTTTTGTAATTTTAGTAACTAAGTTAATGTGCAGTTAATTCCTGAAACCATTTTTTTGAGAATGGTACCACCTGAGCATTTATTGAATAAAATTCTTGCATGACAGAAAAAAATCATAAACCAAACAAACCAAAGTAAAAGAAAGTCAAAAGGAAAGAGGTCCGAAAACGATAAAGAAAAAGCAGAGACCAAGAAAACCAACTGGTGAATCTAGCATCGATATTGTAGCGCCCAGCAACCAGATTGGAGAAGGGGCATGGCACCAGAGAAAAAACCCCAAAATTGTTCGAAAAATAGCATCCGCTACAGAGGGGTCAAGCCATCAGCGATCTGTATCGGAAGCTTGAACGGCACCTGTCGGCGCATCTTCGATCCAGCATCTGTCAAGATCATTTTCTTTTCTACCAATTGAAGCCATTGCATGCGCAGCTTGAAAGTGTAATTATAATAAAGAAAGTAAAGACATACGAGACTTTTTTATCGAAAAATAATAAAAACCAAAGAAATAGTGAATCATGCCAACTTGAAATCATGAACATATAAGGACTTCAAAGGAATCGTCTGCAGCTCATCGGCCGACAGATGACGACTTCAAATACCCAATGAAGACTTGGAAAAATAATTGTAGCATCAGCTTGGGATTTTTACATGGACCAAGAGTGTAGAATTCAAACTGTTCAGTGTTCAATTGAAATTGAAACAAGCTTTAACATATTGATCAGTTGAGCTCTAAAAAACATAGCTGCAATGCAAGAATTCCGTGGCAGAGCATTTACATAAACAACCAAATTGTATTATTATACAATGAGATCAAATCTATCAATGATTAATGAAGAAACTTACCGTCCAAGTCTTCATTGGGTTTTCGTGGCCGTCATCTGCTGCCCTCCCATGCCCTCGACTTCCTGCAGGTGGAGTCGTCGACATTCGGTAACGGCTTCCTTCCATAATCTCCCATGCTCCTAAACAACCGGTGCACTTCATCGAACAATCCCTCTTTACAGAATCCATTAATCATGAAACAATTCTTTTGCAACTTCAATACGCCCAAGTCTGCACACGTTGTCGATTAAGATATTATCAAAGTTAACATCGGGTTTGAAACCTCCTTCAACAACCCGCTCTTACAAAGTTGAGCATATTGAAGTTGCAAAGGAATTGCCGATCAATGACAGACAATGATAGTGCCGCCGAATGCTACAATATTGGATTTGGAACCTCTTTCTTCTATGATCGCTTCATCCAGCAATCCCTCTTTACAAAATCCATTAATCATGGAAACAACTCCTTTGCAACTTCAATACGCCCAACTTTACACAGAGTCGATTAAGATATTATCAAAGATAACATCGGGTTCGAAGCCTCCTTTAACAACCTGATCTTACAAAGTTGAGCATATTGAAGTTGCAAAGGAATTGCCGATCAATGACAGACAATGATAGTGCCGAATGCTACAATATTGGGATTGGAATATCGTTCTTCCATCATCCTTCGAAAACATTGCAGTTCAATCGTACTGCCGATCTTGCACAACCCATCGAGTACAGTACTGTAAACAATTAAAGAAGGTTTATACACTTTTTCAACCATTTCATCTAACAAACTCACAGCATGAGAAAACTTTTGTTTGCAAAGTCTATTAATCAATGTGGTTAGGTTCAACAGTAACTCCAACAATTCCCCCGAAACAGGGTGTGCATTATCAAATAAAATCCGATCCGAAAAATTAGATATCTGGATTTCATATCGGAAAAATAGAGATTTGTATCTGATCTAGAAAAATCGGACATCGGATATTCGAATATATAATTTTGTTTCAAGTATTTTGTTGGATTTGACTGTCGTATCTATGAAACTTTCGGATTTTCAAATAACAAGATTAACCCCTAGAAAAATTTCAGTTTTTCAAATTTTCAGATATAATAATTAATAAGTATCAAATTGCTAAATATAACCAGATTCATAATTTCATATATATGAAATTTGAATTTTCGGATAATCCAAAACTTACTATACATATATGATCCAAAAAAAAGATAAAAAAATAAAAATCGGATAAAATATCCAGATTTTCGGATCAGATCCACGACAAAAAGCAATTATCCAAGATGCTAAAAGAATAAACATCATGAGAAACTCAAAATAGTTTCAGTCGGCTACGCATAGAAACAACAAATGCATAATGTTTCATTCTAACAATGGGTGCTGATAGTTTATTGGATTCCAGAATTGAAGGATTTGGGTATTTCTCAATCAACTTATTAAACAAATCCAAAGCATCATCAACAGTTGAACGAAAAAGTAAAGAAAATTCATACCTTGAAATTAAGCGAAATGGAAGAGAAAGAGCTGATCTTGAAATAAAACCCCCAAATAACAGAGCACCAAAGACGCCTAATTTAACTCTTCAGATCCCTAATTTAGCTACTCTCCCCTCCTCAAATCCCTATTTAACCGCCTAGTAAACTATACAAGTTGGTATTAAGATATTTCTATTTTTAAAATGCATCACATTATCTTATACTGTTATACATTTCCACAAGTAGGGGTTTTAAAAATACCCGACTCGAACTACCCGACCCGTCGACTCGTCTACCTGAATAAAATTTACCAGGTATTTATATTAAAGTACCCGATTTTTTCGGGATAGGTATCCGACCCGCAATCTTTTTTGGGTAGTTGGGCCGGCTCAGGGTCGAATTTTTTTATAACCGGGTACTCGACCCGCTAATTTTAATATTTATATATTTTATATTTTAAATTCTATTTTCATTTTATGTTTCTTATTGTTTTTCCTTAAAATTAATTTTAAATCCTTAACTTCTTTTTATACTTGTATTATATACTTTTAAGTTTACAATTTTTCAAAAATATTTATATTAATTTGTCAATATGAGAGTCGAAAGAAAAATCATGATCGAAATTAATATTTCTAATATTTTTTTGTCGATAAACTTTAATATATATACATATATATATATATATATATATATCCAAATATTTTCTCTTAAAACTAACCTCAAATCAATAATTTTTGTGTTTGAAATATATATTATGAAATTTTATGTGTTTCCTATGTATTTTTTTAAAAAAATAAATTTAAAAAATATTACAAAAAAGTAAACAGGGTACTCGGTACCCGATTTTACGGGTACTCGAAATTTGCAGGTACCCGGTTTTTATGCGCCGGGTCACGGGCCGATTTTTAGGTACCCGGATATGAACACCTCTATCTACAAGCAGAATTATTTAAGGATTTAAGGTTTTAGTTTAGGGATTTAAAATTTATGGTTAGAATTTAATGTTTAAAGTTTGTTGTTAGATTTTTATGATTTTAAGATTAGAAATTTAGATGTTAGATTTTTAGAGTTTTAAGTTGTTCAATCTCTGCTGGAAGACTTACCAGCTAAAGCCAAGTGTGCGACGTGTATCAATCTGAATTAGTCACGGAAAAGTCTTGGGGGACTCAGAAGGCAACAAAAAAAAGCCTTATCTTAGACGTTGAACAACTTTAAAATTCATGACCCTATTTGGTAAACACCTTTTTAACCAGGTTTGACTAGTAAAATTCGCTAATTTAGATGTTTGGTAAATAAAGGATTATAATAGTGGATTGGGGTGAAACCTCTCATTTAAAAAAAAAACTCATTTTAGGAGTTTTTAAGTTAAATGTTTGGATAAAAGGACTTATAAAGACTATTTTATCTTTGATAATTATAAAAAAAATCTTTAAATAATATAAATATGAATAACTAATAATTTTAAAAAAAAAATAATTTCATAAATAAGAAATTAATATATATACATATAAATTTAATAATTAATAAAATTATATTAAAAATATAATTTCATAAATAGGGAATTAATATATGCATTTAAATTTAATAATTATTAAAATTATAATAAAAATAT
Source organism: Hibiscus trionum (assembly GCA_030270665.1). Taxonomy (NCBI): domain Eukaryota; kingdom Viridiplantae; phylum Streptophyta; class Magnoliopsida; order Malvales; family Malvaceae; genus Hibiscus; species Hibiscus trionum. Next base: position 44,711,534 of record BSYR01000017.1, on the reverse strand, counting down.
AATTTTACAAATAAAAAATTAATATATACATTTTTTCATATATGTTTAGCAATGATATTAAAAAAATATTTTTTTATAATATAATTAATATTAATAGATAATAAACTATTCAAACAAGTAGAATATAAACATATCCTTATATGTTATTTTGCTTGTTTAAATAATCAAACAGCTATAAGCTATCAGTTAATTTAACCAAATACTTTCATACAATCAATTAATACAACTCGCTAGTCAAATCAACTAATGCAATCAGCTATCAACTAATGTAATCCGCTATCAGCTATCCGCTAATTACCAAACATGACCTATAATTAGTGTTTATTTCTTTTATAATCAACAGAGCATAGAAAATTAGTCAGTGGTCATTGAACAACTTTAAAATATATAATTATCGTCTATTTCTTTTATGAATTAACAAAACGTAAAAAATTTAGTTATTGAGCTCACTTAAATGAGTACCTTGAAAAACAAAAATAAATTTCTATTGACATTAAAGAAAATTGAGATTAATTTCTAGTAAAAGTTTAAAATTAAATAAAATTCTTATTCTCTAGTATTAATGATATGTTACATATAACTTTAATCTATTATGAATTTATATTAAATTTAATTCATATTTTTGTCAATTTCAATAGTATTTATTTATCTATTAATGTATAATATTTTTTATAATTAAATAAATTAAAGATTTCTATCTAAATCTGAATTTTAATAATTATTTTAAAGAGAGGCTATTTTAATATAAAAATCAATTATGCATGAAGAATATAATTGAGAATCCAAAAAATGCATTATCTATACACGAGATCATTGCATGCTTGGTTATTTAAAAATAGATAATATATATATTTTTGACAATGGTAATTGAATTTTAATAAAAAATTATAAAAAAATATTATAAATATAATGCATTCAGAATGAAAAAAAAATGAGAACTAATCTACCAAAATCTCATTCCAAAAATAAAAAATGTAAAGAAAAATAAATACTTTCATAAAAATTAGCATGCCGACAAAATCTAGAAGACTTTCTGAATCTCATCGTCTCTATCCAAACAAGGCACATTACGTGATGAAAAAAAGAGTTGTGATTTGTAAACAAGTCAAACTATCAGGCAGGTTGCTCTGCTATCCATGAATAATGTATGCTTAAATTATACTAAAATGACAGATAAAACAAACCACAAAAATAATAAAATTACGCCACAAAGGCAGAATTAAAAACGTGTTGTGAAACAAATATTTTAATTTTGATATAACTAAAAACCTAAGGACTAAATTGAAAATGTCAAAACGAATTTTAAGTCCTTAAAATATCCCTATATAATTTTAAGATTATGCCCAAGTTAAAAACAAGCTTTTCAAATATTTTTCTAAGTGTTTCAAGTCAAAACAGTGAATTTTAAGCTCATGTTTCGAAACGGCCCTCAGGCGTTTCGAAACGTTTTCATCACTGTCGACCACCGTTCCGAAACGTGTATCGAAACACTTGAACCCGTTCTGAAACGGAATCACTCGTTTCGAAACTGTTCTTCATATTTGATTTAAAAAGAGTACAACGGTTCAAATATTTGCTGATTTTATATAAATAAAAAGGGTGTTTCGAAACGGATCAAGGCCGTTCCGAAACGACCCTTGACAGTAGCAAATCCGTTTCGAAACGGATCCATATCGTTTCGAAACAGGTCTCAATATTAATTTGAAAATATGACCGTTAAGTGTTTTTAACTAACTTTTTGAAAACCGTTAAGGTGTTTCGAAACGGGCTAAGACCGTTTCGAAACGACCTTTGACAGTGGCAAAAGTGTTTCGAAACGACCCTAAGACGTTTTGAAACGGGCTCTTAAATGCACCCCAACGGCTCTTTCTATTTTAGTCCGTTCCGAAATAGGTACCCCGCGTTTCGAAACGGGTTGTTGCAGACTGCATTTATGGTGGTAAGAGAGGGTTCCAACGGCTCCATTTATGTTCCCAACCACCCAAACGGCTAGAAATCAATGAGAAGGTATAAAAGAGACATCCAAAAGCATCAACAACAACTATTGATCCAAAAGCAAACATCCAAACATCAAAATCAAGCAATTGTGCAAAAATCCCATTTTGTGTAAAAATCCCAATTGTAATCTTCATTCATATTTTGTCAAATTGGGTTGAGTGCTGTTATTGGGGCTATCATTTGTATTGAGAGATACCTTATTAGCCTTCAAATTTCTTTGTTCTCTTGTGTGAGGGTTGGGTTGATTTTTGGGTAGAAAAATCAACCGAAATTGTAAAGGGTTGCCTCCTTGTCCTAGAAAAGGGGAAGAACGATTTAGTGGAATTGTTGCAAATCCTTAGTGAAGCTAAGGTAGTGGATGTAGAGTTCATTTGGAACTTGAACCACTCTAAATCTCTTGTCCATCAATTTTTAATTTGCAAATTTCCACCACAAACCTTTAAATTTCCAAATCACCCCCCCTCTTGGTCAATTTCGATCTTGCGATCCACTCAACAATTGGTATCAGAGCTTAACTCTTTGAGGATTAACAACCACAAGAGGAGATCCTTGGAAGAGTGTGATCATCAAATTATCAAGAGATGGCTTCTACCTCCGGTTTCGGCATGTACGAGTCACAATCGACCACAAAGCCTCCCTTCTTCAACGGTGATAACTATTCTTTTTGGAAGAATAGAATGCGTCTATTCATCAAGTCAAATGACTATCTTGTGTGGGATGTCATTAAGGATGGGCCATACATTCCATTGAAGCAAGATGGTGAAGGCAAGATGGTGTTGAAGAAGAAAGCCGAAATGAGTGAAGAGGAGAGGAAAAAGATTCAAGTCAATGATAAAGCTCTCCACATGCTATTTTGTGCTTTCGGTCCGGACATCTACTCAAAGGTCTCATCAATTGAAAGTGCCAAGGAAGTGTGGGACACTCTTGAGACCACTTATGAAGGCACCAATGATGTCAAGGAAACTAAGATTGGAATTCTCAATCTTAGTTATGAAAATTTCAAGATGGAGTCCGATGAGACGGTGTCAAAGATGTTCGATCGATTCTCCACGATCGTCAATGGTCTAAAGGGATTTGGAGAGATCATACCGGAAGACAAGCTTGTCCGGAAACTACTCTATTCACTTCCCGAGTCTTGGGATGGGAAGAGAACCGCTATCATCGAAGCAAAGAACTTGAAGACTTTGAAGCTTGATGAGCTTGTGGGTTCTCTCCTTACTCATGAGATCATGAAGCAAGGAAGGGAAGATGAGAAGAAGAAAGAAGAGAAAAGGGTAGAGAAGCTTGAGGTAGAGAAGAAGAAGAAGATGGGAATAGCTCTCAAGGCTAAAGCTTCACAACATGATGAGAGCTCATCTAGTGATGAGGATGAACTTGAAGAATTGGCTATGATAGCCAAACGATTCTCACGCTTTATGAGGTCCAACCGGGGAAGAAAAATCCAAAGGAAGATGGACTTCAAAAGCAAGAACAAGGAAGATGGAAAGGATCCAATCATTTGCTTTGAGTGCAATAAACTCAGCCACATACGTTCGGAGTGCCCTCAACTCAAGAAGAAGGGCTTTGAGAAGAAGAAAAAGCTCAAAGCCAAGCTTGCTACTTGGAGTGATGAGGAGTCATCGGAGGATGACGAACAAGAAATGGCTAACCTTTGCCTCATGGCACTTGAGGAAGATTCCTCCATGGTAACCTCTAACTCATCTACTTTAGATTTTTCATATGAAGAATTAAATGATGCATATGATGAGTTACAAGAGGTATATGATGAATTAGTTGAGAAGTATAAGGAGTCGGTCATTAGGAATAAAAAGATTATTCTAGAACTAAATGAGAAAAATGGCTCACTTACTCAAGCTAATTCTAAATTTGAGAAAAAGATTTTAGGATTAAAAGATGAACTTAAATTTTTTCAAGATGAAAATGTTGATCTTAATAATCTTTTATCTCAATGTAATAGTGAACACCAAAAGGTGTTGGGTGAGCTAAATGAGCTCAAAAAGTCTTTAAAAAATGTTGGTAGTGTCAAGCATGAAGTAGGAGAATCCTCTAGAACACACCAACCTAAGAAAAAGACTAATTACTACAAACAAGGTAGCTACCCTAGACATAGTAGAGCTAAAAGAATTAGAAGTGTATGGGTTCCTAAGGAACTTGTAAAATCTAATAATATTATTGCTATGTCATCTTGGATTCCTAAGGGAACCAAGGTTTTGGGAGCTAACACTCATGGACCCAAAATGATTTGGGTACCAAAAACCAAAGTTTAATATCTTTGTTTGTAGGGGGAGCATTGCTACAAGGCCAAGGCACAAAGTCAAAACTCATGGTACCTTGATAGTGGATGCTCGAGACACATGACCGGAGACAAGAGTCGATTCATGGATCTAAAGCCAAAAAGTGGAGGAGTAGTAACATTTGGTGACAACTCCAACGGCCACATTAAAGGTATTGGCTCCATAGGTAATCACTCTACCATTCTCATTGAAAATGTTTTATATGTTGATGGTCTTAAACACAATTTATTGAGCATAAGTCAACTATGTGATAAAGGATTTAATGTTTTGTTTGATAAAAATTGATGCAAAATTGTAGACATTAAATCTAATAATATTATGCTCATAGGTCATCGCATAGGAAACATATACATGGTGCATTTAGATGACATACATACATCGCATGCATGCTTAGTTGCTCAAAATGAAAATGATGCATGGTTGTGGCATAGGAAGCTAGGACATGCTAGCATAAGTGTTTTAGAAAAACTAGTCTCTCTAAATCTAGTTAGAGGTTTACCCAAAATAAAGTTCTCAAATGATAAAATTTGTGATGCATGCTCAAAGGGTAAACAACATAGGTCTTCCTTTAAATCCATTAATGATGTTTCTACTAGTAGATGCTTACAATTAATTCACATGGATTTATTTGGGCCAATTAGGACTATGAGCTTGGGTGGTAAGTCTTATGCTTTTGTGCTAGTTGATGATTTTTCTAGATTTACTTGGGTTCTCTTTTTAAGTACTAAAGATGAGGCTTTGGAAAAATTCATCACATTTTCAAAACTAACCCAAAATGATCTTGAACTTTGAATTTCACATATTAGAAGTGATCATGGAACCGAGTTTCAAAATTTAGGGTTTGAAGATTTTTTAAATGAAAATGGTATTAGCCATAATTTTTCGGCTCCTCGAACTCCTCAACAAAATGGGGTAGTTGAGAGGAAAATAGAACTTTACAAGAAATGGCTAGAACTATGCTTTGTGAAAACAATTTACCTAAATATTTTTGGGCGGAAGCCACAAACACCGCTTGTTATATTGTAAATCGGGTAATGATTAGGCCAATTTTAAAGAAAACCCCTTATGAGATCTTAAAATCTAAAAAGCCTAACATTAGCTATTTCCACCCTTTTGGGTGCAAGTGTTTTGTTTTAAATAATGGAAAAGACAACTTAGGTAAATTTGATGCAAAAAGTGATGAAGCCATTTTTATAGGTTACTCTTTAACCTCTAAAGCCTATCGAGTATTTAACAAAAGAACTTTAGTAGTAGAAGAATCCATTCATGTTGTATTCGATGATAACCTCCTTCCTAGGAAGGATTCTTGTGATGATGATGATGTAGGGATCATAAATGCCTTTGATGGAGGTCAAACTTCAAAGGAGGATGAGATTCCAACAAAGGAAGAGGACTCACAAGATCCACCTCTTGAAGCCTTGAAGGACTTGGCCATTGAGGAAAAGGAAGTGAGCTACCCAAGGGAGTTGAACTATGTCAAAGATGGTGAAATCTTGGGTGATCCATCCAAGGGGGTAACCACTCGTTCTTCTCTTAGATTAATGAACCATGTTGCATTTATCTCATGCATAGAGCCTAAAAATATAAAAGAAGCATTGAAAGATGACTTTTGGATTATGGCTATGCAAGAAGAGTTAAATCAATTTAAGAGAAGTAATGTATGGACATTAGTTGATAGGCCTAGTAATCAATCTACAATAGGAACTAAATGGGTCTTTAGGAACAAACTAGATGAGAGTGGTAACATTGTGAGAAATAAAGCTAGACTTGTAGCACAAGGTTACACACAAGAAGAGGGAATAGATTTTGATGAAACCTATGCACCCGTAGCTAGAATGGAAGCCATTAGGATGTTGCTTGCATATGCATGTTATCATAATTTCAAGCCTTTTCAAATGGATGTTAAAAGCGCATTTTTAAATGGTTTTATAAATGAAGAAGTGTATGTGGAACAACCACCGGGTTTTGAAGATTCAAAATTTCCAAATCATGTTTTCAAACTTACCAAAGCACTTTATGGTTTAAAACAAGCTCCTAGAGCTTGGTATGAAAGGCTTTCAAATTTTTTGATTGAAAAAGGATTTGAAAAAGGTAAGGTGGACACTACACTCTTTATAAAAATGTATAAAAATGACATCTTAGTAGTTCAAATTTATGTTGATGATATTATTTTTGGTTCTACTAATGAATGTCATTGTCAAGAGTTTGCTAAGTTAATGCAAGGTGAATTTGAGATGAGCATGATGGGGGAGCTCTCATTCTTTTTGGGACTCCAAATTAAGCAAAAGAAGGATGGCACCTTCATCAACCAAGCAAAATACATAAAGGATATGCTCAAGAAGTTTGGCTTGGAGAATGCAAAGCCTCAAGCCACTCCTATGAGCTCATCTACAAAGCTTGACAAAGATGAAGGAGGTAAGTGTGTTGACTCTAAGCTTTATCGTTCTATGATTGGATCTTTGCTTTACCTTACCGCAAGTAGACCGAATATCTTGTTTAGTGTTTGCTTGTGTGCTAGGTTTCAAGCTAGTCCTAGAGAGTCTCACCTTATAGCCGTTAAGAGAATCTTTAGATACCTTAGAGACACTCATTGTTTAGGTCTTTGGTATCCTAGAGACTCTACCTTCAACCTTCATGCTTACTCGGATGCGGATTATGGGGGTTGCAAAATTGATAGGAAAAGTACTTCGGGAACTTGTCAATTCTTAGGTAGTATGCTCATATCTTGGTTCTCTAAGAAACAAAATAGTGTAGCCTTATCTACCACCGAAGCCGAGTACATATCCTTAGGGAGTTGTTGTGCTCAAGTCCTTTGGATGAAGCAACAACTCTTAGATTATGGAATTAAAGTTGAAACCATACCCCTAAAATGTGACAACACTAGTGCAATATGTTTAACTAAAAATCCCATCCAACACTCTAGAACCAAACACATAGAAATAAGGCATCATTTCATTAGAGATCATGTCCTTAAGGAAGATGTGGTTATAGAGTATGTAGACACCTTGAATCAATTAGCGGACATATTTACAAAACCCTTAGACAAAGAGCGTTTTTGGTCCCTTAGGAGAGAGTTAGGTCTAGCTAGCCTATCTTGACTTTTTAGGACCTCTTTTGTGCTTAAATATGCTTGATCTTGTGAAATGCCATGTTTATGTGTTTAAACTCCTAATTTCATCCATGCCTATAGTTAGGGGGAGTATGTTTATGCTTAAATATGTTTTGCCTGCTCATTCATAACATTTATGCATGTTAGGCCTCCTAAAACTTCATTTTTCTGCATTTTTAGAGCCTCTTCTGCACTTCCAGGCCCAGGTGTATCGAAACGGGTGACCCTGTTTCGATACGGATACCTTAAATCCTGTTCTGAGAGAAGGGCGTTTCGAAACGCCTAAAAAGCGTTCCGAAATGTTTTTGCTACTGCCAAGGGGTGTTTCGCAACGTGTTCCGATACGGGTCAAAAGGGTTTCGATACAGTCAACACCGTATCGAAACGGTCAGTCTATGGTCTCAAAACGGTCAAAACCCTAGCTGCCTCGTTTCGAAACGGCCCCGACCGTTCCGAAACGGCATCGCGGACTACTTTAAATTAGGGCTTTTAATGATAAAGTTAACTTTATATCAAACTCTTAAAACCCTAAACCGCCTCCCTCTCTATAAATACCCTCTCAAACTCCTTGATTTTCACAAAATTGTGAGGGGTTTTACTCTAAAACTCAAGTCTAAGCAAGTTTCATCAAAATTGTGCAAGGATTTTCATCAAATCATCCAAAATCCCAAACTAAGGTAATTTTTCTTCTTTTCTTTTTCTTTCAATTTATGTTCGAATCTTAGGTTAGAAAATTTTATTTTTGTATACATTATAGTTTTTCCTTTGTGGGTTTTCCATATCTTGTAAAAATTTTCAAAATCCCAAAATTTTTAATTCGAATATAAAATTTTTCAGTCGTCTTTTTCTTTACTATTTTTTTAATTTTTTTTTATTTTAATTTTGTTTTCAAAAACCTAAGTGGGATTTATTATTGGATTGATTCTAAAATATCCATGCATACACTTAATTTTAAAATACACTTGCTTAATGTTTTTAGATGGCGGATCAAGCTAACAAGAAGCGCAAGGCCGTTCAATCCGGTGATTCGAGCATTCGTCCAAATCTCACTATGCTTTTTCAGAAATCCCTTAAAACTCCGGACGCGCGTGCTCGCTTCTCTTTTGTCAAGGATTTCGCAGTACGTAAAGAACGTGTCATTGATCTTGACTTCCTCAATTCCGAGCGATTCCTATTCCGTTATCTCAACCGTTTAACCGAGTGGAATCTTATCTCTTTCTTGAGCATTCCAGACATCCGCTACAAACACTTGGTACTTCTCTTTTACTCCAACGCTCGCTTTATCTATAATGAAGACAAAACCGAGATTATAGGAATTGAATCTTCCTTATTGGGCAAGAAGTTTATTGTAAATGTTGCTCTTTTGGAATCAACCTTCGATCTCAAAGATGAGGGTATTGAGGATGAACGCCACTTTGGCACTTTCACCGGTAAAGCACTTCACTTGGATGTGCATGATCGAGTTCTTCACTTGATGGTCTCTTGGTTCATTCGACCTTCCGGAGGTAAATACTCTCACATCCGTCAAACCGATCATTTTTGGCTTGAATGCTTCCGTAGAGGTGAGCGCCCTAATGTACCTAAAATTATCTTTGCCGAGATAGTCAATAACATTAAGCTTATTGACACAAATGAGTTGAAATCTTTCACCTATGGTTTTCTTTTGAGCTACCTCTTTAATGAGCTTGGTATTGATTGTTCTTATGACTCTCCGGACCCTCGCAAGACTAAGATTGGTGAGTCCTCACTTCGCAAGTCCGGGTTCACATATGTGAATGATGTTTGGGAAAGAGTTGATAGAGAAGCGGTTCCTCCTCCCGTTGCTCCTCTACCGCAAGTTCCTATTGCAAACAATGAAGCCCTCACGGCTCTCATTACCGAGCGGTTCAATGCTTTGGATACTAGCATTGCTTCGGGTTTTACTTATATGGACAATCGCTTGAAGAATGTCGAGGATCGTCTTCATACTCTTGAGACTTCCCATGCAAACTTGAACATATCCTTCTCTACGCTCTATGGGCAATGGACGAAGTTTCACCGTTCTCAAGCCAAGAGCGATGATGATACTTCGGATGATGATGACGAGGCCTAGGATTTTCATATCATATCATATCATATTATCTATGCATTTTAGGATTAAGATTGCATCTTTATGTTTTCTCATGTTTTAGGAACCTATGCTTATGGCTTTTTATTTGGGATTTTATGTTGAACTTAATGTTGGTTTATGTTTTGGATATTTTGATTATGAATTAATATTATGGTTGCTTATTATTGCTTATTGGTACTAATCCTTTATCTTCTCTATGAGCTTTCATTGTTCTTTTTGATCTAACAAAAAGGGGGAGAAGAAATTTAAGAGCCACACTAAAATTCGTTTTAAATTTTAAAAAAGTTTTTTTTAAAGGTTTACAACTTGGATTTCAAATCAAAAATTTCTTTTAACTTTAAAAACCTATCTTAAATTAAGGGGGAGTTAGAATATTTCTCAAAACTTTCAAATTTCTCAAAAATTCTAACTTTGGTTTTGTTATATCAAAAAGGGGAAGATTGTGAAACAAATATTTTAATTTTGATATAACTAAAAACCTAAGGACTAAATTGAAAATGTCAAAACGAATTTTAAGTCCTTAAAATATCCCTATATAATTTTAAGATTATGCCCAAGTTAAAAACAAGCTTTTCAAATATTTTTCTAAGTGTTTCAAGTCAAAACAGTGAATTTTAAGCTCTTGTTTCGAAACGGCCCTCAGGCGTTTCGAAACGTTTTCATCACTGTCGACCACCGTTCCGAAACGTGTATCGAAACACTTGAACCCGTTCCGAAACGGAATCACTCGTTTTGAAACTGTTCTTCATATTTGATTTAAAAAGAGTACAACGGTTCAAATATTTGCTGATTTTATATAGATAAAAAGGGTGTTTCGAAACGGATCAAGGCCGTTCCGAAACGACCCTTGACAGTAGCAAATCCGTTTCGAAACGGATCCATATCGTTTCGAAACAGGTCTCAATATTAATTTGAAAATATGACCGTTAAGTGTTTTTAACTAACTTTTTGAAAACCGTTAAGGTGTTTCGAAACGGGCTAAGACCGTTTCGAAACGACCTTTGACAGTGGCAAAAGTGTTTCGAAACGGGCTAAGACCGTTTCGAAACGACCTTTGACAGTGGCAAAAGTGTTTCGAAACGGCCCTAAGGCGTTTCGAAATGGGCTCTTAAATGCACCCCAACGGCTCTTTCTATTTTAGTCTGTTCCGAAACAGGTACCCCGCGTTTCGAAACGGGTTGTTGCAGACTGCATTAATGGTGGTAAGAGAGGGTTCCAACGGCTCCATTTATGTTCCCAACCACCCAAACGGCTAGAAATCAATGAGAAGGTATAAAAGAGACATCCAAAAGCATCAGCAACAACTATTGATCCAAAAGCAAACATCCAAACATCAAAATCAAGCAATTGTGCAAAAATCCCATTTTGTGTAAAAATCCCAATTGTAATCTTCATTCATATTTTGTCAAATTGGGTTGAGTGCTTGTATTGGGGCTATCATTTATATTGAGAGATACCTTATTAGCCTTCAAATTTCTTTGTTCTCTTGTGTGAGGGTTGGGTTGATTTTTGGGTAGAAAAATCAACCGAAATTGTAAAGGGTTGCCTCCTTGTCCTAGAAAAGGGGAAGAACGATTTAGTGGAATTGTTGCAAATCCTTAGTGAAGCTAAGGTAGTGGATGTAGAGTTCATTTGGAACTTGAACCACTCTAAATCTCTTGTCCATCAATTTTTAATTTGCAAATTTCCACCACAAACCTTTAAATTTCCAATTCACCCCCCTCTTGGTCAATTTCGATCTTGCGATCCACTCAACACGTGTCACAAGAGAAGAGATTCTTGTTAAAATAAAAAAATTAAAAACATAAAAAATAAAAGTAAGAGAAACAATGAACACCGACGATCAACAATCAACATCTAAATAATTGCCGATCACCGATTTACTCAAAAATGAGAAAATAACATGAGGTGCTCTTTGGTTATTTTGAAAGAAAAACTAGGCTATTGTAAATAGATAATATTTCAGGTAAATATACATTCGAGCAAGTAAAATTATCTGCGCATGTGTATAATTATTATTTTGGACTATTTTTACTTTATTATTAAACTCATCTTTAAAAAAATACTAACAATAAGTTGGTTTAACGAAATATGTTATTAAATCTTTAAGCAATTGTAGAAATAATGATTGTAAGTATTGTGATTTCGAACAATACTAAAACTGTTATATAACGGTCGCTATAGCAACCACAAACCGTTATTTATGTTAGAAAATAAGCGTTAATCCAAGAATAAATAATAAGATAAAATAATATTATTTAAGCAAACAATATAAAATTAAGAACAATACAACAATATATAAATCAAACCGATTGGAACCAAAAGAAACGTGTTGAGGCCTGCACGAACGCAGTTTTCTTAAGACAGATTTTCGGTTGCACTACTGTGCAGATCACGAACTGACCATTGCCTTCGTCTGCCACCGAAAACTACTTATAAAATCCACAGAGTAAAACAATAAATTTTTTCTGTGGTTTTTAGTTGTGTTTAAACCTAGAAGGTTTACTCCCTATTTATAAGAGTATCATGAGAGTATAAGTGAAATTTTGACCTAATGAAGCATTTAATATTGAGAATCAATTGATTCTCCTATAAAGCAATTTCTAAAATTATTATCTGAATTAAAGGTAACTTTCAATATTTACTCTTTTAATTCCAAGATAAAATTTGACAAATTTATGCTTTTATTTGAGGAAAATTCATTTCAAATTTGGGTTAAAATATCTGCAAGCGCACGAAGAACCAGACCGGTTCAAACATTTGTGTTACCCACGTCGTGCACGTCTGCACATTTACGAACCAACAATTGGTTCCACATTTTCCTCAACAACATTTGAATCAATTTCTTATTAAAGCTTCAAAATTATCAATTTTTTTAACAATTTAAACCCCTAATTCTCATTTCTAAGCAGTGACAGAACTATAATTTTTATATAATAAGGCCATAATAGAGTACATAGTACAAAAAATTCTTATATCACCATAATAAAGTATTGTCAAACTAATATCTAAAAATTAAGTGGGTCACTTCTTATATTTCCTATGAAAAATTATAATTTCTTGTACTTATAATAGGTTGCGAGATATTTTAGAGGGGTCAATACTCAATTGCACTCTAAAATAGCGAGGAGTACCTAAGTGATGGATGAAAATCCTCTACTCCTTTTCGGTGCCCCTACATATGCCGCCATGCTCAAAATTAATTTTAGGGTTTAGGGTTTATAGTTCTAGGTTAGGGTTGTGGTTAGGATTTAGGGTATGGTGTATTTTTTAGGGTATAAGGTGTAGGGTTTAAGATTTAAAATTTAGGGTTAAGGCTTATAATTTAATTTTGTAGTGTTTTTAGTGTTGGGGCATATGTAGGAGCACCGAAAAGGGGAGACGAATTTCATCCCTAAGTGATATCTAATAAGAATACGTATTGAGTACGTATTGAATATGTAGTACGACACTAGATTAGTGTACCCGTGTTTCATAGGGGCCAACCCCACCGCCTGGTGATGTTGATCACAGTAAGAAGCACACAGCTCCTGGTTTTCAGTTCAAGCTGAAAGTGCAAATGATCCACAGGATCTAGCCACATGTCCAAATCGATCAACTAAAACCAGCAAACATGTGTAGAACAGCCTGCGGTTTAACCTCATATCCAGTGTTTCAAGAAAAAAGGTGAAAAACTAAAAATTCAGAACGACATGCAACACCAACAGAAAATGTTATAAAAATTAAAATATATTATAAAAAATTATTATATTTTTTATAATATTTTTAATTTTAGTTCTTACAAAAGTTTCGAAATTAGAAAATAAAGTTTCGATATTTTCCACCAGTATCATGTTTTACATTTTTTGTGTCATATTTTACATTTTCAATTGGTATCATAGAGTAACCTGTTGTATTTTAGACAAACCCAAAAATCCAGGGGCCACATGCACCGCAACACGGCACTGACAGCAGCACACATTCCAACACCATTTTCACTAAAAAATTAAACCACCCTGTCTTCCTTTCATCTCAAGCAGAAACAGATAGTAACCAGAAAGATGGAGGCATTTCAGTCATGGGTTTCAGAGCAGAAGCTCACCAGCATTGGTCAGTCTACATTTCATTCATTTTGTTTCACCATTTCTGGCCTTTTTTTTTCATTTTTGTTGATATTCTGCAACAGGAGCAGTTTGGGGATCAGCAATTGTGGCATCACTGGCTTACAACAGTCGTGGAAGTAGCCCTCTTAAGCCAAGCCTGAGGCTTATTCATGCAAGGTTTGAAAACTAGACTAAATTCAGATCAAACGACATTGTTTCTGAAAACTAGGTTTGATTTTTGATATAGGCTGCACTCACAAGCCTTGACACTGGCGGTGCTGTCCGGCGCAGCAGCTTACCATTACTATGGAAACAGTGCCGGCAATCAAGACAAGGTCACCAATGGCTAGATTAAACATTGAAATGTTTATGAGTGATTTGATGATGATGATGAAAATTAATGTTGGATTAGTAATGGCATCTTTTCTTTCTAAAATGTTGCCCTTGGATTCATCTTTTATCACTTTACTTATAATGTCAAGGTTCATTCAAGCTTAAAACTCTAACCCTTTGGGACTGCAAAAAAATCGAAAATCTGTCAATGCAAAAAGGACTGTCCTAAGTTTGCAACTTTTCCTACCGATAGCGGCACCTTCCATAATCGTTATTGCAAAAAATAACGGTATGCAATGACTGTATAACATCTATTATATCTGTAATTGCAATAAAACACCCTGATTGAAAACATGATCGCAACCACAATTTAAATCCCTGCCACAGATTACGTCTGAATTTTGTGAACTTCCTTCCCTGAGCCATTTCGAGATTGAATGTGGCTTCAACAACTCACCTCTTTGAACTCTAGAAGTAAGTGGTTGCAACTTGCAACGAGCTGTGTTCCTTGCCACAAGATGGATTACCTTTCAGGGATTTAAATCGCAGTTACAAACAATAACAGATGTATTACGGTCATTGCGGACAACACGGTGTCCCTACTGCTATATAGAGACTGCTATTGTGGTAACGGACTGCTATTTGAGTCCCTACTACCTTCTTCCCTGTATCATCTTTCGTATCATGGACTGTTCTATACTGAATTCAGAGCTTCAAAAGAGGGAAGGAAAGGAGTGGCTTAAGATAGCTCATACATACGTTCCATTCAGGTTGGTTCAAGATACCCGAGTGTAAACCGTGAAACATGTCACGTAGGTAAGAAAACATGTCATGTTTGATGTTTTTTAGATGGAAGCACCTTAACAGACTCGTTCAAGAAACTGTTAATGGCTGCAGTAAGTTGCATTTTTGGCAGTTTGACACCTCTTTTTCGAGTTAAGAAACATGGATTTATAACTGATAAAAATATCAATCAAGTGCAAGATTTAGGAGGGAAAAAGATAATTCATTAATTCCAACATTTTCATCATCATCAAATCAAACCATTCATACATAAAAAAAAAGATTCCAATGTTACATATTATGGTTATTAAAAGCTATGAATCTGTTCTAGGCATTGGTGACCTTGTCTTGACTGCTGCCACTTTTTTCATAGTAATGGTAAGCTGCTGCACCAGACAGAACCGCTAGAGTCAAGGCTTGTGAGTGCATCCTGCATCAAATCAAACACGTTTCTCATCATCAGTTAACACACAGAAAGAGCAATTTGAGCTGACTGCTGAGTTTAATGCTCCATAGTTTTCAAAAAGAGAAATGGTGAGAACCTGGCATGAATAAGCCTCAGACTTGGCTTGAGAGGGCTACTTCCACGACTGTTATAAGCCAGTGATGCCCCAATTGCTGATGCCCAAACTGCTCCTGCAACACCCAAATTTTGCAGCATGTCAAGAGAAATGAAGAAAAGACAGAAATGGTTGAACAAAAGGAGCTAAATGTAGACAGACCGATGCTGGTGAGCTTGTGTTCTGAAACCCAAGACTGAAATGCCTCCATCTTTCTTCTTGCTGTGTTATAGACTGAGATTGAGAGGAAAGGGAGGGCAGGTGATTTATAGAGAAAGTGGAATGAGGTTGAAATGTGTGCATGTGGCCCCTGGATTTTGAGAGTCTTTTCACTTTATCTTGGAACATTGGATAAGGTTAAACCGGAGGCGATTCTCACCTGTTGGCTGGTTTGTGTTGGGATCTCCACTTACTCACATGTTGCCAGATCCTGTGGGCATCACCAGGTTGTGGGGTTGGCATCTGGGAATTACTACTTTCTGTAGCTTTTGGGGCCAATTTTTGATTGGTCCAATGAGGTTAGCACAAAGGAATTCAGGTACATCCCATTACTTTAACAAGTAGTCTTAGATATTTTAGAAGTCTTCAATAAAAATTAAAAAAATGAGACATTATAAAATAAAAATATATTCTATTACTTTGAACAATTAATATAATATTTAGTTAACAAACCATAATTTTTATTATTTTATTTAAAATACATCTTAAATATAATAAAATAATAAGGAACAACCACCAACTTATAAGATTACAACTTGAAGAATTGTTAAAATTGTAAAGATAAAAAGTACGGCCTTGAACGGGTACTCATGTTACTCTCGCATATAATGGAGTTCTCTATTTATTTGAATTTATTTTCAGGTTTAATTTAACTTATTTAAAGTAGTTAAAAAGATCTAGTACGAATAGAATTGGTCCGTTTTTTTTTCTACGTTCCTTTAGTCCCACTAATGAATTTATGTCACATCTATTATCAATAAAATAATTAAAAAAATTTAATACACATGACATAAAATCAATAATGAAACGTATAAAGGAACACAGAAAAAGAAAGATAACTTTTTTTTTTATCTATGATCATCTACCATCAAAAGCTTTTTGGTAAAAAATGAAAACTGCTTATAGGCTTTTTGATTTCCGTGTCTTGAGCTTCACAGTCAAAATTTTAACCAAGTTTTTAAAGAGCTATTAACTTAGGAGATTCAGTTCGAGCAGTTTGTCTTCAAGACGTTCATGCGTTATTAATAGACTAAGAAAAAAGAACATATATTACTATGAGATCTTATTGTATGCTAATAGGTTTTATTAACGATTTTAATAGTTTAATCAGTTTATTTGTTTTCTATTTACAAAAACCGAACTAATCGAATACATTCATAATACAAATAGAAGCACATTGGGCCTTCTCCATACCCAAAAGCATTCAATATTGGAAACATAGGCTGAATTTTATGAATCCAATACTATTTTGGCTTGGGCTGACCTTCAGATAATTCTAAATGGTTCTTCAAAAATCCCATCTTTTCCCAGAATCCCTCCATTTTCATGGCAATACAAAATACCATTTTCCCGCCAACTCAAAAGTCAGCTGCATCAATGCATTCTACAAGAAACCCAAGCTCAGAATCCTCTGAAATGAGATAAAGATGAACTGAATCGCCATTCACAAAACGAAGAAGACCAGCAAAACGAAACCTTTCATTATCTCACCGGTACAAAAGAGTGAGAAGGCAAATTCTGGGTTGTTTAGGCTTTAAGTCTTGAATTTGGGTTTCTGGGTTTTGAAGAGAACTTTAATTTTGTTGCTGGGTTGCTTTAAAGCCAATGAATTGGTTTTTTTGACATTCTAACTTTGTGGGTTTTAAACTTATGGTGGATTTATTTTTTTAAATGAATTAAATAACATTTTTTTTCCGCATTAGAGTTTAGTGGGTTGTAATTTTACGATCAGTTTAAGATACATAGAATTGCTTCTACAATGGTTCTATGACTTTGAACTAATGTTGATTTTATTAGTTTAGTTCCTAGTAGTTTTTTTTTTCCTGAATGATTCATTTTCTTCAATTTCAATGCATTCTACTTTTATTGTTTGAATTTAGTTATTTAGATTCTAGACTGTAATTGTGTGAATTGATTAACGATTCTGATCTATGGAGCTACTCATTCTCTAGAAACTGTACTTGAAATACACTCTATGGTGTGAAAATTATGTGAAGTTGGTTATCTATGCTTTTTCTGAGCCACGCTTTTCTCTATTTTCTGGGTTTTGCATGTAAATTGTACTGCTGAAGGAGGAAGAGTAAAGGGAAGGAAATTGCTGAGCTTTTGAGTTGCTCATCCGAAACAAGGTTTTCTTTTGACTAGTTTGTGCATTTCTTTGTTGGTCTGATGCTTTTTAGTCTTTGATCACTCTTGAAGGCAAAGGATACTTAAAAATTGTTAGCAAAATTAGAATTGTAATTGGATAATTATCAATGTTATGGTATGTTAGTCATGATGCTTTATGGTATTGATTTTCAGCATTCACTCTCAACTCTGTTGGTGGTTAGGTTTTCGGCAATGGCTAGATGAGAACACCCAAACTTCGATCAATCAAAAATTCCAAATGTTTGATCTTTCGATACTTTGTGCTTGACCCTAAAATAAATGTTAAACTGCTTATGATGGTCCTTTTGTATCAAATTTCAAATACAGATACTAAAACCATTTGCCAGTGCCCAGACTAAGGACTACTAATGAGTGCCTTCCTCTCCATGTGAAAAAGATAAATCTTTATGCTCAGAATCGTCTGGTATAGACTTATATTACCTAACTTATTGATTCGTTTGCTAAAGGGTTCATATATTTCTGTTTCCTATCATAATCGAGTCTTGAAGAAGATGGTAGGTGTTGAGAGTAAAATACAGTCATTCCCTTTTCAAACGGTTTTGCTTTAGATGCCCAAGTATTCCCTGTGTTTATATTTCTAAGCCAAGTTTCTTTGAGTTTGAGCATTCAGAAAATGACTTGAAAACAATGTTTAGACTTTAGAACATAAAAAGTTTAAGGTCTTTGTGTCATTGTATCTTGTGATAGTAATGTCATATCAAAGCACTGAAAATTATGGTCTTGTTGTGTATTCTTATATTTAATTTTTACACTTATTCATACTTCTTGTTCTCTGTTTCATTAATTTGGAAAGATCTCTATTGCTTAATGTTTGCTGAGCTGTATCTTCAAAATATATGTCGGATACAAACATATATTTGATGCTCACATCTGAGTTTGAGTAAATGATGCATATATGTACAATGTTTTCCCTTGTCATAATTGCTTCCCTTGGTGTCAAACTGAGAAATTTCCGGATACGATTCATGGCAGGTGGAAGTAAATGAATGTTCTTTCCCTTTTTAGTTTCTTGCATTTTACTCCATTATGGGTGGAAAAGAAGAAAGAATACTGATAAAATGCTGCATCGATGGAGTATTCCCCTTTTCACTCGGTAGAATCAATTTAGCTCCAAAGTTATACATCTTCTGTAGTTGAATCATTAACATGTTTTTTTTTCTTTCCTTACGTTTCTAGTTGTTGTTTTTTTATCATATATTGATGTTTGCTTAAAGTATTCAACATAAAAACCGGATGAATATTGTACTCGTGAAGCAAAACAGCAATAACATTTACATGCCACTTTTTTGTTATCTGCAATTTCTTTTTTGCTTTCTTTACGTTATTAGTATTAGTTACTACTTACTACATATTGATGTTTGCTTTTGCATTAAGTCATATAGTGCTTTTGTCTCTTTGAAGCTTGTTTTCTTCCATAATCATATGAAGCCTTGAAGATAATCTGGTTAAATATCTTTTAATCTGGGCTTTAATGGTTTGGTTATGCCACCACAGAAGCAATGCCAAAAGAAGGCTGAGGTACATTCTTCCAAGCATGACTTCCCCCACGATTTCATGGACAAGCAAAGCTACGTAACTTGACCTCGACTCTGTGGTTCGGAAATGAGTGTGTTGGGCATGGATATGTTCATTTTCCCCCTAAGATTTTCATGCATTTGGAGAGTCCGTCCGTATAGGATCATATTTCATACCCATGTTCAGATATGTGTTGCATACAAGCGTTGGATATGAGTATTTCAAGAAAAATTAAGAGTCGGAGGAAAATAAAAGCAAAAGGCTTATTTTGCAGAGGTTGATGCATTTGAACTAGAAGAGGATGTGGCATCAACTGATGAATTGGATTAGATTGGAAAATATATTACTGAATGATTTAGGGTAATGCAATTAAGGTTCTCTGACCCTACAATATTATCTATATATACTTATGTTACTTAGAGTGCGAGTGTCTGATACGAATACTTGACACACACACACAAAAATTCGAACTATGTAAATAAGTCACCGACAAATATCGGTGTAATATCAGATGCATGAAAGTCTTCCCCATCATAGTCTAGTATTGTGTGCACCCAGTTATAGCTAGTGACCATAATAGTTTAGTTTTCCCTTATGGATGGTGTTAATTGTATTTGACTGATAGGTTTTCTATGTTTGGCAAATTTGAAGCTCATACAAATCATACTCTACCAACACTGGCATCAACACATGTGCTTTGATTCCTTTGCATTTGTGAATTATTGATGTCATGTAGTGATGCAGGCTACGCTTATGTTGCTCGGGTTTACCGTTTATGTTCTTTCACGTATTCGGATTCATCGAGAACGAGTGTTGAATACAGATACTTAAAGGGGTGTGCAGCAATCCGGTTGTGCCAATCCGCCATGTTCGAATCCTTTTGCTTCTACACAGAAAATCGTCTGGTATTTCATGTTTATATAAATTTTGATATGTTTTTTATATTAAATTTTGAGACATTCGTGTATTCGTATCGTCGCAGTGATTTAGCTTGAATATGACTGGTGATGAAGGGCAGTGAAAGAAACTTTGTACCCTGTAAGGTTAAAGTAGCATAGGCATGTGATTGGAGCTCATTTTAAGCAATGATTAATTATTTGAATATATGCCTCCTTTCATTTTCAACTTCCATAAAAAAATAAAAAGAAATCAGTGTCTTTTGCTAATCTAATCTTCTTTTTCAACAGAATATGGTTAAAGTTGATCATTCATTTTTGGATAGAGAAATTCTAGCAGTCTAGTAAATTAATGAAAAATATAAAATATAAAATTATTTTTTTAATACTTATTTGGATATATATATATTCAAATATTGATATATAATATATTTTTTAGGGTAAACTCTATTCAAAGTTATTTAATTATAGGTTTTATAAAAACAAGTTGTTTTTCTTTTAAAAGTTACAAATATGTCACTCAGTTAACATATTGTTACAAACATATCATTTTTCTTTGGTATAATAACTTTTTTAGTATCAAAACTTATACATTCTATTAATTTTTTTTATATTTGAAACAATTCAATAATTTTAATCATTCATATTAAAAAATTCTATCAATTTAATCTTTTTTATGATGTCGTCAAAGCAAATGAGTCCATTAGATCAAATCAGTAGATCGATTATTGCATTCTGTTATAAAGCAACATGTTATTGTTAAACTATTATCATACCAGGAAAGTAACTAGAAAGTAATATAGTATTTAACAAACAATTTAGGTGAAGAGTAAAGACTAAAATGATGATTTTTTTAAATATTAAGAGTTAAATTTATTAAATTGTTTCGAGATAGAATCAAGTTGATAGATTGCATAAGTTGTGGGGACTAAAAACGTTATTATATCATGCTGCATTAGAAGAAAAGCGACATGTTTTTAACAATATGTTAATTGAGTGACCTGGTTGTAATAATTTTTTAATTGAATGATTTGTTTGTAAGCGAAGTGATCTGTTTATAACATTTTTTAATTGAGTGACTTGTTTGTAAGTTTTAGAAGAAAGCTGACTTATTTATAATTATATCCATAGTTAAGTGTCCATGAATGTTGTTTACTCCTTTTCTAATGTATGAAAAAAAATAAAAATTCATTGTACTTTGCAATTTGACATGTATATAATTTTTACATTCATTTCTAACCTGAGAGATTTATGGGTTAATCTTATTTGGGGATGCAATCAACTTTAGCTCAAACTTGGTTGAATTTAAGATTCGAATTTTATTTGAGATAAAATATTGAATTACTCGAACATATTTGATTAGGTTCGATTAATCTCACTATCAATAAGTTCATTTCTCATGTCAACTTCGAATTTGATATATTTAGTAGTTATTTAAGTCTAGGTATTCGAATACTCGAATTTAACAAGTTATTAAACATACAAATTTATTCAACATACAAACATGTTAAGTGTAAAACATGGACAATTTTAAATTATACAAACAGCTCAATCAGTCATCTCAAACATTTTTAAAGAACAACAGGCAGAGTCCTTCAAACTGGTTTTTTATACTTTATTGCAAGAATGAAAAACATGTTCTTCAGTTTGCTTTCCGACAGTTGATTCTGATTTCCCCAGCATTTCCTGTAAGAGGTTTAATGTTTCCCATCTTGATCATCGACTTGGCAAATTCCTTGAAAAATGATTTAGTGTTGGCGGCATATCTTTTAACCAAATCATCAGTTGAAGAATTCCCATTGAAGAGTTCTTGATCCGAATGCAGCAAACCCTTCTTGTCCAACAAGTTTTCGTAATATAGACTATCGAAACGGGTCGGCGTTTGACGGTCGAGAGGGGCGAGCACGTTGTCGTTTCCGCTTCTTGGACAAGCCTGTTGCAATGAGTTGGCGAAGGAGGGGTCTATGTCTGAGTCGTTGTAAATGTGTGACCTGAATGATGTGCACCGGGCAAGGCCAATGGTGTGCGAACCTGTGAATCCAAAATCGAACCATGGTAAGCCGATGTTAAAATGTACTTGTTTGAAGGATAATCAGGGATTTAAATTGTGACCGCGACCAAGTGTCAGGTTTCGTTGAGACATTCGGATTACCGGAAAGTATTACAAGGTCTTTTACTGAGAGACCTTGAGCTGAGAAGCTTGAAATAAGAGCACTTAGATTAAAGCTTGGTTGTGGAATGCTGGCGTTCGCCGCACTTCTGCTGGCGGTGGTCGAATCCCTTCTTCCCAATCTTACATTCCACGACGGACCGCCTAACTGCAAACTCGACAAATATGATCAGTCAATAACAGTTAATGCACAGATTGTCGCCCCGCATTCGCAAAGATTGTCGTCCTGCATTCGCGATGAGATATTGTCTGTTTCGGAAGTAAAAAGCTTGCTAGTTGATGTGTGATCAATGTCCCCTCAGGAAATCAAAACCGAAGAGCATCAGCAGAACTTAGTGTACTAACCTGAACAACCGAATCACGAGCTGCAATGGCTAGAATGTCAGCGCAGGATACAACTCTAGGACATGCTGTCTCCAGTCGAGCTTTGATGTTGTCGATGACATTGAAACCTCTCGCCGAGTTATTGTTCGGAGCCGCGGTTTTCTCACCTATAAACGTCGAGTTATCGTCCAAAAGTATCGATCCATCACATCCCTATTCACCACAGGAAAATATTGAACACAATGTTGCTCAGACTTGTGTCCAAATACGCATTCGACACGAGTGTTCAAGACAGTATTTCAAGAAAAACGAAGAGCACTCACATTAACGAAACAGTCGTGAAAATGTAACCTCAGCAACGAAGCTCCGACGCGCGTTTCGTTCTTTATAGCAGCGGCAACTTCGTCCTTAACGATAGATAAAGCTTGCGGACAAGTAGACGAGTAATAACCAGGGGAGAGGTGGCCGTTGGCTTGAAATGAACAAACAACAGCAATCAAGATAAGAAACAGTGAACGAAAACAAGCCATGAAAACACTTTGTTGAATCGAATGATTCGAAAAAAAGAGAGTGTAATTCGTTGCCGATCATATTGGAAACAATATGATACCCTTTTTATACTGTGTAAATGCGTGAATTTGATTGATTATCACCAAAAAAATGGTAACGTGGAAGGTTTAAACAAAGGTAACGTAGGTTGCCAAGTAACTTTTATAGGTTGGCTTTAGTTTGTTGCCAAGTTTATTTCTTGCAGGATCTTCTGATGAACGCTTGAGGTTCCTTTAGCCTCCAATTCAGACCCGAGATTTCGTTTATCGTAATTGTATACATAACGAATTCGATCGTAATTCAATCGTATCATAGTAAAAGTAAATTTTCACTGATTCTGATAAAAGTAGCATTTTTCTATTAGTTTACCAATGTCCCACAGCAGTGATGCCAAAGAACCTAAAGCTATTGTTAAACTTCTGAAACAAGACAGATAATGGTAATGAAAATGGTAGCTACAGCCTATAATCCTCTTACAAACACCATAATTTGCAGTTTTTTTATTATATTTTGTTGTCTCAGCTGGTGTTTTTCAATTGACTTTCCTGCAATTGATCCTAATTTCCCCAGAATTACCAGTGAGAGGCTTGATGTTCCCCATCTTGATCATAGATTTCGAGAACTGTTTGAAAAACCTTGAAGAATCTGCAGCATACTTCTTGACCAAGGTATCGGTTGAACCGCTGTTGAAAAGCTCTTGATCAGAATGGAGGAGACCTTTCTTCTTCAGCAAGTTCCGAAAGTAGAAATTGTCGAAAGAAGTCGGTGTCCGTAAGTCGAGGGATCGATGAACATTATCTTTCCCTGTTCTCGAGCATCTGCGTTGCAGGGACTTGGCAAACAGGGGATCGATGTTGGAGTCGTCGTAGGCCCGTGCTCGAAACGATGCACACCTTGCCAGGCCAATAGTATGTGCACCTGCATACAGCATTCTTAAAAGTACTATCCTATTTGGACAGGGGTATTGAGATACATGACCCTCAACGTACATGAAAAAGTTTAGGAAAATCCGAGTAACATAGCTTAAAATGATCGAATTTTCCGAGTTAGAGTTTACCTGAAAGTGCCACCAAGTCTTTCGACGAGAGTCCTTGAGCACGAAAGCTTAATACGAGTGCACTTAAGTTGAGATTGGGTGCAGGAATGAGCTTTCTTGCAGCATTTTTGCTAGCAGTGGTAGAATCCCTTCTCCCTAGCTTAACCTTCCATGATGGACCCCCTAACTGCAAATTGTGGTCATAGACATTTTTTCAGTCACATTGCGGTCGATTACGGTAAACATCGACAGTCTACGAAAAACCGGCTATAACGTCTACTTAAATGTGGACTTACCACGACGGTCGAGTCACGAGCTGCAATGGCGAGAATATCAGCACAGGAAACGACTCTGGGGCAAGCTTTCTCAAGTTTAGCTTTAATGTCATCGACCACATCGTATCCCCTAGCCGAGTTATTGTTCGGAGCTGCAGTTTTCTCGCCGGTAAACACCGAATTATCGTCCAACAATATCGATCCGTCGCACCCCTGCACCATTTTCCAAACATCAAACAGCTTGAAGACAGTAGACAGGACATCAAAAAACACAACATTATGAAACAAAACAACAATGCTCACATTAACAAAGCAATCATGGAAATGCAATCGGAGCAAAGATGCCCCCATTCGTGGCTCCTGCTTTAAAACGGCTCCGACATGAGCTTCGACAATCGAGAGCACTTCGGGACAAGTCGATTTGTAGTGATTCGGAGAGAGTTTGTTTCCATGGCGGCCAACAACAGATTCACCAGAGACAACGAAGACAAGTAGAAGTAACAAGGAACAAGCTTTAGCCATGGGAATTCAATTCTAATGGAATCTTGAAGAAAAATGGTGGTTTTGGGTTCGGAAAACTACACGGAGTGGAATTTATAGTACGCCTAATATTAGCTCAATTTATTCATATAATTAGAAATTCGGTTTAACGAAAAGGTGAGAAATTATACGTAGTTTCATACACAATAGTGGTTAAAAGTCTGAAATTTTCACACTGAGTTAATCCTTGAAGTAATGGCAATTTGTTTCTTACAATCTATGTTTAGCAAGCTCATTAAAATGATAATTTTTCTTTTTACATTGTTCCTCATTTCCATACTATAAAATGATTATTTTATAATATTTGATACATTTGGCAAATACATGATTAGTATTTTTGACGTATTACGTTGTTTGACACAAAAAAACAAAGAAAATACAAACAGGTTGGTTCAAGTGGTAAGCAGCTTGATGTCGCTTAAGCAGGTATCGAGTTCGAGGTCTTGTGTAGGCAGATAATTTCTGCCGGAAGACTCACCCATCAAAATCAGGTATACGACATGAGTCAGTCTAAATTAGTCAAGGCAAAATCTAAGGAAACCAAGGCCAATAAAAAACAAAGAAAATGACATGTATATATGAATTATCAGATAGTGTTCGATTTAAATTTTATTGAATTTGACGCGGATAATAGTTTTGATGTTACGATTAAAATTACAATGATACGATATTTGTGGGTTAAATTAAAAGTCTTTGTATTATATTTAAAATTACAATAAAAAGAGTATTTTAATTCATATTTGTACCTGAAAGTTCATTTTAATTCTTTTGCTATAAAAACGAACATTTTAGTCTTTGTACGTTTAAAAAGTTAACATTTTGGTCCAAAATACTAAAGTTATTAATCGTTAGTTTAAATATTTTGGTTTAAACATTGTTTCAATTTTAAACTCGAGAAAATTACTCTCTTTCAAAATATTTTTTGTATCTGAATTTTTACATAAAATTTTTAAGTACGTATGAAATCTAACTGTAAAATTAATTCATATTTTAACTTCAAATTTCGTTGTCATCACTTACAATAATTACACTTACAAATCAAAATATAAAAAATAATTTAAAATATTTAATTGAAAATATACATTGAATTTTCTTAGTACTTTTAGATTTGGAATGAGAGACGGTTTAATTGAAAAAATGATAAAAAATTATTAACAATATTTAAAATTTCATTAAAAATTTCAAAATTATGAAAAATATTATAAAATATTTAGTTTTTTATTTATTTTAAAAATATCAAATCACAGTTAGACATGTGTCATGTATTGACGAAAATTATTAACACCATTCTAAATCACTCTTATTTACGTACTTTCATAATGTATTTTGAATAAATTTCTCTCATTTTTTCAAGAGGGGCTTAAGCATTGTTTAAATTAAAATATTTAAGCCAACTCACTATAATTTTAATATTTTGGAACGAAATATTCACTCTTCAAACGTACAAAGACTGAAATGTCTCGTTTTATAATAGAGTAACTAAAATGAACTCTAAAATATTAGGTATAAACTAAAAATATTCCTTCTTGTAATAGAGGAACTAAAATGAACTTTTTGATATAGTACAATAGCTTCTAATAAACTTTAACAAACATTTGTATGAGTACAATCATAATCAATCAATGCAAAACATAAACAAACTTATAATAACAATCTATACATATTATAAAAGGACTAAAATGAACTTTTAGATATAGGACATGGATTAATAATGTCCTTTTCATAGTAAAAAAATTAAAATGAACATTTCGATATAATACATTGACTTCTGATGAACTTTAACCAACATTTGTATGATTACAGTTATAATCAATCAATGCAAAACACAAACAAAGTTACAATAACAACAATTACATATATATAATTACAATCAAAATCAAGCATACAATATATAGATGGACGAATTAAAAACCATAATACATTTGAACCTAGACTATAATGACTCCGGCCGAGCCTACACTTAAACCGAGAATAAATCTGAACTAAGAGCCCACACATATGAATTTACACATGATTAGACTAAACTTAGACGCTTAAGGAACAATATGAGTAATAGTTAAAACGGTTTAATTATGCTCCACGTCCTTATACTCTTTGCACATTTAAAATTAGTCCTTATACTTCTAGTCCTTGGGATTTAATCATTTACTATTTCAACCCATG
Organism: Hibiscus trionum; assembly: GCA_030270665.1. Lineage (NCBI taxonomy): Eukaryota > Viridiplantae > Streptophyta > Magnoliopsida > Malvales > Malvaceae > Hibiscus > Hibiscus trionum. The sequence continues at coordinate 44,684,409 of BSYR01000017.1, read as the reverse complement.
TTCATGCCATTGAGCACTTATATTTGTCTTTTTCTTCCCAAATGATGGCTTGTTATTCTCTCGACCCATCTTTGTCAATTAAGCCTTACTATATTTTCTTAAATGTCCTAAAAACCATGCAGTTTAGGTAAGAAATCATTGTGGGTTGTAATAATATTCCTCGAAATTGTCGAGTACAAGGCAAAGGCAAAAGTCTTTCCCATCAATGTCTAAAATAATTTGGCCTTCAAATCTGGCAAAGGAATCTCTGTAGTTTACTGTGGGAAAATGATGCCATTGGACCCATTTTTGGACATATTTATTGTTTATTTTCTGATATAATTAATTAATTATTGTGACTTAGAAAAACAGGGTTGGAATCTGTTCTTTTCTTGTTTTGGATAATTGAAAATTTTAATCTTTTTATTTATTTCCACCCCAAAACTGATTGCAGGGATATGGATAGTAGGCTGCTATTAATACCATATCTGTTTGAAGAAATAAGTTAAAACTAATGGGTAAAAGATGGTAATAAACTTTAAATCCTAAAAAGACTAAACCTTTCTAACGGGTTGGTCCAAGTGGTAAGCAGTTTAGTATCGCTTAAATAAGTCTCAAGTTAGAGGCATTGTGTATGAAGAAAATTCCCGTTGGGAGACTTGCCCCACCAAAGTCAGTTGTACGATGCGGGTCGATCCGGATTAATCAGGACGAAACTTTACTGGAAGGGTAAACCCTAAACTCTAAATCATATACTTTAAATTCTAAACCCTAAAACATAAACCCCTAAATTAAACTACCAATCCTTAAAATTTTTGTAAACTAAAATTTATACCGACTGTTTATCAAAGTTTTTTTTTATTTGGTAAAAATATTACGCTTGAAAAACGAGTAAACTTATGTATGGATCATACGTTTATCTGTCCCATATATGAGTAAGATTTTTTAGCCCATTGATTGATGTGAAATCGATAATTTGATTTTGATATAACTAAAGAATTTAAGGACTAAATTGAAAATGTGAAAACGAATTTTTAAGTCCTCAAACCTCTCAATATGTTTAAAAGAAAATGCCTAAGTTAAAAACTGATTTTATCAAAACTTTTCTAAGTGTTCTTAAAGCCAAAACAGTGATTTTCGAGTCACCGTTTCGGAACGGCCTTAGGCGTTTCGAAACACTTTTGAAACTGTGAACTTGCGTTTCGGAACGGGTATCGAAACGATTTCAACACTGTGAACCCTTGTTTCGAAACGGCTTAAGAACATTGAGACACCGTATCGAAACGACATCCAATGTTTCGAAACGGTATTCAAGTCAGATTTAAAAAATATGATCGTTGAAAGTTTTTAACCGATTTTACACAAGTCGTTAAGGCGTATCGAAACGATTTCAAGCCGTTTCGGTACATACCTTGAAAGTAGCTAAAAATGTTTCGAAACAAGTTTCGAAACGACTCTTAGCGTATCGAAACACCTTCAGTCCGTTTCGATACGGGCTCTTTAATGCACCCCAACGACTCTTTCTATTTTGGTCTGTTTCGAAACAGGGTCGAGTGTTTCGAAACGGTTGGTTGCAGACTGCATTTATAGAGGCAAGATAACATCTCCAACGGCTCTATTGATGAATGCAACAACCACAATGGCTAGAATTCAATGAGAAGATATAAAAGGGACCTCTAAAAGCTTCAGCAATAACTATTGATTCAAAAGCAAACATCCAAACATCAAATCCAAGCATTTGTGCATAAATCCCATTATTGTCTTGTAACCCCAATTATATTTTTCATTCTTATCATTTCAATTGGATTGCGTGCTTGTAATTGAGCTACATTGTGTATTGAGAGATACTTGTTTTAGCCAACAACTTCTTTGTTTCTATTGTGTGAGGATTGAGTCAAATTTTGGATAGAAAATTTGACCGAAATTGTAACGGCTACCTCCTTAGCCTAGAAAAGGGGAAGAGCAATTAGTGGAATTATTGAAAATTCTTAGTGAAGCTAAGGTAGTGGATGTAGAGTTCGATTGGAACTTGAACCACTCTAAAATTCCTTGTCTACCATTTTTATTTGTCAATTCCACTTCCAAAAACTTTTAAAACCCAATTCACCCCCCTCTTGGTTTATTTCGATCATTCGATCCACTCAACAATTGGTATCAGAGCCTACCTCTTTAAAGGATTAACAACCACAAGAGGAGTTCCTAGGAAGAGTGTGATCATCCAAAAAGCAAGATATGGCATCTACCTCCGGATCTAGCATGTACGAGTCTCAATCCACTACAAAACCGTATTTCTTCAATGGTGACAACTATCCGTTTTGGAAGAATCGGATGCGCCTCTTCATTAAGTCCAATGATTACTTGGTTTGGGATGTCATTGAAGATGGTCCCTACATTCCATTGAAGCAAGATAATGAAGGAAGGATGGTTCTAATGAAAAAGATGGAGATGAGTGAAGAAGAGAGGAAGAAGATCCAAATAAATGACAAAGCTCTTCACATGCTTTTTTGTTCTTTCGGTCCGGACATCTAATCCAAAGTCTCCTCCATTGAGAGTGCCAAGGAAGTGTGGGATACTCTTGAGACCACCTATGAAAAAACCAATGATGTGAAGGAAACCAAGATTGGAATTCTCAATCTTAGCTATGAGAATTTCAAGATGGAGTCCAACGAAACGGTGTCCAAGATGTTTGATCGCTTCTCAACCAAAGTCAACGAGCTTAAAGGATTTGGAGAGACTATTCCGGAAGACAATCTTGTTTGGAAGCTACTCTACTCACTTCCCGAATCTTGGGATGGGAAGAGAACCGCCATCATAGAGGCCAAAAACTTGAAGACTCTAAAACTTGATGAGCTAGTGGGTTCTCTCCTTACTCATGAGATTATGAAGCAAGGAAGTGAAGAAGAAAAGAAGAAGGAAGAGATAAGAGTAGAGAAGCTAGAGGTGGAAAAGAAGAAGAAAATGGGAATAGCTCTCAAAGCTTCATTACTTGAGGAGAGTTCTTCTAGTAAGGAGGATGAGTTAGAAGAATTGTCTATGATAGCCAAAAGATTCTCACGCTTCATGAACTCCAACCGAGGAAGGAAAATTCAAATAAAGATGGACTTCAAAGGTAAAAACAAAGAAGAAGTGAGGGATCAAATCATTTGTTTCGAGTGCAATAAGCCCGGTCACATTCGTTCGGAGTGCCCTCAACTCAAGAAGAAGGGCTTTGAGAAGAAGAAGAAGCTCAAAGCCAAGCTTGCTACTTGGAGTGATGACGAGTCATCCGAGGATGACGAACAAGAAGTGGCCAACCTTTGCCTCATGGCACTTGAGGAGGATTCCTCCATGGTAACCTCTAACTCATCATCTTTAGATTTTACATATGATGAATTAAATGATGCATATGATGAGTTGCAAGAGGTTTATGATGAGTTAGTTGGGAAATACAAGGAGCCAGTCATTAAGAATAAGAAAATTATTTCAGAATTAAATGATAAAAATGACTCACTCTCTCAAGCTAACTTAAAATTTGAGAAAAAGATTTTAGGTTTGAAAGATGAACTTAAATTCTTCCAAGATGAAAATGTTGACCTAAACAATCTTCTTTCTTAATTCAATAGTGAACACCAAAAGGTGTTAGATGAGCTTAACAAGCTCAAAGAGTCTTTTAAATATGTTGGTAGTGTGAAGCATGAAAAAGGTGAATCTTCTAAAACAAACCAACCTAGGAGAAAGACTAATAACTACAAACAAAGTAGCCTTCCTAGACATGGTAGAACTAAAAGGATTAGAAGTGTATGGGTTCCTAAGGAACTTGTAAAATCAAATAATATCGTTGCTATGTCACCTTGGATTCCTAAGGGAACCAAGCTATTGGGAGCTAACACTCGTGGACCCAAAATGATTTAGGTACCAAAAACAAAAGTTTAATATCTTTGTTTGTAGGGGGAGCATTGCTACAAGGCCAAAGCACAAAGTCAAAATTCATGGTACCTTGATAGTGGATGCTCGAGGTATATGACCGGAGACAAGAGTAGATTTATGGATTTAAAGCCAAAAAGTGGAGGAGGGGTGACATTTGGTGACAACTCCAAAGGCCACATTAAAGGTATTGACTCCATAGGTAATCACTCTACCATTCTTATTGAAAATGTCTTGTATGTCGATGGTCTTAAACATAATTTGTTGAGCATAAGCCAATTATGTGATAAAGGATTTAATGTTTTATTTGATAAAAATGGATGCAAAATTGTAGACATTAAATCTAATAACATTATGCTCATAGGTCATCGCATAGGTAACATTTACATGGTGCATCTAGATGACATACATACATCCCATGCATGTTTAGTAGCTCAAAATGAAAATGATGCATGGTTATGGCATAGGAAACTAGGACATGCTAGCATTGGTGTTTTAGAAAAATTAGTTTCGCTTGATCTAGTTAGAGGTTTACCCAAGATTAAGTTCTCCAACGATAAAATTTGTGATGCATGCTCTAGGGGTAAACAACATAAGTCATCCTTTAAATCCATTAATGATGTTTCTACAAGTAGGTGTTTACAACTTATCCATATGGATTTATTTGGGCCAATTAGGACTATGAGCTTGGGTGGTAAATCTTATGCATTTGTTCTTGTTGATGATTTTTCTATATTTACTTGGGTTCTAATTTTAAGTACTAAAGATGAGGCTTTATAAAAAATCATCACATTTTCAAAACTAACCCAAAATGATCTTGAACTTAGAATTTCACATATTAGAAGTGATCATGGAACCGAATTTCAAAACTTAGGGTTTGAAGAGTTTTTAAATGAAAATGGTATTAGCCACAATTTTTTGGCTCCTCGAACTCCTCAACAAAATGGGGTAGTTGAGAGGAAAAATAGAACTTTACAAGAAATGGCTAGAATCATGCTTTGTGAAAACAATTTACCTAAATATTTTTGGGCAGAAGCCACAAACACCGCTTGCTAAATTGTAAACCGAGTAATGATTAGGCCAATTTTAAAGAAAACACCTTATGAGATTTTAAAATCTAAAAAGCCTAACATTAGCTATTTTCATCCTTTTGGTTGCAAGTGTTTTGTTTTAAATAATGGAAAAGACAACTTAGGTAAATTTGATGCAAAAAGTGATGAAGCTATTTTCATAGGATATTCTTTAACCTCTAAAGCCTATCGTGTATTTAACAAGAGAACTTTAGTAGTAGAAGAATCTATACATGTTGTATTCGATGATAACCTCCTTCCAAGGAAGGATTCTTGTAATAATGATGATGTAGGAATCATAAATGCCTTTGATGGAGGACAAAATTCAAAGGAGGATGAGATTCCATCAAAAGAAGAGGATACACAAGATCCACCTCTTGAAGCCTTGAAGGACTTGGCTCTTAAGGAAAAGGAAGTGAGCTACCCAAGGGAGTTCAACTATGTCAAAGATGGTGAAATCTTGGGTGATCCATCCAAGGGGGTAACCACTAGATCTTCTCTTAAACTTATGAACCATGTTGCATTTATCTCATGCATATAGCCTAAGAATATAAAAGAAGCATTGAAAGATGATTTTTGGATTATGGCTATGCAAGAAGAGTTAAATCAATTTGAGAGAAGTAATGTTTGGACATTAGTTGATAGGCCTAGTAATCAATCTACTATAGGAACTAAATGGGTCTTTAGGAACAAACTAGATGAGAGTGGTAACATTGTGAGAAATAAAGCTAGATTAGTAGCACAAGGTTACACTCAAGAAGAGGGAATAGATTTTGGTGAAACCTATGCACCCGTAGCTAGAATGGAAGCCATTAGGATGTTGCTTGCATATGCATGTTATCATGATTTCAAGCTTTTTCAAATGGATGTTAAAAGCGCATTTTTAAATGGTTTTATAAATGAGGAAGTGTATGTGGAACAACCACCGGGTTTTGAAGACTCAAAATTTCCAAATCATGTTTTCAAACTCGCTAAAGCTCTTTATGGTTTAAAACAAGCTCCTAGAGCTTGGCATGAAAGACTTTCAAACTTTTTAATTGAAAAAGGTTTTGAAAAAGGTAAGGTGGACACTACACTTTTCGTAAAAAGGTATAAAAATGACATCTTAGTAGTACAAATTTATGTTGATGATATTATTTTTGGTTCTACTAACGAATGTCATTGCAAAGAGTTTGCTAAGCTAATGCAAGGTGAACTCGAGATGAGCATGATGGGGGAGCTCTCATTCTTTTTGGACTCCAAATCAAGCAAAGGAAGGATGACACCTTCATCAATCAAGCAAAGTACATCAAGGATATGCTCAAGAAGTTTGGCTTGGAGAATGCAAAGCCTCAAGCCACACCTATGAGCTCATCTATAAAGCTTGACAAAGATGAAGGAGGTAAGTGTGTTGACTCTAAGCTTTACCGTTCTATGATTGGATCATTGCTTTACCTTACCGCAAGTAGATCTGATATCTTGTTTAGTGTTTGCTTGTGTGCTAGGTTTCAAGCTAGTCCTAGAGAGTCTCACCTTATAGCCGTTAAGAGATTCTTTAGGTACCTTAGAGATACCCCTTGTCTAGGTCTTTGGTACCCTAGAGACTCAACCTTCAACCTTCATGCTTATTCGGATGCGGATTATGGGGGTGTAAAATCGATAGGAAGAGTACTTCGGGAACTTGTCAATTCCTAGGTAGTATGCTCATATCTTGGTCGTCTAAGAAACAAAATAGTGTAGCCTTATCTACCACCGAAGCCGAGTACATATCCTTAAGGAGTTATTGTGCTCAAGTCCTTTGGATGAAGCAAAAACTCTTAGATTATGGTATTAAAGTTGAAACCATACCCCTTAAGTGTGATAACACTAGTGCCATATGTTTAACAAAAAATCTCATCCAACACTCTAGAACCAAACATATAGAAATAAGGCATCGTTTCATTAGAGATCATGTCCTTAAAGAGGATGTTTTTATAGAGTATGTTGACACCTTAAATCAATTAGCTAACATCTTTACAAAACTTTTAGATAAAGAGCGTTTTTGGTCCCTTAGGAGAGAGTTAGGTCTAACTAGCCTATCTTGACCTTTTAGGACCTCTTTTGTGCTTAAAATTGCTTGATTTTGTGAAATGCCATGTTTATGTGTTTTTACTCCTAATTTTATCCATGCTTATAGCTAGGGGGAGTATGTTTATGTTTGCACATGTTATTCCTGCTCATTCTTGTCATTCATGCAAGTTAGGCCTTCAAAATTTTCATTTTTCTGCACTTTTAGAGCCTCATCTGCACTTCTAGGCCCAGGTGTATCGAAACGGGTCCACTTGTTTCGATATGGGTGCCTTAAAATTTCATCTGAGAGAAGGGTGTTTCGAAACGCCTTCCAAGGGTTTAGAAACGTTTTTGCTACTGCCAAGGGGTGTATCGAAACGTGTTTCGATACGAGTCAAAGTGGGATTTGATACGGTCAAAGACGTATCGAAACGGTCAGCTGGAGTTGAAAAGTTAGTCAACCTTCGGTGCCCGCATTTCGGAACGGTCGGAACCTGTTCCGAAATGGGTTAGCGGACTGCTTTAAAGGGGCTTTTAATGTTAAAGTTTTACTTTAATTAAAATTCTCTCAAACCCTAAAAACCCTAAAACGATTTTCCCTATAAAAACCCTCTAAACCTCATTGTTTTTCACCAAATATTGAGGGCTTTTACTCTTAAACACAAGTCTAAGCAAGCATCAACAATTTTGTGCAAGGATTTCCATCTATTCATCCAAAATTCCAATTTAAGGTATATTTTCATCTTTTTCTTTTTCCTTAAATTTGTATTCGAATCCTAGGTTAGAAAATTTTAATTTTGTATAGTTTATGTGTTTTGATACTTGGGTTTTTCAAACCTTGTAAATTTTTTTCAAAATCTTCAAATTTTTGATTCGAATATATTGTTTTGATTCGTCTTTTTTTCTGTTAAATTGTTTTTCTCTTAAAACTTTTTTTTGTGTTTTTTTTGTATCTTTGTTCTTAAATTTTTTTTTTAAACCTAAGTGGGATTTGCCATTGGATTGGATTAAGGAATTTCATGCATACACTTCAAATTTGTTTTAAATTGTTTGCTTTATGTTTTTAGGATTTTTCAATTGAGAATGTTAACAAGAAACGTAAGGCTCCTCAATCAAGTGAAGCTTCAAATCAAGCCGCTCTCCGTCCCAACCTTACTCAACTTTTTCTCAAGAGTCTCAAAACTCCCGCGATGAGGGAACGTTTCCAATATGTCAAGGAGTTTTCCGTTCGTCATGAGCGAGTTGTTGACATGTCGTTTCTTGACTCCGAGTGCTTTCTCTTCTGTTATCTCCACCGTTTACAAGAATGGAGCTTCTTTGGTTTCTTGAGTATCCCGGATATTGGCTACAAGCACATGGTTCTTATCTTTTACTCTAATGCCCAACTCTTTAACAATGAAGACAACTCCGAAGTTGTTCGCATTGAGTCTCAGATCTTGGGAAAGAAGATTGTCATTGACATACCTTACTTAGAGACTACTTTTGGTCTTAAGAACGAAGGAATCGCAGAAGAGACTCATTTTGGTTCTCACACTGGTTCAGTGCTTGCCTTGGATGCTCACGATAGGTTCCTCCACTTGATGGTCTCGTGGTTTATTCGCCCCTCCGGAGGTAAATTTTCTCACGTTCGTCAAGTAGATTATTTTTGGCTTGAATGTTTTCGTCGTGTCGAGCGCCCTAATCTTGTTAAGATCATGTTTGCCGAGATGGTGAATAATGTTAAGCTCCGTGAAACCGATGCGCTCAAGTCTTTCAATTATGGGACTGCTTTAAGTTATATCTTTGGAGAGCTTAATCTTGATTGCACCTCTGACTCACCGGAACCCCGCAAGCAAAAACTTGGTGAATCTTCTCTCTGCAAGTCCGAATTTTGTTACATTAACAATGGCCAATGGGAACGTGTTGATAGGGAAGCACCTCCACCTCAAGTTGAACCTCAACCACAAGCTCCGGTTGCAAACAATGAAGCTCTTATGGGTTTTCTTACCGAGCGGTTCAACACTATGGAGGTGAATCTTGGCACTATAAATACTCGATTGCAATCCATGGAGAATCGACTCACATCCCTTGAGAACCAACATCAATCTATGGACATGTCCTTTTCCACCTTTTATGGCCAATGGATGAATTTTCGTCGCTCTCAAGCTAAGGATGATGATGATTCCATGGATGATGATGGTGACGACGACGAGGCTTAGGATTCTCATGTCATCTCATATTAGCTATTCATATTAGGACTAAGATTGCATCTTTATTTCCTTTATATTTTATGAACCTATGCTTTGCTTATTTTGGTTGGGATTAAGATTTGAACTTATTGTTTAAGATTTATGTTTTGGATATTTGAGTTCTATGAATTTATATTAATTTGCTTATTGCTTATTGATTATTGCTTTTAACCTTACCTCTTCTCTTTGAGCCTTGTTTATTATTTTTGATCTAACAAAAAAGGGAGAAGTATTCTAAGAGCCAAAATTCGTTTTAAGTGTTTTTAAGTTTTAAAACTTGGATTTAAATCTTTTTAAAACTTTAAAACCCATCTTAAATTGAGGGAGAGTTAGAATGTATTCAAAATTTTCAAAACTCTTATAAATTCTAACTTTGGTTTTATTATATCAAAAAAGGAAGATTGTGAAACCGATAATTTGATTTTGATATAACTAAAGAATTTAAGGACTAAATTGAAAATGTGAAAATGAATTTTTAAGTCCTCAAACCTCTCAATATGTTTAAAAGAAAATGCCTAAGTTAAAAACTGATTTTATCAAAACTTTTCTAAGTGTTCTTAAAGCCAAAACAATGATTTTCGAGTCACCGTTTCGAAACGGCCTTAGGCATTTCGAAACACTTTTGAAACTGTGAACCTGCGTTTCGGAACGGGTATCGAAACGGTTTCAACACTGTGAACCCTTGTTTCGAAACGGGTTTCGAAACGGCTTAAGAACATCGAGACACCGTATCGAAACGACATCCAATGTTTCGAAATGGTATTCAAGTCAGATTTAAAAAATATGAGCGTTGAAAGTTTTTAACCGATTTTACACAAGTCGTTAAGGCGTATCGAAACGATTTCAAGCCGTTTCGATATAGGCCTTGACAGTAGCTAAAATGTTTCAAAACAAGTTTCGAAACGGCTCTTAGCGTATCGAAACACCTTCAGTCCGTTTCGATACGGGCTCTTTAATGCACCCCAACGGCTCTTTCTATTTTGGTCTGTTTCAAAACAAGGTCGGGCGTTTCGAAACGGTTGGTTGCAGACTGCATTTATGGAGGCAAGATAACATTTCCAAAGACTCTATTGATGAATACAACAACCACAACGGCTAGAATTCAATGAGAATGTATAAAAGGGACCTTTAAAAGCTTCAGCACCAACTATTGATCCAAAAGCAAACATCCAAACATCAAATCCAAGCATTTGTGCCTAAATCCCATTATTGTCTTGTAACCCCAATTGTATTTTTCATTCTTATCATTTCAATTGGGTTGAATGCTTGTAATTGGGCTACATTGTGTATTGAGAGATACTTGTTTTAGCCAACAACTTCTTTGTTTCTATTGTGTGAGGATTGGGTCAAATTTTGGGTAGAAAATTTGACCGAAATTGTAACGGTTACCTCCTTAGCCTAGAAAAGGGGAAGAGCAATTAGTGGAATTGTTAAAAATCCTTAGTGAAGCTAAGGTAGTGGATGTAGAGTTCGATTGGAACTTGAACCACTCTAAAATTCCTTGTCTACCATTTTTATTTGTCAATTCCACTTTCAAAAACTTTGAAAACCCAATTCACCCCCTCTTGGTTTATTTCGATCATTCGATCCACTCAACAATTAGTGACTCGACTCGAATATAAATTAAATTATTTAAATATGTGTTTTAATTAAAGTTGATTATGTAATATTAATAGAAAATGAATTATTATTAAGTGCACTAGTAGTAGAAATTTGACAAATTTTGGAGAATAATTCAAATAGAAATTAATATTTAGAATATAAGGGATGTTGAGCGATATTTAGATATACGATACTTTTTACAGTATAGGGGAAGACGCCACTGCAAGTGGCATCCTCCGTTTTTTAATAATTTTCTCTCCAAAGACGCCACTTGCAAGTGGCATTTTTCTTTTTTTAATATTTTTTTCTCTAAATTTATCATGCACGTGAACACTTTAAGTTAATTTTTTTATAAAAAATACCTATGACGTCACTTGCAGGTGGCGTCTTCCCCTCACTGTTCATTTTGCTGTAGTTTCTAAAATAAAACTTAAAGACCCTCGTTTTCTTAAAATTAATTTTAAGGGGCAATATTCCCCGATTTCCCCTAGAAATTTGTTCCACAAATGAAATTAAAATGGTGAAAATGTCAAATTCTTTTTAGGGGCCTATATCCTACCTCTAAATTCTAAAGAATAATATTTAAAGTTTAAAATATAAAATCTATTTCTAAATCTTAAAATCTAATCACAAACACAAAATTTTAAACACTAACCTCTAATCTTAAAAACTAAACACTTCTAGAAAAATATATTTTCTATCGCCTATGCATAGATTATTTTTCCATTAAATATTTATATATTTTTAAATCGATAAATGTATAAAATTTGCAAGTTGTGCTAGGGCTGGGCCTAGATTTTTTTAATAAAAAAATGGGTATCAGATTGGCATAGCACATGGATACCTCTTAAAAAAGACATGAGTTAAAAATATATGTTGGCTCATTTGGAATATAGATTGGAATTTAGACTTGGATTTTAATATTCAAGATTTGAGTTTAATCTCATCCTTTTCTAATTTCGTAACATTATATAATATATTATGTTATACGATTTATTCGCATAAAAATTAAATTTATAATAATATATAATAATATAATATTAATATTTTAAAATATGTTAAATTGTTCGTGTTTTTAAAAGTAAAAAGTTAATAAAAGATAAACATACAAAATTATTAAATATAAAATTAATAATAGCATGGATATGAATAAATTTAGACAAAATTTTAAGGCTCATACTTTTAGATAGGCCGAATCGAGTTTGAACAAGTATAAAACGTAATATTGTCATATTTCGTTGTGCATTTTGATAAACTAAACAAGGTATTTGATATGTCTTAATAGTGTTTGTGAAATTATTATTTTTCATTGAAAACGAATCAAATAATAGTTGTATATATTTTTTTTGGTATAAACACCGATATTATTAACTCATTAATTTGTTGATTAGTTTGGATTGAGTACTATAGAGACCTATTACGGGGGCGACCCTCCCAATTCAGTTGCTCCATTCACAACGTTAGAATTCGAACCCATAATTTTATTTAAAAAATCTGGCGATTTTTTATTTTTTATTTTAAATATTCATATATGTTACATGTCTGTTACACTCATAATATAAGAGTACGATCTCAGGTCAAAATATACGAGAACAAGTTTTAAGGAAACAAAATTCATTATACCCATATAAAATGCACACTTCTATTCAACATTAATCATTTAATTCTAACATAGGGTAGTTGTTCTTTGTTGATAGTTTTAAGGGCCCCCTAATGCATTCACTGTGATTATAATTGACCTAATGTATACATTTTCAATTTCATTTTCATGTTTACCTTAGAAGGTCAAGATTCCCAAGTTATCCCTTTAAAATGATTATCTCTTTATGCATCATTAGTCATATTATTTGCTTGAATCTCTGACTAGTTATATGCTCTAAATCTTAAATATAAATCTTATCAGATAATTCTAGCCGGGGACAGAATTAGCCCACCAGTGAGAGGGGACTAGCCGGGGGCGAATCTTGACAAAACAAGTTGAGGGAGACTATTTGAAAATTTTAAAAGTTTTAGAAGTCTAAAGGAAATTTTTTAAAACTTTTGAAACTTAATGAATTTTTTAAAAAAATTAAAAGGGATTTAATTAAAAATATTTTTATAAATTTAATGAAAATTTTAAATTTTTGAAGGGGCCAAATTAAAAAATATAAAAATTGAAGGACCTAATATGAATTATCCAAAATCTTGGGGGAGCCAGGGCCCCTCTGGGCCTAGCCCCCTCCAAGTTTTTCTAGATTCAATTGCATTTCAAGCCCCTAATAGTTATGATATTAGATCAATTGAATCTTAGTCCCCAATGTTTTTTGGTTCAATTATTTCTTAATTCTCAGTCAGTTTTGAAATTAGGTGAAATAAGTCTTATTCCTCGATTTGTTTGTTTAAATACTTTTAAGTCTTTGTAAATTTTAAAATTCGACCAATTAGATTCCGACACATACTTTTTGAATTGATACCTTAACAATTAAACCTTGATATCACATTTTATTACTATTTATATTCGATCCCATCCCGGTTCGAGTTCTTTCTGATGAACAGTGATATCTTGGCACTTGCAATGTAGACAAGTATAGTGACAATTCAATGTCAACTAGAATGTGATAATTCAATATGTAGCAATCTCTAAGCGAAAGGTAGTGAAGCATTATGATCTATTGACCACTAAAGATATCATTTTCGTGCATATCTTCGTTATTCGAATTTAAGTGTTGTAAATGAGCATATATTAAATACAAATATAATTAAATTTTTTTCTAGATTTTATATATATTTATTGAATTATATCAATTTAATTCTAATTCTAAATAATTCAACAGATTTAACCTTCCAATTCACGAATTCTATTATCATCATCATCAAACCGAGAACCATTCCTCATCACCATACCCACGGATGTTCAATTCATCAATAGTCCATCACCCCAACTTTGGGTCATTATGTGAAAATAAAGAAGAAAATGGTTCGATTTGAAAGACTTATTTTATTTTTATTTTTTTCAAAATTTCTAAAAGAAAAAGCTAGTCTTTAATTTAAGAATTACACAAGGTTGGGGGTAATAGGTTATCGAAAAATTTAAGATGTGTGGGTACGATGATGATGATTGATAATGCTTGAGTTGATAGGGGGTTAACGAGAGATTATGACGTATTTGAGGACTAAATTAGTAGAATTTATAAATATAGATAATTAAATTTATTTAATTAGTTAAGATCAAGACCAAATTAATATATATACCAATTGAAAAACTTACATCATTATTTCCATTAACAATTTAATAGAGGGTGACTAAAACAAAAGTGATCGAAAACGTTAGTCATTGAATTAAAAGTCCTATAATTTAATGATCAAAACCCAAATACATTAAAACATTTATAAATTAATATTCAATAAATTAATAACATCTTTAAAATAATAATTTTTTCGGTCATGACTTGGGCCCAAGGTCTAATTAATTATTTCGATAAATTAATAAGATAATAAAATTTCGGATAACTCTTATATAATTTTATGGTCCCTTCAATATTATAATTAATAATCCTATAAAATTACAAATATATAACCAGGACAACTTAGTAAAATATGATTATATTGTTGTTTGCTTCTTTTTAAAATTTAAATCTAACTATATCTCATCTCTAATTTTCCTTACTGCATCCAAAAGTTTCGGTGTTGCGTTTTCACATTTCAACAAAAAATTGTGAAGATTTGTTGCCGCTGTGAGTGCTTCCTTCCGCGTAATTGGTTGCAAAGGCATTGTATCGTCTTCAGATTCATCCTCAATAGGATTTTCAATAACACTAGCTAAATTTTTTTAATACTTTGGACCTCTGAACATGTATCATGTTCACCCGGGTAATTCCAGTAGATAATTGACATCAATTTTGTTGCGTTATCCAAAGTCAATAATGTAGATTCGTTGAATTAATTTTTTTAATTAATAATTTATTAATTTATTGATTAATTAATACATCTTTAAATTAACAAATAACGACAAACATAACATAGCACTTTACAATTATGAAAAGAACATTAGGTTATTAGTTCGGCACAGTCCAACTAGGAACCTTTTGTTATGATTTTTCTTTTGGACTTTGACAAGATAAATTTCATCCATTGTGGTTGCAGGGATGGATCCTAGGGGTTGGAGGGATAGCTGTTTTTTAAAATTTTAAAATTTATATATGATTTAAAATAATTTAAATTTTTTATATATTTTTATTAAAAATATATTTTTGTATTTTTAATATTTTATAAATTTATTCATCTTATAATTTTATAAGTTCATCTTCATAACATAAAATTCTGCGTCCGTCCACGTGAAGTTGAACATAATTTCAGCATGTACAGAGCCTTATCCTATTCTCAAATGGATGTCCAGATCCATATGTTCATTCTCCAATGGAATTGCTGCACCAAGAAATAGATGGATTATTATTAGGTGTATGCGGATTTTTTTTTAAATAATTATTATTTGATATCGTCGATGAAAAAAATAATTCCAGTAAAAAAAAACCCACCGATAATGCACAATATAATTATCCAAAATAAATATTAATTAAAAAACTAAATAAAGCCTCTACTCTAAATTAAGGGTAAGCATTCGATCGGTCAAATCAAGTAAAAAATTTGAGTTAGTCAAATATGTTTTTTGACTCAAATTTTATTTGATTTTTTTTTGAATCGAGTCGAGTTTCTATTTAAATTTAATTGTAAATATTTATAAGGTTATGATACTAATTACTTCCAATTTAAATGGTTTTCTATAACCATATACAATACACATATATTTCTTCAAATTTTTTAATATAATATATATATCATACATAATTAAGAGGCTCGACTCGAACTTGAAAATTGATCCACTAATTAATTACTAAATTTTTTTTAATTATTTAAATTTCCATTTAGTAACTTAAACTTTATTTAAAAAAAAATTCAAATTCGAGTGAAGTTGAATTAATTTAATTTTTTCAAGTTAAATTGAGTTTTGCCCACCCTACTTTCAATCATTATCATTGTGAGAATGGTGGAGAGGGCATACAACATACATAGACCTTCATCTTGTTGCTCTCAATCATTACCGTTTGCCCTCATTTGTAAGTTATTATCCCACACACAACAAAAATCCCCTACCTTGTTGAATACTGTTTCCTTTGTTAAACGCGTGATTGAGATGTTTCGAAAACATTATGTTTTCTTTTTCTATTTTAGTCATCAATCGTTAAAATTTTGACAAAATTTTAATGTTATTTCTCCTCCGTTTTTATATATCAGGACCACAATTTATTCATAATATCACACCACGTTCCCATCACCCAAGTCCTAACCATACAGTGATTTGTCATCACCAATGGCTGCTGCATCTGCATTCTCTTTCAATGAGTTGGCTGGAAGAATCATCTACTCATATAGGGTGGACAAAACTCGACTTCACTCGAAAAAATTAAATTATTCGACGCGAAAACTCGATTCGTTTTGACTTGACTCCTAATTGACAAGTAAAAAAACTTTGAAACTGTCGTAAGTAGTTGTCATTTAGAATTAGGATCAAATTGATACAATTAGTAGGATATGTGATACAATGTAAAATTCAAAACTTTTACTACATGTTTTTAAATCGTTGGATGAATAAAAATGGAGAATTGAGATTAATAAGTAAGAAATGAGAAGATTTTCACGGAAAAAAATAAATACATTGTCCTTGGTTTAAAATTTTTAATCTCAACCATTAAATTTAGTTAATCAAACAATCTAAAAACTATAAAAGATTTTAAGTTTTACGTTATGTGTATGTGAATCCTAACCCGTAATAAAATAATAGTAGATAGAAGAAGTTGGAGGTAGTTAGCACCAATTAGTTAAAGTTAAACAACCTTTATTTACCACTACATTTTAGTGGTGCTATAAAAGGTTATTTTATGGAGTCATTATTCAGAAAAATAAAAATAAATCAAAGTGCTGCTTTCAACTTGATTTTAATGTGTAACCCATAAAATACAAAGGATCCATAAAAGCAATTAGGTCTAAGAATATTGTATTCAAAAGAGAGCTCAAGTATAAGACAATACAAAGCAAAATGGGGTGGGTAGGCAATACTCGATTCGACCCGAAAAAATTCGACATTTTTTATTTAACTTGTAATTTCATAAACTCGACTCAAAACATTTCAAATAAAGTTTGAGTTATAAAATGAAAATTCGATTAACTCGAAATTTTTAGTAATTAGTTGATTAGTTTTTAAGTCCGAGTTGAGTCCCTCAATTTTTCCCGGTATATTATGTATATCACATGTGAAAATATGAAGAAATATATATATGTATATCGTATATGGATATAGAAAGCCGTTTAAATTAGAATCAATATGTATTATAACATTATAAATAATTACAATTAAATTTGTACAGAAACTTGAAAACTCAACTCAACTCAACTCGAATTTCATAAACTCAACTGGAATCGAAAAAATTTTAAATAAATTTTGAATAATAAAATATGACTTGTAAACTCAACGAACTCGAAATTTTTTGACTCGACTCGACTTGATCGAACGTCAAACCCTGAAATTGGGTGTAAGCAAATCCAAGTTGTAATAAACAAACTTGGTGGGGATGACTTTAAATCTTAAGATCATAGCACGTTCTTGGTGTTGAAAAGAGTCATCAACTTTATGATCATATGGTTAGGGGCGACTTCATGGAAGGCCAAGTATCTAAATCATAGTCGATGTTAATTTTATTATTTATCGATCGACTAATCTGGAATAAATATTACAAAATAATAAATTTATGCTGACCAGGGATAACTTACAATGATAACAATTATGTTTAATATTATGTCGAATTTATAATTGAGCATTCGAGAGGAACATGGACGAAGCCACTCTTAGAGTGGGAGGAACGACGGTTCTTCCCAAAAATTTTTGGTATAGTGATATTTTAAATTCTCTTAATTTAAATATTAGTCAAACAAAATTTTTATTCTTTCGGTCTTAGATTTAAATATTTAATTAGTCCTTAACTCTTTCTAATGTTTAATCCTATAACTCCGTTTCGGATGATGACAAAGACTTATCTTCCATCCAATTTTATCTTTTTGAAATTAAACTTTATCCCTTTATATATTTCATTTCCCCTCTTTACACGTACTTTTTGTATATATACTAACATTGTAATATTCGATATATAGTTTCAATGTATATGCATATTGGTAATATATTATTAGAATTACAAGCACTTACTTCTATCACCATAAGGTGTGGTCATCGTTCATCTTGTTTCTTGTCATATTATCGAGATTCGATTTTCATTCATAAAAGTTGAACATATTTTATAGCCAATCATTTATTTTTTTGGAGAACATTTACGATGAGGAGAAAAATCACTGCCACAGACAATGAATACCCTAATATCAAGCAAAATAATTTTGCTTTACGGGAACAAAGATGAAATTTAAAAAATGGGGGTGGGGGAATTTGAAAATTGTGTTAAAACGGTTTAAGTTAAATTATTATTTTCTAGGGGTCAAAAATATAAAAATTCCATTTTACTAAAGGTCAATAATGACAAAAATGAATCATTGACATTTAAGACGGACTAATTGTGCCATTTAACCATTAAACCTAGGGGCTTACACATTAATAAGAACATTTGCGATACTGGTGGGTATTTTTTTAACTCCACAAACGACATAAAAAATTATTTTATTTATTATTTTTAAAAAATTAAATAAGAAACGTGTGATTGCTTTTTGACCATATTAATAAAATTTAAAAACTTTATTATCAGAACAATCTTTATAATATCCGAACTCAGACGGTCAATATATCAAATGAATTAATTGTCATGTCTATATAATGGCATGCTTATGTGTTATGTGTTTAGAAATTAGTGAGTGAAGCTCTTTCACTACACCATTTGTTTATAGGGTAAATTATTGGAATGATCACTTATATTTAGGGTCTGTATACTTTTGGCGATCGATTTTTAAATTTGATCGTTACGGTCACTCACGTTTTTAATCTGTAAACTTATGGCCACTGGGATTTGTTGCCGTTAAACGACGGGAGGCTGATCTGGCATAATAAAAAGAAGGATAAATTACCTAGATAGTCCTTAAACTATTACTTCACTGTTATTTTGACCACCGAAATAAAAATAATTTGTATAATTACACATTTAATCCTCCATATTTATATTTTTTTATTTCCTCTTCCCTCCACCATCTCCCATATTCTTTTTCATCTAACTCAATCCCTAATTTTCTACTATATTAATCCCCAATTCACACCATTCCAATAGTTTACCCTTAATTTTATTAAATAATGAAGGATATCCATTTATTTCTAATCAACATAGAAGTCGTGATCCGGTTAGGACCACTATTCCTCTAATTTCCGAAATAAAGAACATTAACCCGTGTTATTGAGAAGTGAATCGGGCCTTATAAATGATGTATTTAAATAGTTTAAAGTAATCACAATGATCTAATTGTAAACGTAAAATTACAATGCATGGTTGGAAATAAATTATCTAAACTAAGGATGAAACTATAAATGGATGTAAATTAATCACACAAATTAAAGCATAGTTAGATTTAAATTAATGACAGAATTGAAATAAAGCAAAACTTAAAGGTATAATTAAAAGTACATGAAATTAGATAACAAAGCAAAATAGGACTAAATTAAAAGAAAATGAAATTACAAGGCGTAAGTTAAAGCAAGAAATAATAATCAATCAAATAAGAATGGGGATTAATATTTACCATATTTATCATCTAGCCCAAAAATATACGGTGTGAATTGAGGATTAATATAGTAGAAAATTAGGGATTGGGTTAGATGAAGAAGAATATGGAAGATGGTGGAGGGGAGAAGAAATAAAAAAAATTGTAAATATGAAGGATTAAATGTGTAATTGTACGAGATCCACTAATTGGCCTAGTGGCTAAGGCTGCTCATATTTCCCCATCTTGTATGGGTTCAATCCCAATATGAGAATGTAATACATCCCTATTTAATCAAAAAAATGTGTAATTATACAACTTGTTTTTATTTTGGTGGTCAAAATAGGAGTGGAGTAATAGTTTAGGGACTATTTATGTAATTTGTCATTCTTTTTACTATGTCAAATTAGCCTCCTGTTAACGTTTAACGGCAACAAACGTCCTAGTAACCATAAGTTTACAGATCAAAAACTTAAGTGACTATAACGGTCAAATTTAAAAATCGGTGACAAAAAATATACAAACCTTAAACATAAGTGATCATTTCAATAGTTTACCCTTGTTTATAATCTTCACCGAGTCTTCTTCCTACTATTATTTTTCTTGTTTCACTACATCATTCTTACTATTAATTTAAAAAAAATAAATTTCTTAAAAATAATAAATAGTTTATTTAATTTGTTATTTTTAAAAATAATAAATACTAATTTATTTAAAAAATAAAATACATTAAATTAAATATTATTTATTATTTTTTAAAAAACTAAAAAACTAATAAATCAAATAAATTATTATTTATTATTTTTAAAAAATAATAAATTAAATAAATTGTTATTTATTATTTTTAAAAAAATTTAAAAATATTTTTTAAAAAATTACAGATGTGGCAAAAGGCCACGTCAGTGTCCCAAGCCAAGTCAACATGTCACATCATCGTCCCACGTTGATTGTTAGTCAATAAATAATTTCTATCTACAAGAGTCTATTTTGACCCAAAATGAAACATTAGGGGTGAAAGTAGACCAAAATGATTATTCAGTGAAACGTTGTGGACATTTTTTAGCATTATGCCTAACAAGAGGGAAATTATTAGATGGACCTCGCTCACTTATCTATTGTCTATCCAATAATATTCATTCATTTCAGTGTAATTTCCAAATAAGTACAACTTCTTAGTTATATGTAAGAAAGAGCTGAAGATACAAATAACATAAAAAAATATTATTGGATAAGACTATAAATGACGTGGTGAGTCAAGCTCATCTAATAATACAAGAACATGTGCACCATGCATATCGGAGTAGGTTTTTTTTTCAATTCCACAAATGGGATAAAATATTGTTTTATTAATTATTTTTTAGACATTAAGTGAAAATTTGTAATTAGTTTTTCACCTTACTAATGAAATTAAAAAACTATGCTCATCACATATCAATTTGTAATATTCGATTTAGATTAATCGATTAATAAATCAGTGTTTGTAATATTTGATTTAGATTAATCGATTAAAAAAATTTAGTCAAATTAGCATGGGAACCACATCTTTGTGCAGTCATACATCAAATGAATTAATTGTACTGTCCATATAAAGTGCATGCTTATGTGTAATGTGTTTATAAATTATTAGTGAGTGATTGCTCTTTCACTACACCATTTGTTTATATGTTTCACTAAGTCTTCATCTTCTTCTTACAACTATTATTCTTGTTTCACTGCTTGAACCATTCTTCCACAGTTTCTCTGATCTAATGGAAACCAAAGTTTATACCCAAGACGGAACTGTCGATCTTCACGGCCGCCCCGTGCTCGGCACTAAAACCGGGAAATGGAAAGCCTGTGCTTTCCTCGTTGGTAAGAAACTATCATCTTTCCCTTCCTTTTCTAGCTTATTCTTCATTCTTTAACCAATCACCACTCCATATTTTCATATTCGAATTATCATACAAATGTTATGTCTGCAATCCCTCAAGTCCTCGATATATATATGTGCGCACGCGTGTATATATATATATATGTGTGTGTATTATGCTTGAAGTCTAATACATAATCTTAAGCATGAACAGGATATGAAGCATTTGAAAGGATGGCTTTCTATGGAATTGCTTCAAACTTGGTGAACTACTTGACCACCCAACTTCATGAAGACACTGTTTCGTCCGTTAGAAATGTGAACAGCTGGTCGGGATCGGTCTGGATCACACCGATTCTCGGAGCATACATCGCCGATACCTACCTGGGTCGATTCTGGACTTTCACTGTTTCATCTCTCATCTATGTCATGGTAAAATCACCTACATCTTTCTCTCTAAACTAAGCTTTTATTTATCACTTTTTAGTATTCATTACATATGCAATCACGATAAACACAATATAACTGAATAACCGACTATGATTAAAACCTTTTCGAAACGCAATCTACAAAGTAACATAAATCTAAAATGTATATTCCAAATGATTAGGTTTATATCCACTATCTTCCTCCACCAAGGAAGTTATACCAATTGTTTGGACCATATTTCTAGATACCTACTCTCAGAAGGCAAATGGTGTTCCAATCATCTTTTTATGGCTCTGGTGGGTCCAATGAATGCTAAGTTTTGATTTAGTGGCCTTATTTAACATGGAAATTGGCCAGCACTTTGCATTTTGTTCTCACACAAAGCATATCTTATTTTCATTAGACCCACAAAGAAGATGCCATCTATATTGGGGAACTATTATGTTCTAGTGTTTTAATATGAGTCCATTGTTTCAAGTGCTTTGAGGGAACATGTTTTGCCAAAGTGCTTGATTTGACCTGCATGTGCCAATTAAACAAATGAATGGTACACAATTTTCTATCCTAAAACTTGTGAACATGGAATATGTCATGTTCACATCGAAGCGTTTAACTCGATTGATTAATGCATGTTCGTATTCGAATGACCGGGGTGACATGTGAAACAGGGAATGATAATGCTGACAACATCAGTTTCATTGAAATCTCTGAAGCCAACTTGCAGAGAAGGCGTTTGTAACAAGGCCTCAACACTACAAATTGTCTTCTTCTACACATCACTTTACACCATAGCCATAGGAGCAGGGGGAACAAAGCCCAACATATCAACCTTTGGGGCAGACCAGTTTGATGATTTCAATCCCCATGAAAAGAAGCTCAAGGCCTCATTCTTCAATTGGTGGATGTTCAGCTCTTTCTTGGGTGCCTTGGTTGCCACTCTTGGCCTTGTTTACATTCAAGAAAACTTGGGTTGGGGACTTGGCTATGGGATCCCTACAGTTGGCCTTGTGTTCTCCCTCTTTGTGTTCTATCTTGGGACCCCAATGTACAGGCACAAAGTAAAGAAGACTAAAAGCCCTGCCCGGGACCTTATTAAAGTCCCGGTCGCTGCCTTTCGGAACAGGAAACTTCAGCTCCCTAACAACCCATCTCAGCTTCATGAACATGAGCCTCAAGATTACATCAACAGTGGAAAAAGACAAGTGCATTACACTCCAATTTTCAGGTTCTTGGACAAGGCAGCAGTGAAAGATGGCAACTCAAGTAGGCCACCTTGCACTGTAACTCAAGTGGAAGGAACCAAGCTTGTCCTAGGGATGCTTTTAATATGGCTAGTGACCTTAATACCTAGCACCATATGGGCTCAAATAAACACACTGTTTGTGAAACAAGGCACCACCATGGACAGAAGCATAGGTTCAAGCTTCCAAATCCCAGCAGCTTCACTAGGGAGCTTCGTCACCTTCTCCATGCTCGTCTCTGTGCCGTTGTACGACCGCTATTTCGTGCCATTCATGCGTCAAAGAACCGGAAACCCTAGAGGGATAACCCTCCTTCAAAGGCTTGGCATCGGATTCATCATCCAGATCATCGCCATTGCTATTGCGTATGCGGTCGAGGTTCGAAGGCTGCATGTCATAAGAGTGCACCGAATCACAGGGCCTAAAGAAATAGTTCCCATGAACATATTCAGCCTCTTGCCTCAGTATGTCCTGTTGGGGATTGCTGATGTGTTCAATGCCATTGGACTGCTGGAATTCTTCTACGACCAATCACCGGAAGACATGCAAAGCCTGGGGACGACATTTTTCACCAGTGGAATCGGTGTTGGGAACTTTTTGAACAGCTTTTTAGTAACAATGGTGGATAAAATTACAAGCAGAGGTAATAACAAAAGCTGGATTGGAGACAACTTGAATGATTCTCACCTAGATTACTACTATGGGTTCCTTTTGGTCATGTCAACCCTTAACTTAGGGGCCTTTCTTTGGGCAGCAAGCAAATATGTCTACAAAAGGGAAACCAAAGAAGTCAATGAGGGTTGTCTTGAAATGGATAGTAAAGCCTTAGAGATATATCCAATAGGGTTACAAGTATAAACAGATAAATAAATATATACATACAATATATCAAAAAGTGGTTGTATATGATCATGTCATACCCTTTGTATGATATGTGCAGCAATTAATGTTTCCAGTTTCTATTTTAAAGAGGAAAGTGTGTATGTGCATGTATCATAGCAATGTATATGTATATGTATATGTATATGTATATGTATATGTATATGTATATGTATATGTATATCTCTGATTCTGATGTCAAGGATACAATCTAACTTGTTGCAGGAGTTTTTCTTTCTTCTTTTTTCTTCTTTAAAAAAAGAACATATTTGGCATTTCATCCGGTTTATAATATTAGCTGTTCTATGGAGTTTTATGGTGCATATTATGTAGTTTCAGATCTTATTTTTCTAGGCACAAATTTTCATTCATATTTGCAAAAACAAGTACATGGTAGATATTAAAACATAACATAGCTAAGAAAGTGAAAGTTATGCGCCACCACTCTTAACAAGGGAGGAATTACAACTGACCTTTTCTCCAGAGCAAAGGTTTCCCAAGAAGGCCCACAAGGATTTAGTATGTCAAAATCCACGTTCGCACACTCTTCATATAAAGAACCAAAGTTTACAAGCGAAACGTCGAAAGGACCCCGGGCCACCTGAAACGCTAACACAGCACTCTTCTCTTGCTGCTTTACACAAGCAGCTAAGTGTCCACAGACAGTGACTATTGCATCCTTGGCAGCCTTTGCAACTGTTGAAGCTAATTCACTAGCGTGGTCAGCCTTCATCTTCTCCATCTCATCCTTCAGTTGTTGATTTTTTGCACCAAGTTCCTGTGCTGACGATTCAAGCTCTTGAATGCGAGCAAGATAACTAGCTTTTTCTGTTTGAAGTCTCTCCACGCGAGCTTCGTTCACCAAATTGTTCTCATTAACAGCTTTCAGCCTCCTCAACAAGTCCATATGAACTTTGTTTGCATCTGTCACCTCCAACTGTAGCTCCCCATTTACTTTTAATAGAGCATCATTTGCTTCTTGGAGATGTTGCACCGCCTTATCGACTTGCCACTGTGAAAGCATAAGTTCTGGTAACAATCCCCAGTTTCCAGCAAGCGACTCTTGCAGGCCGGATGCTGGCAGCTTCTCAAAGGACTTATCTGCCAAAAGGTCAGGCACTTGTTTGGAAGCAATATCAGGGTGAACGAAATTCCCTGCAGCCTCAGCATACCTCCACGGATAAAAAGAGGATAGTGCCCTTAACGAGCTAGATGACGCAGCGCCTAACAGAGTAATCCCAGAAGGGACGTTCGCAGCAGCATCAAAAGGTGGACGGCAATCAGCATCAGGGAACGACGTTAAGCCCAAGTCAGAAGGAACAGATATACTAGGTGTGGAGATCGCGTGCCTGATAACAGAGTCCATAGCAGCAGTGCTATGGCTTGCAGGAAGAGTTGCTGCAAAGAAACAATTACTTTAAAGTCATCGATAGCATCAGAGATAAGTCGAGCAAACATAAATAACCCATACAGAAAGTAAACCACATACCCGGAGATGAACACATTGGAGTCATCACTGGTGTGCTACTGGAAATGATAGCAGCCTTCTTGGATGTACTCCTACGCCTTTTTGCCCCTCGTTTATCCTCGCGTGGTAGAGGAGGCCTTGAAGCATTAATCTTGTTCATCTCCTCATGAAGAAACTGCACAACCATTAACGAAGTAGCAGCAGCAGAGCTAACAGTCGCGTCTGCACAAACATTCGTGGATGGATCCACAAGCACATCCTCAGAGTCAATTTCCTATGAAGAAAGATGTGTCAATTTTCCTCAAACCAAATTGCCACTTGTCTGCAAAATGGAAACACTAAACATGACAAAAATTGAAGCCTTACATGGAAATCAGTAAATTTCGAAGAATCCAAGTTCAGTGGTTCACCAATGGTATCTATTAAGCGGATCAATGGATTGATCAAAGTCAAGAGGAGGTAAATTGGGCTTTTAAAATTTTGGAGTGAATGTGAAATGATAAAAATTGAAGAACAAAGCAATTTAGAGTGGTTCAAGTTCCAAATGAACTCTACATCCACTACCTTAGCTACCACTAAGAATTTTCCAACAATTCACTAATTGCTCTTCCACTTTTTCTAGGCTTAGGAGGTAACCTTTACAATATCGGTCAAATTTCTGCCCAAAATTTGACCAAACTCTCACAAGGATACAAAGAAAAATCTTAAGGCAAGTAGAATATCTCTCAATACAAATTTGCCCCTTTTGATACAAGCACTCAATCCAAATTGGAATACAAGATTGGAATTACACACAATACAATTTGGGATTTACAAGAAAATATGAGATTTTAGCACAATTGCTTGAATTTGATGTTTGGATAATTCTTTTTGGATCAGTAGTTGTTGTTGGTGCTTTTAGAGGCCCCTTTTATATCTTCTCATTGAATTCTAGCCGTTGGGTTGTTCCTTCATTATTATAGCCGTTGGGATATTATCTTCACTCCATAAATGCAGTCTGCAACTACCCATTCCGACGCCTGACCCTGTTTCGAAACAGACCAAAATAGAAAGAGCCGTTGGGGTGTAATTAATAGGTTGTACCGTACCGAAACAGACACAATCGTTTCGATACGCTAAGAGTCTGTTCTGAAACGTGCTGAAGCCCGTTTCGAAACAATTTGCCACTGTCAAAACCTGTATCGAAACGGCTTAGAAGCGTTTCGATACGCCTTAACTTTATCTTTAAAATCAGTTATAAAACTTCAACGGTCATATTTTGAAACCAAGTTTAAAATTCGTTTCGAAACGTTTGAGGTCGTTTCGATACAGCCGTATCGAAACGGTTCAAACCGTTCTGTTGTTCTTCATCCATTTCGAAACACAAATAGCTATTTTACAATCTCCCCTTTCGAAACCAAAGGCCATTCCGAAACAGTGACTCAAAAATCACTATTTTGACTTGGTAAACACTTAGAAAATATTTGATAAGTTAAAGTTTTGACTTGTACATTTTTCTTTAAACACATAGAGAGGTTTTGAGGACTTAAAAATTCATTTTCTCTTTTTCAATTTAGTGTTTAAATCCTTTGTTATATCAAAATCAATTTATTAGTTTTATAATCTCTCCTTTTTGATATAACAAAACCAAATTAGAATTTTTAAGAGTTTTGAAATCTTGAAGACGTTCTAACTCCCCCTCAATGGAAGATAGGTTTTAAAGTTTTGAAGAGATTTAAAATTCAAGTGTTAAAAACTCATTACCAACTTAAAAATATATGGCTCTTATATTACTTCTCTCCTTTTTTGTTAGATCAAAAAAAAATAATCAAGGCTAATTATGAGAAGAAACAAAGTTATAAGCAAGAACCAAACAACATAATATAGATAGAATTAAGTTTAAATAACCAAACACAAATACTTAAAGCAATAGAGTTTAAGCTCAATCCCAAACAAAATAAGCAAAGCATAGGTTTTTAAAGCATAAAAAGATAGAAAGATGCAAACTTATTCTTAATATGATAGACTAATATGATATGCAATGGAAATCCTAAGCCTCGGCATCATCGTCACCATCATCATCAAGAGAATTATCATCGTCTTTAGTTTGAGCACGACGAAAGTTCCTCCAATCACCATATAATGTGGAGAAAGATAAGTCCATAGATGATTGTTGATTCTCAAGAGCAGTGAGACGATTCTCCAAGGATTGCAGACGAGTATAGATAGCACCAAATTTCGAAGCCATGTTCGTATCAATCGAGTTGAACTGCTCGGTAAGGAAAGCCATAAGAGCTTCATTGTTAGGAGCCGGAGCTTGAGGTGGTGGCTCAACTTGAGGTGGTGGAGCTTGCCTATCAACACGAACCCATTGGCCAAGAGTATAGCGGAACCCGAACTTACGGAGAGAAGATTCACCAATCTTGCACTTGCAGGGTTCCGAAGAATCATAGGAGCAATCAATGTTGAGGGTACCAAAGACATAGCTTAAAACAGCCCCATAAGTGAAAGATGTAAGAGCATCGGTTTCGCGAATCTTCACTTGATGGACCATCTCGGCGAACATGATTTTGACAAGATTCGGCCGTTGTCCTTGGCGAAAGCACTCTAACAAAAAATAATCAACTTGACGAACATGGGAAAATTTACCTCCAGAAGGGCGGATGAACCAAGAAATCATCAAATGGAGGAACCGGTCATGAGCATCCAATGAGAGAACGGATCCGGTGTGAGCACCAAAGTAGTTCTCATCCTCAATGCCTTCATTCTTGAGCCCAAGAGCATTCTCTAAAACGGATATGTCAATAGTGAACTTCTTACCCAAAAGGTATGACTCAATGCCAATCACCTCGGTATGATCTTCATTATTGATAAGCACGGCATTAGAGTAGAAAAGGAGGACCATATGCTTGTAGACAATATCCGGAGTGCTCAAAAAGGCCAAGAAGCTCCATTCGCGCAAATGAGCTAGATAGCGGAATTCAAAACGCTCGGAGTCAAGGAACTCGATATCCACAACACGCTCTCGGCGAACGGCTATATCTTTGATGATTTTGAAACGGTCCTTAGTCTCTTGATTCCGAAGACTCTTTTGAAAAAGGTGGGTGAGGTTAGGATAGATATTCGCTTGGTTTGAAGCTTCACCCATTGGAGTCTTACGTTTCTTGTTAATGTTTTCCATGAAATTCCTAAAAACATAGAGCAAACAATTAAAAATTTAATGTATGCATGAACATCCTTAATTCAATCCAACGACAAATCCATTTAAGTTTTAAATAAAAACACTTTAAAAACATATATACAAAAAAATTGAAAAACAAAAAATACGACTAAAAATAAATATATTCGAATCAAAACTTTTGAGATTTTGAAATTTTTTTACAATTTTTGAAGAATCCAAATTGCAAAACATATAAACTATACAAAACTATTTATGAAGGACAACACTTGTGGATTAAGGAAGCACGAAATAGCACCTATGTTTTTCCAATAAAAAGATTTAACTTTCCCTAAGCGGAACTATTTATGAAGGACAACACTTTTGGATCAAGAAAGACACAATGACACCTACATTCTTCCAAAAAGACTTAACTTTCCCTGAGCTGAAAATTATCAGTTCTATTTCGCCCAAGAATTATGGAACTGTGCAAGATTCCAAAACAAAGTGGTAGCTAAGGCACTTATACAACATCTCAGCTATGGAAGGTAAATGAGAAGATTAGATCACCTATCTATAGATTAAAAGGGACACCATAACAGTTCCTAACTAAATATCAAAAATTGGAAATCAAAATTCTGACTTCTTCAGTAAGGAAAGGCACTTAGGCAAGATCACATCAGCATAGTGATAATATGTTCTGTAATAAAAGGCGAAATTTCTTTTTCCATAGGTGCATGCAACCTTAAACAATTAAACCGAAACATGACAAGCAATCAAAGAAAGCCTATCAGTGTAATAGAAAGAAAGATAGTTGGCATCATCGCTTTCTTCAAGGTCGATGCAATTAGCCTGCTCCTAAAGTCAATTTTCGTTTATCTCTTTCCCATGGAACTTATCTAGCCTCCCAAAATTTTAGGTCAAGAGAGAATATGCACCTAGGGCCTTTTTCAAAAAAAATGATAAATTTTTTTTATTAATCAATTAGCAAGCTCTCCTTTAAGTCCCCAAATATATCAAAGCATCGAACAGTACTTTCAACTGCATTGTTTCAGACAGATTTTCATCTGTCACAAAGCGAAGCCTAGGTAAAATTATTTGGGAACATAACAACATAAAAAAAACACTCAAATTGAAAAGTGCATCATTCATGTATAGGTTCTGGTATGCACACAATTAGAGAGCCTCTAAATTTATGTAATCCATATAGACAATTAACTTAAAAACAAATAGTTCATGGAACATACTTATCAATTGGACCAGACCAGTCAGGAACTTCTGCTTGAAAACCCTTTCCAATTCGAAGGCTAGTTCTATAAGGCTTAGCATCTCTCAACATTAATTCTATTGGACTGCCTCTGCCCATTCCGCCAGTGATACTAGAAGACCTTGCAATTATCTCCTTGAGCATTATTCGCTTCTTTTTCATACACGAAACGCAATACCACTCGTCAACAGGTATTTTCTTTATCTTGGGATTGCAGCAACGCATATGAAATGGCTCTTCACAACTGTCACAGATTAGCATCTTCTGTGCTGTTCCTGAACGGCCACAAATATTGCATAACCTAGAACAACTACTACCGCCACTAATCCCAATTTCCTCATTAGCACAAGCCCTAGATAGCCCAATTTCCTCAACATTCGTCTGCTTCTGAAGTACAGGGAGCCATATTAGACTAGAGGAAGTGCACTCACCATTTCCATCCACCTCACCTTTTGTAGAAGCTAGTAAAAGATCCATATTTGACTTTGACAATGAACGGCCATCATTTATACTGTCAACATCTATGGTTTTCTGCATAACAGTTTTATGTACGTGATCAAAACTATGGTCGTCCACACCCGAGCATCCATTAGCAAATTCATACTTTAAACCGTGAGGCTCTCTACTGCATGCAAGAGGCATCACAGCATCTCCAACAGCTACATTTCTATGTTCAACATGAGAAACTCCATCTCGCTCCAATGTTTCCGCACAACAGTCGGCCACAGAAGCATCATCATATCTATGAGACATCTGCCAATTTCGAATACCATGCGTCCAATCACATAAAGAATCTTGCTTCCCAAGGTTAGATACATAAACTAGGCTGGCTTCAATTGAACTAGAAATTGAAGTCTCCATCAACAACTCAGCTAATATATTCAACAACAATCTGGGTCTTTTCCCTAGCACTCCCAAATTACTTCCACTAATCAAGAAACCCCCACTCTTTATTCCATTCCAACCTTCCTAGTCATCAAATATTTGTTCTATTCAATTCCAACGATATTTTTTTTCACTAAACAAACGAAATATACCCAATTGGAAGAAAGCAAATGTGAGAATTTGGCATACCCATTTTGCAAATAAACCATAAAAGTAATCTTCGTTTTTTGCATTATCAAGCCTTGACCATCAGTTTTCTTCCAAAGAAAGTACAAAAAGGAATGTTGGGGGTTTGTGCTTTTTACCAAGAAACAGACGAATGAACGAAATTCAAGTGATCAAAAACCTGGCATAACTGCTGTAAACCGAAACGCTAAGGCAGAATCTGAACAGGAGAATGGCTTTTGGTGTTTGTGGAGGTTGCCCACTGCCCAGGGCGGCTGGGTGAACCGGTAGGAACTGGACGGTGGGCTCAAGGGTGGCTTTTGTACACGGTCCACTGTCTTTTGGGCCTTTTTTA
Source organism: Hibiscus trionum (assembly GCA_030270665.1). Taxonomy (NCBI): domain Eukaryota; kingdom Viridiplantae; phylum Streptophyta; class Magnoliopsida; order Malvales; family Malvaceae; genus Hibiscus; species Hibiscus trionum. The sequence continues at coordinate 44,653,204 of BSYR01000017.1, read as the reverse complement.
ATTTGAACTTTGCATTTCTCTCAAATTCAAATTTTTAAACTTGTTCCTACTGTTCCAAGTAGCCTATGACCTGGTAAACTTTACCTGAGATCTGAACTAAGACCTAAAATCGACCTGAACATAATAACCTGAATTTAATTTAAAACTTGAAATAAACAGAACTGAACCGAAATCGATCCGAATTTCAGTTAAACTAAAAATGGATCGAAACTGATTTCAACCGAACCCAATAGACCCAAATCGATTTCGCCCGAACCGAAGGCAACCCGAAATAAAGAAATATATTAAAATAAATAGAGAAAGATGAGATATGATTTGAATTGTCGCACAACTCACCAAAAAAACCAAATATATAGGCTATATAAAATCATATATAGGGTGGAAAAACCTAACTCGGCCTGAAAACCCGATTAAAACTAATCGATCTCATATTAACCCGATATTAACCTAACCTGAAATCAACCGAACCAAGAATCAACCGACTCGATACTCGAACCAAAATCACCATAGATTCGAACTTAAATCGAATGTAGCCATACCCGAAATAACCTTAACCGAATGACATGTTTGCCACCTCCACAAGTAGGGTGATAAAGTGATAAATAGAGTTGTTCATAAAAATTAGAATTGGTATATTGTATCAAAAATCGTAAAAATTAGATTAAGCGATAGATAACTGATCTGGGAAAATTGGTCAAAAATAGTGTCATAATCGTAGCGGTAAAAAAATTAACAGTTAAACCAGACGATTACAATTTTGGTGAAACAGTTAACCAAAAAAATCAGTAATAATAAATATGTATATTATTTGTAGGGATAAGATCCACTTACATAATGTAAAACTCAATTAGCTTTACAGTTTACACCAATTCATGGTCAGTGGATGAGTGAAATGAATGGATAAGATTAAACACTATCTTTTTTTTCTCCATAAAAATTCCTTACTTTCAACTTTAAATCTCATCCATTCATTTCACTCATCGAATGACCATAATTAATATAAAACTAATTGAAAGTTACATAGTATAAGTTTGTCTTATCCCTTATTTATAATACTATAGCTAAAACGTTAAAATTCAGCCTAAACCTTCGTTATTGTATTGTTGATTTTTTAGGGTAAAATGATAATACGATTAAGGCAAGTGAAAAGGCAAAACAAGTCTTACAATCAAACCGAAAAACAAAAACTTAAAAATTAAACACAAACCAAACGAGATAGAAAGAGAAAACAAACACCATTCTCTTGCCTCACACAGATCGAATCACCAGAAACACTCCTTGCAACCCATGAAATGAACCAAAAGCTTTGTTGCGCCGAGGAGAAAGATGATGTGCATTTGAAGTCAAAGGTAAAGAATCCTTCAAATAGACCAAAATAAACACAATACCAGTAAATTAGGGGTCCAAATCTTTAAGGGCAGCTTGTTTCACCACCGTCGAAGCTTCTTCAATCCAGTATTGAGGTTGTGGAACCTGATTTCCAGCTTTAGCGAGGACGTGCGCTGCTTCATTTCCTCTTCTTCCAACAAAGGAGAAGGTAAGATGTTCAAAAACCCCTTTCATAGATATTATGTCTTTAATAATCGGGCCAAGAACTGATTTATCTTCTATCTCAGCGTTGAGTTTCTTAATAACCGAGAGCGAATCCCATTCTACCTGAACCCTTCGAAAACCCATATCAAATGCGAAAGAGACTGCTTGTTGGCACGCTTGGGCCTCAGCAACAAAGGGATCGGCCACATCGAAATGTCGGTAAGTGCAAGCTGCCATAATCAATCCCATTGAAATTCTTGCAATTACACCTGTTGTAGACGTTTTAGAAGACGAATTGAATGGTGCATCAAAGTTCAATTTGATTATGTTTTCACTAGGAGGAGACCATTTATGTTGTTGTGCTCTCAAAGAAGGTTGCGTAAGGCTCTCCACTAGCTCGAGTTCTGCACAATGACCTTGAATAAATGTAAATTTTTTTTGGCACAGATAAACTAATGCCCTCGTGAAGCAATTGGTTTCTGGCAAACCACAACACCCAATAAGAAATCACCAATTTCATCTTCTTTCGACTCTCATATTGCATAAAATGGCCAGCAAACACCACCCTAAACTTTGAATGTTGAATTGCATATTGGTACCTCAATCCAACAGACTCCAGCAATTGAAGAGTGAAAGGGCAATCCAACACAAAATGATGCACCATATCTGCAGCATTATCACAAAGAGGGCAAGTGTTTCTAACTTGGATACTTCTTAGTTGCAAGTTAGAAAAAGTAGGCAGAAAGTTTTGAAACAATCTCCACATAAAGATTTTGCATTTTGCTAGGACATTTAAACTCCATAAACTGTTGTAGAAATCTTTAAATAGATGGGCACTAGGCTCATTTAGAGTAGCCACTGACTGTACTTCCTCGGCAAGTAGCAATTTGTAACCACTTTTAGGTGTGTAAATTATCGTGTTATCAAGCCTCCAAACCATTTCATCAGGTGGTTTGGAATTTGCCAGGGGAATGCAGCAAATACGCTTAGCTAGAGCTGGTTCAAAGAGAGAATTAAGTAGGCCACTATTCCAAGTGTTTGAGTCTGAGTTGATAAGTTCTGATACTCTAGAAAACCGAAAGTTTATGTGCTGATTTAAACGCCCATCATCTGACCCTGGTAGCTAAGCATCATTTCAAATGCTGATATTCAAGCCAGTACCAACTCTCCACCCCAAACCTTTGTCTAATTGTCCCCTGAAACTGACAATACTTCTCCATATATACGAGGGGCATGACCCCAAACCAGCATTCATAAAATCTGATGTAGGAAAATATCGAGCTTTCATTACTCGAGCTAACAAGCAATTAGGATTGGATAAAATACGCCAGCCCTGTTTAGCAAGCAGGGCGATGTTGAATTTAAAAAGATCGCGAAATTTTAAGCCCCCGTTGCTTTTTGGTAAGCACATTTTTTGCCAAGAGCACCATAGAATTTCCCTTGGAAGAATTATTATTCTTCCACCAAAACATATTCATAATAGCCTATAGCTTCTGACAGATTTCCTTTGATAATAGAAAACACTGCATAGCATAAACATGTAGGGCTTGAAAAACAGCCTTGAGAAAGACTTCTTTTTCACCCTTAGACAAATAAAGGGAATTTCGGTTATCAACCAGCTTGTTAAACCGATCCATATAATTAACAAAAGCATCCTTTTTACGACGACCTATCATTGTAGGTAAACCGAGATATTTCTCCGGATTATTAGATATTCTCACTCCCAAAAGATTACCAATAAGGTTCATTGTTAGATCATGGACATTAGAACTGAAGTAAATGAGGGATTTACCGAAATTTACCCTTTGACCGGAGGCATTAGTATACTAAAAAATAACTTGTTTAATATTATCAGCAGCTTCCACTGATGCATCACCAAAAAGGATGCTATCATCAGCAAAGAAGAGGTGGTTTATAGCCAGCCTTTCCCTGCCAAGCCGAGCACCAATCACCCTACTAGATCTTTGAGCTTTATTTAGAACGACTGAGAAACCTTCTGTGCAGAAAAGAAACAAAAAGGGGCTTAAGGGATCCTATTGGCGCAAACCCCTTGAGGGATGAAACACAGAACTATTCACCCCATTAACCCCAACAATGTAAGAAACAATAGTGACACACTTCATGACAGTGGAAACCCATTGATTATGAAACTCAAGACGCAACATCATTTCTTCAAGAAAACTCCACTCAACTCTATCATACGCTTTACTCATGTTGAGTTTTAAAGCGAAAGAACCAACGTTGCTCGCACGCTTCATTTTCAAGGAGTTTAAGACTTCATAGGCTATGAGTACATTGTCAGAAATTTGTCTCCTCGAAATGAAAGCACCTTGTGCTTCATCGATACAACTATTTAAAGCACCCTTCATCCGAATAACAATAATTTTCGCAATAAGCTTGTATATGACATTGCTCAAGCTAATCGGTCTAAACTAGGCCATGTGTCGAGGCTTTTTAACCTTAGAAATGAGAACAATATTGGTCTGATTAATACAAGAGATATCTCGTTTCCCATTTAAGACAGCCAAACAAAATTCTGTAACCTCTGCCCCTATAATACTCCAGTATTTCTGATAAAATAAAGCTGGAAAGTCATCTGTACCTGGGGCCTTAATCGGTGACATAGTCTTGAGAGCTGTCCATACCTCCTCACTACGGAAAGGTTCGAGCAAGAATTTGATCATCTCTTCTGAAACACGACAACAAACGTCCTCAAAAATGCTATCAGCGCCTACTGTTGGTGATGAGGAAAAACTCGGATAAAAACCTTTTAGCCACTGACAAAATCTCCTCCGTATTTGAAGCCACGATACCATTCTCATCAACAATTCAGTGATGGTGTTGTTCTTGGCCCTTGTGGAAGCGAAATTGTGGAAGAACGATGTATTTCTATCACCATTACCTTTATTTGTATTTTTTTGCGTTGATATTGTTAAACTATTAAAATTAGTAGTAATAGATAGATATATTATTTATAATGAGATTTAAATAGTTTATGATTAACTAAGTAATTGTATAGTATAAACTACATAACCTCTTAGGCAATAACCGATTTAAACGGAACAATTACAGTTCACCAAGATATGAAACTGATACTTCAAATAATCATACCGACAAATCGTTCTAATATGATTAACCGCCCGTGAACACCCTAGTAATAACCTTTTTTGTTCCTCAAGTAGAGATTTAATTTAATTTGATATTTCTATTATATTTATAAAAAACAATTACATTTATTATTATATATTTATCAGTTAATTTTTTTACTATAGATAAATAGTTAAAAATTTTAATTACTCGAGTCTCGAAACTTGATGTATACACATAGAATATGAAATATGATTATCGAATTATTAAAATCTTAATCATACAAAAATTTATGAGAGTATATTATTTTAAAATTAAGCTTAAGGGTTCAAAATGACCTAAACAGCTTTCAAGTACGATTTTTTCGGTATCAAAATAAAAATTTCAACTAAGAAATTGCATCAATCAAATTATTTAATCAGCTTTAACTGTTAATTCTAATAGTCAAATTTCATATTTGAAAAAAAAGTCAAATTTCGCTATACGGTCCGTATTTTTATTTTCTAAAAAGTCATTAAAGATTAAAAAATGTAATTATTATAAACTATATAAAAATTATTGGAGAGGGATTTCTTGGCTGCTGCCAGTGGCTGGTTCGGTTAAATTTAACGTTGATGGTTCGGCGCAGGGTAAGTCGGGTCATGCGGGTTGTGGTGGAGCGCTACGGGATGAGTCTTGTCGTGTGTTGGCTTTGTTTTCGGGTCTGTTGGGGGTGATGGAGTCAAATGAGGCGGAAGTCCACGCGATTGCTTACGCGCTTGACATGTTGGTTGCGTCGTCGTGGTGTACAACTCCTATTATTATAGAATCCGATTCTATAGTTGCAGTGTCATGGGTGTTACATATTAAGCGTCATCCATGGTAGTTATGACATTGTTTTCGCCAAATTAATGCAACATGTCTTTCATTGCCGTGCGTTTGTTTTCACAATATATTTCGAGAAGCTAATGGTTCGGCTGATGCGTTAGCTAAGGAAAGGGTTGCTTGTTCCTCATGATTCCGAGCCATGATCTAATGTGTGGAGTGTTTTCTTAGTGTTGACTTGATTTGGATTCGGGGCGTGTGAGTTTACGTGTGGGGTTTGTAATTGGTATGGAACGGCATGTGTTTGGTTGTTGGATGATGGTGACTCATCTCGCGGTGGGATGCTTGTAGGGATGTAGAATCAGGTAATCGTTCAGGTTTCATGTTAGGTCAGGTCAAATCGAATACGGGTTATGTCAGGTCAATTTAATGGTTCGAATCGGACCATGTCGGGTCTGGGTCGACTCAGATTCGGGTCATTATCGAGTTGATTTTAAATCAGATTGAGTTCGGGTTCGGGTCGGGTTAATTTCAGGTAAGGTAAGTTTCAGTTCAGGCCAAAACGGTTCGGGTCCGAATCAGTTAATTAACGGGTTAATTCAGGTTCAGATTGACTTCAGGTCGGGTCTCGTCGTTGACAAATAAAATTCATGTCGGATAATATCAGTTTCGATTGAAGTTCAAGTCGGGTCTTATCGTATACAAATACACTTCGATATAGTAATTGTAGGTAAATTTTAGATAAAAATAAAATTTTAGTGATTAATATGAACTAAAATATCCTTAGGATGTTGAAATATGTTACAATTTAAAATATATATTACAATTGTGATTAAATTGAATTAAACTAAAACTTAAAAGTGAATATTATGACTAAAGTGCAACATTTAAAATACAGCAAGACCTAAGGGTAATTAACCTCTAACCTAAAAATTAGGCGGCTTAATTCCCTCCAAAATTTTGACCTTTCTCCCATTTTTATCATCGATAACTTTTCCTTTTTTTCAATTAAATTGAACGGTGGGAGGGAAAGAACCCACCTAATATTTTACATTAGGGGAAATTATTCTTTAGCACTTCTAACTTTAGATCTTTTTCATTTAAGTCCTAAAATTTTACTTTTAGATTTTAATTTAATTCAACTGAGTCTTATTTTAGATTAATTTAATTAAATTTCACATTTAATTTTAGAATTCTTTTAATTATGTCCGTGATTTATGCTTCTAAGTTTTAATTTAGCTCAATTAGATCCTAAATTTTATAAGTTAATTCAATTCGAACAACATTTTATTATTATTATTATACCAACTTTGATTTAATATAATTATACACATAATTTGATGTGGATGTAAACATTGAATTGGACACATGAAAGTTGAAACTTTAATTTAGTTCAATTGTACACATCAAGCTTTGATTTAACTATTTAATCATATTCAAATGCATAAATTAGCAAGTTGAATCGGAATTAATCTCGTAAATCAATAACCTTAAACTAAATCGTAAACAATTAATACTAAACCCAAAACTATAAACCTTAAGGAATCGAATTAATCTCATAAACCAATAATCATAAGCTAAACCATAAATCATTGATACTAAACCATAAACCTTAAGGAATTTAAATTAATCACGTAAACCAATAACCCTAAACTACACACTAAACCATAAACGGTTAATATTAAACCATAAACCATAAATCATAAGGAATCATGTTGGCAACATTTAGATATTTAATAAAATTTTTAAATATTTTTATATACTACATAATTTATAAATATAAAAATAAACATATTAATTTAATAATTATAGTTAATCATATACCTTAAATAGTGAACATGTATTTTGTCACAATGTAATATAATAAATTCGTAATCCCACAACTTCATCAATTGTAACTTATTAGTTATTACAAGTCAGGTAAATGTCATATCAGTTCAATAACAAGTTAGATCATTTATAGGTTGAGTTAATTACAAATCAGGCTCATAACAAGTCAGGTTGATAACAAGTCGGGTAATATTAGTTATTTATACCAGGTTAATCTCGGGTTCGAGTTCATATTAGGTCGGATACAAGTCGAGTTCAGTTATCACATTATTAGGTTGAGTTCGGGTTCATGTCGTTCTCAGGTCGGGTGCAGGCCAAGTTCAGATCCAAAATTTCCAGGTCCAACCCGGGTTCAGGTTAACACTAGTCCGAGCTCGAATCGATTTCAGATCACCACCACCTCGAGTCACAAACAGTTCTGACTCAAGTCGATTTCAGTTAGTTTTACAGGTCGGGTCAACTTTTTACATCCCTAGATGCTTGTTGTGTTTTGCATCAGCTTCGGGGCTTTGTTCCGTGTCGTTTGTTTTCATATTATCGTGTGGTACTCTTTTCCTCCATTTAAGTTTAGATAGGTTTTTAACGAGGCCCACAATAATATTTTGTATGATTTTACTCTTTATTAAAATCATACTTGAGAAAAAAAAATATAAAAATTATTGGAAAAGTAAAAAAAAAAACATAAAAGTGTTGTGAATAAAATAAAGAAGAACAAGAATAAGAACAAGAAGAACAAAGAGATGAGAGAAAGAGGGAGATTTGTATTATTCTTAAAATATAGAATTGTATACAATGCCTTCAATGAATCATCTATTTATAGGCATAAGATTTATAGGCATAAGAAGTACATAATACATTAAACTCTAATTCATAGAGATAATGTTCCTAATAATAAATAAATCAAACTCCTTTGATAAAGTTCTAATCATGATAGACATCCACATAGATAAATATTCATAACACTCCCCCTTGGATGTCTATGAAGATAATGTGCCTCGTTAAAACCTTACTAAGATAAAAACCCAGTGGAAAAAAAAATTCTTTAGTGAAGGAAAAAGAGTACACACATCTTTGATACGCATAACATGTTGCCTCATTAAAAACCTTACCAGGAAAACCCATTGGGACAAAACCTCGGTTAAGGGAAAAAGAGTGCAACGCGTATTTACTCCCCCTCATGCAAACATCACAGAAGATCTTTGAATCTTCATAATTTAATCTTGAATATCATTTTTCTAAAGATCGCGAGGGATGAAAACTTTGGAGTAATATGTTCCATGATGTATCCACTTTCAAACTGACATATACATCTTGCGTTATCTTCACACAAGATAGCTTTTATCATATCTTGTAAAAGTAAATCCACATATCTTTTGGATATGTTGGGTCAATAATTTTAGTCAAACACATTTTTTGGCTTGCCTCGTGCATAACAATTATTTCTACGACATTTGAGGAGGCATCAACGAATGTTTGAAGATCTAAAAGTAATGATCTTTGTATATTCATAGATATTTCTTGACCAACTAATATATAGTGCTTCAAGACCAAGAAAAGATATAATTATCTTTATTCACATCCAACAATCTTACAACTATTGGGATACTCAATAGATATGCTCTATTCATATTGAATCTTCTTTAAGATTCTTTCAGTTTATGTCTATTCATAGACAAAAGAAATATATAAAAATGTTCGATCTTCTGGTCGAGATAAACTTGATGTCAAGATTCAAGTACTTGTATTGAAAGTACTTCATGAGTTTCCAATTTGAAGCTCTTTAGGAGTTCTAAAATTATCATAATAGATCTTGATCCAAACTCTTTTATAAAATACATAATGAAATCTGATCATTCTTATAGTATTTTCTCAATTAGTATTCACTAAGGCGATTATACCAAATGCGCCAAAATATTCATGAGACATGTCTAAATAAATTTCCTCAGAAATTTCCAAATGCTTATAGCATTTTAGATCCTTCAAGGATAAATATGGATCCACAAATAATTAGACGCATGTAAAATTTTCAAAACTGCCAAAGTAATTGCATCCACCATGAAGTAATTAAAACTTTTCATAAATCATAGTTCAAGTCGTATTTACGACTACTTATTTGTACCTCACTTGCATTACACCTTTAGGTGTTTAGACTGGTGGTCCAAATACTTCTATTTTAGAAGTTCAAAGCGTCTTTCAACATTGGCCAATTCAATATCTATATTTCTGGATAGATTTTATACAAGATCATCGATTTCTTTCTTTACTTCTATAGAAGTATTTTATGTAAAATTGTTTGTAAAATCGTTGTCGACAACTTTTCAATTTTCTGGTTCCATTCTCGTAATGACATAACTCATCGAGATCTCTTCAAGATTTTAATCTTTATTTCAGGTACCTGAAACTCTTATAGAGTTTTATTATTTGTTATGTCTTGGGTCTCTTCAGGAGCACCCGCCTCCAATATATGACCATCTCATATTACTTTCCATTTACGAGAATTTTGATCATTGGAACCATTTCAACTATCATGCTTCAGGCATGATTTACATTCTCTCGCTCTAACATGTAATTTAAACTTAGAGCATTTCAGCTGGTATATGAGACTTAATTACTCTCATTGGGTCAGTAAATATGTCTGGCAGTTGACATGTAATAACATGAATTGTCTTATGAACTTCTAGTTCATATACGAAGATATAGATAATGATAATTCATTTTCCTCTATCCAGCTGATTATTATCTCCCCTTGATGTTGAGAAAAATCATGTCATAAATGATTCTCCAATTAATGTTTAAGAATTTAAACATAAAAGAAGACTCGTACTCAATATATGTTCTCAACCCTTTTTATTTACCCATTTTGTGCCTTGTGGTGGAGCAATTCATATCGCACATCCAAAAATCATAAAATGGGAAATGTATGGTTTCTGACCAAAAACCAATCATAACGGGGAGTTTATTATAACTCGTTGGCTTGATGCGTATAAGTGTTGCTATATGGAAACACCATATAAATAATAACTCTTTTGTTCTCATAGTTTAGCTATTAAATAGGAGGCATCCAATTGAAATTTTGCTAAACTATATTTTTCATAATCAATAGGCTTTGTAACAACTGATATAGCCTAAAATATAAACCCACTAGCTTTTCAAGACGAATAGTCTAATTGCATAATCTGAATCTTTTTAGAATCAATCTCACAAACTTCTGGTTGTAAGTCGATAAAACAATGTAGATGCATCTACTAAAATCATATAAAACTTTCCACATTTGTGGATATATGGGCCCATATTTCGTTCAGATATGCAAGACATACAGTCTCAACTTCAGTACAAGAACTTTAAGTTCTAATTCTTTTGGTAAGTGGGATCATTTATATCCTTTGAGAACAAACAACACAAGAACTTCATGTTCTTTTAGTAAGTGGAATTTAATCAATTCCTTTAAGCAACACAAGAACTTCGCGTTCTTTAATAAGTGGAATTTAATCCATTCCTTTGAGAATAAGCACCACAAGAACTACAGGTTCTTTTAATACATGTGCATGTAAATCTCAATAATTTCTGCACCATTATTGATCATGATGGTCTAACCGATCATGCCAACTATATATATGTGTGTATATATCTCTGAATTTGTAAACTTCTTGTTTACCATAACATGTAATTTAATCTTACTCGTACATGTCTAGTACGGCCATCAAAATTGTTCCTTTAAATAGGAATATATTTAGCTCTTTCGGAGCTTTCAATTGAAATTATCTTTTGGTAGCAATATATAGCTCTCCTAGAGCTTTCAGCTGACTTTTTGGCTACCAGAACTTATATTCATATTGGCTTATTTCAAATGCCAATTGATAACATATGTTATCTATAATTTCGAAGGGGATATTTTGCGAACTCATATTGCTCTCTTTATGACTTTGACGAGTATAACGCAATGTGAATATGGAATAAAGTTCCATTTGACAATAACATATTTGCTCAACCAGAGCCTTTTGTGATATTAGTACTTCCAGATATAGTACTCACATTATTCCCTTGCATTTTAATCGAGAAATGCATAATTGTGCACCTTTCAAAATGTGCTTTGTTTCATTTACTTCAGGTAATGAAAATATGTACTTTGTATCATTCACTTCGAGGAATGAAAAATATAAAATATAGCACATTATATCAAGTCGATTATCTATCAGAGATAAACTTTCAAGTGCTCTTCCGAAGTATTGATATTTTAGTACTTTGAGAAATACTACTCATATTTCCCCTTGCATTTAAATGAGAAAAATATTTCTTATGCTTAAGTACAATATGAGTACTTGCATTATCTGCTAGGCATAAATAGCCTCAATTCTAGGCATAAATAGCCACAATTCATTGTATATTTTATTCCGGAAGTAATCATATTCTTCAAATAATAAATTAACATAAAGCGTAAATAAATAATATGTAAAATAAATAAACATAAAGCAAACTAACATAAATAAATAATAAATAAAACGAATTAACATAAAATAAAAAAAAAACCAATTATTCCTGTTAGAGGTTACAAAGGAAATAAAATAAATGGTAAATTATTCCCTTCAAGGGTTATGAGAAAATTAGCAATATCCAATTGAGTTGGATCAATAACGCCATAATTATTTTCGCCATAAACAAATTTTGTTTATATTTTATTTCATTTATCATTCATGATTATGGATAAAGTCCATAATACTTTGGCGTTTGACAAGTACGAAACCAATGGTTTATAACATCACATTGGTAAAAGGATTTCACTTCCTTAGAATGATCTTTATCACTTTTGTCATCCTTATAACTTCGCTACCGGCGGGTAGAAGTATTCTTAAAACGACTATATTTTTCATGTGTATATTCATAGTCTCGACCACGACCACAACTTTTAATGTGGTTTTTTATTCCTTCTATAATATAATCTCACATTCACTTCAGGGAATGGAATAGAGCCAGTGGGCCTTTGAAACCTTTTTCACATATCCTTATCACAGAGAACAAAGATTTAATCCTCGTACGCGGCATTATTAAACCTGTCCACAAGGTCCTTTAAAAACCTCCTTTGAGACCAGTAGCCTCGCAAAACGGGATGTCCAGCCAATTATACTTGGATTATATCAAAATTATGTCTCTAATTGAATAATGATTTACCATGTTTGCATTCACTTCAGGGAATGAAACAGTTCCAATAATCGCATGGAATAAACATCATGCTTGCATTCACTTCAGGAAATGCCCCATCATTGATAATCGCATGGAATAAACATCATGCTTTGCATTCACTTCAGGGAATGCCTCCCATAAAACTTTTTGAATCAAGACGAATTTTCGTAACTTGAAATTGGGAGAAGTCAATAGTCGATTTTTTCTGACGTAGAAGAATTATTGCTTTAGAGCAAAATCACCATGATTATCGCACTTTAAAATCGTAGTTTAAAGAATAAAAAAACAAAGTTAGAATTTACCGATATTGGTTTTCTCTCAAAGATAATGGAGACATGGTAAATGACCAGGACATCTTTTCATAAGAATCTCGTCTCTTTCCCAACTATTATATCATGTAAAACTCAAAACACGATTAAAGATACCAACTTTTACCAATAGAATATCATAAACAAATATTGATATTTAATTATAAACTAAATAAATAGAAAAATCTCAATAAACTTACATCAATGATGTTCACACACAATTTTAATTGAAAATTTATTGGTATGACAACATTAAATAGAAAACACCAATTGTCCAAGGTTGAAATTGAGTTTAAAGTAAAGGTAAACAAAACTAAATAAAATAGAAATATGATGCACCATATAAAAGACTATCTCTCCATGAAAAATAGGCGCTCATGCGCATAGTCTAATATATTTTATTTTACTTTTAATTTAATATTTATAAGTTAAATGTTATTTAACAAATTTAAAATATATAAAGAATTTGATTTGAAAGAAAACGTGAATTTAATATTTAAACTAAATAATGTGAATGTTATTGCTTTTGATTCAAACACATCAAAGGTAGATCAATAAAGACAGCAATTTAAATTATGTAATTTATACCGAACATGGTCTTTCCATCTCTTTCAATTTGTCCTTTGCTATGTGAGAAGCCACAAATTCATCTCTGTCCAATGCTCGAATACAATGAAATATACTCCCAAGCTTTTCAACAATATATATATATATTAAAAACTAAGTTAAAATATAAAGAGAAAACAATCGGTAATTTTAAAAAAATATATATATAAGGAAAAAAAAAACTTATCTTTGGTTCATCCTAGAATCGAGTTCTTTCGAATAACTTCTTTTAGATTGGAACGATGAAGATCTCAGTTGATTAGAGTCTCGTGCTGATAACGTGTTGTGAATAAAATAAAGAAGAACAAGAATAAGAACAAGAAGAACAAAGAGATGAGAGAAAGAGGGAGATTTGTATTATTCTTAAAATATAGAATTGTATACAATGCCTTCAATGAATCATCTATTTATAGGCATAAGAAGTACATAATACATTAAACTCTAATTCATAGAGATAATGTTCCTAATAATAAATAAATCAAACTCCTTTGATAAAATTCTAATCATGATAGACATCCACATAGATAAATATTCATAACAAAAAGGACATAAAAATATTATAAAAATCGGTTTAAAATATAAAAATCTAAAATATTACAAAAATTCTACTAGGGGGAAAAGTGAATAACTGCACTTCATACGACTCCGTCAGTCATTATTCAACCATTAATTTTTAATAATATAACATAACAACCCATTTTCATAATGGAGGTTCATTCAATTGTGAGTTCAATACTACACCAGCTTCTAAAAAGCTGTCTAATTATTTATATAAAATCAGAAAAATTAGATTGCAATATGAATAATTGTTTTTAAAGTAGTGTCAATTTTAATTCTTATATTTTCATATAAAATTTTAGATGCTTTTTTTTTTCTAGAAAATTTTAAGTCTCAACTAACCTCCTTTAAAAATAGCTCTGTTTATGTCCAGAATAATTAAATATGATATAAATATTGTTTTCAGTGCAATTCAAACCAAAAAACTAACATTTTTTATAAAATCAATTTTATCTTAAAATTTAATTTAATCCGATATGATCAATCCGACCTAAGTCGTAAATCTGAATCATAAGCATTCGTAGTCTACCCAAACTAACCAAGTGGCTAAATGGATTTTTCGGCATTCCCATTCTACTTTGTGTCTAGAGACGGATGCTGAACTTTATGTTAGGGGGTAAACTTATAATATTCTAGAAGACGTACTTGTAAAATTTTAGGGGACGAAAATATATTTTAAAAAATACATAAAAACATTTAAATTATATACGAATTTTAAATTTTCAGGTAAGACGACCACCCCTCTTTTCATCCATTTGTCCTTTGGTGCTGGTGTGAAGAAAGACAGATATTGAAGGCAAAGGCTAAAGTGAATTAATGCATCCCTTGTGGTTATTTATAGCCACAATTATAAAACATCTTCATGTGAACATACGTGCAAGTTATCTATGACCAAGATTATTGATTGTCTTTTAATAGAAAAACAATTACTTGAAGACATAATTAGTACAAAATTATTTTAACTTGTAATGAAATGTGGGTTCTTTTTTCTTTTTTTATTACAAGACCATACATTAGCTAATGATGAGTTTGATTGTTCAATATGAATCAAACATCCAATGTGTTTGCTAAACATGTTTTATCCAACATATATAATGAAAAAAAATTATAAAGGATTTAGCATTATCGACATTAAGCTCGAGTTCGAATAACATATACCTACTATAGGAAAAATGACAGCAATACTACCTTGACCTAATCAGCCATGGCTAACAAATGATACCAATGCTTTCTTCATCTTTACCATTGACTGACTCCCTTTGAACTCGATCCGATTCTTTGGTTTCACTTTAGCCCCGAAACACAATGTCTTAGCCGATGATCCGAGTCTATCAACATCGTCGTCGTCGTCGTCCATGCAATTGTGAATGGGTGATCTTGAACACGAACATGAA
This sequence comes from Hibiscus trionum, assembly GCA_030270665.1. NCBI lineage: Eukaryota > Viridiplantae > Streptophyta > Magnoliopsida > Malvales > Malvaceae > Hibiscus > Hibiscus trionum. The sequence goes on along the minus strand of BSYR01000017.1, from coordinate 44,637,906 downwards.
AGATAGCTCCTTCCTCTATGAAATACCTTCCGGTTCATGAACGACGGCGACGACGAAGAACTGGAACCATGCAACGACGACCATGACGATAAAGACGACAACGAAGGTGACGACGACGGAGAAGACGCATGGTTTTTTTTCCTCGGAGCAATCAGCTTTCGAAAGATGGAGCCGAGAACGGTCGACGGTTTCACGCTCTTCTTCGTCACCGGTTTCGGCTTCGGCTTCGACTTCAACAGAGAATGATACGAAGGAGGTGGAGTCAGAGGACGAAACGTGGCGACGGACGAAGGGTGTTTAGGGGTTCCGGGGTGCGATTCCCAATTGAACGGAATCGCAACCGGAGCTCCTCCGTAGTAGACGGTGGAAGGAGAATTGGCCATGGATGTTTCCTTGGACATGAGCCTAGTGAAAAACTTGGTGTCTTGGTTGATTTGGAGAGCATTGTGATGAGGCTGAATCTCATGGAAGTTGGCACTGTCACTCAACATGTTGGGAACTGATATTGTGGGCGTGGGGGGTGAGAATTGGTTGATATTTTGTGTTGGAGAGAGAGAGAGTGGTGGGCAACACTTTGTAGATCTCTAATTCCACAAGATCCGAAGTTGAAGCCTCGTAAAGATCGGAATGGAATATTTCAAGGCCAAATAACATGTTTACCTGTCTAAGTTTGGTGGGTATGTAATTAACCCTCATGCTTATTTCTTACATTTTATATCCTTCCTTAGTTCCTTTCTTCTCGGTGTTAGTTGACTCAACTATGTGTAGAGTGCTATTCAAAAAAAAAAAAAAAAAACTATGCCTAGAATGGAATAGAAATTATATGTTTCTTTAGGGTTTTTATCTATGTTTCAAAAAAATATAATTTGAGATTTAGGTTGGTTTGGGGTTAGAGTTTAGAATTTAGGATGTAGAACGTAGGATTTAGTGTTTTATGTTAGGGTATAGATAGGGTACAGAAAAGGGGTAGGAGTTTTTTGTTCGGAAAGAGTGGTGAACAAAAATCTTTTGCCCATTTTTAGTGCCTCTTCTTGTGCTCTAAACACTAAAAATTTAGATGTTATACTTTAACCTTAAATTATAAACCTTAAATTTTAATAAATAAACCCTAAAATATAATCACTAACTCTAAACACATTTTTTTACGTTGGAGGATACATAAAAATACTAAAAAGGAATAGATGATTTTTATTAGTACAATAGTAAATTACTTGATATTAGATCTTCTCATGACATCAGTTTCGAGTTCGACCTATAGACAACCGTTATCCCACCATTTTTTTAATAAAAAAACACATTCTAAGATATGTTGATTATTGTTTCAATTGGTTCGATAAACTTAATTACAATGTTTAAGAAGTTCGATAGAAGTCAAGTAGATAAAGATCATTGATTATCAATTGAATTGATTCATCTCTATTGAAAGAGTGGAATAAAATGTTTAGGTAAAAAAATTAAATATATTTTTTAATTAATTTTAAAGTAATTACAATGTAATATATGTTCATCTATATTCTTAACATTTTAACAATGCATACACACTTTTGTAAACATAGTGATTTAAACTCGGGTCTCCTAAGATGAACATGAATATATTTTTCACTGAGATCGCTTGTTAAGCTAAAAAAATTTAAATATTAAATAAGTTAGTATTTATTTTTTCTTTCTTTCTTAAACGTCGCTCGCTTTCTTTCTTTTCATTTTTATTTGGTCAGTGATTATATTAGTATCGATGTCAGTTGTTTATCGTCGGTGCTTTACTTTCGTGACACATTTTTCCCTTCCTTTTAACATATTTTTTGTCTTCCTTTTTTGCTGTTTGGCATCTTTCTATTTTATGTTTATTTTTGTGTCGGATTTGACGACACTGCGATTGATCAAGATAACGTTTATTTGTTATCATGTTGATCTTCTCTGTTTTAGACCCTCGGGCTGGATTTTTTATACGTGTTTACGATCATCGTTTCTTATTCACGATTGAGTTGTGGTAATGATCGTTAATGTAACACCCCTAGTAAAAAAAAGAAAGAAAGGATGGAGTGAGAGTTGTGGGAATCGAATCCACAATCTCAAGAGTGTTCAGCTGGGTGCCCAACCAATTAAGCTAGGTAAGCTCTTGGTTAGAAGTCACCCTAATAAAATTATAATTAGACCCTAAAACAATATAATAATAATAAAATGAAAATATCCTACCTACTCCACTATCGAATATGTTTAAATCTGGGGAAATCAATCGTTCCCAAATACGTAGAAACCCAATTATTTTCTTTCACCTCTAACAAAATCGGCCACCGCCGAACTCCTTCACCGTGCCGCCGTGACCAACACCGCCGGCACCAGCAGAAGCGCCGCGCCGACCCGACCTTGCCCCAGCCTTCCACGCGCGCCGTCGAGCCGTCCATCGTCGGCAATCGCCATTTGAAGCGGCTGCACGAAACCCTAACCGCCGCCGTTTATCGCGATTTTCGGTCGCGGCTGCCGGCCGTTTGAGGAACGGGCACCAGATCTGGACTCCTGACGCGGCGGGGAGCAAAACCCCTAAAGTATCGAGTTCAACCGACGTCGAGAGAACCCTCGTCGGTGATACGCATTTTCCGGCAAGAATTTTAATATCGGGAAACAACGTGAAAGTAATTTTCCGGCGAAATTCCGGTGACCGTCCGGTGACCATCTGGTGATATTAAGGTATTCTCGGTTCCTTGGATACACGAGGTTGAGGAATGTCGAATTCGGGTTCGAGAGCGTCTGAATGTCGTATCATGAATCGACTGATGTAGCTCGGAGTTAAGGTAATACACTACTACCTCTTGTATGCTTTGAGAACATGTTGGTATTTGTTAATGCATGCATGAAAATGATAAGGAGTGCTGTTAGCTCTACTTAAGTCAAACTAAATATGAAATTGAGTATGATAATTTAGATAAGACCGAAGTGCTCGAACGAGGAAGCTAATAAATCTAAAGTATCTGAAGTTCATTAAGTAATTAATGAGGCAGCTAATCTCCAATTCTGAGCATTAGTGTGAATGTTTAAATGTGAAAGATACCTGAACATGAAATTATGGAAATGCCCTCAAGGTATGAGAATGACTTAAATACCATTGAAATTGGAAGCGATCTAGAAATCTACGCTAGAAATGGTAAAACAACCTGATTCTTTTGAAAACCTCGAACCATTTGGAAAGCCATGGTAACAGGATTTAAACCGTCGTGATTGTAAGGTGTTAGGTCTCCTTGAATTTGGAATGAATCTCCGACTATAGGATTAGGAGAATCTATACATACCCCTGAATTAAGCAAATGGCTCAAAATACTGAATGATCGTATTGACTAAAAAGAGCAGAAGTATCATCGGACACCGAAGTTTACAAATTTACTAGAAGGATGGATAAACCCTTGAGTTCTGAAATGAATTAAGTGGTTGGAATTACCAAAATTCTTGAATGACTGAAATACCCCCTTTGACTGAAATAAGTAAATTGCCCTTGATAAATTCTAGAAATGCCAATAAAGTTGGAAATGACTGAAATGCCCTTAAGGGTAGAAGCATGACTTACGTACGTCAATCACTCCTGATATTAATGTAAGGTTGGAAGTTTCTCCGCACAGAATATAAGTTTGACTACTCCGTGGAAAATCTTGTGGTGAAATATGAAAGCAACCGTTCCGATATACGATATAGTTGGATGCATCAGAAGCGTTGAATTGTACTGCAAGGTGGGAATATGTAGTTCGAATGGTTTTGGAGGCTCGATAAACTTCTAGAAATCTTAAATATTGTGAATCACCATATCATCATTAATGGGCTAAATTACGAAATCACCCCTGATAGTTAAATGACCAAGATGCCCTCGTTGGCCCAAGTAATCAAAATAGCCCGAATGTATCTGATATAGTGAAAGGTCTTGTCGTAGAAATCTCTGAAGGTCTGGTTGGATACCTGATGAACAAATAGAACTTCTGAGCTACCGTTTACGCCTTGTTGGTATGAATTACCAAAATGTCGTGTATGATAAAATGACCATAATGCCCCTGGTAGGCTTAAATGGCTAAATCACTCATGATATGCCTAAAACTCTCAAGATCTTGATGTATCATCTCCCGACTATCTTGTTTGAACTGGTAGTACAAACCTCTCTTTTAATAGAGGCATTGTTTCAAAGATCTGTTCAATTGTCAAAAGTTAATGTGTTCTCCTCAGTAAATGTCAAGTATCTCCAAGGAGTAAATTGTTCCACCTAGTGTGTTCCATGTGTGTCACACGACCGTTTTGCATACTGTTTTACATGTTATGATACCGATCACGTGCACTTGATTGACATATTTGAAATCACATGACATGTTTTATAATAAGCATGACCGTACTGTATTTCTGATATATGCATATGCACCTGATATGACAAATATATTATATGGATAATGTATTACTAGAAATACAGTTAATGATTAATGAACTATTGATGATAAGATTCACTGGGGTAATTGGGACAAGATATGAAGTTACCTACGGCTCAGCCCTGATCCAGCTGGTAAGACCGCCCGTTTACGGATCCTAGGCTTCGGCCAGGTCCGCCCGTTTACGGATCCTAGGCTTCGGCCAGGTCCGCCCGTTTTCGGTTCCTATGCTTCGGCAAGGGCCGCCCGTATTCTAAGGTATTCCTTAGGATGGTACCCACGCCCAATGGGCTCGGGTTAATGCCTGTACATGATACCGCACTAGGGAAACTAAATACTGGAGCATGGTTGGAGGGTAAATAAAGAATTAAAAATGTATTTTACTGCTACTTGAAACATATGTATATGATATAAAAAGGTTTACTGCATTGTTACATTTCATGCATTAACGTTGCACTGTTGGAACACACTAGACCTCAAACTCTATGATTCCTCTCTCGTATGCTATCAGCCTATATAATTCCCGTCTAATTCTCAAGGTCTGAATAAAGAACAAATATCGTTATTCTCGAGTATGATGCAACCTCGAAATAGTAGAACAGAAATGGAGGTCGTTATTGCGCGGAACATCATGAAAATGTTATGCCTACCATATATCTGCATGAGCTTATAGCATCTTCTGGTAGTTTTGTATTACTGAGCTTTTCGAAGCTCACGTTGTTTTTACCATCGCAGGTTAAAAGAATATATGATGGTATGATGGTTGACACCAGTGTTCGGAGTTGTTTCGGCGTTGCCTTTGGAGTACGGTACTGTATAGTTAGTGGGCATGTAAGTCATGTATTGTTTTACAGTAGTGTCTTTAAAATGTTTTCTGCAATTTTGTTATATGTTTAAATGACATCCCGAAATGATATTTTAAACAGAAGTTGGTTTTACAATTTAATAAGTGTTTTAAAAAAATGTTTTTATGTGTGTTTTTAATGTGGGTCGCTCTTGTGACCCTAATGTGACTTCCTAGGATCCGTTGTAACGCATAGGCGGGTCTAGGGGGTTACATTTAGTGGTATCAGAGCTTAGAGTTGCGTCTTTCTGGGTAGATCGGCCGATCGTCTGTCATAGGGTGTCTGGTATGTGCATGCCCCTAGATCATAATCGTACTCCTCCGTGCCGAGACTCCGATGTTGAATCCTTTCCTGTAATAAGTACATCTAACCCTTCGGTCTATAATAGCTTGATCTATACTGGAAAAGAATATTGGTAATGTCTGTCTACGAATTGGATTAAATTGATGGATTTGAATCCAGATAAAGAAACAAAGATGGTTAATGCGTGTGAAATTGAAGATATGAACTAGATGGAGAATAAAGGTTTGATCATGTAAAGCAACCGATATAAGATTTACATGTAATGTCATTCGGTGATAATGATTATGTTTGAGAATATCCCGATAGAAAATTGAAAAAAAAACTGTATGAATTTAGAAGGAAGGTGTTCGTGAATGTGGCGAGAGTGTAAATCATATGATAACTCTGTTTTACACAAGGGAAATCGATGTTTGAAAATTTCGCTACAGGTAAATGTTAACCAAACAAAATCTTGGATATGTTCAGTCAGCTTGAATGCAGAAATTTCTTAGGAAATGTGGCTTAGTGTATAGTTATATATATATATCATATATGACCGAAATCCAATGCTACGCCCTGATTCTGGAAGGTCATGTCGAAGATTTTGGATGCTCGTATGAATTTCAGGTATAGTTTTCACCTGTAAAACCTAGTAGAGTAATTCAAATTCTAGAGGAGATGCTTCCACGTTGTAAGATTATTTCCGTTGTTGGGAAGGCTTTGTATTCCTGATTGAGACCGTGTATGATAAAACACGTGAGACAAGTGTTGTTTGGCACCGTATAAAATTCGGTATGGATTCAATCATTGTATTCTGATATGTTGGTCTGAGGCGTATAGCAAGATGGTTTTGAACCCAAGTCAATTTGAGTGACTAAGAACACTCCCAAATTGATCTATGATTGTTTGCGAGTCCTGAGAAAACATTGATGCTCTCTATTGGGTAAGTTTCAGTACAAGAATGAATGAAATGGTAGTTTCTGCATTTGTCCGACCATAGTAAATTTCGAGGACGAAATTTCTTTTTAGGAGGGGAGAATTGTAACACCCCTAGTAAAAAAAGAAAGAAAGAAAGGATGGAGTGAGAGTTGTGGGAATCGAACCCACAACCTCAAGAGTGTTCAGCTGGGTGCCCAGCCAATTGAGCTAGGTAAGCTCTTGGTTAGAAGTCACCCTAATAAAATTATAATTAGACCCTAAAACAATATAATAATAATAAAATGAAAATATCCTACCTACTCTACTATCGAATATGTTTAAATTTGGGGAAATCAATCGTTCCTAAATACGCAGAAACCCAATTATTTTCTTTCACCTCTAACAAAATCAGCCACCGCCGAACTCCTTCACCGTGCCGCCGTGACCAACACCGCCGGCACCAGCAGAAGCGCCGCGCCGACCCGACCTTGCCCCAGCCTTCCACGCGCGCCGTCGAGCCGTCCATCGTCGGCAATCGCCATTTGAAGCGGCTGCACGAAACCCTAACCGCCGCCGTTCATCGCAATTTCCGGTCGCGGCTGCCGGCCGTTTGAGGAACGGGCACCAGATCTGGACTCCTGACGCGGCGGGGAGCAAAACCCCTAAAGTATCGAGTTCAACCGACGTCGGGAGAGCCCTCGTCGGTGATATGCATTTTCCGGCAAGAATTTTAATATCGGGAAACGACGTGAAAGTAATTTTCCGGCGAAATTCCGGTGACCGTCCGGTGACCATCCGGTGATATTAAGGTATTCTCGGTTCCTTGGATACACGAGGTTGAGGAATGTCGAATTCGGGTTCGAGAGCGTCTGAATGTCGTATCATGAATCGACTGATGTAGCTCGGAGTTAAGGTAATACACTACTACCTCTTGTATGCTTTGAGAACATGTTGGTATTTGTTAATGCATGCATGAAAATGATAAGGAGTGCTGTTAGCTCTACTTAAGTCAAACTAAATATGAAATTGAGTATGATAACTTAGATAAGACCGAAGTGCTCGAACGAGGAAGCTAATAAATCTAAAGTATCTGAAGTTCATTAAGTAATTAATGAGGCAGCTAATCTCCAATTCTGAGCATTAGTGTGAATGTTTAAATGTGAAAGATACCTGAACATGAAATTATGGAAATGCCCTCAAGGTATGAGAATGACTTAAATACCATTGGAATTGGAAGCGATCTAGAAATCTACGCTAGAAATGGTAAAACAACCTGATTCTTTTGAAAACCTCGAACCATTTGGAAAGCCATGGTAACAGGATTTAAACCGTCGTGATTGTAAGGTGTTAGGTCTCCTTGAATTTGGAATGAATCTCCGACTATAGGATTAGGAGAATCTATACATACCCCTGAATTAAGCAAATGGCTCAAAATACTGAATGATCGTATTGACTAAAAAGAGCAGAAGTATCCTCGGACACCGAAGTTTACAAATTTACTAGAAGGATGGATAAACCCTTGAGTTCTGAAATGAATTAAGTGGTTGGAAGTACCGAAATTCTTGAATGACTAAAATACCCCCTTTGACTGAAATAAGTAAATTGCCCTTGATAAATTCTGGAAATGCCAATAAAGTTGGAAATGACTGAAATGCCCTTAAGGGTAGAAGCATGACTTACGTACGTCAATCACTCCTGATATTAATGTAAGGTTGGAAGTTTCTCCGCACAGAATATAAGTTTGACTACTCCGTGGAAAATCTTGTGGTGAAATATGAAAGCAACCGTTCCGATATACGATACAGTTGGATGCATCAGAAGCGTTGAATTGTACTGCAAGGTGGGAATATGTAGTTCGAATGGTTTTGGAGGCTCGATAAACTTCTAGAAATCTTAAATATTGTGAATCGTCATATCATCATTAATGGGCTAAATTACGAAATCACCCCTGATAGTTAAATGACCAAGATGCCCTCGTTGGCCCAAGTAATCAAAATAGCCCGAATGTATCTGATATAGTGAAAGGTCTTGTCGTAGAAATCTCTGAAGGTCTGGTTGGATACCTGATGAACAAATAGAACTTCTAAGCTACCGTTTACGCCTTGTTGGTATGAATTACCAAAATGTCGTGTATGATAAAATGACCATAATGCCCCTGGTAGGCTTAAATGGCTAAATCACTCATGATATGCCTAAAACTCTCAAGATCTTGATGTATCATCTCCCGACTATCTTGTTTGAACTGGTAGTACAAACCTCTCTTTTAATAGAGGCATTGTTTCAAAGATCTGTTCAATTGTCAAAAGTTAATGTGTTCTCCTCAGTAAATGTCAAGTATCTCCAAGGAGTAAATTGTTCCACCTAGTGTGTTCCATGTGTGTCACACGACCGTTTTGCATACTGTTTTACATGTTATGATACCGATCACGTGCACTTGATTGACATATTTGAAATCACATGACATGTTTTATAATAAGCATGACCGTACTGTATTTCTGATATATGCATATGCACCTGATATGACAAATATATTATATGGATAATGTATTACTAGAAATACAGTTAATGATTAATGAACTATTGATGATAAGATTCACTGGGGTAATTGGGACAAGATATGAAGTTACCTACGGCTCAGCCCTGATCCAGCTGGTAAGACCGCCCGTTTACGGATCCTAGGCTTCGGCCAGGTCCGCCCGTTTACGGATCCTAGGCTTCGGCCAGGTCCGCCCGTTTACGGATCCTAGGCTTCGGCCAGGTCCGCCCGTTTACGGATCCTAGGCTTCGGCCAGGTCCGCCCGTTTTCGGTTCCTATGCTTCGGCAAGGGCCGCCCGTATTCTAAGGTATTCCTTAGGATGGTACCCACGCCCAATGGGCTCGGGTTAATGCCTGTACATGATACCGCACTGGGGAAACTAAATACTGGAGCATGGTTGGAGGGTAAATAAAGAATTAAAAATGTATTTTACTGCTACTTGAAACATATGTATATGATATAAAAAGGTTTACTGCATTGTTACATTTCATGCATTAACGTTGCACTGTTGGAACACACTAGACCTCAAACTCTCTGATTCCTCTCTCGTATGCTACCAGCCTATATAATTCCCGTCTAATTCTCAAGGTCTGAATAAAGAACAAATATCGTTATTCTCGAGTATAATGCAACCTCGAAATAGTAGAACAGAAATGGAGGTCGTTATTGCGCGGAACATCATGAAAATGTTATGCCTACCATATATCTGCATGAGCTTATAGCATCTTCTGGTAGTTTTGTATTACTGAGCTTTTCGAAGCTCACGTTTTTTTTACCATCGCAGGTTAAAAGAATATATGATGGTATGATGGTTGACACCAGTGTTCGGAGTTGTTTCGGCGTTGCCTTTGGAGTACGGTACTGTATAGTTAGTGGGCATGTAAGTCATGTATTGTTTTACAGCAGTGTCTTTAAAATGTTTTCTGCAATTTTGTTATATGTTTAAATGACATCCCGAAATGATATTTTAAACAGAAGTTGGTTTTACAATTTAATAAGTGTTTTAAAAAAATGTTTTTATGTGTGTTTTTAATGTGGGTCGCTCTTGTGACCCTAATGTGACTTCTTAGGATCCGTTGTAACGCATAGGCGGGTCTAGGGGGTTACAGTTAAGTAGACGTGTCTTAAGTGTTGTATGAATTTTTTAATGTTAGCATTGATAGTTTTTTATCCTACATCGTTGATTATTGGTGTTGCTTGTATTTATCTTTTGTTCGAGTCTTTTGGTTGAGTTTTTAATTTTTTATGTTTGGTCATTGTATGATCTCAAATAGCTAGTTTTTTATTTCATTTATATTATGTGTTTAGTTTACATTTATTGTTGTAAACCCTCATTCTAAAGGAATTTTCTCCCTTCAATAAAACTAACATCTTTTATATAAAAAATAGTATTAGATATATAAAAATATTTCATACATTTGGGGAGAGCAAAAGTCGATTAATTAGACCCGAAAATTGTATATGGTTATAGAAAGTCGTTTGAATTAGAACAAATTAATACCATAATATTATAAATTTTTACGATTAAATTTGAACAAAAACTTGAAAAATTCAAATAGAGTTTGAGTTTTAAAATAGGGTTAACTACAAAATAAGTGCTCAAACTATGTCTCCTTTTTGCAATAGGTGCTTAAAGTATTTTTTAACTGAAATATGTGCCTGAAATTTTATTTTTGGTTAAAATATGTGCTTAAAGTATTTTTTGGCTGAAATAAGTGCCTAAACTTTCATTTTTAGTTGAAATAAGTGCCAAAGTAGGTGTTGAAGACTTTAAAACAAGCCAAAAACAAAACTTTAAGCACCTATTTCAGCCAAAAAAATACTTTAGGCACCTATTACAAAAAAGAGACATAATTTTAGCAATTATTTTGTAGTTTAGCCTATAAAATAAGACTCACCAACTTGCCTAGCTCAAATTTTTTTACTCGAATCGACTCAACTACTCACCCCCAAATACATCTATACATTATTGAATTTTGTTTAAGAATCAATAGGTCTGATTGAGATGAAAATACAGCTTTATGGTGGATAGGGTGGGAGGGGGAATTTAATATGGTAGCTACACCTTTACTAATGATTCTTTTGGTAGAATTTAAGCCATTGATTAGGCAGATGTAGCTTAATGTGGACCGTCCATTTTAATACAACTAGAAAGAAAAACCGTTGAGCCATGTAGAATTGCTGGGTAATAATAGGACGTTAAGAACCTTATATTTAGGTTTTGTTGAAGCCAAGTTTTGAATTTTTCTTAAAAAGGGCTGCCATGTATAGTTACAATTGGTGATTCAATGATTCAGGGGGAAATTGGACACAATTGGTGTAAAATTTTATGAAATTATATTAGAAATTTAAAAGATATAAAAATAAATTATTAATAGAAAATATTTAAATTATATGAAATTTAAAATTTACAAAAAATATAATCTCCCCAATATCTCTCAATTCATCCCGGAAGAACTTCTCATCAATTTTTATCTTCTAAGATCTTAAAAATTTCGTGTCAATAGATCTTATCTCGTGTGTATATATAAACTAAAAAAGGACAAGTAACAACATTACAATCCTACTTGTAAAACATTTGGTCAACATGAATTATCCAACATTACAATCCTACTTGTAAAATCGGAAACTATTTGACCCAATGCGAGCCGTCAAAAAACCGAAAACCAAGTAAAAGAAGAAAAACAAAAGTAGGATGTTCAAACGGTTGAACCGGTTTTTGATTTTTATTTAAACTTTTCTGAACTTGTTAATTAATTAGTGTAAACTATAATGATAGTTACTGAACTTTTAAGGTGCTTTCATTACGATTATCAAATTTTTAAAATTTTTGTTACAGTCACTCAGCTTTTATATCGTTTTCATAGCGATTTCTACCGTCATCTTTCGTTAAAAAAGAGGTGACGTAGCATGTTAACTTTTTTCTCTTAATAAAATAAATTTTTTTTCTATATCCCTCCTCTCATGTCTCTTTCTTCTCATCTTCTCCTTCGAGAAGTCAGCACAACAATTTATAACTATCATTTCCGCAGCTGCCGCCACCCGGCTCTTCCACCTTCCCACCAAAATCAGGCGCAAAAGATGCTAGGTTTGAGAATGTTTTTTTCAGGTTAGCTTCTGAAACCAAATAGAAAATCGCGGTTACCATTTTTAGCTTCTTGTTTATCCGGAATTTACAAGGCGGTGTTTACTTATTCTGATAATATCACCCAATGTAACTAAGCTCAACCCTTCATTATTAGGATAACCATGATTTTCTTGGCTTTATATTGGGTCGGGGGAATACAACGCATTTGGAACAATTTTCTGATGGTGGTTTCTTTAGAGGACAGAACTTAGTGTTTGATCACTGGAATGGTTTCATGGTTTGTAGACACGCCATTGTAAGAATATAATCAAGATTGTATTAGTTTGTTAGATAAAGAAATGTAAGAGAAGCAGAAAACAATAAGCTTATTTGTTAGAGGATTTTTCATGCACAATTTAGCATCAAGTAGAGAAAATGGTGGCATTATTGTCATGTAAGCAATATAAAAGTTGGGTGACCATAATGAAAGTTTTAAAAGTTTGGTGACTACCAATGTAGTTTACTCAAATTTCATAATATTGACTAGAATTTTAATTCTACAAGTTTCAGACTCAAATATGAAACAAGACGTGACATACATGCCCCTTAATTACACAAGTGTCGTATTCCGCAAGCAAAGTCGAAAAAACTCCCATACCGACATTGATAACTGCAACATGTTCGATCTTTTAACATGCGATGGTAAAAACAACATGAGCTTCGGAAAGCTTAGTAATACAGAAATACCAGGAGATGCTAAAAGCACAAGTAGGTATATGGCAAGCTTAACACTGTCATGATGTACCGGGCAACAACAGGCTCAAAATACGATTTGATATTTCTGTAAAGCGTTATGTCAGAAGGTAACCGAGTTGTTCTTTATTTGATCACACGAGTATTAGGAGATAAGTCTATAGTTGGAGATTCAGAAGAGATCTAGAATACAGAAGTTGAATTAAGGAGTTTAGTGTGGTTCATTAAAGGCAGATTGTAAGCATACTAAGAGTTTTAAACTTTGGCACATTAATTCAGCAGGGTGAATTTTAGAAAAGGTCAGAAAGTTTTATTTTTAATCACCTAACTACCCTCCGACCGTACGAAAATATGCAATATCATCAGAACTATATTCCAAAAGACTTACACTAGGCTCATTTGGCGTAGGAGCTTACAGAAAGACTTACCATAGGCTCGTTGGGCGTAGAAGCTTAGGTCCAAAAAGACTTACCAGAGCTGAGCCTACATAACTCCAATCATATCCCAGATAGTATACCCCCAAATAAAAATATGTTTTATCCAGTAAACAATAATTTCAGAAAACATGTATCATATATATTTTGTATCAGAAGATGGAAGTCAAGAATTGTGCTTTCGTTACGGATAACAAAGTTTTACTTTCAATTTAGAGTAGATAGTCTTGGTTTAAAACAGAGAAAACATTCATGGACACATGGAATACTCTATATGGTCTAATTTATTTCTCGTAGTTGGTAATTATTAGAAAAAGAACATTAAACATCTGGCAATTTTAGACTGATTTCAGAACGAAGTCCCTATGAAAAGGGAGTTCGGTACTAACGACTCAAACCACACATTTAGAATTTGAAACATCAGGAACAATGAGATTCCAGATATATCGCGAGTGGTCCAATCATTAAACCCTATGAGGGGATTATGGTCATTCTGACCTTCAAGGGTAAGTGTAGAACGTATTGAAAAACAAAATATTTTGATTATTTTCTTTCTTAAATTAATAGGTTACAACATAGGACTCTTTTATAGAGTCTTTAGGAATCTGACTATAACTAGGAATCCTAGTGATACAAGACTTCTAACTCTTTACAAGACTACTAATTACAGATAACTATTAACTCTTTAGGAGTTTAATCCTAATCTCTTTACAATAAGTCGTAATATCCTATACTCCCCCTCAAGTTGGTGAGTATATATTGTATATTCCCAGCTTGAATATAAATTCATCAAAAGTTGTTTTGGGTAAGGTTTTTGTGAGTACATCTGCTAGTTGACCTCTTGTAGGGATATATGACAAAGTAGCTATCTCATTGGCAATTTTCTTTGAAATGAAATGCTTTTCTATTTCAACATGTTTTGTTTTGCCATGTTAATTGGATTCCTTGCGATCTAAATGGCTGATTAATTACCACACAAAACCTCGAACTTGTTTTTCTTGGCCAGTGTATAATTCCTTAAGTAACTTAAGTAGTCAAATTCCTTCACACATTTCTAGTGTCAAAGCTCGAAATTCTGCTTCAGCGCTGCTTCTGGATACAACCAATTGCTTATTGCTTCTCCAAGTCACAAGATTTCCCCAAACAAATGTGCAGTACCCACTAGTTGATCTCCTTTAGTGAGTTCTCCTGCCTAACTTGAGTCTGTAAATTTTTTTACAGATCTGTCATGTGTCTTTTTAAACAGTAAACCAAGTCCAGGAGTTTTCTTTAAATACCTAAGGATTCTGTTAGCTATTGATAGGGGTGATAATGAGCCTGGCCAGCTCGTGAGCTACTCGAGCTCGGCTCGGTCAAAGCTCGGCTCGAGTAAGCTCGACTCGAGCTCGGGTTCAGCTCGAGAACTTAACAAGCCGAGCCAAGCCAATCCAAACTCGACTCGAAAAGCTCGTGAACAGGCTCAGAATATATATATATATATATATATATTAAAAATAAATTATATATATTAAAAAATAATTGAAAAAATAAAGCCACAAAAAAATAATGGGAGCTGTTGCCAAGGGGTTTTGAATCCATGACATATGGTTAGTAAAATAATGTCATAGCCATTTGAGCTAAAACATGTTTTAATTATATTCTTCTACTTTTAACTTTTAAACAATAACTTTGGATATAATTGAAATTTAAGTAAAAGTATGAGAAAACCCATTATCACCCCTTGTTCCAAGAAATTGATGCGGTTTGTTTCTAAACCTCAATTTTTCTCCCAGCTAAGAAACCCTATCCTTCACCGTTGTTCCTCCGATCTTGGCCACCGCCCACCGTGTCTGTCACCGCCAATACCAACAAGAGCATCGTCTCACCCGGATTACACTGTCGTCCTTCACTCGTAAAGACGTTGTGTTGTTCGCTGTAAAAAATCGCCTTAAATTTCATCGTTAACTAACCTTGTTGTCTTAAAGGTTGGCCTTTTTAATCCAGCAAGAAGAACATAAGCAAGCATTCATCAATGGCCGCTCTCTGCAATTGAAAACTAAACAAATCTCATACTCTTCTCATCTCAGCGTTAAAACTTGGGTAAAAACTAATCTCTTCAACTTTTCCTTTTCAGAAAAATTCTTATCCTTTTTTGTTTGATTCATTTGCCCTTATCTACATGCATGTTAATGTATGTTCATTTGCACTCATTATCCATTCTTTGTCAAAAAAGGGTTTTTTGTTGTTGAATTTGGTGAATTCTTAGGTTCTTTGCATTGGTTAATAATTTGATATTAATACAAATAAGTAGTATTAGACACTGATTAAGAGTGATTAGAGATTGATCTGAAGAGAAAATTGAAAAAATATTGTGTTTTCACATGATTTAACTCTTTATCATCTCTAGGATATCACAGAGAAGTATGAAAATAGTGAAAAAGAAACTAATTTTTGTATGAGCTTTTCTTAGTTTTACAAATTGTCAAATTGCAGGGAAGGTCCTTGTACCATGCATTTTTGGTGGATTTTGTCTCTTTATTATAATTCGGTCATTTTTAGCCCTTTACATTGGAATTTTCTGTGTAATTGGATAAATATCATATCATTTTATCTTATTTTGTATTTTTTAAATGTGCAAAAAAGTTATCCAACCGTATAAAAAATGCTAAGATGTGTTTTAAAAAATAAGCAGACTAGACTGTGGGAGGATTAAAAATTATCAAATTATTGTAGGGGGGATTAAATTCGCCAAAAATGGATAGTACAAGGCCTTCTATATTCCAAGAGATCTATTGCTTGCAAAAGATGGTTGGAAGCGTGAAACAAAGTTAAACACTAATTATTTCTTTGGTGTTAACAATAGAGTAATTGTGAATGGTCATGTGTTGTGTATATAATGACGGTTAATTGTAGCTTTTGTTTGTTATAATGTTTTGCTTTGTATAATTAATCTTTATATTTGATTTGTAATCTAGGAATGTCTACTACTGGATTGGGAATATCAGATGGCCATTCAACCCCGATTGCAGGGGAACTTGGGGTAAATTTAGATGATGTAAATGAAATGGATAAAGATGCAATTGAACTAGAAAATGCAGAAGTGCATGATCCCCAAACTAATGCTACCAATAATAGTGAAGTTCGTAATACTAAAGATGAATCTACATCATATCTTTTTAAGAGAGCAAAAAAATATGTTGTTTGGAAGGAATTTGGGGAACCCCAACGTGCAAGAAACTCTAACATTTAAAAAGTTTCTTGTATGTATTGTAAGACTCTTCTAACTGTTTCTAGAGGTGGTCCTACGAGTTACTTAAAGCGTCATTTGGATAAATGTACACAAAGAAAAGTGCACATACGACAACAAAAGATGATCAACTTTTTTCCGTCTGATTCAACTGTGGGCTCTCCAAATACTGAATTTTTTAGTGCCCTACATGATGGTAAGTTTGATCCGTTGAAAATGAGAGAAGGAATTGTACATTGGATTGTTATGCACGAGCATGCTTTTTCTATTGTTGAAGAAGAAGGCTTTAATATGTTGTTGAAGAAAAGAATACCACAATGGAAAAGTGTGTCATGTCATACTATAAGAAATGATTCTTTCAAAGTTTATGAGATTGAGAAGAATAAGTTGAAAGAAACATTGAAGAATGTGGAAAGAATTTCTTTGACCATTGATCTATGGCGTTCCAAACCTCAAAAGATAGAATAAATGGTTCTTATGGCTCATTTTGTTGACCATGACTGGAAACTTCAAAAGCGAGTACTGAATTTTGTCCACATACTTCCTCCTCGGAAAGGCAAAGACATAACTAATTGTATTTTTAAATGCTTAAAGGAGTGGGACATCGAGAACAAAGTAAGTTTAATACTTTTAGTCTTTTATAAATATTAACTTATTATTAAATTAGCACTAATCAATATTGTATTTTTTTGTAGGTATTCACCGTGTCCGTGGACAATGCCTCTGCAAATGATTCATGCATACAAATCATGAAAGATACTATTTCACTGACTAAGAGGTTGATTTGTGGGGGCAAGTTGTTTCATGTTCGTTGTTGTGCTCACATTTTAAACATTATGGTTCAACACGGTCTCAAACAAGTGCAAACCATCATCAAGAATGTTCACGATACAATTGATTATTTAAATGGAAGTGAACAACGATTGCAAAAGTTTGCTGAACTTGCTCAACAATATAACATAAAAGTGAGGAGATTGGTTCTAGAATGCAAGACTCAATGGAATTCTACTTATGAGATGCTTTCTTGCACAATCAAGTTTAAAGATATATTTTCTTGGAAGATAGAGAATATGTTTATTGTCCTAGCTTAGAGGATTGGGGGAAAATTGAGAAATTGCTTGAAATTTTGAAAGTGCTCTATGTTATTTCAGGATCCGAGTATCCCACTTCTAATTTGTTTCTTAGTGAGATTTACAGAATTAAATTGTTGTTGGATACCAATTCTAAGTCTTCCGATGATTTTGTTAAAAGCATGGTGACAAGCATGAAAGAAAGGTTTGATAAATATTGGGGTGAATGTAATCTACTTATGGCTATTGGTGCAATGTTGGACCCTCGATTAAAAATGAAAGTGATTGAGATTACTTTTCCAAAGATGTTTTCTCCTGATGTAGTTAGGGAGAATGTACATAAAGTTAGAGAAACTTTGTATAAACTTTATGATGAGTATGTGAATTTGTATTCTCCCCCTTTAATGGAGCAAGTGGGTGAATGTGGAACTAGTGCAAATCTTTGTGGTGGAGGAATGGGAAGTACTCCAGGATTATTGGAAATTTTATAAGCTTTGAGAAGTGAGGAAATGATTGAGAATAAGCAATCTGAAGTTGATCTATATCTTGAAGAAGGGTGTTATATTCCTCACGATTGGCCATAGATGTCTTGGGTGTTCCCATTACTACTGTTGCTTCAGAGGCAACATTTAGTGCTAGGAGCCGTGTAATTGATCCTTATAGATCATCATTAAGTTCTGAAACCGTACAAATGTTAATTTGCACAGGAGATTGGTGTCGATCTCTCCATAGAGTGAAGAGAAAGAATAAAGTAAGGATTAGTATTTTATATATGTACACTTTCTTTTAATTCTTTTAGAATTTGTTTTTAGTTAATGGCTTTATGATTTTTTTTCCAGAAAATTGATGATGATCAATAAAAGGAAATCATTTTGCCCGCTCTTTAGGTTTATTAATAAAATTTTATGATGCTTCACAATTTATTGTTTGCATAATACTTAGTTGAATTGTTTTAATGATTTTACAATAAATATAATGACGAAAATCAGGAGAATAGCAAGAAATGGAGTGCTTGGAGCTTTAGACTAGGATAATTGGGATTGTTGTTGGAGATTATTTTGTTTTCTTAGGTTGTTGCATGTTTGCGGTTTTATTTTCCTTTAACTGGTTGTTGTTTGGTTTTATATTTTCTTTGATTGCATATTTGTACTGTAAGAATATTTTTTGGATAGTTGGATTAATCTAATTTTTGGGCACTCTTTTCCCCTTGCCAACATTGAATTTCGTTTCAATGTTGGTTAGAAAGGGGTTTTTAACGAGGCCCTATCTTTTATTAAAAAATGGGTAATCTTCACCAGTGGTCCCTTTCGTTTAGGGTGTGTTCTATTTTGGTCACCAAAATTAAAAAAAAAGATTATTTTGGTCACATACGTTTAGAATCGTTTCTATTTTGGTCCCTTGGTCATTAGTCTCCGCTACTTAAAAATAGTTTCTAATTTAACCTCCAAACTTTCAAAATTTTATTTTTCACCATCTTCCCCAAACATATTCTACTTAGGGGCATTCAAATATGTCAATAGTTTTCAAGTTTGGCAACTTATGTGTGCATGATTCAATTTTATCATCATCACTACTTTCCAACTCCATGATAACACTTTTCAGCTCATTGCAACAAGCTATGCAGAGTTCTTCCAGCAACCTTATGGTTAGAATGGCAGAGAATGAGAAGAGAGATTTCAACTGATGGCACCCATCTATTTCTAAAACCAATAAACTTTGGAAGCTGACAGAATGGTTGGGGACTTTCACTATCCATCTCAATTCAGACAAAGACTCTAGCTTCAGATGCTCTACATTTGACAGTAATGGCGGCGCCCGAATTTCTTCATCATTTCGAAAGACCTCTTGCAGCTGTTCAAAGCTTCTAACTATCAGTTGTTCCAAGCTTTTAAGAACCTCACATCCTTCTAAAGGAAGATCGTCGCCTTTGAGTGACATTAAGAACGGCTAATATAATTCATAACATAAAATGGAAATACAAGAACAAATGATTGATCAATAAAATCAAGGCTAAAATAATGGAATCAATTACTTATCTTATTAATATAAAAAATTAGGACGGCTTAAGAATTAGATCATTCATTCATTCAATTATATGACTATAAAGAAAGATCAATTTTAAAAAAAAGGAAAGAGTAAAAATAAGTTTTACCTTAATTTTCAGCTGCTTGTTGAGTGTGTAAAAGTTCTATTATTTACACCCTATTTAACCCATATTTCTGCTGCATTCAAGCATTATTCATTGCATTTAGGTTAGTTTACAGCAAAACATCACAAATATATTTAAAGGCACAGTTTCTAATAAGAATGGTTGTTTTTGCAGGTTGCTGCGGTAGCAGACGGTGAGGGCAGGCGCTGGGCAGAGAAGCAGAAGAGCTGAACTGGACAGGCAGACAAAGAGGACGATGCTGCCATGGTTGCTGCCGTGACAGCAGAGGACGACATCAGTTTTGAGGAGAAGAAGCAAAGTGGACCTCGACAGATAGAGAAAATTCAGCCCGTCTGTCGTGTGAAAACCTCATATTTTTCCGAGCCCCAGATCAAAAGGAATGTCAAGCCCAAAGTTCAAGGAGAGAAAATCCCAAGAAACAAGGAGGACGGCTGGAAAGTAGATTCCTTGAAGATTTAGTCTTTATTAGAATCATACTTTTAATTAAAGTTGTAATCCTTGTTAAATTAGATAACTTGAGCCCAAAGCTTATATAAGGGCATAGATTTTAACCTAGAGGGCATATCCCATAACCGATTACCCAAGCCTTCTCTCTCAACCTCTAGTCGTTTTCCTTCCCACATCATGTTCTAAATTCACCCTAGGGCCACGGGTTGATTTGTAAAGTAGTTGCAAGGGTTGTTTTGTTTTTAGGAATTTTCAGTTCAATAAAATAAACTTCAAGTTCTCTTATTTTGGTTATTAATATCTTGCAAGAGCATCGGGAGAGCATTGTGAGGTTATCAATTTACTTAGCATCGGGAGAGTTAAGTATACGAAAGAAATAAGAGCAAGTTCTCTAGTTTATAGTTGAACTATCTCGGGCCTAGGGATAGGACGAGGTTAAGTGGCTAAAGAAGAATTCATACACATCGGTGTTCATCCTTCGATTCACGCCGGGAGGTATCATCAAAGACGTGATCATCGACAGACTTGGACCTAGGGATAGGCCAAGGCACATCTGGGATTCTTGCCAAACTTGAAGTACAGAGTTGAGTGTTTGCTGCCGCGACAATCAACGGACTGCTGCCGCGACAGGTGCTGCCCGCGACAGGCGCGACGACAGAACTGGATTTCCTAAACTCTGCAATACCTGCACTACTGAGCAATTCAATACCAGCCCATTCTCTCTATCTTGATATCTCGAATCTTTTATTTACGTTTACTTTATTATTTTCGTGACAACTTTCTCAACATCTTCTTTACTTTCGTGCAGTGAATTAAGGTGAAGCTATTAGCCCAATCCCTGTGGAGACGATATCCGATACTTCGTATCACTTTACTACTTGTGTCGTGTATACTTGCACTACAATTGCGATAGACTATTTTACACGCAACAAGTTTTTGGCGCCGTTGCCAGGGATTGGCAACATAACTCTACCTTTTCTTTTACTGCACTTTTTGTTTTTATTTTTATTTTTCTGTTTTTCTTTGGTGCATTCAACTCTTGCTTTTCACAAGGTTTCTTGTTTATGCGCAGATCGAACCGAGGTAAAAATCCTGAGTATCCATTAGATCCAGAAATCGAACGATCATTCAATCTCAAGAAACAACTTCGTCACTTACTAGCCAGGAACTAGTACCTTGAGGAACAGCTAGAGAAGATGGCCCACAATGGAAACGAACCGCCTGTCGGCGACCCGCCTGCCGCTATCGGACGACGGTCCTGTCGTGACTACATGTTGAACGATCATGTAGAGCTGGAAACCACGCTGCCAGACATAGATGTTGACAACTTCGATCTGAAACATGTTATGTTTAGTATGATCAACAATGCCAGGCAGTTTAGTGGTGCTGTTACAGAGGATGCTAGGGAGCATCTCAAAACATTCCAGGAAATCTGTGGTTCGTTTAGACTGCCAGGAGTTAATCCGGAGATACTGAGGCTTCGGTTATTTCCCCATTCATTGAGGGACAGAGCAAAAACTTGGTGGAATAAACTTACGCCGGGTTCAATTAGAACTTGGGCAGATTTATCTCGTTTTAATCCTTCGCATTTATCTGAGCGATTGCGTAATGAAATTGCTACCTTTCAACAGGAAGATGACGAGCCGATGCACGAGGCCTGGGACAGATTTACCACTCTTCTATGGAACTACCCTATGCATGGATTCCCCGTCTGGAATCAGGTAACAAAGTTTTATAATGCTGCCAACTTACAAACTCGTATTCGAATTGATTCAGCAGCAAACAAACTATTATTGGATAAAGACTCGGACGAGGCAATGCAAGTATTGAAAAATCTGGCTAAGAATGAAAAACAGTTTCCGACAACAAGAAGTGGTGGTAAACGGGTACTAGCTGTCAAGGATTATGAGGCCGACAGCACGATGAAATCACAGGTGGCATACCTTACTAAGGCAATGAAAAAGCTCTTGAACGATGATGCACAACATGGATTTGCTATCGAGGAAGTATGTGACATCTGTGAGGGAAATCACAGTTCGGAGGAATGTCCAATACAGTTAGAAGAGGGAAAGTATGTTGGAAATTACAACAAGCCGAATTACAACTCCAACAACTATAATCCCAACTGGAGAAAGGATCCCAAGTTTTCTTGGAGCAATCCTAATAATGCCCTGAATCCCCAAGGACACAGTCAGAATCAGGGAGGACCTAGATTGCTGACGCGACAGCAACTACCGCCGCAGCAGCAACATCAGCCACCAGCTGCCATGAACAGTATACTGGAACAGACTCTGGCCACTTTTATGTCTCAGACAGGTACTTATGTTGAGAATATGAATCAGTTTGCCAAGAAAACAGAGACATTCGTGGATAAAACAGAGATGCGGATGACGAATCATGAAGCTACTCTGAAATCTTTGGAGACACAAATGGGTCAGGTTTCCCAGCATATTAAGCCAAGGCAGACGGGAGGATTCCCTAGTAATACTGAAAATGCTAGGCAACCCACACATGAGCAGTGTAAGGCCATTACTACTAGGAGTGGGAAGAAACTACCAGGGTCGGAGAAAAAGCTGAAACAGTGAAAAAACCAGCCTTGGAAAGACCTGCCGAGGAAGCTGCCCCGACAGGTAACAAACAGCCTGCTGCCGATGAGCCTGTCACGACAGCAGAAGCGACAGAGGAGAAAAATGATGAACCCAATCCTCCTCAGATTCGTATGCAGTGGGAAGGACGTATTGCTGATTATCGTCTCCCACCTCCTTTTCCTCAACGGATACAGCAAGCGAAGCAAGAATCTCAGCTCAAAAAGATTTATGATATTTTTAAGCAGGTTCATATTAACATTCCGCTGTTAGATGCCGTGAGGGAGATGCCCGGTTACGCCAAATTTCTCAAAGATGTCATGTCAAATAAATCTAAACTTGGGGAATTTGAAACGGTTAAGATGACGGAAGGATGTATGAGCATTCTTCATAGGCAGCCACCCCAGAAAAAGAAGGATCCAGGGAGCTTCATCATACCTTGTGTAATCGGAGACAAATATGTGGGTAAGGCACTTTGTGATCTTGGTGCTAGTATTAATCTAATGCCAAAATCTGTTTTTCAGAAATTAGGTATGGGAAAGGCGCGGCCCACGACAGTAATTCTGCAGCTGGCAGACCGCTCTTACGTTCATCCGGAAGGAAAAATCGAGGATATTCTGGTAAGAGTGGATAAATTTATTTTTCCTGCTGACTTTCTTGTTTTAGATTGTGAGGCAGACGAAAACGCACCAATCATCCTTGGGCGACCCTTCTTAGCCACAGGAAGATCACTGATTGATGTGGAGAAAGGAGAACTCACCATGCGAGTAAACGACCAAGAGATTAAGTTGAATGTTCTCCAAGCTATGAAGCATGCTGATGCAGACGAGGAATGCAAGGCTATCACTAAAGTTACCCTTGATCAACCCTGCATCAGGTCGGGCTATCACGACATCAAAATTGGTCACTGCCTCGGCAGCCACCTACATGCTTGTAACGACAGCACCGACGACAATAACTCCTCTGAATCCGATACATCTGATACTGAAGATCAGGAGGAGGTAAACTGGATAGGCGATCGTCCAGGTAAGTTATTCGAACCTTTAAATTATACTTCGGATAACCATGCAATCCAAAAGCCATCTACTGTTGAACCACCTGCCTTAGAACTAAAGCCCCTGCCAGGGCAGCTAAAATATGCTTTTCTTGGTTCAAATGATATGTTGCCCGTAATCATCTCTTCTAAGCTGCCACAGGAACAGGAACGACAGCTAATAGGGATGCTGCGGCAGCACAAGAAGGCAATTGGATGGACGATAGCCGATATTCAAGGCATTAGTCCGGCGTTATGCATGCACAAAATCCTTTTAGAGGAAGATTATAAGCCGACTATAGATGCTCAAAGGCGGCTAAACCATGCGATGAAAGAGGTGGTGCGGAAAGAGATAATCAAGTGGTTAGATGCTGGCATTATTTACGCCATCTCCGACAGCAAATGGGTGAGCCCGGTGCAATGTGTTCCCAAGAAAGGTGGAATGACCGTGGTGACCAATGAAAACAATGAGTTAATCCTAACCAGGACTGTGACCGGTTGGAGGGTTTGTATGGACTATCGAAAGCTTAACAAAGCTACCCGAAAGGACCACTTTCCTTTACCCTTTATTGATCAAATGCTTGATAGATTAGCGGGTAAACCTTACTATTGTTTTCTTGATGGTTATTCAGGTTATAACCAAATAGCCATCGCACCGGAAGATCAAGAAAAGACGACTTTCACATGCCCCTATGGAACTTATGCTTTTAGGAGAATGCCATTCGGACTATGCAATGCACCCGCCACCTTCCAAAGGTGCATGATGGCCATATTCTCCGATATGGTGGAGGACTTCCTAGAAATTTTTATGGATGATTTTTCAGTCTTTGGGGACGATTTTGAGAGCTGCTTAGGCAATCTACAAAAGGTACTTGAAAGATGTGAAAAAGCAAATCTAGTCTTGAATTGGGAAAAATGCCACTTCATGGTGGATGAAGGGATAGTCCTTGGCCATAAGATTAAATGTCGTGGCATAGAAGTCGACAGGGCCAAAATAGAAGTGATCGAGAAGTTGCCGCCGCCGACCACAGTCAAGGGTATTAGAAGTTTCTTAGGGCATGCTGGTTTTTATCGGAGATTCATTGCAAATTTCTCAAAAATCACCAAGCCCCTATGTCATCTTTTGGAGCAGAACCGACCCTTTGACTTTAATGAAGAATGTACTAAAGCATTCAAGGTTCTGAAGGAAAAACTGGTAACAGCCCCAATAGTACAGCCACCAGACTTGACACAGCCATTTGAGATCATGTGTGATGCTAGTGACTATGCTATCGGGGCAGCAATTGGGCAGCGGAGAGACAAATTGTTTCATGTCATATACTATGCCAGCAAGACACTAAATGAAGCCCAAGTAAACTACACCACCATAGAAAAAGAGGTATTAGCTGTGGTATTCTCCATTGACAAGTTTCGTTCTTACAAACTTGGAACGAAGGTCATAGTGCACACAGACCATTCTGCCTTGAAATATCTGTTCGCGAAAAAGGATGCAAAGCCTCGATTGATACGGTGGATCCTGCTACTGCAAGAATTTGACCTTGAAATCAAGGATAAAAAGGGGACAGAAAATCAGGTGGCAGATCACTTGTCAAGGTTGGAGAAGGGACAGAGTCTACCAACAGATGAGACAAACATACTGGAGACCTTCCCAGATGAGCAGCTCTTTGCTGCCGCAATCGCTGCCGCGACAGCCATGGCGGCAGGTAAGTCTTCTAAACTTCCCTGGTATGCTGATTTCGTTAATTTTATAGTTAGCGGAATAATTCCTTTTGATCTTAATTATCAAGCCAGGAAGAGGTTCCAAAATGATGTTAAGCATTATTATTGGGACGAACCTCTTCTTTTCAAAATCTGTGCAGATTAGGTTATAAGGAGATGTGTACCACAGGAAGAACAGAAAGATATATTACATCACTGCCATGCTTCACAATATGGAGGACACTTAGGAGGCAACAAAACTGCTGCCAAGGTGCTGCAGTCAGGGTTTTACTGCTCGTCACTGTACAAAGATGCTCACATCTTCTACAAGAGCTGTGACAGGTGCCAAAGGACAGGAAACATCTCACGGAGAAATGAGATGCTGCTGCAGAAAATTCTAGACGTCGAAATCTTCGACGTTTGGAGGATTGATTTTATGGGACCTTTTCCATCCTCATGTGGAAATCTATACATCCTCCTGGCAGTAGATTATGTCTCTAAGTGGGTTGAAGCTATCGCCACTCAAAAGAATGATGCCAAGACAGTCCAAAGGTTTTTACACAAAAATATCTTTTCTAGGTTTGGCATCCCTAAGGCGATTATCAGTGATGAAGGGAGACATTTTGACAATAGGGTTATTGCTGCCGCCTTGAAGAAATATGGTGTCAAGCATCGGATCGCGACAACATATCATCCACAGACCAATGGACAAGCTGAGATATCCAATAGGGAAGTTAAGAACATTCTTGAGAAGATGGTTAAGCCAACTAGGAAAGGCTGGTCTTTACTTCTCAATGATGCGTTATGGGCATATAGGACAGCTTTTAAGACTCCATTGGGCATGTCTCTGTACCGATTGATTTATGGGAAAACATGTCATCTACCTGTCGAGATAGAGCACAGAGCATACTGGGCAATCAAGGCAGTGAATATGGACTTGGATAGGGCAGGGCAGAAAAGGCTGTTAGATCTGAACGAAATTGAAGAAATACGGACAATGGCCTACGACAATGCAAGAATCTACAAGGAGAAAACTAAGAAGTGGCATGACAGGAAGTTGCTGCCACGACAGTTCTGCCCAGGGCAGCTTGTATTGTTGTTCAACTCTAGACTGAAACTTTTTCCAGGGAAACTGAAATCTAGATGGTCTGGCCCATTCCAAGTCGTACAGGTTTTTCCCCATGGAGCCATCACAATCCGATCATTAAAAGATGGGCACCAATTCAAAGTCAACGGACAGCGCCTCAAGCATTATCAGGGGACTGAAGCCCCAGGAATGCAGGAAGTGGTTACTTTAGGAGATGCCCCACCTGGCATCCCTAATTTAACCTAAAAATTATTTTTCATTTATTTTTATTATTTAATATTTATTAGGAATTAAGGTTTATTTTAATTTGAATAATGTTTTTATGTTTATTGTTTTTAGGAAATAAAGGAGTCAAGAAGAACAGGAGAAATGAACTCAGCCCACTATCCATCCATCAGCCCAACATAGCCCAATATTGAAGCCTGTCGTTACAGCTGCCGCGACAGACGCGGAAAATACAGGCTGTCATCACGCTGCCACGACAGACGCGGAAACACGTCACAGACGCGTAACAGACGCAGAAACATGTGTCAGATGCGTCAGACACGCTAAAGCTCAATTGTCGCCCCGTTATTCGCGCCTGCCGTTACAGCTTCAACGGGCAGCAATTCCTTTTCTATAAAACCCCGTTTCATTTTCATTTTCACTCACTTCTGCTTTTCTTACTTGCTCCCCATCTTTAGTTTTCATTTGCTTTCATTTACTTTTCACAACCCTTGCACTAACATGTCTTCCAGAAAAACCCGCCGCAGTGCTGCCTCTACTTCCTCACCGGCAGCAACTCCCCCACAGTCCTTTGCAACCAGAGACCTGTGGGAAGAACGAGGCTTCATCTATACACCAAAGGCAAAGAATCTGGGCCTCAAGCCTTTCATAGCCAGGAAGATTAGAGCTCTATTATGGAAAACATTTGCGGAGCAACCAGAGGAGATGAACAAGACGCTGGTGAGCGAATTTTTTGCTGCCATCAGCAGCAAAATGGCGACAACAGTGAATGTTAGAGGGAAAAAGGTATAGTTTACAGCCGAGCACATCAACTCCTTATATGGTCTCTACATAGGCCCCAATGATGACGCACACCAGCAGTTCCTCGACACCTTGGATGATGCTGCCTATGACGCTGTCATGGTAGAACTGACGGAAGAGGGGACCGAATGGAATACAAGCCGGAAAAATCCACACCCGGTGAAGAGGGGGCAGCTGCTGCCGGAGGCAAAAATATGGAATGCCTTCATCAAAAAGAGGATCATGCCGTCATCACACCATGCAATCGTTGAACTGCAAAGGTTAGCCTTAATACACTCTATTTTAAATGAACGGCCCATTAATGTGGGTAGTTATATTCGAGAGAGTATTTTGGAAAGTGCACATCGATCGACGGGCCTCCTTTTCCTACCCTACCTTATCACATCTCTTTGCCGCGGCCATAATGTGCTGAAAGCCGACACCGATTTCATAGTGAAAGGACGGGGTTGGAAGGAAAAGAATATCCTCAGCCTCATGGAGCTGACCGTGGCCACCCCTCTATCATCATTCAACCCCGCTGCCGCCACAGCTGAAACATCAGAGCAGCCAAATCCTGAACCTGCCGCCGCAGCAGCTGCTCCGACAGACTCCTCCAATCAGATCCTAGCTGCTATTCAAAAGATGGAGGAAAGACAGTTGGGCCTCATGACATTCATCAGGGACTTTGCCGAATCCACGGTAAATTTTATTCAAAATACTTTAAATTTCCCTGATGCTATTTTCCCCACTTTCCCTGCCCATTACTTCACTGTCACGACCCCTGTCCACACACCTACACATGCTGCTACCCCGCAAACACCATCTGCCGCCTCCATACCATCGCCCGCCCCGACAGCAGCCGGCAGCACTCATGCCGAACCATCTGCTCGAGGAACAAAGCGACCGATGACATCGGATGACCTATCTGCCTTTGTTGATGGGTTCTCCTCCTCCTCGGTTTGGGCAGCCAGTGATGATGAACCCTCTATTAAGAGGAATCTGTCAAAGGACTTTTCACCGGTAAAGAGGCAAAAACGAATGGCAGATAAGAACAAACTGCCAAAGGCCAGCAGTAGCAGTGACAGCAGCAGCAGCAGCTCTGATATTCAGGTTGTACAGCAACCACCCCAGCCCGCCCCGAGAGCCAGAATCCGCCGCCAAATCCGCCTCAGCAGCAGCAACGAAGATAATGATTAAAATTTAAGTTTCTTATCTTATTCTTGCTGCCTGCCATATATATTTTGTGATGTACTGCCTTCATATGTTTTCATTTTTATTTTGTCATTTGCATTGATGGCAATGCAACCCTCGAGTTTGGGGGTGGCAACCCTCCATATTAATGGAGTGCATCTTAGTTAAATTCTGTGTCTTTTACTTAGTTTTTTTAAAAAAAAAAGAAAAAAAGAGAGAGAGAGATGAAAATATTGGAAATTTTGGCTGAAAACTGTGAACTGAACTTACCTGCCATTACAGCTCTGTCATGGCAGCAACTTTAGGATAGTTTTAGGAGAAGTTTAGAGCCTTTCTATAGTTCTGAAAACTTAAACACCATTGTGACTGTTATACTGCTTAGACTTCTTTTAGCCAAACTAGAATAGGAAGCTTAGCACTTGAATAGCCCCTAGAGGTGCCTGACACTGGCTCTAGGAAAGAAGTTTAGCAAAATAGACTCAACAGCCCTAGAGGTGCCCGAAACCGGCTCTAGGAAGTTAGCTAGAGGTGCCCGAAACCGGCTCTAGTGAAACTTTAGCTTAAAAAAATTTGAAATCGAGTCAAAACAGAAAATCAAAGGAGCATAAGAAGTACCTTTAAAAAGATAAACTTGGCATAAAAATTAGAGTTAAGAGCTGAAATATTCTAGTGAAACTAAGAGAGTCTTGGCATATAGCTGTTTACAAGCATGCACACACTGCACGAGGACTATAGTGAGATTCCGGACAGATCCTAAATTATCCGACAGGTTGCTGCCGTCACAGGGAAGGAACGACGGGTAAGGGAAAGTTCACTGTTTGAAAGCCAAAACAAATATATTTCATTTTTCTTTTAGGTCTTAGTTGCTTGAGGGCAAGCAAAAACTTGAGTTTGGGGGTGTGTTGAGTGTGTAAAAGTTCTATTATTTACACCATATTTAACCCATATTTCTGCTGCATTCAAGCATTATTTATTGCATTTAGGTTAGTTTACAGCAAAACATCACAAATATATTTAAATGCACAGTTTCTACTAAGAATGGCTGTTTTTGCAGGTTGCTGCCGTAGCAGACGGTGAGGGCAGGCGCTGGGCAGAGAAGCATAAGAGCTGAACTGGAGAGGCAGACAAAGAGGACGATGCTGCCATGGTTGCTGCCGTGACAGCAGAGGACGACAGCAGTTTTGAGGAGAAGAAGCAAAGTAGACCTCGACAGATAGAGAAAATTCAGCCCGTCTGTCGTGTGAAAACCTCATATTTTTCCGAGCCCCAGATCAAAAGGAATGTCAAGCCCAAAGTTCAAGGAGAGAAAATCCCAAGAAACAAGGAGGACGGCTGGAAAGTAGATTCCTTGAAGATTTAGTCTTTATTAGAATCATACTTTTAATTAAAGTTGTAATCCTTGTTAAATTAGATAACTTGAGCCCAAAGCTTATATAAGGGCATAGATTTTAACCTAGAGGGCATATCCCATAACCGATTACCCAAGCCTTCTCTCTCAACCTCTATTCGTTTTCCTTCCCACATCATGTTCTAAATTCACCCTAGGGCCACGGGTTGATTTGTAAAGTAGTTGCAAGGGTTGTTTTGTTTTTAGGAATTTTCAGATCAATAAAATAAACTTCAAGTTCTCTTATTTTGGTTATTAATATCTTGCAAGAGCATCGGGAGAGCATTGTGAGGTTATCAATTTACTTAGCATCGACAGAGTTAAGTATACGAAAGAAATAAGAGCAAGTTCTCTAGTTTATAGTTGAACTATCTCGGGCCTAGGGATAGGACGAGGTTAAGTGGCTAAAGAAGAATTCATACACATCAGTGTTCATCCTTCGATTCAGGCCGGGAGGTATCATCAAAGACGCGATCATCGATAGACTTGGACCTAGGGATAGGCCAAGGCACATCTTGGATTCTTGCCAAACTTGAAGTACGGAGTTGAGTGTTTGCTGCCGCGACAATCAACGGACTGCTGCCGCGACAGGTGCTGCCCGCGACAGGCGCGACGACAGAACTGGATTTCCTAAACTCTGCAATACCTGCACTACTGAGCAATTCAATACCAGCCTATTCTCTCTATCTTGATATCTCGAATCTTTTGTTTACGTTTACTTTATTATTTTCGTGACAACTTTCTCAACATCTTCTTTACTTTCGTGCAGTGAATTAAGGTGAAGCTATTAGCCCAATCCCTGTGGTGACGATATCCGATACTTCGTATCACTTTACTACTTGCGTCATGTATACTTGCACTACAATTGCGATAGACTATTTTACACGCAACACTGCTTGTCAACTTATGAAATTGCAAAGTTCATCAATCGAGGACAATCATCAACTTGTAAGCTTTCCAAGGATGGCACTTTGAAAATATAGTTTTCTAGAGCGAAACAACTCAAGTTCCTTAGAAAACAAAGTCGTAGATCTTCTAGATTACCAAGGTGCACGATTTCATCGTGGTCGGCTCCATTTTGTTCTTTAACAATGTCGAAGACTTGCTTTAATCCACCACAGTGAGAAATTGAAACCCATGCAAGAGCAGGAAGACCATTAGCCAAAGTGATTGGCAGAGCATATTCCAGTTTTGGACAACCATTGACGTTGAGAGTTTTCAATTTACGCAAAAACAGAGTAGTGAGAGAAGTGTTTGATTCTGTTTCACCATCATTATTTTCCAACTTGAAAACTGTGGACATATTTGAATGGCCCAAGGTAGAATATGTTTGGGGAAGATGGTGAAAAATAAAATTTTGAAAGTTTGGGGGTTAAATTAAAACTAATATTTTTAAGTAACGGAGACTAACGGCCAATGGGACCAAAATAGAAATGATTCTAAACGTAAGTGACCGGAATAATCTTTTTTGAATTTTGGTGACCAAAATAGAACACACCCTAAACGAAAGGGACCACTGGTGAGGATTACCCTAAAAAAATATAGTAAAATTATCCACTTCAAGCCGGAGCCTCGAGCCGAGCTCAAATACTCTTTTCCGAGCTCAAGCCCGAGCCTAAAATTCCAAGCTCGGTGAGCCTCAAGCCCGAGCCAAGCCTGATAATACTGTTTCTGAGCCGAGGCTCGGCTCGTTATCACCCCTAGCTGCTGCCATGTGTTCTTTATTAGGATTTGTCATATGCTGACTAATCACATTTACTGGAAAATGAATGTCTGGCCTGGTTAAGGATAGATAGATTAATTTTCCCACTAATCTTTGAAATCTATCTTTGTCAACTAAGGTACTTGTTCCCTTAGTGAATTTCAAGCCAGCTTACATTGGTTTATCTGCCGGTTTACACCCGAGCATCCCTGATTCATTGAGCAAATCAAAGACATACTTCCTTTGATTAATCACCAGCCCTTTACTTGACCTAGCCACTTCCATTCCAAGAAAGTATTTAAGTTGTCCCAAATCTTTTGTTTCAAACTCTCTATGTAGAAGATTTTTTAAACACTCAATTTCCTCATCATCATCTCATGTCACAATTATATCATCTACATAAACAATTAAGATAACTCTTTTATTTTTCGAGGTTACCTTAATGAAGAGAGTGTGATCAGCCAATGATTGCTTGTATCTGTCTTTTAGAATAGATTTAGTGAACCTGTCAAACCAATCTTGAGGGGACTGCTTAAGACCATATAGTGACCTGTTGAGCTTACAAACTTTCTGATTTCCTTTGGTCGATTTCAAACCATGTGGAACTTTCATATAAACCTCATCCTCTAACTTTCTATTAAGAAATGCAATCTTCACATCAAGTTGGTACAGCTTCCAATCTCAATTGACAGCAAGACTTAACCCGAACAGTGCTGAGTTTTGCCACTGGAGCAAAAGTTTCTGTGTAATCAATCTCATAGGTCTGTGTATAGCCTTTAGCCACAAGCCTCGCTTTATATCTCTGGATACTACCATTAGAGTTATATTTTACAGCAAAAACCCACTTACAACCAACAAGTTTTTACCTTGGGGAAGATCTGTTTTTGTCCAGGTATCATTCTTCTCAAAGGCATTGATTTCTTCTTCGACAACCCTTCTCCACTTAGGATGCTTTAATGCATCATCAACTGTTGAAGGAATCTGCTATTCATTTAAGTCTGTTTTAAAGGTTTTAAAAGATGGCCTCAATGAACTGTAACCAGCAAATTTTTGAATAGGATGTTTAGTGCACTTTCTAACATTTTTTCTAATAGCAATAGGAAAATCATCAAGATTAGGGATAGTAGGTTCACTGATTATATTACCTTCATCCTCCATATTGGCAAATGGACTCAAATCCAACTCACGACAAGTTTCGTATTGCAAAATGGCCTCGTGTATGGTTTTCTTTTTCCTTGTATAAGTCAAAAGTTGTTTAGGAGGAAGAGTAGGTGTTTTCGAAGAGTTTTGAGGAGTTGTAGGAATTTTGGAAGGAGTAGGTGCTTTAGTAAGAGTTGGTAAAGAAGATGTAGATTCAGATAACAATGATGAATTAGTGAGTAAAAGATCTTGTGATATAGAAATATTGGCAGAGATTACCTGATGTTGAGGTGAAGGCTGAAAAAGAGAAGGCTAAAAATCATCCCAAGTCTACCCCTAAATTGCAGCCTTAGGAAAGTAAGGATTCTGTTAAAAAATGTAAGATCCATAGTAACAAAAAATCTTTGAGGAGGATGATAGCATTTATATCCCTCCTTGAGTGACGAATACCCAACTAGTACACACAAAAAAGATCTAGGATCTAACTTGGACTTATTAGGGGCTGAATTATGAATGAAAACAGTACAACCAAATATTTTAAGAGGTAAAACAGAAGAGAGGCTTAAAATATGGATAACTCTCCAAGAAAATAGCTTGATGTGTTTGAAATTTCAAAACTTTACTGGGCATGCGGTTGATCAAGTATGTGGCAGTCAACAAGGCCTTACCCCACAAGTACTTAGGGATATTACTATCAAATAAAATAAAACGAGTGACTTCAAGGAGGTATCTATTTTTTTGCTCAGCAACTCTATTTTTTGTGGAGTATCAACACAAGAACTAATCTAAACTATTCCTTGTTTTTGAAAAAATGCACCAAAAGACTTAGCAAAAAATCCACTCCCGTTATCATATTTAAGTAGTTGAATTTTAGTTTGGAACTGAATAAGAACCATTGTATAAAACCTCTCAAAAATCTGCTCAGTTTCAGATTTATCCTTCATCAAATAAGTCCAAGCAATCCTACTATGATCATCAATAAAAGCAATAAACCACTTACTACCATCAGCATTCTTCACCTTAGAATGGCCCCAAATATCACTGTGGATCAAAGAAAAAGGGTGAGATGGTTTATAAGTAAATGGAAGATAGGGTGCTTTAGCTTGTTTTGCAAGTGGAAAAATATGGCATTTAAAGAAACTTGGCTTTTTATTGATAAACAAAGATGGATATAACTTTGACATATATTGAAAATTAGGATGGCCTAACCTAAAATGACATAATAAAACATCATTAAACTGTTCTAAAGCAGTAAAAGAACAAGGAGATGGAGAGGTGCAAGGGGATGGAAAGCCATGAAGAACATAGAGCCCATTGTGCAAGCTAGCATTGCCAATCATCTTCTTTGAGTCCATAGCCTGTAAAATACAACCAGATTCATTAAAACTTGTAGAACACTTCAAGTCTGTCGAAAGCTTACTAATAGAGATAAGATTGCATGCAAGATTCGGTACAAATAAAACATTATCGAGCACCATATTCTTGTTAATAATAATAGAACCAGAACCCACAGTTTGGGAGAGAGAGCCATCAGCAGTTTTAATCGATCTATCAGAAGCGGATGCAGAGAAATTGAGAAATAAGTCCTTGTTACCAATCATGTGGTCAGAAGCTCTGAAGTCGATAATCCAATTTGGAGTGAGTTGTGTAGATAAGAGGGATGTGGGGAAGGAGGTACCTACAAGCTCTTTTATGACCAGATTTTCTTCACTAGGGCTCGCCATTTTGCCAAACAGTTTTTGAAGATCGACAATTTGTTATGGAGTAAAGCTAGTGATACTGGAGGCGGTTGCTAAATTGGATTGGGCATCTCGAGAAGGCCTCGGCTTCCAATCAACAGGTTTTCCATGCAGCTTCTAGTACTTCTCCTTGGAGTGGCTCTGTTTCTTACAATGATCACACCAAGGCATGCCCTTCTTAGGTGGACCAGAAGTTGTTTGAGTGAGTAGGGTAGAACCTTCTGTGGGAGAGGATTCAGAAAGCATCATGGTACGCCTGTTTTCTTCCTTCTTAATAGTGGAAAAAACTTCCCTGATAGAAGGAAGAGAAGAACTGCCAAGAATTTGACCACGAACTTCATCTAGTTCTTTATTCAACCCAAGAAGAAATTGAAAGATCCTTATTTGGGTTGTGATCTTTTTGTATAAGGTGGCATTAGTCGGTGTGTCCCAATCATTATGTTCATAAAGATCAATTTGCTATCAAAGAGCATTGAGAGTATTATAGTAAAGGGTGACTGACATTCCCTCTTCTTTAAGAACAGAGGCATGTCCTTCTATGCCATACAATTCCGAGATGTTGTTCGTGTTGGAATACGTCTCTCTAACATCACACCATATTTTAGCTGTCGTTTGATAGAGTAGGAAGTTTCTTCCGACACTGGGAGCCATATAATTGAGTAGCTAAGACATCACACGGTTGTTTTTCTGCATCCATAGCGTATTCCAGCATCAGTAGCCATAGAATGTTTGATATCCCTTGTGGGATAATCCAATTTGCCTCGCCCCAAAATAAAAATCTTGACAGATTGAGACCATTCCAACTAATTATTACCATTCAATCTATCGTATGTAATAGTGAGACTGGAAGAGTCCTTGAGGTCGTTAGAACTGGAAATAATTCATGGTGGGAGATGTGATATAGGTGGACGAAGAAGAAGTAGCAGCCATCGGGTAGGAGGTGGTTTCTAGGAAATTAAAAGTTGACTAGGGTTGTAGGAATCGAAACCCAAACTGATACCATGTAGAACGTATTGAAAAAACAGAAGATTTTGATTCTTTTCTTTCTTAAATTAATAGGCTACAACATAGGACTCTTTTATAGAGTCTTTAGGAATCCGACTAGAACTAGGAATCCTAGTGATACAAGACTTCAAACTTTTTACAAGACTACTAATTACACATAACTATTAACTTCTTAGGAGTTTAATCCTAATCTCTTTAGAATAAGCTGTAATATCCTACAGTAAGTTGGTAATTTAAACCAACAAGGTATAATCGGTGATGTATAGAATTTAAGAATTCGAGTTGCTCATCAGGTTTTCGAGTCCCTTTGAACTAATCGGAACCCATCAATACAATGTTTATTATTTAACCGAATAGGTACACCTTAAGTACTCATTTCTCAGAATTGACTACAGTGTATTACAAAATGGTTCTTCCTCACCAATCAACCACTGAACGTACTACGAGAAATCGAACATGTATTCAAGCTGTATTTTCCAAGTATTCAAATATGTGCATTGCACCCGAACTCAATCCATAGCATTGAATGTACCTTTTTGAAGAACAATTTACTCTTAATATTAACTATGTACTTTCTCCAAATAGCTCGAACATGCCTTCATATGGTATTCTTCTAATATCACATTAGTATCAGAAACGACCAACAAACACGGGTTGTGCATTACCACTTTCAGAGCCATTACATTTGTTTGGCTTTATTGGTATTTCTTATTCCAAGTCTTAGAAATATTTTCAGTCATTTTAGTATTTGAAGGTATTTTAGACACTTCGATGCCCAAATGTGTTTCAATTATTCTAAGCCTTCCTATCCTTCCAACTATTCATTCATTTTAGAACTCAATGGTATATCCATTATTTCGGTTAATTTGGAAATTAGTGATCTAGGATATTTTAGTCTTTTTGGTCATTAGTCATTCCGATCAATTCAACCTTATCAATATTTTCAACTCTTTTAGTCATTTCAATCAATTCAATCTTTTACGCCATTTTGATTAATCCACACATACGAATAATTTCACGTAAATTTGTCTTCAGAGATTTATTCGAAATTCAAAAAAATCAAGTACTTTACAATCTCGAAAGTTTAAGCCTTGTCACCATAACTTCCCAAACAATTTTGGGATTTTCAGAAGAATCGATTGTTTATCAAATCTAGCATAGATTTCAAGATCGCTTCATTTATATGGGTGTTTTAGTCATTCTTATACCTCAAGGGAGTTTTCGTAATTCATATCCAAGTATTTTATACATTGAATCCCTTTAACATTATTAATCAGGTTTGAAGATAAACTACCTTATTGATTATTTATTGAACTTCCGATCCTTCTAATTTATTAATCTTCTCATTCTAGTATTTCAATCATAACTAAATTTTCATACTTATAATTCATATATGATTTAACTTAAGCAGAGTTAACAGTACACTTCACCATAAGTGTGCATGTATTTAACGAATACTGATGTGTTCATAAAGCATACAAGAGGTACTAATGTATTACCTTGAATCCTTGCTATATCGGTCAACCTTTGAACGACATTCAAACACTCTTGAACTCGAATCTGACGTCCTCTACCACTCGAATACGAAGATACGTAAATACCTTCAATTAAACATGATCCATAATCAATCTTTAGCTTGATTACAACCTTTAAACTGAAAAACTAAACACATGCATTGTAACCCCCTAGACCCGCCTATGCGTTTCACGGATCCTAGGAAGTCACATTAGGGTCACAAGAGCGACCCACAGAATTATTTCAAATAACATATGGTTAAACCTTTAAAAATCATAAAGCAAATATATGATTTAAAAATGTAATTTCAGAAATCATTCAAAACGATAAAACATTTGTGATATAAGTTGCGGAAATAAGTTTCAGACTCATTTGTATAACACGACACACATGCCCCCTAGTTACACAGATACCATACTCCCTGATAAGCCGAAGAAACTCCCATACCGACGTTGATAAGTGCAACTTGTTTGATCTTTTATCCTGAGATGGTAAAAACAACATGAGCTTGGGAAAGCTCAGTAATACAAAACTACCAAAAGATGCTATAAGCTCATGCAAACATATGGTAGGCATAACATTTTTATGATGTTCCAGGCAATACTTGTCTCCATTAATGTTTCGCTGATTTAGTGAAGCATTATTCTTGAGGACTATAAGGTTTGTTCTTTCTATGTTACTGAGTACTGAGAGAGAGCTTATTGTTCAGAGAGTCAACAGAGTGGCAGATTGGAGAAGTTAAACCATGAAGCCTAGTGTGTTTTAATAAGTTGCAAATCAACATACATAAGTACTTAACATCATATCATATGAACACATAACAGATTATATGCAAATGCTCGGATGCATGTATGCGTTTACTAATGACTACCCTCCAACCAGCACACCAATATGTAGTCCCCCAGAACTGTATCATAAACTGGCATTAACCCAAGCCCATTGGGCGGGGTACCATCCTAAGGAATACCTTAGAATACGGGCGGCCCTTGCCGAAGCATAGGAACCTAAAAAAAACGGGCGGACCTGGCCGAAGCCTAAGATCTGTAAAAACGGGCGGACCTGGCCGAAGCACAGGATCTGTAAAAACGGGCGGACCTGGCCGAAGCACAGGATCTGTAAAAACGGGCGGACCTGGCCGAAGCACATGATCTGTAAACAGGACGGTCTTACCAGCTGGATCAGGGCTGAGCCGAAGAGACTTCATATCATAACCCAACAGTATACCCCAGACAGAATCAGAGTATTCAGATTTCCAGACATGGTTAACAGAATATATGTGACAGATATTTTATTCAGAGTATCAGAAACAGAAATTCATGCTTTTAACAGATAAATAGGCATACTATTGCAGAGCAGACATTTCAGTATTCATCATGTGAACAGATTGTACCATCATAGGTCAAGCAATCATATAACAAGTAAACAACTGAGCAAACATACACAATATCATTCATGATCAAATCATTATATAATACATATAAACAGAATGTAGCACACATGGAACACACTAGGTGGGACAGATCATTTCTTGGAGATGTTTGACATTTACGGAATGAGACATATTGAACTCTTGACAACTTGAACGAATTTCTGAAACGTGGCCCCTATTAGAAGGAATTCATACTAACAGTTTAACCCAGATATTTAGGAGGTGACACATCCAGATCTTTGAAAGTTCAGATATATTATGGGTATTTTTGTCCTTTAAATATACAAGGGCATTATGGTCATTTCGACGTTTATAGAAATTCTGGTAATTATACCAACAAGGCGCAAACAATGATTCACAGAACTCAGGTATCATATTTGCTCATTAGTTTTCTATCCAGATATTCAAGGATTTCTAAATTAAAGTCTTTTAAGTTATCGGATATTTTCAGTGATGTTCCGATTATTTAGGCTATCATGGCCTTTCAGTTATTTTAGTCTTATTAACAAATCCAGAATTTCGTCAAATACTTATTTACTGATTAACTCAGGAGGGTATTTCGGTTATTTTAGACTGAGATAGATCTAATATTTCTTTCTGAATTACCATCTGGTACCTCCATCATTCACTTACTTAAACGAGATTAAGGAGTCCTAACTCTCCGGCCCTTTACAGAAAATTCATTTATTTCAGAACTTGAGGTTTATCTTCATTCCAATTAATCGGACATTTCGGTGCTCGAGGCATTACCATCTTTTCGGTCATTGCGATCATTCTTATCAAATTCACGTATTACAAAATGTTGCCGAATGCAGATTTTAGGTCATTTCCTTTATCAGATGAGTAGTTTAGTCAAACTTATACTTTAAGGGTATTTCCGTAATTTCATATCTAACATCTCATACTCCACATTCTGAACATTGGTTCTTAGACATCACTGATAGAGTTTCAGTTTAAGCTGTATTATTTAATACTATTAGCACTTTCGATACTCCCAGTCTATTAATATTCTTAACTGAATTCTATTTATATTCTTATCTGAATACTTTGATGTTACTGATTCTGATATTAAATTCTCGTATCGAATTCGGCTTAAACAGAGTTCACAGATACACTTCATCACAAACATGCATGCTTTAACCGGATATCAACATGTGCATAAAGCATACAAGGGGTAGTAAGGTATTACCTTAGTTCCGAGTTATACCGGTTGACTCATGATACTACATTCGATCGCATTCGAATCCGGACTGGATGTCCCATGACATTTCGAATACCAAGATACTTGCATACCTTCAAATATACAAATTAACATTTCAGTTCTTATCCATAAAGCTCTTAACAAAATTAAACACTTTCGGGTTCAAGGTCAGATTCGGAGGTCTTCGGGTCAGAATTTCACAAAACGGGCTTCAAAATCGGACTCAGGACGTCGAAAAACATAAAATAGGGCTTTTCGGAAAAAGTTGACTTTTTGGTCAAAGTCAACGGTCAACGGTCAACAGGCAACAGTCAACAGTCAACGCTGACGTCAGCAGACGAAGTCAATGCTGACGTCATGATGATGTCACTGGTTGACCGAGTTGACTCAACGGGTCGGGTCGGGTCAACGGGTCGGGTCAACGGCTCGGTCAAACGGCTCGACGGCTCGGTTAACCGGCTCGGTCAAACGGCTCGGCGGCTCGGTCAACCGGCTCGGTCAAACGGCTCGGCGGCTCGGTCAAACGGCTCGGCGACTAGATCAACCAGCTCGGTCAACCGGCTTGGTGGCTCGGTCAACCAGCTCGGTCAACCCAAACGAAGCCCACTCGCGACCGGCGGCGCGTGGGGCGCGTGCGGCGGCTGTGGGCGGCCGTTTGCCACCAAATTTTACAGGCCGATAGTTTTCGACCTTCTGAACACGGTGGTGGCCTTGGATTTTCAAAATTCAAACTCAAAGTTCGAATACTAACCTTTTAAGTTTTCCAACGATAAACAAACACCCCCTCCAACGGTGACTCCGATGATGATGTCGTTGGTACCGGTGAACTCGACTCGACATGATGAACGAAATGGTGGTGGAGGTGTCAAAAATGAACGGTCGGATCTCGGTAGATCTGAGATTGAATCTCTACCTATTTCTTTCTTTCTCACTTTCATTTTTCTTTCCTTTTTCCCTCTGCCAACGCTTAAACTTGGCAGATATATTATCCTTCAAAGAAAAAAGGTCAAATTACACTCTTAGCCATTTAATTTTTGGGGAGTTCACACTTTTGTCTCCAAACTTTATTCCATTTTCAAATTGGTCATCAATCCTTATAAATCAAGCTTCCCAAACCTGAATTCATTCAATTAAGTCCCAAAACCTATTATTCTTTTTAGGGAAAAAGAAGATTAAATCTCCCAAAAATTCTTAAAATTTTACTAGCCCCATTTGAGATTGTTACAATTCTCTCCCCCTTAAAAGAAATTTCGTCCTCGAAATTTACCAGAGTTGGATCAAAGCAAAACTGTAATTCCGTTTATTTACCTGCTGAAACTTGTCCATCAGATTATGGTTATTCCTCGTGTCTCACAGACGGTTATATCCTTAATCACGCGAAGTAACTTTATATTCAAATTCATCTCAGACCTGTTTATCAGAATACGGTAATTGCACCCATACGGAATCTTGTACGGTGCCAAGAAAATATTTGTCTCATAACTTTTATTATAAATGGCCTCAGTCAAGGATAAGAGACATTTCGATCTACCACATAAGCTAATCATACCACCCAAAGGTATATCTTCCAGAATCCGAATTACTCTTCTAGGTTGACCATCAATTTTCAGATGAAAAACTACAACTACAATTCAGACAAACACTCTAGGAGTCCAACATCTACTCCCAAAAATCAGGATGTAAACATCAAATTTCAGTTAGGAATGATATTTAAGGATATACCAAGCCGCACCTTGAAGGAGATGCCTTTCTTCATACTGATCGAACACATCTAAGGTCATTAATGGATATCACTTTCCTTCAACGTAATAT
This sequence comes from Hibiscus trionum, assembly GCA_030270665.1. Taxonomy (NCBI): domain Eukaryota; kingdom Viridiplantae; phylum Streptophyta; class Magnoliopsida; order Malvales; family Malvaceae; genus Hibiscus; species Hibiscus trionum. Next base: position 44,596,234 of record BSYR01000017.1, on the reverse strand, counting down.
CCGGAAAATTATTTCTTTTGTATTTAACAGAGGCACCACAGATTATACACTTTCTGCACAATTGCAAACACTTAACTCTGAAGTTCATAGGGTTTTTTTTTCAGTAGGGTATTTTCAGACACAAACGTTATCACCGAATAGCCTTTCATGAAATCTTACATCAGTTATCCCGCATCAAACATTATTCTTAATCTGATTCATAAGTACGAACCATCTCAAGTTCCTTATCCAGATTCATATTCAACCATTTAATTCAAAACACAGACAAATGTTATAGACATTTCCTGTAAGCAGATGTTGAGCTATGGAAGGCAGAATATTCAGATTTGGTTATTTCAAGAGAAATGATTCAACATCAGAGTTTCAGCTCAGAGGAGTACGATTATGTTCTAGGGGCATGTACAGACCAAACATCCTATGACAGACGATCGGCCGATCTACCCAGAAAGACGCAACTCTAAGCTCTGATACCACTAAATGTAACCCCCTAGACCCGCCTATGCGTTTCACGGATCCTAGGAAGTCACATTAGGGTCACAAGAGCGACCCACAGAATTATTTCAAATAACATATGGTTAAACCTTTAAAAATCATAAAGCAAATATATGATTTAAAAATGTAATTTCAGAAATCATTCAAAACGATAAAACATTTGCGATATAAGTTGCGGAAATAAGTTTCAGACTCATTTGTATAACACGACACACATGCCCCCTAGTTACACAGATACCATACTCCCTGATAAGCCGAAGAAACTCCCATACCGACGTTGATAAGTGCAACTTGTTTGATCTTTTATCCTGAGATGGTAAAAACAACATGAGCTTGGGAAAGCTCAGTAATACAAAACTACCAAAAGATGCTATAAGCTCATGCAAACATATGGTAGGCATAACATTTTTATGATGTTCCAGGCAATACTTGTCTCCATTAATGTTTCGCTGATTTAGTGAAGCATTATTCTTGAGGACTATAAGGTTTGTTCTTTCTATGTTACTGAGTACTGAGAGAGAGCTTATTGTTCAGAGAGTCAACAGAGTGGCAGATTGGAGAAGTTAAACCATGAAGCCTAGTGTGTTTTAATAAGTTGCAAATCAACATACATAAGTACTTAACATCATATCATATGAACACATAACAGATTATATGCAAATGCTCGGATGCATGTATGCGTTTACTAATGACTACCCTCCAACCAGCACACCAATATGTAGTCCCCCAGAACTGTATCATAAACTGGCATTAACCCAAGCCCATTGGGCGGGGTACCATCCTAAGGAATACCTTAGAATACGGGCGGCCCTTGCCGAAGCATAGGAACCTAAAAAAAACGGGCGGACCTGGCCGAAGCCTAAGATCTGTAAAAACGGGCGGACCTGGCCGAAGCACAGGATCTGTAAAAACGGGCGGACCTGGCCGAAGCAAAGGATCTGTAAAAACGGGCGGACCTGGCCGAAGCACAGGATCTGTAAAAACGGGCGGACCTGGCCGAAGCACAGGATCTGTAAACAGGACGGTCTTACCAGCTGGATCAGGGCTGAGCCGAAGAGACTTCATATCATAACCCAACAGTATACCCCAGACAGAATCAGAGTATTCAGATTTCCAGACATGGTTAACAGAATATATGTGACAGATATTTTATTCAGAGTATCAGAAACAGAAATTCATGCTTTTAACAGATAAATAGGCATACTATTGCAGAGCAGACATTTCAGTATTCATCATGTGAACAGATTGTACCATCATAGGTCAAGCAATCATATAACAAGTAAACAACTGAGCAAACATACACAATATCATTCATGATCAAATCATTATATAATACATATAAACAGAATGTAGCACACATGGAACACACTAGGTGGGACAGATCATTTCTTGGAGATGTTTGACATTTACGGAATGAGACATATTGAACTCTTGACAACTTGAACGAATTTCTGAAACGTGGCCCCTATTAGAAGGAATTCATACTAACAGTTTAACCCAGATATTTAGGAGGTGACACATCCAGATCTTTGAAAGTTCAGATATATTATGGGTATTTTTTTCCTTTAAATATACAAGGGCATTATGGTCATTTCGACGTTTATAGAAATTCTGGTAATTATACCAACAAGGCGCAAACAATGATTCACAGAACTCAGGTATCATATTTGCTCATTAGTTTTCTATCCAGATATTCAAGGATTTCTAAATTAAAGTCTTTTAAGTTATCGGATATTTTCAGTGATGTTCCGATTATTTAGGCTATCATGGCCTTTCAGTTATTTTAGTCTTATTAACAAATCCAGAATTTCGTCAAATACTTATTTACTGATTAACTCAGGAGGGTATTTCGGTTATTTTAGACTGAGATAGATCTAATATTTCTTTCTGAATTACCATCTGGTACCTCCATCATTCACTTACTTAAACGAGATTAAGGAGTCCTAACTCTCCGGCCCTTTACAGAAAATTCATTTATTTCAGAACTTGAGGTTTATCTTCATTCCAATTAATCGGACATTTCGGTGCTCGAGGCATTACCATCTTTTCGGTCATTGCGATCATTCTTATCAAATTCACGTATTACAAAATGTTGCCGAATGCAGATTTTAGGTCATTTCCTTTATCAGATGAGTAGTTTAGTCAAACTTATGCTTTAAGGGTATTTCCGTAATTTCATATCTAACATCTCATACTCCACATTCTGAACATTGGTTCTTAGACATCACTGATAGAGTTTCAGTTTAAGCTGTATTATTTAATACTATTAGCACTTTCGATACTCCCAGTCTATTAATATTCTTAACTGAATTCTATTTATATTCTTATCTGAATACTTTGATGTTACTGATTCTGATATTAAATTCTCGTATCGAATTCGGCTTAAACAGAGTTCACAGATACACTTCATCACAAACATGCATGCTTTAACCGGATATCAACATGTGCATAAAGCATACAAGGGGTAGTAAGGTATTACCTTAGTTCCGAGTTATACCGGTTGACTCATGATACTACATTCGATCGCATTCGAATCCGGACTGGATGTCCCATGACATTTCGAATACCAAGATACTTACATACCTTCAAATATACAAATTAACATTTCAGTTCTTATCCATAGAGCTCTTAACAAAATTAAACACTTTCGGGTTCAAGGTCAGATTCGGAGGTCTTCGGGTCAGAATTTCACAAAACGGGCTTCAAAATCGGACTCAGGACGTCGAAAAACATAAAATAGGGCTTTTCGGAAAAAGTTGACTTTTTGGTCAAAGTCAACGGTCAACGGTCAACAGACAACAGTCAACAGTCAACGCTGACGTCAGCAGACGAAGTCAATGCTGACGTCATGATGATGTCACTGGTTGACCGAGTTGACTCAACGGGTCGGGTCGGGTCAACGGGTCGGGTCAACGGCTCGGTCAAACGGCTCGACGGCTCGGTCAAACGGCTCGGCGGCTCGGTCAACCGGCTCGGTCAAACGGCTCGGCGGCTCGGTCAAACGGCTCGGCGACTAGATCAACCAGCTCGGTCAACCGGCTTGGTGGCTCGGTCAACCAGCTCGGTCAACCCAAACGAAGCCCACTCGCGACCGGCGGCGCGTGGGGCACGTGCGGCGGCTGTGGGCGGCCGTTTGCCACCAAATTTTATAGGCCGATAGTTTTCGACCTTCTGAACACGGTGGTGGCCTTGGATTTTCAAAATTCAAACTCAAAGTTCGAATACTAACCTTTTAAGTTTTCCAACGATAAACAAACACCCCCTCCAACGGTGACTCCGATGATGATGTCGTTGGTACCGGTGAACTCGACTCGACATGATGAACGAAATGGTGGTGGAGGTGTCGAAAATGAACGGTCGGATCTCGGTAGATCTGAGATTGAATCTCTACCTATTTCTTTCTTTCTCACTTTCATTTTTCTTTCCTTTTTCCCTCTGCCAACGCTTAAACTTGGCAGATATATTATCCTTCAAAGAAAAAAGGTCAAATTACACTCTTAGCCATTTAATTTTTGGGGAGTTCACACTTTTGTCTCCAAACTTTATTCCATTTTCAAATTGGTCATCAATCCTTATAAATCAAGCTTCCCAAACCTGAATTCATTCAATTAAGTCCCAAAACCTATTATTCTTTTTAGGGAAAAAGAAGATTAAATCTCCCAAAAATTCTTAAAATTTTACTAGCCCCATTTGAGATTGTTACAATTCTCTCCCCCTTAAAAGAAATTTCGTCCTCGAAATTTACCAGAGTTGGATCAAAGCAAAACTGTAATTCCGTTTATTTACCTGCTGAAACTTGTCCATCAGATTATGGTTATTCCTCGTGTCTCACAGACGGTTATATCCTTAATCACGCGAAGTAACTTTATATTCAAATTCATCTCAGACCTGTTTATCAGAATACGGTAATTGCACCCATACGGAATCTTGTACGGTGCCAAGAAAATATTTGTCTCATAACTTTTATTATAAATGGCCTCAGTCAAGGATAAGAGACATTTCGATCTACCACATAAGCTAATCATACCACCCAAATGTATATCTTCCAGAATCCGAATTACTCTTCTAGGTTGACCATCAATTTTCAGATGAAAAACTACAACTACAATTCAGACAAACACTCTAGGAGTCCAACATCTACTCCCAAAAATCAGGATGTAAACATCAAATTTCAGTTAGGAATGATATTTAAGGATATACCAAGCCGCACCTTGAAGGAGATGCCTTTCTTCATACTGATCGAACACATCTAAGGTCATTAATGGATATCACTTTCCTTCAACGTAATATCCGGAAAATTATTTCTTTTGTATTTAACAGAGGCACCACAGATTATACACTTTCTGCACAATTGCAAACACTTAACTCTGAAGTTCATAGGGTTTTTTTTTTCAGTAGGGTATTTTCAGACACAAACGTTATCACCGAATAGCCTTTCATGAAATCTTACATCAGTTATCCCGCATCAAACATTATTCTTAATCTGATTCATAAGTACGAACCATCTCAAGTTCCTTATCCAGATTCATATTCAACCATTTAATTCAAAACACAGACAAACGTTATAGACATTTCTTGTAAGCAGATGTTGAGCTATGGAAGGCAGAATATTCAGATTTGGTTATTTCAAGAGAAATGATTCAACATCAGAGTTTCAGCTCAGAGGAGTACGGTTATGTTCTAGGGGCATGTACAGACCAAACATCCTATGACAGACGATCGGCCGATCTACCCAGAAAGACGCAACTCTAAGCTCTGATACCACTAAATGTAACCCCCTAGACCCGCCTATGCGTTTCACGGATCCTAGGAAGTCACATTAGGGTCACAAGAGCGACCCACAGAATTATTTCAAATAACATATGGTTAAACCTTTAAAAATCATAAAGCAAATATATGATTTAAAAATGTAATTTCAGAAATCATTCAAAACGATAAAACATTTGCGATATAAGTTGCGGAAATAAGTTTCAGACTCATTTGTATAACACGACACACATGCCCCCTAGTTACACAGATACCATACTCCCTGATAAGCCGAAGAAACTCCCATACCGACGTTGATAAGTGCAACTTGTTTGATCTTTTATCCTGAGATGGTAAAAACAACATGAGCTTGGGAAAGCTCAGTAATACAAAACTACCAAAAGATGCTATAAGCTCATGCAAACATATGGTAGGCATAACATTTTTATGATGTTCCAGGCAATACTTGTCTCCATTAATGTTTCGCTGATTTAGTGAAGCATTATTCTTGAGGACTATAAGGTTTGTTCTTTCTATGTTACTGAGTACTGAGAGAGAGCTTATTGTTCAGAGAGTCAACAGAGTGGCAGATTGGAGAAGTTAAACCATGAAGCCTAGTGTGTTTTAATAAGTTGCAAATCAACATACATAAGTACTTAACATCATATCATATGAACACATAACAGATTATATGCAAATGCTCGGATGCATGTATGCGTTTACTAATGACTACCCTCCAACCAGCACACCAATATGTAGTCCCCCAGAACTGTATCATAAACTGGCATTAACCCAAGCCCATTGGGCGGGGTACCATCCTAAGGAATACCTTAGAATACGGGCGGCCCTTGCCGAAGCATAGGAACCTAAAAAAAACGGGCGGACCTGGCCGAAGCCTAAGATCTGTAAAAACGGGCGGACCTGGCCGAAGCACAGGATCTGTAAAAACGGGCGGACCTGGCCGAAGCAAAGGATCTGTAAAAACGGGCGGACCTGGCCGAAGCACAGGATCTGTAAAAACGGGCGGACCTGGCCGAAGCACAGGATCTGTAAACAGGACGGTCTTACCAGCTGGATCAGGGCTGAGCCGAAGAGACTTCATATCATAACCCAACAGTATACCCCAGACAGAATCAGAGTATTCAGATTTCCAGACATGGTTAACAGAATATATGTGACAGATATTTTATTCAGAGTATCAGAAACAGAAATTCATGCTTTTAACAGATAAATAGGCATACTATTGCAGAGCAGACATTTCAGTATTCATCATGTGAACAGATTGTACCATCATAGGTCAAGCAATCATATAACAAGTAAACAACTGAGCAAACATACACAATATCATTCATGATCAAATCATTATATAATACATATAAACAGAATGTAGCACACATGGAACACACTAGGTGGGACAGATCATTTCTTGGAGATGTTTGACATTTACGGAATGAGACATATTGAACTCTTGACAACTTGAACGAATTTCTGAAACGTGGCCCCTATTAGAAGGAATTCATACTAACAGTTTAACCCAGATATTTAGGAGGTGACACATCCAGATCTTTGAAAGTTCAGATATATTATGGGTATTTTTTTCCTTTAAATATACAAGGGCATTATGGTCATTTCGACGTTTATAGAAATTCTGGTAATTATACCAACAAGGCGCAAACAATGATTCACAGAACTCAGGTATCATATTTGCTCATTAGTTTTCTATCCAGATATTCAAGGATTTCTAAATTAAAGTCTTTTAAGTTATCGGATATTTTCAGTGATGTTCCGATTATTTAGGCTATCATGGCCTTTCAGTTATTTTAGTCTTATTAACAAATCCAGAATTTCGTCAAATACTTATTTACTGATTAACTCAGGAGGGTATTTCGGTTATTTTAGACTGAGATAGATCTAATATTTCTTTCTGAATTACCATCTGGTACCTCCATCATTCACTTACTTAAACGAGATTAAGGAGTCCTAACTCTCCGGCCCTTTACAGAAAATTCATTTATTTCAGAACTTGAGGTTTATCTTCATTCCAATTAATCGGACATTTCGGTGCTCGAGGCATTACCATCTTTTCGGTCATTGCGATCATTCTTATCAAATTCACGTATTACAAAATGTTGCCGAATGCAGATTTTAGGTCATTTCCTTTATCAGATGAGTAGTTTAGTCAAACTTATGCTTTAAGGGTATTTCCGTAATTTCATATCTAACATCTCATACTCCACATTCTGAACATTGGTTCTTAGACATCACTGATAGAGTTTCAGTTTAAGCTGTATTATTTAATACTATTAGCACTTTCGATACTCCCAGTCTATTAATATTCTTAACTGAATTCTATTTATATTCTTATCTGAATACTTTGATGTTACTGATTCTGATATTAAATTCTCGTATCGAATTCGGCTTAAACAGAGTTCACAGATACACTTCATCACAAACATGCATGCTTTAACCGGATATCAACATGTGCATAAAGCATACAAGGGGTAGTAAGGTATTACCTTAGTTCCGAGTTATACCGGTTGACTCATGATACTACATTCGATCGCATTCGAATCCGGACTGGATGTCCCATGACATTTCGAATACCAAGATACTTGCATACCTTCAAATATACAAATTAACATTTCAGTTCTTATCCATAGAGCTCTTAACAAAATTAAACACTTTCGGGTTCAAGGTCAGATTCGGAGGTCTTCGGGTCAGAATTTCACAAAACGGGCTTCAAAATCGGACTCAGGACGTCGAAAAACATAAAATAGGGCTTTTCGGAAAAAGTTGACTTTTTGGTCAAAGTCAACGGTCAACGGTCAACAGACAACAGTCAACAGTCAACGCTGACGTCAGCAGACGAAGTCAATGCTGACGTCATGATGATGTCACTGGTTGACCGAGTTGACTCAACGGGTCGGGTCGGGTCAACGGGTCGGGTCAACGGCTCGGTCAAACGGCTCGACGGCTCGGTCAAACGGCTCGGCGGCTCGGTCAACCGGCTCGGTCAAACGGCTCGGCGGCTCGGTCAAACGGCTCGGCGACTAGATCAACCAGCTCGGTCAACCGGCTTGGTGGCTCGGTCAACCAGCTCGGTCAACCCAAACGAAGCCCACTCGCGACCGGCGGCGCGTGGGGCACGTGCGGCGGCTGTGGGCGGCCGTTTGCCACCAAATTTTATAGGCCGATAGTTTTCGACCTTCTGAACACGGTGGTGGCCTTGGATTTTCAAAATTCAAACTCAAAGTTCGAATACTAACCTTTTAAGTTTTCCAACGATAAACAAACACCCCCTCCAACGGTGACTCCGATGATGATGTCGTTGGTACCGGTGAACTCGACTCGACATGATGAACGAAATGGTGGTGGAGGTGTCGAAAATGAACGGTCGGATCTCGGTAGATCTGAGATTGAATCTCTACCTATTTCTTTCTTTCTCACTTTCATTTTTCTTTCCTTTTTCCCTCTGCCAACGCTTAAACTTGGCAGATATATTATCCTTCAAAGAAAAAAGGTCAAATTACACTCTTAGCCATTTAATTTTTGGGGAGTTCACACTTTTGTCTCCAAACTTTATTCCATTTTCAAATTGGTCATCAATCCTTATAAATCAAGCTTCCCAAACCTGAATTCATTCAATTAAGTCCCAAAACCTATTATTCTTTTTAGGGAAAAAGAAGATTAAATCTCCCAAAAATTCTTAAAATTTTACTAGCCCCATTTGAGATTGTTACAATTCTCTCCCCCTTAAAAGAAATTTCGTCCTCGAAATTTACCAGAGTTGGATCAAAGCAAAACTGTAATTCCGTTTATTTACCTGCTGAAACTTGTCCATCAGATTATGGTTATTCCTCGTGTCTCACAGACGGTTATATCCTTAATCACGCGAAGTAACTTTATATTCAAATTCATCTCAGACCTGTTTATCAGAATACGGTAATTGCACCCATACGGAATCTTGTACGGTGCCAAGAAAATATTTGTCTCATAACTTTTATTATAAATGGCCTCAGTCAAGGATAAGAGACATTTCGATCTACCACATAAGCTAATCATACCACCCAAATGTATATCTTCCAGAATCCGAATTACTCTTCTAGGTTGACCATCAATTTTCAGATGAAAAACTACAACTACAATTCAGACAAACACTCTAGGAGTCCAACATCTACTCCCAAAAATCAGGATGTAAACATCAAATTTCAGTTAGGAATGATATTTAAGGATATACCAAGCCGCACCTTGAAGGAGATGCCTTTCTTCATACTGATCGAACACATCTAAGGTCATTAATGGATATCACTTTCCTTCAACGTAATATCCGGAAAATTATTTCTTTTGTATTTAACAGAGGCACCACAGATTATACACTTTCTGCACAATTGCAAACACTTAACTCTGAAGTTCATAGGGTTTTTTTTTTCAGTAGGGTATTTTCAGACACAAACGTTATCACCGAATAGCCTTTCATGAAATCTTACATCAGTTATCCCGCATCAAACATTATTCTTAATCTGATTCATAAGTACGAACCATCTCAAGTTCCTTATCCAGATTCATATTCAACCATTTAATTCAAAACACAGACAAACGTTATAGACATTTCTTGTAAGCAGATGTTGAGCTATGGAAGGCAGAATATTCAGATTTGGTTATTTCAAGAGAAATGATTCAACATCAGAGTTTCAGCTCAGAGGAGTACGGTTATGTTCTAGGGGCATGTACAGACCAAACATCCTATGACAGACGATCGGCCGATCTACCCAGAAAGACGCAACTCTAAGCTCTGATACCACTAAATGTAACCCCCTAGACCCGCCTATGCGTTTCACGGATCCTAGGAAGTCACATTAGGGTCACAAGAGCGACCCACAGAATTATTTCAAATAACATATGGTTAAACCTTTAAAAATCATAAAGCAAATATATGATTTAAAAATGTAATTTCAGAAATCATTCAAAACGATAAAACATTTGCGATATAAGTTGCGGAAATAAGTTTCAGACTCATTTGTATAACACGACACACATGCCCCCTAGTTACACAGATACCATACTCCCTGATAAGCCGAAGAAACTCCCATACCGACGTTGATAAGTGCAACTTGTTTGATCTTTTATCCTGAGATGGTAAAAACAACATGAGCTTGGGAAAGCTCAGTAATACAAAACTACCAAAAGATGCTATAAGCTCATGCAAACATATGGTAGGCATAACATTTTTATGATGTTCCAGGCAATACTTGTCTCCATTAATGTTTCGCTGATTTAGTGAAGCATTATTCTTGAGGACTATAAGGTTTGTTCTTTCTATGTTACTGAGTACTGAGAGAGAGCTTATTGTTCAGAGAGTCAACAGAGTGGCAGATTGGAGAAGTTAAACCATGAAGCCTAGTGTGTTTTAATAAGTTGCAAATCAACATACATAAGTACTTAACATCATATCATATGAACACATAACAGATTATATGCAAATGCTCGGATGCATGTATGCGTTTACTAATGACTACCCTCCAACCAGCACACCAATATGTAGTCCCCCAGAACTGTATCATAAACTGGCATTAACCCAAGCCCATTGGGCGGGGTACCATCCTAAGGAATACCTTAGAATACGGGCGGCCCTTGCCGAAGCATAGGAACCTAAAAAAAACGGGCGGACCTGGCCGAAGCCTAAGATCTGTAAAAACGGGCGGACCTGGCCGAAGCACAGGATCTGTAAAAACGGGCGGACCTGGCCGAAGCACAGGATCTGTAAAAACGGGCGGACCTGGCCGAAGCACAGGATCTGTAAAAACGGGCGGACCTGGCCGAAGCACAGGATCTGTAAACAGGACGGTCTTACCAGCTGGATCAGGGCTGAGCCGAAGAGACTTCATATCATAACCCAACAGTATACCCCAGACAGAATCAGAGTATTCAGATTTCCAGACATGGTTAACAGAATATATGTGACAGATATTTTATTCAGAGTATCAGAAACAGAAATTCATGCTTTTAACAGATAAATAGGCATACTATTGCAGAGCAGACATTTCAGTATTCATCATGTGAACAGATTGTACCATCATAGGTCAAGCAATCATATAACAAGTAAACAACTGAGCAAATATACACAATATCATTCATGATCAAATCATTATATAATACATATAAACAGAATGTAGCACACATGGAACACACTAGGTGGGACAGATCATTTCTTGGAGATGTTTGACATTTACGGAATGAGACATATTGAACTCTTGACAACTTAAACGAATTTCTGAAACGTGGCCCCTATTAGAAGGAATTCATACTAACAGTTTAACCCAGATATTTAGGAGGTGACACATCCAGATCTTTGAAAGTTCAGATATATTATGGGTATTTTTGTCCTTTAAATATACAAGGGCATTATGGTCATTTCGACGTTTATAGAAATTCTGGTAATTATACCAACAAGGCGCAAACAATGATTCACAGAACTCAGGTATCATATTTGCTCATTAGTTTTCTATCCAGATATTCAAGGATTTCTAAATTAAAGTCTTTTAAGTTATCGGATATTTTCAGTGATGTTCCGATTATTTAGGCTATCATGGCCTTTCAGTTATTTTAGTCTTATTAACAAATCCAGAATTTCGTCAAATACTTATTTACTGATTAACTCAGGAGGGTATTTCGGTTATTTTAGAATGAGATAGATCTAATATTTCTTTCTGAATTACCATCTGGTACCTCCATCATTCACTTACTTAAACGAGATTAAGGAGTCCTAACTCTCCGGCCCTTTACAGAAAATTCATTTATTTCAGAACTTGAGGTTTATCTTCATTCCAATTAATCGGACATTTCGGTGCTCGAGGCATTACCATCTTTTCGGTCATTGCGATCATTCTTATCAAATTCACGTATTACAAAATGTTGCCGAATGCAGATTTTAGGTCATTTCCTTTATCAGATGAGTAGTTTAGTCAAACTTATGCTTTAAGGGTATTTCTGTAATTTCATATCTAACATCTCATACTCCACATTCTGAACATTGGTTCTTAGACATCACTGATAGAGTTTCAGTTTAAGCTGTATTATTTAATACTATTAGCACTTTCGATACTCCCAGTCTATTAATATTCTTAACTGAATTCTATTTATATTCTTATCTAAATACTTTGATGTTACTGATTCTGATATTAAATTCTCGTATCGAATTCGGCTTAAACAGAGTTCACAGATACACTTCATCACAAACATGCATGCTTTAACCGGATATCAACATGTGCATAAAGCATACAAGGGGTAGTAAGGTATTACCTTAGTTCCGAGTTATACCGGTTGACTCATGATACTACATTCGATCGCATTCGAATCCGGACTGGATGTCCCATGACATTTCGAATACCAAGATACTTGCATACCTTCAAATATACAAATTAACATTTCAGTTCTTATCCATAGAGCTCTTAACAAAATTAAACACTTTCGGGTTCAAGGTCAGATTCGGAGGTCTTCGGGTCAGAATTTCACAAAACGGGCTTCAAAATCGGACTCAGGACGTCGAAAAACATAAAATAGGGCTTTTCGGAAAAAGTTGACTTTTTGGTCAAAGTCAACGGTCAACGGTCAACAGTCAACAGTCAACAGTCAACGCTGACGTCAGCAGACGAAGTCAACGCTGACGTCATGATGATGTCACTGGTTGACCGAGTTGACTCAACGGGTCGGGTCGGGTCAACGGGTCGGGTCAACGGCTCGGTCAAACGGCTCGACGGCTCGGTTAACCGGCTCGGTCAAACGGCTCGGCGGCTCGGTCAACCGGCTCGGTCAAACGGCTCGGTCAACCGGCTCGGTCAAACGGCTCGGCGGCTCGGTCAACCGGCTCGGTCAAACGGCTCGGCGACTAGATCAACCAGCTCGGTCAACCGGCTTGGTGGCTCGGTCAACCCAAACGAAGCCCACTCGCGACCGGCGGCGCGTGCGGCGGCTGTGGGCGGCCGTTGGCCACCAAATTTTACAGGCCGATAGTTTTCGACCTTCTGAACACGGTGGTGGCCTCGGATTTTCAAAATTCAAACTCAAAGTTCGAATACTAACCTTTTAAGTTTTCCAACGATAAACAAACACCCCCTCCAACGGTGACTCCGATGATGATGTCGTTGGTACCGGTGAACTCAACTCGACATGATGAACGAAATGGTGGTGGAGGTGTCGAAAATGAACGGTCGGATCTCGGTAGATCTGAGATTGAATCTCTACCTATTTCTTTCTTTCTCACTTTCATTTTTCTTTCCTTTTTCCCTCTGCCAACGCTTAAACTTGGCAGATATATTATCCTTCAAAGAAAAAAGGTCAAATTACACTCTTAGCCATTTAATTTTTGGGGAGTTCACACTTTTGTCTCCAAACTTTATTCCATTTTCGAATTGGTCATCAATCCTTATAAATCAAGCTTCCCAAACCTGAATTCATTCAATTAAGTCCCAAAACCTATTATTCTTTTTAGGGAAAAAGAAGATTAAATCTCCCAAAAATTCTTAAAATTTTACTAGCCCCATTTGAGATTGTTACATGCATTCTTGGGTTCAAGGTCAGATTCGGAGGCCTTCGGGTCAGGATTTTGCGAAACAGACTTTAAAAACGGATTCAAGACGTCGAAAAACATAAAATATAGGTTTTCAGAAAACTTGACTTTTTGGTCAAAGTCAATGGTCAACGGACAAATCAACCGTCAAAGTCAATGCTGACATTAGCAATCAACAATCAACGCTGACGTTAGTCAATGAGTCAGGTCAACAAGTTGGGCCGGGTCACGGGTCAACAGTCAACCAGGTTGACTCAGGCGAGTTAACTCACTGAGTTGACTCGGTCAGGTTGACTCATTGAGTTGACTCGATCAATGAGTTAGGTCAGATCAGACGAGTTGGGTTAGATGGTTCGGGTTTGGGCCGAATCAGTTAATGGGCTCGGACCGGATAAAAATAGGTTTAGGACGGTTTAAGGTTTGGCAGATCATGTTCAAGCCAACTGGTTTAGTTCAAGGCTGGACCGGTCCAGATCGACTGTAACCCATAGTGGCTGCCGAAAATCGCTTCCGACGACACGTGGCGGTCACACGCCGCTTACCTGGCCGAAAAACACTCCAAACAGATCAAAAATAGCAAAAACTCAAATATATTTTTAGTTTGTGCTGCTTACAGTGGCTTAGAATTCTGAAATCGGCCGTGAACATTGGGATCCCAAACCGGAGAACAAAGCTTGTCGACGCTCTCCACGGCAAATAGCGTAGTGGCTCAGCGAGTGGGGAACTGGTATTGGTCGCGAGACGACCGCGAACCCATTGACGATGGTCGTGTGCTACACAGATGGTGGACGGCGGCTGAAACGATGATAAACAAAGGCGGTAAAGCATAGGTTTCTGACGAATCTTCAACTAGATCTCCACGGTGAACGACACTTTCCCGATGTGAGTGGTGGTTATGGACGTGGTCAGGAGAGGGAGACGTTCACTTTATGGCGGCAGTGGTGGCCACTGGTGAGGGAGATTAGACGCAGAACACGATTAGTTTGTGGAGGAAAAGTCTGGAAACTCTCTCTAGTTCAACTATCAAAGCAGGTGACCATAATGGGGGTAGTTTAGGGGTCAAACTAATATTTTATTCGAGTTAAGGCCCCAAATTTCTACTTCAAGGAATATTCCATATCAATACTAAGTAGATATGAACACTTGGCTCAAACAATTAAGGCACACACATGAACAACCCAGGGTCACATGTTCAATCCCTCTTAGCTGCCATTTCTCATTTTTCACTTTCATTTTTTTCACTTAAACTTTAATTATATTTTATTAAGGGTTTTACATTCAGCGTGTATATTGTATTTTTTTTATCTCTTTTGTTCTTACTAAAATTTGTTTTTACTTTTACAACTTAATCTTTATTTTTTTAGTATACAAATTATAATGCCTAAATTACCTATAAATCTTTCATGGGCGTATGCCTGTAAATAAACCGAAAAAACACGAAGGAGGGTATGTTACGTTCGTTCGTTTAATTTTAATAGTACAAATGAACGAACACGAACAACTAAACGAACATAATTTTTTGTACATGTTCGTTTGTTAAGGATTGTAGCATGTTCGTGTCCGTTCATGTTCGTTTGTTAAAAATGATAAGCGAACGTAAACGAACGAACATAAAGGGACATGTGTGAATAAATTTAAACGAACATAAACGAACGACATATGTGAATAAATTTATATTTTTTAAAATATAATACTTTTGTTATGAAAAATAATAAATATAAATAGATATATGTGAATAAATTTAAACGGACATAAATGAACGGAATACCGAACTTTCACGGATGTAAATGAACGAACGAGTCTTTTGTTCGTGCTCGTTCATTTAATTAAACGATTAGAAAATCTTGTTCATGTTCGTTCGTTTAATAAATAAACAAACATAAACGAACTTCCCACCGAACAGTTCACGAACGATTCGTTGAATGTTTGGTTTGTTTACAACCCTACATGGGCGGAGCCACCCTATCCAAAGGCTGTCATTTGACACCTAAAATTTTTTTGGAGATTTTTTTCTTTATAAATTTAATATAAAATAAATATTGAAAATAAACTAACACAATTTTAAATGAATATTGACACATTTTAAAATGAAATTTACACACATTATTTGTTTTCATCAACTTTGAAAAATTTATTCATAAAATTTTTAAATTTTGACACCTAAACTAAATTTTCTAACTTTATCCCTACTCCCAACCTCAACTACATTTAAAAGAACTCAAATCAATAACCGTTTAATCTTTAAAAATATGTTACAATAGCAACTGTACCGACATTAATTCTTAATCTTTAATTATCACATACATTAAAAAGTAAAAACTAATAATAAATGCATTTTTTTTGGTCCACATCAGGCAATTGAAAGGTACGTGGGTAGCTATAGAGAAAACAAATAGGACCACTATGAATAATTAATGGACCACTGCAATTTGCTCACAATGTATCATCTATATGATAGATATGTTTTAAGCTTCACGAATTATATTAGGGTGTTTTAACCCAACTCATATAGGATATAATGAATTATTATTAATAATCATAATATTATTATTGGTTCAAGAAAATTTCATAGATAGAATTAATTAATTGAATAATCTTTTAAAATCAACTGTTCCAGAGAACTTGAGGTGGGGGATTTTATTTTGGATATCTTTTTATGTTCAGACATTTCAAAAGAATGGTTCAGATTCGAGGATGCGTGTGCTTAAATATTAAAAAAAAATAATTTTTGTAAAATATATTTGTAGATGATTTGATATAATAATTAAAAATGTTTTGGACTAAATTGAAAAGAATTTAAAATATGCTTTTAGTCAAAACAACTTGAAAATAAGTTTGAGGTGTTTTCAAAAGGTTTTGGTAATACTTGAAACGTTTTTAAGTAGCCAAACCAATGTTTTTAATGTACCCGTTTTGATACGACTATTTTTCAACGGCTATTTGAATTGCAGGTTGTTTCGATACGACACTAGACGTTTTGATACGACCCAACATGTTTCGATACGGCATACTGCATTAGACTCTAACGGCTAGTTCTAAAGAAGGACGTTTCAATACAGCTACTCGTGTATCGAAACAGACATCATCAGAACTGCATTTATGGTGGGAAATAAAATTTCTAACGGCTCCAATTCAATCCCAATGGTCCTAAACGGCTACAAACTCAATTGTGGATATAAAAGGGACATCCATACATCAAGGAAAGACTAATGCTTCAATTTTCA
The DNA here is from genome assembly GCA_030270665.1 of Hibiscus trionum. NCBI lineage: Eukaryota > Viridiplantae > Streptophyta > Magnoliopsida > Malvales > Malvaceae > Hibiscus > Hibiscus trionum. The sequence continues at coordinate 44,579,206 of BSYR01000017.1, read as the reverse complement.
ACAACATTATGATGAAGAAATTGTCTTAGGGCTTTAATTGTTAATTCTTTGTATAGACAACACTTGTGAGCCAAAATTGTCAAATTTGCTCAAGTGTTTAGGTTTGGGTGAGTGCTAAAGAGTGCAAACATCAACCTTGTAAGAGAGAGTTTAGTTTTCTTTTTATTCATCTCTTGTATAGAGGGTTCGATCAAGCTTTGGTTTAGAAAGCTTAGATCGTTTGTAAGGGTTTCCTCCTAAGCCTAGAAAAGGGGACGAATCAATTAGTGAATTGATTGGAAAATTCTTAGTGGGAGCTAAGGTAGTGGATGTAGGTGCTTGTTAGAAGGCCGAACCACTATAAATCCTTGCGTCTATTGTCTAAATTTTTGCTTCCCACAAAATCACTCAAAATCCAACTTCTCCACCACTTAGCTAGCTAAATCGGTTGAAGGAAATCGAGCCTATCAAGCCTAACAATATTTATAAAAAGATGTTCACCGAATGAATATAGGCGGAGTTCAGAAAATCTAGTGGCTAAAGATGTTTATATTATTTCATTTTGTATGGTCTGAATCCAGGTATAAGAATGTAATATATATATCTATTTAATAAAGGCATAATGTCAAAAAAATATCACTAACGTATGATTGAATAGTTGTTTTCCCCCCACATTTTTTGAAGCATTTTAGGTCAAAATGACTCATTTATGGATGAAAACTGGTAGTCAACTAACAGTAAATGGCTTGAAAAGACGTGACAAACCTACATGACAGTGCACACTAACATATCAGTTTCATATAAACAAACGTGCTGACTTTATATAATGACACATCAGTCAAAAAATAATTTTATAAAATTGTATAAAATATAAAATTGTTTTTTATGACATGTCATTTTGTCAAGTCATATCGAGATATTTATTGTCAATTGACTGTTGTTTTCATCCACAAAATGACCTAAAATAAAACGTTAAGGACTAAAATGTTATATAAAATAATAGTGGCTAAAATGACTATTCATATAAATGTTAGAGGTAGTATGACTTTAATGAAATAAGAAACATCATTATTACACTGTTTAAGTAGTATTTTTGACCAGTCCGTGCTTGATGTATTATATTATATTCACTTTTGATTAGGAAATAATGAGCCTAAGAATAGCGTGTATTATCAAAAGGAAAAGCGCATTATTATATTATAATTATTCGTTTACAATAATGAAGTGCATATAAATATTATAGTAAAAATACAAGTGGAAATTATTTTAAAAATATAACGAATATTTAATATGTCAAATATCATTCGTTGTTAAAAAAATAATGAGAATAAAGCAATAACAAGAGATACAGAAATAGAGCAAGCACAATAAACAAATACTATGTTCTAATTACTTTTAGAGTATTAAAAAAGAACAAAGTAAATACATTTAGTCGGTTGGTCAAGCTGTTCATCTTTGTTCCCTCATGTTTCTTTAGGCTACGAGTTTTAAACTCACTAGGAGCACTCTCCTTACTTCTCTTAGAGTCTTCCTTCCCTTCTAAATAGGATTAAGATTATAATTAGGATTTATGAAAAAAGAGGAGATACAAGAATAGATAGAGAAATTTGTATTATTTTTCAAGATAGAATATATATATATATAATTATTTTTTTCAAATTTTATATTTATAGATATAAAATTGTAGATACCATATAAAATTTTAATTCTAATGGACCTCAAAACCCAAAGCTCATGTAATCATAATGAACATTTATAAATAATAAATATTTATCCCGCACATTGAATGCCTATCGAAGATAATGTGTCTTATTAATTTTTCAAATTTTATTAGATTTTTTTTTGGTGAAACAGAACAATAGAAGTTTAGGCTAATCATTGGAGATCAGCTAGAACCAAAGCTGCAACTTCAGGAGGTGGGACATGGAACACAGCGCCTCCAACCGGTGCCCCTTGAAGGAGACGAGCCAATCCATCAACAACCATATTTGAGTCGCGCCGAACATACTTGATCCTCGTTTCCCAACCCAAATTCAGTAGTTTACGGATAGAAAGCACTAAGGCTGAACCATGTAAAGCCATCGATAACCCTTGCACGATACGAGGCACCTCCACATTATCGGTTTCAAGCTCAACATACCTATAACCGTGGAGCCATGCTTGCTGAAAATCATCTCGGACAGCCCATAATTCGGTTGTAATAACTGAGCATACACCAATGCTTCTTGAACACCCGACAATTCAGTCTCCATTACCATCCCTCAAAACCACACCTGTAGCAGCCGAGCCATTAATCGAATTAACAGCTCCATCTACATTCACTTTTATCCATCCCTCAGCTGGTAGTTGCCAACGATTCGACGATGCAGCCATAACCATAGGTTGGACAAAGTCCTGCACGCGACTATTCGATATATCCCCTGCAAGTTGCAAACATGAAGTGATAATGCCATTTTTCTCAACGTAGTTCGCATCGAGGAGAACGCTGCATCTCCGCTTCCACAGTTGCCAACAAATTACAGCAAAACAAATAGGCTAATCTACCCTATGAACACCATAATTTTTAGAGGGGGATATATTCTACAGAAACCAATTTTGCAAATCCATATCCATGAAGCCACGAAATTCATTGGAGGGAACCAACCTAGACCATATCGATCTCGTTTTCGTGCAACGACGGAGTACATGATCGACATCCTCGTCACCTCGACCACAAATGCGACAGACGCTAGAAGATGTCAAGTGACGTCTTGAACGCTCCATATTAGTCAAAAAATTCCCCCTGAACGCTAATCAAAGAAAGACACACAAACATTGGGGAACTCGCAACTTCCAAATTAACTTCCATTTGGGACTAGTCTCAACAGATTCAGACAAATTCAAGGCTGCGTAAGCCGACTTAGTAGAGAAGAGTCTATTATCCTCCCAGCGCCAACCCGACAAATCCACTCCCATTGTAGGATCCGGTGGGTTGATCGCTGAAATCAAACGCAAAATATGATCCGGCAAAACCTGTCGTAGAACATGCCAATTCCAATCACCGACTGAGTTAACAAACATCGCCACAGCAGTAGGAGACGGGATTGAAGGCTGTGTACAGTAGTGAGCCAAGGGCTCCGGCAAATTCAGCCAATTGTCGTACCAAAAACCAGTCGAGGCACCATTACCGATATTCCAACATATGCTTCAGTAAACATCCTCCCAAACATACGATAAACCGAGCCAGAGCCGTGAGCAATTGGCTCTCCGCAATGTACTAGGAATCGACTCACCCCAACCATACTTATGATTTAGCACTTAAACCCAAACTTTATCCGTGTTCGATATAAGTTGGAAACCAACTTTCATCAAAAGTGCTTTATTATGCAAATGTAGATTTCTAAAATCAAGCCCTCCACTCTCAATTGGGAGCTGCATCGTATCCCATTTAACAAGCGAAATCCCATGTACATTAGGACCATTCCCCCAAACAAAGCGACGTATTAGTTTTTTCAACGTATCACAAAAACCTTTTGGCAGCCATGAGGCTTGCATGGCATATGTATGAATGGATTGTAGTACTGACTTGGCGAGCGTTATCCTTCCAGCAAGCGATAATGAACGAGCTGCCCAACCCGTAAGATAGTTCCACATATTATCAAATAAATAGGCATACGTAGCATGTGTCACCCGTGAGTGAAGTAACAGCACATTGAGAATTTTCCCAAGGTCTTTCACCTCCTCAAACCCCAGACCATGCACAATATTCCCACGTAAAGATGCCAAGGTGTTGTTAGAGAAATAGACTTGTGTCTTGGTAACACTTACTCTATGGACAGATTCACGACAAAAAGTATCAAGGACCCCATGTAGCACTTGCATTTGACTTAAAGAGGCTTCCATGAAAAGGACGAGATCATCGGCGAAAAAAAGGTGAGAAATGGTTGGACCTTGTCGAGAGAGTCTAATTGGCTTCCAATTTCCCTCATTAACACAATTGTAAATCGATTGGGACAATCTTTCCATGCAAAGTATAAAAAGGTAAGGTGACAGAGGGTCCCCTTGTCGAATACCTCTCGAAGGCTTGAAAGTTTCAGATGCCTCACCATTCCAAAGGACTTGCGTAGAAACAGAGCGGACACAAGTCATAATGAGATGGACAAGCTTACTTGGCATACTAGTGAGAAAAAGAGTCTCTTGAATGTAGTCACATTCAAGTTTATCGTAAGCCTTCTCAAGATCCACTTTCAACGCCATCCATCATTTTCTACCAGACTTATGGCTCATGGAGTGAATTACCTCTTGAGCCAAGATAATATTATTTGTAATTTGCCGCCCCAGAACGAAGCTCGCCTGAGTTTGCACAACCCAATTTGGAAGAAAGGGCTTAAGACTATCCACAATTGTCTTGGTTATCACCTTGTAAACAACATTACAAAGGCTGATAGGGCGGAATTGGTTGATCACTATTGGACAATCCACCTTCGGAATCAAAACAATGAGTGTATTGTTCATCCATTCTTCCATTATACCCTCATCAAAGAACTGATTCACTGTACGAAACAAAGTAGGCCCAACCACATCCCAGTTCTTTTGATAAAAAAGAGCAGAGAGTCCATCGCTGCTCGGAGCCTTCGTTGGTTCCATACTAAAAACAACGTGTTTAACCTCATCAAAAGGAATTCATTTCAGAGGCTCCATACTAGAAAAAGCACAAAGGGTGGTGGCACTATGTAAATTCCTTGCTTCACTAGTAAACAAACTCTTGAAAAAATTATAAGCATGCTCTTTGAGAATGTTTGGACCATCGCACCACTTGCCAGCTGATATTTCAAGCATGCAGATAGTATTTTTCCTTCTACGAACCATAGTGCTCGCATGGAAGAATGTCATGTTTCGGTCTCCATCATTGATCCATTTTTGTGCGTGATTTATTCTGCCACAACTTCTCCTCTTGTTCAAGAACCCCTTCCAGTTCCGATTTAAGCAAAACCTCAAGGTTTAAGAGAAACAGTGAATCCCTCGACTCTAATACTTTTTCAATGCCCCTCAACCAAGCTAAGAGCAAAGATCTATGTCTCCTGATGTGGCCAAACACAGATTTATTCCATTCCATACTAGCATGCTGAAACCGTAGGATATTATCCCCTAAAGAGGTTGTAACTGACCAATTAGATGCCAATAAATTCTAAAAATCCGAGTGGTCATTTCAAACTGCCAAAAAATGATAGGGTTTAATATTCAAATCCAAGCACTCCCTTGTATCTAGAAGTATTGGCCGATGGTCTGACCCCAACATTTGAAGATGAAAAACCTCCAAGTTGGTGAATGTCGCAAACCAATCTTTATTGCATAAGTATTTTTCAAGACGTTGAGAAAGATCCCCTTTTTTCCATGTAAATTTCAGACCATTGAACCCCAAATCTATGAGGCCAGAGTCGAATAAAAAATAGAAAAGTCTGAGCAAACTCCAGCCCTTCTTTGAGAACCACCAAAATGTTCAGAAACATGAGCGATGACATTCAAGTTGCCGCCTATGGCCTACGACCTCCCTTCTTCCGGATCAAGAGCCTTTAACTGTGACCATAGCTCACGACGTTTCAAGGCAACAAGACTAGCATATATAAAGGTAAAAAAAAAGTTACGCTTCACCAACGGCACAGAGCAAAACGCATGAACAAACTGAGATGATACGGCCACCACATCAACAACAACAATAGACTTCCACATAACCCAGATACCCCCAGAAAACCCTTCTACTTCTACACGAAAGAAAGACTCAAACCCAGAACGATGAATAAAATGATCTACCTTCTCCCCTCCAATGTGAGGCTCAGAGATAACAAAGATATCTGGTTGCTTCGTTCTCACAAACGACTTAAAGTAATGATTAAAGGTAGGGTCCAAAGCACCCTGAGAATTTCATGAAATTATTTTAACCATAAGAAAAAAAAAGATAAAGGAGGCGGGATTGATTAAACCTGCATATCAGCATTATCGGTCAAATCATAAACTGTGTTCGCCTGCCATTGAACATCACCTTCAGGATGCCTCTTTTCCTTGTCACCACGATCTTGAGCTTGATCCAGTTCTGAAGTCAAGGACGTGACCAACTCATGTAAGACTGGTTGACTCGGAGGTTTGTTATTCTTCTTTTTCAATTTGAGGCTAGCACGAGCAACTCCCGGAATCACATCCTTATTTTTCTCGGCGCCCTTAGAAGCAGAACTAATTATGGATGCAAGTAAGACTTTTCCATTCTTCTCGCGTAGAGCCGGTTTTGCAGCCCTATCTGAAACCCTAACCATTGCATGATTGCCTATGGACAAAGTCGAGGTCACAGGAACCACATTTTCCTTGGAAGCAACTGAAACCTTATTCTTCCCAGCACTCAGGGCTAGTTCCATAATATCACTCTCGGCACTAGGAACCTGAGCTAGAAATTCCACTACATCCTTGGACAAACTCGTGTTCAAACCTGACTGATTACTCCGTACAACAAAAACTCGATTAAGGGAAAATGGTATGTCGTGTAATTACTCCTAAGAACATCACATATGATATATGAGTCTTCATAATCTAATTTTAAATATAATTTTCAAATGTTGATGTAGGCAATGTATTGATGAATAATCTACCTATCTATCACTTGAATAGACTCATTGAATATTTAAATTATATTTCTTCTGAAGAATATGAGAGAAAAAACTTTGAAGAGGTACATTTCATCCAATCTATTTTAATATATCTCTATTCTTGACGACGTTTTGGTCTGATTCGAAAATATGTGGGCCTATTTGGGTGGCTCCATCCCTCGGCATCTTGCCTTTTCCTCCTTCATTCAAATTGTTTGTTATTTTTCCAACCGATCAAATTTAAATAAAGATGAGAGTTCGAGTATATCTATATAAAAAATATTAGTATAGCTTCAGTTTTTTTTAATAAACTTAGACTTTAAATATAATCAAAGTTTAATATAACTATTGAATGCTAAAATTTTCAGACAAAATAAAAAATCACGCTACTTGAAAGATATTTAGTTGTATTTGTATATATATTTAGCACCCTTTTTGCTAGAAACGTTGGTAAATGGTAAATAAGTCTTTTTAGTGACATTTTTTTTTGAAATGTCGCTATTCTTTTAGAATAATATTTAAATTAACTAAAGTAAAACTAACACACTAAATAAATTTGGGTTAAACCAACAAATTGTGAGATTCGTTAAATTTCCAAAAAATTTAAGACCTTTTCCGCACTAACCAATAACTCATCGACATAATAGGATTAAACTATGAGGGTGTAGCAACGGGGTGAGTCGCCACCAATCTTTAGTTTTTACTTTTTAGGTGCGATTGGAACACCTGAAAAACCCGGTTATTTTAATAGAAACCAATTTTCACGATTTTATTAAAATTCGAGTTTTAGATCTGCGAAACCAGAAAAATAGGTTCGGGAGTCGGTTACGTGTAGGGAAGGGTGAGCACCCCCACAACGCCCAAAAATTGGTACCTAGTCGGTTACGAATTGATTTAATGACGAAACTTAAAAATTTGAATTTAATTTAATAAGGTGATCCAAAATAATTAGAATAATTTTAGAAATAAAAATTTAAAGAAAGGGATATACACTCCTACACCCGGGGTATGGTCTTCCCTATAAAATCATTATTCAAAAAAGGTGATATTAAATAATAATATAATAAAAGAATTAACGGAAAATGACACTCCAATGCCCGGCGTGTGATTTTCACGATAACTCTTAAAAATCTGTAAATGAACTTTAACAAGAATTATTGTTGGTAAAATAATAACAAATATAATAATAATAATAATAATATATGAGAAAAATGTAATGATGAAAATAATAATAATAATAATAATAATAATAATAATAATAATAATAATAATAAAAGGGAGTGGCAAAATTGAAAGAAAACAGAAATTAAAGGACAGAAATTGAAGGAAAATGATGACGAAAATGGAAGGAAAACAAAATAAAAGGGCAGAATCATAAGGATGCTAGAAGTTGGATGGCCACACGCGCAATTTCCCCCTCAGCTTAAAATCACGCGGGTCTCTCGGCGGGTCGGGTCGCGTATCCGGGTCGTTGCTTGAAACGACGTCGTTTTGGGCTTTAAGGGCTAGCACCAAAACGACGTCGTTTTGGCCATTGTTTAAATATCATATTTCATCCCAAAAAATTCATTTGATTCATTTGAACCAAAAAAATTTTTTTTAGAGCTGAGAGCTCTCTCCCCTGCCCTGCCCGGCATGGACACCGGCGTTGTCGGCCGCCGCGGAGCATCGTCGCCGGCGACGGAAGCCGCCGTCTCCGGTTGCCGGAATTCTACCGCCGGCGAGAATCCGGCAAGCAAGGATGGTTTCCGACTCGGTTTCGCGTGGTGAACCCGGATCTAAGGTTAGTTTTTCCGAACTCCCCCTATATTTTTCTAGATCTAAAAATTTCGGATCTAAAAAAAATATTTTACCTCTTTTTTTTGTTTTTTTTTTTTGGACTGATTTTGCTTCAAATCTTTTCTTTCTTTTTTTTTTTTTCGAATGTTTCTTTTTTTTTGTATTTCGAATGTTTTTTTTTATTTCGAATACTCTTACAACATTTCGAATCCCCCCCCTTCTTTCATTACATTTTCGGGTTTATATAGCCCGATTTTTTACATTTTTTTCTTTTCCTAAATGCCTCAACTTGTTGGAAATCCACTGAAACTTGTTTGTATTCATCCACTGAGATTTGTTTGGATTCGTCCACTAACATTTGTTTATTTGCATGTGGCTCGTGAGTGCTGGAGAAAGGGGACCACGGTGGGGCTCGAGACGGCCGGGAAATCCGGAGTGCTCTGTGCCATTGATTAGGATCTGGAGGGACTCGAGGTGGTGGGGTTCGAGTCGGCAGCGGCTCGGCTTCATGGCGGCGGCGGCAGAGCTGGCGGCGGCGACAGAGCTGGCGGCGGCTAGGGTTGAATAATATTAGGTTTAGGGTTTTTTTTAGTAATGGGTAATTGGGTTTTGGGTATTTGGATTGGGCCTGGTAAATGGGTAGGTGGGTTTGGGTGTATTTGGGTTATGGGTATTAAAATGGGTTACTACAGTTGCCCCTCTTTGCTTATTGTTGTATAACGATAATGAAGCAAAGACAAAAAGGAACCCATTTTAATTTGGTCTGGTTTAGCTCTTTTCTGCTTGGCACATTCTTTTCTGCTTTACTGATCTGCTCAGCTGCCAAGGTAGCTTGATCTGGAGGAGAAAAATTGATCCACTGCAACTCCATAGATGCGAGAAGATCTGAATAAGGCTCGATCGTCTGCAACTCCATTGATGCGAGAGGATCTGAGAACGGGCGACCTACTGCAACTCCATTGATGCGAGAAGATCTGATGAAAGGTCGATCTACTGCAACTCCATTGATGCGAGAAGATCTAAAAAGGCTCGATCATCTGCAACTCCATTGATGCGAGAAGATCTGAAAAGGGGCGATCTACTACAACTCCATTGATGCGAGAAGATCTGAAGAAGGGTCGATCATCTGCAACTCCATTAATGCGAGAGGATCTGAAAAGGGGCGATCTACTGCAACTCCATTGATGCGAGAGGATCTGAAAAGGGGCGATCATCTGCAACTCCATTGATGCAAGAAGATCTGAAAAGAGGCGATCTACTGCAACTCCATTGATGCGAGAAGATCTAAAAAGGCTCGATCATCTGCAACTCCATTGATGCGAGAGGATCTGAGGAAGGGTCGATCATCTGCAACTCCATTGATGCGAGAAGATCTGAAAAGAGGCGATCAACTGCAAATCCATTGATGCGAGAAGATCTGAAAATGGGCGATCATCTGCAACTCCATTGATGCGAGAGGATCTGAGGAAGGGTCGATCATCTGCAACTCCATTGATGCGAGAAGATCTGAAAATGTGGCGATCTGCTGCAACTCCATTGATGCGAGAAGATCTAAAAAGGTACTGGAATTCGGTAGCCGTTTGCTCCGAGCTAGTTGTACCATTCCCCTGGGTACAATCAGTTTCTACCAATCATGAGATTGGATTTTTCCAAAGGATTTATTTTCCTTGGACCATTCGTGACAATGGATTTTTGATGGACATCTGAATTGTCCATTTAAACTTAACCGTATTTAAGCACGTTATGCCTACATTTATGTCGGCTCTCGATTTTGCATTTTTCCCAAATGCACAGGGATCAACGGTTTTGACTTGCCTTTACCGGTAGCCGTTTGCTCCGGACTAGTTGTACCATTCCCCTGGGTACAATCAGTTTGGACCAATCATGAGATTGGATTTTTCCAAAGGATTTATTTTCCTTCGACCATTTGTGACAATGGATTTTCGATGGACATTTGAATTGCCCCTTGTCTTAAACTTAACCGTGTTTAAGCACGTTGTGCCGACATTTTTGTCGAACTTGTCAAAAATTAGCTTCAATTCAGCCGCAATTTTGACGAAGGAACAAGATTTGACGATTTTCTTTTACAACATGGATGAGGAAAAGATTTGGAAATCAAGAAATTTTTGTTGACCAAGCTACAACACCTGACGAAGAGGCATGGTCTGAAGTGATTTTGATCCAGCTACAACACCGACGAGGAGGCAGGATCAAGGGTTCAAGTTTGGTCAAGCTACAACTCTGACGAAGAGGCATGACCAGAAGTTGACCGAGCTACAACACCTGACGAAGAGGCATGGCCTGAAGTGATTTTGATCCAACTATAACACCAACGAGGAGGCAGGATTAAGGGTTCAAGTTTGGTCAAGCTACAACTCTGAAGAAGAGGCATGACCAGAAGTTGACCGAGCTACAACACCTGACGAAGAGGCACAGTCTGAAGTGATTTTGATCCAGCTACAACACCGACGAGGAGGCAGGATCAAGGGTTCAAGTTTGGTCAAGCTACAACTCTGAAGAAGAGGCATAGCCCGAAGTTGACCGAGCTACAACACCTGACGAAGAGGCACAGTCTGAAGTGATTTTGATCCAGCTACAACACCGACGAGGAGGCAGGATCAAGGGTTTAAGTTTAGTCAAGCTACAACTCTGACGAAGAGGCATGACCAGAAGTTGACCGAGCTACAACACCTGACGAAGAGGCACAGTCTGAAGTGATTTTGATCCAGCTACAACACTGACGATGAGGCAGGATCAAGGGTTCAAGTTTGGTCAAGCTACAACTCTGACGAAGAGGCATGACCAGAAGTTGACCGAGCTACAACACCTGACGAAGAGGCACAGTCTGAAGTGATTTTGATCCAGCTACAACACCGACGAGGAGGCAGGATCAAAGGTTCAAGTTTGGTCAAGCTACAACTCTGACGAAGAGGCATGACCAGAAGTTGACCGAGCTACAACACCTAATGAAGAGGCACGGTCTGAAGTTCGATCTGCTACGGCTCTATCATCGTAGCATAATCTGGATTTTGGTCTAGTCGCACCTATTACGACGAAAATAGACCTGAAAAACAATTGGTGTGTCGTACCACCAATGGCAAAGCGAGCCTTGGAACAACACTTGGTGCGTTGCATTATTAACTTCAAAGCAAACTCTAGAGGATGTAGGATATGATGCATCATGGCAGGGAGTGACAACCCTCTTGGGCTTTGATTGTCTTGTCTGCTCTTGGAAAAGTAGCAAGCCTGAATTAGGTGACATGTTTATTTGCATCTTCAAGAAGACATGATCTGTTGGTATGTTTATTGCACTGCAACTTCAGGGAGATGATCTGTTCCACTGCGAATTCAAGGTAACAGATTTGCTATCGCGTTCATGAACTTATGTTTGTGCTTATTTTGCTGTATGTTCAAGGAGACAAGTTTGTCGTAGCCTTGTTCTGCTACCAATTCGGGGAGACAAGATTATTGTTTGGTGTTCTCATTCCGCTACAAATTCAGGGAGATGAAATTGTTGTCGTGCTTATTCCACTCTGACGGGGAGGTGAAATTGTTGTCATGCTTATTCCGCTCTGACGGGGAGGCAGAATCTGAAAAAGTTGATCCGTTACACCATGTTACGGGTGAGATAGGACCTGCAAAAGTTAAATGAGTGACTAGTCAAAACGGGCCATGAACTAACTCTTCGTGAGCTATAAGGTTTGAATTGAATGTTTGATTTGATTGATCCACTCTTTCGTGTCAAGGATGTTGGTTCTTGTTAACAATTGTCTGTGCTATCTTTAGTTGAAGGTGCCAGACAACATTTTCATATTTGCTCCAGTCCTTCATGCCAAGGATGTTTATTGATAATGATATGCTCCTTCCTGTTTGAGGATATTAGACCTAAAAATTTTCATTCTTTAAGAAATGGTCAAATATTTGTAAGAGGAGGTAGAGTTGAAAAGATCTTTGAGGAAAGATCAAATTTTTTTTTAGAAAAACATTCTTGTGCAAAAAATTCATGTTTTGAGAAAATGTGTCCTTAAGAAAGGACGAAGTTAAGAAAATGTGTCCTTAAGAAAGGGCAGAGTTAAGAAACTTCAATTTTAGGAAAATGTGTCCTTAAGAAAGGACAGAGTTAAGAAACTCTTGCTTTTGAGAAAAAAAGTGTCCTTAAGAAAGGACGGAGTTAAGAAACTCCAATTTTGGCAAAAGGTGTCCTTAAGAAAGGACAGAGTTAAGAAACTCTTATTTTTGAGAAAAAGTGCCCTTAAGAAAGGACGGAGTTAAGAAACTCTTATTTTGGGAAAATGTGTCCTTAAGAAAGGACGAAGTTAAGAAACTCTTGTTTTTGAGAAAAAGTGTCCTTAAGAAAGGACGGAGAAACTCTTGTTTTTGGAAAAAGTGTCCTTAAGAAAGGACGGAGTTAAGAAACTCTAATTTTGGGAAAATGTGTCCTTAAGAAAGGACGGAGTTAAGAAACTCGTGTGTTTGAAAAAAAAGGTGTCCTTAAGAAAGGACGGAGTTAAGAAACTCTTGTTTTTGAGAAAAAGTGCCCTTAAGAAAGGACGGAGTTAAGAAACTCCAATTTTGGGAAAAGGTGTCCTTAAGAAAGGACGGAGTTAAGAAACTCGTGTTTTCGAGAAAAGATGCCCTTAAGAAAGGACGGAGTTAAGAAACTCTTGTTTTTTAGAAAAAGTGCCCTTAAGAAAGGACGGAGTTAAGAAACTCAAAATTTGAAAAAAAAGGTGTCCTTAAAAAAGGACGGAGTTAAGAAACTCGTTTTTTAGAAAAAAAATGCCCTTAAGAAAGGACGGAGTTAAGAAACTCCAATTTTGGGAAAAGGTGTCCTTAAGAAAGGACGGTGTTTAGGAAAATCTTTAAGTAACAAGTTCCAAGTTAGCTCATGATAGTATTTATGATGCAAAGATGCATGAAACTCTTGTCGGAATGCTTATCATGATGCGTGAACATGTTTAACAATGCAATTATGCACATGTTTTCATGTCGAAATGAATGTTTCCTGAAACATTAGAAGTCATGATGTATGAACATTTTTTACGATGGAATGATGTGTATGCTTTCATGTATGCCTTCATGGAGTTCTTGTAGAAGTCCCTTTCTTTTGGTCTTAGTTTGATTTTTTGATTCTTCGAAATTTGCCCCGACAAAAGTTTGCCCCCAGGCTTCATTTTCCTTTTCTGGATAAGGTGAATGACTCTAACGTCGTCTTCTTCTTTCCTTTTTGGAGGCAAGATCGGGAAAAAGTTGACTTTGGAACTTCATCGCATGAAGTTATGACCTGAAAATGAAATGGAATACTAGTTAGTAATATGTTCAGAAAATTTTGTCGTTTTACCTGAATGTTCGAGCTTTTTTGAGTATTTGGCCTCCTTCAGGGTTAAGGGTCGGTCATCATGTTGTTGCCTCCACATTTGGGGTCTTCAGTCTCTTTCATGAACCTCAATGCTCGATGCCTTGTTTGTAAGGATGCCCCCAACCTTCCTTGGGTTTGATCATCTTTTGAATTACTCCCTCGAGTCCCAACATTTTTGTTTGTGACTGCTCTTGAAGCGAACACAAGGCTTGAAGTATGTTTTCATCTCTTCTTGAAGAGCTGTCATTGTTCTTGTGAACACGTTAGGTTGCCCCCGGTCGGGTCTATAAATTTGTTGTTGGTTCATGGCTGCTCATCACTTTTTGGCTATGGCAAAGTGCTACAGACAGTAATTGATGCAGTCGTCCAGGGTGCAGAAGTCTAACTTGGCATCGAAAGCTCGCTTCCTAAACTCGTCGAGGAATGTTCTCAGCTTGGGGCCTTGTAAAGGTATGATGTCTGTATGAGTACAAATGTTATTTGAAAATGTCCCTGGACTGGGCTCTTGCATCATGTTAGATTGGTCAACTTTGCTTTATCTAGTATTTGCTAACATGGGGCCTCCCGAGATCGATTTCAAAGTTCCGAAATGAATGCATGTAAATGCAAGGTACATGTTCTAGATGCGAATGTACTAATTCAAAATAGAATGTATGCATGTAAATGGAAGATGAGAAAGCACTGATTCAAAAATGGTTCTCGTGGTTCAATTTCTGAATTTACGGGATTTATTCGCAACTTTTGAATGTTGCATTGATATCTAGGGAACTAGATTTTCTCCCGATGATAATTTTTCAAATAGGGAACCAGACGTGAATCAATACTTCATGCTGATGAAATGCAAAATATTATGGAGGTGTCATGCGATTAATGCAAAATGAATGACTTAATGCAACGTGATCACCAAAGAGAGGAAACAAGTTAGTTCATAATAAAAGAGTCAAATGGATGAATTGAATGATGAATAAGACAAAAATTAGCAGCAAAGAAAATTGAACATATATAGCAAATAAAAGCATCAAAATCTAAACAGGGTGACTGCTAACAGGCAGAGTTTTGGCATGGTTTTTTTACAAGGTAGGCTCTTACGGTTCATTATATGGGGTTCGGTTCTACGAAGGGTACCCGAACTGTCGCTAGGACATCGATTCGGGAGGATACATTTCCCTAGGTCTGCACGGAGACGAAAGCCTCACGAAGACAAAGGGACCAATATCCCGAAAGCGTTTCACCATCCTACACGGAGGGGGTACCTCACGAAGGCGTGGTTTCTCGCTTTCACTTAAAGGACGGAGCTCGGGTTGAGAGCTTATGATATGAACTTAGAAAATATATTTTACGAAAAGTTTATAAATATATACATATATATATATATATATAAATGGGATCACAAAATTAAATTAAACCAAGTTAATATTTTTTGATCAATAAAACAAAAGGGTAACCAACTTGTGGCTTGACTCTCGAAAAAAAAAGTCCCCAGCGGGGTCGCCATGCTGTAGCAACGGGGTGAGTCGCCACCAATCTTTAGTTTTTACTTTTTAGGTGCGATTGGAACACCTGAAAAACCCGGTTATTTTAATAGAAACCAATTTTCACGATTTTATTAAAATTCGAGTTTTAAATCTGCGAAACCAGAAAAATAGGTTCGGGAGTCGGTTACGTGTAGGGAAGGGTGAGCACCCCCCACAACGCCCAAAAATTGGTACCTAGTCGGTTACGAATTGATTTAATGACGAAACTTAAAAATTTGAATTTAATTTAATAAGGTGATCCAAAATAATTAGAATAATTTTAGAAATAAAAATTTAAAGAAAGGGATATACACTCCTACACCCGGGGTATGGTCTTCCCTATAAAATCATTATTCAAAAAAGGTGATATTAAATAATAATATAATAAAAGAATTAACGGAAAATGACACTCCAATGCCCGGCGTGTGATTTTCACGATAACTCTTAAAAATCTGTAAATGAACTTTAACAAGAATTATTGTTGGTAAAATAATAACAAATATAATAATAATAATAATAATATATGAGAAAAATGTAATGATGAAAATAATAATAATAATAATAATAATAATAATAATAATAATAATAATAATAATAATAATAAAAGGGAGTGGCAAAATTGAAAGAAAACAGAAATTAAAGGACAGAAATTGAAGGAAAATGATGACGAAAATGGAAGGAAAACAAAATAAAAGGGCAGAATCATAAGGATGCTAGAAGTTGGATGGCCACACGCGCAATTTCCCCCTCAGCTTAAAATCACGCGGGTCTCTCGGCGGGTCGGGTCGCGTATCCGGGTCGTTGCTTGAAACGACGTCGTTTTGGGCTTTAAGGGCTAGCACCAAAACGACGTCGTTTTGGCCATTGTTTAAATATCATATTTCATCCCAAAAAATTCATTTGATTCATTTGAACCAAAAAAATTTTTTTTAGAGCTGAGAGCTCTCTCCCCTGCCCTGCCCGGCATGGACACCGGCGTTGTCGGCCGCCGCGGAGCATCGTCGCCGGCGACGGAAGCCGCCGTCTCCGGTTGCCGGAATTCTACCGCCGGCGAGAATCCGGCAAGCAAGGATGGTTTCCGACTCGGTTTCGCGTGGTGAACCCGGATCTAAGGTTAGTTTTTCCGAACTCCCCCTATATTTTTCTAGATCTAAAAATTTCGGATCTAAAAAAAATATTTTACCTCTTTTTTTTGTTTTTTTTTTTGGACTGATTTTGCTTCAAATCTTTTCTTTCTTTTTTTTTTTTCGAATGTTTCTTTTTTTTTTGTATTTCGAATGTTTTTTTTTATTTCGAATACTCTTACAACATTTCGAATCCCCCCCCTTCTTTCATTACATTTTCGGGTTTATATAGCCCGATTTTTTACATTTTTTTCTTTTCCTAAATGCCTCAACTTGTTGGAAATCCACTGAAACTTGTTTGTATTCATCCACTGAGATTTGTTTGGATTCGTCCACTAACATTTGTTTATTTGCATGTGGCTCGTGAGTGCTGGAGAAAGGGGACCACGGTGGGGCTCGAGACGGCCGGGAAATCCGGAGTGCTCTGTGCCATTGATTGGGATCTGGAGGGACTCGAGGTGGTGGGGTTCGAGTCGGCAGCGGCTCGGCTTCATGGCGGCGGCGGCAGAGCTGGCGGCGGCGACAGAGCTGGCGGCGGCTAGGGTTGAATAATATTAGGTTTAGGGTTTTTTTTAGTAATGGGTAATTGGGTTTTGGGTATTTGGATTGGGCCTGGTAAATGGGTAGGTGGGTTTGGGTGTATTTGGGTTATGGGTATTAAAATGGGTTACTACAGAGGGGATGTACGATTAAATTTGAAATGAATAGGTTTTAAAAAGTAATTGCATTAGCTTATCTCCTTGTGTCCTGGTGGCAAAGGTAGATGTTCATCATATATTAGGACCCGGGTTTGAGCACCAGTAATGTATGTTGAGTGTACCGTCTTTAAAAAGACTAAGAAAGTTGAACAGATGCTATCATTGTATCACATCAACATATTAAAAAAAGTAATTGCATCATAAAAAAATAAGGGAGTTTAGATTTAATTTTACAAATTTAAAAATTGAAAGATCTTAAAAAATAATTAAACAAGAAAAATAGGGATCCTAAAAAAATAATAAACCAAAACATTTTGGGAGTGACAGACTTAATTATAATGGTTTCGAAACTATTAGAGCCTAAAATATAATTAATCCATCAAGTTTTGTGGGACAATTACCCCTCTCACCTTGTATGTAGGTCAGTCTCTGCTCATCAGCTAAAAAAAATACTCCCTCCGTCCCACTAAAACTGTCACATGTTGACATTTTTCTGGTCAAATTTTTTCAACTATTTTAATTAATTAAAAATTATAAAAAATATATTTAAAAACTAGTTGATTCAAGATTTTTAAAATATATATTTTCATATTTTTATCAATAATAAATTTTAAATTATAAAAAGTCAAAGTTGAAAAAGTTTGACCTAAAAAAAGTCAACATGTGACAGTTTTAGTGGGACAAAGTGTATAAATTAGTAGCATCGTTTTAAGGTAAAACGTCACCAATTGAACGCCACTAAAACTTTCTTTCCTTGCAAGAAAAAAAGGTGACCCAAAAGAAAGTAAAGTTTTTCTCGGAAACTTTCACCAAAATGCTTCATACATTTTAGATATGAAAACCATAGATTAGGTGATTGGTCCTGAAGAAAAGATTGCATGTTTTTGGAAGTGTTATGATGAGAAATGATGGGTTGGAAAGTGATCCACACCTAGTAATAATTATGGCTATGCATGCCCTTTTTCACTTTAGTCCTCCAAAGCATATAAAACACTTTATAGAAAAGAGGATTCCTTCATAATTAAATTTGCATATTTATCCATCTTTATATTTTTTTATAATTACATATATACGATGTATTTATTGATTAATTCAGATTAAATATTGTAAATGTTTATTATAGGAGTGATCCTTTCGATACAATTTGCTTCATTTATAATGTTAGTATTTGAATCATTGACTTCACTTAAAGGACTTAACCGCTTATCTCCAAGAACAAATAATAATCGGTATATTTATATTATAAGAAAATATTTTAAAACACAAGTTGGGTAAACTTTAGTATGCACAAGGCTGTTAATTTTAGGCTTTATGGTCTTATTTAGAGTTTAGAGTTTATGAATTTATGTTTTAGGGTTTAGGAGTCTTATTTAATATTTAGAGTCTCGAGTTTGGATTTTACAAAATGTGTATAAAAATAACTCTTATATTGGATGAAAATCCTCTACCCCTTAATTATGCCCCCATTGGTGACTCTATTTTAAAATAACGGGTTTAGGGTTTAAGGTTTGGACTTAGGGTTAGAGTGTAGGGAATTAGATGTAGTGTGTATTTTTTAGGATTTAGGGTTAAGGATATGAAAATTAGGGTTAGGGCTTAAAATTTAATTTTTAGGTGTTTTTTAGTAAGGGTATAAGGAGGCATGGTTAGGGGGCAAAATATTTTTACTCTCTTATATTTAGGGAGAAACGCAAAATTTTATACTAGGGGGCGTACTTATAAAATTTTGAGGAGGACGAACTATAAAATTCTATATGGGTAAAAATAAATTTTTAATGAAAAATATATAAATTTTTTTAAATATTTTTAAAGCCATGTATAAATTTTAAATTTCTAGAGTGCGATCGTCACTCTAGCCCACGAGTACATCCCCGTTTATATTAATATACTTTTCTCTTCGTATTACTATCTATATTCGTTTTTATTTGATTAAAAAGTCATTTTATGTTTGTTTTCTGCCGTATGACTTGCTAGTCAACGACAACATTGAAGGAATAAAAAAACCATTTAAAACCCTTTTATTTAGATTTTTGAGGTAGTGCTCAAAGTCACCATTTTAGGTCAAATTCTATATTTAGTCCTTGTATTATGTATAAGTCATATTCTATAGTTAGTCCTTGTAATTAAGTTAATTTTAATTTTTATACTTTTTAAAATTTAAAATTTTAGCCATGACTCCGATAATACAAAGATAATATAATTAAATTCTGTGGACTTAAAATCATCAAGTTAGAGAACATTGCTAAATCTAGAACTTACTCATAAGACAATAATTAATAGCATAATTTGACTTAACATATCTCATTGCTATTATTTAGATCACTAATGAATTTTCAATATTTTAAAAGTAGATGCACTAAAATATTTAAACTAGTAGGTCTGTAAAAGAACCGAACGAACATGAACGAAGGTGTATTCATGTTCGTTCGTTTAATTTAACCGGGCAAATGAACGAACACGATTATAAACGAACACAAATTTTTTTGTTCATGTTCGTTCGTTAAGGAATGTAGTTTGTTCGTGTTCATGTCCGTTCGTTAAAAATGATAAACGAACATAAATAACATATATAATATGTTAAATATTTAATATTTTGGGTTAGTTCAATTAATTCAATTAATTAATCAATTTAAAATTGAATTAATCGATAATTAAAATTTTAAAAAACTCTTAATCATTAGCCGACGCCTAAAATTATCTAACAAATTAACCAATTTTGTTTTGGTTCTGTCGGTTAGTTCGGTTTAACCGAACAACGAATACCCCTCGCCGATAAGAAACAAGTTTTTAACGAGTCATAAAATAAGATTTGTCAACTCGAATAACTCATTTTTTTACTCAACTTGTCTCGATCTAATGCTCACCCCTAGACATATGTGAATAAATTTAAACGAACATAAACGAGCGAACATAATTGAACAGAAACGAACGGATTACCAAACGTTCACGAATATAAATGAACGAACAACCCTTTGTTCGTGTCCGTTCATTTAATTTAACGAACAAAAAATAATGTTCATGTTCGTTCGTTTAATAAATAAACGAACATAAACGAACTTCCCGCTGAACGATTCGATGAACGTTCGGTTCGTTTACAGCCCTATAAACTAGAGTAGATGGATTGAATCTACTATTTAGACATAACACAAGGGCTAATAGAAGAATTTAGGCTTTGTTTTAAGATTATAAAGTTAATTTCACCGCACATATTTTGAAATGCTACAAAATTTGGTATAACTATATGTATCCATTCAATCTACCGACTAATATGGATTGAGTATTCATAGGTCTATTATGAAAATGATATTTTCAATTTAATTTGTTCCATTTATAATGTTAGTATTTGACCTTTAATCTTATTTAAAGGGATTTTTTTTTATATAACCTCTAATATTTAACTCATTAGCTGACTAATCCGAATCGGGTACTATAGAAGCTCATTATGAAGGTGACCCTTCCAACCCAATTGATCCATTCACAACACAAAATTCAAATTTCTAAACTTACTAAAAAAATCTAGTACTTCATACTACTAAACTAATCCGTTGTTAATTTATTTAAAAGAATTTAATATTTTATTTAATTAGACCAATCGGGTTTAAGTTGAAATGCTACAATTTTAACCGTGCATGACATACATTTCTAAATTCAAGACTTAAAACCAAATGATTCGTCCTTTTTTTGGGTAATATCAACACAATTTCCCTTCAATTTTACGCAAACGTTGTCGTTTAGTTTGAATGATTTTGATTTGACCTTGTCTTTCCCTTACCAAACTGCAATTCCCAATCTTCCTTTGCCTTTAAGACCGCAATCAACGGCCAAAGCCCAAAAGCAAACACAACATGCAATTCCCAATCTCATTTTAGCATGCTGATGTGTCTAAATACCATTGATCCAAACTCAGAACCCTTCTCTACAAACTCTGACTTCTCACCCTTACAACCAATAATCATTAAACACGTCATTTCCACTTCAATACTCAACCTCACTGAATCCCAAATAAATGGAATGAAAAGAGAGAAAATCGCTTTGCCACCTTTTCTCTCTCTTTCCCCATGTGGACATAATCATAACAAACCCTATAATTTTTTGATTTCTCGTATTAGAGAAAATTAAAATTAAATAATAAAATAGATAAAAAAATTAATTATAAATAAATATTTAAATTGTTGATTTTTTATAATAGGTATTTAATTTTTTAACAAAATAAGTATTTAATGTTTTACTCTGTAATATTTTAAATTTTTTTGTCAATTATAGCTTTTTTTTGCTATTAAGTCATTGCATGACACATGACTTATTTCTTAATTTTCATTTGATTTTTATAAAAAAAATAATAATTTTTCATAAAAAACCACAATTTAATGTTCTTAAAAAATTCTAAATCCCTAAATTTCCTCTATAATGTTGTCAAATACTATGTCGATGTCGTAGCACTGTGGTCTCGTCCTCTCGCTGCATGAGTTGCAAAATCAATTTGTCGTTCATCATTCGGTTGAAAATTTCACATCCGATGTTCGTATGATCGCGGGTTCATCAATTTCTTACGGTGTAAAGTTGGGGTTATCGACTGTGAGAGTTTGGTGAAGAAAATAGTGGACAAAAGTGGTGAATAGATGGTAGGTAGGAGGAAAGGAATTTAGGAGTTTAGGGTTAAATTTTTTAAAGATTTGGTGTTTTTTTGAGAAATTAAAGATTTCTGGGTTTTTTATAAAATTAAAGATTTTATGTTTTCTTAAATAAAAACTAAAAAAATTACAAAAATAGGCCACCTAATTTGCCCAAAAAATATTTTAGGCACATATATTAGAAAATATGTATAATTTAAACACTTATTTTATAGTTAAATTTAGACAAACTTAGTAAATTTCAGAATTAATAAAAATTTATTAAGTATTTAATTCAAAATTTAAAAGAGACAATATTTAATTTGACAAGTAATTCAGATTAAATTTATTTAAAATATATATGGAGGTAATTTACCCCAAACTAAAGCATAATTCCGTCACTGTTAATCCACGATTTGAATATGTAATTATTCGACTCAAAGACAAGTCTAAATAAAGATGAGAGTACATAAATATATGTATGTCTTCTCTTTTTCATCTTTAAAGCTGGAATTGCACACCCTTTAAGATCTTTTGTCTTTGCATTACACTCACAAGTCACATTCACATCAACATTTTCACACACACACTATATATATACTCTCTAGCTAACCTTATTTGTGTGCCTATGCAATGGCAGCTGAACCTCAAAACTCCCCACCTGAAGGATTTCCCGGTACACCTAAGATCCGCGAGGTGAGGCCCGAGAATCTCGGGTTTTGCACGTCGTGTCATGTCCCGCCTGGTGACCCGAACCCCGGAATAAGGAGAGTGAGTTTGAGGGCAGAGATCGACACTTCACCGCCTTTCGGATCGGTTAAGGAGGCTGTGACACGGTTTGGTGGCAGCGGACCGTGGGTGCCATTGTACAAGTTTGGTGAGGCATATGTAAGTATCATCAGCTTTTTCTTCGACAATATCATATATATATAATGTAATAATAAAGGTATTCATTGTTTTGTTGTGCAATTTATATTATATCTTAATGGAATATTTGTATACGTTGGTTTGCATTGTGCTTGTATTTATTCCTGTGTGAATGTGTAAAATTATGAAAACAGAATGGAATTGAAGAGTTTGATTTGAAGAAAGTGGAAGAGCAAGCAGCAGAATTGGAGAAAGATCTGATTGTGAAAGAATTGGAGACCCTTGATGTGCTTGAAGAACTGGGAACCACAAAGAAGATTGTTGAAGAACTAAAGAGGCAGCTGCAACATGAAGCCATGAAATGCATGACCGCTACCGGACCGGACTTGGATTCGGATGCCATCAAAGAAATGAACGAGGAACATTCGAAACCGGGCTCGGTTTCGTCTCCCGAATCAATCTTGATGGAGTTGAAGCAAGCTAAATTGAACCTTGGTAAAACTATTAATGATCTTGGGGTGATCCAAGCTTCTGTTGAGTGTCTTAATAAGAAGATGAAGAAAGAGAAAAGTTTACTCGAAAAGACCCGGGAGAAGCTAACTTATAAGTTTGCAGGGTTGGCATTGAGGCCTAACAATAATGCCAAGCCTGAGCAGTTTAAGCAAATGGTTGATCCTATAAAAAGTGAAGTTCCGAAATCGATGGCATTACCGGGGAATGAACATAGAAAGCCTTGTATTAAAACAGCTGAAATGAGGTGGATTGCAGCTAAGAAGATGGAGGAAGCTGCCATGGCAGCAAAGGCCCTTGCTATTATCGAAATGAAGGGTTTGTCGTTGAACGAAAGCGCTTCCGGATTTTGCTTGCCAGAACCGGAGCCCTCACCTCGAACACCGAATGTCAAATTTGCTGAAGCAAATATCTCCAAGCTTTCAATCCTGAGGAAACTGGAGGAAGCTTCAGAGGAAATTAAACATAGTAAAGGTGCATTGGAAGATGCTCTTAATAGAGTGGAAATCGCAAACCGGAAGCAATTCGATGCCGAAGAGTCTCTCAGGAGATGGATTCCTGATCAAGAACAGAGGAAACATGTTGTTTACAATGCTACCAAGATCAACAATTTCCCCCTCCCTCATCCCCATCCTCATCAGCATCAGCATCAGCACCAGAATCAGCATATTACTCGATCTCCGTTGCATGACCTGAACAAGCAAAACCCAACAATGGATGATGAACAAAATCCCGTGTCGAGGCCACCGGTTTCGATGGCGGATATACTCAGCAGGAAACAAGTTCCTGCTAAAGCTCCTACTGAAAGGCAAAAGGTAGCTTTGAGCCAAATGCTTCATGAACTAAGGGAAGATAATCATCATCATCTGGCATTTTCTCCAAAACCTGATCAAAAAGATCAGCAGAAGCAGTATTTGAGCCAGAGAAGAAAGTTCGGTTTCATCCACATCTCTCTTCTGCAAAAGCAAAACAAGAAGAAACCACAAGTTTTAAACACAATGTGATACAATTTGGAAACATGGTGCTGTGGTCATATAGTAGTAACATGTTGTATTCAGTTTGCTTCATTGGTTTGTGTTGGATTTGGGTGATGTTTTCTTTTCTTTTTTCAGAATGTTGTTGGCACCTATGGATATTTGTTATGAAATCTCTCCTGTAACTGTGTTATATAATTTGTAATCACATTTGCACAAAAGAGATTGAATCAAACACTAGTATTTTTGCTCAACAACAGAGACCGGATTCATGTCCCGTCTCAAAATTCTTAATCGAACCGAAACGAAAATCTGCATCGTGTTAATGCGTCGAAACGTTGAATTCTCTCGTATAGTTGCTGCAGGAGATAATAGTAAATTGGAGTGTGATAGGATTGCTTTGGAATGGAAAATAAGGGGAAAGTGCTGATGAAAAAGTATGAACTTGGAAGATTGTTGTGGCCAGAGAACTTTGCTAAAGTTGAGAGAAGACATTGCAAGGTATTATTTCCAACAACCGATCAGTGCAGTTGATTTCTGCCATGGCCGAGGTGTATATCACCGCGATTCGAAGCCTGAAAACTTGCTGCTTGATGAAAATGGTGATCTTAAAGTTTCAGATTTCGGTTTGAGTGCACTTGCGGAGTCGAACCATCAAAATGGGTTACTCCACACAAGTTGTGGAACCCTTGCATATGTGATATGTATGTGGCTCCTGAAACAGAAAGGGCTATGATGGAGCCAAAGCTGATATCTGGTCTTGTGGGGGTGATTCTTTATGTTCTTTTGGCTGATATCGGGCGGGTTGTATTCGATTCATTGGTGGATCAAGTTATTCAGAGATTAATTATGGGAGTAACTCTCGCAATATAATTTTCTTTATTTATAACGTCAAGATTCAAACTTTGATTTCGTTTAAAAAACCTAATGCCTCGTTTTGGTAGACTAAATGAATGTTTGAGATATATATTTATATGTTAATATTATTTATTTCATAAAATAATTTAAATTAATTTGAAGTAGTTTGAGATATATAATATTTGTGGTAAAATATGATATAATGTTATGTTGGTTCAGTGGTTAAAGTTGAGCTCTTTCTCTAAAAGGTTTTAGGTTTAAAAACCCCTAAACGCATAGTTTTAATATTTTCTCCAGCAAAACGACGTCGTTTTGGGCTAAATTAGGCTGCAAAACAGTCTCACCAAAACAATGTCATTTTGACTTAACGAGGGCGTTAGGAGTTAACAACGAAGTGGTATTTTCGACTCACATATTAAAATTCAGTGATAGTTTTGAACAATTTTAAAGTTCGGTGGCATTTTCGACCCAGAGGTCATAGTTAAGTAGTATGTGGTGTAGTTTACCCAAAAAAAATAAAAACATTAAAATTGGGAGGGAATTACACGGTTCTTTTTATTTATTTTAAGTAAACTGCCTTTTTAATTTAGCCCGCCCTTTAATTTGCTCCCGCTAGGTTTCTATTTTGCATTTTAAGTTTAATTTCCATTCAATCGAATCCTAATTTATGTTTTTGTGTCTTAGATTTAGATCCTCATTGTTAGGATTAATTTAATCAGCTCATTTTAATAAAATTTATTAGTAATTAGTCTCCATTGTCAGCCTATTATTTAGGTTAGAGATTAATTACCCTTTAGGTTTTGTTACGTTTAAAATGTTACAATTTAGTCCTAATATTCATTTTTAAGTTTTAGTTTAATTCAATTTAATCACAAGTATCCCCGCGGTTTGGACTTCGAATATAGCAATCCCCACCCTAGAGTGATATTTAGTCCTTAAAAATTTACTTTTAACCGAAATTGACCCCTATATATTTCTAATTTTTGTAATTTAGTCTAATAATTTCAATATGTTGATATTTATGTTCATTTTAGTTCATAAGAATTAATTTTTAGCCGAAATTGACTCATATTTATTTTTATGGTAAAATTGTGAAATTGATAACTAGAGTACCCTCAAATTTCTCTACTTTCAAATTGTCAAATTAGTCCCTAATTTCGGTTTTATGCTATATTTTATGGTGAAATTGTGAAATTGGTCACTTGACTCTCAAATTTCTCCACTTTCAAATTGTCAAATTGGTCCCTAATTTCGGTTTTAGGTTATATTTATGGTGAAATTGTTCCCTAATTTTGGTTTATGGCCTAGGGTTTAGGCCTTAGTGTTAATGGTTTAGGGTTTATGGTGCAGTTTAGGATTATTAGTTTATGAGATTAATTTCCATGGCTTAGGTTCATAGTTTAGAATTTAGTGTTTAGTATTAATGATTTATGATTTATGGTGTAGTTTAGGGTTATTGGGTTATGAGATTAATTTGTATAGTTTAAGGTTTAGAGTTTATCTTAGTATATGAAATTATTTTCAAGTATTATATAGTCTATAGTCTAATCTATATATAATATATCATACGTGATGATGTTATTATTAATTATTACTATATGGTCTATAGTTTATATTGATACGTGTAACGTGAATGAACATGACCTGATTATTACTATAGTCCGCCTAAGCACTAAACCGACCTGAAATGAACCCAACCTGAATGAACATGACCTGAAGTCTACCCGAGCCCGAATTAACCCGTCAATTAACTGATTTGGACCAGAACTGTTTTGACCCGACGTGAAATGAACTCGGCCTAAAACTGACCCGCACCCGACCCGAATCGAGTCGAAACATCAAATCGACTTAAAATAACATGTATCCGATTTGACCCGACTTGAAACCCATCCATTTACATGTTTTTACATCCCTAATTGCATTGGAAATTCTGAATAACTATTGCTTCATAAATCAAAGGTGAGACATGTTTCTGTTTGTATAATATTCAATGGTTACTAAAAATACCAGTTAATTGCATTACACATTTCTATGTTAGAAAATAAATCTTTAAATTTTTAAATATTTTTATTTTATCTTAAAACTATATATTTCATTTTGAATTAGTTCTTAAACTTTTGAATATTTTATTTTCATCCCCAAACTATGACACTCATTTTAAATTGTTCTCTAAACTTTTGAACATCACAATTTCATCCGTAAACATATTGTTTATGTCGGGTCATATTATTACATAATACACATAAGTATTTACATGACAATTAATATTTTTTATAACAATTTTATTAACATGATATATTGATTAGTATATATTGATAATTTGGGGATAAAATTAAAAACATTTAAAATTTATAAGGAGTCATAATTTGAGGATAAAATTGAAACGTCCAAAATTTTGAAAATCAATTTAAAAAGAGAGTCATAGTTTGGAGTTGAAATTTAAACATTCATAAGCTTTAAAACCAATTTAATATTTTAAACAGTTTAAAGACTTGGTACAATTAACTCTAGAGAAATATAAAAGGATACCTAAGTGGATAAATTACTGTTTGACTTGAAAAGACTAATTTTTTTAATCATATTAACTCGACACGAAATTTTTTAAATAAGGTTTTAGTTATAAAATAAAAATTTAAATAATTTAAAATTTTAGTAATTAGTGAACAACAAGTGGTCCTAATAGAAAAACGGATGATGTTCATCCTAGGAGACCCTATTTCAATCGCAATGTCTGCAAGATATTGTGCATTGCCAAAGGGTTAAGAATATCTATGAACAAATATTACCTTCTAATCACCTTCAGACTATTCAAAAAATAGTAATTAGTAGATTGTTTTTCAAGTTTAAATCGA
Organism: Hibiscus trionum; assembly: GCA_030270665.1. Lineage (NCBI taxonomy): Eukaryota > Viridiplantae > Streptophyta > Magnoliopsida > Malvales > Malvaceae > Hibiscus > Hibiscus trionum. Next base: position 44,551,468 of record BSYR01000017.1, on the reverse strand, counting down.
TTCCTTCAATTCTATATGATATATATTAATTGCATACGAAAAAAATATGAAGATATGTATATATGTGTGTATTGCATATAATTATAAAAAATTGTTTAAATTTGAACTAATAGTACCATAACATTAAAAATATTTACAATTAAATTTGAACATAAACTCAAACAACTTGACTTGACTAGTTGACTTGTCTTGAATTTCATAAAACTAACTCGAAAAAATTTTAAATAAAGTTTAAATTATAAAATAAGACTCCTGGACTCTACTAACTCAAAAAATTTCATTCGACTTGACTTGGTCAAATGCTTACACCTAGTATTGATAACATTGGCATTGACATGGAAGGTCGGTTAACACTTCATTACAAACAGTAACAGAACCATGAATCAAGATAAGGGGATCAATGTATAATTAATCATAAAAATAAAAGGGATAAAATTCAAATAAATTAAAAATTAAAAGTCTAAATAAATAAATAACCTTATTATATTTGTTAGTAAAAAAAAGTTGGAGGACTCCCAAGGGACAATAGACCCCTCCCTAATTTAGGAATATAAAACACGAAAATGTTTAGGGGCACAAGTCAAGTGCAACACCGGGAAAGTGGGTGTTGAAACTTGAAAGCGGTGGAAGCTGGTAGCTACTGCCTTTCCTTTCGACACAAGATACAAGAATGCATCTGTCTAATAAAAACATGCAATAATGTTTTTTGATAAAAAATGCAATAATTAAAAATAATTATCCAAACATGTAAAATCCATTCATACATCATGCCTAAGATCCTAGAATGCATGTGTCTATTAAAAAAATAAGGGTAAACTACGCCAAATGTAATTAAACTATGATCATTGACTCGAAAATATTGTTGAATTTTAAAAACCTTTAAATCTAAAACTGAATTTTACTTTTTGATGCAAAAATGTCACTATGGTGTTGACGTTATTTTGATGTGATCATTTTGAAGCCTGATTTAGCCCAAAACAAAATCGTTTTGTTAGAGCAAAAATATTAAAACCATGAACTTGTAGGGGTTTGAACCTAGGACTTTCAAACATAAAGGCTAAGCCTTAACCACTGAACCAACATAAAATTACAAAATATTTTACCACAAATATTATATATCTCAAACTACTTGAAATTAATTCAAATTATTTTATGAAATAAATAATACTATAAATAATATTAATATATAAAAGTATAAAATATATTATTTGCATATTTATATATCAGTATACATAAATAAAAATATATTATTATTATTATTATTATATTAATATAAATATATTGTTTTTAAAAGAACTTTAAATATTCATAAAAATAATATATTTATATTATTATTAATAATAAAAATCATAAACCCTATACCCTAAAACTTAAACCCTAAACCACAAAGCCCAAACCTCAAACACTAAGGTTTAGTGCTTGACGTTTAGGATTTATGATTTTTTATATATATTTTAGGAATATTTTTTAGTTTTTTAAAATATAAATATATTATTTTAAAATCAAAATATTCATAAAAATAATATATAAAACCCCTAAACCCTAAATTTTAAAATTTAAGATTTAAAGTTTAGGTTTGGGGGTTGGGTTGGGGGTTAATAATTTATGGTTTAGGGTCTTTATATATTATTAATAATATAAATATATTTTTATTTTTATAAATATTTTGGTGGTTTTTAAAAAATAATATTTATATTATTAATAATATATAAAAATTATAAAAATGATATATATATTGATATATATATATATATATGCAAATAATATATTTTATATTTTTGTATATTAATATTATTTATATTACTATTTGTTTCATAGAATAATTTAAATTAATCTCAAGTAGTTTTAGATATATAATATTTGTGGTAAAATATTATATAATTTTAAGTTGGTTTAGTGTTTAAGGTTTAGCCCTTGTATTTGAAGGTCTAGGTTTCAAACCCCTCCAAGCGAATCATTTTAATATTTTTTTCTTCCAGTAAAACAACGTCATTTTGGGCTAAATTAGGCTTCAAACAACACCAAAACGACGTCACTTTGACTTAACAAGGACATTAAGAGTTAACGACAGAGTGACCTTTTCGAGACAAAAACTAAAGTTCAGTGTTAGATTTGAAGGTTTTTGAAGTTCGGTAGCATTTTCGAGTGAAGGGTCATAGTTTAGTGGCATCCGATGTAGTTTACCCTAAAAATAATATGAAATTTATGTTTTATCATAAATAAATATTCTAATTCGACCGATTTTAAAATTAATCAATTTTTTAATATTTTTATTTAAATTAGTAATTCAAATAACAATTAATTAAAAATAATTTCTTTTATAAAGATGTTATTTCTAATTTTTATTTATTTTCTTTCAAATTAAACTTAATATCAAGTTTTAAATATTACGAGTTGATAAGATTAAATTTAAAAAAATTGTTGGTCCAAGTGATAAACAAATTGATATCATTTAAACAAGTCTCGTGTTCGAAGCCTTATGTATGCAGAAAATCCTCGATGGGGACTCACCCATCAAAGTCATGTGTGCGATGTAGGTCAGCCTAGATTAGTCAGGGCAAAGTCATGAGAAATCGAGTGAGCAACCAAAAAAATTAAAATATAATATTAGCTATATATTAAAATTCTAGGTAATACCATTAATTAACTTATAATCAGTTGTTTTAAAAAAAACTTAATGTTAACCGATTTAACACTTTAGTAATCAATCAATTAAAAAAATTATTTAAATTTAAATTCATGCGCATGTTACTGCACCAAACAATAAACATCATATATTCGAGCACATGTTACTGCTCCAAACAATGCTATACCGACAATTGCTAACAGTTCCAACAATTGTAGCATGTTACTGCCCCAATTTATGTTGGTAAGAGTATGTATGTATCGACGTTACATCCAACAAAAATACTCTTTATGTCACATGTTATTTTTTAGTTAAATTTAAATTATCATATTATATTAATATTTTTTGGGTTAAATTTTTCAATTTTGACATCTCATAATTTAATATTTATATTAATAAAAATATAAAAAATATATTTTAAAAACCTTCACTCAAGTAGTTTTTAAATATATATATATATTTATAATTTTTAATTAATTAAAGTATTTAAATAAACTATAATTAAAGTTTAAAAAAATTAACCAAAAAAAGTGTTAACATTTAACGGTTTTAAGGGGACGGAGGGACTATTTTTTCCATCGACATAGATTATGATTTTACCGGCGGTTTTTACACCGTTGCTAACAACTTGATATATGTATTTTATTCTAAACCGGTACATGTAATTCATCTAGGAAGATAAATGAGAGATAGGTATAACATGTAGAGGGTTTTTCTTAGTGACGGCAAGGCCATTGTGTTCATCCATGTCCAAATTCTCTGCAGTTTCACCGGCAGGCAACTCCCAATCGAACCAATATAGAAGGTTGGCCGTCACATACTCGACCGATGAAACTCCGAACGACATGCCGGGACATCCCCTTCTCCCGAAACCAAAAGGGATGTAGTGGAAATCTTGGCCTTGAAGATCAATGGAGCTCTTCTCAAATCTCTCGGGTATGAACTCATCTGGTTCCTCCCACCATTCAGGATCTCTTTGAATGGCCCATGTATTGATCAAGATCGCCGTGTCCGAAGGAATGTCGTAGCCACCAAGTTTAACGGTTGCAGATGTTTTCCGAGGAAGAAGAACGACAGGCGGATGTAGTCTTAAAGTTTCCTTGACTACACACCTTAAGTATTCCATTTTAAGGACATCCTCCGGTTCAACCTTGGATTTGTTTCCCACCACATTTCTTACCTCTTGTTGGACCTTTTTCATGGCATTCGGGTGCTTTAGTAGTTCGGCCATCATCCATTCTGATGTTGTTGTAGTGGTATCAGTTCCTCCTGAAAACATGTCCTGAGATTATCCAATTCAAAGACATTAGAATCAAGTATGAAGGGATTAAAATTCGACTCGGTTTAAAAAAATTTAAATAAAATTTGAATTATAAGATGAGAATAAGAATAACTCATGGTATAAACAAAAATCTTTTGCCTCTTTTTGCACTATAAAAATGTGTGATTTTTGATGAAATTTGGTTTTAGTAACGAATTTTGTGAGGAAAGAAGTGCGTCGGAAAAATGTTGGTCGAAACCAACATTTTCGAGAATGTGAAGTAGTCTCTCGGTAATTTAGATTTTGTGTAGTGTTGGCTAAAAACTAATTTCTAAACTCTAACCTTAGTTTCTAAATCTAAATTATAAACCTCAAATCTTAAAAAATACACTCTAATATCTTATATTCTGAACTCTAATCATAAACCCTAACTTTAAACCCTAATAATAAACTTTAAACATAATTTTTTTAGCTTTGGGAAATATAGAGACTATATCCTAAATTATAAACCTCAAATCTTAAAAGATGCACTCTACATCTTATATTCTAAACCCTAATTATAAACCCTAACTTTAAACCCTAATTATAAACTTTAAACATAATTTTTTTTAGCTTTGGGGCATATAGGACAACAAAAGGGACAAAAAATTTGTGTTTATTGTATATAGTTATAGAAAGTCGCTTAAATTGGAGTCAATTATTACCCTAACATTATAAATATATGCAATTAAATTTCAATAAAAACTAAAATAATTTGACTTGACTCAACTTAATTTCATAAACTCAGACTCAAAAAAATTTAAAATAAAATCTAAGTTATAATAAAAACTCGTAAATTCGATTAACTGATAATATTTTGACTTGATTCAACCCGAATCGTTCGAATACTCACTCTAAAATCTAAGACACATATGGGAGAAAATAGAAAGGAAAGAAGGGAAAGAATGTTGACTAACCAATAGGATTGCTTTGATGTTGTCTTGAGTGAGGTCCTCGAACATGCCATCCTTTTGGAGTTGCATTATGATAGAGACGAAGTCCTTTTTGCAGCTAACTTCTTCGCCATTTTCAAGAGCTTTATGCTCCTGAATTACCTCATCAAAGAACGCATCGTATTCGGAAGACAATCCTTTCAAACTCCGAATGTATCCGGTCAAGAAATCGAGCCACCGCAAGTAAGGAAACAAGTCGCCGAAACAGAAACTCCCGAAGATCATCACCAACTTCCTCGCCATCTGCCCAAACTTGCTGACCCCATCTTCTTCTTCTTCACTTTTGTGACTAAGAACACAGCGGGAAACTATGTTACTCATAACGAACATAAGCATCGCCGTCAGATTAACAGGCTCTTGTTTAAGACCAGCGCCGCGGATTCTGTCGATGAGAAGCTCGACTTCTTTGTCTCTGACAGACTGATACGTCGGCTCTCTTCGGTGGCTGAAAAGCTCGACGGCGCTCATCTTCCTGACTTGTCTCCAGTACTCGCCGTTGGGGGCGAAAACCATGTCCCTGCAACCGTAGAACAGGATATCCACGGCGGTGGTGATTGGTCTGTTGGAGAAAACAATGTCGTGGTTTTTGACGATTTCTCGAACCACGTCGGCTGATGAAACCACTAGAGTTGGATTGTACCCCATATGCAGAAGTAAGATTGGACCATATTTTGTTGAGAAATCTCGGAGAGAACGGTGGGGAAGTTTGCCGAGCTGGTGGATGTTGCCGATAATGGGTAGCTTTGGGGGTGACGGTGGCAGTTTAAGATTACTCCTTTTGGCTAGTTTAAGCCAGATTACAAGGGTGGAAAGGAGAATCAGAGATAGAAACAATGGGTTGCCGGAAAGTATGGCTGCACTCTGCAACTCCATCTCCGACATCTGACGGTGAAACTCTTCACCGCTTGGCCTTTTTATAGCCTCTATATGCTTACATCCGTATCTTGCAAGATTTGTTTCAGCAGCCTTCCATTAGTATTATCTTTGAAGTCCAATTCAGATAATAATAATAATAATAATAATAATAATAATAATAATAATAATAATATTTAACACCAGTTCAAACATTATTGGAAGAGTTAGCTTCGTGCCTCAAACATAGACCATAAGACAGACATACAGGGACGGAGCCAGGATTTGAAGTTAGGGGGGGCAAAACATAAATTTTGAAAGGTGGGGGGGGCAAATTCACAATTATCCCAATTTTTTCAGGAAAAATATAAGTAATCAAAGGGTAAAAAAAAAAATTTTCCCCCTACCGGGGGGGGCCACAGCCCCTCCCATGTCCCATGTGGCTCCGTCCCTGCAGACATATATATTATTAAAAAAATGAATCGATCTTTCTGTTGTTGTATACAAATAAGTCGATTCACTAACAATCGGTTGTTTTAATAGAATGAGGCATTAAGTCTCTTGGACAAAATCAAAATTTTAAATCTTAGCGTTATAAATGAAAATAATAGATTAGAAAGGTAGCACCCACAATAAATCTCTACACAACTTGATCTTAATTAGTCGGTCAATAGATCGGAAACTATTGATTAAACCAAAAAAATAAGTGAGGAGTATGTTCAAATAGATTTTTAAATATGTACAACTAAAGTTAACTAAGTTAATCAACAATCAGTTAGTTTAATGGAATAATATACTAAAATTTTTAAATAAACTATAATATTATGAATAAAATAAATTAAATTTTAATATTGATCTATAATAAATTTTTACAGTATTTAATTTAAACTAATCAAATAATAAATTAAACGACAATAATCATCGAAGAAAACTTTTTTTTGAAAGGAGAAATAATAGAAGAAAACTTAATAAGTTGAACGTTCAAATATGGCATTATTATATAAAAACTATTTTTAAATAGTTATTTACGTAAATGAATCCCAACTAATATTATTTAGAAAAACAATCCTCAAATCGTCTATATAGGGTGAATTCGATTTCTACAAAACGCGAGTTTCGTGTTAAGTAAGTTGGTACAAAAGAAAAAATAATAATTTCTCGCGTTTTTTAAAAATTTTGAAACTCACTTTTTGCAGAACTCGAGTTCACCTTACGTAGACGATTTGAGTCATTTTTTTCTAAATAACATCAGCTATGGATCATTTATATAAATAACTATTTATACGTTTTTTTTATATAATTGACATCCATCTTTTTGTGTTAAAACAATATTTTTAATATCAATCATCACGTGAGTTCTCTTAATTAGGAAGGATTCTATGGCCTTTTTATAGCCTCTTTTGGAAAGTTTTAGGGTGAGGCGTCTTAAAATAAGGTTAAAAGAGGCACAACTGAAATTTTTATAAAAATTGTAAGAATTTTGGTATCCTACGAGCTTTGTTTCAGCAACCTTCCTTTATAAAAAGAAGCACAACCGAATTTTTTATAAAAAAATAGATTAGAAGGGTAGCACCCATAATAAATCTCTACAAAATTTGATTTGAATTAGTCGGTTAATAGATCGAAAACCATTGATTAAACAAAAAAAAGTCATGAGTATTTTCAAATAGATTTTTAAATCTGTACAGAAAAAGTTAACTAAGTTAGTCTAATAAAATAATACACTGAATTTCTTAAATACGGTTATAATATTATAAATAGAATAAATTGGATTACAATATTATTCTATAATAAATTTCTACAATATTTGATTCAAATTAATTTAACTAATAAATTAAACAACGATAATCGAAGAAAATATTATTTTTTTTAAATAATCGAAGAAAACTTAATAAGTCAAACGTTCAAATATGCTACTGCTCTCTTATATCATCAATTGACATCCCTCTTTTGTGTAAAAAGAATATTTTTAATATCAATTATTTGTTGGTCTAATAGCTTAGAATGTTAGTTCTCGTGACTAAAGTCAATATTTCAAATAGTGATATTACTAATGGAGTAATCTAAGTTGGAGCGTCATTTTTGCGAGAGAACTTTACAATATTTGATTTAAAATAGGAAAATACTTTGATGCACAAGTTGTGTAAACTTTAGTTTACACAAGTCCTTTAATTTTAGGGTTTAGGGTTTAGGGTTTTATGTTAGGGTTTAGGGGTTTAGTATGTAGGGTATATAATTTAAGGTTTATGGTTAGAATTTAAAGTTTAGAGTTTAGGGCTTAGGGTTTAGGGTTTAGGTTGTTAGGGTTTGTGATTTAGATTTTAAATTTTATAAAAGGATTGTGTAAAAAAAATTTACACATCTTGTGCATCAAAATAAAACCCTTTAAAATAATCGGTCAATAAATTTAAAAGTTATGATTATAATTTTTTATTAAACTAAAATGATATATGTTGAATTAGATCCAATAATTTTTGTATAGTATTAGATATTTTAATAAATAGGATTAGCATTCTATGCACGGGTAGCAAAAAAATATTCCACAAGTATGTCTAATTTCATTTAAAAATTAAAATTTAAATCTTTAATCCTATAACCTTAAAAGTTAATCATTATCCTTAAACTTCAAACCCCAAATTCTAACCATAAACATTAAATTTTAAATAAAATTAAATTAAATTCACTTAATATTTTTTTTGTGTGTGTATGAAATATTTTCTCAATAAAGTATTAAATTATGTCGGCTTCTACGCTGGCCGTATTTTGTTGAATTTTAAATGGCATTTTATTCAAATGTAGGGTAGGGTCACGACAAAATTGAAAGTTATTTAAATACGTTGAATTAGATCCAATGATGTTGTATAATATTATAAAATATAACGAGTATTTGTTTCAACTTGTCTAAAATTTTAATTAAAATAAAATTAATTTTAAATTAAATTTTAATAAAAATATTTAAATTTTACCATGACTCAAATCTCAATCTCAAATCTAATTGTAATAAAGGGACATGGTGGAGAATAAATGTAATTAGTTATTAATTATTAGTTATTAATTTCTTAGCAATTTGAAGTTAGTTGGGTCAACTAGGTCAGTTGTTTCAGCTCATTAGTTTTTTTTAGTTGCCTTCCGGTCTCTAGGGCTTAGCCCTGACTAATCCGGACCGACCCGCATTGGACACCTGACTTTGGCGCGTGAGTCTCCTAGCGGGGATTTTCTACATACGCAACGCCTCGAATCCGAGACCTGTTTAAGCGATATCAAACTGCTTATCACTTGGACCAACCCCGTTACTTTTGTTTAGTTTGTAATTTGTTATAGTTTTGAGGTTATATAAGCCCACCTTTTGTAATGAGCTTGATACACTGAATAATTTTATTTTAGTAAACTTTCAGATTACTTTTCATTTAATCTCTTTATAATACTCTTGATAGAGAAGGCATGATCAATATTTAATTCATTTAAAGAGAGGTTGAGGTGTCATGGTGAGTAGCTTAGATGAGGATTGAGAGTTTTTTTTGGATAAGTGTTGTATTTTATTTATCCAAGACAAGAAGAACAATACAACAGTCTAAACTTGATTCTTAGGCCTCCATCCCATAGGGAATTCCCCAAGCATCAAGTAAGTTTCTATTTACATTTTCAATTTGTACTATCCTACGTTGAATCTTTACACTCAAATTCAGTCGTATACAATCTACTAGAGTATCTACCCCTCTACTTACACCTTGGAAACGCCGTCGATTTCTTTCCTCCCATATGCAATATATATACGAGCACCACGCTACTTTCAGGATGTAAACAATCAAGGATTTCCCCTTTAACTGAGTGCACAACCAGCAAAGTTCCTCTTCCCATTCCAACATCAATCGATGGACACCGCATCTCACAAGAACAGCATTCCAAATGCTTCACGAGTAAGGACATCCAGCAAATAAATGGTTCCTTGTTTCACTAGCTTCTCAGCACAACACACATGAATCATTTTGCTCAGAAGGTACAATTCCCATCCGTTTCAATCTATCAAGAGTTGGTAGTCGATCCAAGATTACCATCCATGCTCGAATCGAATGCTTTAGAATATGTCTACCAAACCAAATCAGTCTATGCCACATTACTTTAGGCCTAGTCTCACGAATCACATCCCAGATGGCTTTCACTTGAACAGCTCCTGCATTTAGGGATGCAGAAAGGACATGCCTAAGCTTCAACATCTTCCTCAAATACCAACTATGATGAGGCTTACTTACAATAGACCACACCTCACTGCCTTTGAACACATACTCCTTGACCCAGGAAACCCAAAGTGAGCCCTCAGCAGCTAACATATTCTTCAGCAACAAGACAAAACAAGTCTTGTTCCACTCATGCAGATCCCTTATTCCCAAACCACCTTCGCTTCTAGGTTTACAGATAGCCTTCCAACTGACTCTAGCACCAGCAATAGCTACATCCTTTCCTTTCCAAAAGAACCTCATGCAAAGAGATTCAATCTTCTGAATAACACCTTTTGGGAGCATCACTTGCCTACACCAATAGTTGACAACACTGAAGAGTACACTTCTGATTAGCTGTAATCTGCCTGCAAAATTCAACAACCTACACGACCAATGTCCCAACCTTGCTTTAATCCCCTCCAAAAGGCTGGCACAGTCCTTTTCAGAAAGTTTCCTGGTGACTAAAGGTATGCCTAAGTACCTTACTGGCAAATGGCCTATTTTAAAACCAGTCATCCTACCCATTTCACTCTGCTGGTAATTTGAAATACCTGCAGTGAACAATTCAGATTTTGCAGCATTTAATCTTAAACCAGAAAGATCATAGAACTTCTCCAGTACACATTGAATGCCAATCAAAGAGTCCAGATTTCCTTTGCAGAAGATTAGAAGGTCATCTGCAAAGCATAGGTGTGTGAGCCCTATTCTCTTACACTTGGGGTGAAATTGAAAGACTTTATTCTTTGCAGCAAGATCCAAGAGGTGTGATAACAAATTCATGGCCAGAACAAAAAGATAAGGAGACAATGGGTCCCCTTGTCTCACTCCTCTTCTTCCTTTAAAGAAACCAACAAGGCTCCCATTTAGAGTAATAGAAAACCTACTACCAGAGTAACATGCACTTATCCACCTTCTAAACATTTCAGGAAGATTAATAGTCTCCAAAATCTTGTCTAAAAAACCCCAGCTCAGAGAATCAAAAGCCTTCTACAAGTCAACTTTAAGAGCACATCTAGGTGAAATTACCTTCCTACCATACCCTTTGACCAACTCTTGAGCTAGAAGAGTGTTATCAGTTATACTTCTACTCTGAATAAATGCTGACTGGTTTTTTGAAATTAAGGAAGGCAACACAGTAGTCAATCTTCCCACCAAAATCTTAGTTATAACTTTGTATATGACAGAACAACAAGATATTGGTCGAAATTCTTTTGCTTTACAAGCACCAGGAGACTTAGGAACCAGGGTGATTGCAATAGCATTAAAAGCAGGAATAAGAGTTGATGTTGCAAAGAAGTACCTTATAGCATCAGCACAGTCCCCTCCCACAATGGACCAAGCAATCTGGAAAAACCAAGGGGTATAGCCATCAGGCCCAGGGGTCTTGTCCTTCCCCTGGCTAAAAAAGGCCTTCTTAATTTCCTCATCTAATATATCTTGAGTCAAGCTTCCATGAACTTCTTCTGGTACAGCCACTTGTAAGATACTTCTGAGATCCTCTACAGAACATCCACCAACCCCCTGATCCACTTGACCAATCTGCCCAATAAAATATTTTTCAAACTCAGCAGCAATATTATCAAAGGGCTCCAATCTATTTCCCAACTCATCATACAAGAAGTTTATTGTGCTTTTCTTTCTCTTCACAGCAACCATATCATGGAAGAATTTAGTCCCCTGATCCCCTTCATTCATCCATTGTACCTTAGCCTTCTGTTTATAAAAAAGTATTTCAGCCTTCTCCAAAGCAAGAAACTCCTCCTGAATTAGCTTTTCTTGCATCACACTTCCTTGTTGAACAGGCAAACTCAAATTTAGGTTTTGAATGGCCTCCAACTGAACTCTTTTTTCCTTTACTCTCCTCGAGATCTTAGAAAAATGACTTTGGTTCAAAGCCTTCAGGTGCACTTTAAGTCTTTTAAGCTTTGCAAAAAGAACTCTCATTGGGTTACCCTCCACTAGTTCCATCCATGAGTTCTCAACAACTTTTCTAAAATATGGATGCTCAGTCCAAAAATTAAAAAATTTGAATGGTTTTGGCCTCTGCACAACATCCTCACCACACATTTTCACCACATCAAGGCAATGGTCAGAGACTCTTGGAGGAAGAAACTCAACTCCAGAGTTTGGGATCTCAGCACACCAACAGTGGTTGACTAGCACCCTATCAAGTTTCCTTGCTAGGAACCCCTCCTCATGCTTATTTGTCCAAGTAAACTTTGGACCAGCAAATGGGTGATCCATGAGCCCCACATCACTTAGGCATTCCTGAAACTCCAGCATATCAGAAGAACAATGCGGTCCTAAAGTCTCAAAGTCAGAACCTTCCTCTGCTGATAGAGTGACATTAAAGTCAACTCCAACCATCCAAGGTAACTCCTCAGTTATAGATGCAACAAACCTAAGTTGATCGCACAGCTTACGCCTCTGCACACCACTATTGTTTCCATACACAGCTGAAAGGAAGATTACTCGACCATCCAAGTGCCCTTTTACAGTAACTAGTTGGTCATCCGAGTGAACTACTGAGAAATCAGACCCTTTTTTACATAATATCCATATTCTACCCAGATCAGCATGCAGGTAATTATGAAAGCAAATCCATTCAGAATTATACCTAGCAAACAATTTATTAAAATTCCCTTCTCGAACTCTAGTTTCAACCAAACATACAACAGAGGCTTCAAGGCTATTCAATCGTTTAAACATATTACTCTGTTTCAGGGTGTTATTGAAACCCCTGATGTTCCAAAAGATCACAGACATTAATGAGAGCGAGTAGACCCACCTTGTGACCCCCTCAACTTAAGCTTATCCCCCTTCTTAGCTTTCATTTCATGCAATAGATTAGCCACTCCCATTGCAGCAAGTCGAGGCTTTCGAGGTTCCTCTTCATTTGAAATATCATTTAGGACCTCAAACTTATTTTTCGAACCACTAAGAGTAGCCTTAGCTTTAGACTTTGATACAGGGCTCACCAAAGGAGGGAACTCATCAGCAGTTAGCACCACCCCCCATTATCTTTAGTCAAAGTGGCACAAGGAACCACATCCCCAGCAGCTAGCTCAACATTACCAATGGATTTGTCAGTGGCCATTTCCGAAGCAAGCTCAACACTAACTCTTCCAGGAGTAATGGCCTCAGCCGCAGAGGAAGGTTCAGCACTTGACCCCTCACTAGCTCCCACAACATTTAGTATCTCTTTGTTGACAGTAGGATTAGCTAGACTAGCATCAGTAAGTGGAACATCTACTGATTTCTTCCTAACTCTCCATTCCACATTATTCTGTGTAGAACTAAGGTTTTGATATAATATTTGAAAAATGTTTTGGACTAAATTGAAAAGAATTTAAAATGTGTTTTTAGTCAAAAACAACTTGAAAATATGTTTAAGGGTTTTTAAAGCACTGGAATGGACTTAAAGTACATTTAAAGTGGTCAAAACCGTGTATTTTAAGTGACCGTACCGATACGGTATTGAACCGTACCGATACGCCTTATGGTTTTTAAACTACCAGAATTCCAGTAGCTAAAACCCGTACCGATACGCTCAGCCGTATCGGTACGGTGTGCTTTAAAATAGCCCAACGGCTAGTCGCGTACCGATACGTTTGTATCGCGTACCGATACGCCTAATGTAACACCCCAATTTTGGGCTTAGAAGTTTTGGGTTTGGACCGGACCGGTCGGGTTGCGGTTCGAATATAAAAGGGTTAATTTAGGAAAGCCTAGTTCGGGTTGCATTAAAAATATGGAAAAATGTCTTAAAATCCTCTTTTATTATATATAAGAGAAAGGTGAAATCAATTTTACAAAATGAGGTTTGGAAGAGTGACATTTTGGGTTAGTGACCAAAATGTAATTTTTGAAAACTGGGTGACTGTTTTAAAAAGGATTGAAACTTTGAATCTTTAAGGAGCTATTTACCCAAAAGAGTTTCTCCAGATTTTTCTGAATATTAATCAATTTAATTAATGGTTTTTAATTAAGTGCAAAAGGAGGGAAAAGATATTTTGGCATTTTAACTAACTTTTCTCTAAATTTCCATTTTCTTTTCTCTCAACTTTTCTCTCAACCCAAACACATTTCTCCAGCAAAATTCTCTCTGATTTTGACAACTAAAGATTTGATTTCAATCCTCATTTGATCTCTAATCAATTCTACAACAAAACCTTAGCATTTGCTTATTGGATTTTCAAGAATTGTGGTTCCAAAAAGGGAGAAACTCAAGTTTAGAGGTATGAACGTCCTTCTCCTCTAAATTCTCAGTTCTTTACTGAAATTCCTAAGTTCCCAATCCTTGATTTGTGTTTTATTAAAGGTTTTACAATTGTGTTCTTGATCTTGGCTTTAAAATGCAAGATTTGGTTAATTTGTGATGAAATTCGTATGAAATGGTTGGGTACTGTTTTGAGATGTGTTTTTAATGTAAAATGGATGTATATTTGATGAGAAATTGAGGTTTAATCAATGCAATCCCGAATAGGTTGATTTTCCTAAGTTTCTACTTGTGTAAATGGTGGTTTTTGGGGTGATCTTGGTGTTTTGTTAATGCTGGAGGTATAAGGACGTGTTTGGGATCATTTTGGATGTTAATTAATGTTTAAAAATGGTTAGAAGTGATGGATCTTGGCTGGGTTAAGTCTTGGAAGTGTTTGGAGGTGATTTCGTTTGTGTTTGGTAGCCGAAATGTTGGTTTTGCAAAGAGCAGCGAGTTTAGGTGTGTTGCTGGTGTTTTTAATACATTATGATGCATTAATCCTCTGTTGTTATGTGCTTGAAACAGGGGAGAATGATCCGTGAGCAATAGAGGTGGCGTTGAAGGTTTCGGATGCTTGGAAGGCTTGTTGTCTAGCCTTGTTTTGTGTATCGGTGAGTGGAGTTGGGTTTTCAGCTTTAAAACAAAGGTTTGAAGGTTTTGGGAGCTTAGTTTAAGTCTAAACAACTTAGCTAAGCTCAAGAGTAAGTAAATAGAATTTCTCTCTTGGTTGTGTTATGAATTGGTTTTTAAAGCACTTGTGATTGTTGGATGCAATGCATGTGATTTGCATGTTTTAAATTCTGTTTTGAAAGCATATTTTAGCATGGTTTAATGCTGGTTTTGAAAGCCATGTGTGAAGGTTGTTCAAGGTAAGAGATCCTTGGTTTTGTACATTGAAATTGTGGAATTGTTGCATAGTGTTGCATGTTGTTTAATGGCTTTGTGTAATGCTTCAAAAACAGTGGATTGATGATGGTAATTGGTGGTATTGGCATTTTGGTTATGCTTGTAAAACAATGGATTAATGTGGTAAATTGGTTATATTGGCAAGTGATGTAAGTGGTTCTTGGTTACTTGAATTGGATATAGTTAGCCGGCTATAGGATTGGGTGCACCGTGAATAAAGTCGCTTTGGATGTGGAGTGGTTGTGATTGTACCGGTAACTCCATCCAAGTACACTAACGAGATGGTTAAGAACACCATGGTGATTAAAAGTCCATGGGTGGGTCTTGTGTTAAGGTCATAATGGTGGTTAAAATTCCATTTGAAGACCTTGTGTATGGTAAGATCACAATGGTGGTGTAAAGTCCATGTGTGGATCTTGTGTGTATGTCCCGTGATCTCGTTAGTGATGTTATACAACTACCAATGAGTGATGGTAAGGTCATAATGGTGGTTAAAATTCCATTTGAGGACCTTGTGAATGTTAAGGTCATATGGTGTTTAAAAGTCCATATGAGGACCTTGTGTATGGTAAGGTCATAATGGTGGTTAAAATTCCATTTGAGGACCATGTGAATGTTAAGGTCATATGGTGTTTAAAAGTCCATATGAGGACCTTGTGATTGGTAGTGTGTATGAAGCGTGGGGACAACGCTTGTAATCCGCGTATCCGATTGTGTCTTGTGTTATGATGGTTTGTGAATTATCACTTGGAAGCCAATATAATGTTCTTGAATATGATGAAGCTTGAGATGCTTGAAATGATGCATGATTGCATGAGAAGTGTGTAATGTTCTATGAATGCATGTTTACTTGTTAGCTTGAACAAGAGTTTATTTTCTAATGAGAATAGTGCATGTGTGCATGTAATCTCTTAAGTGCATTGTAGTCTTGCGAAGACTTGTTTTTTTTAAGGCATGAAATGCAAATATTGATTTTGTGGTTCATATGTTGCATTTGTTTAATGCATGAGATAGATTGAATGAGAAGTGTTTTTTTTAAGGTTTCTTGCTTTGAAATGATTTTCAATGTATGAGAAAAGTATGATGTGAAGTGGAAGTGTTTTCCAAGGATTTTGTATTTAGCTTTGCATATGATGTTCATGCATGGAATGGTTAAATTAATGGTTTTGCAAGGTTGTGCTTTGAAGTGAATTACTTAGCTTTTCTAAGCTAAGGGTTGGTTTTCCATGTTGAGCAATGCATGATTTAAAGCACGTTGTTAAAAGGGATTTTCAAACATTGCTTTGGTTTATCGAATTGTGTTTACTTTTAAAAGAGGTTTTATGACTCGCTGCATTGATGGTGTTTTGGTTTTGAGCATTCCTCACTAAGCATTATGTGCTTACGCTCTTTTTTGTCCATCAATGCAGATATTTGAAGTTGGGACAGCGAGAAGCAAGGGATTCAAGGAGAGCTCCATTTGAGATGTATGTCTCGGTTAATAGCTATAGATAATAAAGGCAATGGGGGGAGAATCTCTTATGTTGATGTTTAATGAGATTGTGTATGTTGGACAAGTTTGGTTTATGATTTTGAACTATGTGGTTTAACGCTTGCAACGTTTGAATCTTCTTATTCCTAAGTCGTTATGCTATGCTTCTTGTTTTAAAAGCATGATTGAGTGTTGGATGTGTTGAATGAGTTGGTGCACCTAGGGGTGGTTTTGTATCTAGATTTTGATGCAAATTGGTAGGTATGATGCTTGGCATGTTGTTGGTTTATTATGGAATGGTTTGGAGCATGTTTGATGGGGTTTAAAGGTGTTAAAACAGGCCTATCTGCTGTTTCTGGGCAGGGTGTTTCGAAACACCCTTGCCTGTTTCGAAACAGGCCCTTGATTTTGGCCTGGGTGTTCCTGAACGGCCTAGACCCGTTTCTGAACACTTTGGCTACTGCCAAGGGGTGTTCCTGAACGGCCTAGACCCGTTTCAGAACACCTGACCGTTGGGCATAAAATTTGAATGGTTTTGAGGTTTGCAAGCTTTACGTTTTAGTCCCGATTCTTGTATGTGCAATTGCTTGAGTTTGAGATGTCCGTTTGAGATGAAATTTGGCAGAGAGGCATGAAACATGACTAATTTCATAATGGTAACTTAAAAATTGGTAAAGTCCTCTTAATTTTCAGAATTTACAAATTGGTCCCTAAATTCGTATTTTGTGCAATTGGGTCCCTTATTGTTTTCCGATTGCTGTGATTTTTGAGTATGCTTATCTCAAGAGAATGCCTAGGGTTAATGTGCATCTAGAAAAGTTTAAAAAGAAAAAAAAGGGTCGTTAATCAAGGTTGACTTTCGGGTTGACTTTGGTTTTCCCCGTGTAATCTTCGTAGTCCGGGTCAACCGTCTAGGCCGGGCTAAGGGGGTTACATTTGGTGGTATCAGAGCTGAGTTGCGAATGCTTGGGGAAAATGGTAAATTGTTGTAATATGTGTTTGATGTTATTCTGATGTGTGGTTGAAAGTCGGTTGAAAAGTGTGTCTTTGAGCGAATTGTTGATGTTTTTAGCATGCTTTTTGATTGTGAATCTTCATTGAGCTAATGTGGATTTTTGCTGATGATATTCTGGTGATGTAAGCTAATTTTATGAATGATGAAAGTGTGATGGGTATGATATGTTGATATTATGCTGTTCTGGGTGAATGTTGTTTGATGAGAGCATGATCGAAATATGTTGATTGATATGCTCGAGGTTGTGATACCCATGTTTTTATTGACTGTTATGTCATGTAAAAGGGGAGAATTCGGGATACCCATTGCCTTATTATTATAGCTATTGTGTTATGTTGTTATTGGAGTCTTGAATCCTTGCTTGAAGCTGGCCTGATCGTTTTGTTTGTTTTGTTATGATTGTTTGTTGTTAATAGCATGGTGAAATCGATGAAAGAATGGCAGTTAGGTGAGATGGTTGCTACTTTAGAGCAGGTTGTTAAGGCGTGGAATTCACCTTTTAATGGAGGTGTTTCGTCTCAGTCTTCAGTGCCTGGGGTTGAGGTAGTGAGGCAGAAGGAAGAAGTTGGCTCTGTGATGAAGAGTTCATCACCTATAGTTCAAGAGGTGTTGGGAACATCTCAGGCTGTGGCGAAAGTGAGGTCTGTGGGATGTGCGGGTTTGTCGAAACAGCGTTTACATGATTTGGGAGTTGTGGAGTATCATGGTTCGACGCCTGAAACGTTCGAGGCCTGGTTGGCCAGTGTAATTCTGATTTTGGATCAGGAGGGTTGTGACTATGCCTGTAAGCTGGGAAGTGTGGTCTCATTGATCTTGGAGGACGCTTGTGCCTTGTGGACATCTGTGGTGGTGGCATCGCACATCCACGATATAGATTTGGACTTCTTTGTGTCTGCCTTTTATGAAAGGTATCTTGGAGAGAAATTCCCAAGGGTTAAGCAACGTGAGGGTGTGGTTTCAGTTTATGAAGGTGAGAAAAGTTTAAGCGAGAGAGTTGTGGGTACTGACCTTGGGAGTGGTCAGCGTAAGAGGCGACGTGATAGAAGGTTTTGCTTGAATCGAAGCTTGGATGGTGGTGTAGATTTGGGGCAAGTGCTACTTGATCAAGGAGGGATAGCTCGGTTGCCGATGTATGACCGATGTGGGAAGTGTCATGTTGGAGGTTGTTGGGGCGCAGGAGTTTGTTGGAACTGTGGTTCTAAAGAGCATGTGAAGCGAAATTGTCCTCATGTGGTGAGATCAGCTTCAGTGGTAGAAAAAGGGTCTCTGAAGGGTGGTGGGCGCGGCCGAGACAAAGTTCGAAGGTGGCAGGAAGGGCAGAAAGGTGTGAGGAGCTTGGAGAATGAAACCTGTTGGAATTGTGGGTCTGTTGGACATATGAGACATAATTGTTTGAAGTTGGCTCGGGGTAGTCAGGGTTCTTTACTGCAGGGAGATGGTGATGACTTTAATGTGTTAGCAGATGCTGCAGCGGTACGGCTGGATGATGATGGTTCTGCGAGAAAGAGAGCTTGTCTGTTGAAGCTCCAGGGCAGTGAGGTGTTTACAGGTAACCTTGTTAAGTAACCTTTGCTCTAGTATCTTAGTTGGTTTCAGTTGGTATTTCCCTTGTGTAGTGGGTATGGTCTCGTAGCTAGCATGTTTGGGGCAGTAGTTGGTGTTGTTTTGAAAACAACTTTAGTGTGAAGAGGGCATTAGTGAGTATCTTGTGGATAATGGGTTATTAGAATGGTGGGGTTAGGCAAGTTGGAAGTGAGTTAGGAGGTTGTTCTTAGGCGGATCCTGAGGATGTTATTGGTGGGTGTGAACTGACATACATGCACAGTTAAAATCATTTGTTATATACTATATTATATATGTACTGGTCCATGCATACATGTGACATGACATTAGAGGTTTTGCATGCATGTACATCAGGCATTGATAGGGCATATTGGTGACCATGCATACGAACGTTCACACTCGCTGATAGTTAATCGGGTCCGTTAGTGTTGGGATAGGGTTAGGTTGGATGATGGGTTTTAAAAGTTGTTTCGGTACTAGGAGAATGTTTGGAGTAATGGAGGGTATTAAGCGGGCTGACCGTAATAGTGAGTGCGGTATAGCATGTTGGTGGAAGGAAGGTGTTTAGCGCTTAATGAGTTTAGCGGTGTGGTGGTGAAGAGATTACCGGTTGAGTTAGAATCAGTCCAAGTGGTTGTGAATAGCTGGTATAAGTGGTAGTTTCTTGGTGTTAAGTGATGTAGTAAGTTAGTGGATGTGTTCCAGAGTGTTGAGGTAACTTGGCATTGATGTAGTAGTAGAAGGGTTATTTATGTAGGTGATGGTTCATAGCAACCTTCGAAGAGTTGAGAAGAGGTTGTGTTGTGGGTTGTAGAAAATGTTTGGCCTGGGGTGAATAGAAGTTTCGTAATCTTGATATGTATGTATAGGTTGGGCGATGTTCTAGTAAGGCAAGTGTTGTAGTCAAAACTTGAAGTGGAAAGGCGATGTAAGATTAAAGGCCATTGTTGGTTGGACAGGTTTTTGTGAGAAGTGGTTGGCTAGTTGTGTATAAGTAAATTCCTTCTGAAGACAGCTGGTGGTGTGTGGAACGGCTGGCGGAGTCAAGGTTGGGGTTTTGTGATGTGATTTTCGGATGTTAGGTGAGTAGTCCTGGTGAATCGTTATGGTAATGATAGCGGCGGATGTGAAGGAATGTCAGCAATACGTTGAGAAGTTTGGGTAAGCAGTTGATGCTTAAGAATTTTTGCTTGTTGTGATAGTCTTTGAAAGAGGTTGAGTAGTTTTGCAAGGAGTTTCAGAAGCAGTGAAGGTTGTGGGTCACATGGTGGCTGAACTGGATTGGTTGGTGTCACTGTGTGAACAAGTTTTGGGAGTTGTGAGTTAGGGTGGTGTATGCTGTAAAAGTTGGAGGTTCTTCAGGTTGTTGTTGGGGCTATGTGCAGTCCGGAAGTGTGAAAGGTTAGGATGTGGTTAACATTTGAGTGTTCTGGAATTCATGAACGGTATGTGGTGGTGTTGAGTTTGAATGGAGTTTTGTGAGGAGAGTGTTCAGTGGTGGTTAAGTCTCCTGTGTTGCCTTGTGTGTTGCTTTGAGAAGTTTGGTTGTTCTCTTTTCGCCAGTTGAAATTTCGAGGACGAAATTTCTTAAGGGGGGAGAGTTGTAACACCCCAATTTTGGGCTTAGAAGTTTTGGGTTTGGACCGGACCGGTCGGGTTGCGGTTCGAATATAAAAGGGTGAATTTAGGAAAGCCTAGTTCGGGTTGCATTAAAAATATGGAAAAATGTCTTAAAATCCTCTTTTATTATATATAAGAGAAAGGTGAAATCAATTTTACAAAATGAGGTTTGGAAGAGTGACATTTTGGGTTAGTGACCAAAATGTAATTTTTGAAAACTGGGTGACTGTTTTAAAAAGGATTGAAACTTTGAATCTTTAAGGAGCTATTTACCCAAAAGAGTTTCTCCAGATTTTTCTGAATATTAATCAATTTAATTAATGGTTTTTAATTAAGTGCAAAAGGAGGGAAAAGATATTTTGGCATTTTAACTAACTTTTCTCTAAATTTCCATTTTCTTTTCTCTCAACTTTTCTCTCAACCCAAACACATTTCTCCAGCAAAATTCTCTCTGATTTTGACAACTAAAGATTTGATTTCAATCCTCATTTGATCTCTAATCAATTCTACAACAAAACCTTAGCATTTGCTTATTGGATTTTCAAGAATTGTGGTTCCAAAAAGGGAGAAACTCAAGTTTAGAGGTATGAACGTCCTTCTCCTCTAAATTCTCAGTTCTTTACTGAAATTCCTAAGTTCTCAATCCTTGATTTGTGTTTTATTAAAGGTTTTACAATTGTGTTCTTGATCTTGGCTTTAAAATGCAAGATTTGGTTAATTTGTGATGAAATTCGTATGAAATGGTTGGGTACTGTTTTGAGATGTGTTTTTAATGTAAAATGGATGTATATTTGATGAGAAATTGAGGTTTAATCAATGCAATCCCGAATAGGTTGATTTTCCTAAGTTTCTACTTGTGTAAATGGTGGTTTTTGGGGTGATCTTGGTGTTTTGTTAATGCTGGAGGTATAAGGACGTGTTTGGGATCATTTTGGATGTTAATTAATGTTTAAAAATGGTTAGAAGTGATGGATCTTGGCTGGGTTAAGTCTTGGAAGTGTTTGGAGGTGATTTCGTTTGTGTTTGGTAGCCGAAATGTTGGTTTTGCAAAGAGCAGCGAGTTTAGGTGTGTTGCTGGTGTTTTTAATGCATTATGATGCATTAATCCTCTGTTGTTATGTGCTTGAAACAGGGGAGAATGATCCGTGAGCAATAGAGGTGGCGTTGAAGGTTTCGGATGCTTGGAAGGCTTGTTGTCTAGCCTTGTTTTGTGTATCGGTGAGTGGAGTTGGGTTTTCAGCTTTAAAACAAAGGTTTGAAGGTTTTGGGAGCTTAGTTTAAGTCTAAACAACTTAGCTAAGCTCAAGAGTAAGTAAATAGAATTTCTCTCTTGGTTGTGTTATGAATTGGTTTTTAAAGCACTTGTGATTGTTGGATGCAATGCATGTGATTTGCAAGTTTTAAATTCTGTTTTGAAAGCATATTTTAGCATGGTTTAATGCTGGTTTTGAAAGCCATGTGTGAAGGTTGCTCAAGGTAAGAGATCCTTGGTTTTGTACATTGAAATTGTGGAATTGTTGCATAGTGTTGCATGTTGTTTAATGGCTTTGTGTAATGCTTCAAAAACAGTGGATTGATGATGGTAATTGGTGGTATTGGCATTTTGGTTATGCTTGTAAAACAATGGATTAATGTGGTAAATTGGTTATATTGGCAAGTGATGTAAGTGGTTCTTGGTTACTTGAATCGGATATAGTTAGCCGGCTATAGGATTGGGTGCACCGTGAATAAAGTCGCCTTGGATGTGGAGTGGTTGTGATTGTACCGGTAACTCCATCCAAGTACACTAACGAGATGGTTAAGAACACCATGGTGATTAAAAGTCCATGGGTGGGTCTTGTGTTAAGGTCATAATGGTGGTTAAAATTCCATTTGAAGACCTTGTGTATGGTAAGATCACAATGGTGGTGTAAAGTCCATGTGTGGATCTTGTGTGTATGTCCCGTGATCTCGTTAGTGATGTTATACAACTACCAATGAGTGATGGTAAGGTCATAATGGTGGTTAAAATTCCATTTGAGGACCTTGTGAATGTTAAGGTCATATGGTGTTTAAAAGTCCATATGAGGACCTTGTGTATGGTAAGGTCATAATGGTGGTTAAAATTCCATTTGAGGACCTTGTGAATGTTAAGGTCATATGGTGTTTAAAAGTCCATATGAGGACCTTGTGATTGGTAGTGTGTATGAAGCGTGGGGACAACGCTTGTAATCCGCGTATCCGATTGTGTCTTGTGTTATGATGGTTTGTGAATTATCACTTGGAAGCCAATATAATGTTCTTGAATATGATGAAGCTTGAGATGCTTGAAATGATGCATGATTGCATGAGAAGTGTGTAATGTTCTATGAATGCATGTTTACTTGTTAGCTTGAACAAGAGTTTATTTTCTAATGAGAGTAGTGCATGTGTGCATGTAATCTCTTAAGTGCATTGTAGTCTTGC
This sequence comes from Hibiscus trionum, assembly GCA_030270665.1. Taxonomy (NCBI): domain Eukaryota; kingdom Viridiplantae; phylum Streptophyta; class Magnoliopsida; order Malvales; family Malvaceae; genus Hibiscus; species Hibiscus trionum. Next base: position 44,528,239 of record BSYR01000017.1, on the reverse strand, counting down.
GAAGACTTGTTTTTTTTAAGGCATGAAATGCAAATATTGATTTTGTGGTTCATATGTTGCATTTGTTTATTGCATGAGATAGATTGAATGAGAAGTGTTTTTTTTAAGGTTTCTTGCTTTTAAATGATTTTCAATGTATGAGAAAAGTATGATGTGAAGTGGAAGTGTTTTCCAAGGATTTTGTATTTAGCTTTGCATATGATGTTCATGCATGGAATGGTTAAATTAATGGTTTTGCAAGGCTGTGCTTTGAAGTGAAATACTTAGCTTTTCTAAGCTAAGGGTTGGTTTTCCATGTTGAGCAATGTATGATTTAAAGCACGTTGTTAAAAGGGGTTTTCAAACATTGCTTTGGTTTATCGAATTGTGTTTACTTTTAAAAGAGGTTTTATGACTCGCTGCATTGATGGTGTTTTGGTTTTGAGCATTCCTCACTAAGCATTATGTGCTTACGCTCCTTTTTGTCCATCAATGCAGATATTTGAAGTTGGGACAGCGAGAAGCAAGGGATTCAAGGAGAGCTCCATTTGAGATGTATGTCTCGGTTAATAGCTATAGATAATAAAGGCAATGGGGGGAGAATCTCTTATGTTGATGTTTAATGAGATTGTGTATGTTGGACAAGTTTGGTTTATGATTTTGAACTATGTGGTTTAACGCTTGCAACGTTTGAATCTTCTTATTCCTAAGTCGTTATGCTATGCTTCTTGTTTTAAAAGCATGATTGAGTGTTGGATGTGTTGAATGAGTTGGTGCACCTAGGGGTGGTTTTGTATCTAGATTTTGATGCAAATTGGTAGGTATGATGCTTGGCATGTTGTTGGTTTATTGTGGAATGGTTTGGAGCATGTTTGATGGGGTTTAAAGGTGTTAAAACAGGCCTATCTGCTGTTTCTGGGCAGGGTGTTTCGAAACACCCTTGCATGTTTCGAAACAGGCCCTTGATTTGGCCTGGGTGTTCCTGAACGGCCTAGACCCGTTTCTGAACACTTTGGCTACTGCCAAGGGGTGTTCCTGAACGGCCTAGACCCGTTTCGGAACACCTGACCGTTGGGCATAAAATTTGAATGGTTTTGAGGTTTGCAAGCTTTACGTTTTAGTCCCGATTCTTGTATGTGCAATTGCTTGAGTTTGAGATATCCGTTTGAGATGAAATTTGGCAGAGAGGCATGAAATATGACTAATTTCATAATGGTAACTTAAAAATTGGTAAAGTCCTCTTAATTTTCAGAATTTACAAATTGGTCCCTAAATTCGTATTTTGTGCAATTGGGTCCCTTATTGTTTTCCGATTGCTGTGATTTTTGAGTATGCTTATCTTAAGAGAATGCCTAGGGTTAATGTGCATCTAGACAAGTTTAAAAAGAAAAAAAAGGGTCGTTAATCAAGGTTGACTTTCGAGTTGACTTTGGTTTTCCCCGTGTAATCTTCGTAGTCCGGGTCAACCGTCTAGGCCGGGCTAAGGGGGTTACACCTAACGGTCATTTTCCAACGGTCATCTGAATTTGCAGGACCGTACCGATACACTAGGAGTGTATCGATACGCATCAGCTGAAGAACACAACGGCTATATTCTTCAAGACCGTATCGATACGGTTTGAGAGGGTATCGATACGCCAAGCTGCAGAACTGCATTTATGGTGGAAAATAAAGAATCAAACGGCTATTTTATATCCCTAACGGCTATAACTCATCCCCAACGGCCATAAACGGCTACAAACTCAATTTGGAGTATAAAAGGGACCTCCAAGCATCAAGATTGATAAGAGCTTCAATTGTTACAACATTATGAGAGAAAAATTTGTCTAGAGCTTAAATTGTTTATTTCTTGCTTAGACAACACTTGTGAGCTTACATTGTTAAATATACTCAAGTGTTTTAGGTTTTGGGTGAGAGCTTAATTGTGCAAACAAACACCTATTAGAGGGTTTAAGTTTGCTTCTTGTTTATCTCTTTGTAAAATAGGGTTTTGATCAAGGCTTTGGGTAGAAGCTTGATCGGTGTAAAGGGTTTCCTCCTAAGCCTAGAAAAGGGGACGAATCAATTAGTGGAATTGGTTGTGAAATCCTTAGTGGGGAGCTAAGGTAGTGGATGTAGACTCGGTTGAGTAGTCGAACCACTATAAATCATTGTGTCTTTGTTCTTTTAGCTTCCTAAACCCTTCCACCCAAAAATCCACCTCTCCACCACTTGGCGAGCAAGAACGGTTGATCGAATCGAGCCTTGAAAAACCCAACATTTTGGTTAGGAACAACATTCTCCTGATGATCAAGCTTATCACAAGCAGTGCATGACTAAAAGTAAGGCAAGTATTGCAGCACGCAGGCATCCAAGGAAATCGTACCTTAACATAAGCCATCGACTTATCAGGAAGAACAACAGGAATTGTACGCGGCAGTTTAGTCCCAGCAGTGACTTCGACACAGACCTTAGCAAATTCGAGTCTCTCGCGCCCCGCCGTGATGTTATCCATGTACAATGGCACACCCAGTGCACTCGCAATGTAGCTCAATCCGCGCCGAGAAAACAGCTCCAGTGGTACATTGTACAGATGAGCCCAGATTGGCATCTTTGTGAGATCAAAATCCAACCGCGTGAGATTAGGTTCCCACCTCCGGAGTATTAACGGCTTATGTTGAACATGCCATGGCCCGTTCTCAAGCACCCAGTCCCTTGCCGCACCAGAAGCAAAGGAAAAGACATACAAATTCGCTCCAGTCAAACTAACTTTCATTAGGGTAGATTTCCCCCAAATAGATTCCAGCAACGATCGCATCGCCTTGAAATTAGGAGTCGGTCCAAGAAACTGACCAACGAGGGAGTTCTTCCAATCAGCAACCCCCTCCTCAAATAGCTCCGACGGCGGAGCAATGGCAAATGAACCCTCCGTAGTCACTGGCGGAAAATATTCCAAGGATTGATCCCCGCCCTCACCAAACAGAAGCTTTCGCCAATCCATTGTAGCCATAGCACAGAAGCACCACCAAGCAACAAGAAACAATCGAAAACCACAAGAAATCAACAAGAAAGACCGGAGAAGGAATGAGATTTTTCGCAGGCGGTTAGACCCGCTAACATGCACCTGAGGAGAAAACTCTCATTTTTTTACATACTGTCTTTCTTTCCCAACAGAGATTTATTTCCCTCCCGTTTTGGATTGAGAGTTTATAGATGGTTCTCGTTATATTGAAGGCAAGCAAGTATCATATTACGAGCGAGTTTGTTGGGTTTCAGCTTTATGTTGTCTTGGAGGCTGAGGTGTCATAGTGAGTAGCTTTGTTCCGTTGTTGTTATTTCGACATTTATCGGATTATGTCATTTATTGTTGGGTTTCAGCTTTATGTTGTCTTGGAGGCTGAGGTGTCATGGTTCTCGTTATATTGAAGGCAAGCAAGTATCATATGATTCAATTTTATCAGTAAAGTCTTATTGCCGAGCAAAAAGAAAATCTAATACATAGATATCAAAATTTACATAAACACAGTAAAGTATAAAAAGTAACATAAATACTTTAAAAAGTAATATATATATATATATATATATATATTCCATAAATACGATTATAACAAAAATTAACATGGTTATATGTAATAGGTAAAATTAAGAAAAGTCTATATTAAAGAAATATTTTTTTTGGCTTAATACATTTTCCCCCTCTAAACTTAATATGTTTTTTCTACTTACCCCTTAAAATTTATTTTGACCACTTTTTTCCCCAACGTTTTCGACGTTACCCATTTCACCCCAAAAAGTTAATACCATTAAAAAAATGTGTCTTGACCAATCAGAACGCGTCACGTAATTTTCTTTATTTATTTTTAAATTTTAAAATAAAATAAATATATTAAAATATTTATTAATTTAATTATATTTTTCAAAATATCCAAAACACCCCATCTTCTTGCCCATCATCTTCTTCCCCAATAATTTCCAAATACCAAGCCGATGAAATCTTTAGTATTTTCTTTGACTAAATCTTTTAACCCATCTTTAGTTTCGTTAAAATATTCATTAATTTAGATTTAGTTCCCAAAATAAACTCCATTTTTTGCCCAGTTTCCCAATACATTAATTTTACCCAGAAAATTACTCGTGTATGATGATATTGACAATGATCAAGTTTCTAAATTTGCAGCAAGAAGTAAGAGAGTTCTGATTATGTTATAGTTTGTTGCATTTCTTTAATTCTATCATAATGACTGTTTGGCATAAAACTTCGATTAAAAGAATGCAAAATGATTTGTCGATGTTTGTTGATACAATTTGAGTTTTATTTAAATTAAGATACTAGAATTTTGTTCCCTTTCCTTTTCACTTGAACTATGAGTTGATGTGACCGACAACATATTTTCACTTGAATTATAAATTTAAAAAAAATGACGTGGCGTGTTCTGATTGGTCAAGACAGATTTTTTTTAACAGTGTTAGCTTTTTGGGTGAAATGTGTAACGCCGAAAACGTTAGGGGGCAAAAATGGTCAAAATGAACTTTAGGGGGCAAGTTGAAAAAACATGTAAAGTTTAGAGGAAAGTGTATTAAGCCTTCCTTTTTTTGATAATTAATTAGAAAAGTACCTCCTGTTAATGGTTATGTAGAAAAATATCTCCTTTCGGTTCACGTAAAATAAACTCGTGTTTAACTAAAAGCGAGTTTTAAACTCACGCTTAGCCAAAAGCGAGTTTGACTTATGTAGACCAAAAGAAATATTTTTCTAAATAACCATTAATGAATACTTTTCCAATTAATTCCAAAAAAAATTCCTTTAATATAGCCATTAAGAAATTATAGTGAAAATAAAAAAGGGAAATTGTGTATTCCGATAATTATTTAGAAAAATTGGATGATTTGTACGGTACCAGTTAAAGTCGCCGGCATCTGAAATTGACTTTGTCAAAATCGTCCACAGTTGTCTACGATTTTGCTTCATCTTTTTAGATTAAAATTGTAAAAATTGAAATTACATATACTAAATATAAAATTTCAGAAATTAAACAGTTATTTTAAATAAAACATTGTGCTTAAATGAAAATTTTAAATTATATTTTTAATTAAAAAACTTTAAAAGACCATAATTTTATGGATTTATATTAAATAAACATGTGACGGAAACAAAAAGTTTTCACAAGAGTCTTATGTTATAGGATTAGAATTTAAGGTTTAGAGGTTAGGGTTTAAAATTTAGGGGTTGTAGTTAAAATTTATGGTTTATGATTAGAATTTAAGTTTTAGATGTTATGGTTTAGAGTTTTGAGTAATAGGTTAGAGAGATTTGAGTTCTAACCTATAAACTTTATATTCTAACCCCCATACCTTAAATTCTAACTATAAAACATCAATTATAAACTACTAAACCTAAACTACTAACATCTAAACCCTAAAACTGAGGCGCTCGAAAACAAAATTTTATTTTTATTGTCTGTGTATGTGTATGAAATAATTACCTAATTTTTATATTGTGTGTTCAATAAAAATGATTTTGCTAAAATTTAATTCAATTGCAGATGACTTTGTATGATATTGTGCAAATAACCATATTTCTCTAAATAATTACTGGAATACACCATTTATTTTATGTTTATTTTCCCTAAATTTACATATACAATAAAACATGTAAATTATTGCAGTAATATTGGATAAACATGATTATATAATACAAATATTGATCGGCTTTGGGTTCTACTATTTGAGTAGGGGTGAGCAAAACTCGACTCGACTCGAAAAAATTAAATTATTCGACTCGACTCGATGAGAAAAAACTCGACTCGACTCAAAATGTCATAAACTCGACTCCACTCAAAAAAATTTCAAATAAAGTTTGAGGTGTAAAATAGAAATTCGAATAACTCGAAATTTTTAGTAATTAGTGGATTTATTTTAAGTTGGAGTCGTGTCTCTCAATTTTCCTGATATATATATATATATATATATATATATACCAATATAAAAAAAATAGGAAGAAATATATGTCTCACATGAAAAAAATATATATGCATATCTTATATAATTAGAGAAATTCGTTTAAATTAGAATCAAATCATGCTATAACATGATAAATAATACAATTAAATTTATATAGGAACTCGAATGACTCGACTCGAATCGATTCGAAAATATTTCAAATAAAGTTTGAGTTGTAAAATATGACACGTCAACTCTAATAACTCGAATTTTTTTGACTCGACTCGATCGAACGCTCACCCATATATGTAGGAGCCCGGTAGCCGTTGTCCTAGTTACATGAACATTTCAAAATTTATATATGGACAAAATGCATCTCCCCTTTTCAGTGTTCATTTACATGTCTCAACACTAAAATAGATAAAATTTAAACCCTAATATGAAATTCTAAATTCTAAACCCTAAACCTTTAAAAATACACATATCTCTAATTCCCTAAATCTAATCCTAAGCTCTAACCTTAAACCTTAGCCCAAAACCCCAAATTTAAACTTTTAGTGTGAGACATAAATAAGAACACCGAAAAAGAGAACTTCTATTCTTTATATGTATAGTACATTATGATAAATTATACATTTAGTCATTAAACTACGAGTGATTTGTTTTATTATTGCTATTAAGCTTTTAAAAATCACAATATGATCGTTAAAAGTTATCAAAAAATATATTTTAGTCGGTCATCTATTAATTGATGTCAACTCATAATGACATGGCAGTTTAGATCAAAGATTAATTAAGGGTGCGTTTGGTTCATTTTTATTTTTATTTTCTTAAAAAATAGAAAATGTTAAAAAAACATGTTTGGTTGTAAAAATTAAAAAATAATTTTTAGAAAATGAAAACAAAAATAAGTGAAATTTTAAAAACATAAAAAAGATGTTTTCACCATTTTTATTGAAAATGTTTTAGAAAAGCGAAAAACATGAAAATAAGAGTTTTTAAATTTTAACTCTATTTAACCCGGGTTCGAATCCTTTTAATGTCAATTTTAGAACTTTGGTTTACTTAATCATATTTTATTTTTATTATAATAATATTTGTAATAATTATACTTTAATTTAATTATTTAATGAATAATTATTTGTTTATTTTTATTTGGCTTAAAGATCGAATTAGTCCTCAACGAAAAATAAAAAAATTTAATTAATTCATTATTGATTTTTTGCACCCAATTTAACTCTCATTAGTTGAAACACACTCAATTTAATCCTTTCGTAACGGTTGGTTAACTCATTAAAAACTAAAAAAATGATAACACATGACACACTCTGAAAGTGTTATGTCATTACATAGTAAAAAATCTAAAAAATATTTAAAATTTTTATAAAAAATAAAAATTTAAAAATATTTTCTAATTGGCCCATTTACTGATTTTTTATTTCAAAACAACCATAGTTTTGATTTTTTTTCAATTTGGTCTTTATTGACTTTTTTTAATTCAAATCTCAAATCTCATTGTTATCATTACTATGAAGTTGTTGGTAGACCCCCTATCCATTCTTCCTTCAATCCATACAAATCAAGTTTTCCACTGGAATTTTACTAATTTTTTAGGAAACAAACAATCCTTAACAAATAAATCACGTATTTTAAGAAGAAAACGGATGTTGAAACCTGAAGATGTCAGATTTAATTCCAACTCATGCAAACTCCATAGCGTTTCAATGGATCCAAGTGAAGATGGTAGTTGTGGAGGAGAAATAATTAGCAAACTATTTTAAGGTCGGTAGTTGTAAAAGGTTAATTCTAAATATGTTTTTTTAATATTTTTAGGTGTACCATGTGTCGCTATCTTAATGATTGTTTGTGAGTTAACAATAATTATAACAGTCAACGAGAGGGTAAAATTGATCGTAATTTGAATTATGAGGGTCTGATTGATTGTAATTTGAATTATGAGGGCCAAATTGGGTGTAAAAAATTTATAAGGGCTTAACTGATTTTTTGTTGAGAGCTATTTTGACCTTAGCCTTTTTTATTTTGAAAACTAGATACCAAACATATTTCTACTATTTTCATTTTTGAAAACAAGTTTTTATTTTTATTAACCAAGCGTGTTTTTTAATTTTTAAAAAACAGAAAATGAAATTCATTTTTTAAAATGAAAATGGAAAAAAATAGAAAATGTTGAGTTTTTTATTTTAACAAATATGTATAATGTAACACCCGGCTAAAATGTTAATAAAAAAATTGAAACAAAAAAAAAAGTTAAACTGCTTTGTGGGGGACTCGAACTTGTGCCTTTGGCATGGAAGTGGAGGACCTAACCATTTGAGCCAAGTACTCATGTTTGTCATGTTTTCCCTAAAGTAATAATTGGATTAAGTTGGGGTGATTTTGAATCAAATTCGATAACCCATCTGACTCCCCACTTACCCAGATTTGTCGATTCGAGTTTGAAAATACCCTTGGGATATCCAAAGGTTTTCTCCCACCCAACCTCGTCGGCCACTTGTCTGATCTCGGCCACCGCTCGCCGGTGTCGTGCACCGCCGTCACCCCTACGTCCGTCGTCAAACCCCGACCAAAACCCCGTGCTCCACTCGCAGCGTCGTGCTGTCGGCCGCCGTGGAGAACGCCTTGAAGGTTCGTCAAGAACATGGTTGCCCCTCTCTGTTTATTTCTTAGATCTAGCCGTCTCCGTCGCCGGTGGAAGTCACCGCCACCACCAGCTGGTGTGTCGTCCCACCCCGATCCTTCAGCCGCCTGTCACGCGCGCTTTTCCGACGAGATTTTTGGCATTTTCGGTAATTTCCGACATGATTCCGGCCTATTTTATGTTTCTGATGTATGAATTTTGTTTTTGGGCCTGATAAACGCTCTTTTCCGGCAGTTTCGACGCAAACCAGCGTCTCCGGCGACTATCTCAGGTGACCGACCGACGAAGCAAATTCGAATGGTAAGTGAACCGGTCCAACCCGGTCCGAACCGATCTAACCCGGTCTGAGCCCAAACCGACCCGACCCGTCTACCCGTGTCCGACCCGACCCGTCTTCCCGAGACCGACCCGACCCATTGACCCGACCCGTCAACCCGAGTCAACTCGTCCGAGTCAGCCGAGTCAACTCGTCCGAGTCAGCCGAGTCAACTCGTCCAAGTCAGCCGAGTCAACTCGTCCGAGTCAGCCTGAGTCAACTCAGTTGACCCCTGTTGACTACTAACGTCATGCTGACATCAGCATTGACTTTGACCAGTTGACTCTGACCCTATTGACCGTTGACCTGCTGACGTCAGCGTTGACTTTGACCGTTGACCAAAAAGTCAAATTTTCCGAAAACTCCTATTTTATGTTTTTCAACGTCCTGAGTCTATTTTTGAAGCCCGTTTCGCAAAATTCTGACTCGAAAGCCTCCGAATCGGACCTTGAACCCGAACTTATATATGTGTCTAATTATTCAGTTAGGGGTACTGTGAATAAGGACTGAATTGTAAACTTGTGTAATTGAAGGTACTCACAGTTCCTTGAATACGAATTGTTGAGGGATGTCAAATCCGAGTTCGAGTGTTCGAACGTCGTTCACGGATCGATCGATGTAGCTTGGAGCCAAGGTAATACACTACTACCCCTTGTATGCTTTATGTACATATCGATATCCGGTTAACGCATGAATGCTTATGATGACGTATACTGTAAATTCTGCTTAAATTGAATCAGATCCGAGCAATAAGTACGGATATTAATAAGACCAAATTATCCGAATAAGATTACTAATGGGCTAACAGTATCATAAGTTCTAATAGTTAAATTCAGTTAATCCGCAACTCAATCAACAATGTGTAAGGATCGAGGCCCATGATACGGAGTGAGAGATGTTAATTATGAAATTACGAAAATGCCCTTAGAGCATAAGTATGACTAAACTACCCCTCTAATAAAGGAAATGACCTAAAATCTGCATTCGACCTGATTATGCAATTTACACTACCCAAGATGTATGTTTTAATGGAAAGACTTCGACATCATTATGCAATACGTGTGATACAAACATGGATAATCCCTCAAACTCTGTATAACACATGAATGAGAATTTTCTGGAAATATTGTTGAAATCCTAAGTCAATCCTTATGATAGTAATACATGAATTAAATGAGAATGATCGTAATGACCAAAAAGACGGTAATGCCCTCGAGCACCGAAATGTCTAATTAATTTGAATGACGTTATACCCTCAAGTTCTGTAATGAATGAATTGTCTATAAAGGGCCAGAGAGTTAGGACGACTTAATCTCATTTGAGTACGTGAATGATGGAGGTACCAAATGGTAATTCAGAAAGAAATGGTAGATTTATCTTAGTTTAAAATAACCGAAATACCCTCATGAGTTAATCGGTAACTATGTATTTGACGAAATTCTGGATTTGTTAATAAGACTTAAATAGCTAAGGTTCCCCTAAGTGTTGAGAAATAGGACACGTGTATGCCCATCGCTCACCATATTGATGTAAGGTAGGAAGATCCGCATAAATTGTATGTTCGATTGCTCAAAGTTAAACCGTATAGTAAAGTATGAGGGCGACTGTTCAGACATACAATACAGTCAGTGTTAAGTTCTGATGCACGCAAATTACTCACATCTGAACGTTGGTAAGTACTGTCAAGTTGGGTTATGTCGCATTAAACAAATTCTGGAGGTATGATAAATTGTTAGAGCCCCTGAGAATTATAATTTTAGTTCTGATATGATTGTGCCATAATATAAAATTTGTCATGACAGTCAAATAACTAAAAAGTCATGATAGCCTAAATAATCGGAACATCACTGAAAATATCAAATAACTTAAAAGACTTTAATTTAGAAATTCTTGAATGTCCGGTTAGAAAACTAATGAGCAAATAGGATACTCGAGTTCTGTGAACCATTGCTTATTCAATGTTGGTATAAATTACCAAAATCTCCATATGTGATAAAATGACCATAATGCCCTTGTAGGCTTATATGACTAAATAACTGCGTCTAAACTCTCAAAGATCTTAATGTATCACCTCCTGAATATCTGGATTAAACCGTTAGTATGAACCCTTTTTAATAGGGGCCACGTTTCAGAAATTCGTTCAAATTATCAAAAGTTTAATATGTCCCCTTCTTTAAATGCCTAGTATCTCCAAGAAATGATTTGTCCCACCTAGTGTGTTCCATGTGCGATGTATTCTGTTGAATGGATTGTATAATGATTTAATCATGAATAATATTATATTTGATGAACTGGATATATGATTACATTTTCTGCCTACTTGATGTATGTTTGCTCAATATGCATACTAGTTATGTGATGGCTTGATCTATGATGATATGGTCTGACGGTCTGATGAACTTGATAGTATGATCTGTTAGATTGACATGTGATGGTACAATCTGTTTGCATGATGAATGATAAAAATGTCTGTTCTGCTCGATGGTATGCCCATTTATCTGTCAAAATCATGAATCTTCTGTTTCTGATACTCTGAATAGAATACGTCTGTCACATGTATTCTGTTACTCATGTCTGAAATCTGAATATCGATTGTCATCTGGGGTATACTGTTGGGTTATGTTATGAAGTCTCTGTTGGTACAGCCCTGATCAAGCTAGTAAATCCTTATGGACTCAAGGTCTCCCCTTGAGTGGCACCTATGCCCATCGGGCCTAGGGTAAGTCCTTATGGACCTAAGGCATCCCCTTAGGTGGCACCTATGCCCATCGGGCCTAGGGTAAGTCCTTATAGATGCAGTTCTGGGGGACTGCATATTGGTGTAAGGTTGGAGGATAGTTCTTGTAAACTTCTGTATGAACATTGAATATTTGCATTTAATCTGTTATGTGCTCATATGATATGATGTTAAGTACTTATGTATGTTTGATCTGCAACTTATTAAAACACACTAGGCTTTGTGGTTTAATTTCTCGAACCTGCCACTCTGTTGATTCTCTGAACAGTAAGCTCTCTTTTAATACTCAGTAACATAGAAAGAACAAACTTTGTTATCCTCAAGAATAGTGCTTCACTAAATTAGCGAAACATAAATGGAGACAAGTATTGCCTGGAACATCATAAAAATGTTATGCCTACCATATATTTGCATGAGCTTATAGCATCTTTTGGTAGTTCTGTATTACTGAGCTCTTCCAAGCTCACGTTGTTTTTACCATCGCAGGTTCAAAGAAAATAGCATGACCTAATGTTTGACATCAGTGTTCGGAGTTCCCTCGGCGTTGCCTCTGGAGTACGGTGATGTATAGTTAGTAGGCATGTATGTCATGTATGTCATGTATGTCACGTATGGTTTTGTGATTGAGTCTGTAAAGTACTTTCTGAAATTTCTTGTTATGTGTTCAAATGATTTTCTAAAATAGTATTTTAAACAGAAGTTGATTTTACAGTTTAATAAGTGTTTTGAGAAAAAAAATATATATTTTCATGTGTATTTTACCGTGGGTCGCTCTTGTGACCCTAATGTGACTTCCTAGGATCCGTTGTAACGTATAGGCGGGTCTAGGGGGGTTACATTTAGTGGTATCAGAGCTTAGAGTTGCGTCTTTCTGGGTAGATCGGCCGATCGTCTGTCATAGGGTGTTTGGTATGTGCATGCCCCTAGATCCTGACCGTACTCCTCCAAGCCGAGACTCTGATGTCGAATCCTTTTTCTGAAGAAAAAAAATTGAATCTAAACTTTCTGTCCGCTGTATCTCGAATCGTAATGGCAAGAAATGTCTGTAACATTCGTCTGTGAATTGGGTTAACTTAATGAATTTGAATCTGGATAGAGAACTTGAGATGGTATATGTATGTGAAATTGAAGATCTGAATCAGGTTAAGAATAAATGTTTGATCATATGAGGTAACTGATATAAGATTGCATGTAAGGTAGCTCGGTGATAATGATATGTTCGAAAATATCCTGATGAAAAAAAATGATAAATGCAGTATGAATCTAAGAGAGAGGTGTCTATGAACCCGACGAAAGAGTAAACTCGGTAGTTACTCCGTTATACACAAAGAAAACAATTGTATGACCTTTACGCTGAAGGTAAGTGCAAATCATTTAAAACCTTGGTTATGTTGGATTGGTTTAGAGGAAGAATTCACGTGAAGTGTGGCATGTTGTGTAGTTATACATACATCACTGACTGACATTCGGTGTTACATCTTGATTCTAGAAGGCTCTATTGGAAGCCTCGAGTACTCGTCTGGACAGTACTTCATCCATAAATTGATGGTCAGCCTAGAAGAGATATGAATATAATTCTGGGTCGTATGAATGACATCTCTGATAGTTGGGAAGGCTAATTATTCCCGATTAAGACTGTTTATGACAAAAGTTATGAGACAAGTGTTCGCTTAGCACCATATGAAGTTCGATAAGAATCTAATTATTTTATTCTGATTTATTGTCGGAGATGTGTAATGAGATGATTGTGGGTCCAAAGGACTACCCGAGTGGCTGAGAACATTGCTAGATTGATCTGTGACTGTCTGGGAGTCCCGAGAAATAAGGATACCCTGATGGAATAGTTTAAGTACATGAATGATGAAAAAGCAATTTTTGCATTTCTTCTAATTTTGTAAATTTCGAGGACGAAATTTCTTTTGAGAGGGGGAGAGTTGTAACACCTGGCTAAAATGTTAATAAAAAAGATTGAAACAAAAAAAAAGGTTGAACTACTTTGTGGGGGACTCGAACCCGTGCCTTTGGCATGGAAGTGGAGGACCTAACCATTTGAGCCAAGTACTCATGTTTGTCATGTTTTCCCTAAAGTAATAATTGGATTAAGTTGGGGTGATTTTGAATCAAATTCGATAACCCATCTGACTCCCCACTTACCCAGATTTGTCGATTCGAGTTTGAAAATACCTTTGGGATATCCAAAGGTTTTCTCCCACCCAACCTCGTCGGCCACTTGTCTGATCTCGGCCACCGCTCGCCAGTGTCGTGCACCGCCGTCACCCCTACGTTCGTCATCGAACCCCGACCAAAACCCCGTGCTCCACTCGCAGCGTCGTGCTGTCGGCCGCCGTAGAGAACGCCTTGAAGGTTCGTCAAGAACATGGTTGCCCCTCTCTGTTTATTTCTTAGATCTAGCCGTCTCCGTCGCCAGTGGAAGTCACCGCCACCACCAGCCGGTGTGCCGTCCCACCCCGATCCTTCAGCCGCCTGTCACGCGCGCTACCGAGCCGCCCAACGCCGGCGAAAACCCGTTGAAGGTTCGACCTAACAAACCCATCACCGCCCCTGTTTTTCCGTGTTTCCGGCCATCCTCGCCGCCCGTTCGTGTCATGGCCACCAGATCTGGGTTCTCCACGTCACGACGGATAAAACCCAGTCAACCGATCATCCGTTCAACGTCGGTAGGATGCTCATCGGAGCTTCAAGCTTTCCAACGAGATTTTTGGCATTTTCGGTAATTTCCGACATGATTCCGGCCTATTTTATGTTTCTGATGTATGAATTTTGTTTTTGGGCCTGATAAACGCTCTTTTCCGGCAGTTTCTACGCAAACCAGCGTCTCCGGCGACTATCTCAGGTGACCGGCCGACGAAGCAAATTCGAATGGTAAGTGAATCGGTCCAACCCGGTCCGAACCGATCTAACCCGGTCTGAGCCCAAACCGACCCGACCCGTCTACCCGTGTCCGACCCGACCCGTCTGCCCGAGACCGACCCGACCCGTTGACCCGACCCGTCAACCCGAGTCAACTCGTCCGAGTCAGCCGAGTCAACTCGTCCGAGTCAGCCGAGTCAACTCGTCCGAGTCAGCCGAGTCAACTCGTCCAAGTCAGCCGAGTCAACTCGTCCGAGTCAGCCTGAGTCAACTCAGTTGACCCCTTTTGACTACTGACGTCATGCTCACATCAGCATTGACTTTGACCAGTTGACTCTGACCCTTTTGACCGTTGACCTACTGACGTCAGCGTTGACTTTGACCGTTGACCAAAAAGTCAAATTTTCCGAAAACTCCTATTTTATGTTTTTCGACGTCTTGAGTCCATTTTTGAAGCCCGTTTCGCAAAATTCTGACTCGAAAGCCTCCGAATCGGACCTTGAACCCGAACTTATATATGTGTCTAATTATTCAGTTAGGGGTACTGTGAATAAGGACTGAATTGTAAACTTGTGTAATTGAAGGTACTCACAGTTCCTTGAATACGAATTGTTGAGGGACGTCAAATCCGAGTTCGAGTGTTCGAACGTCGTTCACGGATCGATCGATGTAGCTTGGAGCCAAGGTAATACACTACTACCCTTGTATGCTTTATGTACATGTCGATATCCGGTTAACGCATGAATGCTTATGATGACGTATACTGTAAATTCTGCTTAAATTGAATCAGATCCGAGCAATAAGTACGGATATTAATAAGACCAAATTATCCGAATAAGATTACTAATGGGCTAACAGTATCATAAGTTCTAATAGTTAAATTCAGTTAATCCACAACTCAATCAACAATGTGTAAGGATCGAGGCCCAGGATACGGAGTGAGAGATGTTAATTATGAAATTACGAAAATGCCCTTAGAGCATAAGTATGACTAAACTACCCCTCTAATAAAGGAAATGACCTAAAATCTGCATTCGACCTGATTATGCAACTTACACTACCCAAGATGTTTGTTTTAATGGAAAGACTTGGACATCATTATGCAATACGTGTGATACAAACTTGGATAATCCCTCAAACTCTGTATAACACATGAATGAGAATTTTCTGGAAATATTGTTGAAATCCTAAGTCAATCCTTATGACAGTAATACGTGAATTAAATGAGAATGATCGTAATGACCCAAAAGACGGTAATACCCTCAAGCACCGAAATGTCTGATTAATTTGAATGACGTTATACCCTCAAGTTCTGTAATGAATGAATTGTTTGTAAAGGGCCGGAGAGTTAGGACGACTTAATCTCGTTTGAGTACGTGAATGATGGAGGTACCAAATGGTAATTCAAAAAGAAATGGTAGATTTATCTTAGTTTAAAATAACCGAAATACCATCATGAGTTAATCGGTAACTATGTATTTGACGAAATTCTGGATTTGTTAATAAGACTTAAATAGCTAAGGTCCCCTAAGTGTTGAGAAATACGACACGTGTATGCCCATCACTCACAATATTGATGTAAGGTAGGAAGATCCACATAAATTGTATGTTCGATTGCTCAAAGTTAAACCGTATAGTAAAGTATGAGGGCGACTATTCAGACATACAATACAGTCAGTGTTAAGTTCTGATGCACGCAAATTACTCACATCTGAACGTTGGTAAGTACTGTCAAGTTGGGTTATGTCACATTAAACAAATTCTGGAGGTATGATAAATTGTTAGAGCCCCTGAGAATTATAATTTTCGTTCTGATATGATTGTGCCATAATATAAAATTTGTCATGACAGTCAAATAACCAAAGGTTTTCTCCCACCCAACCTCGTCGGCCACTTGTCTGATCTCGGCCACCGCTCGCCGGTGTCGTGCACCGCCGTCACCCCTACGTCCATCGTCGAACCCCGACCAAAACCCCGTGCTCCACTCGCAGCGTCGTACTGTCGGCCGCCGTGGAGAATGCCTTGAAGGTTCGTCAAGAACATGGTTGCCCCTCTCTGTTTATTTCTTAGATCTAGCCGTCTCCTTCGCCGGTGGAAGTCACCGCCACCACCAGCTGGTGTGCCGTCCCACCCCGATCCTTCAGCCGCCTGTCACGCGCGCTACCGAGCCGCCCAACGCCAGCGAAAACCCGTTGAAGGTTCGACCTAACAAACCCATCGCCGCCCCTGTTTTTCCGCGTTTCCGGCCATCCTCGCCGCCCGTTCGTGTCATGGCCACCAGATCTGGGTTCCCCATGTCACGACGGATAAAACCCAGTCAACCGATCATCCGTTCATCGTCGGTAGGATACTCATCGGAGCTTCAAGCTTTCCGACGAGATTTTTGGCATTTTCGGTAATTTCCGACATGATTCCGGCCTATTTTATGTTTCTGATGTATGAATTTTGTTTTTGGGCCTGATAAACGCTCTTTTCCGGCAGTTTCGACGCAAACCAGCAACTCCGGTGACTATCTCAGGCGACCGGCCGACGAAGCAAATTCGAATGGTAAGTGAATCAGTCCAACCCGGTCCAAACCGATCTAACCCGGTCTGAGCCCAAACCGACCCGACCCGTCTACCCGTGTCCGACCCGACCCGTCTGCCCGAGACCGACCCGACCCGTTGACTACATACAGCGGTAAAAGAGCCAAACTACTCTTAGTGCTATTATTTGCACATTTTATATACATACCTTATAGTGTAGTAAAAGTTAGGGAAAAAAAAGAGAACAAGAGGGCATTATGGTGGTTCGAACTTGGGACTAAAGGGGTTAATCCCCAAGCTTTTACCAGGTAAAAGAGCCAAACTACTTTTAGTGAAATTATTTGCACCTTTTATATACATATCTTATAGTGCAGTAAAAGTTAGGGAAAAAAGAAGTAAAAATGGTTGAAATACGACTCGAACATAGATTACTTGGGATGTGTATAATCACACAAACATCCGATTTAATTTAAATCTGAAAACTATTAAATATTCGATTTTAAAAAATATTTGATTTAAATACGATTCGAACATAAATTACGAAAAAGAAAAATATTTGAATATTTAAATATGAAAAAGAAAAAAATATTTGAATATTTAAATATGAAAGAGAAAAATTACGAAAAAGAAAAAATATTCGAATATTTTAAATCAAATTTATTTTTAGATATTCGATTTAAATATGAAAAAAGGAAAAATATTCGAATAATTTAAATTGAATTTCTTTTCTTTTAAATCTAATATTTAATAGTTTTCAGATTTAAATTAAATCGGATGTTTGTGTGATTATACACATCCCAAGTAATCTATGTTCGAGTCGTATTTCAACCATTTTTACTTCTTTTTCTCTAACTTTTAATGCACTATAAGATATGTATATAAAAGGTGCAAATAATTTCACTAAAAGAAGTTTGGCTTAATGGTAAAAGCTTGGGGATTACCCCTCTTAGTCCCAGGTCCGAACCACCATAATGCCCTCTTGTTATTTTCTTTTTCCCTAACTTTTACTACACTATAAGATATGTATATAAAAGGTGCAAATAATAACACTAAGAGCAGTTTGGTTCAATGGTTAAAGCTTGGGGATTTTTCCCCTTGGTCCCAAGTTCGAACCACCACAACGCCCTTTTTGTTTTCTTCTTTAAATTTCCTTTAACCAGGTGGTGACACATGTCACCACCTGATTGGAGGAAAAAATATATTAAATATTAAACAAAATAAATTAAATTAATCCAATTGGGTGATGACATGTGTCATCATTTGATTGGTTGATTAATTTTTATTTAATTAAAATAAAATTAGGATCAAATTGATTTAATAAGTAAATAACAGGGACTAAACATGTAATTTTAAAAATGTCCTGTTAACTGGCACGCGGTACTTCCGTCACCCCTCCGTTAACTTTTTAACGGCGGTGATCAAAATAGGTTGATTTAATAAGTTTGATGGTGTGATTGACGTTTTTTATAGTTCGGTGGTTCAAATAGGTATCCCCAATTACTTCGGTGGTCACTGGAGTAGTTTTCCCTTTTTTTAAATAGTCTAAAAGTGATTGATTACAAGATAATATATGTTTACAAATATTCTTAACCTTTTAACAATATACATATTCTGTAGATAAAGCGATTTGAACCCGAGTTTCCTAGAATGAACATTATTCGCTTTTACCGTGGAAGTGATGGAACCACTTTGTTGGGTTCTCCTCATGGTATCACTTTTGTCTCTATTATTATTATTATTATTCGATTAATTCCATGTTATTTTCGGTTTATGCATGCCTTTACAGCAATCAACATATTCCTTAGGTTTCATGCGCATTCTTCAGTGTTCTAATTATTATGGGTGTTCAAAATTGGTTACTCGGGTTTTTGAGTACCCGAAATATCATGTGTTCGAGTCTTCGGATAGTACTTTGGTCGGCCTGTGTCTCGATTCGTGTTGGTCGAGTACCGGCTAGTCAGGTACCTATATATTATGAGTACCCGTAAAATCAAGTAATTGGATACTCGAATATAAAAATATGTATTTATTAAATATAATATTATATTAGTTTAATACAATATATAAATATGTGTTTATTAAATATAAAAATATAAAATGTTTTAAGATGTTTTATTAGTTTAAGATAAAAATATGTATTTATCAAATATAAAAAAATTAATTTCAAATACATCCGGATACTTCGGTATTTGGGTACCCGAAAATTTAGAATTTTACGATTTGGGCCCGACTCGGGAGGTGAAAGATTTATAAAATTATCTAGATTTTTTTGATTGTGTCGGCGGATCGAGTCATTCGGGTATGATATTTTTAAATACCCCTACTAATTATCCAACTTCATGTTCATTTATGGGCTAATTTAAGAAAGGCTTAACCGTCAAATAGGTGCTCAAACTATGTCTTTTTTTTTCGAGTTAAGTGCCCAAACTATTTTTGGGCCAAATAGGTGCCTAACGTTTCATTATTTGACTCATTTAAGGTTCTCCGTTAATTCCCACCGTTAAAGGACACATTTAATCTCCTGAAAATTCCAAAATTATATTAAAAATAAATAAAATTACTTAATTTTCAGAAAATCTCTAACTTTTCTAGATTTCACAAAACAGCCCCAAATTCCAAAATCCCTAACTCTCCAAAACCTAAATCCTGATTTGCGTCGATTGCCATGCCGCCGCCCACCACATCGGTCGTCGGACCATCACAATCATTTCCCCCACCACTCTGTCACCGAAAATTGACCGACGCCGTACGAAACGCTGAATTGTCAAATGGTTCCTTCGAACGATTCGCGATGAACGACAGCAGGACAGACGACGAACGACGTGTGGGTTGTTCGGAGAGGGGAGGGCGCTTCATTCCGTCGCTAGCAACGCGGCCAACGCCGGCGAGAGTGGTCGAATTTGGGAGTTTAGGGATTTAGAGATTATTTTGGGAATATTTGAAAATTTCAGGATATATATTTTTTATTTTTTTATTAATTTTATTTTTTAATATAATTTTAGAATTTTCAGGAGATGACATGTGTCCTTTAACGATGAGAATTAACGGAGAACCTTAAACGAGTCACGAAATGAAATGTTAGGCACTTATTTAGCCCAAAAAATAATTTAGGCACGTAACTAGAAAAAAGACATAGTTTGAGCACCTATTTGCCTATTAAGCCTTTAGAAAATATTGTGGAAAATGAGAAAATAGAAAGAAAAAAATAAGGAATACACGAAAATTATTTTAAAAAAGGGTTAAAATCTAGACAATGAATCATAATAAAATAAGTTTATTTTGCTAAAAAAACCACATGTGTTAATCATTGAGTGATTAAAGTTAAGGACTTTATATGCACGTCGTTGTCGTCGCCCAATCCAATTCATACTAACACATTTTTTAATCCATTCAATTTAGTCCTTTTATCGAACCGAACAAGTGTCTCAATAGAAAAACATATGATGTTCGTCTTAGGAGACACGTATTCAAATCGCTTCGTCTACAAAGTTTACGCACATTGTCTAAAAGTTAATAATATGAATGAAGAAATACTACATTATAATCACCTTTAGACTATTCAAAAAAAAGTTAGTCATTCTATTATACAACCCAAAGTCGACGATAGATATGCACGTCTTCGACGACTTCCAAGTTCAAAATAACCTCCACCAATTTGCACTAGCATAATACGACTTTGTAAGTCGTATTCATCTGGGGACAACTTTGACAAATATGGTAGATTTTGACTTGTTTAGCTAAATAATTAATGTGTATCCTATTTCTCTTCTTTTTTTTTTACAGTATTTCTCTAAATATACCTAAGTTATACAGCTAATGGAATGTTTTTTTTCCTAATGTGATGACATTAAATAAGACATTGGATATGATAAAATATAATACAATATAAAATGTTTTTTATCAGCACTTGTACAATTTTATTAGAGCAAAATCATACAATAACGAATATCCTTATGTGTCTCGTTAAAAATCTACCTAATCCTAAGTTAAAGGGAAAGATTACACATAAAAATATTAATATAGGGCAACCGCCAAATAAAGAAGACAAGCAGCACCAAACAACAAAAACTAAGGAACACCAATCACCTAAATCCTAAAAACAGTTGCCTCCCATGACTACGGTTGTAAAAACAGATAATCGGATGGGTTTCAGGTCGGGTCCTGTCAGGTCGGGTCAAATCAGATACAAGTCAATTTAGGTCAAATTTTTTTTTGACTCGACTCGGGTCAGGTGCGGGTCAGTAGCAGGTCGGGTCCATTGCAGGTCAGGTCCATTTCAGTTCGGGTCCATTTCAGGTCGGGTCCATTTCAGGTCGAGTTTATTTCAGGTCGGGTTCAAACAGATCGGGTCCGAACCAAGTAATTGGCAGGTTAATTCGGGCTCGGGTAGACTTCAGGTCGGGTTCATTTCAGTATGGGTTCATTTTAGGTCGGGTAATTTCAGGTCGGTTTCATTTTAGATCGGGTTAATTCAGGTTTTGAATTCGTATTATTTTATAGTTCGGTACACTTGTACAAGTAGCCGATATTTATTTCGAGTTAATTATTTAACGTCTTTCATGGAATCACATTAAAAATAAAAATTTGGCACTAGAAATGAATAAACATATCATAAATGATTCATATCTAAAATAATAAAGTAAATTAAAAAACATGAAATAGGATCAATTTCGAATAAAAACAAAGTTTTAAGAACTATAATGAACAACAAATAATAAATAAGAGTCAATTTGGACTAAAAATAAAGTTTTAAGGACTTAATTGAATTGAACTAAAACTTAAAGGACTTAAATGAAAAACATCTAAAATTTAAAGAGCTACAAAATATTAAGCTCATCTAAAATGAATAGGTGGTGGGATATGAGCCCAAAGCCAAAAACTATTAATAATTATTATTTATTATTAATTATTATATTATATATACATTATATAACTTATAAGTTTTAATATATATATATATATATGTATTTTAATTATATATATATGTTATATTATAAGTTTATATATATATATATATATATATATATATATATATATATATATATATATGTTTTATATGTTATATTAATTATTATGTACGTATACATATAATATATGTGTATATATTTATGTATTATATGTTATATTATAAGTTTTAATATATATATATATATATATATATATATAGATATGTATTATATGTTATATTAATTATTATGTACGTATACATATAATATATATGTATATATTTACATGTTATATTATAAGTTTATATTAGAGTGTTTAGGGTTTAAGGTGTTGTATTATGGTTTATGAGTTATCATAATTGTTTATGGTTTAGAGTTTAGGGTTAGGGTTTAGAGTTTAGAGTTTGAGAGTTAAGGTTTATATTTGAGGTTTTAGGGTTTAGGGTGTTGCATTAGAGTTTACGAGTTATCATTATTGTTTATGGTTTAGAGTTTAAGGGTTTAGGGTTTATAATTTAAGAGTTAGGGTGTATATTCGAGGGTTTATGATTCATATTAGAGTGTTTATGGTTCAGGGTGTCACATTAGGGTTTATGAGTTATCATCACTGTTTATGGTTTAGAGTTTAGGGTTTAGGGTTTAGTGTTTGAGAGTCAAGGTTTATATTCGAGGGTTTAGGGTTTAGGATGTTGCATTACGGTTTACGAGTTATCATTATTTTTATGGTTTAGAGTTTAAGGGTTTAAGGTTTAGGGTTTATGGTTTAAGAGTTAGGGTTTGTATTCGAGGGTTTATGGTTCATATTAGATTGTTTAGGGTTTAGGGTGTTGCATTAGGGTTTATGAGTTATCATCATTATTTATGGTTTATGGTTTAGGGTTTAGGATTTAGTGTTTAAGAGTTAATGTTTATATTCGAGGGTTTAGGGTGTTGCATCAGGGTTTACGAGTTAGCATTATTTTTTACGGTTTAGAGTTTAAGGGTTTAAGGCTTAATATTTAGGGTTTATGGTTTAAGAGTTAGGGTTTGTATTCGAGGGTTTGTGGTTCATATTAGAGTGTTTAGGGTTTAGGGTGTTGCATTATGGTTTATGAGTTATCATTATCATTTATGGTTTATAGTTTAGGGTTCGAGAGTTAGGGTTTATATTCAAGGGTTTATGGTGTTGCATTAGGGTTTACGAGTTATCATTATTGTTTATGTTTTAGAGTTTAAGGGTTTAGGGTTTAGGGTTTATGATTTAAAAGTTAGGGTTTATATTCGAGGGTTTATGGTTCACATTAGAGTGTTTAGGGTTTAGGGTGTTGCATTAGGGTTTATGAGTTATCATTATTTTTTATGGTTTAGAGTTTATGGTTTAGATTTTAGGGTTTATGGTTTATGGTTCATATTTGAGTGTTTAGGGTTTAGGGTGTTGCATTAGAGTTTATGATCTGTCATTATTGTTTATGGTTTAGTGTTTATGGTTTATGGTGTTGCATTAGGGTTTATGAGTTATCATTATTGCTTTGGTTTAGAGTTTAGGGTTTAGGGTTTATGGTTTAGATTCAAGTGTTTAGAGTTTAGGGTGTTGCATTAGGGTTTATGTGTTATCATTATTGCTTATGGTTTAGGGTTTAAGGTTTAGGGTTTAAAGTTTATGATTTAAGAGTTAAGGTTTATATTCGAGGGTTTATGATTTATGGTATTGTATTAGGGTTTATGAGTTATCATTATTGTTTATGGCTTAGAGTTTTTGGTTTAGTGTTTAAGGGTTTAAGGTTTAGGGTTTAGGGTTGTATACATATATATACGAAGATATATTATAAAATATAAAACCCTAAACCCTAATGATAAACCTTAAACCTTAAACCCTATACCTAAAACCCTAACAATAAACCTTAAACCATAAACCTTGAATCATAAACCCTCAAACTAACCTTAGTTCATTAAGCAATAAACCCTAATTCAAAACCATAAAACCCTAACCCCATAAATTTAAACCATAAAATACTAAAACTATAAAACCTTAAAATTAGATAGTAAACCCTAAAAACCTTTATCCCTAAACATTTAAAACAAGTTAATATCAGTTCAGGTCAACAACAGTTCAGGTTCAAAACAGGTCGGGTCAAGTAACAAGTCGGGTTCAAAACAGGTCGGGTAAAATCAGATCTCGGGTCGATTCAGTCGGGTAATATCAGGTAATTTGCCAGGTCGGTCTCGGGTTTGGGTTCGTTTCAGTCGGATGCATGTCGGGTTTCAAGTCAAAATTAACAGGTCAGATTCGGGTTCGGGTCGTTTCTAGTCGGACGCAGATCGGGTTCGGTTGCTACAGTAACAGGTTCAACTCGAGTTCGGGTCAGCAATAGTCAGTTACAGTTCGGGTTCGGGTCATCGAATTCTCAGGTCAAATCAGGTTCTGACTCGAGCAGGTTTCAGGCATGTTTTCAGGTTCTGACTTGTTTTTACATCCCTACCCATGACCCATCAGTGATATAACACCCCTCACCCCGGATTAGGGGCAAGGAGCGTTATGTTAACATGTGACAGAATCGTATTACGCAGCGGAAGTGGGTTAACAATTTTTTTTTCGTGTGATATTTTTTTCTTTTCGAATACATCTATTCAAATTGCACTAATTTACAATCATTCATGTCACATATAAATTATACACATTTCATATCAATGTTTCGATCAAGGCTTGGTGGGCACATGTAATCCAATCACTTATCTTATGATGTATATAACATAATCTATTTTAATTTCTTTTCACATTCGATTATCCCATAGACATACTTCATCATTTTTATAAAATAATTTCATTGATTTCAATTCATTTGGACACTACCCATAATCATTTGCATTCGATTTACATGTTATCAATTAAGAGCAATTCTATGGTAATTCTAACCGATTCATTCATCATATATATATATATATATATATATATATATATATATATATATCATATCCGATAATATCATCCATAATGTTTTAGTTTCCCTTAATTACATATCGAAATGTAGGGAAACTTCTTATAAGTTTATACAATACTAAAGAAATAGTTCATGAACATAACCATCAGACCAAATTAAACTAACATGCTGAACGCTAGGCCACCCATCATGAGTACGACAAAGACAGGGAAAATCATACTTAAGCTTCGTACTAGTAGAATACGGATAGAGGTCAGTGATGCTAGAACCTGAAATTTAGGGGAAGGAAGGAAGGTTCGAGTGGTAAGTACTTCTCGTACTTAGTGAGGAAACCCTATTCTATTCGGTTTCCAATTTAAACATTATGATCAAACAATTTAATTTCACTTTGCACATTAGCTCATTCGAATGATTCAAGCAATATAATCAATCCACAATTAATAATGCACCATAGAAATCATTCGAATATATACACCAAGGAGTCATGTAATTCTATTCGAATACATGCAAGTGATTACATATCATTCATATCATGAATACACATACAAGTCATGAAACCTGAATTAACTTCCAATTATCAAATTATCACAATTAAAGTTTCATAGCATATCAAGAATAGCAAATCATGAAATTCAATATTTCATTCAAATGATCCAACAACCAATTTCATGAATTTACTTTCAATTTTCAGATTTCATTCCTTAAATTGTTCATTTAATTCATTTAGCAATGCCTTGGATAGTAGAGTATGCTAGGTAATCAAGTCACGTATAACAGAGGTTGTGAATCAAAATTCACCATGTATTAGGTACCACGTACCAAATCGTATCACGTATAACATATCATAATGTCCGCAGACATTAAGCAAGAAGGTACACTTACGTACCACAGTATCGAGTACACTAACGTACCGATTTTCTTATTGAGCTCAGACTCTAGGCTAGCCGTACTACCTAAACAGACTGTACACACCAAGGGCTTTGCATTTAAATCTTTAATTTAATCAGATACATAATCAATCAAATTTTCAGAAATTCTTAATTAATCCCTTCGATTAATTGCTTATAATTCCAATTCCAATAACATGTTGTCACACATGATCATATAAACATTTACAAGCTCAATTCACACATTTCAGCTCAGCATTCGAACAATCCAAGCTCATATCATATAATTCAGAATTTCATTTCATAGTTCAATACTCAATTGAACTTGTCAAACATAATTATAACATGTAAGAGTATTGTATACTCACATACTATATCACAACTTCATTGTTTCCACAAGAAATCAACATCACAATAAATTCCAATAATCAGCATGATTAATTCATCCAAAACAATAAGATTAACCAAATATCAGATTCGGAATCAAACATATCAATCGTCAATTTAATTTCAATCACATATGCAACAAAATCGCATAACACAAGCATAAAATCCAGATTCCATTATTCCTTCTTCCCTTACTAAAATCGAATAATTAATTAGTCCAAATTGCATGCTTATCATAACTTAAAAATCAAATTAAGGCAGTTGGGACTCTAATCCCAACTCTAAAAATCGTTTCACTCACAGTTCGCCGAGCTAGTTTTGGATCCGAACGCCCTTCGCTCGATCCGAAGCCGATCCCGGTGCAATTTCTTCTTCTACCCTTTCGCTTCTAGGATCTAAGGCATTCAAGCCAAGCAAATAAAAATTTTTCAGAATTTAATTTATGCAATTAGAGACTGAATTTTGCATTTTTATTCAAAACAGTCCCTATACTTTTACGGTTCGATAAGACTAATTTCCATTTTCCTAATTTCTTTAATTAATCACTTAAACTTTCAAATTGATCATTAAAATTGGTGGATTTCACATCCTACAGATTGTTAATCAATTTATTAACACTCCATTTAATCAAATTTTACATCTTTAATAATTCACAAATTCTTAATTTTTCTTCTTTTCATTTATACACATTTCTGACCACCTAATTTAATTAATTTCTTATTTCCTGTACACAACTCCAAATCGAACAACGTTTGTTCCTAAATTCAATTAACATACCCAATTTTAAAATATCAAAAATTCAGGTCGAAAAACCAAGTAGATTATTTTCTACAATTTTACAAAGTTCACTGTCCAGCTAGGAGCATTACTGGACAGTTTTGCATGCTGTTCGAAATGGGTTTCCAGATTTTACCACAGTCATCAAAACTCCTTTTTACAATTTTTCTACCATTTTAGACATGTCAAGGTAGAACATATCAAAATTTCATCACTAAACTCTTACTAATGAATTTTCTACAATTTTCTAAAGTTCACTGTTCATCTAAGAACAGTGCAGGACAGTTTTACATGTTGTTCGTATTAAGCTTCCAGATTTCACTAAAATGATCAAAACTCAGATTTATAATTTTTATACCACTTTATACATGTCAAAGTAGTACATATAAAAAATTCATCACGAATTTCCTATTAATTAATTTTCTATAATTTTTCAAAGTTCACTGTCCAGCTAGAAGCATTGCTGGACAGTTTTACATGTTACTCCATTTCACACTTCCAGATTTTAACACAGCCTTTAAAACCTTGTTTTATTATTTTTCTATGATTCTAGACATATTAAAGTGAAACATATCAAAAATTCAGATCCAAACTTCTATCATAACATTTTCTAAAATTTTTCAAAGGTGCATGTTATGAATCTTAACAAATCTGTCAACACGCTTTGTATGTATGTTATTAATGTTTTATGACTCTTAATCCTTAAGGATTCATATATATTTCCATATTTCCAGCAACCATACTCAAGAACATCATGTTTATAAATTTATAGACACCTTAGAACACATGATTTAATAAACCTTTTACCATAACCAAATTGAGAAGAGGATGATCTACTTACTTCTGATTTTTCCTTGATTTTTCTAAGTGTTTTTCACCACCATACATGCTCTTCTTCTTCTTCCTCAAGCTCTCAATTTTCTCTCAAGTTCTATGTGATATTAATGGTGTGAAAAAGTAAATGGGATGAGTGAATTGGGTAGTGATGGCCGGCTAGGATATGTGAAAATGGGGGACAAAAATCAATTGGGATATGACTTTATGTCAAATCACCATAATTCTCACTTATTACCCATTTTAATAACACCACTTAGTATTAATAAATCATATATATTCTATAATTATACAATAATTTCATCCTATTAATAATGTAAATACATGTATTTCCATTTTAGCATGCAAATCCTTAACTTTTCCACCTTATTCGGTTTGGTCATTAAGCCTATTGACCGAATTTTTATTGCACATTTCAGTTTGGTCCTTAATGAACCAAATTTCAAATTCAAAAGTTTAGGGATTTAATCTAATAATTCACTTAATTATTAATTTAGACCTCTAATCTTCTAAGCTAATTTTTGGGATGTTACATTTCTCCCCCCCTTAAAGAAAGAATTCGTCCCCGAATTCTTATCTGAATCGAACAATTGAGGATATTGGTTTCGCATCGTTTCCTCGGGTTCCCATGTTGCCTCTTCCATCTTGTGATTTCTCCACAAGACTTTAACTAGTGCAACATTTTTGTTCCGGAGTCTTTTAATTTCCTTATCTAGTATCTGAACCGGTTCCTCTTCATAGGACAAATCAGGATTTAGTTCTACTTCTTCCGGCTCTAAGATATGAGATGGATCGGATCTATACTTTCTGAGCATTGACACATGAAAGACATTGTGAATTTTATCGAACTCACTAGGGAGTGCAAGTCGATAAGCCACTGGGCCAATTCTTTCAGTGATTTCAAAAGGCCCAATAAAGCGAGGACTGAGCTTTCCCCTCTTTCCGAACCGAAACACTTTCTTCCATGGAGAGACTTTAAGAAAGACTTTGTCTCTCACGTTATGTTGGATATCTCTTCGTTTCAGATCAGCATATGCTTTCTGTCTATCGAAGGCTTGTTTTAAACGAGAATGGATGATTTGAACTTTCTCTTCTGTTTCTCTGAGCAGTTGTGGTCCCAAAACCTTATTTTCACCAAGTTCGGACCAACACAGAGGTGTTCTGCATTTTCTGCCATACAATGCTTCAAAAGGAGCCATCTGAATAGACGACTGATAGCTATTGTTGTAGGCAAATTCAACTAAGGGTAGGGATTTCTCCCAATTCTTCCCAAAGTCAATTATGCAAGCTCTAAGCATGTCTTCGAGAATCTGAATTACTCATTCAGACTGACCATCAGTTTGCGGATGGAAAGCTGTGCTTAGATTCAATTTCGTTCCCATAGCTCTCTGTAATGTTTTCCAAAATCTAGAAGTAAATCTTGGATCACGATCAGAGACAATGGAGATAGGAATTCCATGTAGCCGGATTATTTCTTGAATATACAGATTGGCCAAGGTCTCCAAACTGTAATTGATACGAATAGGAATAAAATGTGCCGATTTGGTGAATCGGTCAACAATCACCCAAATAGCATCATATTTTCTGGGAGAACAAGGAAGACCAGTCACGAAATCCATAGTAATTCGTTCCCATTTCCACTGTGGTAGTACAAGTGGTTGGAGTAGTCCGGTGGGAACTCTATGTTCAGCTTTGACTTTCTGACAGTTTAGACATTTGGATACGAAATCATTGATAGCCGCTTTCATACCAGACCACCAATACAAAGATTTGAGATCTTTATACATCTTAACCGATCCAGGGTGGACCGAGAAAGAACTCTGGTGTGCTTCTTCCAGAAGATCTCTTTTCAAATTTTCATCATTTGGAACACAGATTCTATCTTTGAAGTAAAGGAGACCGTTTGTATGAATACGGAATCCTTCACCAGACTTTGTATCCAGTTTGGAAATAATATCCTGAAGTTCTGGATCAGCTTTCTGAAGATTTTCAATCCTTGATATTAGACTGGATTGAATTTGAAGTTCGGACAGAAATCCTTGCTTCTGATATACTCGAAGATGAGCATTGATAGCAGTTGGAGCTACAAGAATAAATACCACTTTTTAATCAAAACTCTTATTATAGACACATTATTATTTATATTTTTTTAAGATTCAAAGATTAGAGATTTTACCCAATGTCGGTTTACGACTCAAGGCGTCTGCAACCACATTGGCTTTTCCTGGATGATAGTCAATGACTAAATCATAGTCTTTCAATAACTCCATCCATCTGCGTTGTCTCAAATTCAGATCTTTCTGAGTCAGGAGATACTTTAGGCTCTTATGATCGGTGAACATGTAACATTTCTCACCGTACAAGTAGTGTCTCCATATTTTGAGAGAAAATACAATTGCAGCAAGTTCGAGATCATGCGTTGGATAGTTCAATTCATGAGATTTCAGTTGGCGTGAAGCATAAGCTATCACATTATCACCCTGCATTAAAACACATCCAAGACCCGCATGTGAAGCATCACTGTATACAATATAATCTTTGCCCGGTTCTGGTTGGATCAAAACTGGGGCATGAGTCAAGGCTGCTTTGAGTTGGTCAAAGCTTCTCTGTTGCTTGTCAGACCATTCAAACAGTTGATCTTTACGAAGAAGTTTAGTCAAAGGTAAGGCTATAGAGGAAAACCCTTTGACAAACCTTCTGTAATAACCAGCAAGACCAAGGAAACTTCGTATTTCACTGACATTTCTGGGAGGTCGCCAATCCATGATTGACTGAATTTTCTTCGGATCAACTTTAATTCCTTCTGCAGAAATTACATGTCCAAGGAAAGAGACTTCCGATAACCAGAACTCGCACTTGGAAAATTTTGCGAATAACTGGCGTTCCCGGAGAGTTTGCAAGACAATGCGAAGATGATCAGCATGTTCTTCTTTGTTGCGAGAATAGATCAAAATGTCATCAATGAAGACGACGACAAATTTATCAAGATAGGGCTTGAATACTCTATTCATGAGATCCATGAATGCCGTCGGAGCATTTGTCAATCCGAAAGGCATTACCAGAAATTCATAGTGGCCATAACGAGTTCGGAAGGCTGTTTTGGACACATCCTCCTCTTTGACTCTCATTTGATAGTATCCAGATCGTAGATCGATCTTTGAGAATATTGAAGCATCCCTAAGTTGATCAAATAGATCTTCTATTCTTGGGAGAGGATATCGGTTCTTGATTGTGATCTTGTTCAATTGACGGTAGTCAATGCAAAGACGCATTGCTCCATCCTTCTTCTTCACAAATAGAACAGGTGCACCCCAGGGAGAAGTACTGGGTCGAATAAAACCCTTATCCTGAAGTTCTTGAAGTTGTTTTTGCAATTCTTTTAACTCAAGAGGTGCCATCCGATACGGAGTGATAGATACCGGATTTGAGCCAGGTTGTACTTCAATCCCGAATTCAACTTCTCTAGTCGAAGGGAGACCAGGTAGTTCCTCGGGAAACACATCAATGAATTCAGAAACAACAGGCATTTCAGACATTCCAAATTCAATTTGATCTCGTAAGACCATGGATGCAAAAATGGAAGTGGGCTTTTTATCAATTAGGAGTATGGATTCCTTTCCTAAACCCTGAAGATACAGTCTTTTATTTTGACAGTCTACCCAAGCCTCATGTTTACTTAACCAATCTAAACCCAGAATTAGATCGAACTCACAGGAGGGTAATATGTAGAGATCAATAAGGAATGGCAAATTGCTAATATGCAATGAACAATTTCTACATATTAGGTTTATGTTCGAAGTTCCTCCTAAAGGGTTTGAGACTATCAGACTTGTTTTCACATTTTCAGGTTCTAATTTCAACCTTTTTACAACAGATAGACATGTGAATGAATGAGTGGATCCCGAATCTATTAAAGCATAAACATGATGTGAGTTTAGCTCAACGGTACCTGCAATCACTTCAGGAGACTCTTCATCATCTCTACCACGAATGTGGTAAACTCTAGCAGGTGCTCGAGATTCCTGATGAGTAGTAGCATTGGAATAAGTACCCTTGCCTTTCTTCTGATAACTCGGCTGGGCTGACTTGGCATTCCTAATCCGATTAGAGGATGTCGGACTAGGAACTGCAGTGTTACGAGCTGGCATAGATTCATGCTTTTGAGGACAATCTTTGATGTAGTGATCATCACCACCACAAGCATAACAGAGATTTGCCTGAAGTCTGCACTGACCTCGATGTGGTTTCTGACAGAACTTGCAAGGAGGAATCTTTTCAGAATTTCCCGAACTATTAACAGACATTGTAGGTACTGAGGATCTGATCATTGTGGCTGGTTTAGAAGTATAATTGCTCCTCAGAGCAGAAGTGAAATTAGAAGACCCTTCTTTCTGAAATTTGGGCTTCTTGAACTGCCATTGAGACTTGTCATCTCGTTTCTGCTTTTTGTCAGGTCTATTGCCCCCTTTTCGCTTTTCAGCAGCTTTCATTCTAGCTTCGGTTGCAATAGCCCGATTAACAAGATTCTGGAAATCATTGATTCCCAAAGCAGTGAAGATTGGACTCAGTTCATCATTCATGCCTTTAATGAACATTCGGCATTTATCAGCTTCAGTTTTGATGTATTCTGCACCATATTTGCAATACTTGCAAAAGTCTGCAACGTACTGCTCAATAGGACGGTTGGCTTGTTTAAGGTGCAAGAATCTCTTTCTTCTTTCAGCTAAGTACTGTTCACTGATGTACTTCTTTTTGAACTCTTCGAGGAAGAATTCCCATGTCACCAATTCATTCGGAACAGTGAGAGTAGTGGTTTCCCACCAATTCATAGCCTCATCAGCTAACAGAGCCACAGCACACTCCAATTTGTGGTCATCGGAGCACTGTAATTGTCTGGTTACCACCTTGGTGGTGTTTTCAAGCCAGTACTCTGCATCTTCTGGTCTTTCTTCATTAGTACCAGTAAAAGTGTAGGCTCGATGCTGAGAAAGCTTATCTATCGGAGCTCTGCTAGGTGCAGTAGGGACAGAAACATCAGGTTGCTCTTGTTTCAGATTTGTCAGAAGTTGATTGAACATCTCCTTCATGCTGAGGAGACATTCCCTTTGGGCAGACTAAACCATAGGATTTTCAGGTGGAAGTTGTTCTGTGTTCTGAACATGCTATGTAGGGATCCGTTCAGTGACTTGAACAGGCTTTTTGGGAATTTGCTCGGAAGTCTGAGCATGCTCTTTGTTTCTCTCCTTTCTCGGAGTTTCAGTTTGAGCAGGAGAATTATCACCCAAACTCACACTTTCACCTTCGCTCGAAGATTCGTGCGAGCTCCTATTCTTTGGGTCTTTTAGGTCTGTCATATTCTATCATTTAGTCAAATAACAGAAGATCAGAAAGCTCAGTACAAATATCTTATCATACAATACATGGGTGGCAAACCTAAACAATGCAGATGCATACAGACTCGAATAAAATTTTTAGGACTTAACCTAAAAAGCTCTGATACCACTTTATATAACACCCCTCACCCCGGATTAGGGGCAAGGAGCGTTATGTTAACATGTGACAGAATCGTATTAGGCAGCGGAAGTGGGTTAACAATTTTTTTTTCGTGTGATATTTTTTTCTTTTCGAATACATCTATTCAAATTGCACTAATTTACAATCATTCATGTCACATATAAATTATACACATTTCATATCAATGTTTCGATCAAGGCTTGGTGGGCACATGTAATCCAATCACTTATCTTATGATGTATATAACATAATCTATTTTAATTTCTTTTCACATTCGATTATCCCATAGACATACTTCATCATTTTTATAAAATAATTTCATTGATTTCAATTCATTTGGACACTACCCATAATCATTTGCATTCGATTTACATGTTATCAATTAAGAGCAATTCTATGGTAATTCTAACCGATTCATTCATCATATATATATATATATATATATATATATATATATATATATATATATATATATATATATATATATATATATATATCATATCCGATAATATCATCGATAGTGTTTTAGTTTCCCTTAATTACATATCGAAATGTAGGGAAACTTCTTATAAGTTTATACAATACTAAAGAAATAGTTCATGAACATAACCATCAGACCAAATTAAACTAACATGCTGAACGCTAGGCCACCCATCATGAGTACGACAAAGACAGGGAAAATCATACTTAAGCTTCGTACGAGTAGAATACGGATAGAGGTCAGTGATGCTAGAACCTGAAATTTAGGGGAAGGAAGGAAGGTTCGAGTGGTAAGTACTTCTCGTACTTAGTGAGGAAACCCTATTCTATTCGGTTTCCAATTTAAACATTATGATCAAACAATTTAATTTCACTTTGCACATTAGCTCATTCGAATGATTCAAGCAATATAATCAATCCACAATTAATAATGCACCATAGAAATCATTCGAATATATACACCAAGGAGTCATGTAATTCTATTCGAATACATGCAAGTGATTACATATCATTCATATCATGAATACACATACAAGTCATGAAACCTGAATTAACTTCCAATTATCAAATTATCACAATTAAAGTTTCATAGCATATCAAGAATAGCAAATCATGAAATTCAATATTTCATTCAAATGATCCAACAACCAATTTCATGAATTTACTTTCAATTTTCAGATTTCATTCCTTAAATTGTTCATTTAATTCATTTAGCAATGCCTTGGATAGTAGAGTATGCTAGGTAATCAAGTCACGTATAACAGAGGTTGTGAATCAAAATTCACCATGTATTAGGTACCACGTACCAAATCGTATCACGTATAACATATCATAATGTCCGCAGACATTAAGCAAGAAGGTACACTTACGTACCACAGTATCGAGTACACTAACGTACCGATTTTCTTATTGAGCTCAGACTCTAGGCTAGCCGTACTACCTAAACAGACTGTACACACCAAGGGCTTTGCATTTAAATCTTTAATTTAATCAGATACATAATCAATCAAATTTTCAGAAATTCTTAATTAATCCCTTCGATTAATTGCTTATAATTCCAATTCCAATAACATGTTATCACACATGATCATATAAACATTTACAAGCTCAATTCACACATTTCAGCTCAGCATTCGAACAATCCAAGCTCATATCATATAATTCAGAATTTCATTTCATAGTTCAATACTCAATTGAACTTGTCAAACATAATTATAACATGTAAGAGTATTGCATACTCACATACTATATCACAACTTCATTGTTTCCACAAGAAATCAATATCACAATAAATTCCAATAATCAGCATGATTAATTCATCCAAAACAATAAGATTAACCAAATATCAGATTCGGAATCAAACATATCAATCGTCAATTTAATTTCAATCACATATGCAACAAAATCGCATAACACAAGCATAAAATCCAGATTCCATTATTCCTTCTTCCCTTACTAAAATCGAATAATTAATTAGTCCAAATTGCATGCTTATCATAACTTAAAAATCAAATTAAGGCAGTTGGGACTCTAATCCCAACTCTAAAAATCGTTTCACTCACAGTTCGCCGAGCTAGTTTTGGATCCGAACGCCCTTCGCTCGATCCGAAGCCGATCCCGGTGCAATTTCATCTTCTACCCTTTCGCTTCTAGGATCTAAGGCATTCAAGCCAAGCAAATAACAATTTTTCAGAATTTAATTTATGCAATTAGTGACTGAATTTTGCATTTTTATTCAAAACAGTCCCTATACTTTTACGGTTCGATAAGACTAATTTCCATTTTCCTAATTTCTTTAATTAATCACTTAAACTTTCAAATTGATCATTAAAATTGGTGGATTTCACATCCTACAGATTGTTAATCAATTTATTAACACTCCATTTAATCAAATTTACATCTTTAATAATTCACAAATTCTTAATTTTTCTTCTTTTCATTTATACACATTTCTGACCACCTAATTTAATTAATTTCTTATTTCCTGTACACAACTCCAAATCGAACACCGTTTGTTCCTAAATTCAATTAACATACCCAATTTTAACATATCAAAAATTCAGGTCGAAAAACCAAGTAGATTATTTTCTACAATTTTACAAAGTTCACTGTCCAGCTAGGAGCATTACTGGACAGTTTTGCATGCTGTTCGAAATGGGTTTCCAGATTTTACCACAGTCATCAAAACTCCTTTTTACAATTTTTCTACCATTTTAGACATGTCAAGGTAGAACATATCAAAATTTCATCACTAAACTCTTACTAGTGAATTTTCTACAATTTTCTAAAGTTCACTGTCCATCTAAGAACAGTGCAGGACAGTTTTACATGTTGTTCGTATTAAGCTTCCAGATTTCACTAAAATGATCAAAACTCAGATTTATAATTTTTATACCACTTTATACATGTCAAAGTAGTACATATCAAAAATTCATCACGAATTTCCTATTAATTAATTTTCTATAATTTTTCAAAGTTCACTGTCCAGCTAGAAGCATTGCTGGACAGTTTTACATGTTACTCCATTTCACACTTCCAGATTTTAACACAGCCTTTAAAACCTTGTTTTATTATTTTTCTATGATTCTAGACATATTAAAGTGAAACATATCAAAAATTCAGATCCAAACTTCTATCATAACATTTTCTAAAATTTTTCAAAGGTGCATGTTATGAATCTTAACAAATCTGTCAACACGCTTTGTATGTATGTTATTAATGTTTTATGACTCTTAATCCTTAAGGATTCATATATATTTCCATATTTCCAGCAACCATACTCAAGAACATCATGTTTATAAATTTATAGACACCTTAGAACACATGATTTAATAAACCTTTTACCATAACCAAATTGAGAAGAGGATGATCTACTTACTTCTGATTTTTCCTTGATTTTTCTAAGTGTTTTTCACCACCATACATGCTCTTCTTCTTCTTCCTCAAGCTCTCAATTTTCTCTCAAGTTCTATGTGATATTAATGGTGTGAAAAAGCAAATGGGATGAGTGAATTGGGTAGTGATGGCCGGCTAGGATATGTGAAAATGGGGGACAAAAATCAATTGGGATATGACTTTATGTCAAATCACCATAATTCTCACTTATTACCCATTTTAATAACACCACTTAGTATTAATAAATCATATATATTCTATAATTATACAATAATTTCATCCTATTAATAATGTAAATACATGTATTTCCATTTTAGCATGCAAATCCTTAACTTTTCCACCTTATTCGGTTTGGTCATTAAGCCTATTGACCGAATTTTTATTGCACATTTCAGTTTGGTCCTTAATGAACCAAATTTCAAATTCGAAAGTTTAGGGATTTAATCTAATAATTCACTTAATTATTAATTTAGACCTCTAATCTTCTAAGCTAATTTTTGGGATGTTACAAGTGACCACAACAAGCCCCTCAGCCAATTGAGCAGCCTCTAGCAAGCACTCATCGCATACTATCACACCTCCAACACAGCACCAACTCTCGAGTGCATCACCTAACACATCACCCTTAACCGTTGACTTATAAACAAGCCTGAAACACCATCGTCCAATCCACACCCTCCTTTGCCAATGGCCTCACAAAACACGTGATGAAAGCAAATATTCGGCATAGCTGAACATCGCGAGTCGATAGAGGCAAAAACATTCCAAAGCTTCCAAGGCCTACATCGAAAATGAAACACCCCACCCAATAGCAATACTCGAGTCTAATTCAATCGTCACACATCGATTCGCCAAACTGATTTTGACACCATAAAAAATGCGAACTATATTGCTCGCAACTCAGACACATTAGAATTTAAGACACCCAACGGTCCTGAGAACAAAGCGAGAATTTTCCTCATATCATCACGAAGAACACCACCAAACCCTGCATGACCCGACTTTTCCTTTGCCGAGCCACCGACATTAAACTTAAACGTACCAAAATGCAACACTTAGCAACAAACACCATTGAGGGGGACAAGCAAGAATAGATCCAACACAATCACTAGGACATCACCACCATATAGCTTTGCACACATCATTGGCGGATCTAGAAATTTAAAAATGTGGTCCAAAATATTTTTTCCCTAAAATGGGCATATAAAAAAATTTCTTTTACCTTTACACATTGAATTAAAAAAATCAAGAAGAAATTCATACCAACTTAAGCGTGTTTTTGAAAAATGAGGATGTAGCTGCTCCCCTAAGGAGCTACAGGCATCCGCCACTGGCACACATTAAGATCCTCCTTTGAAGCTTAACCCAAAAGATAGATTGAAGCTTGATCAAAAAACATAACTTCTCAATGGCAAACGCTTCTTATTAAAACCAAATTGTTTCTTGCAAGCCATAAAAACCAAAGCAATGCTACAATGCAAGAAACTACCACTTCCTCCTCACCCCTGAGAAAGAACGCTCTCTGCAGCACTAACTTTTTTTTTGTTCAAAGGTGACTTTCATTAGATTAAAATAAAAGGGCCAAAAGCCCATACAAAGCACCCAACGAGGAAACAACCGAAATCCTAAAAAAGGAAAGGAAACTGCTAAAGCAACTGCCAGCTTTTTCCTTCCTTCTACGCCCAAACGAGGAAACAGGTGGCACGCAGGCCCCACACAACAGACAAGGCACAACAGACCAACAAAAGAAAAAACATAAAGGCCACGCAATCGGCAACCCACGACCTCGGTGAACGGGGATAACCTCCCAGCAAGATACCGAAACGGAAAAAACGACCCACCATGAAACATTGAGAAGCTTTTTGAAAACCCACCACGCAAGACTCCTCCGGCAAGAACCAAAACCAGATCGCCGCCACCAACTGTTGATCACCGTCCACTGTCGATACCGGAGAGCTCTGTCCAGAGGCAGGCTTCCTTCCAGAAATGGATGGTCCTTATCACGGTAAGTAACAACGGATAACATCAGTGGGAAAGACAAACGATCAGAGGATCCTCGCACCGTCTTGCTAGGGTTTAAACGAACCAACTGACAAAACACTAAACCCAGACCAAGCCACGTTAAACACCTTGGATCACAGGCCCTGACTGATAGCCTTAAGATCCAAGGGGAAGGTGATAAAGCCTTGAGAGATCTGCAACCCTTCCCATCACAGACCAGACGCTCCTTGGGATTCATAGATTTTCCGGATAACCCTCCGAGGGGTCATCCGAATCCTGGCCCATCTCCATATTTCGTGGATCCGACTTTATATCCTTGGTTTTGTCCTCGTCATCACTGACATGTATTTCTTCATTTAAAAAGAAGTTGTCATCGATGCACATCGAAGGTGTTTTAGTAATCTGTTTTCCGTAGGGGTCGATACCTAGCTCAATCAAACCTACCTCGTCAACCACAACTCTCGAGCATTCCATGGAATATTTACGATGATCATCCTTTCGGATGAGAGTTAGTCTCTGTGATCCGAATGTCTTCCCCTTCTTCTTGCTCTCGATGTTCTTGATGATGGTGGATGTGTTTAGAAACGACGTAGGGAAAAGAGCAGCTTTTAAAACGTCTTCATTTGCAGCCCAACCCCTTTCGAAAATACACCAATTATTTGGTGCCACCTGCACAATTTCCTTGGAGATTTGATTCTATATTCCTCTTTTCTTTGCCTGGCTAAACGACACAGCTTCATCTTTATTTCTTTTCCTCTTTTTGCATACAGAGACTTCCATTTTGTCAAGACCCATGGCGAGGAGGGTACCCCAGGTTGCCATCTGTCTAGTGTCACTATTCTCGGCATTTTGGACAAGACCTTCCAAAGTTTGGATGTTGGCAGGGATTTCATTTGATTTATTTTCAGAGGTTTTGTTAAGACTAGGAAGCCCTACCCCCGATGTGCCAGCCTTACTCATTGACAAAGTTTCCACAAATGGAAAAGAGGAGTTGACTTCCTTTGTCTGTGAGTGGACACCACAGTTTTCATTGTTCGATGTGATCTTTTGCCTAGGATCTTCCCCGTACTGATCCAGTGTTGGGCTACGCACCCCTTTGTCCTTTTTGCAAAGGCCAGAGTTGGAAGCTTCAGTACGATGAGGGCTACCAGGACAATGAGGTCTGTGCTTACCGCCGGTGGACGCTCTCAGCCAGGGTCCGAACTTGCCTTTGAGGTTGAATCTGGTGATATCACTTGTACAACTTCCTTCCGTGTACAACTTGCCTTAGGGGTCTCTGCAGCGCTAACTGAACTCCCCACCATCGCAAAAATTAATCCCAAATCATGCGGACTAGCAGTGTTTAAATTCAGGTGCCCAAGTCTTTGGGTAGTAGCTTGGTCGTGTACCCCATAAAATCGAATAATTAGGTACCCGAATATAAAAATATGTATTTGTTAAATATATAAATATTTTGGGTAAAGTATCCAAATGGTCACTAAACTATCCCTAAAAAACAAAATGGTAACCAAACTTTTAAAAATTATAGAATGACAATTAAACTTTATGTTTTGTTACAAAATGGTATATAACTGTGTCGTTAACCTCTATTAAAGAAGTGACGTGGCTGTTAAATTTTTTGTATAATAGCACTTTTAGTCCTTCATAGTTACACTTTCAATCAATTTAGTCATAATTCGAAGAAATTCAATAAATTTAACCCTCATTTTTACACATTGTTATAATTTAGTCCTAATTCTAAAAAATTAATCCTTGATATTTCAAAATTACTTCAATTAATCCTTCTTCGTCCATTCATCTTTCCATTATGTCTCTTACATTTTCATCCTTTTCTCCATTTATGAAATTCCTGAGAAGACATTGCAGCACAACAAAATCTATAAATATGGCAGACTCCTGTTGTCCTGCATTAGAAAAGCTTATGTATTTAAATCACATACAAACGTGATGTGGTTTGTTCTGCCTTCACTCTCCAGCAGCATTTAGGCCTATGTGACCAACCCACCCCACACGATACAACAGTTCCTTACGAATTTTTTTTTCTGAACTTACTAGCGCATCTGCTTCCATCCTAGCCACCCTAGTAAGTGAACCGCAAAGCACCCCGCCATCGCCTTGTAGGCAACGAAACACTTTAGCACTCTCACGGGAAGCGATCTCTGTTGAGTCAAGATTTCCATCCATAGATAAGAAAGACAACATGTATCTTCTAGCTAACTCAGGCCAGGTCAACTCATTATTTGCACGGTAATGAGGTTTCAAGCCTTTGAAAGAGACCAGAGGCAGAGGAATAAATGGAGAAAAAGATGAAAAGGTAAGAGAGATAATGAAAAGATGAAGGGTTGAAGAGGGACTGGATTGAAGTAATTTTGAAATATCAATTGTTAATTTTTTAGAATTAGGACTAAATTATAACAATGTGTAAAAATCGATTGAATTTCTTCGAATTATAACTAAATTGATTGAATGTGTAACTATGGATGACTAAATGTGCTATTATACAAAAAAAAATTAACAACCGCATTACTTCTTTAATAGATGTTAACGATACAGTTACCATTTTGTAACAAAACATACAATTTAATTGTCATTCTGAAACTTTTGAAAGTTTAGTTACCATTTTGTTTTTCGGGGATAGTTTAGTGACCATTTGGATACTTTACCCCAAATATTATATTAGTTTAATATAAAACTATAAAAATAATTTAAGATGTTTTATTAGTTTAATATGAAAATATGTATTTATCAAATATAAATTATTTTAATTTCAAATAGATTCGGGTACCCAAAAATTTAGAATTTTGTGACTCGGGCCTAACCCGAGAAATTGCGGGCCGAATACCCAACCCGGGACGTGAAAAAATTTATAAAATTATCCAAAAAAATTTAATCGGGTCGGCGAGTCAACGGGCCAAATCATTCAGGTTGGATATTTTTGAACACCCCTAAATTGCCGATCATAACACAAGAATACAATATATGATCAACTTCCTCATCTTGCAAAGCACAACAGACACACAACCCTTGATCCGGAGTCAAAGGAATCTCACGATATCGTAAAAATTGAAATGTAGCCGGCCACTGCAACCAAACAAACCACGAAAATGCTTAGATCTTTTGCGGAACCAAAACTTTTCAAGCAAAGCGTTCACCGATGGTCGCATCACTCGTTTTGTCGAACATCGTCAAAGCTCAAACTGAAAAGGAACCATGAGTAGGGATGGATCGAAAGGGTGCTGGTGGGAGCAACCGCCCCCCTAAAATTTTAAAAATTATATATGATTTAGAAAATTTTTAGAATTCTTCTATGTATTTTCTATTAAAAATCTATTTTCGCCCCCTATAATCTAAAGTCTTGGGTTCGTCCCTGACCATGGGCGCTAGGTTTCCAAACTAAAGTATCAAAATTTGGCACAATTCTACCGAGCTCAAGAGAGTGCGCAATTCATCGAGCTACCGGCACTCAAAATCTCGCAGCTCGCGTCAGAAAAAACCAAGCCAATTCTCGTGCGTAAACACCCCATCGACAACATAGTCAACAACCATGGCCAGCTTATTACTTGCGATAGAAAATAGACGCGAAAAAATGTCCTTCAAAGGCTGCTCAGCACACCACAGATCCATCCAAAACAAGACCCCCTCCTCACAACCCACCATCCAAGTGAAAGTCGACAAGCCTATGTGTTTAATTATACTCTCGCTCGTAACCGTATTGACTATTTGCTTCCATATAACAGACATCGAGTTTTTGCAGGTCGTATTAAAATGCTACCATTGAGCGTTCTCACCATACTTAAAAACCATTAGAGAACATGTGGAGTCTTGAGCATATCGCCATGCCCACTTCGAAAATAATGCTGAATTTCGAGCTTGAAGATCAGCCACCCCCAAGCCACCAAGATGTTGAGGCCTACAAACAACCTCCCAACTGACCTGACTCATTTTGCGGTGTAAATCCACGATGTCATAACAATTTTAATTATATTCGACATGTTTAAGTATGTATTATCTTTCCATTTAAAGATTTGAAAAGTATAATAATTTTGACAAATGTATAAAAGAAGAATAAGTTTATAATGATTCACTTAATCATTGATTACTTTAAATTATTGTTTAGTAATTAATGTAAACAATTTAAATTGCACGAACCAACTTGCCTTAGTGATTAAGGGAACGGTTGTTGTTTTTAAAGGTTATGGATTCGAGCACCAACAGCTGCAGCAGGGTGATTGAGTATGCATTGTCAAACATTAACAAATTCACCATTGTCATCCGGCCACCGCCCATTTCAATCAAATTAAAAACCTATATATATCAATCAAATTAAAATTTAATCTACCAATTCTAAAAACCTATTAGATGCGATATCACTTAAAAGCTAAATTGTCGTGCTTTGGAACTTATAATGCAAAGAAGCTAATGACCTTTCACTACCTCAAAGGTCATGTTTAGTACACAACCGTCGTGTTTAGTAAATAGCAGTTTAAACTAAAATTAGAGGTTTGAGTTTGTTTGGTGAATAGTAGATTAAAATAACGGATTGAGGTAAAACCTCTAATTTTGAAAAAGTTGCTAATAGAAGCTTTTTGAAATTAGGAGTTTTGGTTAGAGTTATAAAGACTTTTTTACTCATAGCAATTATTAAAATATCCAAATAACTTAAATTTAAAATTTTATATTTTAATTCTTCCCCCTCATGTATTTACATTATGACATTCGTAAACTAATATTTGTTGTTTTCTTTTTTTTATTCTTACACATTTATATTTTTATTTAAATTTAATAATTAATTATATTATATTAAAAATAATTATATAAATAATAAATTAATATATAGATACTTCAAATATTCTTAATAATGTTATATTAAAAAAATTATTTTTTATAATCTAATTAATATTAATAGATACAAAATATTGATAACTAATAAACTATCCAAACAAATATGTCATTTTGCTTGTTTGAATAATCAAACAGCTATAAGCTATCAATTTTATACAATCCGCTAATACAATTCGTTAATACAATCATATATCAATTATCATCTAATGTAAACCACTATCAGCTAATTGCCAAACATGGCCAACGTTTTGAGTCAAAATTAGAGTTTTGAGCTAAAATTAGAGGTTTAACCGGTCAAAACCACTAATTTGGATGTTGGGTGAATAGATGATTGTAATAACGAATTGGGGAGAAACCTCTAATTTTAAAAAAGCAACTAATATGAGCCTTTTG
The DNA here is from genome assembly GCA_030270665.1 of Hibiscus trionum. Classification (NCBI taxonomy): domain Eukaryota; kingdom Viridiplantae; phylum Streptophyta; class Magnoliopsida; order Malvales; family Malvaceae; genus Hibiscus; species Hibiscus trionum. Next base: position 44,484,359 of record BSYR01000017.1, on the reverse strand, counting down.
AAATTAAAGGTTTTGACTCTTTTACCCTTAACATTTACCAAAAATCTCCAAATAACCTAAATTGAACATTTTCTATTTTAATATCATTTAAATTTAATAATTAATTAAATTATATTAAAATAATTATATAAATAATGAATTAATATATAAATCCTTCAAATATACTTAGTAATGGTATATTAAATTTTTTTATAATTTAATTAATATCAATAGATACACAATATTGATAACTAATAAATTATTCAAACAAGTATTGATTAGTACAAACATGTCATTATATGTCATTTTACTTGTTTAAATAATCAAATAGCTAACATCTATCAACTACCAATTAATTTTATCATACACTTTTATACAATCAGCCAATACAATCCGTTAAACAAATCAACTAATGCAATCAGCTATCCTCTAATTACCAAACAGGACAATAGTAATTCAAAGCCCCCACTAATTAGAGTTGTGTGGATCGGTCCATAAATCACTTATTTTTTCCCTAATGTTTTCTTCTTATTTTGCCATCATTTGAATTGCAATCCTTTTGTCCGAAGCTAATAAGGATTCAATGAGACCTTATGATTAAGGACTAAGAAAATTAATGTTTCAAAAACCAGTCTTTGCCCACATAATTATGCATTGAAAGTTACCAATTAAAGCTCCCTATAGGTTTTGTGGGGTTAAATCCATAGACTAAATTTTTTTAGGGAAAACTACACCAGTGACCACCGAAGATATTGGGGATACCTATTTGAACCACCGAACTAAAAAAAAACGTCAATCACACCACCAAACTTATTAAATCAACCTATTTTGACCACCGCCGTTAAAAAATTAACGGTGGGGTGACGGAACTGCCACGTGGCAGTTGATGGATATATTTAAAAATTACACATTTGGTCCCTGTTATTTACACATTTTTTCAATTTAGTCCTAATTTTCAATTAATAAAATAATAAATTATTTAATTAGATAGTGACACGTGTCAACACCTTATTGGAGGACTTTTAATTATTTAGATTTAATTTTATTAATTTATTTTCCTCCTCCAATCAAGTGGTGACACGTGTCACCACCTATTTAGAGGAGGAAAACAAAATTGAGCATAATTGCCACCCAAGGGATTCGAACCTGGGTGGTGTAGGTGGAAATGCAATGGTTAAACCACTGCACCAAGCCCAACATTATACTTCAAAACACCCAACTTAATATTTAACTCTTATTGGTTTCTACATTTATAACCCAAAAGCTAAAACCCTAAACATTAATTTCACATATATATATATATCCTAAACCTTAATCCTAAATATTTCAAATTAAACCTCAAACCCTAAAATTTTAAATTAATTTCACAATAAATATTTTAATTTCACAATAAATATTTTAAATTAAACCCTAAACTCAAACCCTAAAAATTTCAAATTAATTCCATGTTAAATATTTCAAATTAAGCCTTAAACCCTAACCCTAAATATTTCAAATTAAACCTCAAACCCTAAAATTTTAAATTAATTTCACAATAAATATTTTAAATTAAACCCTAAACTCAAACCCTAAAAATTTCAAATTAATTCCATGTTAAATATTTCAAATTAAGCCTTAAACCCTAAACCCTAAATATTTCAAATTAAGCCTTAAACCCTAAACCCTAAATATTTCAAATTAAACCCTAAATATTTAGGGTTTATGGTTTAAGGCTTAATTTGAAATATTTAACATGGAATTAATTTGAAAATTTTAGGGTTTGAGTTTAGGGTTTAATTTAAAATATTTATTGTGAAATTAATTTGAAATTTTTAGGGTTTGAGGTTTAATTTGAAATATTTAGGGTTAGGGTTTAGGATTTATATATGTGAAATTAATGTTTAGGGTTTTAGCTTTTGGGTTATAAATGTAGAAACCAATAAGAGTTAAATATTAAGTTGGGTGTTTTAAAGTATAATGTTGGGCTTGGTGCAGTGGTTTAACCATTGCATTTCCATCTACACCACCCAGGTTCGAATCCCCTTGGTGGCAATTATGCTCAATTTTGTTTTCCTCCTCTAAATAGGTGGTGACACGTGTCACCACCTGATTGGAGGAGGAAAATAAATTAATAAAATTAAATCTAAATAATTAAAAGTCCTCCAATAAGGTGTTGACACGTGTCACTATCTAATTAAATAATTTATTATTTTATTAATTAAAAATTAGGACTAAATTGAAAAAATGTGTAAATAACAGGGACCAAATGTGTAATTTTTAAATATATCCATCAACTGCCACGTGGCAGTTCCGTCACCCCACCGTTAATTTTTTAACGGCGGTGGTCAAAATAGGTTGATTTAATAAGTTTGGTGGTGTGATTGACGTTTTTTTTAGTTCGGTGGTTCAAATAGGTATCCCCAATATCTTCGGTGGTCACTGGTGTAGTTTTCCCATTTTTTTATGTTGATACATGTACATATATACATATAATTTTAAATAATTTATCAGTAAATAATTTTAAAAGTCAAAATTAAAATATTATAATGCAAGTCCGACCTAATTTAGATTGTATGTGTTTATCAGGACAAATAATTCGAATATATATTGAAACTGATTTACACTGATAATTTCTTTAAGAATGAAAGAAAATAGGAAGGGGAAAGAAACTGAAGAAGAAGAAAAGAAGTCGGATTGTCTTTCGATAGACTTTCGATAGAGAGGAAAAACTGAACAAATGCTTTTATTAAAATTGGCTTAATTAGAATAATATCCACAACATTTAATTTATACTACATAATCAACCCAAGATTGAATCTTTACAATCTTGCCACCTCAGCTAACAAATCCTAACTAACCTATTGACTAATTACTATTCTATTAGCCCCCCTCAAGATGGAGCATACAAATCTTGTATGCCCAGCTTGGAAATGGAAGATAAAAAAATAGTTGTAGAAAGAGGTTTGGTAAAACAATCTGCCAATTGATTTGGACTTGACACAGGCAGTAAATTAACAAGTTTGCTGTGAATCTTCTCCCTGATAAGGTGGCAGTCAATCTCGATGTGCTTCGTTCGTTCATGATGCACGGAATTTTCTGCAAGTTTGATCGCAGAAAGATTATCACAATATAAATTGGAAGTAGATAAAGGAATTTGTAAATCATTTAAAAGGTAAGTCAGCCATTGTAGTTCACAAGTAACTGAAGCAATGGCCCTATACTCTGCTTCACTGGAAGACCTAGAAACAGTTTGTTGTTTCTTTGACTTCCAGGAAATCAAAGAGTGACCAAGAAAAACACAAAATCCAGTTGTAGAACGTCTTGAATCTGGACAACTTGCCCAATCTGAGTCTGAAAAAGCATGAAGTTTAAAATTATTAACAGCAGGGAAAAAAAGTCCTTGGCCAGGAGAACTCTTTAAATAACGCAAGACCCTATGAGCAGCTGCTAAATGCAAGGATGTGGGTGCAGAAATGAATTGAGATAACTGCTGGACAGCAAATGAAATGTCAGGCCTTGTGTTTGTTAAGTAAAGTAATCTGCCAACTAGTCTTCTAAAAGAGAAAACATCAGTCAAAGGTTCTCCTTCACTTTTAGAAAGCCTAGTGGTAGTAGCAATTGGTGTAGATACAGGTTTAGAACCTAAAAAACCAGTATCCTTAAGAAGGTCAAGAGTATACTTTCTTTGACTAAGGTTAATACCCTTATCAGATCTAGCAATTTCTAGTCCTAGAAAGTATTTCAAATTACCAAGATCCTTAATTTTGAATGTGTCATGAAGAAATGTTTTAATGGAATTAATAGCATGCATATCAGGACTAGCTATAATGATATCATCAACATACACAGCCAACGTTATGAAACTGTCATTTGACCCTTTAACAAACAAAGAAGAATCTGAATTTGCTCTTTTAAAACCTTGTAATAAAAGAGCAGAGGTCAAGCGTTCATTCCACTGTCTGCTTGCTTGTTTTAAGCCATAAAGGCTTTTATTAAGCTTACAAACTAAGCCTTGACTATTAAAACCAGGAGGTGGTTCCATAAAAACCTCTTCATCTAAATTACCATGAAGGAAGGCATTGTTTACATCTAATTGATGTAAAAACCAACCCTTAGCAGCAGCAATAGCAATTAACATCCTAACAGTAGTAATTTTAGTAACTGGACTAAAAGTATGCAAAAAATCTATCCCAGCTTGCTGTGTATATCCTTTAGCAACTAGTCTTGCTTTATAGCGTTCTAAAGACCCATCAGACTTTAATTTTGTTTTAAAAACCCATTTGCAACCTATGGTAGTTTTGTCTTTAGGTAATGGAACTAATTCCCAAGTATTATTCCTTTCTAAAGCTGCTATTTCTTCACTCATAGCATCCTTCCAACAAGAATGTAAAACTGCTTCTTTATAATTCTTAGGTTCTTCTAATATTTCTATAGCATTAATAAAGCTATGATGAGCAGGAGAGATTTGATGGAAAGACATCACCTGAGATATAGAATGTGGAGTTGATCTTGATCCAGGAAGATCCATTTGAAAATCTTTGAATTTCTGAGGTAAGTGCCTAGTTCTGGAAGGCCTACTCAAAAACTGAGAGTTAGTCTTATTTGAAATGTCAGAAACAGAAATATTATTAGAATCAGACTGTGGACTTACAAAAGAAGCAGGCTGATCACAATTGTCTTCATCATTAACAGAATTAGGCAAGTCAGTACCACCAGGATTGTTACCAGATTCAGTACCATTAGAACCATTACCAGTTATAAAACTTGAAGATTTATCAAAGAAATCTTCAAGGACAGCAGAACCATTATGAGTTGGGAAAATAAAATCATCTTCCTTTTTAGAAACCTTCTGTTGAAAAGGATATATATTTTCAGAAAACATAACGTCCCTGGATACAAAAATAGAACCTGTTTCTAGATCATACAAACGAAAGCCTTTAATGTTTTTAGGAAAACCCAAGAAAACACACTTCTTAGCCCTAGGATCCATTTTTGTAGGTGGTTTTGGTAAAACAGAGGCATAGGCTAAGCAACCAAAAGTTTTTAACATATCAAACTTAGGCATTTTATTAAACAAAACCTCATATGGTGTTTGATTATCTAAAACAGGAGTTGGGGTGATGTTAATTAAATGAGCAGCATGAAGAATGCAATCTATCCAAAATTTCAAAGGTAAAGCAGAATCAACCCTTAAGGCTCTAGCAACAGATAACAGATGTTGATGTTTGCGTTCTACCAAACTATTTTGCTGAGGCGTATAAACACAAGAATTCTGATGTATAATGCCCTTAGATTTATAAAAATCATACATTTCAAACTCTTTTGCATTATCTGTTCTTATACACTTAATGTTCTTTGAGAATTGAGTTCGAACAAATTGATAAAAATCAAGTATTAACTGCCTCACTTCAGACTTAGAATGCATTGGAAAAACCCAGAGAAAACGACTCTTATCATCAACCACTGTTAAAAAATACAGATGTCCATATATACTTTTAACAGAAAAAGGACCCCACACATCCATATGCACCAAATCAAAGACATGATCAGATTTAGAAACACTTATAGGAAAAACAAGTCTCTTTTGTTTTGCCAAATGACATGTATCACACTCAAAGTTATTTAAGGAAGAAGCACTAGGTATAAGATCACACAAAACACTAAAAAACTTCATCCTTTGCCTAGAAGGATGCCCTAGCCTTAAATGCCAAAGCTGAAAATTAGCAGTAGCAGTCTTAGAACAAGGGCCTAGAGTAGAATTACAAACAGAATTACAAGGGTGAGCAGAATCATACTCACTAACAGTAGAATTACAGAAATGTGCAGAAGCAAAAGGAACTTGAAGCTGATACAGACCATTGCTCTCTTTAGCTAAACCAATCATTTTGTTCATCTTTACATTCTGTATATAACAAAAACCAGAAGAGAAAAAAACAGAAATACACAAGTTAGATGTCAATTTAGAAACAGAAACCAAGTTAAAATCAAATAAAGGAATATAAAGGACATCCAAAAGAATTAAATCAGAATTGATCCTAATGTTACCTATATGAGTGACTTTAACTAATTGACCATTAGGCAATTTTACAGCTTTATCATGAACAACTCTATACTCATAAAAAATATTTAAAGTATTAACTATATGATCTGTAGCTCCACTATCAACAACCCAAGAAACAAACTCAGAACCATTAAACTTAGAATTACTAAGCATGTTAACACTACTAGAACCAGCATCAATACTACTATTATTAAAACAAGAAGAACAATTTAGAAGAATACCTGTCCCTTCAGCACATGGAACATCAAAAGCAGAAGTAAGCAAATTGATCCTACTAGAAGGCTGAGCAGAACCAGCATTACGTTCTTGTAACATACTCAGAATTTCATTATACTGTTCTTGAGAAAAGGAAATATTTTGACCAGATTGAGTGGATTGACCATTTTGATTAACTTGACCAGACAGTTTTGGTACAGGACCAAGAATAGAATCATCAGCAGAGGACAAAGAACCAGAATTACCAACAAGATTAGACTTACTAATCTGACTCTTGGATTTGTAACCAGGTGGAAAACCATGTTTCCTATAACAACGGTCAACAGAATGACCCACAAGACCACAGAAGGTACAAACATGACGTTTATTTGTGGGATTGTTATAAAACCTTTTCTGAAACCTATTTGAATCCCCAGACTTCCCACTAGACCTATCCACAAGAAGAACATTTGAATCATGGGATATAGCAGAAAGAACAGTACGCTCATGTTGAACAACCATGGCAAAAATCTGATTAATCTTAGGAAAGGGTTTTGTCATCAAGATTTGTGACTTAGGAACAGCAAAATGGTCATTCAAACCTCTAAGAAAACGCAGAGAGAAATCTTGATTTCTATACTTTTGGGCATCACATTCACAAGAAGACAAAGGCTGTAAATTCGATATCTCATCCCAAAGGGTTTTAAGCTGGGTATGATAACTGGTAACAGAAAGATTACCTTGCTGAAGACTGTAGAACTCATGAAGCAGATCCGAGAGACGAACCAAATCCCCTTGGTTGAAACGGTCGAAAAGATCGACCCAAAGTTCTCTCGCAGTGTCGATCCAAATGACACTCTGCACTATGTCCGGATGAATTGCCCTCTGAAGCCAGGAGAGGACCAAATTGTTGCATTTAACCCAGGCGTGAAACTTAGGGTTTTCTTCTGAAACTTCCCTAATCGACCCATCAACAAACGAGTATTTGTTCTTCGAAATCAGGGCCATCCTCATGGACCTGGACCACGCATGATAATTCGAGCCGATGAGAAGAGAAGACGTGAGCACCAGCGCCGGATTTTCGTTCGGATGGATGTAAAACTCGTCGGAAGGATCGTCGGGTTTGTAAGAATCAGAAGATCTTGCCGCGAAAGAATCAACTGATACCATATTGAAACTGATTTACACTGATAATTTCTTTAAGAATGAAAGAAAATAGGAAGGGGAAAGAAACTGAAGAAGAAGAAAAGAAGTCGGATTGTCTTTCGATAGACTTTCGATAGAGAGGAAAAACTGAACAAATGCTTTTATTAAAATTGGCTTAATTAGAATAATATCCACAACATTTAATTTATACTACATAATCAACCCAAGATTGAATCTTTACAATCTTGCCACCTCAGCTAACAAATCCTAACTAACCTATTGACTAATTACTATTCTATTAATATATTTATATCAAATCTCACTTTGATACCCACGTTGTTATTTCCGTCTCATTTACATCAAAAGTTATTGTGTCCAATAACGATGTATTATATATCACATTCCTATTTGTAGCAAATAGAAACAAAATTTAAGGGTTTAATTTTGCGAGGTCAAAGTACGGCTTTATCATTATACTATATTACAATTGTATATATTTAAAGGAATTAAAGTGAAATTGTATCATTTCAGGTTGGCATTGCTCAAGTCAACATTAGCTTCACAATTGGTATCAAAGTGAGAAAATTGATATAGTTAAGAGACTAGATCATAAATCAAGCCCTTAAAAGATTACAAGATATCAATAGCGGATCTAGAAATTCAAGAAATAATGTGGGGTCTAAAAAATAATGTGGATGTTTTGAGAAATCCAACCTTTAGTTCACACAAAGTATTGAAAGGGATATTCAAAAGAAACTATGGAACAAATGGTTGATAAGTAATATTAAACTATGCATAGATATAGATATGGACAAAAATCGCCCGGTTCTTTTTTAGTGCCTCTTTCTATACCTAACACTAAAAATATCAAGTTCTAATCTCTAACCATAAATTTTAAATCCTAAACTTTAAAAAATATATCATACCCTAATTCCTTAAATTCTAAACCTTAACTCTAAACTCAACCTAATTTTCTAATATAGAAATAGAAAATGGTACAAAAAAGGGTAAAGGATTTCTATTCCGTAGATATCCATCAATTGCAATCTTTTTTTTTTTTGATTTGAGAAACCTAAACTTCCTTAGATGGTAAGGTTTTGGCAATTACTTTTTTGCCCCCTAAAACCCCAAACAATTACCACTTCATACCAAATCACTCTATATCTAGATTTATTGATTTGTGCTTGTCAATGTCACACACACAAAGCAAAATTCAACACAATTACTCTATATATCTAAATTTCTCTAATCCGATTAACTCATTCTATCATTATAAAACATTGAATCAGAACTCATCAATTATGAAATATTTAATTTTCTTCGAAGGTATCATGTGACTTTTAGCGTGATCATTTAAATTGTATGAATCACCATCAAAACGTTCCCAACAATCTTCTAAGGAATATTACAATAATTGAGGTTTAATCGATTGTCCGACAAACGATGTTTTATATACTTCTCTCGAAAGGAATCAGAAAAGCCATCAAGAAATATATAGGAGGAATGGAGGTATGCCAAACATTTGGTTCCATTTTTGTCATATAATAATTAATAAAGCCTTGAATTTGACAAGTGAAAGATTAATTTTGAATTTGACAAGTCAAATTGTCACACTGTCAGGCAATAGTATTATTTAAAAGATGACAAATCGAGAGCTGAGTCCTTCTAAAGGTCAGATATTATAATTATTAAGGTGTTGTGGGAGTAGATGGAACATTGAATATATAAAGAAATAGGGCATTGGTCTGGTGCCTTGCCTGCCACTATCTTATTTATTTCTCTTTAATAACATCTCTGCTCAATAGGCCCTTTCCGGTTAAAGTCATTTTTAGAATTAAACGAATGATTCCAGTAAAAAAAAATTATTTATCTTAGAAGATAAGAGTTTGAGTATTTGTGGATGTAAGGTGTGTGCAGTCAAAAAAAAAGTAAGAATAAATACACTAGATACTGTTGAATTTTAAGTTTAATAATGATTATACCGTTGAAATAAAATTAATACTATTTTAGCATCGAACATTAAGCTTAAAGTTTTATAGTATATAATATAATTTACCAAATAATATATTGCATGCAGAGGCTGCACATGTTCTCTTCTCTCTCTTTTTTTACTCTTGGAAACAAGCAAAATACATAGTTCTAGTTATGAATAGTTTTGAGTGTTGGACATAGGTAAAAATCTTTCTTATTGGTTTTACGAAATATGTTTATAGTTTATGATTTTGTTTTTTAAATAATTTTTTTATTTTCAAAAATATAATATAATTTATTAATGCACACAACACATACTTTAACATAAAATTATACCAAATGTAATATGTTAATGGTTGAAATTAAGAAACTAATGCATGTGCAAGAAATATAAAATACATTTTTAACTTTTTTATTATCTTATCATGTGTTTATCCTACAACTTGTACATTTATATTTTTTTTTGCGAAGATAATTATATGATCAATAAAAATAATTTAAATTTTATATATTTTTATGGAACACATAAAATTAGGGGCGGAGCCAGAAAAATTTTATTTGTAGTGTCAAAATATTATGGGTGCATGGCAATTCTGGTTTATTCACTGTTAAAGCATTGACAATTTTTTTTTTGTTATATGCATGTCGATCTTACTATCTCTCCTAACAATGTCATTTTTAAAATTTTGAACTCACATCATCTCTTTCATAATACAATGTGTCTTACTAATGCAACCAACATTTGTTAGTAATATAGACGAAATATTAGTGATTATAAAATAAACATTATAAATAAAGTCAAATTTAGTTGTTTTGTGCTTTTTTTTTGTCAACATCTCCCACTAATTTACTTTCAAATTTCAACAGCATGTTTGAAAGTTATTACAACAGTGTATAGCTTGCCAACTGCGCAACTCTTGTCTAATATTTTTTTTTAAAAAAAAAAGATATTCAAGAATCATACATATAAATGAAAAGCAAACATTGAAAATATTGAAAATATATATATATATAAACATTGAAAGCATACGGACAAATACATTTTCACAATTAAAACCAAGAATGTAAGTAAAATAAATATGAATGCACTGTCCAAAACAAAAATAAATGCATTAAGTTATATGTAGCCTATCCAAAATATTTATAAACATAAATATGTATGAATGTATTTGGTAGGTTTCATTGCATAAAGGGCATTAAAAACAAAGGCAGCCGTTTTCATATTTCAAAGTAGCAAAATCCAATTAGTAATTAAAACTAAGATACAGTTGTTATTTCATCACGTTCCTATTCTCACCAAATCAAAAATTATTGAATGGATTCGGCTCACTACGTCATCTATAATCTCAGCTAATAAAGATCATTAATCTCATATTTTTTTCAAGGTGAATCTTCACCTCTTTCCTATATGTAAATAAAGAGTGGATGGTTATTTAGAAGTTATTGTAAAATGAATGGACCTCATTGATTGGGACTATGAATGATGTGGTGAGCCGATTCCATCTAATAACACTTTTTACCAATTATAGATTTACTTAATAAAAAGATGATATGAGAAAAATTAACGAAATGAATACTTTTAATTAATTGAAATTGTGAATAAATAACGAGCCGAGCCTATAATATAATTTGTCGATGATCATCATATTTAACAACATGGGGCGGTGCTCATAATCTATTGATTATTTCTGCAAATTAATTAATTAATTATCAGATCCCTTTTCCTTATGTAAAAAGATCCCTTCTCACTTTCTTCCTACAGAATCTCTTCCCTTTTCCCACCATCTTTTCCCATAAAAATTCACCATCTATATATATATATATATGTACATACTCTTTTCTTCTTACCTATTGACAAAGTTTCCTTCTTTCTTTTCATTTTGCCATGGTTATGGAACCTCACCCACCACCCAAAAGCTTCCTAACTCGGCTCAACTCAGCCGTTGCCACTAGCCGGGTCGGAAAACACTTCCGGTTAGCGGAACGGAACTCGACTTTCACCACCGAGTTACGCGCCGGCACTGCCACCTTCCTCACCATGGCTTACATCTTGGCCGTCAACGCTTCCATCCTCTCCGACTCAGGCGGTCCTTGCAGCGTCTCCGATTGCGTTCCTCTATGTTCCGACCCTTCCGTTCCGTTATCCAACTGCACCGGGTCGGGGGTCCGAGTCATCCAGCCCGATTCGTTATGCAAATTCGACCCGGTCAACCCGGGTTACGCTTCGTGTTTGGAGAAAGTACGTAAAGATCTTATAGTCGCCACTGTTTCTTCTTCTCTTATTGGGTGTTTGATTATGGGTACTTTCGCGAATTTGCCCCTGGCTTTGGCTCCTGGCATGGGGACAAATGCGTACTTTGCCTACACCGTCGTCGGGTTTCACGGGTCGGGTAATGTCTCTTATAAAAGTGCTTTAGCGGCAGTTTTCCTAGAAGGCTTAATTTTTTTGTTCATTTCAGCAATTGGATTTCGAGCTAAGTTAGCTAAGTTGATACCTAAACCGGTTCGTATCAGTTCGTCCGCGGGTATCGGACTTTTTCTCGCCTTTATCGGATTACAAAATAACCAAGGAATCGGGTTAATCGGGTATAATCCGTCGACCCTTGTGACTCTTGGTGGCTGCCCGAGTTCGTCTCGGGTTTCCGTCGCACCTGTTTTAGCGGCAGCTAACGGAAGTGTCACTCTAATACAGGGAGGTACAATCTCTGGTGACATTTTTTGTTTACGTGACAGAATGGAAAATCCTACATTATGGCTTGGGATCGTCGGCTTTGTGATTATAGCTTATTGTTTGGTGAAAAATATTAAGGGTGCTATGATTTATGGTATAGTATTTGTGACGGCAATTTCTTGGTTTCGCAACACTAAAGTGACGGCTTTTCCGAACACCGACGCCGGTAATTTGGCACACGATTACTTCAAGAAAGTCGTCGACATTCATTTAATTGAAAGTACAGCCGGGGCATTGAGTTTTGGTAGCATGGGTAAAGGTTACTTTTGGGAGGCTTTGGTCACGTTCTTGTACGTTGACATATTGGACACAACCGGTACATTATATTCCATGGCCAGATTCGCGGGTTTCACCGATCAAAACGGCAATTTCGAGGGTCAATATTTCGCTTTCATGTCCGACGCGACGTCGATCGTCGTGGGATCATTGCTCGGGACATCACCGGTGACGACATTCATCGAATCATCGACGGGGATACGAGAAGGCGGACGAACAGGGTTGACGGCTCTAACGGTGGCAGGCTATTTCTTCTTGGCTTTCTTCTTCACGCCGCTTTTGGCGTCGATACCGGCGTGGGCGGTGGGGCCGCCGTTAATCTTGGTCGGGGTGTTGATGATGAAAGCGGTGGTGGAGATCGAGTGGGATGACATGAGGCAGGCGATCCCTGCCTTTGTGACATTGATTTTGATGCCGTTGACATATTCGATAGCATACGGCTTGATCGGCGGGATCGGAACTTACATGGTGTTGCACGTTGGGGATTGGGCGACGGAACAATTAGTGACGATTGGCGTCGTGAAAAGGAGAGGGAATGCAGTCAACGGCGCACATGAGCAAGCAATAGCCGACGAAAGTGTAAAAGCAGTTGAACTTGAACATGTTTAGGTCTGACTTTCAGTTTTTGGTTTTGTCTCTTTTGGACAACATCCTTATAGTCTTCAGATTTGTAGGAAAAATTATTGCATGGTCCCGGACTACCACGTCATCCATGGTCCCTTCCACTAAAAATCAGCCATGTAATTTCCATGTCATTTTTTCAAAGATGAATCTTCATCTTTTTAAGCCATATAAATAGGGAGTGGGTGGTTACACAGTGACATGGAAAAAAATAAATTACATGACTGATTTTTAGTGGATGGGGACCATGGATGACGTGGTGGTCCGGGACCATGAAATAATTTCTCGATTTGTAGGGAGAGAAGAAACGGATTCACATTTCACATACAAAGATAATTATCAGTAAATATTTTTTATGAATTCTTTTTTGCTAAAGTATTAAGAGAGTCCTTGAATTATTTTGATTTTCATAAATAAGCCCCTATATTTTCATTTTACTTAAACAAGCATTTTATCCTTTGTTTCCTAGTGAAAATTAAAAGTTATTAGCTTATTTGGGTATAAATTAAGATCAAGGGATTCGATTTTACATAATTTTTGGCCTTGGGAACCTCTAGGTATCAAGTTCGAGTCTTTCGGAATCTTGAAGTATTAGGTGTAGACTCTCATCATCTGTAAATCATACAGGGACAAAGTAAAAAAATAAAATAGAGGGACAAATAGAATAAAAAAAATTGAATGACCAAAATGCATTATTAATTTAAATTGAACATTTTTAAGAGGATTAATCATAAAGTTAATAGCCAAAAATGAAATCTTATCATTGTATTAATTTAATTTTACACTAACATAAAATTTACAAAAACATGCAAAGTTAATTTAATTGTACACCTAATATTTATGGATTCCTAAGAGAGACAAAAGATTGATTGAAGGAACAAGAAATGAAGCATAATTCTAAACAAATTGTGACCAATAATCTTTACCTTGTAGATAAGGGATTTGTTTTTGCATGTTCCATGGTGTTAGAATCATTGTCAATCTGTCATAAGTAGGAGCTTAAAGCATCTAGAAGTGGGACAACGGATACAGCAACTTTTAGAGATAAACCAACACATAATGTGTGAAGAATTGATGTTTGATCCCCACACACCATGTTTGTTCACATTTTTTTTTACAATGAAAACTGAATTTTATTAAAAATATTATAGAAAATAATATCACAAATACAACACATCTAAAAAATAGAATAATGGGGCTAGGCCACTAAAATCTCATACAAAAACCCTGAAGTGCAAAGAAAAAGTAATTACTTACATAGAGATTAGCATACCGTCAAAATCCAGAAGCCTTCATGAATCTTTTTGTCTCTCTCCAAACGAGATGCATTATGGGGTGAAAAAAAAAGTGATGAGCAAGCCAAACTATCAGACAGATTGCTCCGCTACACAAGATTGATTATATCGGCAAACAACCATCAACCGAGTGGGGATCTATCTTTTTATGATCACCGACAAAATCATAATAAAAAACTAGCACCGTAAAGATCTTTGTACGAACACCAAACGACCACTAATGTATGCTGAAATCATGCCAAAACGATAGATGAAACAAAACCACAACAAAGAGAAAGCATGTCATAAAGGCAGAGAAAAAAAACGTGTCACAAAGGTAGAGATTCCTATTAAAAATTATGAGAAAAAATAATGGACCCGGTGGTCGACAACTAATATTAAGATTGATTGCTGACTACCGGTTAAGGAAACAAAAGAAAGGAGGTGGCTGCGGTGCTAAAAATTAAGTTAAAATTAGGATGTTACAAAAATATATTTATTCACGTGCCCTGTGTTGGAAGCGTTGTTGGGCTCACTCGATATAATTTATAATAATTCACACAATATTATTACAAGAACAAAGTGCATACATATATTTTCCTAACACTAGCTGCTGCTAGTTCTTTTTTTTTTCTCACTCTCGACAACTTTGCTAAGCTTTTTTCTCACTAGGAAAATATATGTATGCACTTTGTTCTTGTAATAATATTGTTTGAATTATTATAAATTATATCGAGTGAGCCCAACAACGCTTCCAACACCCTGAATGGTCGTCGACTCATCACGTCATATGAATTAATTAAGTTAATCTCATGACTCAGTTCAATAAAAAAATTAATTACTTACTATCTCATTTTTCAAAGAAACACGTAAGAACGAAAGAGATTTTCTCATACAAGTATATTCATAATTGATTTTATAATTTTTTTGCATCAGTTTTGTATGAATTATAATAGCACTATTTTCGTATTCATATGCATATTATTATGTCATAACATATGAATCTCAATTCTCACAATAAACGTGTTTCTAATCAATTCTCTTATTGGGTACGAAATAAATATTTTGACCTACTAAAGAACATTATTTTTCATATGCACGTAAATACGAAATTATATCATGCATATTTCGGTTTTGAAATTGGGTCCTCAAATGACAATTTAACTGTTCAATTATTATTGTTATATAATGTTTAAATTACTTAAACTCATGTTCCTCAAATGTTGTAATAACATTTATATCAACCGAATTAAGAATCAGTCAGTTTAATAGTTAGGGACAAATTTAAAAAGTTACTGAATATTTGAGTTCGAGTATAATTGTACAGTTGCGAACATACTTGAACAACCATCTTAACTTGTGGTTCTGTTGAATTAAGTATAATTGGAGGTACCAATTATACTTTTCAATTCTTATGGAAGGGGCGAAAATTGGTGTAATTACACGCGTAATTACACTCTTCAGTTTTATAAGGGTAAATTTTACTATTAGTCATTGAACTTTAGACGTATAGATTTAATCACTAAATTATAAAAATTTCAATTTTGTCACTAAATTTTGTGAATTGTTATTTTTTTGTGGGAGGCCATTGGACTTAAAAACAAGAGTGTTACACATTATCTGACATGTTTTTTGAAAGGAGAGTAAATTTTACACTCTTCAGTTTTATAAGGGTAAATTTTACTATTAGTCATTGAACTTTAGACGTATAGATTTAATCACTAAATTATAAAAATTTCAATTTTGTCACTAAATTTTGTGAATTGTTATTTTTTTGTGGGAGGCCATTGGACTTAAAAACAAGAGTGTTACACATTATCTGACATGTTTTTTGAAAGGAGAGTAATAATCCACGTCTAGTTATACCTGAACGGTCCTTTAATTGTCCTATTTCACATCGTACGCTCCAACATACAGAGTAGACAATGAACCCAATTGTAACGGTCAAACATGTCTTTTTAAAAAGAACAACACTATCATATAATTTTATGACATAATTGAAAGCAAGAGCCACAATTATACTACAAAATCAAGATAATTCAAACTAATTCGATCACGATATTAAAATACAATACGAAAAATAACATGAATACGATAGAAATATACGAATTATTCGAGTTTACGTGTAAGCAATTCCCATGTTTTGGTGTTTTTACAAGTGCTGGTCGCTTTCTTTCACTAAATAATGCTCTCCCATTTCTGAAGGACACTACCCGAAAGTGAAACATTTATGCCTTCCACCTTCATTTTCTTGGCCCCAATTCATCCACCTGCTAGGGTAAGTAAACCTAATTGTTGACACTTTTCCTACAAACATTGTTTTCAAACTTTTCATTTTTCATGATAATGTTTCATTTATAAGTTGGAAAAATTCGCAATCGTGGTCTAACTTTCTTTCAAATAACAAAAGAGACTGTTATTCGAAAATATAACGAATAAAAAATTTACAAATATCGATACTCGAATTCAGA
Source organism: Hibiscus trionum (assembly GCA_030270665.1). Lineage (NCBI taxonomy): Eukaryota > Viridiplantae > Streptophyta > Magnoliopsida > Malvales > Malvaceae > Hibiscus > Hibiscus trionum. The sequence goes on along the minus strand of BSYR01000017.1, from coordinate 44,467,655 downwards.
ATTTTGGGATGGTTTCTTTTATAATATGGAACCTTGAGTGCTGCATTATCTGATTTAGGAGTAGTCATTGTCTCAATATGTCCTTTCAGTTGCTTTTTTTTTATAGGATTCTTTTTGCACGTATATTAAACAATTGAAACATTAAGTTTTTAATAAATTCCACTTTCATGGCCACTAGATAAGGTTCATGATATTTGAATATTGTTTCTTTCTTACTTTCAAATCAATTGTAAGCTGTAATCCAAATTAGATCGTATATATATTAACGGTATAATTTTCAAGGTTAAATGTGCATGTTAAAGAGTATGTGTCCGCTAACGGGTTGGTCCAATTGGTAATCAATTTGATATTGTATTAGCAAGTCTTGAGTTTGAGATCTTGTATATGCAAAAAATTGTCGTTGGAAGACTTTCCCACAAAAATTAGGTGTACGACGCGAATCGGTCTAAATTAATAACGGCAAAGCCCTAAAAATCGAAAAGATATCAGAAAAAGAGTACATGTGTCCTACCATATTCTAAAGAGAAATTAAAATACTAATTAACCAAGATTAATGGAGTAAATCCAAATAAGTGTAGGAGAGTGGTGATTCTGGACAAATGTAAAAGAAGCAACCGTACAAGGTCGAAAAAAAAAACTTTAAAAATGAGTTAAGTTAAAATGTTTGTAAGAAAAAATTAAGGGTAAACTACACTAGATGCCACTAAATTATTGTCATTAACTCAAAAATGTTGCTGAACTTTAAAAATGTTCAATTAACACTGAATTTTACTTTCTGACTCATTTATGTCACTTCGTTGTTAACTTTTAACAGAATCGTTAACTCAAAATGACGTCGTTTTGGTACGGCTATTTTGAAGCCTAATTTAGTCCAAAATGACGTCAATTTGTTGGAAGAAAAATAATTAAATTCATGCTCTTTGGGGGGTTGAACCTAAGACCTCAAATTCAAAGAGTAAACCTTAACCACTAAACCAACATAGAAATATGTAATGTTTTACTCCAAATATAATATATGTGAAACTACATTTGAGATTAATTCAAATTATTTTATGAAATAAATAATACAATAAACAATATTAATATATATATAATATAAAATATTATATATATATATATAGGAAGATTTACCCAAATATTACTTTAAGATTTTTTTATTCCAAAAATAGGGATCCCATCACATTATGGACGAAAATAGGGATGATTACTGTTGAAAGTCAGAACATATGTAGTGCACAGCCCGAGTTTGAACAGTGTTCTTGGGGTTGTTTCACTGTTCAAAAACGGGGTGCTTTCCTCCCCTTTTTCTGTTTTGCGCGACGCCACGTGGCACGCAGTGAGCAGCCCAGGCACCATTATTCGGTGCACTGTTCAAAGACGTGGGGTGGGCAGTCCGACTTTGAACAGTGCTCGGAACGCCCACATCGCGCCACATGGCAGTGTGGCATTTTAAAAGGGTGATGGTTCACCATTCGATTTTGCACAGTGATATCCATTGAAAATTATTGTTCAAACTCGGGTTATGGACCATGGGTTTTCTGATTTTGAACAGTATCATCCCTATATCCGAAAATAATTTGTGAAGATCCCTATTTTTGGAATAAAAAAATTCCAAAGTAATATTTGGGTCAATATTCCTATATATATATATATATATCAATATATAAATAAAAATATTATTTTTATATATTATTTATAATACAAATATGTTATTTTTAGAAAAACACACAAAATATTCCTAAAATAATATATTTGTATTATAAATAATATATAAAAACCCTAAACTCTAACCCAAAATTTAAAGTGTAAACCCTAAATCTTAAGACTTGGAGTTTAAAATTTATGCTTTTTTATATATTAGTTATAATATAAATATATTATTTTTATATTTTATAAATTATTTATAATATAAATATATTATTTTTAAACCCAAAATATTCATAAAAATAATATATTTATATTATAAATCATATATATATAAGAACCCTAAACTCTAAACTTAAGGTTTGGGGTTTAGGATTTTTTATATATTATGTATAATGTAAATATATTATTTTTATGAATATTTTGGATTTTAAAAAAAATAATATATAAAAATATAAAAATAATATATTTTTATTTATATATATTGATATATATATATAATATATTTTAGTTATATATATTAATATTATTTAGGGTAAAGTACACAGACGGTCACTGAACTTTGATAAAAAAAACAAAATGGTAACCAAACTTTCAAAAAATCACGAAGTAACAATTAAACTTTAGATTTTGAAACAAAATGGTATCTGGGGCGTTAAACCCCGTTAACCCCTAACGGAAATCTGACTTGGTATGCCACATCCCCACCCAGTTTTCCACGTCATACATAAAAAATAATAAAACTATATTCCACATCATAATTTAAAATTAAATATAAATTATTTTTAATCACGTTTAAAAAAAAAAAAAAACCCAAATAGAGGTGTTGATCGTCGTGGAGGCGATGAAATTTGTGTAGGTGGAGGTGATGGCCTGGGTGCAGACGGTGGAGGACTAAATGGAGGTGTTGATCGTCGTGGTGGCGGCGCTAGCGGCAATGGAGAGGCGGAACTGGGAGGAGGGGAAGTGAGTGGAGTAGCAGGGGAGGAGGGGGTGATGCGGGGGCCACCGGGGATGGAGGTGACAAGGTGAGTGGAGGTGGAGCACTGAAAACATCCGGAGAATGAGATTGAGATTGAGACAGTGGTGGATTAACATTAGTGGGAGGAAGAGTACTCGCGGAAGGAGGTGGTGGACTGGTGATAGAAGGTGATAACGGCGCCGGAGGAGAAGATTGCGGCGGTGGTGATGGGGTTGCCATCAATTCAGTTACCAACTCAAATTGTACACTACGAAAACCTATAAATTCACATGTACCAACAATGCACAGTCTCATTAAAGAAACAAAATTCATCTAAACAAAACTTCACATGATTCATCCAAAACAATAATTCGATCAAATTGAAAATTCCAAATCCCCAACTTTAAACCCAATCACCAAAATTTACCAAACAAACAACACTTGCTTCAAAACACAGAAATGAGAAAACTCTCCATATCCAACTGTTGATGAAATGACACAACCAGCTCAACTTATAAACCTAGATCAACACTCCCTCACTTCACGAAGCAAAACCCAGAACTTAAAAAATTCAGCAAACCAAAAGCAGAGGAAATGCAAATACCAAACCTATATTATTTGGGTTTTTTTTATTTTTTTAAATGTGATTAAAAATAATTTATATTTAATTTTTAATTATGACGTGGAATATAGTTTTATTATTTTTTATATATGACGTGGAAAATTGGATGGGGATGTGGCATACCCAGTCAGATTTTCGTTAGGGGTTAACGGGGTTTAACGCCCCAGTTACCATTTTGTTTCAAAATCTAAAGTTTAATTGCTACTTCGTGATTTTTGAAAGTTTGGTTACCATTTTGTTTTTTTATCAAAGTTCAGTGACCGTCTGTGTACTTTACCCTATTATTTATTGTATTATTTAATTCATAAAATAATTTAATTTAATCTCAAATAGTTTGAGATATATAATATTTGTAGTAAAACATTATATAATATCATGTTGATTTTTTGGTTAATGTTTGACTTTTGTATTTGAATGTACTGGGTTCAACCCCCTACGAATGCATGGGTTTATTATTTTTTCTGTAGGAAAACGACGCCGTTTTTGCCTAAACAACCGCACCAAAACGACGCCCGTTTTGAGTTTACGGTTCCGTTAAGAGTTAACATCGGAGTAGCATAAACGAGTCAAGCTGAAGTAAAGTTTAGTATTAGATTTGAACATTTTTTAAGTTCAACTACATTTTCGAGTCAGTGATAAAAGTTTAGTGGCATCTGGTGTAGTTTACCCAAAAATAAATAAAAGATTATTTTTAGACTAGAGGAAAATTACATAAGCAAAATAAAATATTATTGTACTTCATTAATTTGAGTTATGTTGAACTCATTTTCTTTATTCAAAAATTAACTTGTCACGTATACAACAAATCAACTAAAATTTATTTTTTTATTGAAGATCTGATTTTAATATATTGTACAGAGCCACTTACATTATTATAAGTTGCTCTGGTGTTGGATAAAGCATCTTCCTAACATGGATAGTAGCTTTGGTAATTGCTGGTGGTGGGATGTTGCTTAGACAAATTAAGCTTTGTCCAATGGAAAAGACAGATTCTGAGAACAAATTAAAGTGTTGAGAATTAATGTCTGATCAAAATCTGGTTGATTTGGAGGGTTTCAGACCAAAATTCAAAGGGGAAGGTAGGCAATTTGAAGTGGGAAATGAAAGATGAATAATGTAACACCACACACCTGTCCTTTGTGCTTGATTAGTGGGGGTTCCTAACAAAACCAAAGGAATGTACATTAGTTTTTATATTACAAAGAACTTGCACTTTTTCTTTTCTTTTTTGTTGCACTTACATTTTAGGATTTTGCTCAAACTAATTTAGATCAATTTATGTCACACACTTAATTTTAGTGGATGAGTCTTTTAACAAAATATTTTTATAAACACAATACTTCGATTCGAGACCTGCTCAAAAAATACAAAAATACTTACCACTTAAACTAACTCGTTAGAAAGAACTTACGTACCCTTTTTCTTTTACCAATCATACTTTTGCCTATATAATAATATGGAATTTTGGGAAATTGAATTTTTAATTGTTTGATTCATGTAATTATTTTTAAAAAGTAATGTTTATTAAGTTTATAATTTGAGTTTTTTTAACAATGTCATCTGAATTTAAATTAGAATCAAACTATACTATAACATGATAAATAATTAGAATTAAATTTGTATAGGAACTCGAAAATTCAACTCAACTTGAACTCGACCCGAATTGAAAAAATTTTAAATAAAGTTTGAGTTGTAAAATATGACGCGTCAACTCGAATAACTCAAAAAAAATTTACTCCACTCAACTCGATTCGATCGAATACTCAGTCCTAATAGTTGAACATGGAGGAGTCTGCTGCAGCTAAGGGAGAGGGCTGGAGTTATTCAAGGTTTGACTGGGGACTCGTCCAAGTCTATAGTTGTGATTTGGTAGGATATCAGGAGGAAGAGAGACAATGTCCCTTGGCAAAAACTGATTTGGCATCCTGGCCATATTTTCAGAAACTCGGCCATTGCTTGGATGGCAAACTTTGGAAAAATTGCCCACAAAGGACAAACGTCTTACGTTCGTCATAGTTGTTGATGGCACCTGCAGCATGTATCTATGTGAGATGGAGACGAGAGACCATATTTTCTTCGATTGTGATTTCTCGCAAAAAATTTGGGAAGATTGCTCATTGTCTCTAGCTAAATAAAACGCTTTACGAAATGAAGGAGTGGCGAGCAAACCTAACTATCAGGCAGATTGTTCTGCTACACAGTTTTGATTAATCGGCTAACAAACCATCAAACAAGTGGGATCAATTTTTTCTATGACCACCGACAGAATTAAATCAGTAAGCTAGTTTCGTGAGAATCTCTATACAAGCACCAAATGACCGCTAAGGTATGTTGAAATTGTGTTTCTAAATATGCATTAGAAGAGGAAAAATAACATTATATTTAATAATATTATGGCCCTGTTTGGTAATTAGCGGATAACTGATAGCTGATAGCGGATTACATTAGCTGATAGCTGATTGCATTAGTTGATTTGACTAGCGGATTGTATTAGCTGATTGTATAAAAGTGTTTGGTAAAATTAACTGATAGCTGATAGCTGTTTGATTATTTAAACAAGCAAAATGACATATAAGGACATGGTTATGTTCAATACTTGTTTGAATAATTTATCAGTTATGAATATTTTGTATCTAATAAATATTAATTAGATTTGTAAAAATTATTTTTAATATAAATTTTCTAAACATATTTAAAAAATTTATATATTAATTTATTATTTATATAATTATTAAAAAAATTATATGCACATATAAATATGTGATAATAAAAAAATAGAATTAACTTACGAATGTCACCATATAAATTAGTAGTAACAACAAATAAGTCCAATATTTAATATGTTATTATTTAAATTTTTGGTAATTGTTAAAGGTAAAAGAGTCATTACAACTCTAATATCAAACCTCTAATCTCAAAAAGCTCATATTATGAGCTTTTTCAAAATTAACTTTTTTACCTCAATCTGCTCTTTCAATCCGCTATTTACCAAACATCAATATTAGCGGATTTGACTAGTCAAACCTCTAATTATACCTCAAACCTTTAATTTTTACCCAAACCGCTGTTTACCAAACATGTCCTATAATTATAAACCTATTAAGTATTATATCTTTTAAAAGTGATTGCGTGAATTAAATGAAATTGCTGAAGAGAGTTGTGAGATTTTTTTAGATATATTTCTAGTTTTTTTAAATGTTATATCATAACTGACTTTAATATTTTTTTGCTTTTCAAGTTTTCAGGCGTCGCACACTTGATTTTGGTAAGCGAGTCTCTATGCACAACCCCTCAAACTCAAGACATGCTGAAGCGATACCAAACCACTTCTGAAATAGATTTTAAAATGGTACTTGTGGCTTTATGAAAATAGGTTCGGTCAATTGATACCATCAGTGTTGTAATATTTAAGAGATTGTGAGTTCAAATAACCTCCAAATTAGGGTTCAAAATCTCTCCATTTAGTTAGCTTTAAAACCATGAATTCATGGATAAATATTCTGTTTCTTACATGATTCCCAAGCAGTCTTATTGTGTTTGTGAGGACCAAAAGGAAAGCTGTTGGGTAACAGAACATATTCTTGACTCTGATTTGTTGATCTGACATCCAAACACAACATGAAAACTACACGGTTTTTTGTAGTCTACATTCTACAAAGGGTTGTTTTTTTAACCTTTCTAACCCAGCTGCCATGTTTTTCTTCATGTAAGGTGATTTTAGCCGGAATACGAAGTCGAATACTCGAAATCCATAAAACTCAAGTAATAGAAAGTTTTCCAGATAACATCACAATGGAGAGTAAAATATGAATTGCTGAATTAGAAGGCTAATTCATCCAACAATTGTATTTCCAAAAAAAAAATGGTACACATCTTGTAGACAAGTCGTAGACGATTTCAACACCAACTACGAGTTCTACGAGCATTTTTATATATCTCGAAAAAGAAGTCACTAATGTTGCCGAAACCTCGTCCTACAATAAAACCGATAACTTTCGAGGCTTTTAAACTTTGCTAAAACAAGGAAAGAAGGTTACTAGTGAATGAAAGAAGAAACTAACGTGGTCATGGGTTAGATGCATAGTGCACAAGAATGGCAACCTCTTACTGCAAATGAAGATGCCAAACAGTCGGAAACTTGTAAGCCGACAATGAACCGGCTGATGATTTGATCTAAGAGGCTCATAGAATATGTTACATCTAGAAATCATTTAATAAACGTAAGGATCTTGACCTGCTCATTCTTCGATTCCCAAAGAAACGTAAAAACGTAAAACGAATCATGTTTCAGAAAATTTTCAACAAGAGGATCCAACTTGGAGCTTTGCTAAATGTGTTTGATGGCGTCCTAAATAAAATGCCGTGATAATCCAAAGTACACACACCTGGAGGAAAAGAAATTGATGGAAAACCTTCATCAGATTGGTTACGGACATGGTGAATAAATGTATAAATACAGATGACTGGCCGATGGATTTCCGAAGACATACCGGAAGTGCATAGAGTGAAACTGTTGATATTCGCCCATTGAGAATGCTGAAAAGTAGTTTGTATATGCCAGCTGCCGTAGCATCCCCGAGTCGCTGTACAATTACATCTATGCATATCTGCAGCATCGGGTTTTCAGGCAAACCGTATTTAAGTGCTTTCAGCATTTCACAGACTAATTCACTTCATGACATGCAAGAGAAGAGAATAAACCACAATTTGAAAGTAAGCATTATTTCTTAATGGACTCGAAGACTACTTGAGACGCTATAATTGAAACATGAGAAGCTCGATACTGAAGTAAAAGGAAGTCAAATGCTAATATATGATTGACATGTTCTGCATGCTCAAAATTTCCCACTACGAAATAAAACTTTGAAATTCCCTCAAAAGAAAGTAGCAGAAACATAAAGAACACAATGATAAGATTTATATACTTTAGCTTTGTATTTCTCATCCTCGGAAACAACGGTAAATAGGAGTTCTCTTCCAGGCTTGGTTACAACATAACTGACCACCTGCATAGTAATAAACGGAAAACAGTCATCCATACTTTATTGCTATAGTAACAAACGGCAAGCAATCATATGTGTCGGACAAAAGTAACGAACACAGGGACTTCAAGAAAAATAAAGACTGGAGCAAAATAGCTTTACTGCCACAAAAGACAATTCCTAATATCCCCCTCTTAGTAATATATCTCTACAAAATGCGATCCAAAACATAACATAACAATGACAGTAGCAAAGCAGATTTCATATAAATCAGATAGAACGGAAAAACAGAATAGATCAAAAGAAGAGATGGTCAATGTTGGCAGACCTTTCTTAGGGTCTCAGAAATGGCAACTACCGTCCAAGTTGGCCATAAGGCAACGGCAACCAGATTAGAGAAGGCAACAAATGGAGTGCAACATAGAGCTATAGTAACCCCAGCAACAGTAAGAATCCGCCCCTGTAATAAGTGAAGATACAATAACAGTAACAGTTAGGATCATTATTAGATGAAACGGCATAGCCAGGCCCAGATATGATTTGGAGCCCATAGGACAATAGACATGAAAAAGAATGGCATCAAAAACACAATAGATAGTGTCAAGGCTCGGACAAACCAAATGAGCACTTCATCTTCTTTGTTGTGATGAGTAGATATTAGTTCAAAACAAACTGCAAAACTCATAGTAAGCATATAGCATACCGTTAAGGTAAGTTGTCCAGTGAGGATAAAAACAGCAATAAAGCTATTTATCTGGCCAAGCAATCTTCTTCTGCCAACCGAACTTGCAACGGTCATGGCAATTACATTCACTTTCTGCAAAATTAGAAAATTGTACCATGACCAAACATATTATTGGACACAAAACACTAAACAAGAAAGCCCGGACATAACAAATTAAACACCATGGACTCTTTTTTTAATTGTAAAATTTGGTGCAAGAATCAAAAGAAAAACAATAATCTCACTAAAATTTCAAGCCTCAGCAACAAAACTTTCTCCGATTTGAAGCCTTAACCTAGTTAATTAGCATAAAACAGTGGAACATGGTCAACGCAGACAAAAGCGTGCACAAGTACCTTAGAATCTTTAGAGATCTATATAGGAGGGAATCATGCTTTTACTATTAAATTTATTTCTTCCCTATGAACTTGATTATACATACAATCTCTACAAAAGCTCACAAATGAAATCACATTAATTTTAGATTTTATTTTCTTGACTCAATCCTAGATTCCATATGGATTTTAAAATTAAATATCTTACAGAAAAGTCTTTCTTGATTTTACAAACACCTAAATACTGTACCATGTATCAAACATACATGATCCATTGAAAAAGAGCCTCAGTTTATGCATATCAAAGCTTAGTAGCAACAGTATTTAACATGCATAGTAGGCAAATTCAAGCTATATGTATTGTGTGCATCAAGATAGCATTTTTACCTGAAAATAGAAGAAAGAGGAGACAACTGCACTCAACCAGAGGAACAATGATACGTGCAACAAATAGTTTGATGACAATATGAGCCACAATCCATCTAAGATAGCCCAAAGCTGAGGCTTCACAGGAGTGGTAGTTAGTTTAGGAGAAGAAACTTCAAGAGTTGATGTGGTTTGCTCATAATCATCATGTTTTGGTTGATCAATGTCAGCTCTTCCATAAGAAAACACCAACCAAGTTAGGAAAGATGAGGTTCAATCCTCAAAATTCATGTATGCAGGTTCACAAGAAACTTGCAAAGGTAAAGTAGAAGCCCTTTAGCAATATTATATATACAGGGTGAGATTGATGAAGTTAGTCACCTTATATTGATGTCTTGCTTTTTTTAACAGGTAACATGACATCCGTCAACCGCACAACAGCTAGCTCATGAAATTGTATGAGTAGATATGTGAAGGTAAGACATTATTTAGCAACCTATCTCTCATTAAATTGAAGTGAGTAACTCTAGACGTCTACCAAAATGCTGAAGTGTGCAGGCAGAATACCCCACCCCCAAAACACACACAAAAACAAACAAAACCACAAACATGGCAGTTTAGCTAACCTGATAGGAGATAACTCTTCAGGGATATAACCTATATCCTTGTTGATCCCTTTTGATGACTGTGCCGCTAGTTCCATCAAAACGGCAGCAAATAGGAGAAGAACTGCAATTAAACAGTGCAGAGTTGAAAACAAATTACATGGAGGGAGGAGGAAAGAGAAGAAAAACTATAAAAGAACAAACATTGACAATCTGACATCCAAATAATCAACTAAACATACATACATGACCCTAGCCAAGCCATTCCTGTGGCAAACAAAGACCCAAAGAGCTGGCCAAGCGTAGCACCAGCACCAATGAAACCAAACAATCTTGACCCTGACTGAATGCAAAACGGCATTTGAGCACAAGCAGGATATCATAATCTTCATAAGAAAAAAGGTGAAAGCATCAATACCTCACTATCCATGACATCAATTACTCTAGCCCAAGTTGAAGATATTGTAATAAGATTAAGCAGGGCAACCTTCCAATCAAAGCGGAAAAAAAGGTTTATTATTAAAAATCAAAATACTAGATAATAATTGAAGGACAAAACTAATGATAAAAAGATAAAATGTTCTCATACCCAGAGGTACAATCCAATTCTAACTAAAACATGCAACCAACCATGGTTTCCCCAACCTCTAGAATGCCCAAGTGAATCCTACAAACAGTTTGCACCACATGAGAACCGATTTTATGATGACAAACAAGGATCAAACATGAGAATAACACCACCATGTGGGCTTTTTGGATTACCTTTGAATGCGACTGTGAAGGCTCCATCGATGAAGTATGCCATAGAATGAAGAACACAACAAGTGATACACTAAAGAACCTGTGTATAAAAACCAACGCCTGGAATTTCAAGAAGCAAAAATAAGAGGATGATATATATAACAAAACATGAAGAATATTACTGGTAAGAAACATGAAGCAACTCAGTCATACTTGTTTTAAGTAAAATTATGCGGTTTGATATCTATGAAAGTTAAATTGTCAACTCTTGGTTCTTCAAAACTACCATTGGTTTTTATATACCAACCTACTTTTTACTTTCCACTCTCCAAAGGAAAAATATATCAAAATGAACGGCAAAGGGCCAAACTTTCAACTTCATCCTTAAACTAAAGACTTGCTATTTTCAATATTTCAGCAAAATTCTAAAATCGAAGAACAAAAACAATAATGAGAATGAGAATGAAATTTACCCTGACTTTGGAAAGATTAGGCAAAGAGAAGATGAGAGTAGAAACAGGAGCAGCTATCAAAGTCAACACTAAAGACCCAACAAACAATCCAGGCAAATTGGATAATCCCAATGAAATTGCCCCTTCATCCCTTAATGGCAGCACAACAAAATAAGCACTCAAAATCTGAAAAACAAAAAACCCAATTCAAAAAATACGATCTTTAGTTAAAATCAAATTGAATTGTGGAATGAATTCACAATATAACTTACAAAGAAGAAGCATGAAGAAGAATGGAGCAAAGCAGAGATCTCATGAGGATGCACTATAACGAATACGGAAATGAAGGATTCTAAATGCCGCCGACTGATTAGTTCTATCATTTTATTCTACTTTTTTTTTTTAAATTTGGTCAGGTTATTCAATTGAAATGGAGATGAACAAACAGAGAAGTGTCGAATATGAATTCAAAATCAACGGAGATGAACAAACAGAGGATCTGAAAGCATGGACCTTTTTCGGCATTTAACGTTAATTAATTAATTGCAACGAAACCCCTTTTTTATTGATGGTTTAGTTTTTTGCCTCCATATAATTCACTTTTATCAAATAAACCTCCATAATTGAAAATGTCTAACTCAAACCATTTGCTTTGTAGGAGACGTCGAAAAACTCAAATGTCATTAATACAAGTCTCAACTATGGCTGCTGTTTAGGGGCGTACAGAATAAATTGTAATGGTTGATCGTAATTGTTAATCGTTATAACTTAATTATTAATCGAACTGTTAAAAGTGATGGTTAATAGTTAATTTATTGATATTTTTTAACTAAGTATAAAGTTTGTGTTTAAAATCTCTCTATTTAAGTATTTTTTTAAAATTAATATAATATTTATCGGGAAAGAGTTTAATTATTTTTGAAAGAAGTAGTGAACATGTGAAAAAAATTGCAATAGGTTACAAGTTAATATGTAACTGAACCGTTAAAAAGCAATTAATATTTAAAAATTCAGTAATTAAGCGTTTTTTAACGATTAGATTATGATTAATAAAATTTAAGAACCGTTATAACAGTTAATCAGCCCTTTAAATTAAACAGTACAGTTAACTGACCATAAACACCGTTAATGATATTCACCGGATTGAAATATCAAGACTTCTTGTGTTTGATCCTAACCCAACAACCTTGTTTTTCTCTCGATAGAACCTAACAGAGCTGTGTTTATTTATTCAAACTATTTTTAGATAAACTACATCAGATATAAATTAGATGATATTTGATATTTGTTCGATTGAATTGTCATCTCCCGACAGTTTGGCCGAGTGGTCTAAGGCGCCAGATTTAGGCTCTGGTCCGAAAGGGCGTGGGTTCAAATCCCACAGCTGTCAATATTTTTAAACCCAAGGCTTCTGGTTTAGAACTTAATATGTATTCTTTCTTGACAGTCATGTTTTATAGGACAACAGGCTTTTAAAACAAACATTTTAAATATATGTCCATATTACAAATAAGGTCTGGCTTGTGGCTGTAGTTTAGTGGTAAGAATTCTAATTTTGAGGGGTTTTCAGCATGCTCATATAAAGCAGATTTTGATGGTTGATATGCTTCCATTTTTTTGACAAAGGTTGATATGCTTCCAATGAAAACACACGTTTGGTTTGTTTTAATGTTTCTTATTTACTTCCTACTAACCTACATGTTGTAGGTAGGGATATTCAAAATTAGGTATCAGAAATTTTAGGTATTAAAAATTTTTGCTCGTAAATATCGGTTACTCGTAAAAATTGAGTTGTCGTAATTTCGAGTCATATGGTACTCATCAATTTTTTCAGTTTTATAAACCATACAATTTTTTAAAAAAAAATAGAATCATATCTCACAGATTCTGTGAGTGAAAAATAATTTTTAATTTAATAAAAGTTATTAAAAAGTTATTTTGAGCAGATGATTTAATTAAAATTAAAAATTAATTATTTCCCGTGATATTTATTAATTCAGATAAACTTATGATGCTATTTTTTGTTTTAGTTTTTACGTATTTTCATAATTGAGTTGGTATCACTGAGTTTAGTGACACTAAAATTATTCAAGCGCTTAAAAATTATTAGAATGTCACTGACCGTAAGTCCGCGACCGAGCTTGTGCATTGAAGACAACTCAAGACTATATTTACCATATTTTGGGCTTGCCAGATGACCAAGGAAAGCTGGCCCGTCAACCATGGTGAAATGGACAAAGCATAGTAATTACCATGATGAATTCGATAAGGCATTGTACTTATCACTTATATTATTTGTAATTAAATCTCACATTATATCTTGTTTAAAATTCAAACAGAGATGTAGATAAGATAGGCTCAGATCTGGACTGTTGATTGTAATGTAATCTCAACCATTGATTGTAGGGGGCTTCAGCTATAAAAGGAGGCTCAACCCCACTTCATTTCACACACTTCACTTCAAATTGAATACAAGTCAGCATTCTAAGCCTTCTCTTTTTACTTTACTTGCCATCACTTTTGTTCTTTCGTTTAAGTTCTTTTACTTAGAGTGTTCAGGGTGACTTAGCCGTAGTTTCGACCGAGAAAGCGACTAAGGCCCACACGGTTTGGCGAGCAGAAGTCTAGCCCCGTGACAAGTGATATCAGAGCGAGTTTTGCTAAGTATTTTGTTGGTTCGAGATGGCACGTGATGGAGAAAGTACTATAGTGAAGAAGGTTGCTGAGGCCTAAGCCGAGAAAGCCAAGCGAGGATCGTCGAAGGATGCAATCACATCGATCCAGGGTAAGGTCACAAAACTTGAGGAATCCATGGCGGAGGTCAAGGTGGTGACGGAACAGCTAGAGTCCGTAGACCTTGAGAAGCTGGGTTCGTTGGATCTTGAGAAGCTCGAGTCCGTGAAAGGGATCCAAGAGGAGGTTCAAGAGGCTCTTAATGGGTTGGACCTGAAGATGGTCAGGCGTGGCGATGCCGTAGAGGCTATAGTGATAGCTCTAAGGAAAGAGGTCGAGGAGCTCAAGGCAAAGAGTTCCGAGTCCGAGGATGATGATCTGAAGAAGGAAGTGGAGCTGCTCAAGACCGAGTTGCTCGTGTTGAAGGCTACGGTTGGGAATAGTATGACGACCGCAACACCCAAAGTTGTGGGTGATATCCCCAAACTAGAAAAGTTCAAGGGGACGAGGTCCGCACAATAAGTGGAGAATTTCCTTTGAGGGATGGACCAATACTTCAAAGCCATGGGTATCGAGGAGGATGTCAAGAAGGTAAACATTACTACTGTTTATTTAATTGATCTTGCACAAACGTGGTGGCGACGTAGGTGCGAAGATGTGAAGTGTGGGGATGTTGCCATCGAGACTTGGAAGGAGTTCCAAGATGAGTTCAAGGAGCAGTTCTATCCACAATATGTCGAAGATGAGGCACAGTCAAAGCTAAGGCATCTCAAGCAAGAGGATGCATAGTCATTGAGGAACCATTTTCGAAAGTTTGTTGAGCTTAGTTTACAAGTTCCGAGTTTGAGCAAGGAAGATGAATTCTTCACCTTCATGGATGGGTTGGAACCATGTGCGAAGAATGAGCTAAGGCGACCGGGGGGTGACAAAACTCTCCACTGCTTTGACAGTTGTCGAGTCAGTCATTGAGATTGGGATCAAGAAGCACGACCACTCCAAACCAAGACCGAAGTACCAAGGTAATGGTGAAGAATAGGAGAAGTCGTTCAGATCTGATAGAGATTTGAGGGGCGCGAAGAAGCTATCGAGTGGGAATGGCAAGCCCAAGTACTATCGTCAACAGAGGGACGAGAGGGGGCCAATTAGGTGCTGCAATTGTGTTGTCACTAAATTTTCACCTCAGTTTTAAATAATCCGGAAAAAAATAAAAAAATTCTTTTTTCTCTTAAAATAATAAAAGGCTCACCCTTTTTTAAATTAAAAAAACAACAACAACAAAAACCCATCTTTAAAAGCCCATTCTTGAAGCCCATTTCAAAAGAAAAAAACAAAGCCAATTTTGAAAAAAAACAAGCTTGTCTTTTAAAAGAAAAAAAAAGAGAAAATGTGATAAAAATAAAATAAACAGTAATAAATGTAGGAAAAGGGAAATAAAATAAAGACAAAAAATGTAATAAATGCAATAAAAAGCAAAGAAAAACAACCAAAACAACAAAAAAAAGGAAAAAGAAAAGTAAAAAAAATGAAAAAAGGGACCACGTGCTTGATTCAGCTCCTAAACCCCAGCCCAGCAAACCCTCTGTCGAATATCCAAGGTGGTCGGCCGGCGTCTACCGGCCACGACTGCCGTCGCCGTTGGTACCGGCTGGTCTGCCTCGCCGCCGCTGATCTAATGCCACCAACCCCGCTCGCCGCCGCCGCCGCCTGTGCTCGTCGGAATCTACAAAAAACCGAGACAATAGGTCAAATCCTAGGCTCGAATCAAGGGGAAAATTCAGCTTCATTTTTGAACCAAATCGAGATATTTTTTAGGGGTTTTGCCTAGGATCAAGCATTTTGTATGATTTAGGCTCCAATTTGGGGATTAAATGCGGATTTTTGCTTGATTTGCAAGCTCAAATTCAAGTATAAATAGGCCCATTTTCTTCTTTGTTCAACACACTTGAAAAGCAAAAAAAACAAAGCTTAAAAAAATCTGAAAATTCTCTAAAGTTTTCTCTGAGGTTGCTGAAATTTTTGGGGTGAAGTTCGAGCTCGGGGCAATTTTCTGGAGGAGTTTGGGAAGCTGTTCGTGGAAGATCGCATTGAAAGATCGCATTCGAGTTCTTCGCTTTTCGATTGTGATATTTGAAGTTGGAAAATCGTTTCGCGGTTCCGGTAATGTTTTTGTTCTAAATTTTCGATTAATTTTTTAGTTTAATCTTTTAGAAACCTTGCATGCTTTAAAAATGTTGTTTTAAGAGTTTTGATCTTTAGAAATGAAATAATTGAACCTTAAAAAGTGTTATTTTAAAATGTAGGAATAAAAAAGAATTAAAATTGTTTTAAATAAAAAAATAAAAATTAAGGGATTTAATTAGAAGATAATAATTCATGGGTGAAAAAATAATAAAAAGAACTTAATTTGTAAGAAAAATAAAACGAGTAATTTTTGAAATATAGTTGTAAGAATAAAGGTGGTTAAATAAGTTTTTTAGAGGAAAAGTAAATAAAGATTCTTTTTAAAATAAGTGATAAGTTTTCAAAAAAAAATAATTTTTTAAAAAAGGTTTTAAATAAAGCTTAGAATTTTAAAGGAAATAAAGTTAAAAAAGTATAGAAAAAAATCTTTTATAAAATAAAAGTCGAGGGTTGGTGCGATTGCCAGTGTTAAGGCAGTCAAGTCGAGGGTTGAGGAGGCATAGCTAAAGCGTCACCAAAACAAGGGGCCACAGAGGCCGAATCAAGTCAAGTCGTCCAAGGGAGAAGACAAGCCCGAGAGTAGTGAGGCTTCGAAACTTGGTTCAGTGATATTGAGTTCTGCCAGGACGCGAAAAGGCCAGAAGCAGAAGAGGTTGATGTTTGTCAACATCATCGTTGCGGGACGATCAAGGAGTGCCCTTGTGGACACCGGGGCAACCGATCTATGTATGTCTAAAAAGGCTGCTAAGAAACTTGGTCTTAGAGTTGAATGGTCAATCGGTAAGATCAAGATTGCGAATTCTAAGGAATATCTGATTGTTGGGGATGCAAGAAATGTTGAGCTACAGATTGGTGAATGGAAGGGCAAGGCAAATTTCAAGGTAATCAACCTAGATGACTTTAATTTTGTTTTGGGACTAAGCTTCATTGACCGTCTAGATGCTCTCATTCTTTCTTGTGCCGATGGTGTATGCATTTTGGATCCCAAACAACAATGCATCGTGCCCATTTGGCGAGACAATGGGAAAAGAACCAAGGCGCTGACAACCATTCAGCTTGCCGAGGATGTTCCGAGCCAAGGAGACATCGCTTTGGAGGCTACCATTAGGGACACTACCTTGGAGGGGCAAGAGTTGCCGAATCCACTTGGGGACATGAAACCCATTGGAGAATCACCTTTGGGAGAGGTGAATGTGGCATTGGACTTCGTGAGAGAAGAAGGGACAATACTTAAAACATCAAGCATCATGGAGAAAGATGGGTTGATGCACTTTAGAGTGAATGACGCTGACAATATTTCGAGAGAGGTACATCTCAAACACACTGTAACCCCCTCATCCCGGTCTGGACGGATGACCGGTCCGAGTGAGCTACACGGGGAAAACCGAGAGAAAACTCCCTAAGGAACTCTCCCTCGGTTAGCAACCCTATTTTTTTTTTTCTTTTATTAATCTTGTCTAAATGCCTTATTAAGTCCTATGGGAAACACGACAGCGGAAACACAAACACCATAGCAACGACCAACCAAATCAGCACCTTAAAACAAGCTTTTTAGCCTTTTTAAGCAGGTCGTATCGATACGCCATCAGAGGGTATCGATACGCCTTGACCAAGGTCAACACCCTATGGTCAACATAAGAAGACCGTATCGATACAGCCCTTGAGCGTATCGATACGCCCTTTTCGGTCAACACCACTTGGTCAACTAGGTTGAACCGTATCGATACGCTTGGACACCGTATCGATACGCCATACACTCCACAACTCCCCAAGATTCCAGTGAGTTGGGACCGTATCGATACACCCCACGTATCGGTACGCCCAGCCAAAACTGTTTTCTCTGAGCAAGGCCGTATCGATACAGCCCTTAGGCGTATCGATACGCCCTGCACTGTAAGTCCACAATTTTTTAGCTAAACGACCTCAAACACGACTCTAGATGCAATTCTCGACTCACCTAAGCATATACAAACACGTAAGCACACATGCTTAAGCCAAGGGAGTCATTCAAACATGGATTAAAGCATTCATACATAGCATTCTAGTTAAAGAGCAATTTATGCAATATTGGCATACACAAGAACACAAAAGGCCTTAAAAGGAACAAGACATCTTGAAAGGTTTGCACTCATACACAAGGCAACCTAAACATTCTAAAGCATACCATCACACATCAATACATTCATCATAGTATAACATACGTACAATCCAAAACATCAATCCAAATCAACATCAATCGAATGAGTCACACACGCTCATACAAAGACCCTTGCCACATTGCTAACTAATACAAAATCGATAACCATACTTGAGCTACAAACTTGGAAGCCCTTCTTGCCTTGCCTCGAGCTAACGCCACGCTAATGATCTGCATTGTTGAACATAGAGAGCGTAAGCTATAAGCTTAGTGAGGGTGCTCTAAAATGAAGAACAACAACAATGCAGGGTCCAAGCATGTTAATCCTAGTCTACATACATCAAACATAGGCATAATATCAAGTAGACTTAGCTAGTCTTTCAAGTGGCATATATGGTCTCTCATTCCTAGCAAGCTTAAACATCAATATCATCAACATACAACAATACCTTATATCACACTCACATATCACCATCACATATCACCATCACATATCACAATACATGATTTAAGTTTAATTGGCCACTTTAATTACCCCGATTGTGCGGATATAAACCTCAACAACACTTTACCTCGGTGGGATTACACTCATCACCGGCCCTTGCATGTGCGGGATTCCACTCATCGCCACATGCCCTACGGATGGGATTCCACTCATCATCCCGTAGAAATGTAATAAAAGCTTCCGGTGGAATGTTACATCACCGTACTCCTCCTTGATGACTTAACGCCATCAAGGCCACGTACGTTTTGACTCAATTTGTGTGCACACTATCCTAATGATCGATCATTTACAACCGGTAATTTTTAGTGCCAATTATCATAACCACATCATATATAAACATCATCAACCACAATACATGCTCATCACATATCTACTCATCATGATATATATATACAAGTACCAATTAACCACAAATCAAGAGTATAGCTAGTAAGCACAAAAGCACATGGATATCAAAGGCTAAGCTATCAACTTGAAACAACTAGAAGTGGCTTACCAAGCACACTCCACCCACACGCACACACACTCGAACCAAACTTTAAAAACAAGTTGAAACCACTCACCGCCCTTCCTTAGCAAATCGAACCAAATCTTCCTACGAACCCGGATTCGGTCCCAAAGCCTCTTCCGCGCTTCCACTTGCTTCTAGCCAAACAAAACATACACATTACTTCTCAATTCAATGCTAAACCCAACCATCAACATACTTTGCTAACACAACCCAAATTCCTCAATTTCTCAAATCACATAATCTCCTAAAATCCCAATTTTCGTGCTCCCCTAAAGACTTGCTGAAAAACCAATTTCCAAACATCCAAATGACTTCCAAATCATCCCAAAACACCCTCATATCATAGGTATACCAACAGCCCTTCAATTCCAACCCTAAACCTCTCAAAAACCCAACTTTTCATACTTTAAAATTTGCCCTAAAGACCCACTACGAAAATTCACCCAAAATCAACCAAATTAAGATATCTTGTCTCTTTTATTATGATTAGACATAATCCCAAAACAATTCCTCAAAACAAATTGAAAATCCCCATCAAAAACCCAAATTTCCATATGAACCCTAATTTCCAAAACTCACTATTTTTGAAATCTAAAACAATAGATAAGTAGAGAATAGAGAGGAGGTTAAGAAAATACATTTACCTTTTAATTTGGTGTTGAAATCGATTTGCAAAGCCAATGGAATAGTAACTAGGGGTTGGGAGTGTTTGAAAATGGGGGAGGGTTTTGAAATTGGGAAAGGAGAGAATGAAGAGGAAGATGACAACTTTTCCATAAAAGTTGTCTTCCTTTATTTAAAATTGGGTAAAATCACAACTTTGGTCCCTCCCTCTTTATTAAGATTCAAGTAGGCCATTTTTCAAAGTTGGTTTATTTTAATTAGGTTTTTAATTGACCCGAACAACGACCCGACTAACTCCTAGGCCCAAGACACGGGTGTTACAACTCTCTCCCACTTAAGGAATTTCGTCCCCGAAATTACCTGACTGAAAGAGATACGGAAACTGCTTTTCCATATCCTCCTTCCTCTCCCAAGTGGCCTCGTCCACACCTCTACGTCGCCACCGCACCTTTACTAACTCAATCGATCTACCCCTCAACGCCTTTCTGTCAGAAGCTAAGATCTCTACTGGCTCTTCTTCATAAGTCAAATCCGGATTCAATTCAATTTCTTCTACGGGCATAACATGTGATGGATCGGACCTATACTTGCGAAGCATCGACACATGGAACACATCATGTATCTTCTCAAGCTCGGATGGCAAACGCAACTGATAAGCAACGGGACCAACCCTCTTCACAATCTCATACGGTCCTATGTACCTCGGACTCAATTTCCCCTTTCGGCCAAATCTCATCACTTTCTTCCACGGTGACACTTTTAAGAATACCTTCTCACCCACTGAGAACTCAACTTCTTTCCTCTTCAAATCGGCATAGGACTTCTGCCTATCCGAAGCAGCCTTCAAACGGTCGCAAATCAATTTTACCTTGTCGGTTGTCCCCTTGAGCAAATCTGGCATAGGTAACAATTTCTGCCCTACCTCGGCCCAACACACTGGAGTTCTACACTTCCGGCTATACAAGGCCTCATACGGAGCCATCTGAATGCTCGACTGAAAACTGTTATTGTACGTGAACTCTACTAGAGGCAAATGTTTCTCCCATGTACCCTGAAAGTCAATGATACAACAACGCAAAATATCTTCTAAGATCTGAATAACTCTCTCCGACTGACCATCTGACTGGGGATGATAAGAAGTGCTGAAGTTCAAACGGGTACCCAAAGCTGTATGCAGACACTCCCAAAATCTAGAAGTAAACCGCGAATCTCTATCTGATACAATAGACTTCGGCACACCATGCAGCCTAACTATCTCACCAATGTACAAATCGGCCAATCTATCTAAAGTGTAAGTAGTGTTGACTGCCAAGAAGTGAGCACACTTTGTAAATCGATCCACTATCACCCAAACTGAGTTCTTCTTCGTAGAAGTCAAAGGCAAACCAGAAACAAAATCCATGGTGATGTTCTCCCACTTCCATTCCGGAATTCTCAACGGCTGTAACAAACCTGAGGGAACCTGATGTTCCGCCTTCACTCTCTGACACACTAAGCACTTACTCACAAAGTCGGCTACATCTCTCTTCAAGCCAACCCAAAAGTACTCATTCTTCAAATCACGGTACATCTTCGTACTTCCAGGATGCATAGCAAACGGACTACTGTGGGCTTCAGTCAAAATCGTACGTCTCAAATCACTGTCTTCAGGCACAACTATTCTGTCTTTGAAACATAGAACCCCATCAGAACTGAAACTGTAGCCTGAAGATCTACCCTCGGCTATATCTTGCACGTGAGGTGCCAAAGATCTATCTAAAAGTTGTTTCTCTCGAATCAACTGACCTAGAGTAGGTCTAACCTGAAGCTCGGCTATCAAGCCACCATCTCCAGACAAACTCAATCTAGCAAACATAGCTCTCAAGTCTACGGCCATCTTCCTACTCAAAGCATCGGCCACTACATTGGCCTTACCCGGATGGTACTCAATAGTAAGATCATAGTCCTTTAGCAGCTCTAACCACCTACGCTGTCTGAGATTCAAATCTCGCTGAGTCATAATGTATTTCAAACTCTTGTGATCGGTGTACACTGTGCATTTCTCACCATACAAATAGTGCCTCCAAATCTTCAGAGCAAACACAACTGCAGCTAACTCTATGTCATGGGTCGGATAGTTGTGCTCATGGGTCTTCAACTGTCTTGAGGCATAAGCCACAACTCGTTTGTCTTGCATCAGAACACATCCTAACCCTACATAAGAAGCATCACTATAAACTACATAGTCCTTCCCGGACTCAGGCTGAATCAAGATCGGGGCTTGGGTCAAAGCTTCTTTCAATTTCTCAAAGGCTCTCTGTCTTGCATCTGTCCACTCAAACTGAACACTCTTCTGAAGTAACTGTGTCAATGGAGCGGCTAATTTAGAGAGTCCCTCTACAAATCTTCTATAGTATCCGGCTAAACCTAGGAAGCTACGTACCTCTGTTACAGACTTCGGTTGCTTCCACTCAACAATGGCTTCAATCTTCTTCGGATCAACTCTAATCCCTTCAGCTGACACTACATGTCCTAAGAAGACTACCTCACGGATCCAGAACTCACACTTGCTGAGCTTCGCATACAACTGATGATCTAGCAAAGTCTTCAAGACAAGTCTTAAGTGTCGGTCATGGTCTTCTTCAGTTCGCGAGTACACCAAAATGTCATCAATAAATACAACTACAAACTGATCTAGATACTGATGAAAAATCCTATTCATCATGTCCATGAAAGCTGCCGGTGCATTAGTCAACCCAAACGGCATGACTAAAAACTCATAGTGACCGTATCTAGTCCTAAAGGCCGTCTTCAGTACATCAACCTCTCTAACCTTTAGCTGGTAGTAACCCGATCTCAAATCAATCTTAGAAAAGACAGATGCTCCTCTCAACTGATCAAACAAGTCATCGGTTCTAGGCAACGAATATTTGTTCTTCACTGTCAACTGATTCAACTGTCTATAATCTATACACATTCTCATGCTTCCATCTTTCTTTTTCACAAACAACACTGGTGCACCCCAGGGTGAAGAACTAGGTCGAATAAAACCTCTATCTGTCAATTCTTGCAACTGAGTCTTCAACTCTTTCAATTCTTTCGGTGCCATACGATACGGAGCAATCGAAACTGGAGCTGAATCAGAATAAGTCTCAATGCTGAACTCTACCTCTCTGTCCGGTGGTAACCCTGGCAATTCTTCCGGAAACACACTAGGAAAATCACATACTGTCCGGATGTCCTGAGGTCTAACCTCACTCATGTTAGGGTTCATCACATACGCTAAGTATGCTTCACACCCTAACTCAACTAATCTCTTAGCCTCTAACACTGAAACCACATTGGATAAGAACTTCACATTCTCACCCACCACAACAATCTCATAATCATCTATGAGCTTCAAAGAAATCCGCTTAGTTTCAAAATCTATCCTAGCCCTATGCTCCGTGAGCCAATCCATACCCAGAATCACATCAAAACCATAGAAAGGAAGTTTCATCATATCCACTGGAAACACATGCCCCTGAACCATCAACGGACACCTTCGGTACATCTTCCTAACCACTACCGTGTCCCCAAAAGAACTAGTAACACTAACTCCTACCTCTAACAACTCACAAGGCAAATTCAAAGACTGTGCATGCTCACTCAATATGTACGAATGTGTAGACCCAGAGTCAATCAAAGAAAGCAAACCCAAAGACTGTATCGAGAAGTTACCTGCGATCACATCGGTGTCATGCTACTCCCCGCGCTGAGCGTAAACCCTAGCATGTCCTCCGCCCTCCGGCTGGACTGCAACTACATGAGCTAAGTTTCTCTGACCATCGTTCCTCGGCTGGAAATTACCCCTACCGCGCCCGCGGCCTCTCTGAAAGTCGTTGGCTCTAGCAGGAGCCTGAGCTGGTGCATGTCCCACCTGATGTGGACAGTCACGTCTAATGTGGTCTCTAGCACCACAACTCTAACAAGAGTGGTAGTTCCCCCAACACTCACCGGTGTGGTTCCTCCCGCAAGTAGCACATGTGGGCAACTTCCCACCAGCTCTCTGACCCTGATGGCCCCTACCGTGGTTACCGCCACCATGCCTATGATCAAACTGATGTCTGTTGTCTCGATGCCTCTTGGCATCACCTCTATCGAAGTTGCTGGACCTCTTACCCGAACTAGATCCACCTGACCGCCTGGTCAAACTCAAGTTGTGCTCCAAGTCCTTGGCCCTCGAGACCAAGACATCAAAATCAGTGTAATCAGAAGCTAGAGTATAGGTCTTGATTTCTTCATTCAGCCCATAACGGAAACGGTTACAACGCTCCACCTCAGTAGGTACAAGCTCGGGTGCATACTGACTCAGTCTAACAAATCTGATCTCATAATCGGTCACAGACATACTCCACTGAAGCAATGCCATAAACTCTCTCTTCCTCTCATCGAGGTATCGCGGACCCAAATACTTCTTCCGGAATGCTATCTCAAAGAACTCCCAAGTAACCTCAGCGTCATCCATCCCCGAAGTAACAGTGACCCACCAGGTGTAGGCATCACCCTGAAGCAAAGACTCAACACAACCCAACTTGCGATCACCAGTACACCCCATCTGAGCAAGAATGCGGACGGTCTTCTCAAACCACAACTCTGACCTCTCCGGAGTAGCACCTCTAAACTCTTCGGCCCCAAGGCCCCGAAGTCTCTCTAAAGGTAATCCGGTGCCCTCACCCTGATGATGAGCTGCCTGACCTCCAGCTACTGCAGCCTGAAATGCTCCGGCTATTGCCTGAACCAACGGAGCTAAGTCTATTCCGGCCGGTCCTTGGCCGCCTTGGCCTCCTTGGCCACCTTGTGGTCCCTCTCTTTCGGCCCCGGCCTCACCTCCCACTCCCGGTGGAGGAGGTGGTGGAGGAGCTCCAACTCCAACCACAGGCTCTCCCACTTGAGCCTCAACCCTAACTACTGGCTCTACTCCTGGAGCCTCTGCCCGTGGTTCCGGTCGAACCATCCTAGGCCTCCCACGTGGTCTCATGGTTCAACTAGCAAGGTAAACTACAGCAAGAAACAGATAAGGATTACGTTAGTCAAAGCAAGGGTCCAATAGTGCTCAAGTATTCCTCTTTCCAAAAATCTTTTTAAATTAAGTAATAGTAGCAATGAGCACTCACTCTACACCAGACACAACAGTTCATGCATCCAAAACATCATACGATCAATCAAGCATCAAGGATTCATGGCAAATCATGCATCGAACAATACAAGCATTTAACACATTAAGCTTACCTCACTTCCCTGCCCGAGGTCTCGGTAACCTCAGGCTCTGATACCAACAAATGTAACCCCCTCATCCCGGTCTGGACGGATGACCGGTCCGAGTGAGCTACACGGGGAAAACCGAGAGAAAACTCCCTAAGGAACTCTCCCTCGGTTAGCAACCCTATTTTTTTTCTTTTATTAATCTTGTCTAAATGCCTTATTAAGTCCTATGGGAAACACGACAGCGGAAACACAAACACCATAGCAACGACCAACCAAATCAGCACCTTAAAACAAGCCTTTTAGCCTTTTTAAGCAGGTCGTATCGATACGCCATCAGAGGGTATCGATACGCCTTGACCAAGGTCAACACCCTATGGTCAACATAAGAAGACCGTATCGATACAGCCCTTGAGCGTATCGATACGCCCTTCTCGGTCAACACCACTTGGTCAACTAGGTTGAACCGTATCGATATGCTTGGACACCGTATCGATACGCCATACAGTCCATAACTCCCCAAGATTCCAGTTAGTTGGGACCGTATCGATACACCCCACGTATCGATACGCCCAGCCAAAACTATTTTCTCTGAGCAAGGCCGTATCGATACAGCCCTTAGGCGTATCGATACGCCCTGCACTGTAAGTCCACAATTTTTTAGCTAAACGACCTCAAACACGACTCTAGATGCAATTCTCGACTCACCTAAGCATATACAAACACGTAAGCACACATGCTTAAGCCAAGGGAGTCATTCAAACATGGATTAAAGCATTCATACATAGCATTCTAGTTAAAGAGCAATTTATGCAATATTGGCATACACAAGAACACAAAAGGCCTTAAAAGGAACAAGACATCTTGAAAGGTTTGCACTCATACACAAGGCAACCTAAACATTCTAAAGCATACCATCACACATCAATACATTCATCATAGTATAACATACGTACAATCCAAAACATCAATCCAAATCAACATCAATCGAATGAGTCACACACGCTCATACAAAGACCCTTGCCACATTGCTAACTAATACAAAATCGATAACCATACTTGAGCTACAAACTTGGAAGCCCTTCTTGCCTTGCCTCGAGCTAACGCCACGCTAATGATCTGCATTGTTGAACATAGAGAGCGTAAGCTATAAGCTTACTGAGGGTGCTCTAAAATGAAGAACAACAACAATGCAGGGTCCAAGCATGTTAATCCTAGTCTACATACATCAAACATAGGCATAATATCAAGTAGACTTAGCTAGTCTTTCAAGTGGCATATATGGTCTCTCATTCCTAGCAAGCTTAAACATCAATATCATCAACATACAACAATACCTTATATCACACTCACATATCACCATCACATATCACCATCACATATCACAATACATGATTTAAGTTTAATTGGCCACTTTAATTACCCCGATTGTGCGGATATAAACCTCAACAACACTTTACCTCGGTGGGATTACACTCATCACCGGCCCTTGCATGTGCGGGATTCCACTCATCGCCACATGCCCTACGGATGGGATTCCACTCATCATCCCGTAGAAATGTAATAAAAGCTTCCGGTGGAATGTTACATCACCGTACTCCTCCTTGATGACTTAACGCCATCAAGGCCACGTACGTTTTGACTCAATTTGTGTGCACACTATCCTAATGATCGATCATTTACAACCGGTAATTTTTAGTGCCAATTATCATAACCACATCATATATAAACATCATCAACCACAATACATGCTCATCACATATCTACTCATCATGATATATATATATACAAGTACCAATTAACCACAAATCAAGAGTATAGCTAGTAAGCACAAAAGCACATGGATATCAAAGGCTAAGCTATCAACTTGAAACAACTAGAAGTGGCTTACCAAGCACACTCCACCCACACGCACACACACTCGAACCAAACTTTAAAAACAAGTTGAAACCACTCACCGCCCTTCCTTAGCAAATCGAACCAAATCTTCCTACGAACCCGGATTCGGTCCCAAAGCCTCTTCCGCGCTTCCACTTGCTTCTAGCCAAACAAAACATACACATTACTTCTCAATTCAATGCTAAACCCAACCATCAACATACTTTGCTAACACAACCCAAATTCCTCAATTTCTCAAATCACATAATCTCCTAAAATCCCAATTTTCGTGCTCCCCTAAAGACTTGCTGAAAAACCAATTTCCAAACATCCAAATGACTTCCAAATCATCCCAAAACACCCTCATATCATAGGTATACCAACAGCCCTTCAATTCCAACCCTAAACCTCTCAAAACCCCAACTTTTCATACTTTAAAATTTGCCCTAAAGACCCACTACGAAAATTCACCCAAAATCAACCAAATTAAGATATCTTGTCTCTTTTATTATGATTAGACATAATCCCAAAACAATTCCTCAAAACAAATTGAAAATCCCCATCAAAAACCCAAATTTCCATATGAACCCTAATTTCCAAAACTCACTATTTTTGAAATCTAAAACAATAGATAAGTAGAGAATAGAGAGGAGGTTAAGAAAATACATTTACCTTTTAATTTGGTGTTGAAATCGATTTGCAAAGCCAATGGAATAGTAACTAGGGTTTGGGAGTGTTTGAAAATGGGGGAGGGTTTTGAAATTGGGAAAGGAGAGAATGAAGAGGAAGATGACAACTTTTCCATAAAAGTTGTCTTCCTTTATTTAAAATTGGGTAAAATCACAACTTTGGTCCCTCCCTCTTTATGAAGATTCAAGTAGGCCATTTTTCAAAGTTGGTTTATTTTAATTAGGTTTTTAATTGACCCGAACAACGACCCGGCTAACTCCTAGGCCCAAGACACGTGTGTTACACACACTATGAGTGATTTTCAGTTTGATTTGCCGCATTTGTGGGGGTGTAAGGTGCGAAAAACCTAATCCTTCAAGAAGTTCAAAGACATGGCGAGAACACAAGAAGCCTTTCAGAGTTCTGCGAGATCATCGTGTGTTCAACATTGTGGTGACCAAGCCTTTGATTGGGGATCAAGAGGGTTCGAGGCAAGACGAATCACAAATTGTAAGAGAGGGCTCTTACGATCGAGATGTACGCTTTGATGGTGAGCATGATGTTACAAGACAGTATGAGCCGATGCGAGCAGTTCTTGTGGGAGGACACCAGTGCCCGATTCCGAGTTGGGAACCTGGAGAAGCCTTGTGGCGATTCCGAGAGCAGACCGACCAATTCAATTCTAACCTCACGACGAGGGCGTCGCTAGAACTAGTGGGGGAGAATGTCACGGACTGCAAGCCCGCGACCGAGACAAGTGCATTGAAGGCAACCCAAGACTATCTTTACCACATTTTGGGCTTGCCAGATGACCCAGGAAAGCTGGCCCGTCAACCATGGTGAAATGGGCAAAGCATAGTAATTACCATGGTGAATTCGATAAGGCACTGTACTTATCACTTATATTATTTGTAATTAAATCCCATATTATCTCTTGTTTAAAATTTAAACAGAGATGTAGATAAGATAGACTCAGATCTGGACCGTTGATTGTAATGTAATCTCAACCATTGATTGTAGAGGGCTTCAGCTATAAAAGGAGGCTCACCCCCACTTCATTTTACACACTTCACTTCAGATTGAATACAAGTCATCATTCACTCTAAGCCTTCTCTTTTTATTTTACTTGTCATCGCTTTTGTTCTTTCGTTTTCGCGTTTTTCTAAGTTCTTTTACTTAGAGTGTTTAGGGTGACTTAGCCGTAGTTTCAACCGAAAAAGCGACTAAGGTCCGCACGGTTTGGCAAGCAGAAGTCCAGCCCCGTGACAATATTTGCACAGTCATGATATGAGTGAATTTTTTTATATATATAGAACATATTTTTATAAGAATTTATTCCTAGAATGAAAATATATGCAGTCGCAAAATAAATATAAATAAATAAATATTACACGATCAAACCTTTTTTTATACAAATTACAAATCTTAAACTATTCATAACCTCTAACACCTAAATCGGAAATAATTAATTACCTTTAAGCACACATAAATTCACGCCAACCATCCGATACATGTTTGTTAAAAGTATTTAAAATATAAAAAAAACCTAAAATTTTCATTCCAAGTTTGTAACACATCAAAGTATCTAAAACTTACATTAAAATCCTTTTCGAACTGGTTTAGTTTGGATGTTCCACATCAATAGTTAATAACTTAAAAAAATAGTTAATAAATAAATAGTTAATAACTTAAAAAAATTAAAATAAAATAGGAAATCGGGTTGGGTACTCGACCAATCTAAAAACTGTGGCCCGAACTCAACCCATGTACTCGTGAAAATTAATGGTATAATTGAAGCTAAAATTAAAGTTTAGTGCTATAATTGAAAATTCTGAAAGTTCAATAATATAAACGATTACAACACCTAAAGTTTAGTGGTATTAGTCATCAAACTTTCAGCACGCTTGTATTTTGTTCACCAAACTTTTAAAACTTACTATATAACCACTAAACTTCTAATTCATTTTTATTAAAATCATTCCAACGACATGAAAACTTTCATTCTCCCCCTTCTCTCTTTCTCTTCCATGATTTAATCTTCTTCAACATTTCAATTTTTTTTTATTAATGTTAACTAAAAACACGATTATTGGCGGTTCAGAATCTTCTCTGTTTACTTCGAATGGCAAGTTTAACAAAATAATTTAAACTTGTGTCTCCTAAGATGAATATCATCCGTTTTTTAAATGGGACACTTGTTGGGTTCAATTTTTATGTTTATCTAACTTATCATATTTTTGTATCATAATATAGTGAAATTTCCAGAAAAATAGAAAAAAATGGAGCTCGTGACTTTTTAACACTTAATAGAAAATGTGTAATTTTTAATTTTAGATGAAGGCATTTTTGGAGAAACTAATGTGATAATAGAAGTGATGTTTAAATATAACATTCACTATTTTCTCTCAACCAATTACATTTTATTAATTTAAATCAATAGGAGAATATCCCTAACAAGGTAGTCCATTAAGAACATTTTTCTCAGTTAGGCTTTCATTTCTTTGCCTTCAATAGCTGCTGTTCTTATTTTATATGTTTGCTCATTTATATAATCTAAGATTATTTTTTATTCATGTTTTTAGTTAACGGAAATGGTAGAGAAATCGAAAGGTTGAAGAAGATTCAGTCATGGAGGAAAAAGAGAGCGTGGGAAGAAAGATTAACGGTCAGGTCAGCATTTTTTAACGGTAGTTATCGAGAGTGACCTTAATGAAGTTGAATAAAAAGTTTAGTGACTATATTGCAAGTTTTAAAAGTTTGGTGGTCAAAATATAAGAATTCTCAAAATTTGGTGACTATTTATGTAATTTACTCTTAATTTAATTTTCACTGATCAAACATTCATCTTAATTATTTAGTCCCATCAGTACAATCTGCTAATACATCAGTAAATAGTCAAAGTCCGTACATAGAAAACAGTATAAAAGGACAAAACACATTAAAAACACAAAGAGAAAATTGATAGTTTTTGCCGGTAAAAATGAAATGTGACTTGTTATTGCTTTGTCGGTAACAAGTAACAACACTACTTTTTTTGTTAAACTGTGTTATGGATGAACAAAATTCGACTAGAAAAAATTGAATTTTTTGACACGACTTGAAAATTTTAAATAAAGTCTAAGTTGTAAAATAAAAATTCGAATAACTCACAATTTTTAATAATTAGTGGATTGATTTTTAAGTTTGATAGAGAGAGAGAAAGTTGTTTAAATTGGAAATAAACCGTATTATAACATTATAAATAATTATAATTAAATTTTTATAGGAACTCGAAACCTCGACTCGAATCAAATTTTATAAATTCGACTCCAATCGAAAACATTTCAAACAAATTTGAATTGTAAAATGTGATGCGTCAACTAAAATAATTCAAAAATTTTTAACTCGACTTAATCAAACGCTCACCCCTAGACCAAGTCGATTGGAGAATTTTAGACAAATTTTGGAATTTGAACATCAAATTATTGAAAAACCAGTTGGGTATTTCTTTTGTTGAACACTTTAGATATGTTGGTCGGTACCGTATTGATTAAATAATATGTACTTGTTGCGTGTAAAAGAGTCTATCGCAATTGAGTGCAAGTGTACATGTCGCAAGTAATAAAGTGATACTAGAGTATCAGATATCGTCTCCACAGGGACTGGGCTAACCCTTTCCTTCGCTATCTGCACAAAGGGAAAAGAATAGATTAAGATATTGTCACGAAAATAATAAAGAATACTTAAATAAAAGAGTATGGATATCAAGATAGAGAGAATGAGCTGGTATTGAATTGCTCAGTAGTGCAGGTATTGTATTGCTTAGGAACTCCAGTTCTGTCGTGCGCCTGTCGCGGCAGCAGTCCGTTGATCGTTGCGGCAGCAAACGCTCAACTCAGTACGTTCAAGTTTGACAAGAATCCCAGATCTGCCTTGGCCTATCCCTAGGTCCAAGTCTGTCGATGATCACGTCTTGATGATACCTCCCGGCGTGAATCGAAGGATGAACACCGATGTGTATGAATTCTTCTTTAGCCACTTAACCTCGCCCTATCCCTAGGCACGAGATAGTTCAACTATAAACTAGAGAACTTGCTCTTATTTCTTTCATATACTTAACTCTCCCGATGCTAAGTAAATAGATAACCTCACAATGCTCTTCCGATGCTCTTGCAAGATATTAATAACCAAAATAAGAGAACTTGAAGTTTATTTTATTGAACTGAAAATACCTAAAACAAAACAACCCTTGCAACTACTTTACAAATCAACCCGTGGCCCTAGGGGGGTTTTAGAACATATCGACGGCGGGTAAACGGCGGAGGGGTTTTTGGTTGTCGGTTATGGGGTAATCGGCTGTGGGATATGAGATATTTCTCCTAGGTTAAAATACATGCCCTTATATAAGCTTTGAGCTCAAGTTTTCTAATTTAACAAGGATTACAACTTTAATTAAAAGTATGATTCTAATAAAGACTAAATCTTCAAGGAATCTACTTTCCAGCCGTCCTCCTTGTTTCTTGGGATTTTCTATCCTTGAACTTTGGGCTTGACATATCTTTTGATCTGGGTCTCGAAAAAATATGAGGTTTTCACACGACAGACGAGCAGAATTTTCTCTATCTATCGAGGTCCACTTTGCTTTTTCTCTCCACAAAACTGCTGTCACGGCGGCACCATGGCAGCATCGTCCTCTTTGTCTGCTTGTCCAGTTCAGCTCTTCTGCTTCTCTGCCCAGCGCCTGCCTTCTCCGTCAGCTATGGCGAATACCTGCAAAAATAACCAAATTTCGCAGTATCTGCGCAATTTTATCTAAATGTGATGTTTATGCAAAACTTAACCTAAAATGCAGTTAAACATGCTTGAGTGCAGCAAAAATAAGGATAAATGATGGGTAAAATATAAAACTTTTAAGCACTGATCAGTACTATTTTGGGTCTTAAACCCACGTTAAATAATTTTAATTTTGTTTTGGTCAAAAGTTTGTTGCATTTCAATTCTTTGTATAACATGATCAAGCATCCGATTGATCTAAATATAAAAATATTGGCAAAAAAGGCGTTTTATTGCTTGTTTACAAGCGATGTTATAACGACATCATAGGTAGATAGCAACTACATCGAGAATCCAAGTACTATATACATCGTTAGTCTGATCCGTTGTATGAACTTCTCGTAATAACAAACTAGTAAATTGTTGTTCTTAATCATGTTTCGTCTTCATTGTTGTTTGAATAAGTTAAAGTTATGTCTCTCGATCTATATGGAGATAGCATTTCTCTTCTATTTCACCTTAAAAGTTCAAGAAAAACTTGAACCCAATTCCTATAGTGTCGAATATAAGCACAATTGTAATTCCTCTAAAATTATACATTTTTATATTGATAAGACCCTAGGATGTTGGTGGGCGGATTTTGTGGGGATTCGCCCCACTTCGCATTCAATTGGGCAGTGATTGTTACAAATTTTGTAGGTTGTGGGGTGGGATGAAGATAAAAATTAGATTCGCCGTGGGTGGTGGAGAAGGGGTGAATATGTATTTATACCTGCCCATCCCCACCCGCCCAACAGATATTATAACATGTTATTATAAATATTATTAAAAATATAATATCAGTTTAGATCATATTCAAATTTAAATTAATTCATATTGACTTGTCTCGAAATATTAATAAAAAGTTTAATATATATATGAGATTGATCTGATCAAATATATAAATATTTTTTAAATATAAGTTTGAATCATAGTTAAATTTAAGATAATTTATATTGATTTATCTTCGTATAATTATGAAATATTTATATATAATTTAATATTAACGTTTATCGGTTTCTTCTTTATTGTTGTCTACCGTTAATCTTTCTTTTTAAGATTTGTTTTCTTCTCCTTAGTCCTCACCATAGGTATGTTATTCTTCATTTCTTTAATTTTATTTTTTTTAATATTGTATCTTATTTAGATTCTATTGGTATTTATTTTTATTTTTTAAAAATTATTTTTCATTGTTATTTTCTTTTTTAGTTCTTTCTATGTTGTTTATTTGTTACAACAATTGAAATATTATTTTATATATTATTTATGCTATTTTCAGTCCTTTACAATAGACTTTAGTATCTTTTTAGTCTAAACTTTTGTATTGTAAAAAAATTAATTTTGTACTTTTTTCATAATAAATTTAATTTATATTTATAAATATATTGTATGAATGGGTCATGGGGATAGTAAAGAGGAGATTAGGTGGATTTCATGATCCACGTGGGTCATAAGACGATGATGGTTTTAGTATTGCGGGTTGTGAGGCATGGATGATTTTAGATTTTATATTCGCAACAGGTCGTGGAGTGGAGAGGGAGATAAAAATTCTTGACAGGGATGGGTGTGGGAAAAGTACCCTTCGTACCCTCCCCGCCCAATTGACATCCCTATAAGACTATTATTTTATTTAAGAAAAAATTATTAATTATTTCTCCAAGCTCAATCCACGAATAAATCAATTAACAAAAAAAAATCATGAACCAAAACATACAAGTTTGTCCCCCATGAGTAAATAATGGTATCATGACACAAGATTTTGCTTTCTAAATCAATTTCAATATTTTTCCCTTTTCTATTTTTGTTGAACATAAAAAGTATATTGGATTAAATTTAAAGTGAAAGAGATTACAAAATGATCACACTACAATTATTGAAAATTCAATGTGAAAAATAAATATAATAAACTTCAAAATGTGTGAAAGTGTAACACCCGGGTTTAGGGGTCGGGTGAAAATAATATTTTAATATTATTTTGGGTTCGGTTTCATAATTAAAATAATGTTTTGGGGCCTCGGGTTTTAAAAACAAATATTTTTGAGATGGACTAAAATGAATGAAATACAAATTGAAGAGGTTTTAAGGAAAATGGAAAATAGCCATTCATTAATGGCAAACTTGTAAATAAAACAAGTTTCAATTTTAAATCCCCTTTTAACAACATTTCACTATTCACTCTCTTCTCCAACAAAACCAACGTGAAAAGAGAGAGCTCATCCTCTCCACTATTCCATCACAAAGCTCCTTCATTTCAACTCGTTTTTGAAAGGTAATACCATTTTTGACTTGTCCTCAACCTCCTCTCTTCAAAAGTACAAATAGTTTTTATTTTCATTAAGGTTTTAGAAATGGAGATTTTGATTAAAAATGATAACTTTATTATGTTTAACTTAATATTTCGATTTAATGTTGTTAGTTATGAAGTCTATGAGTCAAATGATGCAACATATATGAATTTTGCATGGTTTTAAACACATTCCCGAAATTGGGTTTAAAGAGGGGTTTTTTGAGGGTTTTAAAGTGGTTTTTGGGGTTGTTTTATGTTGGATTTTGAGGGCTGGTGTTAGTATGATATATGAGGGTCACTTTAGGTGTGTTTGATGATTGTTTGGATGTTTGAAATGGAAGATTTTAGTGGGTTTTGTGGGCTGCTCGGGAATTCTATTTTGGGCTTGATTTTGAGTGTTGGTTGCTTGGAAATGTTAATCCGGGTTGTTTCCGACGATTAGTTATTGATTGTGGGTGTTTTGTTTGTGTTTGGGATTGATTAGAATCAAGGTTTGGCATCGGTGAAGCATCAGAAGTGAATCCAGAAATTTGAAGTTGGTTGCTTGCTTGGCAATTGAGCTTGGAAGTATAGGTGAGTGGTTAATGTTTTCTAAGTGTTTTCTAAGTGTTTTCTAAGTGTTTGGTTCGAGCATGTGGACTAGGTCGGGCTTGGTAGACCCACCTAGAGTTAGGATTAGGGTGGTAGCCTAATCCTAAGCTTAAACTAGAGACATTGGTTGAACTCTTACTTGATGTTTATGCCTCTTGATGTTTATGCTATGATGATTTTTGTATAATGTGTTATACTTGTGTGATGAGGCATGGTTGTGATGCATTGTGATATGCATGAGGATTGTTCATGATTGTGATCACGGTGAGTACGTGCTAAGCACGGAATTGGTTGTATTTGATAATGTGGAATGAGTTAAATGTTGGCACTAGTATGCTTGAGTACAAATGATCGATCATTAGGATGTTAGTGTGCACACATGAGTCAAATTCGCGCGTGGCCTTGGTGGCGTTGAGTCACCAAGGAGGAGTATGGGTTCGCCCGAAAATTGTTATATATATTAGTCGATGATGAGTGGAATCCCATCGACGGGGCGTGAGGATGAGTGGAATCCCCTCCGCGAGACCGGTGATGAGTGTAATCCCACCGTGAGGTAAAGTGGTTGTTGGATGTGAGTTCCAACGTGTTTTATCCACGTATTCGAGTCATGGCTAGGTGCCAATATAAAGTGATATGTGTATCAATGTGATGTGGAAATGTGTTTCCTATTTGGATGATTATATGTGCTTACATATGTTGTGGAAATGAGCTTGTTGAGCATGACATATAATTGGATATTTGTTCATGCATCATTGACATTTGGCTCTTGAGGATCGAAGGTATGGTCATGCATTTACCTTGGTTGAGATCGTGCTTGGACCCTGCATTGTCGAGGTTTGTTTTTAAAGAGCTTACCCTCACTAAGCTTTATTGCTTACGCTCTCTTTGTTCGACAATGCAGATCAATAGCTTCCGGGTTGCTAAGTGCAAGAAGAGGCCTCCAAGTGTGTGTGCTTGTGGTGCTAGCCTAGCTATCAAGTATGGTTTTTAGATATGATGTAATGGTCAAGCAATGAGACATGTATTCGTGCTATGATGCTTTTGAAGTATGATGTGGTTGCTAAGAGCATGTCAGACTCCTCTTATGTGTTTGTTAAATTGGCTTTTGAGATGTATGCCTTGCTTGTAAACCATGTTGGTATTTTGCTTACCTTAATTTTGTCTAAGTGTTTGACTATATGTAAGCATGAACCTTGAATGTTTAAGTCCTTGAGACGCATGATCTTTGAATGGATGTTCCCCTTGTATTCTCGTGTATGTTGAGCTTGTTGCTATAGGATGCATGCCTCTAGAATGTAATTGTATGAATTGTATGCTTCGTGTAGTTGTTTCGGACGTTTGGAACAACTAGGAGATGTCTAAAATTGATTTTTGGAAGTTGCAGGCAGCAGGTGTTTCGAAATGGGCTGTCCTGTTCCGAAACGGGTTTGGTTCCAAGGCCCCCGTATCGGAACTCGTTTCGATACGTTTTGGCTACTGTGAGCCCCTGTTTCGAAACCTGTTTCGAAACACTTTTTCTACTGGAGATGCCTGTTTCGAAACTGGTATCAAAACGGCAAGGCAAATCGAGACCCTGTTCCGAAACGGGGTGGATGCGTTTCGAAACGGGTGTCTGACCTTTTTAAATTGAAGCTAGTGTTTCGAAACGGGCTTTGACTGTTTCGAAACACAGGCCTATTTTTGGGCCATTTGACATCTCTAAAGGGATCCAAAGGTTGGGCTTAGGCCCGCTTTGTTGTTGGGCTTCCGCTTAGGCTTAATCAATGCATTTAGATAAGATAAAAATGAAAAATTTTCTCTAGGGTCGGTAACCGAAGTGGAGCCTTAACGAGTTTCATCTCGGTTATCCCCGTGTAATCCACTCGGATCGGTCAAGCGTCCGGACCGGGACGAGGGGGTTACAGAAAGACATGAGAAGCAAAACCCATCACTTTGTAAAAAAAAACTTGCACAGTCTTTTAAATGAAATCCAACAATGATATACTTTGACCAGAAAGCTCTGTGAATCAAGCATTCTTCCGCTGCAAGTTCTTGGCACATCGGCAAACTACCTTAAAAGAATCAAAAAATATCAGACCGTCGATCTCTTGTGACTAGAAACGCTCGATAATTCTTATTATCTGAACACTAAATTATCATGATAGGAAACAATACTATCACAAAGACAAACAAACCTGCAAAAAAAAAACAGACACAATACTGTCATACAAGCAGAAAAAAAAATCAGAAATGCAAATGTAAAATGACTCTGGCAAAGTAAAGCAAAGAAGAAATAACAAAACTAAAAAAGAACGAACAATTCTTCATCAAAAGAGAATAACTTTATTTATATACAATTAATGTAAATATTAAAAACCAGTTGACGGCATAAAGTCTGTCGCCGAAAATAAATTCGACGAAAGAGAAGAACTCAAGAGAATATCTTTTAAAAACAACTTTCTCAGAGAATATCTTTATCAAAATATTATGTTGTCTAAGTGTTATTTTACTGAAATAAAATATAATCAAGAAAATAAATTGTTTAACCTAATTAATAATGTTTCATTTTATATTTGTATATAAAATATAAACATATTTTTACAAATGCCATTGAAGTATATATATATAACAAAAACCTAGAAATTAGACTATATATGAAAAAATATATATTTTAAATATCAATAAACCTAAATTGGTACATTATGATGAGAATTGAGACATGCTCTTACTTGTAAGAAGTGACACACATATACGTTACCGATAACCTTGATTATTATTTTTGGTATAAATATGTGTATTTAATTTATTAGTCGATTAGAATTCAACAAGTGGTCTCAGTAGAAAAGTGGATGATGTTTATTTTAAAAGACTCGGTTCTCGCTTCATCTGTAAAGTGTGTGTGCATTGTCACATAATTTAAAATATGTATGAACATATATTACTTTGTAATTAGTTTTAGACTATTCAAAAAATTATTAATTGACTAATTTAAAGTAATATATTATAAGAAATCAAGCACAAAATTTAACACAACTGATCCTAAATTGAGCTCAATCTAACACCCTCCTTGAACCAAAAACCACTCACCACAATCATCGAAATTTGCCACTAACCAAATCCTTAAGGCATCATTGATTCAGACAATTCTATTGTCTCATTGACCGATTTTTTTAAAGAATTCTATCAACCTTAACCTCAGCGCCACAAAAAAATAAAGAAAGTCATAGTAGTTTAGAGCCTAAGGTCTTGGAGAGAAAAAAGAAAGTTTTGAAAAGAATGGAAGAAATATAAAAATGTAACACCCTAAGTCTTTAAGGTTTAAAAAAAAAAGAGAAGTGTTGTTCAAGGGTTTCAAACCCATAACCTTTGGCTTTACATACATATGATACCACCATCTGAACTAAGGATATTTTTTGTTATAATCTCTTTCGGATTAAGTTTAACCAATGAATATGAAGTTTGACCACTTGTAGATTAAAGCCAGATCTGACTTTTCACATACCATGGGGATGCATGTTCGAATAAAAAAAAAGAAGATAGGAAAAATCAGATCTTTCGAGAATACCAAACGTCTCACCTAACCACCATCGTTCTCAGCCCCGATCTGCGCCACCGCCCGGCCGTGGCCTTCACCGCCGCTGCCGCCGTGTCCGCCAGCTCTCCCCGAACGCAGCCGTTGTAACCACTCGCAGTTATCAGTCGTCGTCCACCGTGGGAAGCTGTTTACATGCTTCGTCGGAGAAGACCAAAGCGGCCTCTATTTTACGCGTTTTCCGGCCGCCCTCGTTAGTCGTTCGTCGCACCGCCTCCGCCTTTGAACCCCTTGAGTTGGCGCGACCAAAACCCATAGCATCAATCACCGAATGGCCACCGTTTAAGTCTCGTCGGAGTTTCTTCAGCCCGATCGCATTACTGTCCGTTTTGGGTAGGTTGGTAAGGTTCCGACTCAGTTTTCTGGTTCTCAGTTGAAATATATGTGTTAATGGTTAGTGTAGCATTATTCTGGTGTGATGTCCGGCCATTTTTGGCCGCGCGTGGCAACCACGCGCCGTCTGAGGGCATTTTCCGACCACTGTATGTGGTGTCTGTGGGCCTGAACCGGTCGACCGGTGCTGGACCCGGTCTGACCACAGTCTAGCGACCCAATCTTGAACCGAACCGTTACAGACTCAATGGTTTTGGGTCAAGCCCAAGCCTGTAATGTCCAACCCGGTCAGAGCCCAAACCCGACCCGATACTCGACCCGTCTGACCCGACCCGCTTTTGTTGACCCGACCCGAGTTTGACCCGTTGACTAAGTCAACTCAGTGAGTTAACCCGTTGACCGAGTCAACCCAGTGAGTCAGCTCGCTTAAGTCAACTCGGTTGACTTTTGACCAGTTGACCGCTGACGTCAGCAGTCAATGCTGATGTCAGTGTTGACCTTTGACACGTTGACTGCTGACGTCAGCATGACGTCAGCGTTGACTTTGACCGTTGACCAAAAGTCAAATTTTCTAAAAACTTCTATTCAATGTTTTTTGGCATCCTGAGTCTGTTTTTGAAGCCTGTTTTGCAAAATTCTGATCCGAAAGCCTCCGAATCTGACCTTGAGCCCGAACTTGTTTACGTACTTAATTATTAGTCAAGAGCTTATGAGTAAGGTCTGATCTTGGAATTTGTGTAATTGAAGGTATTCTCGGTTCCTTGGATGCACGATGCTGAGGAATGTCGAATTCGGGTTCGAGGGTATTCGAATGTCGTATCATGAATCGACTGATGTAGCTCGGAGTTAAGGTAATACATTACTACCCTCTGCATGCTCTTGAAACATGTTGATATTTGGCTATGTTTGCTCGACCATGTTTAAGCATATGATTATCTCTGCCTATATCGATCAATTATGAAATAAGAATAATAATGGCCAAGGCAAAAAAATACTCGAATAAGTGGTTTGATAAATCGAAGAGACTTTCGAGTTAAGTACACGATTACTGAGACGGTAAATCATTAAGTCTGATTATCTCTTTTATTAAAAGTATAAATGTCGGGCATATCTGATTAACAATTGACGAAAATATCCCCCCTTAACTATAATCACAACCCGAGAAGCTATACTTGATTCGATAAGATATCTGATACACTTGAAAACTTCAAACTATTGAAATGTCACGGTAACAAGACTTAAACCCTTGAGATTGTAAATTTCTTGAGTTGCAAGAATTCTGAATAATTCGATGAAGATAAATGTACGGAAAAATATTCGTAGGTATGAATTGAGCAATGGGGCGAAAAAGATTGAATTGTTTGAAATGACTAAAAAGGATTGGATATACTGATAAGGCTAAGATGGGTCACAATGATCCTAGAGACTAATATAGTTTTTTCTTCGGGCATCAATTATCATTCGACCGACATATGTGATATATCCTCGAGGTTTGAAATGAAAGAATAGATGGAAGAACCGAGAAACTCAGAATAATTAAAACGTTTTCGAGCATCGTAATGTCTGAAATACCCTCGAATACTAGAATGCCGGAGAATACTTCTAAGACATGGAATTAGAAATCTCAATAAAGACAAACAGATGTAATGACTCCAAAAGTGGTAAAATATGACACATGTTAGTTGGTCGATTCAGACACTATGATGATAGAGGGAAAATACCGTGTGAATGCATGTGCAATTTATTTAGGGAAAATACATAGTTAATAATGAAAGGGATATGTTCTCCTAAGGCATATTTGATGTTTTGGGATGAGTTCAGGTACAATGTACATGTTTGAACACTTGGAAAATACCGCTCGAGTATATGCTTGATTTCTGGTAATAAGTTCAGTGGACGATTGGTGAAGGCGAACTATTGTTGTTTTGCTCGGTAGTCATTTCTGAGAAATGAATGGTTGAGGTGTACCATTCGGTGAGATATTAAATAATGGGTTTCAATAAGTCAAAGGGGCTCAGAAGCTTAATGAGCGATTAGAATTCCTAAATTCTGTACATCACCGTTTATACCTTGTTGATCCAGTTTACCAAATTACCCTTCGAAGGCCGGAATGACCAACAATACCCTCGTAAGCTTTAGCGATCGAGTCACTCTCAATACATCTGAAATCCCAATGATTCTGTTCTAAACCAAGACAATATGCTTAAAATTTTAAAGTATGATATTGTAATACGAAAGGAAAGCAATTCTCTGATTTCTGACCTCTGTTATGAAAAATATATCTGATATATGACATTGAATACGAAATAATAATAATAATGATAATAAAATAAATTTGATACATGTCTTCTGGTATAAATTGGATTCGATATTTATTTTCTGCAATACTGTCTTCTGAATATAAATTGAAATCGTCTGTGGTATATTATCTGGATATGAATGATGATCTGTAGGCTCAGCGCTGGTAAGTCCTTCTGTACCTAAGCTCCTACGCCCAATGGGCCTAGGGTAAGCCTTTCTGTTAAGCTCCTACGCCCACGGGCCTAGGGTAAGTCTTTCTGGACCTAAGGTATCCCCTTAGGTAGGCTCCTACGCCTCAGGCCTAGGGTAAGACCTTCTGTATGCAGTTCAGGTGGAATTGCATTTTTGGGGTTCAGTTGGAGGGTAGTTAAGTAAGTTAATAAAACTTTTTGACCTTTTCTTAAACATACCCTACTAAATTAATGTATTAAAGTTGAACTCTCAGTAAACTTACAATTCACGTTTAATGAACCATTCTGAACTCCTTAATTCAACTTCTGAAATCTGAATCTCTTTTGAATCTCTGCTTTAGACTCACATCTTAAGGTTTAGGTGATCTAATAAAGAACAACTTTGTTACCTTCTGGTGTAATGCTCCTTTGAAATATCGAATCGTAATTTAAGCTTATCGTTACCTAGTTCTTCATGACAGTGTTAAGCTTGTCATACCTGCTTGTGCTTTTAGCATCCCTTGGTAGTTTGTATTACTGAGCTTTTCGAAGCTCACGTTGTTTTTACCATCACAGGTTAGAAGATCGACCATGTCGCAGCTGTCAACATCGGTATGGAGTTTCTTCGGCTTGCTTGCGGAGTATGGTATCTGTGTAATTAGGGGGCATGTATGTCACATCTTGATTTACATTCGAGTCTAAAACTTTTTTTAGCAATTTGTATCATAGTTTTTATTTTGTAGTCTGAATATTTTCTGGAATTGTAATCTAATTCAAAATTTGATTTATGATTTTAAATGGTTAACGATTTGTTTATTTGAAATTTTAATGTGGGTCGCTCCGGTGACCCTAATGTAACTTCCTAGGATCCGTGGTAACGCATAGGCGGGTCTAGGGGGTTACAAAAATTGTGTTGGTAGGGATTAAATTGGTATCATATTTACCAATAAGTGTTGGTGCATTGGTAAGATACATAGCACTTTCAAGGAGTGGACACGAGTTCAAACTTTGAAGATGACATTATTAGGAGGGACAACCTCGCACCCCGAACATAGACTGTAAGACGGACATGCATATTACCAAAAAATTGGTATCATATTTAAATGTTAAGAAATAGAAGTGGCATCAGTAGAGTCTCACATGTTGCAAGTTCGGGTTAGAGTCACGAATAGAAATCCCCTGCTTCTTTACTGTGCCTTTACTTATACCTTCATACTAAAAAATAGGTTTAGGGTTAGGTTGTATGGTGTATTTTAGGGTTTAGAATTTAGGAAGGACTTCAAATTTATTTTTTTAGTGTCGGGGCATGAAAAGGGGCACCAAGAAGGGGCAAAGAATTTTTGTTCCCGAGTTACATGCACTCATAGTTCTCCAAGAGATTCTTAAAAGGATTTTAGGCTTAAAGAGACCACCAGACTTAATCTAATCTATGGAGAATTCTAGAAGATCCACAATCCCACACATTTACACCTATGTGAAAACATGGTGGGAATATAAGATATTCTTTACTTAGATAGAGATTGTAATCTAGAGAATATTTTATATTTGTACCATTTGTAGTTGGTGGACTTCTATCTTTGTTATCAATGTAAATCATTAATGGCTTGCGGATGTAAGGAGACTCAACTATAAATAGAGGTTTCACCACCTTATCTGTATCATTCATCATTTTAAGAC
Source organism: Hibiscus trionum (assembly GCA_030270665.1). Lineage (NCBI taxonomy): Eukaryota > Viridiplantae > Streptophyta > Magnoliopsida > Malvales > Malvaceae > Hibiscus > Hibiscus trionum. The sequence goes on along the minus strand of BSYR01000017.1, from coordinate 44,424,101 downwards.
ATTTATTCTAAAAACTCTATCTTGTTATTCAATGTTTTTTGTATTCTTTCTTTGTTTTTCATTGCCTCTCATTTGTTTGCTTCCGTTTATAAAACAATTGTGCTTCTCAGTTGTAGCCTTTCTTTTTAAATAAAAGACTATATCTTAGTAGTTCAAAAAATTACATAACAACAAAATTAAATAACAAAACACATCAAAACTAAAACTTTAGTAAAAAAAAATACATGTTGAAACCAGAGAAAAATAAAGACACACTCATAAGATTGGGTAACATCCTAGTCTTACAATCTATTGACAAGCCGTTATAAGAACAACACAATAACTCATATAAAACTAAATAATGATCAGTAACATGTCAAATACTAGATTAGAACAAACACAATGAGAAACTATAAGGACGGTTGCAAAAAAAAAAAAAAAACACATTGCATTGACCACGTTAGGGAGCAGTTTATCCCCAATACTGAATCTATCATCAAATAAATCAGTAAAAAGAATAGAGATTAGCTATAATGAGCCACATAGTTGTTTATCACCCAGTGAATATATACAAATTTGTTATATATGATTTTGGTGTATTTATAGATATATGAACATGAAATATAAATGATTTTAAACAAAACCATCTTTATATGTTTGTGTTATGTGCAAATCGACAAACGAGACTGAGCGCTCTTCCCTCTTGCACCTGCCCCTATTTTTTCATATTTCAATCCTAACATATAATTAAGTTTTGAATATTATTGAAATCTAAGCGGAATGTTTTATGCTTGTGATGTTGTCTGTCTTCAGACCAATGAGAGTGACATTTTACAATGGCTTGTCTCAAGTTGTTAAGTTTGGTTCATTTTCTGTACTACTCAAATAATATATGTGTTCCAAAATGGTGAAAGAGATTGACTCAATTATGATAAATATGATGATATAGACGTGATAATGCAACAAATGTGGATATTTACGTAATGTAGTCTTTCTTTTGGTCACCAATTTGCTTTCATGAAACAATGAAGATTAAGAGGGAAATGCTATATAGTAAACTCATGTGATAAAGTAAGTAAACTTGTTTTTTTTTATATGTTACCGATTTTGTTTTCATTTTGAACTATTGTATATATCATCGCTCGCCATAAACGATACGACTCTTAGACACATCTGAACTCTGTTTCAGTCGTGCAATCGAGACATTGAACGTTGCCGATCGGTTCATTCGTGCAACACAGCAGCCATAATTCAGAAGCTTAGAAAGGAGGGTCGATCAAATTTAGCTATTATTGTTTGGATGTTAAAAAGCATCACTTCACAGTTTGGCCGAGTGATCTAAGGCGCCAGATTTAGGCTCTGGTCCGAAAGGGCGTGGGTTCAAATCCCACAGCTCTCAATCTTTATGGCTAAAGTGCATTTTTAATTGGAATTTTTTTCGAGTTATTATTTTGTAAAGTTAAGGTCTTGTACTATTTTTTATCTGAAATTTTTTTGTCTCTGTAACACCCGGGTTTAGGGGTTAGGTAAAAATAATATTTTAATATTATTTGGGCTCGGTTTAATACTCTAAATTATATTTCGGGTTTTGTTTTCAAATTAATTAATTTGGGTTGACCATGTTTTAAGATTTAAACCACAATTAGTCATGGATTTACCCCTCCTTGTGAATAGCCAAATTCATTAAGGGTAAATGAGTCTTTTGATCTCTAAAGGAATAAAACAAAACAAATAAAAACCCAAAATTTCACTCATCTTCTCCCTCTCTCCACAAAACCCACGACAAACTCTCCCCTCCATTGTAGTGCACTGTTCCATCACCTTTCCTCCTCATTTCAACTCCGTTTTGAAAGGTAATAGCATTTTTGACTTCCCCTCACCTCCCTCTCCATGAAAGTACCATTTATTTTCGTTTTCATGAAGTTTTTAGAAAATGGAAGTTTTGAATATTTTGATTAAAAATGAGATCTTTATGTTGATAAATGAAATGTTTTGATTTGATATGCTTAGTTATGGTGTATAGAGGTCAAATGGTATATTATATGTGAATTTCAAATGATTTTGGGAAATTTTCGGAATTGGGTTTCCAAGGGGTTTTTGGAGGGTTTTAAAGTGGTTTTTGGGGTTCGTTAATGTTGGATTTTGGGGGCTGTTGGTAGTATGATATATGAGGGTCACTTTGGGTGAATTTGAAGGTTGTTTGGATGCTTGAAATGGAAGATTTCAGTGGGTTTTAGGGGCTGCTCGGAAATTCTGTTTTGGGGTTGATTTTGAGTGTTGAATGCTTGCTAATGTTGATCCGGGTTAGTTTCGATGATGAGATATTGATTATGAATGTTTTGTTTGTGTTTGAGATGATTAGAATCGGGTTTGGGCATCGGTGAAGCATCGGAAGTGAATCCGGGAAATTGAAGGTGATTGCTTGCTTGGTCTTTGAGCTTGGAAGCTTAGGTGAGTGGTTAATTGTTTTAAATGGTTTTAAAATGGTTGGTTCGAGTACATGGACTAGGTTGGGCTTGGTAGACCCACCTAGAGTTAGGATTGGGGTGGTAGCCTAATCCTAAACTTGATCTAGAGCCTTTGGATGAACTCATGTATATGGTTGTGTATGTCTCGTATGAAATGTGATATGGATGCTTATGTATATTGTGTTATACATGTGAGATGGGACATGAATTGTGATGCTTGAGACATGCATGATGATGGTTGTTGGTGAGTACGTGCCAAGCACGGAATTGATTGAAATGAGTATTGTGAAATGAGTAAATATTGGCACTAGTATACTTGAATACAAATGATCGATCATTAGGATATTAGTGTGTACACATGAGTCAAAAGTCGCGCGTGGCCTTGGTGGCGCTGAGTCACCAAGGAGGAGTACGGGTACGCCCGGAAATTGTATTTAAATATAGTCGGTGATGAGTGGAATCCCATCGACGGGGCGTGAGGATGAGTGGAATCCCCTCCGCGAGACCGGTGATGAGTGTAATCCCACCGTGAGGTAATGTGGTTGTTGGATGTGAGTTTCCAACATGTTTATCCGCGTATTTGAGTCATAGCTAGGTGCCAATGTTGATTGATATGTGTATCAATGTGTTGAGATATATGAGCTTTAATTGGATGCTTAAATGTGATTGCATGTATTGTGGATTTGAGCTTATGATCATGGAATTTATATTGTCTATTGCTCATGCATCTTTATCTTGTGGACCCTTGGTATTTTGTGTAATGCCTTGGCTAGATCGTGCTCGGGCCCTGCAATGTTGAGGTTTGTTTTTAGAGCTTACCCTCACTAAGCAATATTGCTTATGCTCTATTTGTTCAACATTGCAGATCCTTAGTTCGCGGGTTGCTCGAGCAAGTGGAGGGCCTCCAAGTGTGGTTATTAGCCTTGAGTACTTCAAGTATGAGTTTTTAATGTTGAACATGTAATAGTTTGAGCAATGGGACATGTGTTGTTTTATTGGTTTGTTCTAGTTGTTTAGGAGCTTGTTTAGACTCCTTGATATCATGCTTTTGTATGGTTTGTATTGCCATGTTGATTTGTAACTCATGCCCGAATTGCTCAGTTTGAATGTTAGCCATTTGCCTAAGAGGTTATCCTTGTGTTGAATGATGTTACATGAATGCATGCCTTGTGATGTCTTGCCTTAGTGTTTGGACTTGTTTTAAATCTTGTTGCAGCATGCTAGAATAGCTGGGTTGCCTTAAGTTTAAATGTGATGGTGTTGTAGTGTGTTTTGGTGGTGTTTTGGGGCACCCTAGTGCCCTTAAACAGCCAAAACGAGTCTGCAGACATGGGGCGTTTCGGAACGGGCCATCCTGTTTCGGAACGGTCCCTTTGCATTTGGCCTGCCGTTTCGAAACGGATGGGGGTCATTTCGGAACATTTTTGCTACTGGAATTTTGAGAAATTGGCGAGATGAAGGCGTTCCGAAACGGGCCTTTGATGTTTCGAAACGGTCAAATCTCGTTGACCACGAGAAGTTGACCGTTAGGGCCGTTCCGATACGGGTCACCCCTGTTTCGAAACGGTCACCCTAAGGTTGACCCTGGCCTGTTGACTAAGTCAAGGCGTTTCGGAACACCCTAAGGGCGTTTCGAAACTGCCTGCTGTAAAGGATTAAAATGAGCTGTTTAATGTTATGGTTGGTCGAAGTATGTTACATTGTTTGTATCTTCCGCTGTTGTACTTCACATAGGGTTTAATTATGCCTATAGACAAGATAAAATAAAAAGAAATTTTCTGGGTCGTTAACCGAGGGGAAGCCTTAACGGGTTTCGCTTCGGTTTTCCCCGTGTGGCCCACTCGGATCGGTCATCTGACCAGACCGGGACGAGGGGGTTACACTTGTTGGTATCAGAGCCTAAGGTTACCGAGACCTTGGGCAGGTAAGTGAGGTAAGTTCAAGTTTTTAATTGATATGCACGGTGTTTGCTTGCCTTGTAAGAATGGTTGCTTGTTTGACAAGTATGTTGATTGCTTTTGTTCCAAAGCATGTGTGTGTGAGTCCCATTTCTACTATTACATTGGAAAAATGATTTTAAGTGAGGGAACGTACTTGAACACTTGGAAGCCTTGCCTTGCTAACCCAGCTTGTGTGTTTTGTTGTTGTGATTGTAGTTGTTATCTGTGAGGGCGATGTCTAGACCAAGGGGTAGGCCGAGGATGGTTCGTCAGGAACCACGAGTTGCGGCTCCTGTTGAGCCGGCTGTTGGTGTAGAGGCTCACCTAGAAGGGCCGGTGGCCGCGGGAGTTGGCGCTCCACCACCACCTCCACCACCACCACCTTCTCCACCTGGAGCTGGGGGCGAGGATGGAGCCGGAGGAGATGGACCTCAAGGTGGCCAAGGTGGCCAAGGTCCGGCTGGAATTGATATGACTCCGCTAGTGCAAGCGATAGCGGGAGCATTCCAGGCCGCAGTTGCGGGAGCTCAGGCTGCAGCTCAGCCTAGGTGTGACGATGCTAGTCTACCTTTGGAGAGGCTCCGTAGCTTGGGGGCCGAGGAGTTTAGAGGATCTACTCCAGAGAGATCGGAGTTATGGTTGGAGAAGACAGTTCGTATCTTGGCTCAGATGGGTTGTGCGGGCGCACGTAGATTGGGTTGTGTGATATCGTTGCTTCAGGGTGATGCTTACACTTGGTGGGTCACCATTACTACCGGGGTTCCAGAGGCCGAGATAGATTGGGGTTTCTTTGAGTTTGCTTTCAGAAAGAGGTATTTGGGACCGAGGTACTTAGATGAGAAGAAGCGAGAGTTTATGGCTCTTACTCAGGGAGATGCTTCTGTGACTGATTATGAGATCTGCTTTGTTCGCTTGAGTCAGTATGCCCCATAGTTGGTTCCTACTGAAGTGGAACGCTGTAACCGATTCCGCTACGGATTGAATGAAGAGGTTAAGAGGTACACGCTAGCTTCTGACTACACGGACTTTGATGTATTGGTCGCGAGGGCCAAGGATTTGGAACATAGTTTGGGTTCGGCCAAACGATCTGGTGGTTCTAGTTCTGGCAAGAGGCATAACCACTTTTATGGTAGAGATGCCAAGAGACATAGGGGTGGCGGACATCAGTTTGATCAGAGACGTGGCGCTGGCCACCATGGTAGGGGCCATCAGGGCCATAGAGGAGGAGGGCGCTTGCCCGAGTGTACCCGATGTGGGAGACAGCACACTGGTGAGTGTTGGGGTAACTTCCATGCTTGTTGGAACTGTGGTTCGAGGGACCACTTTAGGAGGGATTGTCCGCATCAGGCGGCTCAGGCACCGAACATTGCTCAGGCTCCTGCGAGAGCGAATGATTTTCAGAGAGGCCGTGGGCGCGGTCGTGGCTACTTCCAGCCTAGGGCTGATGCACCTAGGGGAGATGCTCAGAGGAACCTTGCTCATGTTGTGGCTGTGCAGCCAGAGGCGGGAGGACCAGCGAGAGTTTATGCTCAGAGAGAGGCCGGGAATGACACCGATGTGATAGCAGGTAATTTCGAGTTACAGTCTATGTTTTTGCTTTCTTTGGTTGATTCGGGTTCTACGCATTCCTACATTTTGAGTGAGCATGCACAGAAGTTAGATATCCCTGTTGAGATCTTAGATGTAGGTATGCATGTTACTAGTTCTTTTGGTGAGACAGTTGTGGTTAGACGTATGTATAGGAGGTGTCCACTGAAGATTCAGGGTCATGTGTTCTCCGTTGATATGATGGAACTTCCTTTCTATGGTTTTGACATTATTCTGGGTATGAACTGGTTGGTTGAGCATCGGGCTAGTGTGGATTTTGAGACAAAGAGAATTTCTTTGAAGCTTTCTGATGACTACGAGGTAGTAGTAGTAGGCGAGAACATTAAGTTCTTGTCTAATGTGGTGTCAGCTTTAGAGGCTCATAGGTTGATGGACTCTGGATGTGGGGCTTATTTAGCTTATGTCATGAATCCAGATATGAGTGAAGCTAGACCGAAAGATATCAGAACAGTGTGTGACTTTCCAGATGTGTTTCCTGAAGAGTTACCGGGTTTGCCTCCTGACAGAGATGTTGAGTTTGTGATTGAGACAGTTTCAGGGTCTAATCCAGTTTCGATAGCTCCGTACCGCATGGCTCCGAAAGAGTTGAAAGAATTGAAGAGTCAGTTGCAAGAGTTATTAGACCGTGGTTTCATTAGGCCTAGTAGTTCTCCGTGGGGTGCACCAGTGTTATTTGTGAAGAAGAAGGATGGTAGCATGCGTATGTGCATTGACTATAGACAGTTGAATCAGTTGACTGTGAAGAACAAGTATCTGTTGCCTCGTATAGATGATTTGTTTGATCAGTTGAGAGGTGCTTCAGTGTTCTCGAAGATAGATTTGAGATCCGGGTACTACTAGTTGAAGGTAAAGGGGTGTGATGTTCCGAAGACAGCTTTCAGGACTAGATATGGTCACTATGAGTTTCTTGTGATGCCATTTGGGCTCACGAATGCATCAACAGCATTCATGGACATGATGAACAGAATTTTTAGAGACTATCTAGACCGTTTTGTAGTTGTCTTCATTGATGATATACTTGTGTACTCGAAGACAGAATAAGAGCATGATGAACACTTGAGATTTGTTTTACAGAGATTGTTGAGCAATCAGTTGCATGCGAAGCTTAGTAAATGTGAGTTATGGATTCGAGAGGTTGTGTTTCTTGGCCATGTTGTTTCGGCCGAAGGTATCCGTGTTGATCCATCGAAGATTGAGGCTATTGTTGAGTGGAAACAACCTAAGTCCGTGACAGAGATTAGGAGTTTCCTAGGATTAGCCGGTTACTATAGGAGATTTGTTGATGGTTTCTCTAGGGTAGCTGCTCCTTTGACTAAATTGTTGCAAAAAGGAGTCAAATTTGAATGGTCAGATGCAAGACAGAAGGCCTTTGAGAAATTGAAAGAAGCTTTGACGAATGCTCCAGTGTTAGTGCAACCTGTTTCAGGTAAGGAGTTTGTGATTTACAGTGATGCTTCCTACATAGGCTTAGGATGTGTTTTGATGCAAGAAAGGAGGGTTGTTGCTTATGCTTCTAGACAGTTGAAGATTCATGAGAAGAACTATCCTACTCATGATATAGAGCTAGCCGCAGTTGTGTTTGCATTGAAGATTTGGCGTCATTATCTGTATGGTGAGAAGTGTATTGTTTACACCGATCACAAGAGCTTGAAGTACTTGATGACACAGAAAGAGTTGAATTTGAGACAGAGAAGATGGCTAGAGTTGTTGAAAGAATATGATTTGACCATTGAGTACCATCCGGGTAAAGCAAATGTAGTAGCCGATGCTTTGAGTAGAAAAGTGGCCGTTGAGTTGAGAGCTATGTTTGCTAGATTGAGTGTGTCCGATGATGGTGGTTTGATCACCGAGTTGCAAGTGAAGCCTTCTTTGATTCAGTTGATTAGAGAGAAGCAGTTGCAAGATGCGAGCTTAGTTCCTCATGTTCAGGACATAGCCGAGGGAAGACCGACCGAGTACAGTTTCAGTGGTGAGAACTTGTTGTGCTTTAGAGATAGAATTGTCGTTCCAGAAGATGTTGAGTTGAGACGTCAGATTCTGAGTGAAGCACATTCGAGTCCCTTTTCTATGCATCCGGGTAGTACCAAAATGTACAGAGACTTGAAGAATGATTACTTCTGGGTTGGCTTGAAGAGAGATGTAGCCGAGTATGTGAGCCATTGTATGGTTTGTCAGAGAGTGAAGGCGGAACATCAGGTTCCTTCAGGTTTGCTACAGCCTTTGAAGATTCCGGAATGGAAATGGGAGAGGATCACCATGAATTTTGTGTCGGGGTTGCCTTTGTCTCCTTCGAAGAAGAACTCTGTTTGGGTGATTGTTGATAGGTTCACTAAGTGTGCTCACTTCTTAGCAGTGAACACTACGGATTCTTTAGACAAGTTGGCAAACTTGTACATCCGTGAGATTGTGAGACTTCATGGGGTTCCGAAGTCTATTGTTTCAGATAGGGATCCTAGGTTTACTTCGAGATTCTGGGGTTGCTTGCATAGTGCTTTAGGTAGCCGTTTGCATTTCAGCACATCTTATCATCCGCAGTCCGATGGGCAGTCAGAGCGAGTGATACAGATTCTAGAAGATATGCTTCGTTGTTGTGTGATTGACTTCCAGGGTTCTTGGGAGAAGCACTTACCGTTGGTTGAGTTTGCTTACAACAACAGTTATCAGTCTAGCATTCAGATGGCACCTTATGAGGCTTTGTATGGTAGACGGTGTAGGACTCCGATTTGTTGGGCCGAGACAGGTCAGAGATTGTTACCTATGCCAGACTTGCTTAAGGGGACCACCGACAAAGTAAAGTTGATATGTGACCGCTTGAAAGAAGCTTCCGATCGTCAGAAGTCTTATGCAGATTTGAAGAGGAAAGAGGTTGAGTACACAGTGGGTGAGAAAGTGTTTCTGAAAGTATCACCGTGGAAGAAGGTAATGAGATTTGGCCGAAAGGGCAAGTTGAGTCCGAGGTTCATTGGTCCGTATGAGATAGTTGAGCGGATTGGACCCGTAGCTTATCGTTTAAGGTTACCTTCTGAGTTAGAAAAGATCCATGATGTATTTCATGTGTCTATGCTTAGGAGATATAGATCGGACCCTTCTCATGTGATGCCCGTTGAAGAGATAGAGTTAAATCCAGATTTGTCCTATAATGAAGAGCCCGTTGAGATACTTGCTTCTGATAGCAAGGTGTTGCGTGGCAAGACCATAGACTTGGTCAAGGTGTTGTGGAGACATAGAGGAGTGGAAGAGGCCACGTGGGAGAGGAAAGCTGATATGGTTGAGCAGTTTCCGTATCTGTTTCCACCAGGTAATTTCGGGGACGAAATTCCTTAAGTGGGGGAGAGTTGTAACACCCGGGTTTAGGGGTTAGGTAAAAATAATATTTTAATATTATTTGGGCTCGGTTTAATACTCTAAATTATATTTCGGGTTTTGTTTTCAAATTAATTAATTTGGGTTGACCATGTTTTAAGATTTAAACCACAATTAGTCATGGATTTACCCCTCCTTGTGAATAGCCAAATTCATTAAGGGTAAATGAGTCTTTTGATCTCTAAAAGAATAAAACAAAACAAATAAAAACCCAAAATTTCACTCATCTTCTCCCTCTCTCCACAAAACCCACGACAAACTCTCCCCTCCATTGTAGTGCACTGTTCCATCACCTTTCCTCCTCATTTCAACTCCGTTTTGAAAGGTAATAGCATTTTTGACTTCCCCTCACCTCCCTCTCCATGAAAGTACCATTTATTTTCGTTTTCATGAAGTTTTTAGAAAATGGAAGTTTTGAATATTTTGATTAAAAATGGGATCTTTATGTTGATAAATGAAATGTTTTGATTTGATATGCTTAGTTATGGTGTATAGAGGTCAAATGGTATATTGTATGTGAATTTCAAATGATTTTGGGAAATTTTAGGAATTGGGTTTCCAAGGGGTTTTTGGAGGGTTTTAAAGTGGTTTTTGGGGTTAGTTAATGTTGGATTTTGGGGGCTGTTGGTAGTATGATATATGAGGGTCACTTTGGGTGAATTTGAAGGTTGTTTGGATGCTTGAAATGGAAGATTTCAGTGGGTTTTAGGGGCTGCTCGGAAATTCTGTTTTGGGGTTGATTTTGAGTGTTGAATGCTTGCTAATGTTGATCCGGGTTAGTTTCGATGATGAGATATTGATTATGAATGTTTTGTTTGTGTTTGAGATGATTAGAATCGGGTTTGGGCATCGGTGAAGCATCGGAAGTGAATCCGGGAAATTGAAGGTGGTTGCATGCTTGGTCTTTGAGCTTGGAAGCTTAGGTGAGTGGTTAATTGTTTTAAATGGTTTTAAAATGGTTGGTTCGAGTACATGGACTAGGTTGGGCTTGGTAGACCCACCTAGAGTTAGGATTGGGGTGGTAGCCTAATCCTAAACTTGATCTAGAGCCTTTGGATGAACTCATGTATATGGTTGTATATGTCTCGTATGAAATGTGATATGGATGCTTATGTATATTGTGTTATACATGTGAGATGGGACATGAATTGTGATACTTGAGACATGCATGATGATGGTTGTTGGTGAGTACGTGCCAAGCACGGAATTGATTGAAATGAGTATTGTGAAATGAGTAAATATTGGCACTAGTATACTTGAATACAAATGATCGATCATTAGGATGTTAGTGTGTACACATGAGTCAAAAGTCGCGCGTGGCCTTGGTGGCGCTGAGTCACCAAGGAGGAGTACGGGTACGCCCAGAAATTGTATTTAAATATAGTCGGTGATGAGTGGAATCCCATCGACGGGGCGTGAGGATGAGTGGAATCCCCTCCACGAGACCGGTGATAAGTGTAATCCCACCGTGAGGTAATGTGGTTGTTGGATGTGAGTTTCCAACATGTTTATCCGCGTATTTGAGTCATAGCTAGGTGCCAATGGTGATTGATATGTGTATCAATGTGTTGAGATATATGAGCTTTAATTGGATGCTTAAATGTGATTGCATGTATTGTGGATTTGAGCTTATGATCATGGCATTTATATTGTCTATTGCTCATGCATCTTTATCTTGTGGACCCTTGGTATTTTGTGTAATGCCTTGGCTAGATCGTGCTCGGGCCCTGCAATGTTGAGGTTTGTTTTTAGAGCTTACCCTCACTAAGCAATATTGCTTACGCTCTCTTTGTTCAACATTGCAGATCCTTAGTTCGCGGGTTGCTCGAGCAAGTGGAGGGCCTCCAAGTGTGGTTATTAGCCTTGAGTACTTCAAGTATGAGTTTTTAATGTTGAACATGTAATAGTTTGAGCAATGGGACATGTGTTGTTTTATTGGTTTGTTCTAGTTGTTTAGAAGCTTGTTTAGACTCCTTGATATCATGATTTTGTATGGTTTGTATTGCCATGTTGATTTGTAACTCATGCCCGAATTGCTCAGTTTGAATGTTAGCCATTTGCCTAAGAGGTTATCCTTGTGTTGAATGATGTTACATGAATGCATGCCTTGTGATGTCTTGCCTTAGTGTTTGGACTTGTTTTAAATCTTGTTGCAGCATGCTAGAATAGCTGGGTTGCCTTAAGTTTAAATGTGATGGTGTTGTAGTGTGTTTTGGTGGTGTTTTGGGGCACCCTAGTGCCCTTAAACAGCCAAAACGAGTCTGCAGACAGGGGGCGTTTCGGAACGGGCCATCCTGTTTCGGAACGGTCCCTTTGCATTTGGCCTGCCGTTTCGAAACGGATGGGGGTCGTTTCCGAACATTTTTGCTACTGGAATTTTAAGAAATTGGCGAGATGAAGGCGTTCCGAAACGGGCCTTTGATGTTTCGAAACGGTCAAATCTCGTTGACCACGAGAAGTTGACCGTTAGGGCCGTTCCGATACGGGTCACCCCTGTTTCGAAACGGTCACCCTAAGGTTGACCCTGGCCTGTTGACTAAGTCAAGGCGTTTCGGAACACCCTAAGGGCGTTTCGAAACGGCCTGCTGTAAAGGATTAAAATGAGCTGTTTAATGTTATGGTTGGTCGAAGTATGTTACATTGTTTGTATCTTCCGCTGTTGTACTTCACATAGGGTTTAATTATGCCTATAGACAAGATAAAATAAAAAGAAATTTTCTGGGTCGTTAACCGAGGGGAAGCCTTAACGGGTTTCGCTTCGGTTTTCCCCGTGTGGCCCACTCGGATCGGTCATCCGACCAGACCGGGACGAGGGGGTTACAGTCTCTTTCTTATTTTTGTTAATTTTATTATTAATTGTTGATTGGGTAGTTATAGAAAATGTAAAGTAATTTTTTTACTCACCGCGCCTATTGTATTTATTTATTTGACTTAATCTTTAAAAATAAATAATAAATTATCATTAATCGAAAATTAAAGTTTTTCAATCATCTAATACAACTTTTTGAGGATCGGATTGATAAAAACTGTAAACGTGGAGCTCTAAAAAAGTTGAATTGGCATTTATATAGCTGATAAATCAGCAATAAACAATAAAATTGAACAAAAATTAAAGGAGAGACCAAGGTTTTTTGATAAATATAATATAGAGAGTTAATTTCATTAAAATGAAATATAGGGACTAAATTTTAAATTTTAAACAGTATATATAATTACTTTTAGTGCTAGTGGTTGTGCAAGACTGGAGGTGAGCTACATAATGCTTTTAATAATGTTAGTGATAAGAAACAATAATATATATCTATATATTGTTTTTATTTATAACAATAATTTATATTTATATATATATATATATATATATATATTAATAAAGTTGATTGTTAAGCCGATTCGATAACCATTATATTTGTTCATTGTGATTTTTCGTTTTCAGCATGCTCGTATAAAGTATGGAAGTTATAGATCCTAATGGTTTGACATGTTGCTTTTACTGTGGCTATAGGAAGCTGAGTGAAAGGTGAAGCAGAGATTCTGATAGTTAATATTAGAGATGAATCGAGGGGTATTAAGAGACGGTCATATTTTTTGAAAATTTTAAATTTTCATATATTTTAAAAAAGGTATCTGTCCATGGTTGATATGTTTCTAATGAAAACACACTTTTGGTTTGTTTTAATGTTTATGTTTTACTCTCTATTATTCTGCAGGTCGTAGTTGTTATAATTGTTAGTTCATGGTGAATCGTTTTTTACATTTCCACTATTAAAAATGACAGAGTATGAAAAGTAAAATGGTTTCAGCCATGCATAGTGAATAGGCTTGAGTTGGTGGTTTCTCATGTTTACATTCGCACGATTATTGTTGCACGATTTTAGTTCGTGTGATTATGGTTGCACGATTTTAGTTCGTGTGATTATGATACGGTTGGTTGATGATTTTTTGTGGGAAAATCACCTATAAATACCCATACGCACAAGGATTTCTAAGCACCAAGAATCACAAAGTAGTCTATTCCATCTAGTGAGGTTTCTCGAGTGCTTAGAAGATCTTTGGCGTTTTGAGTTTTTTTGTGTAGCCGTATTCGATAAATTCGACGGTGGTTCGAGACGTTCTCAACGGTGGTGCAACCACATCTCAATTTGACATACGATTTTGACAATGGTTGGAGGTAATTATGAATTTTGATCTTTCCGTTGCGTTTTTGCTCGGTTTATGCTTACATTTGGTATCAAAGCATGGTTAAATCTCTGCCTTGTTGTTTTAAAGTTTGTATGTTTCTTAAAATTAAAATGCCACATTGATCTTTAAATTCTAAAATTTTGAGAAAAATTATGTTGCAGACTTTTGTTTTAAAAATCGTAAGATTTTATTAAATTAATTTTTAAAATTTATTAATAATTTTATTAAAAATAATTATTGTATAAAGTATTAAGTAATAAATCTATAGAATATATGCCTAGAGATCCGAATAATTTATTTAATTAGAGAATTAGCCACAACAAATTTAATTAAATAAAATTGCGGTAAGAATCTCATAAGAACTAGACATAAAATGTTGCATAATGAATTAGCAGCAACTTTAAATAAAGTTTAGGGTTAATATCTAGCTAAGTGATTTTCACAATTTTATTTAGTCAAAGACTAGCTAGAGCATCTTTAGTTAAATGAAATTATTAAGGTTAAAAATCACATAAGTAAAGCTTAGATATTAAATCCCATTACATAATTTATTAAGTTAAAAATTATTAGATGAATTTTTATAATTACCCACAGGAGTTATAAAAATAAATTTAATAATTTTATAAGTGGTAGAAAATAATTATATCATAAAATAAATCTAATTGAATTAAAAATTTAGCCCACATGCAATTTTTATGTCACTTGATTCATTACTTACATGATTTGTATTGGTAAATTATGACTTATATTTACCTCAAATTTATATTAAGCATGTATGTCAATTTATTTTGCAGCATTACAACCTATAAATATGCCTGATAACAAAGTAGATATCCATGAATTAATCAGTGAGAACTTTAAGTTTTAGAAGGAGGATATTCTTCTTCAATTGGGGTGTATGGATATTGACTATGCAATAAGGAAATCTAAGCCACATATCACTGACACCAGCAATCAGGCTGATCTTGCTCTGTATGAAAGGTGGGAGCAATTCAATCGCTTAAATATTATATTCATTAAGAGCAAGGTTGTTGCTAATGTTTGTGGCTCAATTGAGCATAATGAGAATGTCAAAGAGCTATTAACGATTATAGAGAAATAGTTTCAAACTTTTTAAAAGTCGTTAGCCAGCACCCTAATTATGAAGTTCACATCAATGAAGTTCACTATGGTGAAAGGTGTGAGTGATTATATCAATAAGATGTGAGATTTGACAGCTTGACTTAATGCACTTGAGGTTGAAATATATGAATCTTTACTGGTGTATTATATATTGAACACTCTTCCACCTCAATATGGGCCATCTAAGATCTCTTATAACACACCTAAAGATAAATGATCTTTTGATAAAATTTTGACCATGTGTGATCAAGAAGAGAGTAGGCTCATATTAGAGATGGGAGAGAGTGTATTGACGATTACTCAAGGAAAGAGGTCAGTCCAAGCCAAGCAAAAGGGGAAGGCTAAAATGCAACCTCAAGCTGACATAAAGAAAGAGTTCACGTGTTTCTTCTGTAAAAAGAAAGGACATATGAAGAATGATTGTGTCAAGCATAAGGGTTGACTTGAAAAAAAAGGTAAATCAATCTCACTTGTTTTTTTAGTCAAATATGGTTGATGTTAATTATAACACATGGTGAATTGATTTTGGTTCTACAATCCATGTCTCAAATTTTTTATAGGGATTAAAAAATATGTGGGAACCAGTGGGAGCTGAGCGACACATCTATTCAGGAAACAAGATGCAGTCGCATGTGAAATCTATTGGGACCTGCGAATTAGTGCTTAGAAGTGGCTTTGTTTTAAATTTAGAAAAGACTTTTTATACTTTTAGTTTTTCTAGAAATTTAATTTTTATTTCAAGACTTGCACCCTTGGGGTATTGTTTTAATTTTTTAAATGTTGGATTCAGTTTATTTTATAAATCTGAAATTGTTAGAAATGGTATTTTATGCGATGGTTTTTATTCAATTGATTTACAAAATAATGTCACTCATAATGTTATGCATTCAAACTGGTACTAAGTGTTGTGTTATAAATGAAGATTCCTCTACTTTATGGCACCGGAGATTAGGACATATCTCCATTGAAAGGATTAAAAGATTAGTAAATGATGGGGTACTCAATACCTTAAATTTTATTGATTTTAATACTTGTGTAGACTACATTAAGGGCAAGTTGGCTAACAAGTCAAAGAAAGCTGCCAAAAGGAGTTCGACCATATTGGAAATCATCCATTTTGATATTTGTTGCCCAGATATGGATGTGCAAGGTCAAAAATATTTCATCACTTTCGTAGATGATTACTCACGATACATGTATCTCTACATGTTTTATCATAAAAGTGAAGTGTTAGAAGCCTTTAAGGTTTTCAAGGCTGAAGTAGAGAAACAATGCGGTAAGCAAATAAAGATTGTGAGAATTGATAGAGGTGGTGAGTATTATGGTAGATACACTGAGGATGGACAAGCACCTGGTCCATTTGCGAAGTTTCTTCAAGACAACGATATAGTTGCCCAATACACCATGCCAGGCTTGCCTGATCAGAATAGTGTTGCAGAAAGAAGAAACCGAACTTTAATGGATATGGTGCGAAGTATGCTTAGTAGGTCTAAGCTACCTAAGTCTTTATGGGTTGAAGCTCTCAAGATGATTGTGTATATATTAAACCGGGTTCCAACCAAGGTTGTTCCAAAGGCACCTTTCTAATTATTCAAAGGTTAGAAACTGAGTTTGCGACATATACGCATTTGGGGATGCCCGTCTGAAGTGAGAATTTATAACCCACAATAGAAGAAACTAGACCCAATGACCATTAGTGGGTATTTCATTGGATATGCCGAAAAGTCCAAAAGTTACAAATTCTATTGTCCATCTGTAAGTTATCCGAGAAGTGTTAGAACTTGAGAGGGAGTGTAAGTTGACGAGGAGTGTTAGAGTTTTTATTTAATGTGTAATTAGAGTTTATTTCTAATCAGTAGTTTAGGTTTATTAGAAGTCTTATTTAAATTAGGAATAAGTATTATTTAAATTAAAGATAAAAATATAATTTAAGTTATATTAAAACTCTATATCAACCTGTTTAAAGGCTTGCTCTGTATACATTTGATAATTAAGAATAATAAGAAAATACAGAGAAATACATTGTTCTCTCTAGAAAATATCATGTTCATCTTATTTAAACAACAAATCCCTAACCACCGATCACACACAAACCAGCATTATTCATTGCATCTCCGGCCACTATGCCCCCTTTCTCACATGGTATCATGAGCCAACAACGGTCTTGATGTTGTCACCACTGCTGCCATCTCTTATCTGAAACAGATCGACGACGATATGATTTTTCAGATGCACATCATTTTTCTTTTCCGCTGTTGTCATTAGGCCACACTCGTTCTTTGGCTTCTCTCTCGTTGGAATCTTACATCTCCGGTGAAATTTCTATTCGTTTAATTTGTTGCTTTGTTCTCTATTTAATGGTTCTATCTTAGCCAATCAAAAAGATAAATGAAAGGTTATAGTTTAGCCTTGAAAACTATTTGGTTCTATCTTAGCCATCCATCCTAAAAGATAGGAGAATAGGTTCTATTTTAACCTTAAAAACTAGATAATATATTTTTAAGGGATTCTACATCAAAGATCCAAGTTGGAACTCTAGTCTGTGTAACTACCAGCTTGAGGGGGAGTGTAGATTCCTGTGATCACTTCCTACATCGTTCGCATCAGACCTTTTAGTCAGGAACTGCATGTT
Source organism: Hibiscus trionum (assembly GCA_030270665.1). Taxonomy (NCBI): domain Eukaryota; kingdom Viridiplantae; phylum Streptophyta; class Magnoliopsida; order Malvales; family Malvaceae; genus Hibiscus; species Hibiscus trionum. The sequence goes on along the minus strand of BSYR01000017.1, from coordinate 44,406,810 downwards.
AGAGCAGTCTTTGTATTCCAACTGATGCATCAACCATCTCAAGCGTACCATAAGTTGAATGGCATCAACAATTGCTGCGCAAGAACATCATGGTTCTGTCCTCACTCTTCAAATCAAAGGCTCACGAGAATGGGGAGCATTTTTCTCTAAGAAACGACAGAAGAAATATGTATAGGGTATCACATCCAAGATCCAAGCTGGTGCTCTACTACGTTTGCTCACCAGCTTGAGGGGGTGTAAGTTATCCGAGAAGTGTTAGAACTTGAGAGGGAGTGTAAGTTGACGAGAAGTGTTAGAGTTTTTATTTAATGTGTAATTAGAGTTTATTCCTAATCAGTAGTTTAGATATACTAGAAGTCTTATTTAAATTAGGAATAAGTATTATTTAAATTAAAGATAAAAATATAATTTTAGTTATATTAAAACTCTATATCAGCCTATTTAAAGGCTTGCTCTGTATACATTTGATAATTAAGAATAATAAGAAAATACAGAGAAACACATTGTTCTCTCTGGAAAATACCATGTTCATCTTCTTCAAACAACAAATCCCTAACCACCGATCACACACAAACCACCATTATTCATTGCATCTCCAGCCACTATGTCCCCTTTCTCACACCATCTAACAACACTAGAATTGTAAAATCAAGAAATGCAAAATTTCTTGAGAATGACTCAATCAGTGGAATGATCTATCTCGGGATTTAACACATGTAGATCAACCATCCACTTCAAGTGAGAGATTGGTTATCATATATAACACCTCTCAAGCTCAACCGGGTGTTGAACAACCAATCAATGAAGTTCCACAACCTGCTGAAAACACTCCGGTAGATCAAGTTGTTCAAGAAAATCCAGAAATTAATCAACAACCAGTTGAACAACACGATCCACAAGAAAATGTTGGTTCAACATTAAGGAGATCTACTAGAGAAAGAAAATCAACAATTTCTAATGATTATTTTGTGTATTTACAAGAATCTGACTATAATGTTGGAGCTGAAAATGATCCTGAGTCATTTTCAAAAGCCATGAGCTGCAATGAATCAACATTATAATATGATGCTATGAAGGATGAGATGAATTCTATGAAAAGCAACGAGGTTTGAGATCTTGTATTGTTGCTTGATGGTGTAAAAGCCATTGGATGTAAATAGGTCTTCAAAATAAAGAGAGACTCAAAAGGCAACATAGAAAGATATGAAGCAAGACTCATTGCTAAAGGATTCACTCAGCGAGAAGGAATCGATTACACTGAGACTTTTAGTCCAGTATCTAAGAAAGATTTCTTACACATTGTGTTAGCATTAGTAGCTTAATTTGACCTTGAGTTACAACAAATGGATGTGAAACTGCCATTCTTAATGGTGACCTAGAGGAAGGCGTATACATGAAACAACCTGAAGGATTTTCCTCTAGTGATGGTGAAAATTTGGTTTGTAAGTTAAAGAAATCTATATATGGATTGAAACGAGCCTCTCGTCAGTGGTATTTGAAATTCCATGAGGTTATCTCTTCATTTGGTTTTGTTGAGAATATCATAGATCAATGTATATACCAGAAGGTCAGTGGGAGTAAAATTTGTTTCCTTATTATATATGTAGATGACATTTTACTTGCAACAAATGATAGGGGTATGTTACATGAGGTGAAACAATTTCTTTTTAAGAATTTTGATATGAAAGATATGGGTGATGCATCTTATGTCATTGGCATTAAGATTTATCGTGATAGACATAAAGGCGTCTTAGGTTTATCTCAAGAAACCTATATCAACAAAGTTTTAGAAAGATTTTGGATGAAAGACTGTTCACCTAGTGTTGCTCCTATCGTGAAGGGTGATAAGTTCAATCTGAACAAATGCCCGAAGAACGAATTTGAGAGAGAGAAAATGAAAAACATTCTATATGCTTATGCTGTTGGAAGGTTGATGTATGCTCAAGTCTGTACAAGACCCAACATTGCATTTTCTGTTGGGATGTTGGGAAGATATTAGAGTAATCTGGGTATAGACCACTGGAAAGCTGCAAAGAAGGTTTTGAGATATCTCAAAGGGACAAAGGAATACATGCTTACTTACAAACGATAAGACCATTTGAAGGTGATTGGCTACTCCGATTCAGACTTTGCTGGTTGTGTTGATTCACGTAAATCAACATCAAGTTACATATTTATGTTTGACGGTGGAGCTATATCTTGGAGGAGCGTCAAACAGACATTGACTGCTACTTCCACTATGGTGGATGAGTTCGTTTTGTGTTTTGAGGCTACCTCACATAAAGTATGGTTTAAGAGTTTCGTTTATGAGCTTAGACTTGTGGATTCAATTTCTAGGTCATTAAAGATATAGTGTGACAACTTAGCTGATGTCTCTATGGCTAAGAACAACAAAAGTGGAAGTCGAAGTAAACACGTCGACATTAAGTATCTAGCAATAAGGCAACGTGTTAAAGAAAAGAAAGTGGTCATTGAGCACATTAACTGTAACCCTCTAAACCCGGCCCAAAAGTTATGGGCCGAATCTAAGAAGTTACGATTGAAAACTTTACCCTCAAAAAACTCAATTTTGGAAATTATAATTTAGCTTAAAATAAAATAACAATGATTTAATAAATATCTTAAAGTAAATAAAAATATAAATATCATAATAAATATTACAATGTTTATATAAAAAAATTAAAATAAAACCATAGTAAAAGATTTCTTGAAAAATAATACCAAAACATATTTATTCTCAAAAGTATAAAATTACATCAATATCTCAATATAATAAAACATAATATGAATAATTAAAAATAGTTTCATACTAAATTATAAAATAACCGAATAAAATTGAGATCCTCCAAGTACCAAATTCCTATGTCTGAGAATCTGAAATAGAAGCTAAGGGGGAATCAGCTATTAAGCTCAGTGTGCCTCTAAAGTGCATAAACAGACCAACACAAGAATCATACCATCATCATAGTCATTTCAATAGTCAATCTGATACACAAATATGCATAGCATGATGCACCTAATTCTATGGCATGTACCCATCTACATCATCGTCCGAAGAGTAAGATTCCCTGAACCACTCTCTACATCGTCACCAAGTCCGAAGTGGAATTAAGCTCGAAGGGTGAAACCACTGATCTTCCCCGTACGTTTTCCCAACCCGAATGATATGACATGAAAATTCGATACTATACTGAATGCAATCATAATTAATCCGAAAATGCATGAGCATTTAGTCCGACAAATATTATTCAAATTTCGATGTATGATGCAAGGCAAGTCATACATAAAGCATATCAAAGCACAGATCAAATATCACACAACATCAAACAGATAGTATAGCAAAGGTAGAGAACACACCTTAGCCAAAGCAAACTCAACCTACTGAATAACGCATTTTCCACGATCAGAAGTACATGGTCCAACTATATCGAAACCTACGAGAATAATTCTACATTAACATGATTCATATCATTGTTCTCCAAATAAGCCAAAGAATTGGTTGGACTGAATGGTTCGAGTAAGGTTGATTGGACAGTTCAAGACAGATTGGTTACACAAGTTGATTATGAGTATGAGTCGGTCGGGTCTAAACTCGAGTTAACATTTTAGGACGTGGCTTGGGTCAGGAAAGTTTGGATCAAACCAAATTACACCGACTATAAGAAATGGTAATTTAGATAATATTTACAAACTAATACAGACTCTATAATATGCTCATAATGTTTAACAAGATTACGCATAAAAATAATAATAGAAATATCAGTAATATATACATAAGTAATTAACTTAAAATTGATTTCAAATGTCAGTTGACATATTTGAAGATGTTATACTTATTATAAGAAAAAGAGCAATTTTTTTATAAGGAATAACCTCTCTCTATATATACAATATTGTAATAAAAACAGTACATGTATAATTTGAAAGCACTATATACGTGTGTATATGTATATAAGAATAATATAAGACCACATTCCCACATGATCTCAGTATTAATATTCTACAACTAATAGAAAATAATATAATAATAATAGCACCATTCAAATTTAAATTCGTGAATTGCAGAAATTCAGGTTGCTGGACAAAGAAACAATGCAAGGGTCATATCGGGTTTCAAGGTTGAGAAACATATGGGCGAACGATGGGGGTGCTAATCTAGAACATGGATGTTGGCATCGGGATTTATGAAGAAAATGCTTACCGAGCGGAGGGGTTGATGACGACAATGCTATTGCAACCAGTGCAAAGGAGACACAGTTGTGGTTGGAACGGAGATTGGAGAGCTGCCAAAGATGTTGACAGTGCTGGCGGCTCGTTTCAAACAAGAGAAAAGAATGAAAGAAAAAAATAAGGGTTCAGGTAAAATAAAATTAAAGCTGCAAACGGGTATATGATGAACTCATGATGGGTTAATTGCCTAATAAGGCCTTGAACTTCTTTTGGTTCATGTAGAGGGCACCTAAGTTTCTATGCATTATAATTCTGACTAATGATTTTTAGAGAATCACACTTGACCTCAAACTTGATAAACAATTTGCAAAACTAACCACAAGTTTCAAAAACTTTAATTTATAGATCTTGATATTCTAATTTTCACAAATCGGCCATAAATTCCAAATTTTCAGTTTTTATCAAATCATTTCAAATATTCTCAAAAGTTAGGGTTTTAAAAATAGGGTTTTTAAATTAGGGAATTTTTAAAAATCTAAGATTTACAATTTAGGCGTAATTTTTGGGGTGTTATAACTCTCTTACCCTTAAAAGAAATTTCGTCCTCGAAATTATTAGACTTCGCGTAGATTCCCAAAAGCACGAATATTTAGATGGAAGCTTAAAAGAGCATTTCGGATCAGATTACGAATTAAAACACAGTGTTTTCATATAGGCTTTGATCTCAAATTCGTAGCAACGAGTATGATCACGACCGGTCGCTAATTTAGAGTTCCTACAAGGTGGCATAGTAATTAATCTACAAAGAGGACAATCCTAGATTTAGAGTTGGTACTTGGAGTCTCTATGCAAAACATATCTTTAATTCTTTAAAATAATAAATCTGTGAGAAAATCCCATTTTGCCCCAAAACATTTAATATGCAAGAAAAAATTGTTTTCGGCTTAAAATTTTGAGTGAGCCTCACAGTCCGAGGGTTGAACTTAGCTCTGATACCACTAAATGAAACCCTATAAACCCGGCCCAAAGGTTATGAGCCGAATCTAGGAAGTTACGATTGAAAACCTTACCCTCAAGAAACTCAATTTTGGAAATTATAATTTAGCTTAAAATAAAATAACAGTGATTTAATAAATATATATTACAGTAAATAAAAATATAAATATCATAATAAATATTAGAATGTTTATATAAAAAATTTAAAATAAAATCATAGTAAAAGATTTCTAGAAAAATATCCCAAAACATATTTATTCTCAAAAGTATGAAATTACATCAATATCTCAATATAATAAAACATAATCTGAATAATTAAAAATAGTTTCGTACTAAATTATAAAATAACCGAATAAAATTGAGATCCTACAAATACCAAATTCCTATGTCTGAGAATCTGAAATAGAAGCTAAGGGGGAGTCAGCTATTAAGCTCAGTGTGTCTCTAAAGTGCATAAACAAAACAACACAAGAATCATACCATCATTATAGTCATTTCAACAGTCAATCAGATACACAAATATGCATAGCATGATGCACCTAATTCTATGGCATGTACCCATTTACATCATCATTCGAAGAGTAAGATTCCCTGAACCACTCTCTACATCGTCACCAAGTCCGAAGTGGAATTAAGCTCGAAGGGTGAAACCACTGATCTTCCCCGTACGTTTTCTCAACCCGAATGATATGACATGAAAATTCGATACTATACTGAATGCAATCACAATTAATCCGAAAATGCATAAGCATTTAGTCCGACAGATATTATTCAAATTCTGATGTATGATGCAAGACAAGTCATACACAAAGCATATCAAAGCACATATCAGATATCACACAACATCAAACAGATAGTATAGCACAGGTAGAGAACACACATTAGCCAAAGCAAACTCAACCTACTGAATAACACATTTTCCACGATCAGAAGTACATGGTCCAACTGTATCGAAACCTACGAGAATAATTCTACATTAACATGATTCGTATCATTGTTCTCCAAATAAGCCAAAGAATTGGTTGGACTGAATAGTTCGAGTAAGGTTGATTGGACAGTTCAAGACAGATTGGTTACACAAGTTGATTATGAGTATGAGTCGGTCGGGTCTAAACTCTGAGTTAACATTTTGGGATGTGTCTTGGGTCATGAAAGTTTGGATCAAATCAAATTACACCGACTATAAGTAATGATAATTTAGACAATGTTTGCAAACCAATACAGACTCTATAATATGCTCATAATATTTAACAAGATTACGCATAAAAATAATAATAGAAATATCAGTAATATATACATAAGTAACTAACTTAAAATTGATTTCAAATGGCAGTTGATATATTTGAAGATGTTATACTTATTATAAGAAAAAGAGCAATTTTTTTAAGGAATAACCTCTCTCTATATATATAAAATATTGTAATAAAAACAGTACATGTATAATTTGAAAGCACTATATACGTGTGTATATGTATATAAGAATAATATAAGACCGCATTCCCACATGATCTCAGTATTAATAAATAATATTCTACAAGTAATAGAAAATAATATAATAATAGCACCATTCAAATTTAAATATGTGAACTGGAGAAATTGAGGTTGCTGGACAAAGAAACAATGCAAGGGTCATATCGGGTTTCAAGGTTGAGAAACATATGGGCGAACAGTGGGGGTGTTAATCTAGAACATGGATGTTGGCATCAGGATTTATGAAAAAAATACTTATCGAGCGGAGGGGTTGACGATGACAAGGCTATTGCAACCAGTGCAAAAGAGACATGGTTGTGGTTGGAACGGAGATTGAATAGCTGCCGAAGATGTTGACAGTGCTGGCGGCTCGTTTCAAACGAGAGAAGGGAATGAAAAAAAATTAAGGTTCAAGTAAAATAAAATTAAAGCTGCAAACAGGTATATGATGAACTCGTGATGGGTTAATTGCCTAATAAGGCCTTGAACTTCTTTTGGTTCATGTAGAGGGCACCTAAGTTTCTATGCATTATAATTCTGACTAATGATTTTTAGATAATCACACTTGACCTCAAACTTGATAAACAATTTACAAAACTAACCACAAGTTTCAAAAACTTTAAATAATATATCTTGATATTCTAATTTTCACAAATCGGCCAGAATTCCAAATTTTCAGTTTTTATCAAATTATTTCAAATATTCTCAAAAGTTAGGGTTTTAAAAATTGAGAAATTAAAAATAGGGTTTTTAAATTAGGGATTTTTAAAAATTTAAAATTTACAATTTGGGCGTAATTTTTGGGGTGTTACATTAACACTGAGCAAATGTTAGTTGATCCTTTGACTAAGGGCATGCCACCATATAAGTTTAAGGATCATGTTGTCACTATGGGACTTGTTCCCACTTTGTAAATCTTCGTTGTAAGAACGATTCTGTTGAAACTCTAATAAAGTTTGATATTTCTCATATTTGTTGTGTACACATTAACTTAATTGTTTCGAGAAATGTCACTAAGTTTAGACCTAGAATAAACATTGGGTTTATTCATTAAGTATTTGGGCTAAAAGCGTTGAGACTTGAAGTATTGTGATACATGAAAGAATGTTATAATTGTTGGTTTGTGGTGAACTGTTTCCCACGTTTCCACTATTGGAAATGCAGAGCATGGAAAGAAAAATGCTTTCAGCCATGCACAGTGGATAGGCTTGAGTTGGGTGGTTTCCCACGTTTACAAATAAGGACATTCGCACGATTATGATTGCATGATTTTAGTTTGTGTGATTATGGTCGCATGATTTTAGTTCGTGTGATTATGATACGGTTGGTTGGTGATTTTTAATGGTAAAATCACCTATAAATACCCATAGGCATAAGGTCCCTAAGTACCAAGAATCAAAAAGTATTCTATTCCATCTAGTGAGGTTTCTCGAGTGCTTAGAAGATCTTTGGCGTTTTGAGTTTTTTTTTTGTGTAGCCGTATTCATAAATTCAACGGTGGTTCAAGACATTCTCAACGGTGGTGCAACCACATCTCAATTTATCATACAACTTTGACAATGATTGGAGATAATTATGAATTTCAATCTTTCCGCTGCGTCTTTGCTTCTATTTATGCTTAAATTAGTCCTTGGTCGTAGGTGTGTAGTAAGTCCATTAATGTTGGCTTTCTGTTTGAAGTTCAGAACTAGATTTGCCAATATAAGTAAGTTTTGGGATATAACCAGTAGCGTCATTTGACAGTTTGGCCGAGTGGTCTAAGGCGCCAGATTTAGGCTCTGGTCCGCAAGGGCGTGGGTTCAAGTCCCACAGCTGTCAATTAATTTTATTGTTAAACAGTATTTTTATTAGTTATTATTTTAAATACGCCGGGAACTTACACAATTTTATTTTTTAAAACTAAGGTCTCCTAATATTTTTAGGATTTACATTCAATACATAGGCGGTAAAAATTTTCATTAATTTTATGGTTTAAGGTTAGATTTTATGGTTTAAATGGTAAGAGTTTAGTTTGAGTGGTTTAGAATTTAGGAGTTGTGATCAAAATTTAGGGTTTATGGTTAAGATTTAAGGGTTTAGTGTAATATGGTTAGGAATTTAGGTTTAAACCTATAAACCCTAAATTATAACTATAACTCGTCATTTCTAATCCACTAAACTTAAACCCTAAATCCCTAATCATATTGCACTAAACTATAAACCCTAACTCCTAAACCTCAAATCTTAACCATAAACCCTAACTTTAAACCACAACCCTAATTATATACCACTAACCTTTAAACCCTAAAACTAAGGCTCTTGTAAAAAAATTGTTTCCACTGTCAGTGTATTGAATAATTACCCATATTTTTATCTAAAATTTTGGTCTCTTTTTTTTTATGTATTTTTTTTGACAAATCCTAAATCTAATCGTAATCCTACCTAGAAGGGAGGGGCGGAAGACTTTAGAAGAAGGAAGGGAACTGTTTTTAGTGGGTCTAGAACTCATGACCTAAGGAAATATGAAGGAACAAAGATGAGCAGCTTGACCAACAATCCAAATGTGCTTGCTTATGTAATTTTATTATTAATTGTTGAGATATTAGTTATAGAAAATATAAAGTAATTTTTTTAGTCACAATGGTATTTTTATTAGTTATTATTTTAAATACGCCGGGAACTTACACAATTTTATTTTTAAAACTAAGGTCTCCTAATATTTTTAGGATTTACATTCAATACATAGGCGGTAAAAATTTTCATTAATTTTATGGTTTAGGGTTAGATTTTATGATTTAAACGGTAAGAGTTTAATTTGAGTGGTTTAGAATTTAGGAGTTGTGATCAAAATTTAGGGTTTATGGTTAAGATTTAAGGGTTTAGTGTAATATGGTTAGGAATTTAGGTTTAAACCTATAAACCCTAAATTATAACTATAACTCGTCATTTCTAATCCACTAAACTTAAACCCTAAATTCCTATTCATATTGCACTAAACTATAAACCCTAACTCCTAAACCCCAAATCTTAACCATAAACCCTAACTTTAAACCACAACCCTAATTATATACCACTAACCTTTAAACCCTAAAACTAAGGCTCTTGTAAAAAAATTGTTTCCACTGTCAGTGTATTGAATAATTACCCATATTTTTATCTAAAATTTTGGTCTCTTTCTTTTTTTATGTATTTTTTTGACAAATATTAAATCTAATCGTAATCCTACCTAGAAGGGAGGGGCGGAAGACTCTAGGGGAAGGAATGGGACTGTTTTTAGTGGGTCTAGAACTCATGACCTAAGGGAATATGAAGGAACAAAGATGAGCAGCTTGACCAACAATCCAAATGTACTTGCTTATGTAATTTTATTATTAATTGTTGAGATATTAGTTATAGAAAATATAACGTAATTTTTTTAGTCACAATGTCTATCGTTGTTATCAACTAGACTCTTAATCTTTAAAAATAAATTATCATTAATTGAACAAAATAATGTTTCAATAATCTAATACAGCCTTTTTAGCGACGGATTGATAAAAATTGCAAACGAAATGTCTAAAAAACATTAAATTGGCATTTTTTATAGTTGATAAGTCAACGATTTACGATAAAATTGAACAAAAGTTAAAGGAGACCAAGATTTTTCGATCAAATATAGTATATGGACTTAATTTCATGAAGAATAAAATATATGGACTAAATTTTAAATTTTGAAATAGATAACAACCTTTGACTTATGAGGATTGTGATATCGATAATTTTCTTGAATGAGCTTTCAATGCCGGTGGTTGTTTTCATACTTGGAGTAGCAGGGAGACAGGAGGCAATGAGATGCAGAATGCTTTTAATAATATCAGTGATAAAAAAAACAATATATATATATATATATATATATATATATATATATATATATATATATATATATATATATATATATAAATTGTTGTTATTTATAATCAAATATTATCTTCGCTTTAGTGTTTAGTGCTTCATATTTTTCCTGTCTTTTCGAAGTTCAAATCTTCATTCTCTCTTAATTCATTTATTTCTCTTTGACTGGATGATGGTGACACATGAAAATTAAATAAAAAATATGATCAAATTGATCAAATATGTAAATAATAAAAATTAAATTATTGACTTTTAATTAGAACTAAATTAATTGAATGTATAAATATGGAGGACTAAATATGTTATTATATAAATTTTCTTAACTATCACGTCATCCTTTTAACATTAGTTAACGGCTCAATGATCATTTTGTAACAAAAACTAAAGTTTACTGATCATTTGTAACATTTGAAAGTTGGATGACCAAAATGAACATTTTAAGGTAGTTTAGTGACCATTTGTGAACTTTGCCATAATAATAATTTGATCTAGATGAGTTAGAAGTTACCTCCCCATCATTGAGAGTCATCAAGCATAGGTGGGCTACCTCATCATTGGTGGAGTCTTCATCACTTCATGTGGCCACATATGCTTGCTTTGAAGATATTCCTTCTTGTTGGACTTGTGGGATTCCTTCATCTTCTTCCTCGATTCATGCTTGAATTTTTCTATTTTGCTTTTCATGAACGGGGCAAACTTGTTGAAGAGATAGGCCATCTCTTCATCTTCACTTTCCTCCTCACTTAGTTCTACATGATGGCATGTGGAGGATTTGAGCGCGGCGACACTTGCGTTGATGCCTAGCTCCATGATCTTCTTCTTTCCCATCTTTCTTATCTCTTTCTTCTTCTTCTCCTCTTTTTTTTTCTTTCTTCATAATTTGGTGAGTGAGAAGAGACTCCATTAGTTCATCAAGCTTCAAGGTCTTCAAATTTTTAGCTTCGATGACGGCGGTCCTCTTTGAGTCCCATGACTCGGGAAGGGAGTAGATGAGCTTTCGAACAAGCTTCTCTTTCGGGATGACTTCTCCATAGCCTTTGAGACCATTGGTGATAGTGGAGAACCTATCAAACATCTTCTCGATGTTCTCTTCCGAATTCATCTTGAAGTTTTTATACGCTAGGTTGAGGAGCCCCATCTTGGTCTCCTTTACTTCATTGGTCCCCTCGTATGTAACTTCGAGCTTGTCCCAAACTTTCTTGGCACTCTCACAAGAAGACATCTTCTCATAGATGTTGGGCCAAATGCACAAAATAGGATGTGCAAGGCTTTGCAATTAAGCTTCATCTTCTTGTGATCGTCGGCACTCCAATTCACCTTGCTTTGTTGTGGCACGAACGGACCATCTTCTACTATGTCCCAAAGCTTGTAGTCCTTTGACTTTATGAAGAACTTCATCCTTGTCTTCCAATGGGCATGGTGTGTTTCGTCAAAGAAGGGCGGTTTGTCGATGGATTGCGCCATTGAGCCGGTTGTATGAAATGTTGATCGAGCTTGTCGGATCTTCTCAATAGGATGTTAATCCTCTTCAATTGAGCCAAGCTCTGATACCAATTATTGAGTTATTCGGTGCTCGATTCCTTCAACCGTTCTTGCTCGCCAAGTGTGGAGAAGTTGGATAATTGGGTGTTTTTGTGGGAATAGAAAGATAGGCAATTGACACAAGGATTTATAGTGGTTCAACCTTCTAACCAATGTCTACATCCACTACCTTAGCTTCCCACTAAGGATTTCCAAACAAATTCACTAAGAATTTCGTCCCCTTTTCTCGGCTTAGGAGGAAACCTTTACAACGATCAAGCTTTCTACCCAAAGCTTGATCAAACACTCTCTTACACAAGAAAGACTTAGCAAACTAGAAATCCCTCTAATAGGTATATGTCTGCAGCTTGGCGTATCGATACCCTTCAAACCGTATCGATACGGTCTCGATAAGGAAGTAGACGTTGTGCACTTCAGCTGATGCGTATCGATACGCTTGCCTAGCGTATCGGTATGGTCCTGCAGTTTAAAAGACCGTTGGGAAATATGATCGTTGGGGTAGTTAGGCGTATCGGTACGCGATACAACCGTATCGGTACGCGACTAGCCGTTGGGCTGTTTCAAAAACACACCGTATCGATACGACTAAGTGTACCGGTACGAGTTTTGGCTACTGGAAAATTCATGTAGTTGAAACCCTAAGGCGTATCGGTACGGTACCAGACCGTATCGGTAATGGCACTTGAAAAGTTTGTTTTGACTACTTTAAATGTACTTTAAATCATTCCAAAGCCTTGTAAAACCCTTAAACATATTTTCAAGTTGTTTTTGACTAAAAACATATTTTAAATTCTTTTCAATTTAGTCCAAAATATTTTTCAATTATTATATCAAAACATTAGTTCTACAATAATAATAATAATAATAAACTACACTATACTTAACTATGAGTTAATTATGAGTTTGGTAATAAACATGTCATTTTCTTCTAAAAGTGACAAACATGTCACTCAATTAAATTATTATTACAAAGAAGTCACTTTATCGTTAAAATTGAAACAAACATCTAATATGATTTGATAATAACATTTTTTACTCCCAAAACTTAATACATTTTATTAGTCTTGTCCTAATTCAAACAATTTAATAAATTTAACCCCTCATATTTTAAATTTCCATCAATTTAGTCTTTTGGTTGTCAAAACAATCGAACCCATCGGATCAATGTAATAGTTGGATAACTGTATTTTGTCATAAAGTAACGACACGTTATTGGTAAATTGTTATTATATCATGAAAGTAACATGAAAGTAATATAACATTTTTGAGAGAATAACAAAGATTAAAATAATGAAGTTTTAAAATATGAATGGTTAAATTTATTGAATTGAGACCAAATTAATAGATAAACTATATAAGTTTTGAGGACTAAAACTATTATTATACCATATCACAATACCATTATCTTCTAATATTCAACGATCAGTGGCTTATTTGTAACAAAATTTTAATTGAGTAACTTGTTTGTAACTTTTAGCAGAGAAATGACTTATGCCTTACCAAACACATAATTAAGTGATTGGGTCTGGATTACCCCTACTACTACTACCACCACCACCACCACCACCACTACTACTACTACTACTAATAATAATAATAATAATAATAATAATAATAATAATAATAATAATAATAATAACCTAAGAGGCAAAGCACACGTTCACTGAAAGTACAGCCAATATTCTCACTTTCATTTCAAGCAAAAAAAATCCCATCTCTTTCATTACATTTACATTCTTCACTACCTTTTCTTTTACATCTAATTGGTTTAATGGCGCTTTACCCAAATAACTCCAAATTCGTACCCAAAAAAGCAGAGAGCAAACACATGGGAATTAGGTGAAAAGCAGTTCAATGATTTTAATTCATAAATCAAAAAAATATTACACGTTTAAATACGCTCAAACTAAGATTCGATTTACAATGAAAGCTCTATTTCTTTTTTTTTTTTTACTTCCGATTTTTCAGACTTTGCTTAACTAATTAAGATCGACTTGCGTCACACACGTGGTTGTGGTAGGTGAGCTTTTCAGCAAAATTTTTCTGTATATATAATCTACTTAAATAATATCAAGCTGCTTTACACTCGGACCAACTCCATTAATAATGAAGGCTCAATTTCAATTAACAATGAAAATGACTAACATGAGATATATTAATATGGATGAGTAATGAAATATATCAATATTAAGAACATTAGATTAAAACTAAAACTGATATAATATAAAATAAGATTTGTGATTTGGTCCTTCCCATTCAAAATGTGGGTGTAAAAAAGTGGTTTTTCATTACAAATCTTTTTTGTTTCCCTAATCCCTGTCTTCTTCCCTACTTTTTCAGTTCCTGCATTTCATCAGATGCCATTTCAACTGCTTCACATCTGACTGTTTCAATGGCTTCAGCATGAACATCTTAGCACCTTCCTCCAAGCACCTGTTTTTTTTTTTCACATACATAAAAGAACTTTAAACATTACCACCCTGATTCGAATCCGATTCTTCGAACACGAAGATATCGCACCTATCATTGAATCAAATACGCGGAAACTTACTGACTGATTCGAGTCGGAATGTTCTCGGACGACATGATCACAACAGGAACTTCCTTGAGAACAGATGATTCCTGGTTTTAACTCAAAATGGTGAGAATTGAACAATGAGACAAAAAAGGGTACTTAAAAAAGTTACTAATTAGTACTTTTGAGTAATGAAATCTTATGTTTTACCTTAATTTTCTTGAGCAGTTCATACCCTGTCATTCCTGGCATGCAGTAATCTGTTATGATTAGGTTCACCTTAGAAACCTGTAAAACAAAACCAGACATAAAACACAATATTCATGAGTTTTCGTTTTACGATTCATGTTCAAAGTTCGTGGATTTAAAAATTTAGAAACTTTTAAAAAATGAATTTCATGTGAACTTACAGTGCCTTCTAGTGTCTCATTTCCCAGCCCCAGATAATCCAAAGCCCTCAGAGCATTTTCTGCTGTAGTTACTGCAAGAAAGCACAAAAAATCAAGAATGGACCGAGAGGTGTGGTATCCCTAAAAATTTTAAAGTTTATTATAGTTTAGATATTTCTTTTATATTTTCTATTAATAATCTAATTTCGTACTCTCTACATTTCTAATATAGTTCGCACATCTTACATAAAATCATGTGTCTGTGCTTGTCAAATTGATTTTTTTTAAATGATACAAAAATGAAGGATTTTAAAACAAATGTACCTTTGCAGGAGGAGTTCTTGAGTAATTTCTCCACCAGCTTTCTGTCAATGAGGTTATCATCCACAGCTAAGACATGGGGTTCATCTCCAAGCTCCACCGCCGTGTCCTCGGAGGAGTCACCACCACCGCCGCCGCCGCCCATGTTTAGTAGTAATCTGATGGAAAAACAAGACAACAGTACTGCCCCACCCCTTAACAAAAACAAAAAGTAGAAGAGATGCATGGAAGTAATGAGGGCTTACATTTATAGAAGAACAGGGTGTTTGGAGGGAGAGAAAGTGGAATTTTCTCTTTTGGAAAAACCCAAAGCAGAGATCACAAATATTTGATGATCTTTTTTGGGGCTATCTTTGATTTGATTTCAGAGGGGGAAATGAGAAAATATTTGATATTATAAAGGATATGGGGAAGGAGCTGGCAATATCCAATCTGACATAACAGAATCTGGCATGGACAGGTTTGCAGAATAATATCGAAAATCTTGTTTTGTTTGTTTCCTTTCAATTATCTTCATGGAAACATGTTCTTGTAAGAAAAACAGAATCGTTTTTTCTATGTTGTAAGGCTGGTTGTACGGATCAATCCAGATCCTTGCTCCCAAACAAACAAAATAATATATGTTTTGTTTTCCATTTTTCTCTGTCGTGGCCCATCGTGATACAAGGAATGAGATTATGTTTTATGGACGTAGAATTGTTGGTAATATTTAGATTTATAACGTAAATGTCGATTTTCGAATCCACACATGATGAGAAGTAAATAAATATTTTTAATTATTTGATTAATTAAAGGGTTATATTTTTATACATAATCAGTGTAAAAAAATTACAATGTCTTCATATTTAAATTATAAAATTTAAAACCCAAGTCTCTAATCCTTACACCCTAAACCCTACATTCTAAATACTAAATCCTAAATCCAACATAAACTCCTAAACTCTGAAATTAAAAAAAAAAAACTTGTGCATCCAAATATTTTTCCTTGATTAAAAGATTTCGTTATACACCAACCAGTTGATTTAGCAAGATGATGCGCTATGTCCCCTAAGTAAGGTCGAGGGTTCGAATCCTGACATTGTGAATGAAGAAAACTAAATTGGGAGGATCGTCTTATATAGGGCTTTTATAAAACTCGATTTGAATTAGTCAACTAATGAGTCGAATATTGATGAAAAACAACAACAAAAAAATCTCATTATTCATAATTTATTAATCATGGTTTCCATTCATGCAGAGATTATTCTAGTTGGACTCCCTCTCAATGTCCACGTTTCATAAAGTAATCGAAGACTTGAAGTCATCCATGTGAATAGTAGTAATATGTGTAATGAAATTAAATGAATCCAAGATATGGATTTAAAAAATATTTTTTTCCTGTTTCTATCAATCAAACTTTGATATTGTTTACTAAAAATAAATTTGTTCGAAATCTGAGTTGATTTGAACAAATATTTTATAATCTTAATTACTATTTTGTATGAAAATATATATTCCTTTTAATAATTTTTAAATAATGATATTGTTTTTTTTAATCCGACGTGTGAATCTAGGAAAAATATTTAGGTTGCTTCGACCACAACAAATAAAACATTCTCTTACCATAAATAAAAGTTATTTATATCTTTGTAAAGGCTATAAAGCCAAAAAAAAAAATTTTTTAACGTTTAACTTAATAGTCATTTTAGCTCATATTCTTTTTTAGAATAATTCAACTCTCAACGTTTTATTTTGGGTCTAAATGACCCATTTACGGATGAAAACTGTCAGTCGACTGATGGTAAATAACTTGAAATGACGTGACAATAAGGATGGCCATGGGTCGAGTTTTTGGTCAAGCCACACCTGACCCAAAAATTTAACACCTCCGTTCAAACTCGACCCGATATTTTATGATGTTCCACCTAACCCGAACCCGAATTCTAGAGTAAGAACCCGACTCGACCCGACATAAATAAAAATTACCAATTTTTATTATTATTCTATAAAAATAAAGAGCTAATTGTAAAAATACAAATAGAGAAGGAGCATTAATAATTATTCTACTTTTATTAGAGAAAATTGGGAGATAATTGGAATATATATAAAGAGAGGGGCATTGTAGCAATTATACCTAAATATTTATAATAAAATTGAACTATTATCTTGGGTCGGGTCGGGTATTTTTCATCTTAAACTCAAACCCAACCTCATCCTCAAAAAAATCAGACCTGAACCGAACCCGAGCACGAAGTTTTCTTTAAAAAAACCTGACCCTATAGGATCGGGTCGGGTCGGAACCCATTGGGTATGGGTCAAATGGCCATCCCTACGTGACAAATCTATATCGCAGTGCACGCTAACATGGCAGTATCATATAGACAAATGTATTGACTTAAAAAAACGTTACATCAGTCAAAAAATAATTTATAAAATAAAATAATAGAAAATAGAAAATATTTTTTTGTCAAGTCATTTCAAATTGTTTACCGTTAATTTTCTAACAATTTTCATCCGCAGAGGGGCCATTTTGACCCAAAATGAAACGTTGAGAGTTGAATTGCTCTAAAAAAAGAATAGGGCCAAAGTGACTATTCAGTCAAACGTTGGGGGTATTTTTTTGACTTTATGCCCTTTGTAAATATATTACATTATGAATAGAAATCCTCTACACATGTTCGATGTCTCTATTTATGCCCCCACACTAAAATACTAGGTTTAGGGTTAAAGTTTAAAGTCAGAGTTTGAATTAGCGGCATGATCAATTTTTAAGTTTGAGGTTTATAGTTTAAAATTTAAATTTTTAGTGTTGAGGCGTAAAAAAGCACCAAAAAAGAATAAAAAAATTTTGTGAATTTTAATTCGGCTAGTATTTCTTAAACATCATCACATGTTCTACACCTTAAACTTTAATCCCTACATCCTTAACTCTAAATACAATATGTCATCCACTCAACTCGGTTTGTGGAGTTTTTTTTTAACACAATCGACAATGTACAAATTACATTTTCCTTGCATTAAAAGAGTTGAGTAGCCTTTGTACATTTGGTACTAAAAGATTTATTGATTATTTTACCTTATAAGCAAAATTCACATTGAGGAAGATTAATTTTATTAAGCAAATTTTTTTTCTCCTCTCAGTTTTTATAATTCTGTCCTGACTAATCTGGATAGATTCACGTTATGCACTTAGTGGATGAGTTGTCCAGCAGAGATTTTCTGTATATACAAGACCAAATTCGAGACATACTTAAGCGATACTAAACTGCTTACCACTTGGACCAACCTCGTTTATCTTAATAACCATACTTAAAAGGTCCATCTTTCACAAGTTTAGTGATTCTTTCTTAGTGCGTCCAAGTCCAACTCTTAGATGTCAAAGATACAATTGAGTACATCTTTGGTTTAACAGGTTTAGTGGGAAATTTTAGAATTTTTATTCACAATTTTAGTATCAAACAATGAGTACATCTTTGGTTTAACAAAGATGTTATTAAACATACCATATATTAAAAAACAATGTATATTAAACATGCTATTAAAATTAAATTTCTCCTAAAAGAAAGAACATAAAAATATCACGTCGACTTCTCATTTCTTTGAACCTCTGCAAAGGAACACAAACATTATTAGCAGTTCCAGAACATTCCTTTGAATCTTTCACTAAATAAGTTTCAATGACTAAGTTTCTCCTTTTTGCTTGAATACGATTCTCATCATTTAAGTATACGTTTAGGGAAAGATTCAAAGGAATGTCGAGATTACTATCATGTCGAGTCTATCATCCGATGATCGGAAACGAAGAAGAAAGTTACTTACCAGGAAGAAACATACCTACATTATAATATATTCGCAAACAAGATGAACAATATCAAGATTTCAAACTAGTTAAGAAACTTCTTTTTTTTTTCTTTGCTTTAATTTTCTAGATTACCAGGTTCACATTAAAAGCAGAAGCAACAAAATCCTTTCATACAGATCACAAGAAACAACACACTGGTTTCTAACAATTCAGTGAGAGCAAAAAACAAAAGCAATGGTACAAGGTCTCTTCCTGTTCCAGCAGCAAGCAGTACCTCTGACTGCTGAGAACTGCCACTGGAACCACCAAACGGTAACCTGTATATTTCGTTTTGTCGGGCATCCAGTGATCGTTTTCGGTCTTCATTTGATGCTTGCTTTGGGAATGGATGATGTGCATGGCCCAGCAGAGGTCATGAATGGAATACCCTTAAATGTGGCCACACCTTTCTCATCAGTGAAAAGATTCTGCACCAAAGAGAATCAATCAAAACCCGAAGCGACATATTTAGGGCTGCATACAAACACTAGAATGGTGATAAAAACCCAGTTCCAGATTCCGAACATGTGATAGTCTCAACAATAGTTAAATATCATTTGCCATTTCCACAATCTTATAAAAATAAAAAAGCATACGCACCGGTGTTATTTTCTCCAACTGCTTCTTCTTTGGATTTAGGACATCTTCTGGCTTTCCATCAATCCTGGATGAAGAATAACAATCTTTTTAATGTGATAGTGATACCAGGAGAAAACTTCATCCCAAACAATAAACACCCAACTCAAAGCCAAAGTACCATAAAAAAGGAAACGGGGAAGATGAGAGAAACAAGCCGTTATAATTGGAACAGAGCCCTTTTCGACAAGGCCTAGATTTATTCTAGGCTTTAGTTTGAGTAGGGTAATTCGTTTGACACTTTTCTCTTAAGCATATAAACACAAAAGGGTTTAATCTAAGAAAAACCTTTTGTAACAGTAAAATAAATTACAATCTTTTACCATAAATTTTTAAAATGGTAGGTGAATTATTTATTTATTTAATAAACAGAGATGTGTGGTTAAGGAGATGTTTGTAACCCTAAAAGTAAATCACAAACTGTGATATAAGCCAAGTCCTTTAATCTACTAGTAGGATCATCCCCACTTAAATGTTGTGATTTTTAGACTTTATACCTGATCAAATGTTTAACTGTATCAATGGTTCTTTGAACTACATCTCTATTCTATTTGGTCAGTTTCCTTTCTTTCTCGATTGTGTTCCTCTTGTAGTTGCAACATAATCCACAAACACTAGTATCCAGCTTGGCACCATATTTTCTACAATTTCTCCTAAGGCTTCCTATATTAGAGCAACTTCAAGTAAATTTAAACAACAATGACTACTTTTATAATTTAACCTGCCAACTCCTCGAGGGATATGGCAACAATTTGCTCTTTACGTCACAATGTGAGCATAAGACTCTGATCACTGCTTGTCAACTAAAGCCTAACATAAACCTGATGCCCCCTGATCAATAGCTGAGCATGGACTGATAAAAAACTAAGCCGGCTCAAGCAGAAAAGGTCTATTAATTGCAACCCATATTTCATGCAATCTCAGATAATCTCACAAAAGCAAGGCTGTGAGATGATTGTGCAATGAATATTTTTATTTTTACAGTACTCAGAACATGCTTACCCTGAAAATGACACACGCTCGCCAGGTTTAGCCCCTTCAGGGGGCAGTAAAGGTTCTACAACAGAATGATCTTCATTAGAAGCACAAAGCACCTGAAAAGGGGAGATTAAAAACATGAAAACTAAGCAACATCATGGCTTCAAATATATGTCTAGTTTCAGAAACAGCAAACTACCAATCTTTCTGCCAAAAGAAAAACATAAATGCTATCCAGCAAAGTCTGATTGTCTTCGGACAAATTTGAGATCAATTAAGTAGCGCTTGGGAACATGGATTTGTTAGATGCCTATTTAGTAGTGAATTTGAAACTCCTATTATATTTTTGGATTTGACAAATCCATGTTTTTACACTTTTCAACTATATATTATATTGAATCATAGCTATTTATCCATAATGTATGCATTTGAATTTTTACCATTTACATAACAAATGAAATCCAATTACAAATTTTCAAACTCATTTTTCCAGAGGAACATTATGAATGTAATAGACCGACTTAAAGAAAATGGTTACAGAGGAAAGAAAACAGAATCAACGAATCACATCAAGTTGTATACTCTAGTTCGGGTTGCAACCAAATAAAAACAGGTATAAAATATGCAAGTAGGCAGAATAAAGATGCGTAGAGAAGTACAAAAAGAAAAGTTATGGAAAATTTTCAGCTATCTCAGACACAGTCAAAGGATACATCTTTTCAGAGATTGCACAAAAGCACGTACACATGAAAAAATGTTTATGCTGATTAAATGCCAAAAAGTATACCAGTCCCTCGGACATCACATCTCGTAGCTTTCCAGGTTTTACATTTGTAATCAGCGCAACACGACGATTCTTCACAGCACAAAAGCAAAAATCACGGAGAACATCAACATGTAAGCTTCAGAGTGTCATGAACCAAAAAATATGAAGATAAATGACAAAAGTCAAATAAATTTAAAAAAAAAACATAGCAGATAACTCAGAAAAAAAATACCGTTAAGTCTTCTGGCTTGCAATACTTAGCCAATCCACTAACCACCTGTCGCAATTTTGCTTCTCCAACATCTATCTCCTCAACCAGTAAACTGCATTTTTAATAAAAACATAACATCATTCCACCAGTTTTGCATCTAGACATCCTTACATGAAAAGTTAGAAAACTTAAACATAAAGATAAAGAGGCACTTGAACGTAAAGTACAAGACAAGGCCGTCAACATACCTATCCGCAGATGGATGTTTCCATGCTTTTCGAATAAGACCAACCTGTATGTTCAGTAAACTGACACTGAGTTCTTTGTCTTTTTCAGCTGCTTCTTTTTCAGGTTCTTTCTTCTTCTCTGGAGCGGCTTCCTTATCTCCCTTGGTTTTTTTCTTGTTATCCTGACAGTGAAAAGATGATTGTTAAATTTTTTTACCAGCATTGGAATCTAGAAAATGCCTTGGCACTGATAATTAAAGTATGAAAAATGAAAGGATCATCCCGAAAAAGGCACCATTTATCGATTAGCCATAAGCATGTAACTTTCCTATATCTAAACATCGTAAGAAACTATAGCTTCATCCTATTTCTATAGATGCTAGATCATCAATTAAGCATAAAAAGGCAGCAAATAATTCTCTTACAAATTCTTACTGCACAAAAACTTAATTAAAAATAACCACCTGTTTTTATTAACTTATGATTGTTAGTTTAAGCAAGAAATTAGTTGAATAATTTCTCAAACGCAGAACATTGAAACATTACCAAGTAAAAGCAACAATTCTTGACAAGAATGTATACTAGAATAAAGAATATCAGCAAAATGGTACCCCGGAATCACTTTTCTTTGCGTTGTTTTCAGCTTCTGGCTTGTTTGCAGTTTGTGTATTTTGAACGGCCCCCTTAGCATTTGCTTGTACCTCTGGCTTGGTTGCAGGCTTTGCTATCTGCAACCAGATATCTAATAAAAACCTCAAGAATAATATGATATCCTGATTATATGTAATTAACAACCTTCTGTAACCGAAACAAAAGGAGGGGGAAAGTGATTGGGGATGGAGAGTTAGGGCGGTGAAGATGTCAAGACTCGAGACCCTCTATTTAACAAAGAAAACATTACATTTCAATTGATGCGGAAATTTCTAACCCTATACACTTCGAAACCATCATGGTGCTCTATCTCGTAAATAGAAACCCAAAAAACACAGAAATAAAGCAGACAATCTAGAGATAACTCACCTGAGGCTCAAAAACAGGCTTCTCCAGCAATATCTTTTCAAAATGAGCACCGAGATCCTCTCTATTCTGCAATGATTGTAAAAGGTATGTAAGCAAAGATTAGAAAAATGGTATTCAATGGTGTTACAATTTCTAAAAGGACCATGTATTCCTCCTCTGAGGCCCTAATTATCATCTTAGAAAGCTAGGTATGTGTTTTGATAATCCTTTTTATAAGGTAAACAAAGAACAATAAGTGGAAACTTTTAAACAAGAGCAAAAGGCTGTTTTCAAGGCCATAGCTATGATAGACGCAACCTTACCCCAAAAAGGAAATCTCAAGTTTCAATCCCCATTTCCCAACTTCATTCTCAAATAGGCTACTAAAAGTTGGTATAAACGGAAGATGTGAATTCATGATAATAAAAACAAGGCTTAGATTGGAATGTCTACAAGGCAACTGCATCATATCCTCAAATTATACTTAGTGGCTAGGCAAAAAAAAATGTTGATGCAATGTGAAGCTAAACTACAAGATAGATGAAACCTCGAGAACAAAAATAGCGGAGGTTGTCTCATGTGATACCAGGCTGTGTTCAACTGATAAATCTATATTTCAGATTCCTTCATAAAGCCACCAAATACTATGCATATTGCATACTCCACAAAAGTTATTAAATGCAGGAAAACAAAATAATACCCAGAAAGAAGCTATCAAATGCAGTAGGTAGCCCAGCTTTCGTTATTTTTCATCCCATTTTCACGCGCAAAATTGAGATATCTGGACAACAGGGGGACTAGGACTCTATGCGGGACCAAAAGTTTGACATCTGATGATTTCTACCACGTTGGAAGAATATTATCTAGCCTCTTTATTTCCAAAGTATGAATGACTTAGTTTTATAGCTAAACAAAGCTATTATAGGTAAAGTACATTACTAAGGCTTTGTCAAAAGCCATTGAAGAATCCCAACAAAATTATAAGTTCAAAACAACAGAAGATGTCTCTACCTGGATATAATCCATCCATCGCATCACATGTGGCAATTTCTCCTTCTCTTGATTTGAAAGGCCGATCTGACAACAAACAAGTATACCAAAGTAAAGTCTATCAATTCTTCACAAAGGAATTGCTTCATTGAGTAAGTAGCAATTTAGCAGTTAGCACCAAGATCCCCTCTCTTTGACACACACAAAGTAAACAGCAACACATACCACTGAACTGTGTATGACTGAAAAAACAATAACATCAGCTTCTGAGGGTGTAAATCCATTGCCCAGAAGTACAGACTTTTGAGCCAAGGCGCCATTTAATTCATTCAAATGACCAGAGCATGCCTTAGAATCACTGGGAAAGCTCTCAGCAAAAGCTATCCACTTCATCACCTACAATGAAATTTAAACTTTCATACTAAGGATAAATTATCCAATTCATGTAAGTCGAACCGAATTTATGAATGTGCTTTTATAACAACTGGGGCGTATCATTTCACAAGTGATTTTTACTTCACTAACACTACCGTAGGTGGCACATTACATAATGTTTTCATGCAAAAGGCTAATTATACATTACTTCATCATTATTTTGGGGTGATTCCTTCCCTGCTGACTTCAAAATGCTCGTATACAGGGTCTTAATATCATTTCCAGGGACTTGACTTGAAAAAGCCTTCTGCAAAATCAAATAGGAACTTATAAGTTATATAGCCATCAAAATTGGCACATAATTAAGGAATCGGATAAATAAAGTAGAGCTCAATTGATTGTATGGTTATTACAAAATACAAATTCAATAAATTAAGCATATTTTCAATTCTTCTACACTTAATAAGCTCACTGCCCAAGCTGCACTCAACATCCAAAAGAAATACAAGGAAAGAAAAACCGAATTGAAGCAAAACCCATCACGTAAAAGCAAGTGAATCACAATAAAAACAAATTCTTTGAGCAAAAATGAAATAGATTTACTTAAAACCATAAAGCTATACAGATTTTAAAAATGGCATGCAAACAAGATAAATGGAACAAAATTATATAAAAAACAGTGCTTTCATTTCACTCACGGGATCCAAAGAGATGTGTTTGCAAAGAGATGATACTATTGTTTGCTTCCTTTTGAGATCGCCGGTTGCCATGTCTGGGTTTTCTTCCTTTACCGAGAAACAGAGGTAGGGGTTTTGTGGTTTGATCACTTCAGCAATAATCCCAAGCTCATTGGAATCTTGACAAACTAATTGATTGGGCTCGGCCTGCTTCCTTCATAAAGTGGGCCTCAATCCTTTCCCATCTAAACATTTAGGGATGGGCATGGCACGGATCGAACGAGTTTTGACCAGACCCGATTTTATAAGGTTTGAGTTTTTTATATTTAAAAATCATATTCAATTAGGGTCTGATCATGTTTAGATTTATGGTAAAAAAAAAATCGACCCGAAATAATTATATAATTCCCATATATAAGTCTAATCACTAACTCACTATACTATATCTCTTTATATATATTAAGGGTAAATTAACTCAATTGACCACATTTAAAAAAATCGACTCAATTGACCACTCAAACTATTGAAATTGGATCAATGTGACCACCAGCCGTTAATGGGCTAAAGGAAGGTGACGTGACAGTTAAAAAATTAAAGGTATAATCACACATTTGGTCCTTATTATTTACACATTCTTTCAATTTAGTCCTAATTTTAAACTAATAAAATAAATTAATTAGGTGGTGACACGTGCCAACACCTTATTGGAGGAATTTAATTATTTATATTTGATTAATAAATTATTTTCCCCCTCCAATCAGGTGGTGACACGTGTCACCACCTATTTAGAGGAGAAAAACAAAATCCCCAAACTTGCTTTAGGTGGGAATCAAACTTGAGTTCAACAAGACAAAGACA
The DNA here is from genome assembly GCA_030270665.1 of Hibiscus trionum. NCBI lineage: Eukaryota > Viridiplantae > Streptophyta > Magnoliopsida > Malvales > Malvaceae > Hibiscus > Hibiscus trionum. The sequence continues at coordinate 44,381,000 of BSYR01000017.1, read as the reverse complement.
ACGCCTTAACCACTGCACCAAGCACATGTTTGTGCTAAAAATCACCAATTATATTATATGTCTTATTGTTTGTTACCATTCAAATTCATCTTTTTCCTCATTCAAGTATGCAACACCCAGAAAATAACGCTAACAAAACCTTCCCAGGGTCTCTAATTCAGAAACTTTTTCCTCCTATAAAGAAACCAAATCTTCGTGAAATTCATACACATACGAATTTAGGGTCTGAACATTTTATTCACAAACCGATCCAACTTTATTACCTTGGATTCATGCTGCAATGAATCATTCTCCTTATGATGCGAATTGCTCCATCTACTGAACACTTTGACTAATACTGGAATCTAACAATCTAGTTCAACCTGCATTACAGTGTGCAAGACTTGGGACTTAACATTCAGAAATAATTGACTTTTAAAGTAAAAAAAATGATACGAGAATAGAGAAATTAACCTGTACACCTTAACAATTAAAGAAATTGCAAAGAAAATATGCTTTTATAGTTCTCCCCACCCAGAGTACAACCACACAATTACAGTTGAAGGAAGTAACAAATTTAAGCACCAAGGTAGAGCAAGAATTATGAATTAAATCAAGAATTTCATTGAATATACCAGTGCTCAACTCAACCACAAACAATAACACAAATACTGTGTAACACCCTAAGTTTTTAAGAGTAAACAAAATGAAAAATAAATAAATAAATAAAATGAAAAGAGGTTGTGCAGCCAAGGGGTTTGAACCCGTGACCTTGGCTATGAAGGCTAGGAGTTTTAACCAATTGTGCTAAACTTGTGTTTGGATATATGTTACCAATAATTGTTATTATGCTTTTTGGTTTGGTTATTCGAGAAATAAAATAAAAGTCTGAACTAAACCTTACATGGTATTATCTGTATCCCAAAAATATTGAGATTTTATCTCCTTCTCACGCTGACCTTTCATCTTCTCCAAACGTCACCATCTTTTTTTTTTGCTCCGATCTCTGTCACCGTCTTGTGCTCCACTCCGCCACCTTCACCGTGTCCGCCGCCGCACTCCGACCCCAGCCATGTGCTCCACTCGCGGTGAACGATTGTCGTAGGTCGTGGAGAAGGAGCGAAAGCCTCGGCCAAATCCCCCGGACAAACCTCTATTTTTCTTCTGTTCCGACTGCCTCCGTCGCCGACAAAGCGCGACGATCGTGCGAGCGTGCTCGGTGTGAGGAGGGGAGCAAAACCCCCTTTACTGATCGTCGATCTGACTTCGGTAAGGGCCACATCGGAGTCGCGCGTTTTTCCGGCCGCCTTGTCTTGATTTAGAACCGAGCATTTTGGGGCTTCCGACGACATCACCGGCGACTTTCCGACGAGGTTTCCGAATTGTTGAAGGATGTCAAATTCCTGGAATACGAATTGTTGAAGGATGTCAAATTCGGGTTCAAGGGTGTTCGAATGTCGTTCTCAAATCGATCGTTGTAGCTCAGAGCCAAGGTAATACATTACTACCTTCTGCATGCTTTCAAAACTTGTTGGTATTCGGTTAATGCTTGCACGACCATGATTGAGCATATGATTAATTTCGCTAATGTCGATCAATTAAGAAATAAGAATATTAATGGCCAAGGCATATATTCGATTAAGAGGTTTGATAAATCGAAAAGATTTCTGAGTTCAATAAGCGATTAACAAAAACGGTTGATCTCTAAATCTGATTGTGTTGGCTAATGAATTACGAAAATGCCCCGATGTATGAAAATGACTAAAATACCCCTATCAATGAAAGTGGTCTGAGAATTTACACTAGATCTGGTATATCAACTAATTCTTCTGAAAATCTTGAACTGGCTTGGGAAGTTATCGTAACGAGGCTTCACCTTTGAGATTGTAAATTGCTCATATTCTATTTGAAATTGAATAAATCTCTGAAGACATTTGCGAGAAAATATTTGTATGTTTGACTTAGTCAAAGTTGCGTAAATTGCTGAATCGTTTGAAATGATTAAAATGTTTGAAAATACTGATAATGCTGAACTGATCAGAATATCCATAATGACCAAAAAGAATAATCTATCCTCGACAGTAAGTGCCAAATTGATCAAAATGATGGTTTTACCCTCGAGAACTTAAATGAAAGAATAGTTGGAAGGACTGAAAGACTCTGAACAATCGTAGCACCTTCGAGCATCGAATTGTCTGAAATACCCTCGGATATTATAATGATTGAGAATATTTCTAAGACATGGAATTGAAAACTCCAAATAAGGTCAACCATGTAATGGCTCAAACAAGAAGTGGTAATATACGACCCGTGTCTGTTGGTCGTTTATGATACTAAGAGGATATTGGAGGAATACCATAAAAAGGCGTACAGTTTATTGGGAGAAAGTACATATCTAATAGTAAGAGAGATCTGTTCTTATAAGGTACATTCGGTGTTTTGGAATGAGTTCAAGTGCAATGCACATGTTTGAATACTTGGAAAATACCATCCGAATATATGCTTGATTTCTAGAATAAGTTCAGTGGACGATTGGTGAATGTGAACTATTGTTGTTATGCTCCGTAGTCAGTTCTGAGAAATGAATGGTTTAAGTGTACCTATCCGGTGAGATATTAAACACGGTGTTAATGGGTTCCGATTAATTCAAAGGGGCTCGGAAACTTGACGAGCAACTAGAAGTCATAAATTCTGTACATCACCGATTATACCTTGTTGGTTCAAATTACCAGTTTACCCCTCCCGAAGGTCAAAATGACCTTAATACCCTCATAGGTTGTAACATTTAATTCTGCTCGCGATATATCTAAAATTCCGATGATTCTGATGCATCAACTTCCGACGTTGATTCGATCCGTTTTATTGAACTCCCCTATTCGTAGGGACCTCGTTCTGAAATCAGTCTAAACTTGACAAATGTCATCTTTTTGATATCTATCAAGTACCTCTAAGAAATGAATTGGGCCATAAAGCGCGTACCATGTATCTGTAAATAATTTCTGTTCTAAACCAAGTCCATATGCTTAAAATTTAGAAGTATAATACTGTAATACGAAAGGAAAGGAATTCTCTGATTTTGACCTCTGATATGAAAAATATATCTAATATTTGACATTTGAATACGAAATAATAATAATAATAATAATAATAATAATAATAATAATAATAATAATAATGTTAATAAAATAAATTTGATATCTATTTTCTATAATATTGTCTTCTGAATATAAACTGAAATTATCTGGGGTATATTATCTGGGATATGAATGATGATCTGCAGGCTTAGCGCTGGTAAGTCCTTCTGGACCTAAGCTCCTACGCCCAATGGGCCTAGGGTAAGCCTTTCTGTTAAGCTCCTACGCCCACGGGCCTAGGGTAAGTCTTTCTGGACCTAAGGCATCCCCTTAGGTAGGCCCCTACGCCTCAGGCCTAGGGTAAGACCTTCTGTATGCAGTTCAGGGCGAATTGCATTTTAGAGTTCGGTTGAGGGTAGTTAAGTTAATTAATAAGAACTTTCTGACCTTTTCTGAAACATACCTTACTAAATTAATGTATCAATGTTGAACCCTCAATAAACTTACAATTCACACTTAATGGACCACTCTGAACTCCTTGATTCAACTTTTGAAATCTGAATCTCTTTTGAATCTCTGGCTTTAGACCACCTCTTACGGTTCAGATGATCAAATAAATAACAGCTTTGTGACCTCCTAATAATGCTTCACTGAATTATCGAATCGTAATTTGAGCTTACCGTTGCTTAATTCTTCATGACAATGTTAAGTTGTCATATACCTACTTGCACCTTTAGCATCTCCTGGTAGTTTGTATTACTGAGCTTTTCGAAGCTCACGTTGTTTTTACCATCACATGTTAGAAGATCAACTTTGTCGCAGCTGTCAACGTCGGTATGAGAGTTTCTTTGTCTTGCTTGCGGAGTATGGTATCTGTATAATTAGGGGCATGTATGTCGTGTTTTTATTTATATTCTATTTGAAACTTGTATTAATAATTTGTATCAGAATTTTGTTTCATTGTCTAAACGTTTTTCTGAAATTGTATTTTAATTCAAAACTTGAGTTAGGATTTCAAATGGTTCAGTAAATTTGTTTATTTGAAATTTTATCGTGGGTCGCTCCGGTGACCCTAATATGACTTCCTAGGATCCGTATTAACGCATAGGCGGGTGAAGGGGGTTACATACTGCTACCGGAGACATAAGCCCGAACCACACCTGGGAAAGCTACATGGTTTCATTTCATTTAATATCAAAAGTCTGTAAATTTAAACGAAAGGGAAAAAAATATAGATTCTTTATTCTACATATCAACGAGGGAGGGAAATGATGATCCCCTATTTTCTGGGTGTTGCATACTTGAATGGGGAAGAAGATGAATTTGAATGGTAACCAACAATAAGACATATAATATAATTGATGATTTTTAGCACAAACTTGTGCTTGGTGCAGTGGTTAAGGCGTTGCCTTTGTCATTGTTGAACCCAAGTTTGATTCCCACCTAAAGTAAGTTTGGAGATTTTGCTTTTCTCCTCTAAATAAGTGGTGACACGTGTCACCACCTAATTAATTTATTTTATTAGTTTAAAATTAGGACTAAATTGAAAGAATGTGTAAATAATGACCAAATGTGTGGTTATACCTTTAATTTTTTAACTGCCATGTCACCTTCCGTTAGCCCATTAATGACTGGTGGTCACATTGATCCAATTTCAATAGTTTGGGTGATCAATTGAGTCAATTTTTTTAATGTGGTCATTTTAATACATTTACCATAGTATGGTGGTCATTGGGTTAGTTTACCTTTTTTTTAATTATCTCCTTAATTTTACCAAATAAAAAAAGAGAACTGGGATAATTAGTATAAAATCCCCTCTTTATATTTATATTTTTCATTATCCTCTATTCTTTAATAAAATTAAAAATATATATGTTTTTATTTATTTCGGGTTGAGTTGGAATATGAATTTATCTTAAAATTTGGTCGAATTTGTGTCGGTGAAAAATCACCACAAATCAAGTTAGATAGAATTAAAATATGAATTTTTAAAATTTCAAGTAAGTTATCACCACAAATCAAGTTAGATAAAATTAAAATATAAATTTTTAAAATTTCAAGTAAGTTTGATAAAAATTCGACTCGTGTTCATCACTATAGTCATTGTAAATTTGCAACTTTAACTTGTTTACAGATAATTAATAAATAAAAACAAAATTTAAAACTGTTATTGTGTAAGTCTTGCCCACAATTTTATCTTTCATAATTATATTTTGAATCCGATTTTATTTAAAAGTTTACTCTTGATTTCAATTTAAAAATGTATATTTCGATCTGATTCAGACATATTCTATTTTAAAATTTTACTTAATACTTCTTATATTAATTTTACAAAATTAAATCAAATATATGCACTAAAGTTTGTTAACATTAGAAAGCTCTGGTTAAATATTTAAATATTTATGGATAGTTTAGTAAATACTATCATTTATCCAAAACTATAAAAAAAATTCTTAGAATTGAGAAAATTCTTAGCATGGATAGAGATAATATCCGTTTTACATAATGTAAGATTTTTTTTTAAATTTTGTATTTTTTTTAGATCGTTAGATGGGTGAAACGGATGACTGGGATTAACAGTAAGTTATGTGAAGATTATCACTTAGAAAAAAGTAAGGAATTAATGACAGATGAGTTTAATCGGGTTTTTTAATTCGAATGCGTATTTAATTTGTAAGTAAAAAATATAAAATTTAAAATAAATTAAATTTATTTAAATAATTAAAATTAATAAATATTTTTAAAATGCATTAACAATCTATAATATAATTGATAATTATTAAAATAATGAAAAATTAAAAATATTTATAAATATTCAATAAAATATTTTTAAAATAAAATTAATGGAATCAACTTTGTCTTGGAACAACAAATCTTACAGGTTCCTTCCTAGTATGGATGAGCAAAACTCGATTCGACTCGAAAAACTAAAATTTTCGACTCGACTTGAGGTGAAAAAACTCGACTCGTCTTGACTCGACTCGAAATTTCATAAACTTGACTCGACTCGAGAAATTTCAAATAAAGTTTGAGTTGTAAAATGAAAATTCGAATAACTCGAAATTTTTAGTAATTCGTGGATTTATTTTTAAATTTGCATCGAGTCCCTCAATTTTTCCTTATATATATAGCGGTATAAAAAATATATGCCACATATGAAAAATATATGATGAAATATATATGCATATCTTATATTATTTGAAAAAGTCGTTTAAATTGGAATCAAGTCATACTATAATATGATAAATAATTACAATTAAATTTGTATAGGAACTCGAAAACTCTACTCAACTTGAATTTCATAAACTCTACTCGAATCGAAAAAATTTCAAATAAAGTTTGAGTTGTAAAATATGACACGTCAACTCAAATAAATCAAATTTTTTTTACTCGACTCGATACGATCGAGCGCTCACTCTTAATATTAAAAAGATGACGAGTTTACCGTGGTACTGTACAATCATCCTCACTTGAGCAAATTATTTTTCTTGTACTCTATTTTGAAGCATTTTTTCCAATATCAATATCCCAACAAAATTTCGACTTACAACGTCGTATGTGATAAAATCTAGTTATCGTTACGTTAAAATAGTATCTTGAACAAAATAGTAAATAAAGAGATAATGTTATGAATATTTATCTATGCGGATGTTTGTAACTCTTAGATCCGCCTATGCATTAATACGGATCCTAAGAAGTCACATTAGGGTCACTGGAGCGACCCACGTTAAAATTTCAAATAAACAATTGCTAAACCATTTAAAATTTTAAATCAAGTTTCAAATTAAAATACAATTTCAGAAAATTTTCGGACAACGAAACAAAACTATGATACAAGTTATTAATACAAATTCGGACTAGAATATAAATCAAAACGTGACATACATGCCCCCTAATTAGGGGTGAGCGTTCGAGCGAGTCGAGTCAAAAAATTTCGAGTTATTCGAGTTGACGCGTCATATTTTACGACTTGAACTTAATTTGAAATTTTTTCAATTCGAGTCGAGTTTATGAAATTCGAGTCGAGTCGAGTTTTTGAGTTTCTATACAAATTTAGTTGTAATTATTTACCATGTTATAGTACGATTTGATTCAATTTAAACGACTTTCTCTATTCATATAAGATATGTATATATATATATATATATATATATATATATATATATATATATATATATATATATATATATATTTCTTCAAATTATTTTTCACATGCATAAGTAAGATTTGTAATGTTATTTAATAAAAAAAATATCATCTAAACTTCTAAAATATATTTATAATATTATTTTTAAATAAGAAACTTTTGAGGATAAAGTACTGAAAAATAGACTTAAAACGAAAGAGAAATTAAAAAAATGGGAAACATTCAAAGTTGAGGGCTAAATTACAAAAGTAGGAAATTTAATTTAAAAATATGAATTGAAGCTAAATAGGTATTCTAGTTTCTACATTGGTTTAGAAGCATGTGGTTCAATTTTGGTCAAAATTGACTTAAAACGAAGGAGATATTGAAGAAATGAGGAAATCATACAAAGTTAAGGGGTTGAATTGAAAAAATATGAAATTTATTTTCAAAAATATAAATTGAAGATAAATATGTATTCTACGTTGGTTTAGGAATACATGGTTCAAATTTGGTCAAAAATGGACTTAAAATGAAGGAGGAATTGAAGAAAAATGAAATCAGTGACTAAATTGCAAAACTGTAAAATTCGGTTTTTCGATTTTTCGAGTTGGGCAAATTCCAAACCGACTCGAAATCGAAATTTTTTCGAGTTAATCGAGTTGACTCGAATAACTCGAATAACTCGACTCGAATAACTCGAAATTGAAAAAAAAATATCGATTTTTTCGAGTCAAGTCGAGTTTTGCTCACCCCTACCCCTAATTACACAGATACCATACTCCGCGAGCAAGCCGAAGAAACTCTCATACTGACGTTGATAGCTGCAACAAGGTCAATCTTCTAACATGTGATGTTAAAAACAACGTGAGCTTCGGAAAGCTCAGTAATACAAACTACCAAGAGATGCTAAAAGCACAAGCAGGTATATGGCAAGTTTAACACTGTCATGAAAAACTAGGCAACGGTAAGCTCAAATTACGATTCGAGATTTCAGAGGAGCGTTGTACTAGAAGGTAATAGAGTTGTTCTTTATTTGATCACCCGAATCTTAAGAGATGGGTCTAAAGCCGGAGATTCAAAGGAGATTCAGATTTCAGAAGTTGAATCAAGGAGTTCAGAGTGGTTCATTAAGCGCGAATTGCAAGTTTACGGAGAGTTCAACTTTGCTACATTAATTTAATAGGGTATGTTTCAGACGAGGTCATAAAATTTTATTAATTTGCTTAACTATCCTTCAATCGAACTCGAAAACGCAATTCCCCCTGAACTGCATACAAAAGGTCTTACCCTAAGCCTGAGGCGTAGGAGCATACCTAAGGGAATGTCTTAGGTCCAGAAAGACTTACCCTAGGCCCATTGGGCGTAGGAGCTTAGGTCTAGAAGGACTTACCAGCGTTGAGCCTATAGATCTTCATTCATATCCCAAATAATATACCCAGCTGATTTCAGTTTACAATCAGAAGACAGTACTACAGAAAATAGATATCATGTCTACTTTTATACCAAAAGAGAGATGTCAAATTTATTTTATTATTATTATTATTATTTCGTATTCAATGTCATATATCAGATATATTTTTCATATCAGAGGTCAGAAACCAGGGAATTGCTTTCCTTTCGTATTACAATGCCATACTTTTAAATTTTAAGCATATGGTCTTGGTTTAGAACATAAGGTATTTACAGATACATGGTACACGCTTTATGACCCAATTTATTACTCAGAGGTGCTTGATAGATATCAGAAAGATGACATTTGACAAATTTGGACTGACTTCAGAACGAGGTCTCTACGAATAGGGGAGTTCGATAAGATGGATCGAATCAACATCAGAAGTTAATGCATCAGAATCATTGGGATTTCAGATATATTGCGAGCAAAATTAAATGTTATAGCCTACGAGGGTAGTAAGGTCATTTTAACCTTTGGGGGTAATTTGGTAATTTGAACCAACAAGGTATAACCGGTGATGTACAGAATTTAGGAATTCTAGTTGCTCAACAAGTTTCCGAGTCCCTTTGAACTAATCGAAACCCATTAACACAGTGTTTAATATCTCACCGGATAGGTACGCCTCAACCATTCATTTCTCCGAACTGACTACAGAGCATAACAACAATAGTTTGCCTTCACCAATCGTCCACTGAACTTATTACCAGAAATCAAACATATATTCGAGCGGTATTTCCCAAGTATTCAACATGTGCTTTGTATCTGAGCTCATTTCAAAACATTGAATGTGCCTTAGGAGAATAAATTCCTCTCACTATTAATTATGTACTTTCTCCAAATAATTTGCACGTGCATTCACACGGTATTCTCCCACTATCATCATAGTATCTGAATCGACCAACTGACACGGGTCGTATTTTACCACTTTTGGAGACATTACATTTGTTTGTCTTCATTGAGATTTCTAATTCCATGTCTTAGAAGTATTCTTCGACATTCTAGTATTTGAGGGTATTTCAGACATTACGATGCTCGAAAATATTTCAATTATTTAGAGTTTCTCGGTTCTTCCATCTATTCATTCGTTTCAGACCTCGAGGATATATCACATATGTCGGTCGATTGGCAATTAATACCCGAAGAAAATATCATTCTTTAGGGTCATTGTGACCCATTTCAGCCTTATCAATACATAGTCAATCCTTTTTAGTCATTTCAATCAATTCAATCTTTTCCGCCCCACTGCTCCATCCATACATATGAATAGTTTTATGTAAGTTTATCTTCGTCGAATGATTCAAAATTAGCAACTCAAGTAGTTTACAATCTCGAGGGTTTAAGTCTTGTTACCGTGACATTTCAGTAATCTGAGGTTTTCAAGTGTATCAAATGTCTTATCGGATCAAGTATAGCTTCATAAGTTATTTTTATAGATAGGGGTATTTTCATCATTCGTCAATCGAATTTTTGACATTTATTTTTAATCAAAAGGATAATCAGACTTAAAGATTAACTGACTCATTAATCGTGCACTGAACTCGAAAGTCCTTTCAATTTATCAAACCTCTTATTCGAATATTTGTCATGACCATTATTATTTTTATCTCATAAATGATTGACATAGGCGGGAATAATCACATGCTCAAACATGTTCGTACAAACATTAACCGAATACCAACATGTTACAAAAGCATGCAGAAAGTAGTAATGTATTACCTTAACTCCGAGCTACATCGGTCGATTCTCCGGCGGCATTCCGGTGGGTTTCTCGGCGAGGTTCCGGCAGGTTTCTATTGGGTAAGTGAACCAGCCTGAACCGGCTGGACCGGTTGAACCAGTCAGCCCAGTCGACCCAACCCGAGCTGGTCCGACCCGTTGACCCGACCCGTCTGCCCGAGTCCGATCCGACCCGTCCGACCCGTCTCAACCCGAGTCAACTCGTCCGAGTCAACCGAGTCAACTTGTCCGAGTCAGCCGAGTCAACTCGTCCGAGTCAGCCCGAGTCAACTCAGTTGACCCCTGTTGACTGCTGACGTCAGCATTGACTTTGACCAGTTGACTCTGACCCCGTTGACCGTTGACCTGCTGACGTCAGCGTTGACTTTGACCGTTGACCAAAAAGTCAAATTTTCCGAAAACTCCTATTTTATGTTTTTCGACGTCCTAAGTCCGTTTTTGAAGCTCGTTTTGCAAAATTCTGATCTGAAAGCCTCTGAATCTGACCTTGAACCCAAAAGTGTTTATGTGTTTAATCCTATTTAGGGCTCTGTGAATAAGGACTAAAACGTTAACCTGTGTAATTGAAGGTACCCTTATACCTTGGTGTTCGAGATGTCGTGGGACGTCCATTTTAGGATTCGAGTACGGTCGAATAAAGTATTATGAATCGACTGGTGTAGCTCGGAGTTAAGGTAATACACTACTACCTCTTGTATGCTTTATGTACATGTCGATATCCGGTTAACGCATGCATACTTATGATGAAGTGTTTGTGAACTCTGCTTAAGCCGAATTCGATACGAAAAATAAGTATGATAGTCAGTAAGATCAAAATACTCGGATAAGAATATTGATAGACCAGGAGTGTCGAAAGTGCTAATAATAATAATAATAATAATACAGTTAAATCTGAAACTCTATCAATGGTGTCTAAAAACCAATGTTCAGAATGTGGAGTATGAGATGTTGGTTATGAAATTACAAAAATGCCCTTAGGTTATAAAAATGACTAAACTACCCCTATGGTAAATAAAATGACCGGAAACCTGCATTTGACCTGATGGTGTATTTTACTCTACCTAAGATGTATGTTTTATTGGAAAGACTCCGACATCATTATACAATACGTTTGTTATAAAACTTGGATTTTCCCCTCAAATTCCGTATAACACATGAATGAGGATTTTCTGGAAAAATTGTTGAAATCCTAAGTCGATCCTTAGGATAGTAATACGTGAATTAAATAAGAATGATCGTAATGACCAAAAAGACGGTAATGCCCTCGAGCACCGAAATGACTGATTAATTTGAATGACGTTATACCCTCAAGTTCTGTAATGAATGAATCGTCTGTAAAGGGGCGGTGAGTTAGGACGCCTTAATCTCGTTTGAGTACGTGAATGATGGAGGTACCAAATGGTAATTTAGAAAGAAATGGTAGATTTATCTTAGTCTAAAATAACTCAAATGCCCTCTTGAGTTAATCGGTAACTTTGTATTTGACGAAATTCTGGATTTGTTAATAAGACTTAAATAGCTATGGTTCCCTTAAGTGTTAAGTTCTGATGCACGCAAATTACTCACATATGAACGTTGGTAAGTATTGTCAAGTTGGGTTATGCCGCATTAAACAAATTCTGGTAGTATGATAAATTGTTAGAGCCCCTGAGAATTATAATTTTCGTTCCGATATGATTGTGCCATAGTATAAGATTTTCCATGACAGTCAAATAACTAAAAGGCCATGATAGCCTAAATAATCAGAACATCACTGAAAATATCTGATAACTTAAAAGACTTTAATTTAGAAATTCTTGAATGTCTGGATAGAAAACTAATGAGCAAATAGGATACCCGAGTTCTGTGAACCATTGCTTCCAATGTTGGTATAATTACCAGAATGTCTATGAACGTCGAAATAACCATAATGCCCTTGTATGCTTAAAGGACTAAAGTACCCATAATATATCTGAACTTTCTAAGATCTTGAAGTATCACCTCCTGAATATCTGGGTTAAACCGTTAGTGAACCCTTTTTTAATAGAGGTCACGTTTCAGAAATCCGTTCAAATCGTCAAAAGTTTAATGTCCCATTCCGCAAATGCCAAGTATCTCCAAGAAAATATCTGCCCCACCTAGTGTGTTCCGTGTGTGCTATATTCTGTTGAATTGATTGTATAATGATTTGATCATGAATAATATTATGTTTGATGACATTCTCTGCCTACTTGATGTATGTTTGCTCAATCTGTATACTTGTCATGTGATTGCTTGATCTGTGATGGTATTGCCTGATTGTCCGATAAACTCGATAGTATGATTTGTTAGTTTGACCTATGATGGGATAATATGTTTGCATGATGAATGCTGAAAATGTCTGCTCTGCTCAATAGTATGCCCATTTATCTGTCAAAAGCATGAACTTCTGTTTCTGATACTCTGAATAGAATATGTCTGTTACATGTATTATGTTACTCATGTCTGGAATCTGAACATCGATTACTGTCTGGGGTATACTGTTGGGTTATGTTATGAAGTGTCTGCAGGTACAGCCCTGATCCAGCTGGTAAACCCTTCTGTTAAGCTCCTACGCCCACGGGCCTAGGGTAAGTCTTTCTGGACCTAAGGCATTCCCTTAGGTAGGCTTCTACGCCTCAAGCCTAGGGTAAGACCTTCTGTATGCAGTTCTGAGGGACTGCATATTGGTGTAAGGTTGGAGGGTAGTTCTTGTAAACTTCTGTATGAACATTTAACATTTGCATTTAATCTGTTATGTGCTCATATGACATGATGTTAAGTACTTATGTATGTTTGATTTGCAACTTAAAACACACTAGGCTTCGTGGTTTAACTACTCCAACCCGCCACTCTGTTGATTCTCTGAACAATAAGCTCTCTTTTAATACTCAGTAACATAGAAAGAACAAACCTTGTAGTCCTCAAGAATAGTGCTTCACTAAATTAGTGAAACATAAATGGAGACAAGTATTGCCTGGAACATCATAAAAATGTTATGCCTACCATATGTCTGCATGAGCTTACAACATCTTTTGGTAGTTCTGTATTACTGAGCTTTTCCAAGCTCACGTAATTTTTACCATCGCATGTTAAAAGATTATAGCATGGTATAATGTTTGACATCAGTGTTCAGAGTTCCCTCGGCGTTGCCTCTGGAGTACGGTACTGTATAGCTAGTGGGCATGTATGTCATGTATTGTTTCATGTCAGTGTCTGTAAAATGCTTTCTGAAAGTTTTGTTATGTGTTTAAATGATTTCCGGAAATTGTATTTTAAACAAAAGTTGATTTTACAGTTTAATAAGTGTTTCGAGAAAGAAAAATGTTTTCATGTGTATTTTTCACTGTGGGTCGCTCTTGTGACCCTAATGTGACTTCCTAGGATCTGTTGTAATGCATAGGCGGGTCTAGGGGGTTACATTTAGTGGTATCAGAGCTTAGAGTTGTGTTTTTCTGGGTAGATCGGCCGATCGTCTGTCGTAGGGTGTCTAGTCTGTGCATGCCCCTAGATCATAACCGTACTCCTCCGAGCCGAAACTCTGATGTCGAATCATTTCTCCTGAAATAACCAAATCTGAGTATTCTGCCTTCCATAGCTCAACATCTGCTTACAGAAAATGTCTATAACGTTCGTCTGTGTTTTGAATTAAATGGTTGAATTCGAATCTGGATAAAGAACTTGAGATGGTTTATAATTGTGAATTAGATTAAGAATAAATGTTTGATCATGCGGGATAACCGATGTAAGATTTCATGAAAGGCTATCCGATGATGACGATCGTGTTTGAGAATACCCTAACGAAAATGCGATAAAAACTCTATGAACTTCAGAGAGAAGTGGTTGCGATTGTGCCGAAAGTGTATAATCTGTGGTGCCTCTGTTAAACACGAAAGAAATAGTTGTCTGAATATTACGTTGAAGGTAAGTGATATCCATTAATGACCTTAGTTATGTTCGATTAGTATGAAGAAAGGCATCTCCTCCAAGGTGCGGCTTGGTATATCCTTAAATATCATCCCCGACTGAAATTGATGTTTACATCCTGATTTTGGGAGTCCCTGTTGGAGTCCTAGAGTGCTTGTCTGAATTGTAGCTGCAGTTTTTCATCTGAAAATTGATGGTCAACCTAGAAAAGTAATTCGGACTCTGGAAAATATACCTTTGGGTGGTATGATTAACTTATGTAGTAGATCAGAATGTCTCTTATCCTTGACTGAGACCGTGTATAAAAAAAGTTATGAGACAAATGTTGTTCTGTATTATATGAAGATCGTTATAGATTTAAATGTTCCATTATGATTAATTGGTCCAAAATGTATGATGGGATGATTATGGCTCCAAAGTCAATTTGGGTAACTGAAGACACTGCTAGATTGATCTGTGATTGTCGATGAGTCCCGAGAAACAATGATGCTTTGATGGAAAAGTTTTAGTACAAAAATAGATGAAAGAGCAGTCTCTCTATTCCTCTGACTCTGGTAAATTTCGAGTACGAAATTTCTTTTAAGGGGGAGAGAGTTGTAACACCCCGTTTTTTTAATAAAATAATAAAATAAAAAAAGGGAAGAGAATGGTGCTTGTATTAGGGTTTGAACCCACGACCTCACCCCTTTTATGTCCTTTTGCTTAAACCATTGAGCCAATGGCTCATTTCTATTAAGGGTTACCTAGTTTGGCTATTAGAGTTAAGCCTAAGAGAAGTGAATCAGACTTAATAACCCCAACCCTTCACCTACCTCTGTAAAAATTATTCGAATATAGAATTTTTGAGAAAATTTTAGAAAACTCTCCCTAACCCCATCAACCCATCTTCGATCTGCCACTCCGCCACCGTCGGGCCGTGGCGTGCACCGCCTGCACCGGCGTGACCATCACCCTGCTCCGATCGTGACCCAGCCCTCCACGCGCAGTGATGTGCCGCCATTCGCCGTGGAGAGCTGGTTGAAGTCCGTCAAAAACCCAAGCGTCGCCTTTTTTTTTTTTTTGCCGTTTCCGGTCATCCTCGCAGTCTGTTCGCGATGCCGCCGCCAGATCCGGGCTCCTGACGTGACGACAAACAAAACCCATTTGGCCGATCGTCGATCCACCGCCGAGAGAGCCCTCGTCGGAGCTTCGTGATTTTCCGGCGTAATCACACCATTATAGGTAAATTCCGGCTCGATTCCAGCTTTAATTCAACATGTACGGTATGGATCGAAATAATAATGTCTTTCTCTCTGTTTTTCCGGTGAAATTGAGGTTGTTGGGGGTCTCCGGCGGCATTCCGGTGGGTTTCTCGGTGAGGTTCCGGCAGGTTTCTATTGGGTAAGTGAACCGGATGGACCGGTTGAACCAGTCAGCCCAGTCGACCCAACCCGAGCCGGTCCGACCCGTTGACCCGACCCGTCTGCCCGAGTCTGACCCGACCCGACCCGTCTGAACCGACCCGTCCCGTCAACCTGAGTCAACTCGTCCGAGTCAACCGAGTCAACTTGTCCGAGTCAACTTGTCCGAGTCAGCCGAGTCAACTCGTCCGAGTCAGCCCGAGTCAACTCAGTTGACCCCTGTTGACTGCTGACGTCATGCTGGCGTCAGCATTGACTTTGACCAGTTGTCTCTGACCCCGTTGACCGTTGGCCTGCTGACGTCAGCGTTGACGTTGACCGTTGACCAAAAAGTCAAATTTTCCGAAAACTCCTATTTTATGTTTTTCGACGTCCTAAGTCCGTTTTTGAAGTCAGTTTTGCAAAATCCTGATCTGAAAGCCTCTGAATCTGACCTTGAACTCAAAAGTGTTTATGTGTTTAATCCTATTTAGGGCTCTGTGAATAAGGACTAAAATGTTAACATGTGTAATTGAAGGTACCCTTATACCTTGGTGTTCGAGATGTCGTGGGACGTCCATTTTGGGATTCGAGTACGGTCGAATAAAGTATTATGAATCGACTGGTGTAGCTCGGAGTTAAGGTAATACACTACTACCTCTTGTATGCTTTATGTACATGTCGATATCCGGTTAACGCATGCATACTTATGATGAAGTGTTTGTGAACTCTGCTTAAGCCGAATTCGATACGAAAAATAAGTATGAGAGTCAGTAAGATCAAAATACTCGGATAAGAATATTGATAGACCAAGAGTGTCGAAAGTGCTAATAATAATAATAATACAGTTAAATCTGAAACTCTATCAATGGTGTCTAAAAACCAATGTTCAGAATGTGGAGTATGAGATGTTGGTTATGAATTTATGAAAATGCCCTTAGGTTATAAAAATGACTAAACTACCCCTCTGGTAAATAAAATGGCCGGAAACCTGCATTTGACCTGATGGTGTATTTTACTCTACCTAAGATGTATGTTTTATTGGAAAGACTCCGACATCATTATACAATACATGTGTTATAAAACTTGGAATTTTCCCCTCAAAATCCGTATAACACAATGAATGAGGATTTTCTGGAAAAATTGTTGAAATCCTAAGTCGATCCTTATGATAGTAATGCGTGAATTAAATAAGAATGATCGTAATGACCAAAAAGACGGTAATGCCCTCGAGCACCGAAATGTCTGATTAATTTTAATGACGTTATACCCTCAAGTTTTGTAATGAATGAATCGTCTGTAAAGGGGCGGTGAGTTAGGACGCCTTAATCTCGTTTGAGTACGTGAATGATGGAGGTACCAAATGGTAATTCAGAAAGAAATGGTAGATTTATCTTAGTCTAAAATAACCGAAATACCCTCTTGAGTTAATCGGTAACTTTGTATTTGATGAAATTCTGGATTTGTTAATAAGACTTAAATAGCTATGGTTCCCTTAAGTGTTAAGTTCTGATGCACGCAAATTACTCACATCTGAACGTTGGTAAGTATTGTCAAGTTGGGTTATGCCGCATTAAACAAATTCTGGAAGTATGATAAATTGTTAGAGCCCTGAGAATTATAATTTTCGTTCCGATATGATTGTGCCATAGTATAAGATTTTCCATGACAGTCAAATAACTAAAAGGCCATGATAGCCTAAATAATCGGAACATCACTGAAAATATCCGATAACTTGAAAGACTTTAATTTAGAAATTCTTGAATGTCTGGATAGAAAACTAATGAGCAAATAGGATACCCGAGTTCTGTGAACCATTGCTTCCAATGTTGGTAAAATTACCAGAATGTCTATGAACGTCGAAATAACCATAATGCCCTTGTATGCTTAAAGGACTAAAGTACCCATAATATATCTGAACTTTCTAAGATCTTGAAGTATTACCTCCTAAATATCTGGGTTAAACCGTTAGTGAACCCCTTTTTAATAGGGGTCACGTTTCAGAAATCCGTTCAAATCGTCAAAAGTTTAATATCCCATTCCGTAAATGCCAAGTATCTCCAAGAAAAGATCTGTCCCACCTAGTGTGTTCCGTGTGTGCTATATTCTGTTGAATGGATTGTATAATGATTTGATCATGAATAATATTATGTTTGATGACATTCTCTGCCTACTTGATGTATGTTTGCTCAATCTGTATACTTGTCATGTGATTGCTTGATCTGTGATGGTATTGCCTGATTGTCCGATAAACTCGATAGTATGATTTGTTAGTTTGACCTATGATGGGATAATATGTTTGCATGATGAATGCTGAAAATGTCTGCTCTGTTCAATAGTATGCCCATTTATCTGTCAAAAGCATGAACTTCTGTTTCTGATACTCTGAATAGAATATGTCTGTTACATGTATTATGTTACTCATGTCTGGAATCTGAACATCGATTACTGTCTGGGTATACTGTTGGGTTATGTTATGAAGTGTCTGCAGGTACAGCCCTGATCCAGCTGGTAAACCCTTCTGTTAAGCTCCTACGCCCACGGGCCTAGGGTAAGTCTTTCTGGACCTAAGGCATTCCCTTAGGTAGGCTCCTACGCCTCAGGCCTAGGGTAAGACCTTCTGTATGCAGTTCTGAGGGCTGCATATTGGTGTAAGGTTGGAGGGTAGTTCTTGTAAAATTCTGTATGAACATTTAACATTTGCATTTAATCTGTTATGTGCTCATATGACATGATGTTAAGTACTTATGTATGTTTGATTTGCAACTTAAAACACACTAGGCTTCGTGGTTTAACTACTCCAACCCGCCACTCCGTTGATTCTCTGAACAATAAGCTCTCTTTTAATACTCAGTAACATAGAAAGAACAAACCTTGTAGTCCTCAAGAATAGTGCTTCACTAAATTAGTGAAACATAAATGGAGACAAGTATTGCCTGGAACATCATAAAAATGTTATGCCTACCATATGTCTGCATGAGCTTACAACATCTTTTGGTAGTTCTGTATTACTGAGCTTTTCCAAGCTCACGTAATTTTTACCATCACATGTTAAAAGATTATAGCATGGTATAATGTTTGACATCAGTGTTCGGAGTTCCCTCGGCGTTGCCTCTGGAGTACGGTACTGTATAGCTAGTGGGCATGTATATCATGTATTGTTTCATGTCAGTGTCTGTAAAATGCTTTTTGAAAGTTTTGTTATGTGTTTAAATGATTTCCGGAAATTGTATTTTAAACAAAAGTTGATTTTACAGTTTAATAAGTGTTTCGAGAAAGAAAAAATGTTTTCATGTGTATTTTTCACTGTGGGTCGCTCTTGTGACCCTAATGTGACTTCCTAGGATCTGTTGTAATGCATAGGCGGGTCTAGGGGGTTACATTTAGTGGTATCAGAGCTTAGAGTTGTGTTTTTCTGGGTAGATCGGCCGATCGTCTGTCGTAGGGTGTCTGGTCTGTGCATGCCCCTAGATCATAATCGTACTCCTCCGAGCCGAAACTCTGATGTCGAATCATTTCTCCTGAAATAACCAAATCTGAGTATTCTGCCTTCCATAGCTCAACATCTGCTTACAGAAAATGTCTATAACGTTCGTCTGTGTTTTGAATTAAATGGTTGAATTCGAATCTGGATAAAGAACTTGAGATGGTTTATAATTGTGAATCAGATTAAGAATAAATGTTTGATCATGCGGGATAACCGATGTAAGATTTCATGAAAGGCTATCCGATGATGACGATCGTGTTTGAGAATACCCTAACGGAAATGCGATAAAAACTCTATGAACTTCAGAGAGAAGTGGTTGCGATTGTGCCGAAAGTGTATAATCTGTGGTGCCTCTGTTAAACACGAAAGAAATAATTGTCTGAATATTACGTTAAAGGTAAGTGATATCCATTAATGACCTTAGTTATGTTCGATCAGTATGAAGAAAGGCATCTCCTCCAAGGTGCGGCTTGGTATATCCTTAAATATCATCCCTGACTGAAATTGATGTTTACATCCTGATTTTGGGAGTCGTTGTTGGAGTCCTAGAGTGCTTGTCTAAATTGTAGCTGCAGTTTTTCATCTGAAAATTGATGGTCAACCTAGAAAACTAATTCGGACTCTGGAAAATATACCTTTGGGTGGTATGAGTAACTTATGTAGTAGATCGAAATGTCTCTTATCCTTGACTGAGACCGTGTATAAAAAAAGTTATGAGACAAATGTTGTTCTGCATTATATGAAGATCGTTATAGATTTAAATGTTACATTCTGATTAATTGGTCCAAAATGTATGATGGGATGATTATGGCTCCAAAGTCAATTTGGGTAACTGAAGACACTGCTAGATTGATCTGTGATTGTCGATGAGTCCCGAGAAACAATGATGCTTTGATGGAAAAGTTTTAGTACAAAAATAGATGAAAGAGCAGTCTCTCTATTCCTCTGACTCTGGTAAATTTCGAGGAAGAAATTTCTTTTAAAGGGGAGAGAGTTGTAACACCCCGTTTTTTTTAATAAAAAAATAAAATAAAAAAAGGAAGAGAATGGTGCTTGTATGAGGGTTTGAACCCACGACCTCACCCCTTTTATGTCCTTTTGCTTAAACCATTGAGCCAATGGCTCATTTCTGTCAAGGGTTACCTAGTTTGGCTATTAGAGTTAAGCCTAAGAGAAGTGAATCAGACTTAATAACCCCAACCCTTCACCTACCTCTAGAAAAATTATTCGAATCTAGAATTTTTGAGAAAATTTCAGAAAACTCTCCCTAACCCCATCAACCCATCTTCGATCTGCCACTCCGCCACCGTCGGGCCGTGGCGTGCACCGCCAGTACCGGCGTGACCATCACCCTACTCCGATCAAGACCCAGCCCTCCACGCGCAGTGATGTGTCGCTATTCGCCGTAGAGAGCTGGTTGAAGTCCGTCAAAAACCCAAACGTCGCCTTTCTTTTTTTTCCGACGTTTCCGGTCATCCTCGCCGTCCGTTCGCGATGCCGCCGCCAGATCCGGGCTCCCGACGTGACGACAAACAAAACCCATTTGGCCGATCGTCGATCCGCCGCCGGGAGAGCCCTCGTCGAAGCTTCGTGATTTTCCGGCGTAATCACACCATTATAGGTAAATTCTGGATCGATTCCAGCTTTAATTCAACATGTACGGTATGGATTGAAATAATAATGTCTTTCTCTCTGTTTTTCCGGTGAAATTGAGGTTGTTGGGGGTCTCCAGCGGCATTCCGGTGGGTTTCTCGGCGAGGTTCTGGCAGGTTTCTATTGGGTAAGTGAACCGGCCTGAACCGGCTGGACCGGTTGAACCGGTCAGCCCAGTCGACCCAACCCGAGCCGGTCCGACCCGTCCCGTCAACCCGAGTCAACTCGTCCGAGTCAACCGAGTCAACTTGTCCGAGTCAGCCGAGTCAACTCGTCCGAGTCAGCCCGAGTCAACTCAGTTGACCCCTGTTGACTGCTGACGTCAGCATTGACTTTGACCAGTTGACTCTGACCTTGTTGACCTGCTGACGTCAGCGTTGACTTTGACCGTTGACCAAAAAGTCAAATTTTCCGAAAACTCCTATATTATGTTTTTCGACGTCCTGAGTCCGTTTTTGAAGCCCGTTTTGCAAAATTCTGATCCGAAAGCTTCCGAATCTGACCTTGAACCCAAAAGTGTTTATGTGTTTAATCCTATTTAGGGCTATGTGAATAAGGACTAAAACGTTAACCTGTGTAATTGAAGGTACCCTTATACCTTGGTGTTCGAGATGTCGTGGGACGTCCATTTTGGGATTCGAGTACGGTCGAATAAAGTATTATGAATCGACTGGTGTAGCTCGGAGTTAAGGTAATACACTACTACCTCTTGTATGCTTTATGTACATGTCGGTATCCGGTTAACGCATGCATGCTTATGATGAAGTGTTTGTGAACTCTGCTTAAGCCGAATTCGATACGAAAAATAAGTATGAGAGTCAGTAAGATCAAAATACTCGGATAAGAATATTGATAGACCAAGAGTGTCAAAAGTGCTAATAATAATAATAATACAGTTAAATCTGAAACTCTATCAATGGTGTCTAAAAACCAATGTTCAAAATGTGGAGTATGAGATGTTGGTTATGAAATTACAAAAATGCCCTTAGGTTATAAAAATGACTAAACTACCCCTCTGGTAAATAAAATGACCGGAAACCTGCATTTGACCTGATGGTGTATTTTACTCTACCTAAGATGTATGTTTTATTGGAAAGACTCCGACATCATTATACAATACGTGTGTTATAAAACTTCGATTTTTCCCCTCAAATTCCGTATAACACATGAATGAGGATTTTCTGGAAAAATTGTTGAAATCCTAAGTCGATCCTTATGATAGTAATGCGTGAATTAAATAAGAATGATCGTAATGACCAAAAAGACGGTAAATCCCTCGAGCACCGAAATGTCTGATTAATTTGAATGACGTTATACCCTAAAGTTCTGTAATGAATGAATCGTCTGTAAAGGGGCGGTGAGTTAGGACGCCTTAATCTCGTTTGAGTACGTGAATGATGGAGGTACCAAATGGTAATTTAGAAAGAAATGGTAGATTTATCTTAGTCTAAAATAACCGAAATACCCTCCTGAGTTAATCAGTAACTTTGTATTTGACGAAATTCTGGATTTGTTAATAAGAATTAAATAGCTAAGGTTCCCTTAAGTGTTAAGTTCTGATGCACGCAAATTACTCACATCTGAACATTGGTAAGTATTGTCAAGTTGGGTTATGCCGCAATAAACAAATTCTGGAAGTATGATAAATTGTTAGAGCCCCTGAGAATTATAATTTTCATTCCGATATGATTGTGCCATAGTATAAGATTTGCCATGACAGTCAAATAACTAAAAGGCCATGATAGCCTAAATAATCGGAACATCACTGAAAATATCCGATAACTTAAAAGACTTTAATTTAGAAATTCTTGAATGTCTGGATAGAAAACTAATGAGCAAATAGGATACCCGAGTTCTGTGAACCATTGCTTCCAATGTTGGTATAATTACCAGAATGTCTATGAACGTCGAAATAACCATAAGTCCCTTGTATGCTTAAAGGACTAAAGTACCCATAATATATCTGAACTTTCTAAGATCTTGAAGTATCACCTCCTGAATATCTGGGTTAAACCGTTAGTGAACCCCTTTTTAATAGGGGTCACGTTTCCGAAATCCGTTCAAATCGTCAAAAGTTTAATGTCCCATTCCGTAAATGCCAAGTATCTCCAAGAAAAGATCTGTCCCACCTAGTGTGTTCCATGTGTGCTATATTCTGTTGAATGGATTGTATAATGATTTGATCATGAATAATATTATGTTTGATGACATTCTCTGCCTACTTGATGTATGTTTGCTCAATCTGTATACTTGTCATGTGATTGCTTGATCTGTGATGGTATTGCCTGATTGTCCGATAAACTCGATAGTATGATCTGTTAGTTTGACCTATGATGGGATAATCTGTTTGCATGATGAATGCTGAAAATGTCTGCTCTGCTCAATAGTATGCCCATTTATCTGTCAAAAGCATGAACTTCTGTTTCTGATACTCTGAATAGAATATGTCTGTTACATGTATTATGTTACTTATGTCTGGAATCTGAACATCGATTACTGTCTGGGTATACTGTTGGGTTATGTTATGAAGTGTCTGCAGGTACAGCCTGATCCAGTTGGTAAACCCTTCTGTTAAGCTCCTACGCCCACGGGCCTAGGGTAAGTCTTTCTGGACCTAAGGCATTCCCTTAGGTAGGCTCCTACGCCTCAGGCCTAGGGTAAGACCTTATGTATGCAGTTCTGAGGGACTGCATATTGGTGTAAGGTTGGAGGGTAGTTCTTGTAAACTTCTATATGAACATTTAACATTTGCATTTAATCTGTTATGTGCTCATATGATATGATGTTAAGTACTTATGTATGTTTGATTTGCAACTTAAAACACACTAGGCTTCGTGGTTTAACTACTCCAACCCGCCACTCTGTTGATTCTCTGAACAATAAGATCTCTTTTAATACTCAGTAACATAGAAAGAACAAACCTTGTAGTCCTCAAGAATAGTGCTTCACTAAATTAGCAAAACATAAATGGAGACAAGTATTGCCTGGAACATCATAAAAATGTTATGCCTACCATATGTCTGCATGAGCTTACAACATCTTTTGGTAGTTCTGTATTACTGAGCTTTTCCAAGCTCACGTTATTTTTACCATCGCCGGTTAAAAGATTATAGCATGGTATACTGTTTGACATCAGTGTTCGGAATTCCCTCGGCGTTGCCTCTGGAGTACGGTATTGTATAGCTAGTGGGCATGTATGTCATGTATTGTTTCATGTCAGTGTCTGTAAAATGCTTTCTGAAAGTTTTGTTATGTGTTTAAATGATTTCCGAAAATTGTATTTTAAACAAAAGTTGATTTTACAGTTTAATAAGTGTTTCGAGAAAGAAAAATGTTTTCATGTGTATTTTTCACTGTGGGTCGCTCTTGTGACCCTAATGTGACTTCCTAGGATCCGTTGTAACGCATAGGCAGGTCTAGGGGGTTGCACCGGCAGCAGCGGTGTCACGCACGGAGCGGGGGTGAGGGCGGATGGGGCTGCACATAGAGGTTTCGGGGGGAAAGTCCGAGTTTAGGGATTAGATTCGAATGACCAAGAATTTTTTGGTAGGTGAAAGGTCAGATCAGGCTTTAATTATTTTAGGTACACTACCAAAAAGGTTCAAAAGAAAAATAAGGGAACCTTAAAAACTAAGAGCTATTTATTTCAATTGGCTGGGTTACAGGCTTGGTTACCTTAGGTCGTGGGTTCGATTCCCATGACTAGCAACCTCTCTTTTCATTTTTTTAGTGTTACAATGTTTATCATGATAAAGACTTTATCAAGGAGATTTGACTTACTTTATCATTAGGATTATTATCTACATTAATTAGAGTTTAATGTATTATGTACTTCTTATGCCTATAAATAGATGATTTATTGAAGTCATTGTAGACAAGTCAATTTTTGAGAATAATACAAATCTCCCTCTTTCTCTCATCTCTTTGTTCTTTATTCTTGTTTGTTGTTCTTTGTTATTTTATTCACAACACGCTATCAGCACGACCTCATTCAACTATTATGGTTCCACTTTCAACACCTCAAGCAATGCTTCTCTTTTTGCAATATTTTTTTCCGGTTCACGGTAATTTCAAACTTCGTCCTCCAAGTAATAATATATTTATCATATCATAAATTAATTTATATTTTTCTTTATGCCCATGTATTTTGGAAATCACAATATTTTTTAAAGGAGAAAAAAAACTTGGAAAGCATATTCATATAGTAATGCGTTTGATAAATTTATCCATATATAACCGATTGAATTTGTAATGTGTTTGAAAGTTGAGTTGCTTGGTTATCAAGTACGTCTTCTATTTATATTTATTTTACAACAAAGTTAAAATCAGTCTAGAAGCACATATTTATTTTGACACCCATAGTTCGCATTGCTAATAATCATGTTTATGCACTAAAATTAAAACTATGAAAGAAAAAAAAACTCATAATTTGTTTGTGCGCTCAAATTGTATGAGTATATAATATGTTTATTTCATGAGTTATGAACAAAATTAATGTTTTATATTTTATACTGGATTTATTTATTGTATTATTGTTGGTATTTTTAACTATGTTTTGAGTTTTGCATATTTAAATGGCTTGGGA
Organism: Hibiscus trionum; assembly: GCA_030270665.1. Classification (NCBI taxonomy): domain Eukaryota; kingdom Viridiplantae; phylum Streptophyta; class Magnoliopsida; order Malvales; family Malvaceae; genus Hibiscus; species Hibiscus trionum. Next base: position 44,355,600 of record BSYR01000017.1, on the reverse strand, counting down.
AGAGACATGGCATAAAGAGGTTGTGGGAAGTTGTCTTTGTCATCTGATATGTCTCCATTGTCCTCAAGAGGGAAACCAATATCAGTAAATTCTAATTTTATTTTTATTCTTTAACTACAATTTTAAAGTGTGATAAATTATGGTGATTTTGCTCGAAAGCAATAATTTTTCTACTTCTAAAAACTCGACTATAGACTTCTTCCAAGTTCAAGTTACAAAAATTCGTCTTGATCCAAAAAAATTTATGGGAGGCATTCCCTAAAGTGAATGCAAGCATAATGTTTATTCCATGCGATTATTGGATTTGTTTCATTCCCTGAAGTGAATGCAAACATGGTAAATAACTATTCAAGCACGAGTTTGCTCAGAAATCTCAAAGGAGGTGTAATCCAAATATATTGGAAATGGTTTAACAATGTCGCGTGCGAGGATTAAATCTGAATATTTAACGGTGAAAGATCCTCTTATTCTTTGGAATAATCTAAAGGAACGATATGACCACAAAAAAACTATTATTCTCTCTAAAGCTCGATATGATTGGTTGCATATGAGATTGCAAGATTTTAAATCTGTAAGCGAGTATAACTCTGCAATGTTTCGAATTACTTCACAATTGAAGTTATGTGGTCAAAATATTATTGATGAGGATATGTTAGAAAAAACATACTCCATTTTTCACGCAAATAATATTGTCCTCAGACACAATATCGTGAAAAAGATTTTTAAAGGCCCACTGGCTCAACTCCATCCCCTAAAGTGAATGTGAGATTATATTATGGAAAGAATAAAAACCACATTAGAAGTTGTGGTTGTGGTCGAGGCCATGAATATTGACATGGAAAATATAGTCAATTTAAAAATACTTCTACCCACCGGTAGTGAGGTTATAAGGATGACAAGAGTGATAAAAATTATTCTAAGGAAGCAAAATCCTTTTTATTACCAATGTGGTGTTATAAACCATTTGTCTCGTACTTATCGTACGCTGAAAAATCAACAATCATTGAGTGATAAAGGAAAGAAAATAGAAATAATATTGGTCTAAATCATTGTTGTTGATTTCCTTATAACTCTCGGAGGGGATAAATCATCTTCTAATTATTCTTATAACTTTAAAGAGAATTATTTATCTTTTTATTTATTTTTTATGTTTATTTACTTTACACGTTAATTATTTACATTTTATATTTATATTTATATTTATGTTTATATATTATGACATTTATTTATTTTGTATAACATGATTACTTATCGAATATAATTTATGGTGACGATTTATGCTTAGCGAAAGCATAAGATTTATTTTCCCATTTAAATGCAAGAAAAAAATGTGAGTACTATATCTAAGAGTACTAAAAATATTGATGCTCCGGAAGAGCAATAAGTTCTTGAGAGAAAGCACATTATGAAAGGTGCATAATTGTGAATATCACAATACTTACCGTTAAAGGTAATTATATCGTCACCACCAAAAGTGAATATAATCTTTTGGGAATTATAGATAACATATGTTATCAATTGGCATTTGAAATAAGCCAATGTGGATATAAATTATGGTAGCCAAAAGTCAGTTGAAAGCTCTAGAAGAGCTATATATTGCTACCAAAAGATACTTTCCATTGAAATCTCCGAAAGAGTTAAATATATTCCTATTCAAAGGAACAATTTTTAGTGGACAATGTATTATCAAGTTTTTAAGAAGCTTGTATTTCAAAATTTGTACCACACATGTACAAGTATGTTGAGATGTTTGTTTTGATATAATAATAGAAAATTGTTATGGACTAAATTGAAAAGATTTCAAAATTTTTATAAGTCCAAAAAACTTGAAAATATGTTTGATGGATTGTAACCCCCTCGTCCCGGTCTGGCCGGATGACCGGTCCGAGTGGGCAACACGGGGAAAACAAGCGAAACCCGTTAAGGCTTCCCCTCGGTTAGCAACCCTAAAAATTTTCTTTCATTTTAATCTTGTCTAAAGGCGTATTAATTCCTAAATGATACACAACAGCGGAAACATCGATAAATAAACGCATGCGATCCACAACCACACTTACAAGCAATTCATTTTTAGCTTTCAGGGCAGACCGTATCGATACACCAGTCAAGGGTATCGATACGCCTTGACCAAGTCAACACAATCGGTCAACGCAGAGGAGACCGTATCGATATAGCGCTTGAGCGTATCGATACGCCCCTCTCGGTCAATATCTCATGGTCAACGAGATATACCCGTACCGATACGCCAAAAACTCCCCAAAATCTCAGAATTCCAGTGAGCAAAAACCGTATCGATACGGACCCGTGTATCGATACGCCCAGCTTAAAATGAGCTCTGCACGCAAGACCGAAATTACCTGACGGAAACAAATACGGAAACTGCTCAAGCATGTCAGCTTTCCTCTCCCACGTGGCCTCCTCCACACCTCTATGTCTCCATAATACTTTGACCAATTCTATAGTCTTGCCACGCAACACCTTGCTGTCAGAAGCAAGTATCTCAACTAGTTCTTCGTTGTAAGACAAGTCTGGGTTTAACTCTATTTCTTCCACCGGCATAACATGGGACGGATCCGATCTATACCTCCTAAGCATCGACACATGAAATACATCATGAATCTTCTCCAGCTCAGTCGGAAGCCTCAATCTATATGCAACATGACAGATTCTCTCAACTATCTCATAGGGTCCTATGAACCTTGGGCTCAACTTGCCCTTCCTCCCAAACCTCATCACCTTCTTCCAAGGTGAAACTTTCAAAAACACTTTATCACCCACGGAGTACTCTACCTCTTTCCTCTTCGAATCGGCATAGGACTTCTGTCGATCTGAAGCCGCTTTCAAGCGATCACAAATCAACTTCACCTTCTCGGTGGTACCCTTAAGCAACTCGGGCATCGGTACAAGCTTCTGTCCGGCCTCGGCCCAACAAATCGGAGTTCTACACTTCCTACCATACAAGGCCTCATAAGGAGCCATCTGAATACTCGACTGAAAGCTGTTGTTATACGCGAACTCCACTAACGGTAGGTGTTTCTCCCATGACCCCTGAAAATCAATAATACAACACCTCAACATATCTTCCAATATTTGAATTACCCTCTCAGACTGCCCATCTGACTGCAGATGATATGAAGTGCTGAAGTTCAACCAAGTACCCAAGGCTCGATGCAAACACTCCCAAAATCTAGAGGTAAATCTCGGATCTCGGTCTGACACAATCGACATCGGTACCCCATGTAGTCTCACTATCTCACGGATGTACAGTTCGGCCAACTTGTCCAAAGTATAGGTAGTATGAACCGGTATGAAGTGAGCACATTTAGTAAATCTATCTACAATCACCCACACCGAATTTTTCTTCGAAGGAGTCAACAGAAGTCCTGACACAAAGTCCATAGTGATACGCTCCCACTTCCACTCTGGGATTTTCAACGGTTGCAATAACCCTGAGGGAAACTGGTGCTCAGCCTTGACTCTCTGACAAACCATACATCTACTCACAAACTCGGCTACGTCCTTCTTCAAACCAATCCAATAATACTCTTCCTTCAACCCTCGATACATCTTCGTGCTACCCGAGTGCATAGCAAAAGGACTAGTGTGAGCCTCACTCAAGATCGTACGCCTCAACTCGGCATCCTCCAGAACCACTATCCTATCCTTGAAACATAGGATCCCATTCTCTCCAAAACAATACTCGGTAGGCCTATCCTCGGCTATGTCTTGCACGTGAGGTGCCAAAGACTCATCTCGCAACTGCTTCTCACGAATCAACTGAACCAATGATGGCTTAACCTGAAGCTCGGCTATCAATTCACCATCCGTAGACACACTCAACCTTGCAAACATTGCTCGCAACTCAACGGCCACTTTCCTACTCAAGGCATCAGCCACCACATTTGCCTTGCCCAGGTGATACTCTATGGTAAGGTCATAGTCCTTAAGAAGCTCTAACCACCTTCGTTGCCTGAGGTTCAACTCCCTCTGGGACATCAAATATTTCAAACTCTTGTGGTCGGTATACACGGTGCACTTCTCACCATAAAGATGGTGTCTCCATATCTTCAACGCGAACACCACTACAGCCAACTCTATGTCGTGTGTGGGGTAATTCTTCTCATGGACCTTCAGCTGTCGTGAAGCATACGCTACTACCTTACCTCCTTGCATAAGCACACAACTTAGTTCTACGTAGGACGCATCACTGTAAATCACAAACTCTCTTCTCGGCTCAGTCTGAATCAAAATAAGAGCTTCGGTCAAAGCTTTCTTCAATTTCTCAAACGCTTCTTGCCTCGCATCTGACCATTCATACGGAACATTCTTCTGTAGCAACTTGGTCAACGGAGCCGCTATTCTCGAGAACCCCTCAACAAACCTTCTATAGTACCCCGCCAAACCTAGGAAACTACGGATTTCTGTCACTGATTTCGGTTGTTTCCAACTCACTATAGCCTCTACCTTCTTGGGATCTACACTAATCCCACTAGCCGAGATCACGTGACCTAGGAAGACCACCTCCCTAATCCAAAACTCACACTTACTTAGCTTAGCATACAATTGATTCTCAAGTAGGGTCTGAAGCACTAACCTCAAATGCTCATCGTGCTCCTCCTCGGTCCTAGAGTACACTATGATGTCATCAATGAACACCACCACAAACCTGTCCAAGAACTTATGAAACACTCGGTTCATCATATTCATGAAGGCTGCTGGAGCGTTGGTCAATCCAAATGGCATTACCAAAAACTCATAATGTCCATAACGTGTACGAAAGGCTGTCTTTGGTATGTCTACATCCTTTACCTTCAATTGATAGTATCCAGACCTCAAATCAATCTTCGAAAACACAGAAGCACCCCTCAACTGGTCTAGCAAGTCATCTATCCTAGGCAAGGGATATTTGTTCTTCACCGTTACCTTATTCAACTGCCTATAATCTATACACATCTGCATGCTACCATCCTTCTTTTTCACAAACAAGACCGGAGCACCCCACGGGGATACACTAGGCCTAATGAAGCCTCTATCAGTCAACTCCTGATGATGTGTCTTCAACTCTTTCAACTCTTTCGGTGACATTCTATACGGAGCAATCGACACCGGTGCAGAATCAGAATATGTCTCGATAGCAAACTCTACTGCTCTATCTGGAGGCAAGCCTGGCAGCTCTTCTGGGAAAACACTCGGAAAATCACATACTGTTCTGATGTCCTGAGGTCTCACCTCACTCATATCCGGATTCATTACATAAGCCAAGTAAGCCTGACACCCTGAACTCAACAACCTCTGAGCTTCTAAAGCCGAAACCACATTGGACAAAAACTTGACATTCTCCCCAACTACCACAACCTCAAAGTCATCGGTAAGCCTCAAAAAGACTCTCTTAGTCTCGAAGTCAACCCTAGCTCTATGCTCTACGAGCCAATCCATGCCCAAAATCACATCAAAGCCATAGAAGGGTAACTCCATCATATCGACCGGAAATACGTGGCCCTGAACCATCAAAGGACACCTCCTATACACTTTTCTAACTACCACTGTATCACCAAAAGAGCTAGTGATATTCACACTTACCTCTAACCAATCACAAGGTAATCCTAATGACTTTGCGTGTTCACCCAAAATATACGAATGGGTTGACCCCGAGTCTATCAAAGAAAGCAAACTCAAGGACTGTAATGTGAAATTACCTGCAATGACATCAGTGTCATTCCCAGCCTCTCGCTGAGCGTACACCCTAGCCAGTCCTCCTCCCTCGGGCTGGACTGCTACAACATGAGCCAAGTTCCTCTGACCCTCATTCCTCGGCTGAAAGTTCCCACGGCCGCGCCCACGGCCTCTCTGATGCTCAAAATCCCTTGCTGGAGCCGGTCCGCCCTTAACTGGGTGTGGACAATCACGCCTCAAATGGTCTTGGGAGCTACAGTTCCAACACGCCCCAAACATACCCATACACTCACCTGGGTGGCGTCTCCCGCACCTAGTGCACTCCGGAATGTGCCCAACAGCTCCCTGGCCCTGACGGCCCTGACCATGGTTACCACCCCTAGGTCTCGTATCCGGCTGATACCTCCTATCTCTATGCCTCTTGGCATGATCTCTGTCCCATTTCGCATGTCTCTTTCCGGAGTCAGACCCACCAGCACGTGCTCTAGAGCTTAGGTTCTGTTCTATATCCTTGGCCCTAGAAACCAAGACATCGAACTCAGTGTAGTCAAAGGCTAGCATGTAGGTCTTCACATCTGTAGTCAACCCATATCTGAAACGCTCACATCGCTCCTTCTCATCCGGAATCAACTCTGGCGCGTACTGGCTCAACCTCACAAACTGGATCTCATACTCAGACACGGTCCTATTTCCTTGAACCAAAGCCATGAACTCTCTTTTCTTTTCATCCAAGTACCGAACCCCGAGGTACTTTCTCTTGAAGGCATTTCTGAAGAACTCCCATGTGACATCCGTCTCGCCCATACCGGAGATGACAGTGGTCCACCAAGTATAAGCGTCTCCCTGAAGCAATAAGACAATGCATCCTAACTTACGGGCATCCGAACACTCCATCTGACCCAAGATGCGAGTAGTACTCTCGAGCCATCCTTCTGAACCTTCCGGAGACAATCCTCGAAACTCAATTGCCCCTAAGTTACGGAGCCTCTCTAGGGGTAGTCCTGTCCCCGCACCCTGAGGCAGTGCTGCAGCTTGCATACCGGCCAAAGCTGTCTGGAAAGCTCCGGCTATGGTCTGAATCAAATGAGCCACATCTGGACCTACATGACCTTGACCCGCTTGAGCCCCATTACCTCCCACATTAGCCTTAACATGAGGCCCACTACCATCACCTCCAACGTTCCCTCCATTACCATCGGGAGCATGAAGAGCATGAGGCACATCCTCGGGTGCCTGGTCACCCGCTCTAGGTCGTCCCCTCGGTCTCACCATAGCAATTAAAGTAATCTAAAACAGCAAACACAAAACAACAAAGAAGCGTTAGGTTAGCAAAAGGGCAAGGACTCCGGTTCTCAAGCTCGTTAAACCAAAACAATTTTCCTTTTTCATTTTGACAACAACGCCTAACAATGGGGACTTGAACCAACTCTCAAACAACAGCAAAGTCATTATAGCATGCATTCATACACCGTGCTAGAGGCAAAATTTAGACATACATGGCAAAACACCCATAATACCTTAGCTCACCTCACTTACCTGCCCGAGGTCTCGGAAACCTCAGGCTCTGATACCAATAAATGTAACCCCCTCGTCCCGGTCTGGCCGGATGACCGGTCCGAGTGGGCCACACGGGGAAAACCGAAGCGAAACCCGTTAAGGCTTCCCCTCGGTTAGCAACCCTAAAAATTTTCTTTCATTTTAATCTTGTCTAAAGGCGTATTAATTCCTAAATGATACACAACAGCGGAAACATCGATAAATAAACGCATGCGATCCACAACCACACTTACAAGCAATTCATTTCTAGCTTTCAGGGCAGACCGTATCGATACACCAGTCAAGGGTATCGATACGCCCTGACCAGGTCAACACAATCAGTCAACGCAGAGGAGACTGTATCGATACAGCGCTTGAGCGTATCGATACACCCCTCTCGGTCAATATCTCGTGGTCAACGAGATATACCCGTACCGATACGCCCCAACACCGTACTGATACGCCAAAAACTCTCCAAAATCTCAGAATTCTAGTGAGCAAAAACTGTATCGATACGGACCCGTGTATCGATACGCCCAGCTTAAAATGAGCTCTGCAGGGAAGACCGTATCGATACGGCCCTCAGGCGTATCGATACGCCCTGCACTGCAACTCTCCAAAACAATGCAAAACCAAACAAGACTCAGCTCCCTATGCATTTTCGGACTTCCCTAGACTCACTTAAGCATACATATATTTAGACTACAACCACAAATTAGCATACGGGCATTTAATTTAACAAGGAGGCATACTACCCAAAGGTCTCATACAATTCCACAAAAGAGCATGCTTAGCAATTATAAGACCCCATACACAAGCCAAGTAAACATAGAGCATACATAGCCCAACAACATACACATTTAGGCATATTCAAATAAGCAACAAGATAGGCATGGTCCACAATCCATGAAACAAAAGCATAACACATCCATGAGTTTAGCATGCTCAAACATAACCACCTAAGGAGTTTGACACCAACTCCTAAAATTCTATACCCCATCGTCTAGGCATTATTACAAAACGCAAACCATACTTGAACTAGCTTGAGAACTCCAAAAGTTCTTCCCTTGCCCGCTTGCCTCCCGAGCTCTAACGATCTGCATGTTGGAAACAAGGAGAGCATAAGCCAACTAGCTTAGTGAAAGAAGCTCTAAAATTTACAACATGCAGTTTTCCAAAACACTTTTTATATGCAAGAAGAGCAATGGATGCACGAAATGTCTAACTCGACAACAACACTTGGTTTGCACAAGCACAACCATCATATACATACGGTGGGACTACACATCACCGTTTCGACTAGTAGATTTCCCATGGGACTACACATCAAGGTACTTTCCTACTAGTCACTACCGGTGGGACTACACATCACCGTAGTTTGGACCACCATCACGTGAGGCACGACTTCAACTCGACTACACATAAACAACATTAACATGCACATGATAAACATAACACATGACCATTCATCCATCACAACAACATAGGAGTAGAGAGGCTTACACTCGGGTTTAGGTGACCCCTCAAGGTCCCACCCAAACCCCAAAGAGGGTCCATATCGAGCACAATGCAAGAATCAACAATTCTACTCACCGTTGTTACCCAAGTGAAGACCGAAAATCAAGCTCAAGACTCCGAAATCCCCGGATTTGACCCCGAAGCTTCACCAACCAAATTTCTCGTTTCTAAACATTCCAACACAATTTAAACAATCCCAAATCAGTCCACATTCCAAAATAGTCAACCCGGATTACATACCAAGCACAAGACATCAAATTTTCCATTGAAAACAAACCCAAAATCCATAATCCCGAGCAGCCCTTAAGCACACCTTAAATCCATTGATTCTAACCCTTATATTGCTCCCTAAAGCCTTCAAAACAACACTTACATATAGCCTAACCATCAGCCCTCAAAATTCCACCTAAAACACCCCCAAAACTTAACTTAAACCCCCCCCAAAACCTCCCCGAATCCCATTCCGGGAAGCACCCCAAAACTTTGTAAAAATCAGTTTTGTTGGACCTTTTAGGTCGTAGACAACTCATATAACCTCAACAAATCAAAAACTTAAGTTAAAGGTTTCAAAGACAACATTTTTAATCTAAAATCCTTCAAACTTCAAATCTCAAAACATGTACAAAAATGAAAACAAAAGGTATTAACTTGTAGAGAATAACGAGGGCAAGTCAAAAACAAGGTTACCTTTGCGAAATCTTCAAAAATGAGCATGATATTGGATGGAATAGTGTCTAGGAGAAGAGGGGTTCATTTTGTCGTTGAAATGAAGAATAGAGAGGGGAAGAAGATGACTCAAAAGCATTATTTTAGGTTGGTTTAAAATCAAAAGGGCAAAGACCTAAATGCCCTTAATGAAAAAGGGAAACCACAATAGGTGCCACCCATGGCTATTTGGGCTTGTTTTAAAAATGGTCCAACTTAATTTTATTTGTCTTAAAACCCGAGGCCCAAACCATTATTTTATTATCTAAAAATTAGGAACCGAAACCCGAACCATTATTAAATTATTATTTTTCGCTTGACCCCCGAACCCGGGTGTTACAACTCTCCCCCACTTAAGGAATTTCGTCCCTGAAATTACCTGACAGAAACAAATATGGAAACTGCTCAAGCATGTCAGCTTTCCTCTCCCACGTGGCCTCCTCCACACCACTATGTCTCCTTAATACTTTGACCAATTCTATAGTCTTGCCACGCAACACCTTGCTGTCAGAAGCAAGTATCTCAACTGGTTCTTCGTTGTAAGACAAGTCTGGGTTTAACTCTATTTCTTCCACCGGCATAACATGGGACGGATCCGATCTATACCTCCTAAGCATCGACACATGAAATACATCATGAATCTTCTCCAGCTCAGTCGGAAGCCTCAATATATATGCAACAGGACCGATTCTCTCAACTATCTCATAGGGTCCTATGAACCTTGGGCTCAACTTGCCCTTCCTCCCAAACCTCATCACCTTCTTCCAAGGTGAGACTTTCAAAAACACTTTATCACCCACGGAGTACTCTACCTCTTTCCTCTTCAAATCGGCATAGGACTTCTGTCGATATGAAGCCGCTTTCAAGCGATCACAAATCAACTTCACCTTCTCGGTAGTACCCTTAAGCAACTCAGGCATCGGTACAAGCTTCTGTCCGGCCTCGGCCCAACAAATCAGAGTTCTACACTTCCTACCATACAGGGCCTCATAAGGAGCCATCTGAATACTCGACTGAAAGCTGTTGTTATACGCGAACTCCACTAACGGTAGGTGTTTCTCCCATGACCCCTGAAAATCAATAATACAACACCTCAACATATCTTCCAATATCTGAATTACCCTCTCAGACTGCCCATCTGACTGCAGATGATATGAAGTGCTGAAGTTCAACCAAGTACCCAAGGCTCGATGCAAACACTCCCAAAATCTAGAGGTAAATCTCGGATCTCGGTCTGACACAATCGACTTCGGTACCCCATGTAGTCTCACTATCTCACGGATGTACAGTTCGGCCAACTTGTCCAAAGTATAGGTAGTATGAACCGGTATGAAGTGATCACACTTAGTAAATCTATCTACAATCACCCACACCAAATTTTTCTTCGAAGGAGTCAACGGAAGTCCTGACACAAAGTCCATAGTGATACGCTCCCACTTCCACTCTGGGATTTTCAACGGTTGCAATAACCCTGAGGTAAACTGGTGCTCAGCCTTGACTCTCTGACAAACCATACATCTACTCACAAACTCGGCTACGTCCTTCTTCAAACCAATCCAATAATACCCTTCCTTCAACCCTCGATACATCTTCGTGCTACCCGGGTGCATAGCAAAAGGACTAGTGTGAGCCTCACTCAAGATCGTACGCCTCAACTCGGCATCCTCCGGAACTACTATCATATCCTTGAAACATAGGATCCCATTCTCTCCAAAACAATACTCGGTAGGCCTATCCTCGGCTATGTCTTGCACGTGAGGTGCCAAAGACTCATCTCGCAACTGCTTCTCACGAATCAACTGAACCAATGATGGCTTAACCTGAAGCTCGGCTATCAATTCAAAATCAACAAGCATACAAGGCACACATACTTCAATCATGCACACATTCATTCCCAATTACTCGAGAACTCAGCTCTGATACCACCAAATGTAACCCCCTTAACCCGGCCTAAACGGTTGACCCGAATTAAGAAAGTCACACGGGGAAAACCAAAGTCAACCCGAAAGTCAACCTTGATTAACGACCCTTCTTTTTTTTCTTTTTAAACTTGTCTAGATGCATATTAATCCTTAGATATGATCATACAACAGCATACTCAAAGATCATAAACATCAGAGATCAAACAGGGACTCAATTGAACAAATTACAACTTTATGGACCAAATTGTAATTTCTGATATATATAAGGACTTAACCCAAATTAAAGTTACCAACTTGAAATTAATCAGGTTTCATGCTTCTCTGTAAAATTTCAGCTCAAAAAGGCTTCCCAAACTCATACAATTTCACAAACAAGATTCAGGACCAAAATGCAAACATTTCAAAACATCTAACTGCCAATGTCAGCTCCTAACGGTCACCCGTTCCGAAACGGAAGACAGCCCGTTTCGAAACGCGGGGCCGTTCCGCAACGCGTACCGAAACGAGGGCAGACAGAAGCCTATCCGTTTCGGAACGGTGTCACCCGTTTCGGACGCCTGGGCTGCTTCAAGGCACCCGTTTCGAAACGGCAGGCACTATTCCGAAACACCCTGCACAGATTACCCCAAAATGCATACTTAAACATGCAATTAAACATCCAATCATGCTCCAAATGCCACCAAACTTTACCAGCATGCTATTCAACATATAAGAGACATACATGCATCAACAATTCATCAAAACATCAACATATATGAAAAGCCCCAAATCTATAGGTATGCTTCCTACACAAGCAACCATTCAAGTATAAACTTCCAATTCAAGCATATAAAGGCCAATTACAAAAACCAGCATTCTCAACAACCTAAAACATACTTGGGGAGTTCAAACATCTCCCAAAAACATACTCATAGGTCCCCCATTGCCAAATTACCAAAAGCTAAATGTATTTAAGAAAACTTTCCATACTTTGAGCTTTACTTCCACTTGAATGCTTGCCTCCCTTGCTGCCCTCAAAGTACTTTAATGTTCTGCATTATTGATTTGAGAAAACAAAGAGAGCGTAAGCAAAAGCTTAGTGAGAAATGCTCAATAAAACCATTCAATAATGCATTTATAAACACTTTATAAATCATGCTTCAAATCATCATTTACACATGCTCAAAAGCAATCTTTAAACAAGCATCTCATGCTTCATATCATTACATGTCATATTGGCCACAAGTGATACATTTCATTTCTTTAAAAACAAGTTCATCAACTTTCACCCCAAGGACTTTTAAACACCTTGGCCCCAAGGACTTTTAAACACCTTGGCCCATGGACTTTTAAACACCATGGAAAGGACCACACAAGGACTTTTAACCACCTTTGTGTCCGTAACAAGTTTCACCCCAAGGACTTTTAAACACCTTGGCCCCAAGGACTTTTAAACACCTTGGCCCATGGACTTTTAAACACCATGGAAAGGACCACACAAGGACTTTTAACCACCTTTGTGTCCGTAGCAAGAATCATCCAAGGACTTTTAACCACCTTGATGTTCTTAAGTAAACAAGGCTCACTCAAGGACTTTTAACCACCTTAGTGACCTTAACCTTTGCAAAACATCACTTGCCAATATACATCATTATCATCAATTTATCCACTGTTTTAAAGCATTAAACCAAGCCATATTCATCATGCATTTAAAAGCATCAAACCACATTTAATCATTGTTCAACACAAGGAACTCTTACCTTGAGCTTCCTTCAACATATGGCTTACAAAAACAGCATTAACCATGCTAAATCATGCTTTCAAAACAGAGTTTAAAACATGCAATAAACCACATTGCACAACAATCAAATCATGGCCACCACTAGAGTGTATTTCCGAAAACTTACACTTGAGCTTAGCAAAGTTGTTTAGACTTAAACTAAGCTCCCCAAGACATTGGTTTCAAAGCCGAAAACCCAATTTCACTCACCGATTCCACTTCGCCTCTTGCCGAAGCACCAAATCAAGCCTCCGGATCACCACCACTTGGATCCAAAGATGACTCCCCTGTTTTAACACATCAAAACAGTAGATTAATGCATCATCATGCATTAATATCCTCAATGAAAGCACCTAAATTCGCTGCTCTCATCCACACCCCATTTTCGGCCACCAAACACAACCGAAAATGCATCCAAACCACTTCTCAACAAAGCCCAGCCATAAACGATCAAAACCTAACATCCTTTAACATCATTTAACATCTAAAAAGAGCCTAACAACATCCTTATACCTCCAGCAACACCAGATCCACAAGATCACCTCAAAAACAATCAAGAATCACAAGCTAAACTTAGGAAACCCAACCTATCCGGGATTGCATCAATCAAAACTCAATTCCTTATCAATTTAGAGTTCAAATAACATCAAAAACATATCTCAAATCACAGATCTAACAGATCAAACGAAAATCATCAAAAATCACCAAATCTTGCATTATAAGCCAAGATCCATTTCTCCACTTAAAAGTCTTTAATAAAACATCAATTAAGGATTGAAAACTTAGGAATTTCAGTAAAGAACTGATAGTTTAGAGGAGAAGGACGTTCTTACCTCCAAACTTGAGTTTCTCCTCTTTTTGGAATAAAAAACCTTGAAGAATCAAGTAGCAAATGATGAGGTTTTGTAGATATGATGATTAGGAATCAAAAGAGAGTTGAAAGGAGAGATTTAGGTGAGAAAATCAGAAACAATTCTCTCGAAAGAAAGTGTTTGGGTTGAGAGAAAATGAGAGAAAAGAAAATAGGAAATTAGTTATCAAAATGGCCAAAATGGCTTTCCCTCCTCTTTTGATATGTTTTAAAATCAGAATATAGCTTAAAATATCTTAGAAAAATCTGGAGAAACTACTTTTGGAATAATAGCTCCTTAAAGATTCAAAGTTTCAACCCTTTCTAAAACAGTCACAAAACTTTCAAAAATTACATTTTGGTCACTAGCCAAAATGTCACCCTTCCAAAACTCATTTTCCAAAATTGATTTCACAGTTCACTTAATTATATTAAAAGATGATTTTAGAACATTTTTCCATAATTTTAATGCAACCCGAACTAGGCTTTCCTAAATTCACCCTTTTAGATTCGAACAGCACTTTGACCAAACCGGTCAACGCCCAAAACTTCTAAGCCCAAAACCGGGGCGTTACAACTCTCCCCCCCTTAAGAAATTTCGTCCCCGAAATTTACCTGAAGGAAAGAGATAAGGAAACTGCTTCAGCATGTCTTCCTTCCGCTCCCACGTGGCTTCCTCAACACCTCGATGCTTCCACAGCACCTTCACCAACTCAATGGTCTTGCCACGAAGAACCTTGCTATCCGAATCCAGAACCTTCACCGGTTCCTCATCATAGGTCAAATCCGGATTCAAAACCACTTCCTCCACAGGCATCACATGCGAAGGATCAGATCTATACTTCCGGAGCATAGAAACATGAAACACATCATGAATCTTCTCCAACTCCTGAGGTAACCTCAACCGATACGCAACAGGACCCACACGCTCAACCACCTCATATGGTCCAATGTACCTAGGGCTCAACTTACCCTTCCGGCCAAACCTTATCACCTTTTTCCAAGGCGAAACCTTCAAGAACACACGATCACCCACCACATACTCTATCTCCTTACGCTTCAAATCCGCGTAAGACTTTTGCCGATCAGAGGCAGCCTTCAACCGCTCACAAATGAGCTTTACCTTCTCTGTGGTCCCTTTCAACAAAGCCGGCATCGAAACCAACTTTTGACCAGTTTCAGCCCAACACAGAGGAGTCCTACACTTCCTCCCGTACAAAGCCTCATAAGGTGCCATCTGTATACTTGCCTGATAACTGTTGTTATAAGCAAACTCAACCAAAGGCAGATGCTTCTCCCAAGAACCTTGAAACTCAATCACGCAACACCTCAACATATCCTCCAAAATCTGGATAACTCGCTCAGACTGCCCATCCGACTGAGGATGATAGGACATACTGAAATGCAACCTTGTACCCAGAGCTTGATGCAAACACTGCCAGAAACGCGATGTGAACCTCGGATCCCTATCCGACACAATCGACTTAGGCACACCATGCAGCCGCACAATCTCAGCAATGTACAGCTCTGCCAACTTATCCAAAGAAAACGTGGTATGCACATGCAAGAAATGCGCACACTTCGTTAGGCGATCCACAATCACCCAAACAGAATTCTTCTTCGAGGGAGACAAAGGTAAACCAGATACAAAATCCATGGTAACCCTTTCCCACTTCCATTCAGGGATTTTCAACGGTTGCAACAACCCTGAAGGAACCTGATGCTCAGCCTTAACTCGCTGACACACCAAACACTTGCTCACAAACTCCGCAACATCCTTCTTCAAACCCACCCAATAGTACTCATCACGAAGATCACGATACATCTTGGTACTACCAGGGTGCATAGCAAAAGGACTACTATAACCTTCAGTCAGAATAGCACGCCTCAACTCAGCATCAGCAGGCACTACTATCCGACTCCCAAAACACAACACTCCATCATCATTAAAGCAGAAATCCGAAGGTCTACCCTCCGCGATATCCTGAACATGAGACACCAAGGAATCATCCAGCAACTGCTTATCCTTGATCAACTGAACCAAAGATGGTTTCACTTGCAACTCAGCAACAAGACCACCATCTTGCGATATGCTCAAGCTAGCAAACATAGCCCTCAGCTCAACAGCTACTTTCCTACTCAAGGCATCCGCAACAACATTAGCTTTTCCAGGATGATACTCAATCGTCAAATCATAATCCTTGAGCAACTCCAACCAACGCTGCTGCCTAAGATTCAACTCCTTCTGAGACATTAGATACCTCAAACTCTTGTGATCTGTGTACACAGTACACTTCTCACCATACAGATAATGTCTCCAGATCTTCAGAGCAAAAACCACTGCAGCCAGCTCAATATCATGCGTAGGGTAATTGCGCTCATGCACTTTCAACTGCCGCGATGCATAAGCCACCACCTTACCCTCCTGCATCAGCGCACACCCCAAACCAACATAGGATGCATCACTGTAAACCACAAACTCTTTCCCTGATTCAGGCTGAATCAAGATAGGAGCTTGCGTCAAAGCCGCCTTAAGCTTCTCAAAAGCCTGCTGTCTCGCTTCCGTCCACTCATACTTAACATCCTTTTGCAGCAGCTTCGTCAAAGGAGCAGCAATCTTGGAAAAACCATCCACAAACCTACGGTAGTATCCCGCCAAACCAAGGAAACTACGGACCTCATGAACAGACTTAGGAACCTTCCAGTTCATCACCGCCTCAATCTTCTGAGGATCAACACGAATCCCCTCAGCTGAGACCACATGCCCAAGAAACACCACCTCCTTAAGCCAGAACTCACACTTGCTCAGCTTAGCATAGAGCTGATTCTCCAACAAAGCCTGCAAAACAATCCTCAAATGCTCTTCATGCTCCTCCTCAGTACGCGAGTACACGAGGATATCATCGATGAACACCACAACAAACTTGTCCAGGTATTCATGAAACACACGATTCATCATGTCCATGAAAGCAGCAGGAGCATTTGTCAAACCAAACAGCATCACAAGGAACTCATAATGCCCATACCTTGTCCTGAAAGCTGTCTTAGGCACATCCACATCCTTCACCTTCAACTGATAATACCCTGACCTCAAGTCAATCTTAGAGAACACAGCAGCTCCCCGAAATTGATCAAAGAGATTATCAATCCTCGGCAAAGGATACCGGTTCTTGATAGTCAACTTGTTCAGCTGACGGTAATCAATGCACATTCTCACAGTGCCATCCTTCTTCTTCACAAACAAGACCGGTGCTCCCCAAGGTGACACACTCGGCCGGATGAAACCACGATCAAGCAACTCTTGCAACTGCGTCTTCAGCTCCTTCAGCTCCTTAGGTGCCATTCTATAAGGAGTAATGGACACAGGAGTTGTATTCTCATACAGCTCAATTCCAAACTCCACCTCGCGGTTAGGAGGTAAACCAGGCAACTCCTCAGGAAAAACATCAGGAAACTCCTTCACAACTCTGATATCTTGCACCCTCAACTCTTTAGAGCTAGGATTCATCACAAAAGCTAGATAGGCTTCACAACCTTGCCTCAGCATCCTGCTCGCCTCCAAGGTAGACACCACATTGGCAAGAAACTTCACATTCTCACCAACCACAACAACTTCATAATCATCCGCAAGCTTAAGCGAAACTCGCTTGTTTTCACAATCCACAACAGCACGATGCTCAGCAAGCCAATCCATACCAAGGATTACATCAAAACCATAAAAGGGCAACTCCATAAGATCAACATGAAAAACATGTTCTTGAACAACCAAGGGACACCTTCTATAAAGCTTTCGAGTCACAACAGTCTCACCAAAAGAACTAGTGACACGAACACCAACATCCAAAGACTCAACAGGCAAACCAAGCAATTCAGCATGCTCACGCAAAATGTATGAATGCGTAGATCCAGAATCTATCAAAGAAAGCAATGACAAGGACTGCAAAGTAAAGGTACCTGCAATCACATCCGCATCATTCCTTCCCTCACGCTGAGCATACACCCTCACTTGGCCTCCACCTTCAGGCTGAATAGCCACAACATGGGCCACTCCACGACCACCTTCCTCTCTCCTCTGGAAATTACCACGGCCGCGCCCACGACCTCTCTGCGGTGCAGCAACAACAGGAGCACGCACCTGATCACCAGCCAACCTAGGAAAATCTCGCCTCAAATGGTCTGCGGATCCACAATTCCAACACCCATTACCAGCTGCCGCAACAGGAGCTTGCACCTCTCTCACAGCACGAGGACAGTCACGCTTCATGTGACCACGTGAACCACAGATCCAACAAGCACTCGGATCAGCTCTAGCATTGCCTCCTCTAGCAGGTGCACCACCACCTCTCCTAGCTGAAGACTGATACTTCTGATCACGTCCCCTCTTGTTCCGTCCACCTCCGAAACTATACTCAGCAGCTCTCTTACCAGAACTTGCTCCAGCACCTTTCGCAGATAAACCCAAGTTCATCTCAATGTCCTTGGCTCGGCCCACCAACACATCAAAATCATCATACTCGGTGGCCAGCACATACATTTTCACATCCGTCACTAAGCCATAACGGAACCTCTCGCACCTTGCCCGCTCATCAGGTACCAGCTCAGGTGCATACTGACTGAGTCGCACAAACTGCACTTCATACTCAGCCACACTCATGCTCCCTTGGTTAAGAGACATGAATTCACGCTTCTTCTCATCAAGATATCTAACACCAAGATATCTCCGCTTGAACACATTCTGAAAGAATGTCCAAGTCACATCAGCTTCAACCATCCCAGCTATAGTGGTCGTCCACCACGTATACGCATCGTCCTGCAGCAAGGATACAACACACCCCAGCTTCTGCACATCAGTGCAACTCATCTGACCCAAGATTCGCTTGGTACTCTCTAGCCAAGCTTCAGAACTCTCAGCAGACATACCCCTGAACTCAGTCCCACCAAGACTGCGTAGACGCTCCAAAGGTAGTCTAACACCAGCATCTCCCTGATGCCCAGCTCCTTGAGCTCCAGCTACTGCTGCTCGGAAAGCACCCGCAATAGCTTGTACCAACATAGACATATCAGGCATAGCTTGCCCCTGACCAACCTCTGGTCCAGCAGCTCCAGCACCAGCTGCAGCTTCAGCTCTTTCACCCTCAGCACCACCACCAGGTGGAGGAGGAGGTAACACCACACTACCCGTGTTTTCCTCATTCTCGTTCTCATTAGGAGCCGTAGCTCGCACATTACCTCGTAACTCTCTACGTGGTGCCATATTTTTACCATGCAATCACAATACAAATAAAACGAAGTCAGGCCCAGCAAGGTAAGCAATCCAAGTATTCAAGCTCAATTTCATTCAAAATCAACACCATTTCATTAGCTTTTATTTGGCAATGGGTACCCACAACATGCTACATCACAGCATACATCTCAATTGCATCCAAATCACAAGCCACTAAACATGCTTTCGATCAGCAAGCATACAAGGCACACATACTTCAATCATGCACACATTCATTCCCAATTACTCGAGAACTCAGCTCTGATACCACCAAATGTAACCCCCTTAACCCGGCCTAAACGGTTGACCCGAATTAAGAAAGTCACACGAGGAAAACCAAAGTCAACCCGAAAGTCAACCTTGATTAACGACCCTTCTTTTTTTTTTCTTTTTAAACTTGTCTAGATGCATATTAATCCTTAGATATGATCATACAACAGCATACTCAAAGATCATAAACATCAGAGATCAAACAGGGACTCAATTGAACAAATTACAACTTTAGGGACCAAATTGTAATTTCTGATATATATAAGGACTTAACCCAAATTAAAGTTACCAACTTGAAATTAATCAGGTTTCATGCTTCTCTGTAAAATTTCAGCTCAAAAGGGCTTCCCAAACTCATACAATTTCACAAACAAGATTCAGGACCAAAATGCAAACATTTCAAAACATCTAACTGCCAATGTCAGCTCCTAACGGTCACCCGTTCCGAAACGGAAGACAGCCCGTTTCGAAACGCGGGGCCGTTCCGCAACGCGTACCGAAACGAGGGCAGACAGAAGCCTATCCGTTTCGGAACGGTGTCACCCGTTTCGGACGCCTGGGCTGCTTCAAGGCACCCGTTCCGAAACGGCAGGCACTGTTCCGAAACACCCTGCACAGATTACCCCAAAATGCATACTTAAACATGCAATTAAACATCCAATCATGCTCCAAATGCCACCAAACTTTACCAGCATGCTATTCAACATATAAGAGACATACATGCATCAACAATTCATCAAAACATCAACATATATGAAAAGCCCCAAATCTATAGGTATGCTTCCTACACAAGCAACCATTCAAGTATAAACTTCCAATTCAAGCATATAAAGGCCAATTACAAAAACCAGCATTCTCAACAACCTAAAACATACTTGGGGAGTTCAAACATCTCCCAAAAACATACTCATAGGTCCCCCATTGCCAAATTACCAAAAGCTAAATGTATTTAAGAAAACTTTCCATACTTTGAGCTTTACTTCCACTTGAATGCTTGCCTCCCTTGCTGCCCTCAAAGTACTTTAATGTTCTGCATTATTGATTTGAGAAAACAAAGA
Organism: Hibiscus trionum; assembly: GCA_030270665.1. Lineage (NCBI taxonomy): Eukaryota > Viridiplantae > Streptophyta > Magnoliopsida > Malvales > Malvaceae > Hibiscus > Hibiscus trionum. Next base: position 44,335,046 of record BSYR01000017.1, on the reverse strand, counting down.
GAGCGTAAGCAAAAGCTTAGTGAGAAATGCTCAATAAAACCATTCAATAATGCATTTATAAACACTTTATAAATCATGCTTCAAATCATCATTTACACATGCTCAAAAGCAATCTTTAAACAAGCATCTCATGCTTCATATCATTACATGTCATATTGGCCACAAGTGATACATTTCATTTCTTTAAAAACAAGTTCATCAACTTTCACCCCAAGGACTTTTAAACACCTTGGCCCCAAGGACTTTTAAACACCTTGGCCCATGGACTTTTAAACACCATGGAAAGGACCACACAAGGACTTTTAACCACCTTTGTGTCCGTAACAAGTTTCACCCCAAGGACTTTTAAACACCTTGGCCCCAAGGACTTTTAAACACCTTGGCCCATGGACTTTTAAACACCATGGAAAGGACCACACAAGGACTTTTAACCACCTTTGTGTCCGTAGCAAGAATCATCCAAGGACTTTTAACCACCTTGATGTTCTTAAGTAAACAAGGCTCACTCAAGGACTTTTAACCACCTTAGTGACCTTAACCTTTGCAAAACATCACTTGCCAATATACATCATTATCATCAATTTATCCACTGTTTTAAAGCATTAAACCAAGCCATATTCATCATGCATTTAAAAGCATCAAACCACATTTAATCATTGTTCAACACAAGGAACTCTTACCTTGAGCTTCCTTCAACATATGGCTTACAAAAACAGCATTAACCATGCTAAATCATGCTTTCAAAACAGAGTTTAAAACATGCAATAAACCACATTGCACAACAATCAAATCATGGCCACCACTAGAGTGTATTTCCGAAAACTTACACTTGAGCTTAGCAAAGTTGTTTAGACTTAAACTAAGCTCCCCAAGACATTGGTTTCAAAGCCGAAAACCCAATTTCACTCACCGATTCCACTTCGCCTCTTGCCGAAGCACCAAATCAAGCCTCCGGATCACCACCACTTGGATCCAAAGATGACTCCCCTGTTTTAACACATCAAAACAGTAGATTAATGCATCATCATGCATTAATATCCTCAATGAAAGCACCTACTCTCGCTGCTCTCATCCACACCCCATTTTCGGCCACCAAACACAACCGAAAATGCATCCAAACCACTTCTCAACAAAGCCCAGCCATAAACGATCAAAACCTAACATCCTTTAACATCATTTAACATCTAAAAAGAGCCTAACAACATCCTTATACCTCCAGCAACACCAGATCCACAAGATCACCTCAAAAACAATCAAGAATCACAAGCTAAACTTAGGAAACCCAACCTATCCGGGATTGCATCAATCAAAACTTAATTCCTTATCAATTTAGAGTTCAAATAACATCAAAAACATATCTCAAATCACAGATCTAACAGATCAAACGAAAATCATCAAAAATCACCAAATCTTGCATTATAAGCCAAGATCCATTTCTCCACTTAAAAGTCTTTAATAAAACATCAATTAAGGATTGAAAACTTAGGAATTTCAGTAAAGAACTGATAGTTTAGAGGAGAAGGACGTTCTTACCTCCAAACTTGAGTTTCTCCTCTTTTTCGAATCAAAAACCTTGATGAATCAAGTAGCAAATGATGAGGTTTTGTAGATATGATGATTAGGAATCAAAAGAGAGTTGAAAGGAGAGATTTAGGTGAGAAAATCAGAAACAATTCTCTGGAAAGAAAGTGTTTGGGTTGAGAGAAAATGAGAGAAAATAAAATAGGAAATTAGTTATCAAAATGGCCAAAATGGCTTTCCCTCCTCTTTTGATATGTTTTAAAATCAGAATATAGCTTAAAATATCTTAGAAAAATTTGGAGAAACTACTTTTGGAATAATAGCTCCTGAAAGATTCAAAGTTTCAACCCTTTCTAAAACAGTCACAAAACTTTCAAAAATTACATTTTGGTCACTAGCCAAAATGTCACCCTTCCAAAACTCATTTTCCAAAATTGATTTCACAGTTCACTTAATTATATTAAAAGATGATTTTAGAACATTTTTCCATAATTTTAATGCAACCCGAACTAGGCTTTCCTAAATTCACCCTTTTAGATTCGAACAGCACTTTGACCAAACCGGTCAACGCCCAAAACTTCTAAGCCCAAAACCGGGGCGTTACAGTCATAGTCCTTAAGAAGCTCTAACCACCTTCGCTGCCTGAGGTTCAACTCCCTCTGGGACATCAAATATTTCAAACTCTTGTGGTCGGTATACACTGTGCACTTCTCACCATAAAGATAGTGTCTCCATATCTTCAACGCGAACACCACTGCAGCCAACTCTATGTCGTGTGTGGGGTAATTCTTCTCATGGACCTTCAGCTGTCGTGAAGCATACGCTACTACCTTACCTCCTTGCATAAGCACACAACCTAGTCCTACGTAGGACGCATCACTATAAATCACAAACTCTCTTCTCGGCTCAGGCTGAATCAAAATAGGAGCTTCGGTCAAAGCTTTCTTCAATTTCTCAAACGCTTCTTGTTTCGCATCTGACCATTCATACGGAACATTCTTCTGTAGCAACTTGGTCAACGAAGCCGCTATTCTCGAGAACCCCTCAACAAACCTTCTATAGTACCCCGCCAAACCTAGGAAACTGCGGATTTCTGTCACTGATTTCGGTTGTTTCCAACTCACTATAGCCTCTACCTTCTTGGGATCTACACTAATCCCACTAGCCGAGATCACGTGACCTAGGAAGACCACCTCCCTAATCCAAAACTCACACTTACTTAGCTTAGCATACAATTGATTCTCAAGTAAGGTCTGAAGCACTAACCTCAAATGCTCATCGTGCTCCTCCTCGGTCCTAGAGTACACTACGATGTCATCAATGAACACCACCACAAACCTGTCCAAGAACTTATGAAACACTCGGTTCATCATATCCATGAAGGCTGCTGGAGCGTTGGTCAATCCAAATGGCATTACCAAAAACTCATAATGTCCATAACGTGTACGAAAGGCTGTCTTCGGTATGTCTACATCCTTTACCTTCAATTGATAGTATCCGGACCTCAAATCAATCTTCGAAAACACAGAAGCACCCCTCAACTGGTCTAGAATGTCATCTATCCTAGGCAAGGGATATTTGTTCTTCACCGTTACCTTATTCAACTGCCTATAATCTATACACATCCGCATGCTACCATCCTTCTTTTTCACAAACAAGACCGGAGCACCCCACGGGGATACACTAGGCCCAATGAAGCCTCTATCAGTCAACTTCTGAAGCTGTGTCTTCAACTCTTTCAACTCTTTCGGTGACATTCTATACGAAGCAATCGACACCGGTGTAGAATCAGAATATGTCTCGATAGCAAACTCTACTGCTCTATCTGGAGGCAAGCCTGGCAGCTCTTCCGGGAAAACACTCGGAAAATCACATACTGTTCTGATGTCCTAAGGTCTCACCTCACTCATATCCGGATTCATTACATAAGCCAAGTAAGCCTGACACCCTGAACTCAACAACCTCTGAGCTTCTAAAGCCGAAACCACATTGGACAAAAACTTGACATTCTCCCCAACTACCACAACCTCAAAGTCATCAGTAAGCCTCAAAGAGACTCTCTTAGTCTCGAAGTCAACCCTAGATCTATGCTCTACGAGCCAATCCATGCCCAAAATCACATCAAAGCCATAGAAGGGTAACTCCATCATATCGACCGGAAATACGTGGCCCTGAACCATCAAAGGACACCTCCTATACACTTTTCTAACTACCACTGTATCACCAAAAGAGCTAGTGACATTCACACCTACCTCTAACCAATCACAAGGTAATCCTAATGACTTTGCGTGTTCACCCAAAATATACGAATGGGTTGACCCCGAGTCTATCAAAGAAAGCAAACTCAAGGACTGTAATGTGAAATTACCTGCAATGACATCAGTGTCATTCCCAACCTCTCGCTGAGTGTACACCCTATCCGGTCCTCCTCCCTCGGGCTGGACTGCTACAACATGAGCCAAGTTCCTCTGACCCTCATTCCTCGGCTGAAAGTTCCCACGGTCGCGCCCACGGCCTCTCTGATCCTCAAAACCCCTCGCTGGAGCCAGTCCGCCCTTAACTGGGTGTGGACAATAAAGCCTCAAATGGTCTTGGGAGCTACAGTTCCAACACGCCCCAAACATACCCATACACTCACCTGGGTGGCGTCTCCCGCACCTAGTGCACTCCGGAATGTGCCCAACAGCTCCCTGGCCCTGACGGACCTGACCATGGTTACCACCCCTAGGTCTCGTATCCGGCTGATACCTCCTATATCTATGCCTCTTGGCATGATCTCTGTCCCATTTCGCATGTCTCTTTCTGAGTCAGACCCACCAGCACGTGCTCTAGAGCTTAGGTTCTGTTCTATATCCTTGGCCCTAGAAACCAAGACATCGAACTCAGTGTAGTCGGAGGCTAGCATGTAGGTCTTCACATCTGTAGTCAACCCATATCTGAAACGCTCACATCGCTCCTTCTCATCCGGAATCAACTCTGGCGCGTACTGGCTCAACCTCACAAACTGGATCTCATACTCAGACACGGTCCTATTTCCTTGAACCAAAGCCATGAACTCTCTTTTCTTTTCATCCAAGTACCGAACCCCGAGGTACTTTCTCTTGAAGGCATTTCTGAAGAACTCCCATGTGACATCCGTCTCGGCCATACCGGAGATGACAGTGGTCCACCAAGTATAAGCGTCTCCCTGAAGCAATGAGACAATGCATCCCAACTTACGGGCATCCGAACACTCCATCTGACCCAAGATGCGAGTAGTACTCTCGAGCCATCCTTCTGAACCTTCCGGAGACAAACCTCGAAACTCAATTGCCCCTAAGTTACGGAGCCTCTCTAGGGGTAGTCCTGTCCCCGCACCCTGAGGCGGTGCTGCAGCTTGCATACCGGCCAATGCTGTCTGGAAAGCTCCAGCTATGGTCTGAATCAAATGAATCACATCTGGACCTGTCTGACCTTGACCCGCTTGAGCCCCATTACCTCCCACATTAGCCTCAACATGAGGCCCATTACCATCACCTTCAATGTTCCCTCCATTACCATCGGGAGCATGAAGAGCATGAGGCACATCCTCGGGTGCCTGGTCACCCGCTCTAGGCCGTCCCCTCGGTCTCACCATAGCAATTAAAGTAATCTAAAACAGCAAACACAAAACAACAAAGAAGCGTTAGGTTAGCAAAAGGGCAAGGACTCCGGTTCTCAAGCTCTTTAAACCAAAACAATTATCCTTTTTCATTTTGACAACAACGTCTAACAATGGGGACTTGAACCAACTCTCAAACAACAACAAAGTCATTATAGCATGCATTCATACACCGTACTAGAGACAAAATTTAGACATACATGGCAAAACACCCATAATACCTTAGCTCACCTCACTTACCTGCCCGAGGTCTCGGAAACCTCAGGCTCTGATACCAATAAATGTAACCCCCTCGTCCCGGTCTGGCCAGATGACCGGTCCGAGTGGGCCACACGGGGAAAACCGAAGCGAAACCCGTTAAGGCTTCCCCTCGGTTAGCAACCCTAAAAATTTTCTTTCATTTTAATCTTGTCTAAAGGCGTATTAATTCCTAAATGATACACAACAGCGGAAACATCGATAAATAAACGCATGCGATCCACAACCACACTTACAAGCAATTCATTTCTAGCTTTCAGGGTAGACCGTATCGATACACCAGTCAAGGGTATCGATACGCCCTGACCAGGTCAACACAATCAGTCAACGCAGAGGAGACTGTATCGATACAGCGCTTGAGCGTATCGATACGCCCCTCTCGGTCAATATCTCGTGGTCAACGAGATATACCCGTACCGATACGCCCCAACACCGTACTGATACGCCAAAAACTCTCCAAAATCTCATAATTCCAGTGAGCAAAAACCGTATCGATACGGACCCGTGTATCGATACGCCCAGCTTAAAATGAGCTCTGCAGGCAAGACCGTATCGATACGGCCCTCAGGCGTATCGATACGCCCTGCACTGCAACTCTCAAACACAATGCAAAACCAAACAAGACTCAGCTCCCTATGCATTTTCGGACTTCCCTAGACTCGCTTAAGCATACATATATTTAGACTACAACCACAAATTAGCATACGGGCATTTAATTTAACAAGGAGGCATACTACCCAAAGGTCTCATACAATTCCACAAAAGAGCATGCTTAGCAATCATAAGACCCCATACACAAGCCAAGTAAACATAGAGCATACATAGCCCAACAACATACACATTTAGGCATATTCAAATAAGCAACAAGATAGGCATGGTCCACAATCCATGAAACAAAAGCATAACACATCCATGAGTTTAGCATGCTCAAACATAACCACCTAAGGAGTTTGACACCAACTCCTAAAACTCTATACCCCATCGTCTAGGCATTATTACAAAACGCAAACCATACTTGAACTAGCTTGAGAACTCCAAAAGCTCCTCCCTTGCCCGCTTGCCTCCCGAGCTCTAACGATCTGCATGTTGGAAACAAGGAGAGCATAAGCCAACTAGCTTAGTGAAAGAAGCTCTAAAATTTACAACATGCAGTTTTCCAAAACACTTTTTATATGCAAGAAGAGCAATGGATGCACGAAATGTCTAACTCGACAACAACACTTGGTTTGCACAAGCACAACCATCATACACATACGATGGGACTACACATCACCGTTTCGACTAGTAGATTTCCCATGGGACTACACATCAAGGTACTTTCCTACTAGCCACTACCGGTGGGACTACACATCACCGTAGTTTGGACCACCATCACGTGAGGCACGACTTCAACTCGACTACACATAAACAACATTAACATGCACATGATAAACATAACACATGACCATTCATCCATCACAACAACATAGGAGTAGAGAGGCTTACACTCGGGTTTAGGTGACCCCTCAAGGTCCCACCCAAACCCCAAAGAGGGTCCATATCGAGCACAATGCAAGAATCAACAATTCTACTCACCGTTGTTACCCAAGTGAAGACCGGAAACCAAGCTCAAGACTCCGAAATCCCCGGATTTGACCCCGAAGCTTCACCAACCAAATTTCTCGTTTCTAAACATTCCAACACAATTTAAACAATCCCAAATCAGTCCACATTCCAAAATAGTCAACCCGGATTACATACCAAGCACAAGACATCAAATTTTCCATTGAAAACAAACCCAAAATCCATAATCCCGAGAAGCCCTTAAGCACACCTTAAATCCATTGATTCCAATCCTTAAATTGCTCCCTAAAGCCTTCAAAACAACACTTACATATAGCCTAACCATCAGCCCTCAAAATTCCACCTAAAACACCCCCAAAACTCAACTTAAACCCCCCAAAAACCTCCCCAAAACCCCATTCCGGGAAACACCCCAAAACTTTGTAAAAATCCGTTTTGTTGGACCTTTTAGGTCGTAGACAACTCATATAACCTCAACAAATCGAAAACTTAAGTTAAAGGTTTCAAAGACAACATTTTTAATCTAAAATCCTTCAAACTTCAAATCTCAAAACATGTACAAAAATGAAAACAAAAGGTATTAACTTGTAGAGAATAACGAGGGCAAGTCAAAAACAAGGTTACATTTGCGAAATCTTCAAAAATAAGCACGATATTGGATGGAATAGTGTCTAGGAGAAGAGGGGTTCATTTTGTCGTTGAAATGAAGAATAGAGAGGGGAAGAAGATGACTCAAAAGCATTATTTTAGGTTGGTTTAAAATCAAAAGGCCAAAGACCTAAATGCCCTTAATGAAAAAGGGAAACCACAATAGGTGCCACCCATGGCTATTTGGGCTTGTTTTAAAAATGGTCCAACTTAATTTTATTTGTCTTAAAACCCGAGGCCCAAACCATTATTTTATTATCTAAAAATTAGGAACCGAAACCCGAACCATTATTAAATTATTATTTTTCTCCCGACCCCCGAACCCGGGTGTTACATGGATTTTATAAAATGTCTTTAAAGTATCCAAACTTGAGTTTTTCAAGTAACCGTATTGATACGGTATATACCGTATCGATACGCTTTATGGTTTCAAGCTACAGGAAAATTCTAGTAGCGAAAACTCGTACCGATACGGCTTGTTCGTATCGATGCGAAGTAGTGTCGTACTGATACGCTTTGTAGCGTACCGATACGATTTTAACTACCCCAACACCTAGTTTTCCAACAGTCATTTGAATTATAGGTCGTACCGATACGCCTATAAGCGTATCGATACGTATCAGCTGGAAAGACTCCAACGACTAGTTTTGAAGAAGGGCGTACCAATACGGCTACCCGAGTATCGATACAGACAGCTCTAGAACTACATTTATTGCGGGAAATAAAGGCCCCAACGGCTCAAATCCAATCCCAACGGTCTCCAAGGGCTAGGAACTCAATTGAGAGTATAAAAGGGACCTCCAAGCATCTATAGAAGACTAATGCTTCAATTGTCAACAACTTATGATGTCAAATTTGTCTTAGAGCTTAATTTCCTACTCTTTGTATAGACAACACTTGTGAGCTTACATTGTTATATTTGCTCAAGTGTTTTAGGATTGGGTGAGTGCTTAATTAGTGCAAACACATACCTTTTAGAGGGATTTCTAGTTTGCTAAGCTTTCTCTTACTTGAGAGTGATCCCAAAGCTCGGTTTGTGAGCTTTGGTTGATAGGCTTAGTAAGTATGTCTAGGTTGTAATTGGTTGCCTCCTAAGCCAAGAAAAGGGGAAGAATTCTTAGTGAATTGATTGAAATCCTTAATGGGAGCTAAGGTAGTGGGTTTAGAGCTTGTTAGAAGCTTGAACCACTATAAATCATTTGTCTATTTTGTCTATCTTTTGCTTCCACCACAAACACCCAAAAATCAATCTTCTCCACACTTGGAAAGCAATTCGGTTGAAGTATATCGAGCCTAACAAAGTGATATTGAATCACATGTTTTGGTAAACCAGAAGTTTACAAATTTAGGAATATATATATAGTTGGCATAATCGGTTAGACCATCCTGATCAATAATGATGCAAAAACTATTAAGATTTATATGCACATTTATTAAAAGAACTTGAAGTTCTTATGATGCTTGTCCTCAAAGGAATTGATTAAATTTCACTTACTAAAAGAACACGAAGTTTTTGTGTTGTTTGTTCTCAAAGGAAATGATTAAGATCACACTTACCAAAAGAACTTGTAGTTCTTGTACTAAAGTTGAGACTGCATGTTTTGCATATTTGAATGAAATATGGGCCCGTTTATCCACAAATGTAGAAAGTTTTATATGATTTTAGTAGATGCATCTACATTGTTTTATCAACTTACAACCAGAAGTTTGTGAGAATGATTATAAAAAGATTCAGATTATACAGTTAGATTATTCATCTTGCAAAAGCTAGTGGGTTTTATATTTTAGGCTATATCAGTTGTAACAAAGCCTATTGATTATGAAAAATACGGTTTAACAAACTTTTAATTGGATGCCCCCTCTTTAATGGCTAAACTATGAGAACAAAACATTTATTGTTTATATGGTATTTCCATATAGCATCACTTATACGCATCAAGCCAACGAGTTATAATAAACTCCTCGTCGTGATTGGTTTTTGGTCAGAAGTCATACATTTCCCATTTTATAATTTTTAAATGTGCGATATATTATTGAATTGCTCCACCACAACGCACAAAATGGGTAAATAAAAGGGTTGAGAATATATATTGAGTACAAGCCTCCTTTTATGTTTAAATTCTTAAACATTAATTGGAGAATCATTTATGGCATGATTTTTCTCAACATCAAGGGGATATAATAATCAGCTAGATAAAAGAAAATAAATTATTGTTATCTAGATCCTCGTATATGAACCAGAAGTTCATAAGATAATTCATGTTATTACATGTCAACTGCTAGACATATTTACTGACCTAATTAGAGTAACTAAGTCACATATACCAACTGAAATGCTTTAAATTTGAATTACATGTTAGAGCGAATGGATGTAAATCATGCATGAAGCATGAAAATTGGTTCCAATAATCGAAATTCTCGTAAATAGAAAATAGTATGAGATGGTCATATATTGGAGGCGGGTGCTCCTAAAGAGACCCAAGACATAACTAATAATAAAACTCTAGAAGAGTTTCAGGTACCTAAAATAAAGATTAAAATCTTGAAGATATCTTGACGAGTTATGTCACTACGAGAATGGAACCAAAATAGAAAAATTGTCGACAACGATTTTGCAAATAATTTTACATAAAATACTTCTATATAAGTAAAGAAAGAAAATGAGGATCTTGTATAAAAATCTATTCAGAAGTATAGATATTGAATTGGTCAATGTAGAAAGACGCTTTGAACTTCTAAAAGAGAAGTATTTGGACCAGCAGTCTAAACACTTAAAGGTGTAATTCAAGTGAGGCACAAATAAGTAGTCGTAAATACGACAGAATTATAATTAATGAAGAACTCTAAATATTTCATAGTGAATGTAATTACTTTGGCAGTTATGAAATATTTTATATGCGTCTAACCATTTTGTGGATCCCTATAAAAGGAAAATTATCCTTGACGGATTTAAAATGCTAGAAGCATTTGGAAATTTTCAAGAAAATTTATTTAGATATATCTCATTGATTATTTATATTTTGGCGCATTTGGTATAATCGCTTTAGTGAGTACTAATTGAGAAAATACTATAAGATTTATCATATTTCCTTATGCTTTTTATAAAAGGAGTTTGGATCAAGATTCATTATGATAATTTAAATATTATTAGAACTCCTGAAGAGCTTTCAAAGCATTTGGTTATTTAAGGAAAAGATTTGAGAAAAAGAATCTTGAGATGTGGTTTTGTTTTGACCTAAAGATCGTGCATTTAAATATGTATTTTTGTTTATGAATGGATACATGCTGAAAGAATCTTAACGAGATTCAATATGAAGAAAGAATATCTATTGAGTACCCCCAATAATTGTAAGATTGTTGGATGTGAATAAAGATAACTATATTGTTGAGTTGATCGAACACTTGCAAATGGCCAAGAGGGGGGTGAATTGGCAATTAAAACTTTGGTGAAGAGAAAGATTGAAAATAAAAATGACACAAGGGGTTATAGTGGTTCAAGTTCTCCAAATGAACTCTACATCCACTACCTTAGCTCCCACTAAGGATTTTCAAACAATTCACTAATTGAATTCGTCCCCTTTTCTTGGATGAGGAGGAAACCTTACAATTTCGATTAAGCTTTCTACCCAAAGCTTAATCCACTCAAATACAAAGAAAGATTTTGGTAAACTCAAATGTTTCCTCTCAAAGGATGATTGTCTACCCAAATACAATTCAAACAATCTCAAACTCACAATACAAATTGACAATTTGAAAATACACTAGAGTTGGGTACAAGATTTGACTTTTAATAGCTCAAGGGTTTGGATTTTTGCTTTGATGATGCTTGAAGGTTCAATAGTTGTTGCTTGGTCAAATGAAGCTTGTTTTTATACCCTTGCATTGATTTCTAGCCGTTTGGGTAGTTAGGATCATCAATAGAGCCGTTGTGGACATTTTTCCCGCATTAAATGCAGCTCTGCAGCCTACCGTATCGGTACTCGGGAAAGGCGTATCGATACCTGCATCAAAGAGGAAAGAGTCGTTGTGCCTGAAAACAGGGCGTATCGATACCCATATAAGGCGTATCGGTACGATTTTTAAGGGGCGTATCGATACGAGGGCAGTATCGATACGGTCCAAAGTTACTGGAATCCCAAGTTATGTTTGTATGAAAAGTGTATCGATACGAATATCAAGCGTATCGGTACGGTACAACTACCTTTTGAAAATTGGGAAACCAACCAACTGACAAGTAACGGTCAAATAATTAAATGCTCGGATTTTTCAAAGATATGCTTAGCGTATCGATACGGTTACCATGCGTATCGGTACGTGTTCATGAAAACAATTGCCCAGATGCATATCGTATCGATACGGTTTCAGGGCGTATCGGTACGGTATGTTCAATAAAATTACAGTGACAAAATAGGGTATCGATACGCTAAGGGTATCGATACTCCTGTGCGTTTTTGCATACTTGTGCTTGGAAAACATAGAAAAGGACTTTGAAAAATATATATGATTTAAGAGCAGGTCTTTAATTATTATTTTGTTTTAAAAACACTTGTCAATTGAGAGACTTTAAAGAGTACTTAAAAATTTATTGTTTTGCAAATTGGTCCTTAAGATTATGTGTTATATCAAAATCAATTTCGGTTTTACAATCTCCCCCTTTTTGATATAACAAAACCATAAATAAATTTTTAAGTTTTTGAAACTTTGAAAAGCTTTCTCCCCCTTACTTTAAGATAGATTTTCAAAACAAAAATATTTTGACTCTATGATCCTTCTCCCCCTTTTTGTTAGATCAAAATAGAATACAAGGATAATAAGAATATAAAGCAACAATAATTCATTAAACTAAAGGCAAGCAAAGAGTTCAAATTCATAAACTTCAAAATAAGCATAAAGGTTCAAATGCATAAATGTCAAAGCAACCATCATAACCCAAACTCTTAAAATCCTAAAAAACATAGATAATAGGCATAAACTTCAAATCCTAAAAAAAATGCAATAACAATAATGAAAGACTAAATGGCCTAAGATGAGATGCATGAACTACTCGTCCCCTTCGTCATCATGATCGTCCTCATCATCTTCTTCTTCATCTTCTTGAGAGGGTTGATTCCTTCGGGTTTGATTGATCCAAGCACCATGGAAGGCGGTAAGAGAGATATCCATGGAGTTTTGGCGAGCGACCATGGTATCGATCTTCTTGTCCATGCCTTGAATGCGATCCTCTAAGGATGTGAAACGAGTATCCATCGCGGTGAACTTCTCATTGAGGAAGGTCGTGAGAGTATCCATGGAGGAGGAATCAAAGGAAGCACGATGAGAACTCGAAGAAGCACGAGAGGCATCGACCGGAGCAACGGGCGGAGGATCTTGAGGAGTGCGAACCCACTCATTATCAACATAAGTGAAACCGGAGCGAGCTAGGGAACGCTCATCAATAGGTAGGCCAAGGGTTTCGGGAAAATCATGTGAACAATCAATGCCAATGGAATGAAATAGAAAACTCAAGGCCGTGGAGTAGTAAAAGGATGAGACTTGTTTGGTATGGGCGTATTGAACTAAAAAGACAAGGTCGGCAAACATGATTTGACACAAATTTGGACGTTTACCTTCTCTAAAACACTTAAGCCAAAAATCATCCGTTTGACGAACAGTTGAATATTTCCCACCCGATGGACGAAGAAACCAAGAAACAAGAAGGTGAAGGATACGGTCATGAGCATCTAAAACTTTTGCGGGACCTAGATAACCCGTACCCAAGGAATGTTCATCATCAATACCAACATCTTCAAAACCAAAGACATTGCATAAAACTTTTTGATCAATTTGAAAACGTTTGCCCATAATGGAAGATTCAATGGCAATAACATGCTCCCTAGATTCATCATGTTTACATACGGCATTAGAAAAGAACACAATGACTAGGTTCCTATATAGGATAGGAGGAATATTCAAAAAGGTCAAGAATTTCCATTGCTTAATCAAAGGTAGGTATTTGAATTTGAAACGGGCAGAACTTAAAAAAGGAATGGACACAACTCGCTCTTCCCTAAGGTTTATTCCTAGAAAAAGTTTATATCGTTCCCTATCAAGAGGTTCGAGAAAACTTGATTGGATGATATAAGGAAGGTTAGGTGTAGGATTACCCTCGACATCCTCGGTAGGATTGGAAGTAGAGCGATGACGCTTAGTCCCCTTTTTCGGTGCCATAATCATGAAAATACATCAAAAAGGATTCGAATATGTATGCAATTAACATCCTATTTGATCCAATAAAATCTGATAATTCAAGGTAATTTGTTAAAAAGAATTTTTTAAAAAATATTCACAAAACAAAAACAAAAAAACAGTTTTAAAAATATATCGAATATAAAATATATTGAAAAAAAAAATTAACTTTTGAAAAAAAAATTTGTGAAAAAGGTGAAACCCACAACAATTAAACAAGGTTTGTACAAAAATTCAGTTGAAACAACAATTAAAAGCAAACGAAAATAATAATAAAAAGAAAAAGAAAAATTTTATACCTTGAATCTTAGAATGGATGAAAGAGGGGATGTGAATGCACAAGATTTGATGCCCAAGGTTTGCCTTGATGTGTAGAGTAAAAACCCTCAAGAAATTTTGAAGATTGATGGTAAAATTTGATGGATTGAGGGGGTTTATATAGGGTTTCGCGGCTAGGGTTTGTGGAGAGAAAAGAGGGGTTTTGAGTTTTAAAGAGTTTTAACAAAAGCAACCCTAATTTTATATACGTCAATACTACCGTATCGATACGCGGGGACGTATCGGTACGCTTGACTTTAACTATTTCCCTTGACTTGTTCCGTATCGATACGAGGGGTCGTATCGATACTTGTTCATCCTCAAGAATTCCCAGAAAGCATACCGTATCGATACGCTTTAGCCGTATCGATACACCTTTGCCAGTTTGTGCAAATTTGACAGATTTAAGTGCAAAAAAAAACAATTTGAAACGTCCCTAAATGCATGTACATGTCATATGAACAAGTTTTAAAGGCTAAATTGAATATATACTCCCCCTAGCAACATGCATATAAGCAAGAAGGACAAAATTAACATAGGCATGAATCACAAACAATTTCAAGCAAATTTTGACATTTTGGGACCAAAAAGGTGTCAAGAAAGGCTAGTTAAACCTAACTCTCTCCTAAGGGTCCAAAAGCGCTCTTTATCTAAAGGTTTTGTAAATATATCCGCTAATTGGTTCAAGGTGTCAACAAACTCTATAACAACATCATTTTTCAAAACATGATCTCTAATGAAATGATGTCTAATTTCTATGTGTTTAGTTCTAGAGTGTTGGATGGGATTCTTAGTGAGACAAATGGCACTAGTGTTGTCACACCTAAGGGGTATGGTTTCTATTTTAACACCATAATCTAAGAGTTGTTGCTTCATCCAAAGGACTTGAGCACAACAACTCCCTAAGGATATGTACTCCGCTTCGGTGGTAGATAAGGCTACACTATTTTGTTTCTTAGAGAACCAAGATACGAGCATACTACCTAAGAATTGACATGTCCCGGAAGTACTTTTCCTATCTATCTTACATCCCCCATAATCCGCATCCGAAAAAGCATGAAGGCTAAAGGAAGAATCCTTAGGATACCAAAGGCCTAAAGTAGGTGTGTCTCTAAGGTATCTAAAAATTCTCTTAATGGCAACTAAGTGTGATTCTCTAGGACTAGCTTGAAACCTAGCACACAAGCAAACACTAAACATAATATCCGGTCTACTTGCGGTAAGGTAAAGCAAAGAACCTATCATGGATCTATAAAGCTTAGAATCAACACACTTACCTCCTTCATCTTTGTCAAGCTTTATGGAAGAACTCATAGGAGTGGCTTGAGGTTTTGCATTCTCCAAGCCAAACTTCTTGAGCATATCATTCACGTACTTAGCTTGATTTATGAAGGTGACATCCTTCCTTTGCTTGATTTGGAGTCCCAAAAAGAATGAGAGCTCCCCCATCATGCTCATCTCGAACTCACCTTGCATTAGCTTAGAAAATTCCTTACAATAACACTCATTAGTAGAACCAAAAATAATATCATCAACATAAATTTGAACTACTAAGATGTCATTGTTATATCTTTTTATGAAGAGTGTTGTATCCACCTTTCCCTTTTCAAAACCCTTTTCAATTAAGAAATTTGAAAGTCTCTCATACCAAGCTCTAGGAGCTTGTTTTAAACCATAGAGAGCTTTTGTAAGTTTAAACACATGGTTTGGAAATTTTAAATCCTCAAAACCCGGTGGTTGTTCAACATACACCTCTTCATTTATGAAACCATTTAAAAAGGCACTTTTCACATCCATTTGAAAAAGCTTGAAATCATGATAACATGCAAATGCAAGTAACATCCTAATAGCTTCCATCCTAGCTACGGGTGCATAAGTCTCATCAAAATCAATTCCCTCTTCTTGTGTATAGCCTTGAGCAACAAGCCTAGCCTTGTTTCTCACTATATTACCACTTTCATCTAATTTATTCCTAAAAACCCATTTTGTTCCTATAGTAGATTGATCATTAGGCCTTTCAACTAATGTCCAAACTTTACTCCTCTCAAATTGATTTAATTCCTCTTGCATGGCCAAAATCCAAAAATCATCTTTTAAAGCTTCTTTAATATTTTTAGGCTCAATACATGAAATAAATGCAACATGATTCATTAATTTGAGAGAGGATCTAGTAGTTACCCCTTTGGATGGATCACCCAAGATTTCACCACCTTTGACATAGTTTAACTCCCTTGGGTAAGACACCTCCCTTTCCTCAAGAGCCAAGTCCTTCAAGGCTTCAAGAGGTGGATCTTGTGAATCCTCTTCTTTGGTTGGAATCTCATCCACCTTTGACGTTTGTCCTCCATCAATGGCATCAATGATTCCTACATCATCATCATCACAAGATTCCTTCCTCGGAAGGAGGTTATCATCGAAAACAACATGTATAGACTCTTCAACAACTAGAGTTCTTTTATTAAATACACGATAGGCTTTAGAGTTTAAAGAATACCCTAAGAAAATAGCTTCATCACTTTTAGCATCAAATTTACCTAAGTTTTCTTTACCATTATTCAAAACAAAACACTTGCAACCAAAAGGGTGAAAATAGCTAATATTAGGCTTTTTGGATTTTAAAATCTCATAAGGTGTTTTCTTCAAAATTGGCCTAATCATTACTCGATTTATAATATAGCAAGCGGTATTTGTGGCTTCCGCCCAAAAATATTTAGGTAAATTATTTTCACAAAGCATGGTTCTAGCCATTTCTTCTAAAGTTCGATTTTTCCTCTCAACTACCCCATTTTGTTGAGGAGTGCGAGGTGCGGAAAAATTGTGGCTAATCCCATTTTCATTTAGGAACTCATCGAAACCTAGATTTTGAAATTCGGTTCCATGATCACTTCTAATGTGAGAAATTTTAAGTTCAAGATCATTTTGAGTTATTTTAGAAAATGTGATGAATTTTTCTAAAGGCTCATCCTTTGTACTTAAGAATAGAACCCAAGTATACCTAGAGAAGTCATCTACAAGTACAAAAGCATATGATTTTCCACCCAAGCTCATTGTTCTAATTGGCCCAAAGAGATCCATATGGATCAATTGTAAACATCTACTAGTAGAGACATCATTTATGGATTTAAAAGAATTTCTATGTTGTTTACCCTTTGAACATGCGTCACAAATTTTATCATTGGAAAATTTAAGTTTGGGTAAACCTCTAACTAGGTTAAGGGAAATTAATTTCTCTAAGACACTCATGCTAGCATGTCCTAATTTTCTATGCCAAAGCCATGAGTCATGTTCATCATGTGCAACTAAGCATGTATGGGATGATTGAATGTCATCTAAATGCACCATGTAAATATTGCCTATTCTATGTCCTATGAGCATTAGTTGGTTTGTTTTAATGTTAACAATTTTGCAACCACTTTTATCAAATAGAACATTAAAACCCTTGTCACACAATTGACTAATACTCAACAAATTATGCTTAAGACCGTTGACATACAAAACATTTTCAATGAAAATAGAAGAGTGATTACCAATGGAGCCTATTCCTTCAATATGGCCTTTGGAGTTGTCACCAAATGTTACCACTCCACCACTTTTAGGCTTTAGTTCCACAAATCGACTCTTGTCACCGGTCATGTGTCTTGAGCATCCACTATCAAGGTACCAAGAATTTTTGCTTGAAGCTTTAGCCTTGTAGCAATGCTCCCCCTACAAACAAAGAAATTAGGCCTTGGTTTTTGGTACCCAAATCATTTTGGGTCCATGAGTGTTAGCCTTCAACAATTTGGTTCCCTTAGGAATCCAAGAAGCAATAGCATTCAAATCATTAGAAATAATGAGTTCTTTAGGAACCCAAACACTTCTAACTCTATGACCTCTAGCTTGCTTATTAAAATTTCTTTGTTTAGGTACAAAAGGTTTTCTTTTTACATATTGGGTTTTAACGTGATTTCCTTTTTCAAAATTATTTTTCCCAATAGCAATAGGCGTTTTAAGATTATCCACTTCCTTTGTGTGATAATCTTGAAAATCGGAAAGAAGTTTTTCAAGTTCAATATTTTTAGTTTTAAGATCATTAGAAAGATTAACTAAAAACAATACCTTCTTTTCCAATTCGGAGTTAGTTTTTGAAAATGCCTCATTTTGATTTTTTAAATCGGAAATTGTTTTCTTGTTTTTCAAAATGGACTCTTTGTATTTTCCTACTAACTCATCATACACTTCTTGCAATTCATCATAAGAATCTTGAAGTTCCTCAATTGTAAAATCGAAATTAGATGAGTGAGAGTTTACCTTAGGTTCATCATCGATGGCCATGAGACATAGGTTGGCCACTTCCTCCTCTTCCTCGGAAGACTCATCGTCACTCCAAGTAGCAATTTGTGCTTTGAGCTTGTTTTTCTTCCCAAAGCTTTTCTTTTTCAATTGAGGACACTCGGAACGGATTTGACCCGGTTTCTTGCATTCATAGCAAGTAAGTTGGTCCTTCTCCTCTTCCTTGCTCTTACTCTTGAAGTCTCCCTTTCTAATGAATTTTCTTCCATGATTTGACTTCATAAACCGAGTAAAACGTTTGGCCAACATAGCCATCTCCTCATCTTCATCCTCACTAGAATCGCTTTCTTGTTGTGAAGCCTTTAGTGCGATTCCAACTTTCTTCTTCTCAACTTCCTTCTTCTCCACTATCTTCTTCTCTTGTTCTCTTCCCTTCCTCATAATCTCATGTGTGAGTAGGGATCCAACAAGAGCATCTAGCTTGAGAGTCTTCAAATCTCTAGCTTCAATAATGGCCGTTCTCTTGCCATCCCATGACTCCAGAAGAGAGTACAACAACTTTCTCACTAGCTTGTCTTCGGGAATGATTTCACCGAAACCCTTCAACCCGTTGACAATGACCGAGAACCGATCAAACATCTTAGAGACACTTTCTTCGGGATCCATCTTGAAGTTCTCATAGCTTAGATTGAGTAGCCCAATCTTTGTCTCCTTGACATCACTAGTTCCCTCGTATGTTGTCTCGAGGGTGTCCCAAACCTCCTTGGCATTTTCGATTGAAGACACCTTGGAGTAGATATCCGGACCAAGTGCACAAAATATAACATGAAGAGCTTTGTCATTCACTTGCATCCTTCTTCTTTCATCATCGGTCATTTCGGCTTTGATCTTTGGGATGAGCCTTTCTCCATCTCTCCTCATGGGAATGTATGGACCTTCTTCAACCACATCCCACACCATGTAGTCGGTAGACTTGATGAAGAGCCTCATCCTATTCTTCCAATAAGGATAGTTATCCCCATTGAAGAATGGTGGCTTGGTGGTGGATTGAGACTCATAGTTGGAGGTGGATGCCATTGCTTGACTTGTTGTTGATCAAACTCTCCAAGAATCGACTCAAGAGGGTTGTAATCCTTCCAATGAGTGTAGCTCTGATACCAATTGTTGAGTTGATCGAACACTTGCAAATGGCCAAGAGGGGGTGAATTGGCAATTAAAACTTTGGTGAAGAGAAAGATTGAAAATAAAAATGACACAAGGGGTTATAGTGGTTCAAGTTCTCCAAATGAACTCTACATCCACTACCTTAGCTCCCACTAAGGATTTTCAAACAATTCACTAATTGAATTCGTCCCCTTTTCTTGGATGAGGAGGAAACCTTACAATTTCGATTAAGCTTTCTACCCAAAGCTTAATCCACTCAAATACAAAGAAAGATTTTGGTAAACTCAAATGTTTCCTCTCAAAGGATGATTGTCTACCCAAATACAATTCAAACAATCCCAAACTCACAATACAAATTGACAATTTGAAAATACACTAGAGTTGGGTACAAGATTTGACTTTTAATAGCTCAAGGGTTTGGATTTTTGCTTTGATGATGGTTGAAGGTTCAATAGTTGTTGCTTGGTCAAATGAAGCTTGTTTTTATACCCTTGCATTGATTTCTAGCCGTTTGGGTAGTTAGGATCATCAATAGAGCCGTTGTGGACATTTTTCCCGCATTAAATGCAGCTCTGCATCCTACCGTATCGGTACTCGGGAAAGGCGTATCGATACCTGCATCAAAGAGGAAAGAGCCGTTGTGCCTGAAAACAGGGCGTATCGATACCCATATAAGGCGTATCGGTACGGTTTTTAAGGGGCGTATCGATACGAGGGCAGTATCGATACGGTCCAAAGTTACTGGAATCCCAAGTTATGTTTGTATGAAAAGTGTATCGATACGAATATCAAGCGTATCGGTACGGTACAACTACCTTTTGAAAATTGGGAAACCAACCAACTGACAAGTAACAGTCAAATAATTAAATGCTCGGATTTTTCAAAGATATGCTTAGCGTATCGATACAGTTACCATGCGTATCGGTACATGTTCATGAAAACAATTGCCCAGATGCATATCGTATCGATACGGTTTCAGGGCGTATCGGTACGGTATGTTCAATAAAATTACAGTGACAAAATAGGGTATCGATACGCTAAGGGTATCGATACTCCTGGGCGTTTTTGCATACTTGTGCTTGGAAAACATAGAAAAGGACTTTGAAAAATATATATGATTTAAGAGCAGGTCTTTAATTATTATTTTGTTTTAAAAACACTTGTCAATTGAGAGACTTTAAAGAGTACTTAAAAATTTATTGTTTTGCAAATTGGTCCTTAAGATTATGTGTTATATCAAAATCAATTTTGGTTTTACATATATCTTTTCTTGGTCTTTAAGCAACATATATTAGTTGGTCAAGAAATATTCATGGATATACAAAGATCATTACCTTTAGATCTTCAACAATTCGTTGATGCCTCCTCAAATGTCGTAGAAATAATTGTTATGCACGAGGCAATCCAAAAAATGTGTTTGTCTAAGACCATTGACCCAACATATCCAAAAGATATGTGGATTTACTTTCACAAGATATAATACAAAGCTATCTTGTGGGGGAGATAATGCAATATGTATATCTCACTTTGAAAGGTGAATATATCATGGAACATATTACTCCAAATTTTCATCCCTCGCGATCTTTAAAAAAATACTATTCAAGATTGAATTATGAAGATTCAAAGATCTTATGTGGTGTTTTCATGAGCGGAAGTAAATACGCGTTGCACTCTTTTTCCCTTAACCGAGGTTTTGTCCCAATAGGTTTTCCTTGTAAGGTTTTTAATGAGGCAACATGTTATGCGCGTCAAAGATGTGTGTACTTTTTTCCCTTCACTAATGAAATTTTTCCCCACTAGCTTTTTATCTTAGTAAGGTTTTAACGAGGCACATTATCTTCATTGACATCCAATGGGGTGTTATGAATATTTATCTATGTGTATGTCTATCATGATAAGGACTTTATCAAGGAGATTTGACTTACTTTGTCATTAGGAATATTATCTACATTAATTAGAGTTTAATGTATTATATACTTCTTATGCCTATAAATAGATGATTTATTGAAGGCATTGTAGACAAGTCAATTTTTAAGAATAATACAAATCTTCCTCTTTCTCTCATCTCTTTGTTCTTTTATTCTTGTTTGTTGTTCTTCGTTATTTTATACACAACAGATAAAATTATTTTCTAAATTTGGTAATTATTCTTGATTTGGATTTTAAAAATATTTTTTGTCCACATTAATTTTTGAATTTGATAACAATTTTTCTTTTGATAATAGTCACTGAATTTTTATTAAAACCATAGAAGATATCACAATTACAATGCATTTAGGAAGGAGAATAATGTGACTAATCCACCAAAATCTTTGTTGAGTGGATCAATGGATTGATCAAAGCCAAGAGGGGGTGAATTGGGTTTTTAAAATTTGTTGGAGTAAAAGAATGACTAAAAATGAAGAACAAGGAATTTTAGAGTGGTTCAGGTTCCAAATGAACTCTACATCCACTGCCTTAGCTACCACTAAGGATTTCCAACAATCCACTAATTATTCTTTCCCTTTTTAAGGCTTAGAAGGTAACCTTTACAATACCGGTCAAATTTTCTACCCAAAATTTGACCAAACCCTCACAAGAGTACAAAGAAGAATTAAAGGAAAGAAAGATATCTCTCAATACAAGATTGCCCCATTAAGTACAAACACTCAACACAAATTTGATAACAATATCAGAATTGAACACTACACAATTTGGGGTTTACAAGAGATTGGAAAATAAGCACTTTGAGCTTGGATTTTTGCTAGGATGTTTATCTTTGATGCAATAGTTGTTGCTGGTCTTCAATTAGCTTCAATTTATACCTTCTCTATCAATTCTAGTTGTTTGGGTGGTTAGGGTAATGATTATAGTCGTTAGGACCCTCTCTTTCCACCATAATGCACTTCTGCAGCTTACCGTATCGGTACGCGTGGACCTGTATCGATACCTGTCTCAAAACAGAAAGAGCCGTTGCACAATAACAAGAGGGCGAATCGATACACGTGTAAGCGTATCGGTACGGGACAGGGACTGTTTCGATACGGGGAACAACCGTATCGATGCAATTTTTTCAACTAAGCTCACTAGAAGTTTTCGTATCGATACGACTAGGAGCGTATCGGTACGGGACAACTACCACTTTAAATTTCAGTTACCTAACAACTAACACCAACGGTCAAAAACATTAAAAGCTTTTTGAATTTACAATTCCATTAAAATCGTATTGATACAGTTCCACCCGTATCGGTACGCAATTCAAACTCCTTTAGTTTTTACAGAGGGGCGTATCGATACAGATTCAATCTGTTTCGATACGCTGTTCGATACGGTGAGGGGCGTATCAAAACACATCTTTCCAGTAGCCAACTTTGTAAAAAAAGGTATCGATAAAGCTGAAGGTGTATCGATACGCCTGGACGTTTTTCAATACTTTGGCCTTGGAATACTTAGAAAATATTTGGAGTTTGAGTTTTTCAAATCAGATTAAAGCCTTGGTGATTTATAAATCATTTGAGGGACTTAGAAATCTATTTCAAGTTTTCAATTTAATCCTTAACATACTTTGTTATATCAAAATCAAACATAGGTTTTACAATCTCCCCTTTTTTGATATAACAAAACCAAAACTTGAAATTTTTGACACTTTGAAAAACTTTACAAAATAACTCCCCTTAATATTAGCTAGGTAACTTTTAAGTTAAAAATCAAAATTTTAAGTGTGAGCTTGTTCCCTCTCCCCTTTTTGTTAGATCAAAAATAGAGACATTGATAAACATAGGCAAAAGGCATAAATAATACCAAGCAACATAAATAGATAATTATTAAGTTCAAAATAAAGATAACATCAACATTAAATCCAAATAACAGAAAATCAAAGCATAGATTTTAGAATGCGAACTTAATCCTAAAAACATAATCCAAAGTGCATAAATAAATATCCTAAATGACATGAATGATATGCAAAGATAAGCTACTATGCATCTCCATCGCCATCTTCATCATCCTCCTCATTTGCATCATCATTCTTCCTAGTTTGACGCCACTCGTCATGAAAGGCGGTAAGAGAGATGTTCATCGAGTTATGACCTTCTTCAAGAGAAGTGAGGCGCGTCTCCACATTCTTCATTCGATCTTCAAGGCTTGTAAAGCGTGTGTCAATAGCGGTAAACCCTGAATTCATCACTTGATCCATGGAGGCAATTCTCGTGCGTAAATCCGTGAATTGCTCATTTAGAAAAGTCATGAGAGTATCCATGGAAGGTGGAGGAGGAGCTTGAGGATCTTGAGGGGCTTGAGGATTGGCAATTTCTTCCGGAACGGCATCGCTAGGGAGCTCGGATAGACGAAGCCAACTATCATTAAGTAATGAAACTTTCCCCTTGCAAGAGATCTTTCATCGATAGGATCAGTGAGGGGAGTTGGGTAGTCATGTGAACAATCTATCTTCTTTTGTGTGAAGAAATAACTCAAAGTCGTACCATATGTAAAGGAAGTGACAAGAGTAGTGTGGCGATGTTGCACGAGATAGACAATCTCCACAAACATAATTCGAGCAAGATTTGGTCGTTGCCTTTGACGGAAGCATCGAATCCAAAAATCATCAACTTGGCGGATAATGGAATATTTTCCTCCCGATGGCCTAAACCACCAAGAGACCATCAAATGTAGGATCCGATCTTGAGCATTAAGAGCGGTGACGGAACCACTTAGGACATGGCCAAGAGCATTCTCATCATCAAGACCTTCATCCTCTAACTTGAAGACATCACAAATATATTGAACATTGATGGTGACCTTTTTACCCATTAGATAGGAATTAACACACGTAACAACACCCGATACATTGGCGACACACTTGGCATTAGCATAGAAAATCAATACTAAAGTGCGAAAGAAAAAGCCGGGAATTTGGAGAAAATCCATAAATTTCCATTCATGGAGCAACGGTAAGTAATCAAACTTGAAACGCTCCGAGTTAAGAAAAGGAATAGAAATTACCCTCTCCGGACGGATTTTGTAGTTTTGAAATTGATGGAAATAGGTGAGATCTCTAGTGGTCTTAAAGGATTGTTGATAGATAAGAGTGAGGTTCGGGCGAGTACCATCTCCGGCATTAGAACCTTCACCGGCTTCACTAGTACGTGCT
The DNA here is from genome assembly GCA_030270665.1 of Hibiscus trionum. NCBI lineage: Eukaryota > Viridiplantae > Streptophyta > Magnoliopsida > Malvales > Malvaceae > Hibiscus > Hibiscus trionum. The sequence continues at coordinate 44,310,309 of BSYR01000017.1, read as the reverse complement.
CTCTTTTTAGGTACCATTAACTAGAGAAAAGATTAAAAACAGTGTATGCGTTAACTTTCTCATTCAACCCATTGAAAATCAATAATCAAGGTTTTTGTTAAAAAAAATTAGAAACAAAACAGAAAACAAAGGTTTTAAAAAGATTTGTTGTTGAGAAAAACGAAACAAAAAGAAAAGAAAATTTAAAACGAAAATCAAAAGAAAATAAAAGAGATTTATATCTTGATATTGATAGTGAGGAATGGGAGAGGAACTTTGCACCAAATTGATGAAAAGCTTGATGTTGAAAACCCTCAAGAGATTGTGATTTATGGTGTGAAAATATGAGGGATTGAGAGGCTTTTTATAGAGAGAAAACGGATAGGGTTTTAAAATTTTAATTTTGGTAAAAGTGAAACTCTTTAAATGTCTTAAAGAAGCTGTCTGCACAATCGCGTATCGATACACTTGAGGGTGTATCGATACGTGGGTAAAATCGTAATTCCCTTGAAACACTCGTTGAAGGTCCATATCGAAACAGATGCAATCTGTATCGAAACGCTTTTAGCTCGTATCGAAACGGGTTTAACTGTATCGATACTCGTTTTAGGCAAAATGTAGTCTGTAAAGCTAATATAGTATCTGTATCGATACACATAAGGCCGTATCGATACCCTATGCCCAGAAATGCATTTTAGGCTTTAAGAACAACCAAAGGCTTGATTTTAGCACCTCTTAAATGAATGCAATTGATGAATGAGCAATTTTAAGCATATTCTAATAGAAGCATACTCCCCCTAGCTATAAACATGGATATTTTCAAGAGCAACAACACATAAACATGCAATTTCACAAATTCAAGCAATTTAAACCTCAAAAACTGTCCTAAAGGGTCAAGGAAGGCTAGTTAGATCTAACTCTCTCCTAAGGGACCAAAAACGCTCTTTATCCAAAGGCTTTGTAAATATGTCCGCTAGTTGGTTTAAGGTGTCAATGTACTCTATAACAACATCTTCCTTAAAGACATGATCTCTAATGAAATGATGCCTTATCTCTATATGTTTGGTTCTAGAGTGTTGGACGGGATTTTTAGAAGCATATGGCACTAGTGTTGTCACACTTAAGGGGTATGGTTTCAACTTTAATACCATAATCTAAGAGTTGTTGCTTCATCCAAAGGACTTGAGCACAACAACTCCCTAAGGATATGTACTCGGCTTCGGTGGTAGATAGAGCTACATTATTTTGTTTCTTAGAGAACCAAGATATGATCATACTACCTAAGAATTGACATGTTCCCGAAGTACTCTTCCTATCGATTTTACACCCCTCATAATCCGCATCCGGATAAGCATAAAGGTTGAAGGTTAAGTCTCTAGGGTACCAAAGACCTAGACAAGGAGTATCTCTAAGGTACCTAAAGATTCTCTTAACGACTATAAGGTGAGACTCTCTAGGACTAGCTCGAAACCTAGCACACAAGCAAACACTAAACAAAATATCCGGTCTACTTTCGGTAAGGTAAACTAAAGAACCAATCATAGAGCGATAAAGCTTAGAGTCAACACACTTACCTCCTTCATCTTTGTCAAGCTTTGTAGATGAGCTCATTGGTGTGGCTTGAGGCTTTGCATTCTCCAAGCCAAACTTCTTGAGCATATCCTTGATATACTTTGCTTGATTGATGAAGGTTTCATCCTTCATTTGCTTGATTTGGAGTCTCAAAAAGAATGAGAGCTCCCCCATCATGCTCATCTCAAATTCACCTTGCATTAACTTAGCAAACTCTTTGCAATTACACTCGTTAGTAGATCCAAAGATAATATCATCAACATATATTTGTACTACTAAGATGTCATTTTTATACCTTTTTACGAAAAGTGTAGTGTCCACCTTACATTTTTCAAAACCTTTTCAATCAAAAAGTTTGAAAGTCTTTCATACCAAGCTCTAAGATCTTGTTTTAAACCATAAAGTGCTTTGGTTAGTTTGAAAACATGATTTGGAAATTTTGAATCTTCAAAACCCGGTGGTTGTTCTACATACACTTCCTCATTTATAAAACCATTTAAAAATGTGCTTTTAATATCCATTTGAAAAAGCTTGAAATTATGATAACATGCATATGCAAGCAACATCCTAATAGCCTCCATTCTAGCTACGGGTGCATAGGTTTCATCAAAATCTAATCCCTCTTCTTGAGTGTAACCTTAAGCAACTAATCTAGCTTTATTTCTCACAATGTTACCACTCTCATCTAGTTTGTTCCTAAATACCCATTTAGTTCCTATAGTAGATTGATTACTAAGCCTTTCAACTAAAGTCCAAACATTACTTCTCTCAAATTGATTTAACTCTTCTTACATAGCCATAATCGAAAAGTCATCTTTTAATGCTTCTTTAATGTTCTTAGGCTCTATACATGAGATAAAAGCAACATGATTCATGAGTTTAAGAGAAGATCTAGTAGTTACCCCCTTGGATGGATCACCCAAGATTTCACCACCTTTGACATAGTTGTACTCCCTTGGGTAGCTCACTTCCTTTTCCTCAAGAGCCAAGTCCTTCAAGGCTTCAAGAGGTGGATCTTGTGTATCCTCTTCTTTTGTTGGAATCTCATCCTCCTTTGAAGTTTGTCCTCCATCAAAGGCATCAAGGGTTCCTACATCATTATCATCACAAGAATCCTTCCTTGGAAGGAGGTTATCATCGAATACAACATGAATAGACTCTTCTAATACTAAAGTTCTCTTATTAAATACATGATAGGCTTTAGAGTTTAAGGAATAACCTAAGAAAATAGCTTCATCACTTTTAGCATCAAATTTACCTAAGTTATCTTTTCCATTGTTTAAAACAAAACACTTGCAACCAAATGGATGAAAATAGCTAATGTTAGGCTTTTTAGATTTTAAAATCTCATATGGTGTTTTCTTTAAAAGTGGCCTAATCATTACTCAGTTTACAATGTAGCAAGCGGTGTTTGTGGCTTCCGCCAAAAAATATTTAGGTAAATTGTTTTCACAAAGCATGGTTCTAGCCATTTCTTGTAAAGTTCTATTTTTCCTCTCAACTACCCCATTTTGTTGAGGAGTTCGAGGAGCCGAAAAATTGTGGCTAATACCATTTTCATTTAAAAACTCTTCAAAACCTAGATTTTGAAATTCGATTCCATGATCACTTCTAATATGAGAAATTTTAAGTTCAAGATCATTTTGAGTTAATTTTTCTAAAGCCTCATCTTTAGTACTTAAAAATAGAACCCAAGTAAATCTAGAATAGTCATCAACAAGTACAAATGCATACGATTTACCACTCAAGCTCATAGTTCTAATAGGCTCAAATAAATCCATGTGAATAAGTTGTAAACACCTACTTGTAGAAACATCATTAATGGATTTAAAGGATGATTTATGGTGTTTACCCTTAGAGCATGCATCACAAATTTTATCATTTGAGAACTTAATTTTGGGCAAACCTCTAACTAGATTTAGGGAAACTAATTTTTCTAAAACACTAATGCTAGCATGTCCTAGTTTCCTATGCCATAGTCATGCATCATTTTCATTTTGTGCAACAAAACATGCATGGGATGTATGAATGTCATCTAAATGCACCATGTATATATTACCTATGCGATGACCAATGAGCATTATATTATTTGATTTAATGTCAACAGTTTTGCACCTATTTTTATCAAATAAGACATTAAACTCTTTGTCACATAATTGACTAATGCTCAATAAATTATGTTTTAGACCATCGACATATAAAACATTTTCAATGAGAATAGTAGAGTGATTACCTATGGATCCAATACCTTTAATGTGGCCTTTGGAGTTGTCACCAAATGTCACTACTCCTCCACTTTTTGGCTTTAAGTCCATGAATCGACTCTTGTCTCCGGTCATGTGCCTCGAGCATCCACTATCAAGGTACCATGAATTTTGACTTTGTGCTTTGGCCTTGTAGCAATGCCCCCTACAAACAAAGATATTAAGCTTAGGTTTTTGGTAGGATGTTTATGTTTGATGCAATAGTTGTTGTTGGTCTTCAATTAGCTTCAATTTATACATTCTCTATCAATTCTAGCCGTTTGGGTGGTTAGGGTATTGATTATAGCCGTTGGGACCCTCTCTTTCCACCATAAATGCACTTCTGCAGCTTACCGTATCGGTACGCGTGGACCTGTATCGATATCTGTCTCAAAACAGAAAGAGATGTTGCACAATAACAAGAGGGCGTATCGATACGCGTGTAAGCGTATCGGTACGGGACAGGGACCGTTTCGATACGGGGAACAACCGTATCGATGCAATTTTTTCAATTGAGCTCACTAGAAGTTTTCGTATCGATACGGCTAGGAGCGTATCGGTACGGGACAACTACCACTTTAAATTTCAGTTACCTAACAACTGACACCAACGGTCGAAAACATTAAAAGCTTTTCGAATTTATAATTCCATTAAAATCGTATCGATACGGGTGGAATCGTGTCGGTACGTAATTCAAACTCCTTCAGTTTTTACAGAGGGGCGTATCGATATAGATTCAATCTGTTTCGATACGTTGTTTCGATACGGTGAGGGGTGTATCGAAACACGTCTTTCCAGTAGCAAACTTTGTAAAAAAGGTATCGATACGGCTGAAGGCGTATCGATACGCCTGGACGTTTTTCAATACTTTGGCCTTGGAATACTTAGAAAATATTTGGAGTTTGAGTTTTTCAAATCAGATTAAAGCCTTGGTGATTTATAAATCATTTGAGGGACTTAGAAATCTATTTCAAGTTTTCAATTTAATCCTTAACATACTTTGTTATATCAAAATCAAACATAGGTTTTACAATCTCTTACAACCCCAAAACAAAGAAAAGTGAATACTTTCATAGAGATAAGCATACCATCAAATTCAAGAAGCTTTCCTGAATCTCCTTGTCTCTATCCAATCAAGACGCGTAACGGGTGAAAAAGGAGTGGTGGGCGACCCAAACTATCATGCAAAATGTTCCGTTACCCAGGACTTATTACATCGGCAAACAACCATCAACTGAGTGAGGATCTAACTTTTCATGACCACTGACAAAATCATAATCAGAAACTAGCGCCGTTAAAATCTCTGTGCAAGCAACAAACGACCGTTGGGGTATGCTGAAATCATGCCACAAGGACATATGAAACAAAACTACAAAACATGTCAAAAGGACAGAGGAAAATGCGTGTCATGAGGACAAAGGGAACACGTGTCACAAAAGCAGAGATTCTTATTAAAATAGAAAAAATTAGAAGAACAAGAAAAAAATCAGTTTAATGTATTATGTATTTCTTATGCCTATAAATAGATGATTTATTGAAGGCATTGTAGACAAATCAGTTTTTGAGAATAATACAAATCTTCCTCTTTCTCTCATCTCTCTGTTCTTTTATTCTTGTTCGTTGTTCTTTGTTATTTTATTCACAACAGATAAAACTATTTTCTGAATTTGGCAATTATTATTGATTTGGATTTTAAAAACATTTTTTTCCACATTAATTTTTGAATTTGATAACAATTTTTCTTTTGATAATACCACTGAATTTTTATTAAAATCATAGAAGATATCACAATTACAATGCATTCAGGAAGGAGAATAATGTGACTAATCCACCAAAATCTCTTACAACCCCAAAACAAAGAAAAGTGAATACTTTCATAGAGATAAGCATACCATCAAAATCTAGAAACTTTCCTGAATCTCCTCGTCTCTATCCAATCGAAACGCATAACGGGTGAAAAGGGAGTGGTGAGCGACCCAAACTATCAGGCAGAATGTTTCGTTACTCAAGACTGATTACATCGACAAACAACCATCAACTAAGTGTGGATCTAACTTTCCATGACCACTGACAAAATCATAATCAGAAACTAGCACCGTTAAAATCTCTGTGCGAGCAACAAATAACCACTGGGATATGTTGAAATCATGTCACAAGGACAGATAAAATAAAACTACAATGTGAATAAAAAATTAATATATATTTTTAATTTAATTCTTAAATTTGAATTCCGTTACACATCTTAATTCTTATTAATGGTATGTAAGTTTAGAGATTAAATTGATATATATATATATTTTAAAATTTTTGAGATCAGTGTGAATAAAAAATTTATGGATTAAACTAAAATAATTAAATTGTTCAAAGATCATTTTAAAAAAATCAAAGTCTAATGGCGGTTTATTTGACGGGAAAAATCCTCTGCAAGCGAAACAACTATTCTCTTATTCTCACTTGTGGAGTGGTCCTATTGGTAAAAGATGATGTATTTTATCTAGGTGAATCGAGTTCGAGCACCATGTGTGCATGGTATGTGTGCGTTGTTAAAGGTTAAACAGATACTACCTTGTAATCAATGAAATATTTCATTGCTTTCGCTGTAGATGTTCTGATTCCTTTAGGCTTTAGGTTTGGCTGGTTAATTGCATTAATGTGCTAGCATTCCTCACACCTCTGATTATTGTGTGATCTTCTTCCCTGTCCGGACCCAAGAACTGTCACTATTTGTTTGGATGCTGTTGAAATCATTCTGAAGGTTGGTGAAGCTAGAGAAAAAATGGAGAAGTTAATATCTATGCCCAAATAGTTGAAGATGCTGGGGGATTGGAAAAGATTGAAATCCTCCATGCTCATGATGAAAACAATGAGAAGGCGGTGAAGCTTCTTCAAACATATTGGTCGGAAGATGAGTATCAGCTGTTACCCCATGATGATGCTTGGCAATCTGTTTTCCAGCTTGGAGTCCAACAATTTCTGCTCTCTCCTATGGATTCAATTTCTACTAAATTATTCTTGCTTTTCTGTTTTTGGTGACTAAACTATTGTTTTTGCCAAAATGTTCAGTAATGTTATGTTTATTTTTCTATTTTGGTCATTTGCTATTAAAAAAATTTACGAAAAATTGATTGTTTGATAACCAAAACAAGAAAGAAGCAATAGATTGGTGACAAAAATAAGAAAATAAAGTAACATTAGTGATCAAAATTGAAAGAAAAAAAATGTATCGATAGTGATAATTTTATCAAAAATAATAGTTTGGTGACCAAAATATAAAAGCGAAAATAATTTAGTGACAATGATGTTTACCCAATTTGCTACTAGAGGTTCAATTTCCCAGATTTTTTCAACACTCTATCTTGAGTTCATTTTTTCTAATATTTTTTATTAGGAGTTTACTCTTAAATTTTATTTTATTTTTTATATTTTTTATTAGAAGTTTAATTTTTTCAATATTTATTATTAGGCCTAAATTTTCTAATACTTGTTATTAATGGTGCAATTCTTTTTCAAAATTATTTATGGGCCTATTCCAAAAATTCTTTTTTCTTACTATATTTGTTATTGTGGATCTAATTATTTTCTCAATACTTTTTGTTAAGGGTCTAATTTTTTTCCGATATTTGTTATTAGAGACATACTGTTCAAATTTATTTATTTTTCTAAACACTTGTTGTTATAGACCTAATTATTTTTTCTAATACTTAGTAAGGGCCCTAATTTTTCTATACCTATAATATGATTTCAATTTTCCCGATATTTGTTATTAGGGGCTTAATTTTAAATTTTAAATTTTTCTAATATATGTTATCAGGGGTCAATTTTTTTTCTTAATACTTGTTATTAGGGCTTATATTTTCCCCAACATTTGTTATTAATGACATACTCTTATATATTTGATTTTCTTTTCAGTACTTGTTATTAGAAACATAATTTTCATTTAATACTTGTTATTAATAACATACTTTTTAGAAATTTTTTTTCAATACTTGTTATTAAGGACCTAATTTTTAGCTTCTCCTTGGGCCACCGAAGTCTCAAGAACGGGCTGATATAGCCACATGTAGACATTTTGTTTTGGCATCCAAGTTCAGACTTGCTCCCCTTTAGCATGCACAGTAGCGAAGTCAGGATTATTATATAGTAGGGTTAGAGTAGACTTTGAGGTACGATGATTCTCATAATACTACAATATAAATATTGTTGACTATATACCCAAACAAATTAAGTATAGTCCATTCTAACATTTCCTTGAAAAATAATACACTAGCACCTTGAAAAACTTATACCACAACAAATCAAGTGAGGTCAATTGATCCCCTAAACTACATGTGGCTCCGCCACTGAGTATGCAAGCGGATTTTCCTCCAAAGTCGTCAATCTTTCTCGACTCTTTCCTAAAATCGTCTTGAATAGGGGTGAGCAAAACTCGTCTCGACTCAAAAAAAGGTCAAAATTTTCGATTCAACTCGAGGTAAAAAAAACTAGACTCGTCTTGACTCGACTCGAAATTTTATAAACTCGACTCAAAAAAATTTCAAATAAAGTTTGAGTTGTAAAATAGAAATTTAAATAACTCAAATTTTTTAGTAATTCATGGATTTATTTTTAAAATTACATCGAGTCTCTCAAGTTTTCCTGATATATATAGCGACATAAAAAATTTATGAAGAAATATATGTCACATATGAAAAATATATGATAATATATATATATATATGTGCATATCTTATATTACTAGAAAAAGTCGTTTAAATTAGAATCAAATCGTACTATAACATGATAAATAATTACAATTAAATTTGTATAGGAACTCTAAAATTCAACTCGAGCTCGAGCTTGACTCGAATTTCATAAATTCTACTCAAATAAAAAAATTCAAATAAAATTTGAGTTATAAAATATGACACATCAACTCGAATAATTTAATAAATTTTTACTCGACTCAATCAGACGTAGACCCCAAAGACGATGAGGTGGAATCTGCAACAAACTGGTGCTTATGAGTTATGAGTATTAGTTTCAATATAAAACATTGTATTTTTTTTAAGAAACTACCGAATTAGGGAGACGATATTGCCATATTGGTACTTTCTAGGGGTGTGCAACAAATATTACATTTTATCGATTCGATCTAATTATTCGTTAATTTAATTTGAAATTTTGGATATACGATCTGATTTTTATTTTTGGATCGGATATTTGATCTATTTTTTAATTTTACGGATCGGATATAGATCACAATATTTCAAGTTTTAGATTATCCGAAAATTCGAATATCCAAAAAATTCAAATTTTCATGAATTTGAATCTTGTTATATTTAGCAATTCAATGCTTGTTATTTCCTAAAAATCAAAAGGCCAAAAGTTATATAGATGTGAATCTTGTTATATTTAGCAATTTGTTGCTTGTTATATTCGAAAATTTGAAATTTTTATAAATACGATGGTGAAATTCAAAAAAATATACTTAAATAAAATTACATATTCGAATAATCGGATATTCGATTTAAATATTCGAATATTCAGATATCTAACTTTTTTAGATTAAATATGAATCGCTATTTTGCCGCGAAATTACAAATATCTAAATTTTTGAATAGATTCCGAAAATAAACACCCCTAATACTATCTATCTCTCGTCAATTCTATATGGTAGGAGAAAATTTCAAAAGAGATGGGTGCTCTAATACAAAGTTTTATCTAAACATGTTCGAATAACTACAATAAACTCGGACTGACAAATGACAATATTGAAGACACGTCCGGTAAAGAAGTTCATTTTTTATTTAAATTTTAGTTGTACAATTTATATAAAAAATAAAAAAATCATAGGATTCTTAGAAATGAACAAACAGAAGGGGTGTAAAAATAAAATAACAAAGGTGAGGTCCCAAACCCATGAAAAGAACATGTCAAGAAACAATTCCATTGTATTGAAATATGTGTCATGCTAATGTTGGAGAAGCTGCAGATTCCATCTCCATAAATTCCAAACTTAATGTCAACCCCCATATCTCCTACTTTCATATATAGAGTGAGTTAATATCAACTTACACAATGTAAATTTTTTTAAGTTTTACACGTTTTTTGGATCGTTAGATAGAGGGAATGGTTGACTCAGATTAACTCTTTACTCTCTTTTTTTGTTAATCTCATCCATTCGTTTCATTCATCTAACGGTCCAAAAAATGTGTAAAACTTTAAAAAATTTATGTTAGGGGTGTACTTATAAAATTTTAAAGGATACGAACTTGTAAAATTTTAGGATGTGAAGATAAATTTTTAACAAAAATATATAAAAAAAATTAAATCATATATGAATTTTAAATTTTTACGGGCGACCCTTTCAGCGCCTTCGGTCATCCATGTATATATGAGACAAGAGATGGAGAAATGGACAAAAACAATGGCAGCTCCAATTCCATTCCTCCATTGTGTCAATGTCAATGCTACTCATTTTTGGAAGTATGTTGTCCAAAGTAGCTACTGTTGTCAGCAATGGACTCACACCAGCAGTGTTGTTGGAGGTTACACTAAATGAAAAATAGAATTTAATTTGATTTGAGTACTGTATTTTTTTACTTTATAAGCTAAAAATAATTTAAAAATTACGATTCGAATCGATTGTTGAATTCTAAAAATAATAGTAGATTGAAGAGAAGTTGTATATTTATATTGTCAGGAACGGACCCAAGATTTTATGTTAGGGGGCGAATTTAACATGAAAAAATCATACTTGTTAAAGGAACAATCAGAACTTGAGAAATACATGACATGAATTCCATATAGCTAAGTTCTCAATTTTTTAGGAGTGTAAAATTAGATATTGACAATAAAATACAGAAATATACTTATATTATAAAGTAATTTAAAATTTTTAAGGAGCGACTGTCCCAACATCCCTCGGTCCATCCTGTATGTTGTATATTGTTTATGTTTTTATATGATTTTATGAATCTGATTTGAGTGTTGAGAATTAAATAAAGGCAGAAAATGAGTCCCTCTCAAAACAGGGCAGCCTGCAGCAGCTCACAGTTCTCACTTTAATTCCACACTTAACTCTGCCTTTATTGTCCATTGCTTTCTCTTTTCTTTTTCCTCATTTGTCATGCTTGCCCTCTTCTTTTCTATCAATTTACTTCAAATGCCATCACCCTTCTATTATTATTATTATTATTATTATTATTATTATTATTATTATTATTATTATTATTGTTGTTGTTGTTGTTGTTGTTGTTGTTATTATTAAATAGAGAATATGTTTTCTAGGACAAATGTTGATATTTGAACTCCTACAAAAATGAGATAATATGAATATTCTTGGTAGTTAGATCAATTAGTAAATCTATTATTATTATTATTATTAAAGGGTAAAATTTTGATACACAAGCATACATATTTATACTATAAAATCTAAATTCTAAATTTCTAACCTTAATCCTAAAAAACTAAATCCTAAACTTTAAACATTATACCCTACATTCTAAACATCGACCTTAAATTATAAACCCTAAAGTCTAAACTTATGTACCCTAGACCCTAAACTACATCCCTATCTCCTAAAACTAAAAGACTCGTGTAAAGTAAAGTTTACACGGCATATGTATTGAAGTTTTTCTCATATATAAAAGTGGTTTTGTATTGCTTTTGGTTGCAAAAACATTTTTGAAAAAAGCATTTTGATGAATTTGATCTTTTACTGTTAAATTGATATAAGTAGTAGAAACTAAAAACTTCAAAACATAATTTTAACTAGAATTTATAGTATAGAAACTAATAACATAAAATTTACCATTTATAGGCATTTCTAAGCATTTCGATTTCATATCTAGTATTTTTGGATTGAGGAGTCTATCTTTCCATATGCTGGCAAGAAAAAAAAGTTTTTTGGGGGTCATTATTATGTTTCAGCAAAAGTTTGTTACTTTAGTATTTATGAATCATACTGTTTGCCTAAAAAAGAATATTGTTTTATTGTTAGTGAAATTATTAGTTAAAATTTATAAACAAAATAATAACTCAACATATATATTTATATAATTATTATTATTCGAGCTATTGCTCATTTAATTTGGATTGAGTATTGTAAAAGGTTAATTTGAACTCATAACCTTGTTTAGAGGACCTAGCGTCTCATTCCATTAAACCAATCAGTAGTTAATAATATGTACCATTTAAATACGATACAAATTAAACCGTGTAACAACATTCTAATTTATTTGTGAAATTAAAATTCAAATGTACTTACTAATAAATGGAAAAAATGTTTTGGGTTATATATGATACTAATTTTGTGTAGGGATGACAATGGATTGGGGTGGATTTTTTGGAGTGAAAATCTGTCTTGACCTAAATAAAATAATTCCACATTTTCTCACTGGATTTTCTCACGGTCCAAACAAATTCTGCAAAACCACCATAACCTATAAAAATTAACAGATTGGATGATGATAAAAAAAAGCATTAAAAAGTAGTATTATATTCAAATAAAATAAAAAATCCTTTACAAGTTCAGAAATAGAATATAATATATTTGCACAAAATCTAAAGGAAAAAATAGTGTATTATATTCAAACAAAAAACATATTCAAAACGTGCAAATTGAAATGGGAAATGAAACATACGAAGGGATTAGAGAGAATATGCAAAAAATAAAAATGGTTTTTTTAAGAAATACAATTTTGGAATTCTATAGATAATCTCATTTCTTACAGTATAAAAAATAGAAATTTTGACGAAATCTCTAAGAAATGGATACAAATGGGAACAGCTGAAGAAAAAAATAGTAACCAAATTAGGAGGAGAAGAAAAAAAACCTAAATAATTATATATATAGTTAGTGACACTTTTGTAAATATGTTAAAATTTAACTTAAGTATACTGAGTAAGGTCGAGAAATTTTCATTTCAAATTCGGGCTCGTCCCGATTATATCTTTCTTAAAAAACCCATTTTCATCCATTCCAATTTTTTTTTTATAAAATTTACTCCTATCAAATCACGTCGACTTAAAACTCGTCAAGTTTAAATCAAATTGACACCCCATTTTCATGTATAAAAAATAGTGAGATATGGATATCATTCCTTCTCTTTAGTTCAAGAGTGCAATTGAAAACTGTAAAACTAATATTTTGATAAAATCGACCGTGGGAAAAATTGTTCATCTTATATTTTTCGGTTACAGTAAATTTTCCAATAATAAGTGAATTGGGTAGGATGGGAGATGGGTTCAAATTGAAACAATGGTTTATTTACTTTTAACACCTTAAAATCGCATTCATGTGCTAGACTAGAGCCTAGAGGTTTGGTTTTTCTTGGAAAATTATATATAAATTTTGATTAAAATTTATAACGGGATACATAAATTTTGAATTGTTGTGATTATACCTATGAAATTTTGGTTTTTGGTTCAGTTGTTTACATTTACAAAATACAACATTTTATATTGGGTTAAATAGTATGTCGACCCTAGAATTGTAATTTATTGTCAATCTGAATCTGGATAAATTTTTTGTTCAATTTAACTCCTGAACTATATTTTTAGGGAGCACATTACCTCACTTTGTTCTATTTGTTACAAAAATCGCTTGACACATAATATATATTAGATTTTAAAAAAACTTTAAAAATTCATAAGGAATGACTTTATTTTTAAAAATCAATTTTTTTTTCTCTGATTTCCTATTTTTATTTTTATAAAAGTTTTATAATTTTTTAAAGTTTTTTAGTTCAATATATTACGTGCCATGTGACACTCTAGGTGACACACTCTTAGAATGACCTATAGTGTCACATGACTTACTTGCAATAGAAGAACAAAATAAGTAACGTGCTTCACGGATAAAAAGTTGATGGGATAAATTTAACTAAAAGCGTATTCAGATATCAAAGTAGTAATAAGTACAACTTAAAGTATTAAAATACTATTTAACCCTAGTGATTATTCAAAATACAAAATATATAGTTATTTCTTAATTTAAATTCTAAATCACACTAAGTCCCGAGTTTAATATGTGACAACTGCTCCTCGCGCACGCGCGCACATATATAGGTAAGATTTTTTTATACAATGTAAAATTTGTATAGTTTTATATTTTTTGGACCGTTAGATGGGGATAAATGAACGATTAAGATTATTTCTTTATTTTTCTAATTAAAAATCTATCATTTACTATTGTTAATCGCAACCATCCATTTATTCTCATCCAACATTTTAAAAATATTCACTTACCTAAAACTCAAACGTGTAAAACTTAAAGAGTTTTACAATAATATATATATATATATATATATATATATATATATATATAATCAAAAACAATCTAGAAAGAATAATAAATAGCAATTACAATAATTAAATAGAAAACTCTAAAAACACAGATATTATTAAAAAAAACAAAACCAGAAATCTAAAAATTCTTTGGAAACCGCAGGGTCAATTCTAGAAACTCACAAAACCCATTACATGCACCACCTCAAAAGCAAAGCATTTCACCGACGAATGACAACGACCACGTGTCGCCACGTAGGATTTCCATCCTCTTCTCAAAACTTTCCACGTGTACTCATCCTCATTAAATTGCCCCCACCAACCCATCGGGCCCCACCACCTTCTCTTTCCCGTTATTTTACATTAATTACAACCCAAGCCATTCCTTTCCCCCTTGTTCTCCTCTTTCTCTCTTGAAGCAAAACAGAGAACAAAGTCCGAACCTTTCCCCTGTGCCCTTCGTTTCCCGTCGACTCTCTACCGGAATCGTACCGCCGGTGGGCATCTCAGACGTGGGTTTTCCTTGAAATGTTGAATTTTTGAACCTTCCGAGTTTCTACTCTTTGTTTGCCACCAGTTTGCTTTGCCTAAAGAAGCAACATTTTGGATTCTCCTTTTCTGTTTTCTTTCTCTGCAACTCTGCTAAGTAAGTGTGGAGTTTTTAAACCATTGAAAAAGGAAGAAGAAGGACGAGATGAAAATGATAAATCTATCAACTTTACTATCATTTTGGCTGGTTCTTTTACTTGTTGCTTTTCTCCCGGTAAGATCTTTAAGCCCTTCCTTGAACGACGATGTTTTGGGACTAATAGTTTTCAAAGCAGACATTCAAGACCCAAGCCAAAAGCTTTCGTCTTGGAACGAAGACGATGACACTCCCTGCAACTGGATTGGTGTGAAATGTAACCCAAGGTCGAACCGTGTAACCGAGCTCAACCTCGAAGGGTTCTCTCTTTCGGGTCGGATCGGCCGTGGCCTTCTGCAACTCAAGTTCTTGAGGAAGCTTTCTTTGGCGAGGAACAATCTCAGTGGAAGTATAAGCCCCAACTTGGCAAAGCTTGAAAGTCTGAGAATCATTGACTTGAGTGAGAATTCTCTTTCGGGTTTCATCCCTGATGATTTTTTCAAGCAATGTGGGTCTTTAAGGTCCATTTCGTTGGCTAGAAATCGGTTTTCAGGTAAGATTCCTGGGAGTTTAGGCTCATGTGCTACTCTTGCTGCTGTTAACTTGTCCTGGAATCAGTTTTCAGGGACATTGCCTGGTGGGGTTTGGGGTTTGAGTGGTTTAAGGTCATTGGATTTGTCTGCCAACTTGTTGGAAGGGGAGATTCCAGCAGGGATTGAAGGTTTGAATAATTTGAGATCCATTGATTTGAGTAAAAATAGGTTCACTGGACATGTTCCTGATGGGATTGGGAGTTGTTTGTTGTTGAGATCAATTGATCTTAGCATGAATTTACTTTCGGGGTCAGTTCCACACACGATACGAAACCTTAGCCTGTGTAGTTATCTGAATTTGAGTATGAATTCGTTTGTTGGTGAGGTTCCTGGATGGATAGGAGAATTGAAAAGTCTTGAGGCTTTGGATTTCTCTGTGAATAATTTTTCCGGTCAGGTTCCGGAGTCTATTACAAACCTTAAGTTGTTGAAGGTGTTAAATTTCTCTGCTAATGGTATAACTGGAAGCTTGCCTGCATCTATGGGACGAAATGTGAATCTTCTGGTGTTGGATTTTAGCCAGAATTCGATGACCGGTGATCTTCCTGGATGGATTTTCAAGTCCGGGGTGAGTCAGGTGTCGCTTTCGGAGTATAAGCTTGGTGCAAAGTTGAGTAATATCATTTCAGCTTTGCCAGGAGCGTCCCTTCAGAAGATTCAAGTCTTGGATTTATCTCACAATTCGTTTTCGGGAGAGATAACAAATGGTATCGGGGCTTTAAGCAGCTTGCAGTTCTTGAATCTGTCGAGGAACTCCCTCATTGGGCCTGTTCCGGGAACTGTTGGAGAATTGAAAGCTTTGGAGGTTCTTGATTTAAGTCATAATCTGCTTAATGGAAGTATTCCTGTGGAAGTTGGAGGAGCTTCCTCCTTGAAGGAACTGCGGCTCAATGCGAATTTCCTAGGTGGAAAAATTCCTACATCAATCGGAACTGCATTTTCGCTAACAACTTTGTAAGTTTCTCCAGTAGTCCAGTTCTTGAGTATGATTTGTGCCTTTCAATTTCTCTTTTAATTCTAGTTGTCTCAGTTTGTGCTATAATGACATATAAACATCAAATTTACCTTAAAGGCTAATATTAGTTTTTGGCAGGTGAACTTTGTTGTATCTGCACAAAGGTTGTATGAGTTCTGGATTTTGTTTCATTGGCCTTAATTTGCCTATACCTTTCTTGATTGCGAGCTTCTTTTCGTCATTCTAGACTTTTCCTATATGAGATCGTTGATTAAAGGAGAATGTCCGAATTTCTCGTCCTTGCTATATGAAAGCTGATGCTGTATGTTGTTCTAACATCCTTTTCATTTCTATCCGTTGTTGTTGGTGTAGGATCATTTCACAAAACAACCTGAGTGGCCCGATACCGGCTGAAATTGGAAAACTGAACAACCTAGAAAATGTGGACCTGTCTTTCAACAAACTTGCTGGAACCTTACCCAAGCAGTTGGCCAATCTGCCCCACCTGTTGTCCTTTAATATTTCCCACAACAATTTACAGGGAGAACTGCCTGCTGGTGGATTTTTCAACACTATATCGCCCACGTCCGTCTCCGGGAATCCATCACTTTGTGGCGCTGCAGTTAACAAATCTTGCCCTGCAGTTCTTCCTAAACCCATTGTGCTAAACCCCAACTCCTCATCTGATTCCATTTCCGGGGAGTTGCCTACGACTGTAGGTCATAAGAGGATAATTCTCAGTATTTCTGCTCTCATTGCTATTGGTGCAGCTGCTGTCATCGTTGTTGGAGTCATTTCCATCACTGTTCTTAATCTCCGTGTCAGGTCTTCAACGTCCCGGTCTGCAGTAGCCCTTCCTTTGTCTGGTGGGGATGAGTATAGCCGTTCCCCTACTACAGATGCCAATTCCGGCAAACTAGTCATGTTTTCCGGGGAGCCTGACTTCAGTACAGGAGCACATGCACTTTTCACCAAGGACTGTGAACTTGGGCGCGGTGGGTTTGGAGCAGTGTATAGAACAGTTTTGCAAGGCGGGCGCTCGGTGGCAATCAAGAAACTCACGGTATCAAGTCTCGTCAAGTCTCAAGATGAATTTGAAAGGGAAGTTAAAAAACTTGGGAAAATAAGGCACCCTAATCTTGTTGCTCTTGAAGGCTATTACTGGACACCATCACTGCAGCTTCTTATTTACGAATCCGTGTCTGGTGGGAGTCTTTACAAACATCTTCATGAAGGATCAGGTGGAAATCATCTTTCATGGAATGACAGGTTCAATATCGTTTTAGGGACGGCGAAAAGCTTGGCTCACTTGCACCAAACAAACATTATCCATTACAATATAAAGTCGAGCAATGTCCTTATTGATGGTTCGGGTGAACCTAAACTGGGAGATTTCGGCTTGGCAAGATTGTTGCCTATGCTAGACCGCTATGTTTTAAGCAGTAAGATTCAGAGTGCACTTGGCTACATGGCCCCAGAGTTTGCCTGCCGAACAGTGAAAATAAACGAGAAATGCGACGTGTATGGATTCGGTGTTTTGGTTTTGGAAGTGGTTACCGGGAAGAGGCCTGTCGAGTACATGGAAGATGATGTGGTGGTGCTTTGTGACATGGTCCGAGGAGCATTGGAAGAAGGCAGGGTGGAAGAATGTGTCGACCAAAGGCTGCAAGGAAAATTCCCAGCCGAAGAGGCGATTCCGATGATGAAACTAGGTTTAATCTGCACGTCACAAGTACCATCAAATCGGCCGGAAATGGGAGAAGTAGTTAACATATTGGAGTTGATCAGATGCCCCTCGGAAGGCCAAGAGGATATGGGATGACTTTTAACTTAAAAGGCTTAATGCATGAAATAGTCCTTAAAGTATAATGATTTTCCCACTCAAGTCCTTTTAACTTTTTTTGTCCAGACCAGGACATAACTTTATTGTTTTTCTCATTTGAGAGTCCCTCCCATTACAAAAAAGGACACATGATACCTATTAGAACATGCCAGGTGGCATCTCCAATCAAAAGTAAAAGAATTGAAGTGGGAAAATAAGTATAGTTTAGGGACCAAATCATGCATTAAGCCTTAAACATATAAAAAAAATCAAAAACCCTTAATTTCTCCTTGTATTGTTTCTTTACCTTTCATTCTTTTACCAGCTTTCCTTTTCTGATTTCTTCTCCATGTTGTAGTTAGGTTTGTTGGATTCCGTTTCACCGGGTTCCATTTTCGGGACCTCGTTCGATATTGTTACCCAGTTTGCTAATCTGCAGTCTGCTGCATTTTTTGTGCATTGCCATTGTATCCTTTGCTTGTATCCTACTGATTGATGTGTTCTATAACATCTTTTGCACTCTTAGGTAAACTTCTTATACTCGTCTGTTAAAGTCCGCAATCGCGATAATGTATATGTAAAAATGTGAGTTTTCATTTATATGATAAAATAATGATCATTTCCATATTCCAAAGTTATGTGTTTTCAATGATGGCAAAAATTTCACAAGTCAAAAGTGAGTTAAAGAGCCTAAAGACTAGCAAAAGATTCTTAAAGCCATTGGCACCCACTTTGAGGTATGGGAATAGGAATGGAAGATTACAGTTGATTCTGTCGGAATATTATAATTTATAAGCTCCCCTTTTCTTACAAGAAACAGAACACACTGTTTTTCTTGTTTTCCATGTCTCAAATGGATTGCATTTCATTTCCCCCCATGTTCCTCATTGCTAATGAGTTGTTTAATTTCACTTTATCCAAACTCGATTCGAATCAATCAGGCCAACCGGCCAAACAACTAGTTCGACATTTAGACAAGACTAATTACGACCAAACGGCTCGGTTCGAACCATGAACAAGTCTTCTGGGGGGTTCAAAGGAATTTATAAAGTACAGAGAGCCATGTGCATGTGCATGGATTACAAAGCAAATGAGTTGTGGTGGTGGTGGCATAGGGAAGAAGGCCTAGGGCAGTCAGCCGAAAGTTCATTGCTTTAATAAAAAAAAAGAAATATTTGTTGGGCCCAAGAAATAGCAAAACAGATTGGAAATTGTCATAATCAACTAAGCACATGGGGCTCTAATCTTAATTTATGTATATAAAATCTCCATTTTTCTGTCACAGATGGAATAATTATATGTATATAGTAAACAAGTTTATCTTCTTCAATGGAATCTGTAAATGACAGACACAAAAGACACCTACTTTTCCTTTTTCTTTTTGCAGTAGTTATGGCTTATGATTGATGGAGAAAACTTAGACTTTGATTAGAGATGATAACTATATAAACTGAATAGTTTTTTCCCCTTCAAATGGAGCTTGCTCTGTGAATGCAAGCAAACATGGGGTTTTTATTAGTATTAAACGTCAAATAGGTGCCCAGACTATACATTTTTTTCAGTTAGGTGCCTAAATTATTTTTCGGGTCAACTAGGTGCCTAACATTTCATTCCGTAACCCATTTCAGGTTTGCCGTTATTTTTTTCGGTTAAAAGACACGTGTCACCTCTAGAAAATCCAAAATTATATAAAAATAAATAAAGTTAAATAAAAAAAATGTATCATGAAAGTTTCAAACATTCCCAAAATATTCTCCAAATCCCTAAACCCCTAAATTCGACCACTCTCGCTGTCGTCGGCCGTGTTGCCAGCGACAGAATGATGCGCCCCCCTTGCCAAACAACCCACACGCTGTTCGTCGCCCCTTTTGCTGTTGTTCGTCACGAATCATTCGAAAAAATCATTCGACAATTCGTCGATTCACACGACATTAGTTGATTTCCGGCGACGAGATGGTGGGGGAAATGGTCGTGATGGTCCGACGACCGATTTGGTGGGCGGCGACGTGGCAATCGGCGGTAGAATCGGTCCAAATCGAGATTTAGATTTTGGGGTTTAGGGATTTTGGAATTTGGGGTTGTTTTGTAAAATCTGGAAAATTTAAAGATTTTTTTAAAATTAATTAATTATATTTATTTTTAATATAATTTTGAATTTTTCTGGAGGTGACAAGTGTCTTTTAACGGAAAAATTAACGGCGAACCTTAAATGGGTTACAGAATGAAATGTTAGGCACCTAATTGGCCCGAAAAATAGTTTGAGCACCTAACTGGAAAAAAAGAGTATAGTCTGAACATCTATTTGACGGTTAAGCCTTTTTATTATCAGGAATTTAATAATACGAGGCGAAGATTTTATGGTGGGCGGAACTTGTAAAAGTTTAGGGATAAAAATTGATTTTTAACAGAAATTTATTAATTTTTTTAATTATATACGAATTTAATGTTTCAGTGTAGCGATTGTTTCCTCAGCACCACTCTTTCATCCCTGCGCAAGACATGGTTCAATTAGATAGACTTAATATTAGGGGAGCAAAGCTAAATTCGGCTCGAAAAATTAAAATATTTAATTCGGCTTGAATTAAATCATAATTTTATAACAAATAAAATTTGAGTTATAAAACGAGACTTCGACTAAATCGAATAACTCAGAATTTTTAATAATTAGTGAATAGATTTTCAAGTTTGAGTTGAGTCTCCCAACTTTACCTAATATATGTATATCACATGTGAAAAATATGAAAACATCTATATGTAAGTATATGGTTATAGGACGCCGTTCAAATTGAAACCAATTAACATTATAACATTATAAATATTTACAATTAAATTTGAACAGAATTTGAAAAACTCGACTTTAGTGGCGGAACTTGCAGTAAAAGTTTGAGGGGGCCAACTAATTTTTTTAAAAAAATTTAGATTCTTAAACGAAAATTTTCAAAAAATTTGAGGGTTTAACAAAAAAATTAATAATTTTGAGAGATTTAACGAATTTTTTTTCTAAAATGAGAGTGAAATTAATTAAAAATATTTAAAATTTTAAAGTTTAATATGAAAATTTTAAAATCTTGAGGGGGCCAAATTAAAATTTTCAAAATTTAAAAGACAAAATTTGAACTTCTCAAAATTTGGGGGGGGGCGTAGCCCCCGCTGGTCCCTTAAGCGTTCCGCCTCTGCTCGACTTAACCTGACTCGACTTCAATCTCATAAACTTGACTCTAATTGAAAAATGTTAAATAAAGTTTGAGTTATAAAATAAGTCTCGTCAACTCGATTAATTGAAAATTATTTGGCTCGACTCAATTAAATGTGATCTCTATTTTTTTTTGAATAATCTTAAGGTGATTACAAGATAATATATATTCATACATATTCTTAATCATTTGACAACGTACATACATTTTGTAAATAAAATAACTTAAACCTAATCTCTAAAAATAATCTATTTTACACCGAAAAATGTGATCTCTACTTAACATATCGGAACTACCGTCGTTTTCAGGTTTACGATGTATGTATGGGTTTCGTCATTGGAATGCGGACAGACATTCAATGTCACTTCAACCCTAATGTCTCGGACATGTTAGTGTATTCACATTAGTTGATGCACAAATTCCCTCTAACGTTAACCTATGTATGTTTGTTGTTTCATGTTTCTTGTGGTTTGGGAATATGTTTGTTAAGGCCTTTAACTCTTTTGTTGGTTTGTTAAGCATGTTTGTTTGCTAGTTTCTTTTATGTATGCTTAATTGGTGTTTGTTGTTTCGTTGTATGCTTAAATTGCTCCGTATGCTTATATATAGTTGCTTAGCGATGTATGTGAGTTGGTATGTTGCTAGTCGAGTCGTCAAATGCATCTAGAGTTGAGTCCTTGTGATTTTAGCTGCTAAAATGAAACTTGCAGTGCAGGCGTTTCGGAACGCTTGTGGTTGTTTCGGAACGGTAGTAACTCCAAAGATACCCGTATTGGAACGCGTTTTGATACGGTTTGACACTGTGAGCCCCTGTTCCGATATGCGTACCGAAAAAGTTTGCTACTGTGAAGGCCTGTTCCGAAACGAGTTCCGAAACGCTTAGTCGAAATGGACCCCTGTATCGAAACGAGGTGGACCGTATCGGTACGGTCTAGTCTGGCTTTTGAACTGGGGCCCGTGTATCAAAACGGGCAAACCTGTTTCGAAACACAAGCCTGTAAATTGGGCTTTTGGCATCTTAAAGGGTTCTCGGATGTCGGGCTTTGGCCCTATTTATCGTAAGCTTTCTTGTGAATCTCGTATGCATCGTTTATGTGTAGTTTGGGTCGTTAAGCATGAAAATGGACTAACATGTCACTTGGTAAATTTAATTTACCTTACGCTCTGTCTGTAACGTCATGTCCTCGTTTTCTGCTGTCGTCTTCACACATAGGACTAAATGATACCTTTAGATGAGATAATTAAATGAAAGAGTTTTTAGGGTTGTTAATCGAAGTGGAACCTTAACGGGTTTTACTTCGATTTTTCCCGTGTAACTTACTCGGATCGGTCAGTCGTCCAGACCGTGACGAGCGGGTTACAACGCCACTCTAATTCGATTGCTAGTCAATTGGTCAACAATGGTTGATGTTATTGTGTGTATGTAGACCACCTCTTAAGAGAAATTTCAATAGATACTCTTATATTCATTGAAGTTCCTTTATGCGGAATTATTAATTGATTACTTTTTGACATGTATAGGATCTGCCTTAAAGTCATCCTTTGGTATTAAATTCCTTTTCACCAATATTGGTTTGTATGGAATTAAGTGGACCAAAGTTTACTCCTTCCATTTCCCATTTCATGGCATTATTTAAGGAACACCATTCCAAAAAAAAAATATTTATCACAACAAGCTTGTTCTTTATTTCACTGCTTTTATAGTGTTATTTTATCTATTTTATTTTGCTTAAAAAATAAGAAAACGACTGGCTTAAGTGTGGGAGTAGCATGTGTTTTGCTAGTTTTATGCATGGTTGCGCCAAGCTTGGCCATAGTTTACACCGTCGGTGACATCGCTGGGTGGATAACTTGTGTTGATTATAGACCTTCAAAGTTGGTTATAGCCTTGGTGAGTTCTTAAATCCAAATCTCTTAGCCTTATTTCATCTATACAAAACCTTCATTTATATATATCATTGTAGCTCAGAAGAAAAATATTTACATGAACCGTAAAACATCAATTCTAACAAAAATTTTCATATCCATGTTTCATAAAATAAAATTTTATAGAGACTTCAGAGATGCTAATCCTGCTTAAAGAGAGAGGGATAAATTCACAAACAATTGTAATTTTTACAAGTTATTTCCTTCAACAGATGTGCCTACCTTCTCATTGATTCACTAGGTAATCCCACTCCCTATTGCAAGAAGTAAGTGTAAGACGATGCTATTAAGAAAGGAGTGTTAAACTAACATTACATGATTCAACATTTCAATCACTATTTGGCGACGAATCCAAATTATATTCAGAATCTGTTCTCCTATGATATTTGTATACCTGCAATCGACAAACAAGTGGTTTCTTGTCTCCCTCTCTGTAGTACACAGCAAGCATGTCTCATCAATAGCCTTACCTCAAGCTTGCAATATATCCAGGCAGCCATTGCATGTTTCGAAATCAGCACACAGGTGATACTCCAAGGTACCTTACTGGAAAAGTGTCTAATTCGATCCGGTTGCCTCTTGGGTTGATATATACAACAAAAAAGTTACTTTGGTTGGTTGTCTCTAAACTATATTCCAATTATACCCTGTAATTATTTGTGTCATTATTTGAATTATCATTTTAGAAAATGATAGTTTTGGCTTGATCCGTTTCTGCACAATAAAAGCATTTATTCTAGTGAATATAACAAACAAGGGTTCACCCTTCTTTACCAGCTAAGCCTATGACAAACTATGATTGCCATTCTTCCATGTGAAATCCATTCCCACATCAGGCACGAACAACTATAAGATATAGAAGATTGCTTATGAAAGGCACATGCTTAGCATGGATTAAGCATAACTTTCTCGGCCTTTTGGTTAAGATCAAGCGTAGTATTTGTTCTTATCAGTTTAATATCTGATACGTGGGTCATTGGCCCACACGATATTAAATTTATTTTTTTAGGAGGAAAGCTTACCATAGGAGCTTGCTATTGAGGCTTTCATGTATCGCATGTGTGTTACACTATGGTTCGGGCCTGGTACACCCCGCCAAATCTAAGTTTAAAGGTTTGTGTTCTAAACTTGTTTTCAGAAGTTTATTTTTAGCATAAGATGGGGGATAGAATAGGGTATTGGTTCAACATCAGTGAGCCTTTTGGCTACTATATTGCTTGGTCTGATTTATGGATGGGGCACTTCGCAGTTGCGTAATGCAGGCTGGGAGCAAGTCAAGTTAAACAACTCAAATGATGCATTGGATAATGAATTAGGAAGAGATTTTGATCAGTGTTATGTATGTTTTAGGGATATGAGATTGGAAGTGATGCAAAGGAAATGCCATGAAGACATAAATTCCGTAGTGGATGTATTCATGGCTGGAACTTCGTACTTCATGGCTCTTGTCCAGTTTGCAGGTCTCAACTTCCTTCGGATGATTTGAAGGTAGGGGAAATGTTGCCAGAAATGCTGAAGGTGGCATTTCAGATGTCCGAAGTTATGGGAAACTTGGCTTACCAGGTTCCCAAAGTGGTTATACATCGACTAAATCGTTGGAGGCTATGCTAGGGAATGAAAGTGCATAACACACAGAGTTCGATTTTTATTTTCCTGATCAAGAGTGAAATTTTATGTGTAGTTGCACTCAACTAAGGCTAACTGATGGCTTTACAATTTTTATTTTCCTGATCAAGAGTGAATATTTATGCGTTGTAAATTTGACTCGGTGTTTGAATTAACTGATTTACATGTTTGATTTGTTTCCACAGTTGAGATATATTGCTGTGGGAAGCACTGCCTTGATGTTGCTCTTGAATGTAAGACAAATGGATGTAGTTATACTGCTCACGGGGATTGTATAAAGCATCCTGTTAGAGGCATAATAGAGGGAAACATTAGATTTCAAACTTATCTTTGGGAAGATTCAGGATATATACAGTAGGAAGTTGTCCTTGCAGATTAAACACATATACCATGAGGCTAATTGTGGTGCTGACTTCATCACAGAGGTTTTAATTGGTGCATATCCGATGCTAAAAGTGTTTTAGATCCCTCCACCACAATACCGAGATTTGTTAATCGGTTGAAGCTTATTGTTTCAGATAGAGTTTTATATTGCTAAACGATATGTCGCGTTTGTAGTCCAACGGTTTGGATAATTGCCTTCCAAGCAATAGACATGGGTTCAAATCCCGGCTAATGCATGATTTCTTATCTAGTTCCAAGACATCCTCTTTGAAATAACATCCCTTATTATTGGATGAATCCTTCTTTTGTAAATACTGTCTGATTTTCTATTTCTTGTTTTGTGAGACTCTAAACATAATCTTCTCCCGCTTCAATAAAATCTACCGCGGATTCAGAATATTATAATATGGTTTACAGAGTCTACACTCTATATTGAAAGTAATTGAGGACTAATGAGAAATTGATGGACGAAGTAAATATATGGTTGCTCATGTTGAAGTGAGTTATAAAGAATTTTTTCCACTACTTTCAAGTCTCATATTGTGCTTATTATAAGTTTATAAAGTGGTATAATTTTCAGATCAACAAACATGTGGTTTCTTGCATCCATCTTTTTAGTACACAACAAGCATGTCTCATTAACATCCTTACCTCAAGCTTACAATTCTGTCCAGGAAACCATTGCATGTTTCGGAACCAACACACATGTGGTACTCCAAGGTACTTAATTTAAATTCAGTTGCCTCTTGGGTTGATATATACTATAAAAAAGTTGCTTTGGTTGGTTGTTTCTAAACCATATTCCAATCATTCCTTGTAATTATGTGTATCAGTTTGAATTATCATTTTAGAATATAATAGTTTTGGCTTGATCCATACGTGCATAATTAATGTTTTTCTTCTTATGAATATAAGAAACAGGGGTTCACCCTTTCTCGACCTGCTAAGCCTAAGACAAACTATGTTTGCCATTCTTTCATGCAGAATCCATTCCCTTCAGGACTCTAAATCCTTTTTCATTTTTATCCCACATTAGGCACAGATGACTGTAAGAGACAGAATACTGCTTATGAAAGGCACATGCTTAGCATGAATTAAGTATACCTTTCTCGGCCTTTTGGCTAAGATCAAGTGTAGTATCTATTCTTATCAGTTTAATATCTGATACATGGGTCATAGGCCCACAAGATATTAAATTTATATTTTTAGGGGGAAGCTTAGTAGAGTAGCTTGCTACTGAGGCTTTCATGTGTCGCTTGTGTGTTGCACTATAGCTCGGGCCTGGTACACCCCACCCAATCTAAGTTTAAAGGTTTGTGTTCTAAACTTGTTTTCTAGAGTTTATTTTTAGCATAAGATGGGGGTCGAATCAGCATCAGTGAGCCTTTTGGCTATTATATTGCTTGGTCTGATTTGTCGTTGGGGCACTTCGCAGTTGCGTATTGCATGCTGGGATCAAATCATGGCAAAAGCTCAATTCAGATGATTTGAAGATTGAGACATATGTTGCCAGAAATGGTGAAGCTGGCATTACAGATGCCTGAAGTGGTGGTAGACTTGAGCTTACTAGGTTCCCAAAATGGTTCTACATTAGCTTCATCGTTGGAGGTTATGCCTAGAATGAAAGTGCACAATAGACCGAGTTCATACTATTTCTTCAATATTTCAATGACAAAATGTTGAATAGAAATTCAACAAAAGCTTTTTCCAGGTTCGGCAAAAAACGCTCGTAGATTTTGCTTTTCAGAAGCTTCAAGCCAACAGTGGTGGCAGCCATTGACAAAATGCTATTAAAAACTGGGAGCTTCACAGCTGCTCAATACAAGTTACTGGCAGTCTGTACCAAGAGAAGTGTAACGACATATTTACATTAACAAAACTAACATGTACAGTTTCTTAAGCTCCTCCATGTAATCAGAAATTTCTCTCTCCTCAAAGCCCATAGATGTATGTATTCCATGCCAGTCAAATAATTGCAGATGTCCGGCTCTTCCCTCGATCATGAGCAAGCCACCCAAAGAAACATTTCCTACCACGAACCGTGAAGCACTTTGTTGGCCTTGAAACAGTCTTGGGATACATATATCTGAAGCATAAGTCCTCGGAGTTTTATCAGTTTCCTCCATACCCAACTCTGACTCTGACTTAGCTGGAAATCCAGACAATAGTACCTTTAAGAATATAGCTTTCCACCCAAGCAACCTAAAGAACCAGATTGCACCAAGATCAGAGCATACATACTTTATTCCAAAATCAACAAATCCCTGAGTCCAAGCCCTCCCTCAGCCTTCAGTAACATATATTCTTCCATTCTTCTCTTCCACGCAACCCTACCCGAGCCCTCATTTTCCTTCCAAAGAATTGGATTATGAAGCTTATTTACCTTTCTAATGACCTTTGCTGAAAGAAGAAAAACTTGACACCGGAAATTGTGAATGTTCAAAATAACTGACTGCAAGAGTTGCAATCTTTTAAAATGTAAAACAAACCAGCAATGCATCAACAATAGTGGAAGCATTTCTTATTTCGATCACATGGAATGGTTCTTCCTGGACTTTTGGGGTAACGAATACATAAGTAACCACAAGTCATGGACTGCAGTAATGCCTTCACTAACTCCACACCTCGAAACGAAGCTCACATCATTAATTCCAACATCAACCACTTCCTCATTCAAATCATTAATTTTTTTTTAATGTTGAACTGTTTTAGAATAGCCATGCTTGAAATAGTTGACATTAGGGGTAAATGTCCGATCATCCATGACCGTATGTGTAACGACCCCTTTCACGTAACCACCCCCATTTTTAGTGGATGATGTTGAAACCTTATTCGGGGGATTTCACAAATATTGCAGGGGAGTTCATGACCATCGTGCAAGAAGGGCAGCTAGATTGTAGATCATTTGCATAATACATACAAAAATCGGTATTATAAACCATATGAACAATGGTAAAGTATGTGTTTTTTATTATCTTCTACGGCTACACAGCTCCCGAGTAAATAGCAACATGTAGCTTTCTAACTTGACACCGTCTTTATTTGCCAAAACCCTTGATTGGTAGCCACGAACACGCCTAGGCATCATGAAGAAATTGTAAAAAATAGAAGAAATACAATGGAAGCTTAGACCGAACACGCATGTCACATGTACTAATGAAAGCACTAGAGAAACTTCCAAGACTCTAACAACGACAATAGTGATGGGGAATGCATTTTCTGGGAGTCAAACACAGATTTATTGCTTGGAAGGAAATTATCCTAACCGTTAGACTACAAACGCGACACACTATATAACAATATTGTAGCATAAATAGAGTAAAAACGCAGCGGAAAGATCGTAAATAAATACCTCCAGCCATTGCCTAAACTTTATGCCAAAATAAGTTGTGTTGCACCACCGTCAAGCACGTCGAACCACTGTCGAATGCCTCAAACCACCGTCAAATACTTCGAACATGGTAACATAAAAATTAAAATGCCAAAGATCTTCTAAGCACTCAAAAACTCACTTAGATGGAATATGTGATTCTTATGTTTGATGCTTAGGGACCTTAGGCTAATGGGGTATTTATAGGGGGTTTCCCATCAAAACCCTTCACAAATTAGACATTTTTGCCCTTGGCAACTTCCCATGAACCTCCATGCACTCCTTACGTGGGTAGGGTTGGTTGAGGGAGGTGAGAAACGTGGGAATAATCCCACGAACCACAGACCTGCCAACATTCTCCCACTTGGTTCGTATTGTCCATGAGAAATTAAAGTCAAAACATAATGTATGAATCATGGCAATATTTCCTCTTATGATTTGAGTGGTATCTTCCATGTATCACAATACATCAAGTCTCAACGCTTTAGTCCAAATACTTAATGAATAAACCCAATGTTTATTCTAGGTCCAAACTTTAGTGACATTTCTCGAAATAATAAACTTTATGTGTACACAACAAATATGAGAAATATCAAACTTTATTAGAGTTTCAGCATAATCGTTCTTACAACAAAAATTTACAAAGTGGGAACAAGTCCCATAGTGACAACATGATCCTTAAATTTATGTGGTGGCATGCCTTTAGTCAAAGGATCAGGTAACATCTGCTCAGTTTTAATGTGCTCAATGACCACTTTTTTTTTTAACACGTTCCCTTATGACTAGATACTTAATGTCGATGTGTTTACTTCAACTTCCACTTTTGTTGTTCTTAGCCATAAAGACAACAACTAAATTGTCACAATATATCCTTAATGGTCTAGAAATAGAATCCACAAGCCTAGGCCCAGAAATGAAACTCTTTAACCATACTCCATGTGAGGTAGCCTCAAAACATGAAACGAACTTAGCCTACATAGTGGAAGTGGCAGTCAATGTATGCTTGATGCTCCTCCAAGATATAGCTCCACTGGAAAACATAAATATGTAACCTGATGTTGATTTACGTGAATCGACACAGCCAGCAAAGTCTGAATCGGAGTAGCCAATCACCTCCAAATGGCCAGATCGTTTGTACATAAGCATGTATTCCTTTGTTCCTTTGAGATATCTCAAAACCTTGTTTGCAGCTATTCAGTGGTCCATACCCAGATTACTCTGATATCTTCCCAACATCCCAACGGCAAATGCAATGCCAAGTCTTGTACAAACTTGAGCATACATCAGGCTTCCAACAACAGAAGCGTATGGAATGTTTTTCATTTTCTCCCTCTTAAATTCGTTCTTCGGGCATTGATTCAAATTGTAGGAGCAACACTAGGTGAACAATCTTTCATCCGAAATCTTTCTAAAACTTTGTTGATATAGGTTTCTTGAGATAGACCTAAGACACCTTTATGTCTATCACGATGAATCTTAATGCCAATGACATAAGATGCATCACCCATATCTTTCATATGAAAAATTTTAGAAAGAAATTGTTTCACCTCATATAGCATACCCTTGTCATTTTTTGCAAGTAAAATGTCATCCACATATAGAATAAGGAAACAAATTTTACTCCCACTGACCATCTGGTATATACATTGATCCATGACATTCTCAACAAAACCAAATGAAGAGATAACCTCATGGAATTTCAAATACCACTTACGGGAGGCATGTTTCAATCCATATATAGATTTCTTTAACTTACAAACCAAATTTTCACCATCACTAGAGGAAAATCCTTTAGATTGTTTCATGTATACCTCTTCCTCTAGGTCACCATTAAGAAAGGCAGTTTTCACATCTATTTGTTGTAACTCAAGGTCAAATTTAGCTACTAATGCTAACACAATGCGTAAGGAATCTTTCTTAGATACTGGACTAAAAGTCTCAGTGTAATCGATTCCTTCTCGCTGAGTGAATCCTTTAGCAACAAGTCTTGCTTTATGTCTTTCTATGTTGTCTTTCGAGTCTCTTTTTATTTTAAAGACCCATTTACATCCAATGGCTTTTACACCATCAGGCAACGGTACAAGATCCCAAACTTTTTTGCTTTTCATGGAATTCATCTCATCCTTTATAGCATCATACCATAATGTTGATTCATTGCAGCTCATGGCTTGTGAAAATGACTCAGGATCATTTTCAGCTGCAATGTTATAGTCAGATTCTTGTAAATACACAAAATAATCACTAGAAATTGTTGATTTTCTTTCTCTAGCAGATCTCCTTAATGTTGGACCAACAATTTCTTATGGATCTTGTTGTTTAATTGGTTGTTCAATAATTTATGGACTTTCTTGAACAACTTGATCTACTAGAGTGTTTTCAGCAGGTTGTGGAACTTCATTGATTGGTTGTTCAACACCCGGTTGAGCTTGAGGGGTGTTATGTATGATAACTAATCTCTCCCTTGGAGTGGATGGTTGATCTACGGGTATTGAATCCCGAGATAGATCACTCCCACTAATTGAGTCATTCTCAAGAAATTTTACATTTCTTGATTCCATAATTCTAGTGTTGTTAGATGGACAATAGAATTTGTAACCTTTGGACTTTTCAGCATATCCAATGAAATACCCACTAATAGTCCTTGGGTCCAGTTTCTTCTCTTGTGGGTTATAAATTCTCACTTCAGACGGGCATCCCCATACGCGTATATGTCGCAAACTCGGTTTCTAACCTTTGAATAACTCAAAAGGTGTCTTTGGGACAGCCTTGGTTGGAACTCAGTTTAATATATACACAACCATCTTGAGAGCTTCAACCCATAAAAACTTAGGTAGCTTAGAGCTACTAAGAATACTTCGCACCGTATCCATTAAAGTTCGGTTTCTCCTTTCCGTAACACCATTTTGATCAGGCGAGCATGGCATGGTGTATTGGGCAACTATACCGTTGTCTTGAAGAAACTTCGCAAATGGACTATGTTCTTGTCCATCCTCAGTGTATCTACCATAATACTCACCACCTCTACCGGTTCTCACAATCTTTATTTGCTTACCACATTGTTTCTCTACTTCAGCCTTGAAAACCTTAAAGGCTTCTAATTCTTCACTTTTATGATGAAGCATATAGAGATACATGAACCGTGAGTAATCATCTATGAAAGTGATGAAGTATTTTTGACCTTGCACATCCATATCTGGGCAAAAGATATCAGAATGGATGATTTCCAATATGGTCGAACTCCTCTTGGCACCTTTCTTTGACTTGTTAGTCTGCTTGCCCTTAACGCAGTCTACACAAGTATCAAAGTCAGTAAAATCTAAGGTATTGAGTACCCCGTCATTTACTAATCTTTTAATCCTTTCAATGGAGATATGTCTTAATCTTTGGTGCCACAAAATAGAGGAATCTTCATTTATAACACAACGTTTAGTACCAATTTGAATGTGCATAACATTATGAGTGACATTATTTTGTAAATTAATAGAGTAAAGACCATACTTAAAACACCATTTTCAACAATTTCAGATTTATAAAATAAACTGAATCCAACATTTGAAAAATTAAAACAATACCCTAAGGGTGCAAGTATTGAAACATAAATTAAATTTCTAGAAAAACTTGGAATATAAAAAGTCTTTTCTAAAATTAAAACAAAGTCACTACTAAGCACTAATTCGCAGGTTCCAATAGCTTCCACATGTGACTGCATCTTGTTTCCTGAATAGATGTGTCGCTCAGCTCCCACTGGTTCCCTCAGGTTTTTTAATTCCTATAAGGAATTTGAGACATGAATTGTAGAACAAGAATCAATCCACCATGTGTTATAATTAACATTAACCATATTTGACTCAAATCAAACAAGTGAGATTGATTTACCTTTCTTTTCAAGCCAACCTGTAGAACTAAGTTTTGATATAATATTTGAAAAATGTTTTGGACTAAATTGCAAAGAATTTAAAATAAGTTTTTAGTCAAAAACAACTTGAAAATATGTTTAAGGGTTTTCAAAAGGCTTTGGAATGTTTTAAAGTAGTCAAAACCAGGCTTTTAAAGTGACCGTACCGATACGGTATTGAACCGTACCGATACGCCTTAGGGTTTCAAACTACCAGAATTCCAGTAGCCGAAACCCGTACCGATACGCTTAGCCGTATCGATACGGTGTGCTTTGAAAGAGCCCAACGGCTAGTCGCGTACCGATACGGTTGTATCGCGTACCGATACGCCTAACTACCCTAACGGTCATTTCCCAACGGTCATTTGAATTTGCAGGACCGTACCGATACGCTAGGCAAGCGTATCGATATGCATCAGCTGAAGAAGCCCAACGACTCTTTCCTCATTGAGACCGTATCGATACGGTTGGACGAGTATCGATACGCCAAGCTGCAGAACTGCATTTATGGTGGGAAATAAAGGCTCCAACGACTCCAATTCAATCCCAACGGCTAGTAACGACTACAAACTCAATTAGGAGTATAAAAGGGACTTCCAAGCATCTTGTAATGGTTAATGCTTCAATTGTTACAACATTATGATGTCAAAATTTGTCTAGAGCTTTAATTGTACATTTCTTGCTTAGACAACACTTGTGAGCTTACATTGCTAAATTTGCTCAAGTGTTTAGGTTTTGGGTGAGTGCTTAGAATTGGAAACAAACACCTTTTAGAGGGATTTCTAGTTTGCTAAGTCTTTCTTTGTAAAGAGAGTGTTCCTTCAAGCTTTGGGTAGAAAGCTTTGAGGGTTGTAACGGTTTCCTCCTAATCCGAGAAAAGGGGACGAAATTCTTAGTGAATTTGTCCAAATCCTTAGTGGGGAGCTAAGGTAGTGGATGTAGACCTTGGTTAGAAGGTTGAACCACTATAAATCTTTGTGTCACATTGCCAAATTTTCACCTCCCACTAAAACACCCAATTATCCATCTTCTCCACACTTGGCGAGCAAGAACGGTTGATCGAATCGAGCCCCCTAAATCTCAACAATTGGTATCAGAGCTTGGATAAATCGAAGGGGATTCACATCCTATTGACAAGATCCGGCAAGCTCGATCGAAATTTCACCAACCGGCTCAAATGGCGCAATCCATCGACAAACCGCCTTTCTTCGACGGAAATCACTATGCCCATTGGAAGACAAAGATGAAATTCTTCTTGAAGTCAAGAGATTACAAGCTATGGGACATAGTTGAAGATGGTCCGTTCGTGCCTCAAGGAAGCAAAGCGGAATGGAGTGCCGACGATCGCAAGAAGATGGAGCTTAATTGCAAAGCCTTGCACATCTTGTTTTGTGCTTTTGGCCCAACCATCTATGAGAAGATGTCTTCTTGTGAGGGTTCCAATGAGGTATGGGACAAGCTTGAAGTCACATACGAGGGAACCGATGAAGTCAAGGAGACCAAGATTGGGGTCCTAACCTTAGAGTATGAGAACTTCAAGATGGATCCGGAAGAGAACATCGAGAAGATGTTTGATAGGTTCTCCACTATCACCAATGGTCTTAAAGGTTATGGAGAAGCCATCCCGGAAGAGAAGCTTGTCCGAAAGCTCATCTACTCCCTTCCCGAGTCATGGGACTCAAAGAGGACCGCCATCATCGA
Organism: Hibiscus trionum; assembly: GCA_030270665.1. Lineage (NCBI taxonomy): Eukaryota > Viridiplantae > Streptophyta > Magnoliopsida > Malvales > Malvaceae > Hibiscus > Hibiscus trionum. Next base: position 44,276,155 of record BSYR01000017.1, on the reverse strand, counting down.
AGCCAAGAATCTCAAAACCTTGAAGCTTGATGAACTCATGGGGTCTCTTCTCACTCACCAAATAATGAAGAAAAACAAAGAAGAGGAGAAGAAGAAGGAAGAGATTAGAGCGATGGGGAAGAAGAAGATCATGGAGCTAGGCATCAATATTAGTGCCGTAGCTCTCAAATCCTCCACATGCCATCATGTAGATTCTAGTGAGGAGGAAAGTGAAGATGAAGAGATGGCCTATCTCTTCAACAAATTTGCCCGCTTCATGAAGAGCAAAATGGAAAAATCCAAGCATGAATCGATGAAGAAGATGAAGGACTCCCACAAATCCAAAAAGAAGGGATCATCTTCAAAACAAGCATATGTGGCCACATGGAGTGATGAAGACTCCACTGATGATGAAGTAGCCCACCTATGCTTGATGGCCCTCAATGAGGGGGAGGTAACTTCTAACTCATCTATTTCAAATTCTTATACATTTGATGAGTTACGAGATGCCTATGATGATTTGCTTTTGGAATTCAAGGCATCATTTTCCAAGAACAAAAAGTTGATTTCAAAAATAAAAATTGAAAATGATTTGCTTTCCAAAACAAATCTTGAACTTGAAGCAAAATTGAAAGATTTTGAACAAAAATGTATTGATTTACAAAATTTGCTTTTTAAAGTTCAAAAAGAAAAAGATTTGATTTCCAATGAACTTGAAAAGAAAAATAATTTTCGAAAATCAAATTTTTATGTAAGACAATCTAGAGCCCCTAGATTTATGAATGGTAAATGTTTTAGAAGTGTTTGGGGTCCCAAAAGGACTAACCACTTCAACAAAAAGGGATGAAATTGAAAAATGGATTCCTAAGGGGACTAAAATTTGTGCTACTAATGTTCATGGATCCAAATCAATTTGGATACCAAAAATTACTTGATTGTCTATTGCTAGGTGTGATGGAGATGTTCAACAAGTCAAAAATTGAGGGGGAGCTCCATGCACACAAAGGAAGAACACTTGAAGAAGGAAGGCTTCACATCCTCCATTGAGTTCAAGTGTGGTAAAATCTAGTTGCTTTTGTGTTTATTTGATTTATTTTCATTTATGTCAACTAGATAATCATATATGTTGAACTAACATTCTTATGATGCTTTGAGTAAGGGGGAGCCAATTTTAAACCAAAATTTTAAGTGTGTCATTTTTTTTGCCTCCTATGTTATCTTGAACTCAATGTCATTTTAAATTCTTTTTGATATAACAAAAAGGGGAGAAATTGGTTTGAAAAATTGAATTTTCAAATGAATAATGGGGAATTTTATTTGATTTCACTTTTAATCCTCTCATTCACAATTTTAAAGCTAAAGGGGGAGAATTCCAAACAATTTTTCAAGTTGGTTTTATTATATCAAAAAGGGGGAGATTGTAGAACTAAGTTTTGATATAATATTTGAAAAATGTTTTGGACTAAATTGCAAAGAATTTAGAATAAGTTTTTAGTCAAAAACAACTTGAAAATATGTTTAAGGGTTTTCAAAAGGCTTTGGAATGTTTTAAAGTGTATTTAAAGTAGTCAAAACCAGGCTTTTAAAGTGACCGTACTGATACGGTATTGAACCGTACCGATACGCCTTAGGGTTTTCAAACTACCAGAATTCCAGTAGCCAAAACCCGTACCGATACGCTTAGCCTTATCGATACGGTGTGCTTTGAAAGAGCCTAACGGCTAGTCGCGTACCGATACGGTTGTATCGCGTACCGATACGCCTAACTACCCCAACGGTCATTTGAATTTGCAGGACCGTACCGATACGCTAGGCAAGCGTATCGATACGCATCAGCTGAAGAAGCCCAACGGCTCTTTCCTCATTGAGACCGTATCGATACGGTTGGACGAGTATCGATACGCCAAGCTGCAGAACTGCATTTATGGTGGGAAATAAAGGCTCCAACGGCTCCAATTCAATCCCAACGGCTAGTAACGACTACAAACTCAATTGGGAGTATAAAAGGGACTTCCAAGCATCTTGTAATGGTTAATGCTTCAATTGTTACAACATTATGATGTCAAAATTTGTCTAGAGCTTTAATTGTACATTTCTTGCTTAGACAACACTTGTGAGCTTACATTGTTAAATTTGCTCAAGTGTTTAGGTTTTGGGTGAGTGCTTAGAATTGGAAACAAACACCTTTTAGAGGGATTTCTAGTTTGCTAAGTCTTTCTTTGTAAAGAGAGTGTTCCTTCAAGCTTTGGGTAGAAAGCTTTGAGGGTTGTAACGGTTTCCTCCTAATCCGAGAAAAGGGGACGAAATTCTTAGTGAATTTGCTGGAAATCCTTAGTGGGGAGCTAAGGTAGTGGATGTAGACCTTGGTTAGAAGGTTGAACCACTATAAATCTTTGTGTCACATTGCCAAATTTTCACCTCCCACTAAAACACCCAATTATCCATCTTCTCCACACTTGGCGAGCAAGAACGGTTGATCGAATCGAGCCCCCTAAATCTCAACACAACCCTTATACTTGACACATTCCTTCTTCACGTGTCCCTTCTTTTTACAGAAGAAACACGTGAACTCTTTCTTTATGTCAACTTGGGGTTGCATTTTAGCCTTCCCATTTTTTCTTGGCTTGGACTGACCTCTTTCCTTGAGTAACCATCAATGCACTTTCTCCCATCTCCAATATGAGCCTACCCTCTTCTTGATCACACATGGTCAAAAGTTCATCAATAGACCATTTATCTTTATGTGTGTTATAAGAGATCTTAAATGGCCCATATTGAGGAGGAAGAGTGTTCAATATATAATGCACCAGGAAAGATTCATACATTTCAACCTCAAGTGCCTTAAGTCGAGCTGTTAAATCTCCCATCTTATTGATGTGATCACGCACACTTTTCACTGTAGTGAGCTTCAGTGATGTGAACTTCATAATTAGGGTGCTGGCTAATGGCTTTTGACAAGTCTGAAATTGTTTCTCTATACCCGTTAATAGCTCTTTGACATTCTCATGCTGCTCAATTGAGCCACGAACATCAGCAGAAACCTTGCTCTTAATGAACATAATACTTAAGCGATTGAAATGCTCCCACTTTTCATATAGAGTAAGATCAACCTGATTGCTGGTGTTGGTGATATGCGGCTCAGATTTCCTTATGGCATAGTCAATATCCATACACCCCAATTGAAGAAGAATACCTTCCTGGGATATCTATTCTATTATCAAACATATTCACATATTGTAATGCTGCAAAATAAATTGACATACATGCTTAATATAAATTTGAGGCAAACATAAGTCATAATTTACTAATGTAAATTATGTAAATAATGAATCTAGTGACATAAAATTGCATGTGGGCTAAATTTTTAATTCGATTAGATCCATTTTATGATAGAATTATTTTCTATCCCGTATATAAAAATTATTAAATTTATTTTCATAACTCCTGTGAGTAATTATAAAAATTCATCTAATAATTTTTACCTTAATAAATTTTGTAATTTAATATCTAAGCTTTTCCGTATGTGATTTTTAACCTTAGTAATTTTATTTAACTAAAGATGTTGTGGCTAGTCTTTAACTAAATAAAATTATGAAAATCACTTAGCTAGATATTAACCCTAAACTTTATTCAAAACTATTGCTAATTCATTATGCAATATTTTATGTCTAGTCCTTATGAGATCCTTACTGTAATTTTATTTAATTAAAGTTGTTGTGGTTAATTCTCTAATTAAATAAATTATTCGGATCCCTAGACATATATTCTATAGTTTTATTGCTTAATACTTTATGCAATAAGTCTAAAGTTTTATGTACCTAACTTTATGTATACAACTAATTACTGGATAAGTTATATATCATCTCTTATTTAGGCACATACACTAATTATTTCTAAAATTTATTTGATAAAATTAATAATAAATTTTAGAAATTAATTTCATAAAATCTTACAATTTTAAAAAACAAATTTGAAACACAATTTTTCTCAAAATTTTAGACTTTAAAGATCAACATGGCATTTTAATCTTGAGAAACATACAAACTCTATAACGACAAGGCAAAGATTTAACCATGCTCGGATACCAAATGTAAGCATAAAACGAGTAGAAACGCAGCGGAAAGATCGTAAATAAATACCTCCAGCCATTGCCTAAACATTATGCCAAAATAAGTTGTGTTGCACCACCGTCAAGCATGTCGAACCACTATCGAATGCCTCGAACCACCGTCAAATACTTCGAACACGGTAACACAAAAATTAAAATATCAAAGATCTTCTAAGCACTCAAAAACTCACTTAGATGGAATATGTGATTCTTATGTTTGATGCTTAGGGGCTTTAGTGTCACGGACTTATTCTCACAAACCGATCCATGTGGCGTTAGCAAGCCTCGATGATGCTAACCAACCTTGAACTCTTACGCAACGCGATGGCTAAGCAAATAACACAAGAGAGCTTACAAGTAAAAGACTTGTATTAAGCTAAGTAGGAAGTTTACAAGAGAGCTTGAATGCTTACAATGCTTGATTTCTGAGTTGAGTACAAAATGAGGGGGTGGCCCTATTTATAGGCACCCTCCTCCCTAATGGACGACTAGGATCGATTTGATCTGACGGTCACGGTTTTGCCTCCAAAAATATCTAGCCTATATCTACACCATTCTAGAATGTTCTACATGTATCTATACATGTCTATATATATCTACAAGTATCCAAGATGTTCTTATAACACCCCTCACCCCGGATTAGGGGCAAGGAGTGTTATATTAACTTGTAATTCGTATTACGTATTAGGCAGCGGAAGGGTACACTTTTTTCGTGTAATATTTTTTTTTCATTCCATTCGAATTCAATTATGTAGATTTTACTAATCTTAAATTCATTCATTTCACATAATCCACATATAATTTCTATATCATAACATGTAGCTATTGAGGTTATTCATTCTCTTCGTCAGCGAGGAGCGGGTGGTTTTTTGTTGAAATTAGATTTCACAATGGCCTACGACTGCGTCAGTTGGCGTTTCTTGGATGAGGTATTATCTAGGATGGGATTTTGTGAAACTTGGCGAAATTGGGTTAGAGAATGCATCAATTCTGCCCGTCTATCGGTGCTACTAAACGGCAATGCGACGAAGGAATTTAGGATGGGTCGTGGTTTGCGTCAAGGCTGTCCGTTATCGCCATTATTGTTTGTGGTGGTCGCGGAGGCGATGCATTTGATGTTGCGTAAGGCTGAGTCGGAGGGGCTAATTCGAGGGGTTGAGGTGGTGTTGGAGGTCTTTTTGACACACTTGCAGTTTGCTGACGATACGCTGTTGTTTTTTGAGGCATCAATAGAGGTTGCGCGCAATATAAAACGAATTCTACACTGTTTCCAAGTTTGTTCTGGGTTGAAGATAAATTTTGGTAAGAGTTCGTTATATGCTATTGGTGTCGACGAAGAGCTAAGTGCTAGCGTAGCCAAAGTGATGGGTTGTAGACAAGTTGAACTACCGTTTGTTTATCTAGGCTTTCCGATAGGTGCGAATCCGAGGTTGGTTGTGACATGGGAGCCAGTAATTGCAAACTTTAGGCACAAGCTAGCGGGGTGGAAACGGTTGTCCTTATCTTTTGCTGCTCGCGTCATCTTGGTGAATTCGGTACTTTCCTCTTTACCGATTTTTTATATGGGATTATTTGTGGCGCCGAAGGGGGTGATTGAAAGGCTGGACCGTATTCGTAGGGCATTCCTATGGGGTGGTGTTGGATTAGAAAGGCGAATGAGTAGGGTAGGGTGGGAGGTTGTATGTCGGCCAAAACAATTTGGGGGTTTAGGAGTGGCGGACCTACGGGTGAAGAATATGGCCTTATTATCGAAATGGGTTTGGAGGTACGCTCGTGATCGAGATTCATTATGGCGGAATTTGATTGTTGCCAAGTATGGTGAGCATACTCAGTGGTGGCGATTTAATACGGAAAAAGTATCGTCGATGTCGATAGTTTGGCGGCAAATTGTGGCAAACTCTTGTGTTGAGCAAGTGGACAAGCACATGGGAATGTCGGGTTTCTTGTGGAAAATTGGCAACGGGCGGTCAGTGATGTTTTGGTTTGATCCTTGGATTGCAAAACAAGCATTGAAGGATACATTTCCGCGTCTATTTTCTTTGGCAATTAATAAGCTAGCTTGGGTGTGTGACTACGCGGAGGATGCTGGTTTTGTTCATCAACATTGGGACGGGTTCTTTAGGAGGCAATTGAGGGTGTTTGAGCACGGGCAGTTGAGGGCGTTGTATGCCTTGGTGAGCAAGGTTCGACTATGGGAAGGTAGACTGGATACGTTAATTTGGAGGCCGGGCGCCCATGGTGAATTTTCTGTTCAGGCTTTGTCGAAGTTGATGTTGCTAGATAAGGTTGGTGATGTGGGTTTAGGCGAGTGTTTCGCTTGGCAAGTGCTGGTTCCGCCTAAAGTACAAGCGTTCTTGTGGTTTATATGGTTAAGACGGTTGCCCACGGCTGACTTCTTGCGCGCAAGAGGGGTCCCTTTGCCGGATGATCAGGGACGTTGTCCATGGTGCGTATCGGAGGAGGAGAGTATCGCCCATCTCTTTTATGATTGTTCATATGTGCGGAAAGCATGGGATTGGTTGAGACAGTGGTGGGGTGTCGAAACAGTTTTCCCGGTAAGTTTTGAAGACTTCTTTGTTATTGATTTTCATTGTGTTTTTACTGGATGCATGAGAAAGTGGTGGGTGGCGAGCGTTAGTGCATTGCTGTGGTCGTTATGGTTGGCGAGAAATGAGTTCGTCTTCCGCGGAAAATGTTTGTCGATGTCTGAATTGTGTTTTTTGGTTAAGTTGAGATCGTTCTACTGGATTAAGGTCGATAGGGGGGGCGAAATGATTCCGGAATCAATTTGGTGGTCATGTCCATCTAAGTTTGTCGTTAGCGCAAAACCGCGAAGGATGAGGGAGGGAATGAGCTGGCAGCCACCTTTAAAGGGAGTTTTAAAGTTTAATACGGATGGTTCGGCACGTGGTAAACCGGGTCCAGCGGGGTTTGGCGGGGTGATGCGGGATGGGGATAGTAAGATATTGGGATTGTTTTCGGGACATTTAGGGGTGATGTAGTCGAATGAAGCTGAAGTGCGGGCGATAGCTTTTGCATTGGGTTTGGTTCAGGAAAGGGAGTGGCGAGACAGTTGTGTGATTATAGAGTCGGACTCGCAGGTGGCTTTGAGCTGGGCTACACATTCAGCGAAACGCCCGTGGCGTTTATGGGAGGTCTTCACAGCGATTGATCAGGCTTGTCAGGTATCGTACGAAATACAGTTTTGCTACGTGCCTAGGGAGGCGAATGGTTTTGCGAATGTGTTAGCGAAAGAAGGCGTGGATAGATGTTCGCTTTTTGTGGCATGTTTATGATTTGGATGTTTGTTTCTTTGTTGTTTCAGCGGATCTTATCGTACTCTTTTCCTCCATTAGGTTAGGGAGGTTTTTAACGAGGCGTAAAATCCGTCAGGCTGTATGTTTTCTTATTTTATAATAATATCATACAGTTGCTGATAAAAAAAACATCAATAAGAGTTCACTAATTTACTTTCATTCATTTTGCATATAAACCATGCAAGGTTCTTTAACATTTTTCAATCATTAACATGGTTTGCACATGCAATTCATTTATCGTTCTTGTAATTTACACAACATTCTAATTAAGTTTCTAATTCCATTCGAATAGCATATGCAATTAATTCATCATATTTGTAATCCAATTTCATAAATTTCCAAACTATTCGAATGCTATCCTATACATTCCAATTCGATTTCAACTTAGCAATTTAAGAACATTCCTATAGATAAGGATAATCGATTTCATATGCTATACATATAACATATCCGAATATCAACATCCATAGTATTTTAGTTTCCCTTATACAAAATAACTACATGGGGTAACTAATAACGGCCAAACCTATAGGTTGCGTATACAAAAAGAAATCCAACAAAAAGAATCACGCCCTAAAACATATACTTGGGCGATCTATACCCCAAAATATGTACCCCTTAATTATATATCAAAATGAAGGGAAACTTCTTATAAAGTTTATACATTACTAAAGAAGTAATTCATGAACATCACCATTAATGCAAACTGCACTAGCATGCAGACCGCTAAACCACCCAACATGAGCACGACAAAGATAACGAAGGGCATACTTAATCCTCGAGTAGGGAGATAACGGGTGGTAGATCAACAAGCTAGAACCTGAAATTTTTGGGAAGGAAGGAAGGGTTCGAGTGGTAAGTACTTCTAGTACTTAGTGAGGAAACCTTAATCTAATTTCTTTCCATTTAATTTACCAAATGATCACACAATAGATTTCACTTTAAATTAATCATATACATTTCTATTCCATTCGAATAGAACAATTCAATCATCACAATTTCGAAATCAATTATGTAACAATGCTAACATTCAATTTGATTACCACAATATACCAAGCATTCAACATTTGAATACAACAAATCAAGATACTATTAGTGTCATAATCGAATTATCCAAGGACTATCAATGATTGCATTTTATTTCAATCACATACAAATTAACATGGAATTTATTCACAACAGAGACTGTCGAAATTTCTCAAAACGTTAAGGATCAACGGAGGAGATGAACGGAGGAGCCGTCGGAGCATCCGATCGCATTAGGGTTTTGTGTAATCAAGGGTTTACATTGTTCATCCGCAATTTATCCGAGCAAATTCACTGGCAGGGCTTATGGCAAGTGTTTGATCGCCACAGACAGGTTTTAGATGTTTTTATTCCTACCAAGAGGTTGAGGTCAGGAGAACGCTTTGGATTTGTAAGGATGCGAACGCGGACGGAGGCACAGCGGGTGCACGATCGACTTGATGGCCGATGGATTTATGGGGCGAGGATGTCGGTGCTGTTCGCACAAGACGATACACAATTAAGTAGAGACTCCAAGGATCTGACGAAAGGTAAGATGAAAGGAGGTACACAGGTGAATTCAGGGCGAGATAAGCAGATTGTGGGTAAGCGCAGCCCTATCAATGCCTCGACGAGATCATCCCAGAGATTGGATAGGGAGCGACAAGGGCGAGGGATAATCCAAAATAGAGTGATTAACGGAGAAGTGGATAACGACAAGTGGAATACTTTACAGAATTGTGTCGTGGGATGGAGTCGACAACAAAAAGGATTGGCTTCTATCGCTAAAGAATTACATGATGAAGGGATACGCGACATGACAATTATGCGTTTAGCAGGATCACGGATATTGTTGTTGTTTCAAAATAAAGAGACCAAGGCCTCATTATTACAATCCAGAATTTTGTTGAAATGGTTTTCCAGTGTGAAAAATTGGGTGCCAGAATTAGAAAGGGGGAGTAGAAGAGCGTGGATTTCAGTAAGGGGAATACCGATTCATGCATGGTCGAAGGTTTCGTTTCGGTGAGTGGGGGAATTATGGGGCCGAATTATTAAATATGAGGCATCTATCCCGGATCCACATTCTTGCGAAAGAGGATAACTCTTAATTGAAACGGAACATTTGGAGTGGATTGAAGAGTACATCGATTTTAAGGTGGGAACGGAGAGTTATAAATTCCGTATAGTGGAATTCGAGCCAATGAGTGAGGAATCGACATGCCCATGTTGTAAGGAGTTGTCCGAGTCGTCCGAGCTAGGCGAGTCGGACGCGGATAAAAAAGAGATTGAGGTGCGGGAAGGCTTAAATGGGGACAATGAGTCTTGCGATTACGGTGATCAGGGCAAAGAGAACACCAATGGGGGAAAGGTCGTTGGTCCCAATTGCGATCCGGGAAGAAACCACAGTGAGGATGAGGTACACTGCAGCGACTCGACAGGGGCACAACCTAGTAGTTCAAAAGGCTGGATTTCCGACGCGGACGTAGGCGTGGTGAATCGGGAAGCTGATTGTGTGGGGGACAAGGAAGTGCACCACACCAATGTTTGTTTATTTGATTGTCCGATACAAGCTGTGGCTGGGGGAGAGTGGGGTAGTATGCACCGGGTGGAGGTGGAAGTTGTTGCGGACGGTATTAATTTTCAGGATTTAAAAACGTAGGAGGTAGCGTTTGATCGGGAGTCGAAGACTAAGGGAGATTTAGAGGGGAAATTAATTAGTGAGAATTCCAAGCTTATCCGATACAATTTAACACCAAATCGAATTGCTGAACAAACATTGGGTAGTGAAGCTTTACAAGAAGCACGAGAGACGGTGAATTTGTGCAAATTATTGGGGGCGAGTACAATTGGAAATGAGGAAGGGGTTGTTCGTGACATTGCCGAGGTATTAAATCGGCAGGCGTTGGGGCTATAGGATTTAGGGATGAAGATACTGTCTTGGAACATTTGGGGTATGGGGTTGAGTTCGAAATGTAGGGCGATCAAAAATTTGGTAACACAGCATCAAGGCGAGATGGTGTTCATCCAGGAAACAAAATTAGAATCAGTGTCGGATCAGAATATAAGGAGGGTTTGGCCATCCGATTCGTATGAATATTTGTTCTCAGCAGCGAACGGGCGGTCCGGTGGTTTGTTGGTAATATGGGAATCTTCTCGATTTCGTTTGGAGGAAGCGGATATACAACAAAATGTAATTATCTTGTGGGGAAGATGGATCATTGAAGATTGGTTCAGCGGCTTGATTAATGTATATCCGCCATGTACGGAGGAGGGACAACGAGGTGTGTGGGAGTTCATTCAGACGGTGGTGGATCGTAGGGAGGTGCCGTGGTGCATAGCCGGCGATTTCAATACCGTGGTGACTACGGAAGAACGGCGCTGCTGTTCGGAAGCAACAAGAGGTATGTTTGAATTCGTTAATTTCATTGAGAATATTGGCGTGGTAGATGTAAAGTTGATAGGCAAAAAATTCACATGGTTTGGTCCGGGCAACAAGTGTAGCCGTCTGGATCGTTTTATGGTGAGCGGGGATTGGGTGCAAAGATTTCCTAGTTTAATACAGTGTAATTTGCCGAAAGGGGTATCGGACCACGCACCGGTGAAGTTGGTGAATGAGGTTGTGAACTGAGGGCCGCGTCCTTTTAGATTTCTAAATTGCTGGTTAGACAAAAAAGCTTATCGACAGGTTATGGAAAATGAGTGGGGAAAGTTGAGTTTGGGTTCTTCTTCTTTGCTTGACAAATTGGATGGGATGCAAAAGTTTTTAAGGGAGTGGAATAGAAATTCGTTTGGAAGTGTTGATCAAAAAATAGAGGCGATAACGAATCTGATAGAAGATATGGATTGCCGGATGAGTGTGGGGTCTCTGTCGGATACGGAATTAGGGGAAAGGCGGAAATTACAGTCAGAGCTATGGAAATTATTTCGGTTGCGCGAATCGATATGGCGTCAAAAATCAAGAGCAGTATGGTTACAGGTTGGCGATCAGAACACTAGATATTTTCAAAGAGCGGCAGCGATTAGAGGTATGAAGAATAACATTGTGGGCTTGTGGGTGAAAGGCAGATGGATTTCGAATCCGGGTAAGTTGAAGCGTGCGGTCGTGGACGAATTTAGAGAGCATTTTTCGCAAAAAATGCAACAAGGGTCGTTTGGTACCAATCTTAATTTTCGGCAGCTGAATGATAATCAACGACAGAGGCTTGAAGTGTGTTTTTCGGAGGATGAGATAAGGTTGGCGGTTTGGGATTGCGATGGGAGTAAAGCACCGGGGCCGGGCGGATTCACTTTGGAATTCTATCGTAAGTGCTGGACGTTCGTAAAGGCAGATTTATTGTCTTTATTTCAGAATTTTTACACTACGAGTCAATTACCGAAGGGGACGAATCATGCTTTTATTGTTTTAATCCCGAAGAAGGAAGGTGCATGTGAAATAGGTGAGTTTAGGCCGATTTGTCTTATAAATTCGGTGTACAAAATAGTTGCTAAAGTCCTTGCTAATCGATTTCAACATGTGGCAAGTCACTTGATTGGGGATACGCAGACGGCTTTTGTTAAAGGCCGACAAATCATAGATGGGGTCCTCTTGGTCAATGAGGTTGTTCATTCATTGAAAAAGGTGAAGGATGGTGCAGGGGGTGTGCTCTTCAAGCTTGATTTCGCGAAGGCATATGATTGCCTAAACTGGGAGTATTTAGATCGTATTTTGGAGAGTATGGGTTGCGGGGTGAAATGGAGGAGGTGGATTCGGACATGTATTGGCATGGCTAGGTTGGCGGTATTGGTAAATGGGAGAGCAACGAGGTTTTTTCCGATGAAAAGGGGGGTGCGACAAGGGGGTCCGTTGTCACCTTTACTATTTGTGGTTGTGGCCGAGGCTTTTCATCAGTTAATGGAAGAGGCAATTTCGAAAGGGATTATTAGTGGTATTCAAGTTGCACCCGAATTTCGTATCTCCCATTTGCAATTTGCGGATTATACGCTAATTTTTCTAAATGAGCAAGTAGAGGAAGCTAGACAACTGAAACGGATTCTGATGGGTTTTCAGTATGCATCGGGATTACACATCAATTTTGCTAAGTCTTGTGTTTATGCGGTAGGTATGGATATCGCCCAAGTGGATGAGATTGCAACAATTCTTGGTTGCGGGAAGGGGGATTTGCCGTTTATTTATTTAGGCTTGCCTATAGGCTCGAATCCGCGAGCTAGTTCTATGTAGGAACCGGTGATTAAGCGAATTAGGTGCAAATTGGCGGGGTGGAAGAAGAGTTCGCTTTCGTTCGCAGCAAGGTTGGTGTTAGTCAACTCTGTGCTTTCCTCCTTACCTTTATATTACATGTGTGTTTTTGCTGCCCCAAAATCGGTGATTGCTCGAATTGATAAGATTAGAAGGGCATTTTTATGGGGTGATGTGGAGTTGAAGAGAAAAATGAGTCGGGTGAATTGGGCACGTGTGTGTCGGCCTAAGCGTTTAGGGGGTGGTTGATTTGCATTTACGCAATACATCTTTATTGGCGAAATGGGCGTGGCGATAGGCGACAGAAAATCAATCCCTTTGGAGGAATTTGATTGTGGAAAAATATGGAGAACAAGTGTTATCTTGGCGATTTAATGGGGAGTGAAAAAATAAAATGTCGCCAGTTTGGAAACAAATTGTATCGACACAGGAGGATGAAAGGGTGAGTCAATACATGGCGATAAATTGTTTCAAGTGGTTGGTAGGGAATGGCACGCAAATTTTGTTTTGGTATGACGTGTGGTGCATGGACAGGCCTTTGCGGATGGTGTTTCCGCGGCTATTTCGCGTGGCAATTAGGAAGAATGCCACTGCAGCCGAGTATGCGCGCAGGGGCAGTTTCGAACACATGGAATGGCACACTATGTTCGTGCGCGAGATGAGGGAGTTTGAGCAGCAAATGGTGACGACATTGGTGCTTGTTATTCGGGGTTGGAGACTTTGTGAGGGGCGGGAAGACCAGCTCATTTGGTGTCCGAACAAGCGCGGACAGTTTTCGACGAAGGATTTGCTGCATCTATTGACCTATTATGGAATGGAGGAGGGTAATTTAGAGGGGTTTATGGTTTGGAATATAGCAGCCCCTCCCAAGGTACAATGCTTTTTGTGGTTCACGTTATTACAAAGGCTGCCGACTCTTTGCTTTTTACGCGACATGGGGGTTACATTGCAATCTACGTCCATGACTTGTGTTTGGTGTAGAGATGGAGAGGATGAAATTTCTCATATTTTATTATGGTGCCCGATAATTAAGGGGATTTGGGATGGTTTTTTGAGGTGGTGGAACATGTCTTTTGTGTGGCCTAGATTGGTACCTGAGATGTTAGTGCAGTGTTACGAGGGGGTCTTTTTTGGATTACATCGGAAATGGTGGGTGACATGTTGCGCGGCTGTCTTGTGGTCAGTGTGGCTTGCTCGAAATGAGCTGATTTTTAAACAAAAAAGATTGACACGGGAAGAGTTAATTTTTCTAATTAAATTACGATCGTTCCATTGGTTGAAGGCGATGCATGAGGGAATTGTTTTGGATGAGGCGGTTTGGTGGCAGGAGCCGTGGGAGTGTGTTCCTTCGACGGTTAGGAGAGTGCAGCGGCCTGTTGTGTCATGGATACCCCCAGCGAGGGGAACGTTGAAATTCAATGTAGATGGGGCAGCGAGGGGTAAGCCTGGTGCAGCGGGTTGTGGAGGGGTGCTGCGAGATGAACATGGTGTGATTTTGGCGATGTTCGCGGGGCCATTAGGCGTGATGGACTCAAATATGGCTGAAGTTTGCGCGATTGTGGCAGCGATTGAATTTTTGTTTGAATTGCAGCCTAATGCTATGTCGATAATTATCGAGTCGGACTCGAAAGTAGCGTTGGCGTGGGTTGAGCAGCGGGAAGAGAGGCCATGGAAAATGTGGTCTTGGTTTCGCGCGATTGACGATGCTTGTACGATCATGCCGAATATATGTTTTGCTCATGTCTTGCGCGAGGGGAATAGTGTGGCCGATATGTTGGCTAAATGGGGCGTGGACCAAGTGAGGTGGTTGAGAGTAGGGGGAAGACATTTGTAGGTGTGTGTGGGGGTAGTCGATGATTAGGTGGGGGTGAGTGGGAGTGAACGGTGGTATAGGAGAGGGATGGTGTGCTTGGAGCAGGGGGCAGATTCGGGGGAGTGTGAGTACTGGTGTGGGATGCTTCAGGGGTTTTGGGAGTGAGACAGGGAATGAGGGGGAGGATTTTGTTTGTGATTCGGGTTCATTTGCGCGTTGTTTGGATTTTGTTTGTGCTCGCATGTACACGTCGTACTCTTTTCCTCCATTTAGGATTTAGGGAGGTTTTTAATGAGGCGCGTGTAGATGCATTTTGTATGATTCTCCGCTAATAAAATCATACATATTCGATCAAAAAAAAATTAACATGGAATTTAAAATCAATTCATCCATTTCGAAATCATGATGCTCAATTCGAAATAAATAGTTCAATTTCATATGTTCGATCAATAGCAATTTTATATAACAAGCAGCAGCAAACTGTAGCAGAGAATCAATTAATTTCATAATTTATAATTGACATGCTACCATCCAATTCAAAGAAATTCACCAAATCAAGAATTTCAATTTTGGATCTCAATACTTTAATTTCTTATTAATTCAATTCGCAATGCCTTGGATAGTATAGTAAGCTAGGTATCAATTTTGTTATCGAGCTCAAGACTCTAGGCTAGCCGTACTACCTGGACAGACTGTACACACCAATGGCTTTGCTTATCGACATTTAATTTTAATCATATACTTGTTCAATCAGATTTCCAAAATTGCATAATTAATCATTTCAATTTCTTTCTCATGATTTCAATTCCAATGACATGTTATCACATATGAACATATAATAATTTACAATCTCAATTCGCATATCTTCAAATCAGCATATGTACCATTCCATTTCATATCATATAATTCAATCTCACATTTCATAGCTCAATATTCAATTGAACTTATCAAACACACTCATATCATGTAAGATCATTAATTAATCACATATCATATCGCAATATCATCAATTCATCGAACAAACAATATCAATATAAAAAATTCCAATAATCAGCATTTCAATTTCATCCAAAATCAGTCCAATATACTTCAAATCAGATTCGAAATCAACATAGCAATATCAATTTCCCAATTCAAGCACATAGATCACAAAATCACATAGCACATGCAATAAATCCAAATTCCTTTATTCTTCTTCCCTTATCATTTACCAATATTTAATTAGTCCAATTTCATGCTCAACATATATGCTAACATCAAATTAAAGGTAGTTGAGACTCTAATCTCAACTCTAATTTGTTTCACTCACAGTTCGCCGAGCTAATTATGGATTCGAAGGCCTTTTGCTCAATCCGCGGTCGTTCCCGGCACGGTTTCTTCCTCAATTCGTTCACCTCTAGGATCTAATGCATTTAAGCAAAATAATAGAGAATTTTTCAGAATTCTATTCATTAAATTTCAAAACTGGATTTTATTTTGATTCCAATTTTAGTCCCTATACTATTGTGGTTCGAACATGGCCACATCTAATCTCACCAATTTCCTTTTAATTAGTGCTTAAACTTTCCATTTGCTTACTAATTCATATGAATTACATTTTTCATAGATTACTAATCAATTTACCACCTTTCTTTTCAGTCAATTTTTACAAATTCAATTTCTCACTTGTCCTTCGATTTCTCCTATTTATTTTACATACTGTTTTGACCACTAAACTTAAACTGTTTCCTATTTCCAGAATATAATTCCAAATTAATCACCGTTTGTTTCTAAATTCAATTAACATGTTCAATTTTATCATATTAAAATTTCAGATCGAAACTACAAGTAGTTTATTTTCTACAATTTTTCAAAGTTCACTGTCCAGCTAAGAACATTGCTGGACAGTTTCGCATGTTGTTCGAATCAAGTTTCCAGATTTCACCACAGTTATCAAATCTCAGATTTACAATTTTTCTATCAAACTATACATATCAAAGTATGACATATCAAAATTTCATCATGAAATTCCTACAAATAAATTTTCTACAATTTTCTAAAGTTGCACGTTCTTACAATTATCAAATCTGTCCATGTTTGCTCTTGCATGTTCATAAGCTTTTATCATCCAAATTCTTAAGGTTTCTTATGTTCTTAAATTTTTCCAGCAGCATAACCCTTAGTCTCATCACTTTCATGATTTTATAAAGACATTAAGACCATCGATTTATCAAGAATTTTAACATATTCGAACAGTAGAGGGAGAGAGCTACTTAATTCCGATTTTTCCTTGAATTTTCTAGATCAATTTCTATGCCATGCAAGCCATTGTTTCTTCTTCACCGAAAGCTCTCAAATTTTCCTCTCAATTTGTGTTTGTAAGTGTGTGTGTGAAATGAGCAAATGTTACTTAGTGGTATGATTTGGTGTAGCCGGCTAAGGAAGAGAAAAGGCACACATTAATGAGACTTGACTTCATGTCAAAGTCTCAACTAATACCACTTTGTTAACCCTTAATAATTTTATTATTTCATGTTAATTCAAGATTAGCTTATGAATTTTATACTTTAGCATGCATCTCTTGTAGTTGATGCATCATTCAGTGTGGTCACTAGACCAAATACCCGAATTCTTCTTGAACATTTCTTTAAAATTCAGTTTGGTCATTATTGAATCAATTTCCAATTCAATAATTTAGGAAATTTAATCTAATACGTCATCTAATCATTTAATTAAATCTCTAATCTTCTAGGTTAATTTTTGGGATGTTACATTTCTTCCCCCCTTAAAGAAAGAATTCGTCCTCGAATTCTTACCTGAACTGAACAAATAGGGATATTGGTTTCGTATTGTTTCCTCAGGTTCCCATGTTGCCTCTTCCATCTTGTGATTTCTCCACAAGACTTTAACCAGTGCAACATTTTTGTTCCTGAGTCTTTTGATTTCCCTATCCAGAATCTGAACCGGTTCCTCTTCATAGGACAAGTCAGGATTTAGCTCTACTTCTTCCGGATCTAAGATATGAGATGGATCGGATCTATACTTTCTGAGCATTGACACATGGAAGACATTGTGGATTTTATCGAACTCAATGGGAAGTGCAAGTCGATAAGCCACTGGGCCAATTCTTTCTCAAATTTCAAAAGGTCCAATAAAGCGAGCACTGAGTTTTCCCCTCTTTCCGAACCGAAATACTTTCTTCCATGGGGAGACTTTGAGAAAGACTTTGTCTCCCACATTATGCTGAATGTCTCTTCGTTTCAGATCAGCGTAGGCTTTCTGCCTATCAAAAGCTTGTTTCAAACGAGAGTGGATGATTTGGACTTTCTCTTCTATTTCTCTGAGCAGTTGTGGTCCCAACACTTTGTTTTCACCAAGCTCAGACCAACACAGAGGAGTTCTGCATTTTCTGCCATACAATGCTTCAAAAGGAGCCATCTGAATAGACGACTGATAGCTATTGTTGTAGGCAAATTCCACTAAGGGTAAAGATTTCTCCCAATTCTTCCCAAAGTCAATTATGCAAGCTCTAAGCATATCCTCGAGAATCTGAATTACTCGTTCAGACTGACCATCACTTTGCGGATGGAAAGCAGTGCTTCGATTCAGTTTAGTTCCCATAGCTCTTTGCAACGTTCTCCAAAATCTGGAAGTAAATATTGGATCACGATCAGAGACAATGGAGATAGGAATTCCATGTAGCCGAATTATTTCCTGAATGTACATGTTGGCTAAAGTCTCCAAACTGTAATTAATACGAATAGGAATGAAGTGTGCCGATTTTGTGAATCGGTCAACAATCACCCAAATAGCATCATATTTTCTAGGAGAACAAGGAAGACCAGTCACGAAGTCCATAGTAATTCGCTCCCATTTCCACTGTGGCAATACAAGTGGTTGGAGTAGTCCGGTGGGAACTCTATGTTCAGCTTTGACTCTTTGACAATTGAGACATTTAGATACAAAATCATTGATAGCCGCTTTCATACCAGACCACCAATACAATGATTGAGATCTTTATACATCTTAACCGATCCAGGGTGGACCGAGAAAGAACTCTGGTGTGCTTCTTCCAAAAGATCTCTTTTCAAATTTTCATCATTTGGAACACAGATTCTATTTTTGAAATAAAGGAGACCGTTTGTGTGAATACGTAATCCTTCTCCAGACTTTGTATTGAGTTGGGAAATAATATCCTGAAGTTCTGGATCAGCTTTATGAAGATTTTCAATCCTTGAGATTAAACTGGACTGAATTTGAAGTTCGGATAGAAATCCTTGCTTTTGATATACTCGAAGATGAGCGTTGATAGCAGTTGGAGCTACAAGAATAATATTAACAATTTAGACAGAATTATTATTGCAGACATATTAAATTTTTATTTTCTTAAGAATCAAGGATTAGAAATTTACCCAATGTCGGTTTACGACTCAAGGCGTCTGCAACCACATTGGCTTTTCCTAGATGATAGTCAATAACTAAATCATAGTCTTTCAATAACTCAATCCATCTGCGTTGTCTTAGATTCAGGTCTTTCTGAGTCAGGAGATACTTTAAGCTCTTGTGATCGGTGAACAAGTAACATTTTTCACCGTACAAGTAGTGTCTCCATATTTTGAGAGCAAACACGATAGCAGCAAGTTCAAGATCATGCGTTGGATAATTCAACTCATGAGATTTCAATTGGCGTGAAGCATAAGCTATCACATTGTCACCTTGCATTAAAACACATCCAAGACCCGCATGTGAAGCATCACTGTACACTGTATAATCTTTGCCCGGTTCTGGTTGGATCAAAACTGGGGCATGAGTCAAGGCTGTTTTGAGTTTGTCAAAGCTTCTCTGTTGCTTTTCAGACCATTCAAATGGTTGGTCTTTACGAAGAAGTTTAGTCAAAGGTAAAGCTACAGAGGAAAACCCTTTGACAAACCTTCTATAGTAACCAGCTAGACCAAGAAAACTCCGTATTTCACTGACATTTCTGGGAGGTCGCCAATCCATGATTGACTGGATTTTCTTTGGATCAACTTTAATTCCTTCTGCTGAAATTACATGTCCAAGGAAAGAGACTTCCGATAACCAGAACTCGCACTTGGAAAATTTTGCGAATAACTGGCGTTCCCGGAGAGTTTGCAAGACAATGCAGAGATGATCAATATGTTCTTCTCGGTTGTGAGAATAGATTAGAATGTCATCAATGAAGACGACCACAAATTTATCAAGATAAGGCTTGAACACTCTGTTCATGAGATTTATGAATGCCGCCAGAGCATTTGTTAATCTGAAAGGCATTACCAGAAATTCATAGTGGCCATAACGAGTTCGAAAGATTGTTTTTGACACATCCTCCTCTTTAACTCTCATTTGATAGTATCCAGATCGCAGGTCGATCTTTGAGAATACCGAATCATCCCTAAGTTGATCAAATAGATCTTCTATTCTTGGGAGTGGATATCGGTTCTTAATTGTGATCTTGTTCAATTGAAGGTAGTCAATGCAAAGACGCATCGCTCCATCCTTCTTCTTTACAAACAGAACAGGTGCACCCCAAGGAGAAGTGCTAGGTCGAATGAAACCCTTTCCTGAAGCTCTTGAAGTTGCTTTTGCAATTCTTTTAACTCAAGAGGTGCCATCCGGTACGGAGTGATAGACACCGGATTTGAGCCAGGTTTCAATCCCAAATTCAACTTCTCTAGTCGGAGGAAGACCAGGTAGTTCCTCGGGAAACACATCAATAAATTCAGAAACAACAGACATTTCAGATATTCCAAATTCAATTTGATCTCGTAAGGCCATGGATGCAAAAATGGAAGTGGGCTTTTTATCAATTAGGAGTATGGATTCTTTTCCTAAACCCTGAAGATACAATCTTTTATTTTGACAATCTACCCAAGCCTCATGTTTACTTAACCAATCTAAACCCAAAATTAGATCGAACTCACAGGAGGGTAATATGTAGAGATCAATAAGGAATGGTAAATTGCTAATATGCAATGAACAGTTTCTACATATTAGGTTAATGTTCGAAGTTCCTCCTAAAGGGTTTGAGACTATCAAACTTGTTTTCACAATTTCAGGTTCTAAATTCAACCTTTTCACTACAGATAGACATGTGAATGAATGAGTGGATCCTGAATCTATTAAAGCATAAACAGGATGTGAGTTTAGCTCAACAGTACCTGCAATCACTTCAGGAGACTCTTCATCATCTCTACCACGAATGTGGTAAACTCTAGCAGGAGCTCGAGATTCCTGATAGGTAGTGGCATTAGAGTGAGTACTCTTGCCTTTCTTTTGATAACTCGGCTGGGCTGACTTGGCATTCCTATTCCGATTAGAGGATGTCGGACTAGGAACTGCAGTGTTACGAGCTGGCATAGATTCATGCTTCCGAGGACAGTCTTTGATGTAGTGATCATCACCACCACAAGCATAGCAGAGATTTGCCTGAAGTCTGCACTGACCTCGATGTGGTTTCTGACAGAACTTGCAAGGAGGAATCTTTTCAGAATTTCCCGTACTATTAACTGACATAGTCGGTACTGAAGATCTGATCACTGTAGCTGGTTTCGAAGTATAATTACTCCTCGGAGCAGAAGTGAAATTAGAAGACCCTTCTTTCTAAAATTTAGTCTTCTTAAACTGCCATTGAGACTTGTCGTCTCTTTTCTGCTTTTTGTCAGGTCTATTGCCCCCTTTTCGCTTTTCAGCAGCTTTCATTCTAGCTTCGGTTGCAATAGCCCGACTAACAAGATTCTGGAAATCATTGATTCCCAGAGCAGTGAAGATTGGACTCAATTCATCATTCATACCTTCAATGAACATTCTGCATTTATCAGCTTCAGTCTTAATGTATTCTGCACCGTATTTGCAATACTTGCAAAAGTCTGCAACATATTGCTTGATAGGACGATTGGCCTGTTTGAGGTGCAAGAATCTCTTTCTTCTTTCGGCTAAGTACTGTTCATTGATGTACTTCTTTTTGAACTCTTCAAGGAAAAACTCCCATGTCACCAGTTCAGTTGGGACAATTAGAGTAGTGGTTTCCCACCAATTCATAGCTTCATCAGCTAACAGAGCCACAAAACACTCGAATTTATGGTCATCGGAGCACTGTAATTGTCTGGTTACCACCTTGGTTGTGTTTTCAAGCCAGTACTCTTCATTTTCTGGTCTTTCTTCATTAGTACCAGCAAAAGTGTAGGCTCGATGCTGAGAAAGTTTATGTATTGGTGCTCTGCTAGGTGCAATAGGGACAGAAACAACAAGTTGCTCTTGTTTCAGATTTGTCAGAAGTTGATTAAACATCTCCTTCATGCTGAGGAGACATTCCCTTTGGGCAGACTGAACCATAGGATTTTCAGGTGGAGGCTGTTCATGCTCAACAGTCTGAACAGGCTCTCTATTAAATTGTTCTGTGTTCTGAACAGGTTCTTTATCGGATTGCTCAACGATCTGAACATGCTCTTTAGTGATCCGTTCAGTGACTTAAGCAGGCTTTTTGGTGATTTGCTCGGTAATCTGAGCAGGCTCTTTGTTTTTCTCCTTTCTCGGAGTTTCAGTTCGAGTTGGTGGCTTATCACCCAATCTCACATTTTCACCTTCGCTCGAAGATTCATGTGAGCTCCCATTCTTTGGGTCCTTTGGATCCGTCATTTTCTATCATTCATTTAAACAACAAGAAGATAAGAAAGCTCAATACAATTATCTTAGTATGCATTACATGGGTGGCATACCTAAACAGTACAGATGCATGCAGACTCGATTAGACTTTTAGGACTTAACCTAAAAAGCTCTGATTACCACTTTATATAACACCCCTCACCCCGGATTAGGGGCAAGGAGCGTTATATTAACTTGTAATTCGTATTACGTATTAGGCAGCGGAAGGGTACACTTTTTCGTGTAATATTTTTTTTCATTCCATTCAAATTCAATTATGTAGATTTTACTAATCTTAAATTCATTCATTTCACATAATCCACATATAATTTCTATATCATAACATGTACTTATTCGAACACATCAATAAGAGTACACTAATTTACTTTCATTCATTTTGCATATAAACCATGCAAGGTTCTTTAACATTTTTCAATCATTAACATGGTTGGCACATGCAATTCATTTATCGTTCTTGTAATTTACACAACATTCTAATTAAGTTTCTAATTCCATTCGAATAGCATATGCAATTAATTCATCATATTTGTAATCCAATTTCATAAATTTCCAAACTATTCGGATGCTATCCTATACATTCCAATTCGATTTCAACTTAGCAATTTAAGAACATTCCTATAGATAAGGATAATCGATTTCATACGCCATACATATAACATATCCGAATATCAACATCCATAGTATTTTAGTTTCCCTTATACAAAATAACTACATGGGGTAACTAATAACGGCCAAACCTATAGGTTGCCTATACAAAAAGAAATCCAACAAAAAGAATCATGCCCTAAAACATATACTTGGCCGATCTATACCCCAAAATATGTACCCCTTAATTACATATCAAAATGAAGGGAAACTTCTTATAAAGTTTATACATTACTAAAGAAGTAATTCATGAACATCACCATTAATGCAAACTGCACTAGCATGCAGATCGCTAAACCACCCAACATGAGCACGACAAAGATAACGAAGGGCATACTTAATCCTCGAGTAGGGAAATAACGGGTGGTAGATCAACAAGCTAGAACCTGAAATTTTTGGGAAGGAAGGAAGGGTTCGAGTGGTAAGTACTTCTAGTACTTAGAGAGGAAACCTTAATCTAATTTCTTTCCATTTAATTTACCAAATGATCATACAATAGATTTCACTTTAAATTAATCATATACATTTCTATTCCATTCGAATAGAACAATTCAATCATCACAATTTTGAAATCAATTATGTAACAATGCTAACATTCAATTTGATTACCACAATATACCAAGCATTCAACATTCGAATACAACAAATCAAGATACTATTAGTATCATAATCGAATTATCCAAGGACTATCAATGATTGCATTTTATTTCAATCACATACAAATTAACATGGAATTTAAAATCAATTCATCCATTTCGAAATCATGATGCTCAATTCGAAATAAATAATTCAATTTCATATGTTCGATCAATAGCAATTTCATATAACAAGCAGCAGCAAAATGTAGCAGAGAATCAATTAATTTCATAATTTATAATTGACATGCTACCATCCAATTCAAAGAAATTCACCAAATCAAGAATTTCAATTTCGGATCTCAATACTTTAATTTCTTATTAATTCAATTCGCAATGCCTTGGATAGTATAGTAAGCTAGGTATTCGAGTCACATATAACTGAAGTGTGAATCAAATTCACCATATAATAGGTACCACGTACCAAATTCATATCATCGTGAACATATCATAAAGTCCGCAGACATTAAGCAAGAAGGTACACTTACGTACCACAATATCGAGTACACTAACGTACCGATTTTGTTATCGAGCTCAAGACTCTAGGCTAGCCGTACTACCTGGACAGACTGTACACACCAATGGCTTTGCTTATCGACATTTAATTTTAATCATATACTTGTTCAATCAGATTTCCAAAATTGCATAATTAATCATTTCAATTTCTTTCTCATGATTTCAATTCCAATGACATGTTATCACATATGAACATATAATAATTTACAATCTCAATTCGCATATATTCAAATCAGCATATGTACCATTCCATTTCATATCATATAATTCAATCTCACATTTCATAGCTCAATATTCAATTGAACTTATCAAACACACTCATATCATGTAAGATCATTAATTAATCACATATCATATCACAATATCATCAATTCATCGAACAGACAATATCAATATCAAAAATTCCAATAATCAACATTTCAATTTCATCCAAAATCAGTCCAATATACTTCAAATCAGATTCGAAATCAACATAGCAATATCAATTTCCCAATTCAAGCACATAGATCACAAAATCACATAGCACATGCAATAAATCCAAATTCCTTTATTCCTTTTTCCCTTATCATTTATCAATATTTAATAATTCCAATTTCATGCACAACATATATGCTAACATCAAATTAAAGGTAGTTGAGACTCTAATCTCAACTCTAATTTGTTTCACTCACAGTTCGCTGAGCTAATTCTGGATTCGAAGGCCTTTTGCTCGATCCGTGGTCGTTCCCGGCACGGTTTCTTCCTCAATTCGTTCACCTCTAGGATCTAATGCATTTAAGCCAAATAATAGAAAAATTTTCAGAATTCTATTCATTAAATTTCAAAACTGAATTTTATTTTGATTCCAATTTTAGTCCCTATACTATTGTGGTTCGAACATGGCCAAATCTAATCTCACCAATTTCCTTTTAATTAGTGCTTAAACTTTCCATTTGCTTACTAATTCATATGAATTACATTTTTTATAGATTACTAATCAATTTACCACCTTTCTTTTCATTCAATTTTTACAAATTCAATTTCTCACTTGTCCTTCGATTTCTCCTATTTATTTTACATACTCTTTTAACCACTAAACTTAAACTGTTTCCCTTTTCCAGCATATAATTCCAAATTAATCACCGTTTGTTTATAAATTAAAATAACATGTTCAATTGCATCATATTAAAATTTCAGATCGAAAATCCAAGTAGTTTATTTTCTACAATTTTTCAAAGTTCACTGTCCAGCTAAGAACATTGCTGGACAGTTTCGCGTGTTGTTCGAATCAAGTTTCCAGATTTCACCACAGTTATCAAATATCAGATTTACAATTTTTCTATCAAACTATACATATCAAAGTATGACATATCAAAATTTCATCATGAAATTCCTACAAATAAATTTTCTACAATTTTCTAAAGTTGCACGTTCTTACAATTATCAAATCTGTCCATGTTTGCTCTTGCATGTTCATAAGCTTTTATCATCCAAATTCTTAAGGTTTCTTATGTTCTTAAATTTTTCCAGCAGCATAACCCTTAGTCTCATCACTTTCATGATTTTATAAAGACATTAAGACCATCGATTTATCAAGAATTTTAACATATTCGAACAGTAGAGGGAGAGAGCTACTTACTTCCGATTTTTCCTTGAATTTTCTAGATCAATTTCTATGCCATGCAAGCCATTGTTTCTTCTTCACCGAAAGCTCTCAAATTTTCCTCTCAATTTGTGTTTGTAAGTGTGTGTGTGAAATGAGCAAATGTTACTTAGTGGTATGGTTTGGTGTAGCCGGCTAAGGAAGAGAAAAGGCACACATTAATGAGACTTGGCTTCATGTCAAAGTCTCAACTAATACCACTTTGTTAACCCTTAATAATTTTATTATTTCATGTTAATTCAAGATTAGCTTATGAATTTTATACTTTAGCATGCATCTCTTGTAGTTGATGCATCATTCGGTTTGGTCACTAGACCAAATACCCGAATTCTTCTTGAACATTTCTTTAAAATTCAGTTTGGTCCTTATTGAATCAATTTCCAATTCAATAATTTAGGAAATTTAATCTAATACGTCATCTAATCATTTAATTAAATCTCTAATCTTCTAGGCTAATTTTTGGGATGTTACAGTTCTAGAGAGCTCCAGGGTCTTCCGGAGTTGTCCCGAGCTTTCCCGAGCCTTCTAGGGCCTTCCGGTGCTCCCCGGGTTTGTCTAGACTGGGTTAGAACGTCTCGGACCTTTCTAGAAAGTTGTGGCTTGCTTCCTTAAAGGATTGGCCGTCCATGTCCCTTGTGACATCCTCCTTGGTGCTAGTTGGCGTCAAGATGGCCCAAGGGATGTCTTGAACCTCGGTTTGGATTTAAGGGGGAAAATAGGCGGGTTGTGACATCCTCCCCCACCTAAGCTCGCGACGCCCTTGTCGCGCCTTGGTTGAATTGATCGAGTTGGTCCTTGAATTGCCAAAGCGCTTCTTCGGTTTCCCAACTGGCTTTGGCAATGGGTAGTCCCTTCCACTTGATGAAATATTCTTTGTAACTTGGAACGCCCCTCCTTCGAACAACTCGATCGGCTAGGACTTCTTCAACTTCCTTATCAAAGGAAGTGACCACGGCTGTGGGTGCTCGGTTAGACACCCCTCGTGCTGGGTCTTCCATGTCCTCGTGATAAGGCTTGAGTAAACTGACATGGAAGACGGGATGGATCTTGAGCCTCAGAGGCAATTGGAGCTTGTATGACACCTTGCCCACTCGCTTGATTACTTTTTTTTTGATCGGCAACTGTATGAATTTTATTTATGAAGAAAAAACATACGCTCGACGCAACCATACGCCTCGTTAAAAACCTCCCTAATGGAGGAAAAGAGTACGTAATGGCACGTCAAAAAATAAACCACACCTACATACAAGCTAGAAATAGAGAACACCTATCAACACCTTCCTTAGCTAACACATCAGCGAAACTATTCGCCTCACGCGGCACGTACTGAAAATGAATCTCAGAAATGACTTGACAAGCCCGATCAATTGTCGTGAACGACTCCCACAAACGCCACGGTCGTTTCGCCGATCGCACAACCCAACTCAACGCTACCTGAGAATCAGACTCAATCACCACACACCGTTCGCGCCATTTCCCTTCCGCAATCAACCTTACTGCCAACTCAATAGCTCGTACTTCAGCCACGTTGGAGTCCAACCTTCCCACCGGTCCAGAAAACAACCCCAATATACGACTTTCCGCATCGCGCAGAACACCCCCAATACCCGCAGGCCCGAGCTTACCGCGTGTGGATCCGTCAACATTGAATTTTAGTGTCCCCTGAATAGGCGGCTACCAACAAATCCCAACACGTACCTTTCGCGGATGTGGACTGACAACACATGCAGACGGACACGACCACCACACTGATTCAGTCATTACCTCACTCGCGGCATCAACCTTTATCCAATAGAAAGAACGAAGTTTGACGAGGAAACATAATTCCGCCAACGACGAACGTTTGCCCCGAAAAATAAACTCGTTGCGAGCTAGCCATAAAGACCATAACATTGCACTAACACTAGCCACCCACCACTTCAATTTACAACCATGAAACGAACTATCAAAATTCACGACAAAAAATTCCGCAAAACTCACAGGTAAAGGTAATGCTACGCCCCACCAACCGCGCAACCAATCCCAAATCTGCTGTATACAAGGACAATCATAGAATAAGTGGGCAATCAATTCCTCCACCGTTACACACCACGAACACAAACCTTGCCCCTCCGACAAAAAAACCCCTCGAGTTCTCAAAAAATCCACTGTCGGCAACCGTTTCAACCAAATGAACCATAAGAATGCTTGAACCTTGGGTGGGACAAGCACGCGCCACGCAAAACAGCCCCCAAAATCGTTTTCCCCTACCCTATCCAACAATAACGCCTTTGACATAGCATGAACCGAAAACTCACCATGCTCATCCGGGAGCCAAATTAGAGTATCAATTCTAGACTCCCAAAGACGAACATCACAAACCAACTCCACAACGTGCGCAACTGATCGTGCTCGAATATCCACAACCGTCTCCTAAAATAACCCGCCCACTGTCCATGATTGAAACATCCATTCACTACGTATTCACGTACCCATGCTAATTTATTCAATGCTAACGCAAACAAACGTGGGAATACATCCTTCAATGGCTGTTGCGTAATCCATGAGTCAAACCAAAATAACACAAGCTGTCTGTTTCCAATTTTCCATTGAAAGCTCCCCCCCACACGCGACTCTACACCCGGACAACACGAATTGGCCACAATTTGACGCCATACAATAGACATGGCCGACAAATTCTCTGTATTAAATCGCCACCATTGGGTATTTTCACCATATTTAGCCGTAATCAAACGGCGCCAAAGCGAATCATGATCACATGCATATCTCCACACCCATTTGGAAAACAGCGCCATATTTTTCACCCGAAGATCCGCCACCCCCAAACCCCCTAAATGGCGCGATCTACACACTGTTTCCCAACCCACTCTACTCATCCGTCGCTCAAGACTAACACCACCCCAAAGAAAAGCACGACGAATACGATCCAGCTGCTCTATCACTCCTTTCGGTGCTACAAATAATCCCAAATAAAATATAGGCAGAGATGATAGGACCGAATTTACCAGTATCACTTTAGCTGCAAACGACAAAGAACTGCGCTTCCACCCCGCTAACATGCGCCTGAAGTTAGCGATAATCGGATCCCACACTGATAATCGTCTCGGATCAGCCCCCAAAGGAAAACCAAGATACACAAAATGGAATTCCCACAAACGGCAGCCCAACAATCTAGCCACTGATGCGCTAAGCTCACCCTCCACTCCAATCGCATATAAGGAACTCTTAGCGAAATTAATCTCTAATCCGGAACACACTTGGAAACAATGCAAAATCCTCTTTAAATTCCGAGCAAACTCTACATTGGCATCAAAAAACAAAATCGTACCGTCGGCGAACTATAGATGAGTCAGTCGTATGTTCGACACCACCTCCACCCCCCGAATCAGACCTGCCGTTTCAGCTTTACTCAACATCATATGTAATGCCTCTTCCACTATCACAAACAACAACGGTGACAGTGGGCATCCTTGTCTCAAACCACGGCCCATCCTGAATTCCTTTGTCGCGCTCCCATTCAATAACACCGACAAACGAGCAGAACTAACACATTCTTTTATCCACTTTCGCCAAATTGCACAAAATCCGATCCAAAACATCACTGAATCTAGAAACGCCCAGCTTACACAGTCGTACGCCTTAGCAAAATCTAACTTTAATATGAAGCCACTAGCCCCACTTTTTCGAAGTGAATGAATCATCTCCGTAGCTAACAAAATGCCATCTACAAGCTGTCGCCCTTTAACAAAAGCCGATTGTGTGTCGCTAATGAGACCATTCAGTACTAATTGCAAACGGTTCGCCAAGCACTTAGCCAACAACTTGTACATCGAATTCACCAAGAAAATAGGGCGATACTCACCTAGCAATTGGGGTGCCGCCACCTTAGTTAGTAACACAATAAAAGCGCAATTAGCTCCTTTCGGCAATACCCCTCTATCGTGGAATTGAGTAAAAAATTGTAGTACATCATCCCTTATCACCTCCCAACTCTTTTTGTAGAATTCTAGCGTAAAACCGTCCGGGCCTGGTGCCTTCGAACCGTTACATTCCCATAACATGCGTTTAATTTCCCTAACCGTGAAGGGTGCAACCAAACGTGAACTAGCATCCTCCTGCACTTGTCGAAACTCACCCTCAAAACTCCACTTACCCGCCTGAGTATCACAAGCAAAATGAGCAGTGAACGCAGTGACTACAAATGTACGTAATATCGACGGTGATGTATTCCATTTC
This sequence comes from Hibiscus trionum, assembly GCA_030270665.1. Lineage (NCBI taxonomy): Eukaryota > Viridiplantae > Streptophyta > Magnoliopsida > Malvales > Malvaceae > Hibiscus > Hibiscus trionum. The sequence goes on along the minus strand of BSYR01000017.1, from coordinate 44,246,360 downwards.
CCATCAATCAATAAGCCTGGAATGAAATTTCTAGCCGTGCGTAATTTAGCCGTTCTGTGGAAAAAAGCCGTGTTCCGATCTCCTAATCTCAACCATGTTGCCCGAGCTTTCTGACACCACATCGCCTCTTTATTATGCATAGCCCACCATAGCGCATGTATCCACCTACGACGATCAATCTCCGCCTCCCCATCCCCACCATTCTCTATCAACTCATCATCCGCTCTATCGATCTTCTGCTGCATTTCCTCAATAATCTTATTAACATCGCCAAAGGTATCCTTGTTCCATCTTTTCAGAAATAGTTTCAAATGTCGCAACTTCACCACAATATTCTCATTTCCCACCCCTAAACCTATCAGTCGACACCATTCATTTGCAATTTCTAGCACATTCGACCTCCCCTCCATCCAGCAATTAAAGAATCGAAATGGTCGTGGCCCCCAATCGCAATCATCACATGTTAGAATTAGAGGAGTATGATCGGATACCCCCTTCGATAAAGCTACCTACTGCACACTGCTGAAACCATCTAACCAAGCCGCTGAAATCAAAAATCGGTCGATACGGCTACACCGATTACCAGGGCCAAACCATGTGAACCGTTTAGCAATCAACGGCAAGTCCATCAAACCTGCATTATTGACAAAATCTACGAAAGCCTCCATCTCAGCCCCTCTATCCGAGACCCCTATCCGATCTGTCTCCTTCAAAATGGCGTTGAAATCCCCTGCAACACACCACGGCCCCTGAAATGTACACATGCTAGCCAACAATTTATCCCATAGCGCACTTTGACCAGCTACCTCACAAGGAGCATATACCGCCACAATACCACAAACCAAATCTTCTAAATTCCATTTCCCTTGAATTAGAACATAGTAACGATCAACTTGTATCGACTCTAAAGTAAATCGATTACCTTCCCATATGACTAAGATGCCGCCGGATGCCCTAAGCGATGGCGCAGACACCATTTCGAAGCTATCAGAATACCATAGATTCGCCCCCAACATCGCCGGAAGCTCTTCCAATTTCGTCTCTTGCAGTAACACCATATCGCATTGATTTTTCCGAATCACCTCACGAACACTACGCCGTTTCGCGCTCCCGCCCAAACCCCTTACATTCCATGATAGCAGCTTCATTAGTCAAAAACCACGACACTCGCCGGTAATGACCCGAGAGATGTCTTTAATTATATCCTCTTCACGCCCACTCGACTTCACCCCAATCAGTGCCCCTAATTTTATCGTCGCCTCGGCCTCGGTTGCAATATCTTGCTGCTCGATATGCTCCCCACCGGATTCACTCCCCCTCTGTATTTTTTCCGACCTTGTCCCCTTCTTCTCCGCTGCCCGACCAACCCCAACACTGTTCGCCTTTCGTGATCGACCAGCCGCAACAGTGGGATCACCTCCCACCAATTTCCTAACCTTACAAAACGAATTCCCCACGTGTATCAGCTCTGTTTGTCCCAATCCTTGTACTGTCGATATTGCCTGTGAAAATGTTTTGTCCAAAACAATTGCCTTTGAATTAATACTATCAAAACATATAGCAGCTGGCCCCACATTATCCACCGAATTGGAGTTTGAATTGACTATCCCTGCTACTTCAGGACTCTCCTCCAGAGTCCTACTTTGACACTTCTCCTCCCCGCCTGGGCTGGCGGAAACGATCAGCGTGTTCGAGTGTTGCACCGGCACCACCACTGTATTTCCCAATTCAGACCCCTCGACCGCCCTTCGACTCAATTCCTCATGTTCCACAACCAACAAATTCTGTTGCTCCACCATATGCGCAGTGTTCTCCCGTGTTTTAGCATCTAACGCACTCACTTCTATTTGAGCAGGAGTCTCCTCTGAACGATTGTACGACTCCTCCATCTTAGATTTCTCATCAGCCCCATGACCAGCATTGATTCCCTCGTGAGGGCCAACAGTTTGTGAATTGTTGCTTTCATAGCAGCCGTATTCAATCGCTGGTCCCTGCCCATCCGTCTCAAACACTCGGACCACGTGTTCCTCAGCTGCCAATTTGACTGTAATGCACTCCTCAATACGATCCACCGTTGTTGTTTCCACCAGCATTCGCCCACAATCAAATGACGTGGGGGTTTCCGCATCGTCATCTACACATATCAATGACCCCCATAGAATCGCTATATTCATGAACGTTTGTTTATGCCATAGATGAATCGGTAATCCCACAACGGATAGCCAAACAAGGCGAGACTCTGCTAAAATTGACGGCGATCACACTTCAACTCTCGTGAAACACTCCTTCACGCGTTCCATATTCATCACCTGTTCCCGAACTCTCGCCGATGTGCACATCAACATAATCATGGACCCCGATAGCCGCATAATCGAAAAGCCATCATACTTCTCTACCTCCAGTCGTTCTGCCAGAGTTTTTAAATTCCATGGTCTAGTGCACCACCCAATCGCACACCATTGAAGGATCGCCCATTTATCCTCATCCAACACGCCCTCAATTACTCTTCGATTGGCACCACTATTAACTGCCCCCTTCTTTGAAAATCTTTGTGAAACCTCTACTGAATCCGCCTCAATTCCCGTCCTCGGCTTTGTTTCAATACCTTTAGTTGTCTTCTTTAGATTGGTAATACCATTCCAGGCCAAAGACACACGCATACGTGCACCATAGATCCATTTCCCATGGATTCGTTTGATCACCCTAGCAGCATCCGTCTTTGATGCCATCCGAACGAAACCGAATCGTGCCCCATCTCTAGCCCTCTTCTTTGGTATAAACACATCTCGGACAATCCCATGTCGATCGAATACTTGCCATAAACCCTTCCAGTGAAGAGACTCTGAAATCCCGCCCACGTATAAGGTCCACACCCTTTGCGGCTCCTGTAGATCGCCGGTGGCAGGTTGTTGTCTTGAACGGATCTCCCCACCTTCTCCTTGTTCACGATTTAGTCGATTCCATAAACTCCCCACCATCTCCTTGGATCGTTATCCTTTCTATTGGTGATGTTCTAGAACTGTTTCTTTTCTTACACTCGCTTGATTACTTGGAAGGGTCCCTCGTACTTGCGGACAAGTACCTTATGCACCTTTCGAAAGACCTTGAATTGTTGGGGCAAGAGCTTGAGCATGACTAGATCACCATCTTTGAACTCCAAATGCCTTCTTTTGGAGTCAGCCCACTTCTTCATTCTCTTGCTAGCCTTGTGGAGTGAGGCTCGGGCTAACTCGTTCTGTTCGTGCCAAGTTTTGGCAAACTTAAAGGCAGCAGGGCTCTTCCCTTCATAGCGCGTGGCAAGGGAGAGCGGAGTGGACAGTTGTTGTCCTAAGACAACCTCAAAAGGACTTTGGTGGGTGGCCTCACTCTTTTGCAAGTTGTAGGAGAATTGTGCGACGTCTAGGAGTTTGACCCAATCCCTTTGGTTAGCACTTACATAGTGCCTTAAGTATAACTCTAGAAGTGCATTGACCCTATCGGTTTTCCCATCACTCTGAGGGTGGTAGCTGGTGGAGAAATTCAGATTGGACCCAAGCATTTTGCATAACTCTGTCCAGAACCTTCCTGTGAATCGAGGGTCGCGATCACTTACAATACTTGTTGGGACGCCCCAAAGCTTGACTACATTGCGTAGGAAAAGCTTGGCTGCTTCCTTGGCGGTGCAATCGGCTGGGGCGGCAATGAAAGTTGCATATTTGCTGAAGCGATCTACCACGACCATGATACTTCCAAACCCCTCGGACTTGGGTAGACAAGTAATGAAGTCCATTGAGACACTTTCCCAAGGTCTCTCGGGTATGGGGAAAGGGTCTAAGAGTCCACCTGGTTGATGTTGAACCACCTTGTCTTGTTGGCACACAAGACAAGTCCTCACATACTCCTCGATGGCATCTTGCATGCGAGGCCAATAGTAGGTGGACTGAAGGAGTGCTAAGGTACGTCGCATACCCGGGTGGCCTGTCCATAATGAGTCATGGCACTCCTTGATGAGCTTTTTGTGCAAGTTGCCCCACTTGGGCACGTAGAGCTTGTTGCCCCTTGTGTAAAGTAGGCCATCACTCATCCAAAATCGTCGGGTCTTGCCTTCATTCACCAATGCAATAATGCTTTGGGCAAGAGGCTCGTGTTGGAGGCCTTCCTTAATCCTCTCGAGGATAGGGCTGGTGACTTGACTTAAAGATGCAAGCTCCGCCTTGCGACTTAATGCATCCGCGACCACATTTGCCTTGCCCGGCTTGTATTGCATCACATAGTCGAACTCGGCTAAAAAGTCCTGCCACCGAGCTTGCTTTGGACTTAGCTTCTTCTGGGTCTGGAAGTAGCTTGTAGCGATGTTGTCGGTTAGAATCAGGAACTTGGACCCAAGAAGGTAGTGTCGCCACACTCTCAAGCAATGGATGATGGCTGTCATCTCCTTTTCTTGAACTGTGTAGCACCTTTCTATGTCCTTGAGCTTCCGACTCTCGTAAGCAATCGGATGCCCCTCTTGCATGAGTACTCCTCCAGTAGCGAAGTCCGAAGCATCGGTGTGCACCTCATAAAGCTTTGTGTGGTCGGGTAGGCTAAGTACTGGCTCCTCGCTTACGGTCTTCTTCAAGTCTTCAAAGGCCTCTTGGCACTTGGGTGTCCATACCCACGACTTGTTCTTCTTTAGGAGCTCGGTGAGTGGCGTAGCCCTTGCAGAGTAGCCTTGGATGAAGCGACGATAGTAGTTCACCAACCCAAGGAAAGATCTTAGTTCATGCACCTTAGTGGGAGGCTCCCACTCTTGGATGGCACGTATCTTGCCATCCTCCATCATTAGCTTTCCATCCTTGATCTTGTGCCCTAGGAACATGACTTCGGGCTTAGCGAAGGAACATTTTTCCTTCTTGATATAAAGTTGGTTCTCCCGTAGGACCTTGAAAACTTCCCTTAGATGCTTCACATGCTCCTCTAAGGTCTCGCTATACACCACTATGTCGTCAAGGTAGACGACCACAAATCGATCAAGGTATGGATGGAATAGCTTATTCATCAACGTGCAGAATATGGCTGGGGAATTTGTTAATCCAAAAGGCATGAATAAGAATTCATATGAGCCATACCTCATGACACATGTTGTCTTGAGTTCATCACCTTCCACAATACATACTTGATAGTACCCCGAGCGAAGGTCTAGCTTGGAGAAGTAGCGGGCATGACCGAGCTGGTCAAAGAGATCGGAGATCAAGGGTATATGATACTTATTCTTGATGGTGATCTTGTTAAGTGCTCGGTAATCGATGCACATGCGCAACGATCCGTCCTTCTTCTTCTGGAATAGGACGGGTGCCCCGAATGGTGCCTTGGAGGGTCGGATGAACCCTGCATCAAGTAACTCCCTGAGTTGCTTCCGTAGTTCCTCCAATTCAGGGGGTGCCATACGATAGGCACTCATAGCTGGTGGCTTGGTGCCTGGCTCCAACTCGATCCTATGATCAACCTCCCTTCTTGGTGGAAGCCTTGGTGGTAGCTCTGGGGGTGCTACGTCCTTAAACTCCTCCAAGACTTGAGCTACTTCTTTAGGGATGTCTTCCTCGGGCCTCGCCTCCTCGTCATCGTATTCGTTGAGGATGGCTAGGTAGCTTTCCTTATTCCTCCTAATTCCCTTCTTGAATTGAAGTGCGGAGAGGACCTTCGTTTCTTGCTTGGTGGCCCTAGATGTTGGCACCACGCAAGCTCGATCGTTGTCCACAATACACATGCTATTAGCGAAAGGGATCGGGATAGCCCTGACCCGATATAGGAACTCAAGCCCCAAGACAAGCTTGAAATCATCCATCGGCACTACTGAGTAGTCTAGATGGCCAGACCATGCCCCGATGTTGGTCTTGACCCCACGAGCAATGCCATAGATTGGCTTTGCGGCAGAGTTAACTGCCTTGATGGATCCGCCTCCACCCATGGCCTTAAGACCAAGCCTATTTGCTTCTTCGAGAGAAATAAAGTTGTGGGACGCACATGTATTGATCATTGCCCTAGATGCCTTCCCGTTGATGGTAATGTCCATGTATAGCAATCTCTTGGATTCGGTCTTAGGGGCGGACTGAATGACATTGAGCAATTGTATTGACCCAATGTGTGCACCTTCACCATCGTTGCTGGCTTCATCACTAGTTTTGTGCTTGGCTAATAGTGCATTAAGGGCTCGCCTTTGCGGACACTCTCGAGCCCAATGGTCTCCATCACAGATGAAGCACTTGTTGGATGAGGGCTTCTTCGTGCCTCGAGAGTCTTTGGACTTGGCCTTGTCCTTAACCTTCCAAGAGGAGGAATCCTTGTGCTTGGAGGTGTGCTCCTCTTGGTGACTCTCCTTACGTTGACTTTTGTCTCTCCCACCTTTGGCTTGACTCTTCTTATCCTTCGACTTTGTGTTGGACTCCCTATTGCTAGTGTAATCAATGAGGCTCTCGACCACGGCTATGGCATCCGCAAGGTTTTGTACCCCACGGCGCCTTAGTTCTGTCTTAGCCCACGTTTGGAGTCCATCCATAATGTTGAGTGCATCTTTGTCGGAGAGATCGGGGATCTCAAGCACCAAGTTAGTGAATTCTTTAACATAATCCCGAATGCTCCTTGATTGCTTTAATCTTCGCAATCGTGCCCTAGCTTCATCCTCGGCATTCTCGGGATAGAATTGCTTCTTGAGTTCCTTCTTAAAATCATCGAAGGAAGAGATGGTTCACGTACCTTTCTCAATGTCGTTGCGCCTTCTCCTCCAACACAACATGGCGGTGTCAGTTAGATACAACATTGCGGTTTGTATCTTGCATGTCTCCTCCACTATACCGACGACAGAGAGGTATTGCTCTAGGCCATACAAGAATTTATCAACTTCTTTGGCGTTACGCGACCCTACGAAGGTCCTAGGTTTAGGCACCTCGACCCTTCGTGCTTCAACAGTGGTGCTTGGCCCAGCAACCATGGCTCGCTTACATAATACAAGGTCGCCTTGTAGCTCCTCAAGCTTGGCACGCATGTTGTCAAGCTCTTGTTGGCAAGACTCGCGAACCTTCGAGAGTTCTCCCATGAGGAGATCGTGGAATCCCCCTAACTCCGCGCGCAGGGTCTTCTCTAGCTTCACCCTCATGGCCCTCATGGCGGTGTGGATCTCGGCGTCCTCGGCCTCTAGGCCTTCTACCCGTTGCTGAAGGTCGTCCACACTAGCACTCACGCCCCCCACGTTTTCCTCCACGTGAGTTAGACGGGTCTCAAAGCTAGAGAGCACATCCCTTGACTTGGCCCTTGGCCTAGTCGCGCTAGGGTCGGCCACCTCCTCCTCTCGCCCTCGTTGTTCTTGGGTGACTTCTGCCTCGGTCGAGCTAGCCACTTGATTCTTGCCTGACTTTGCCATATCTCGGGTCTCGAAACATGCTCTGATACCAATTGTCACGGACTTATTCTCACAAACCGATCCGTGCGGCGTTAGCAAGCCTCGATGATGCTAACCCGCCTTGAACTCTTACGCAACGCGATGGCTAAGCAAAGAACACAAGAGAGCTTACAAGTAAAAGACTTGTATTAAGCTAGGTAGGAAGTTTACAAGAGAGCTTGAATGCTTATAATGCTTGATTTTTGAGTTGAGTACAAAATGAGGGGGTGGCCCTATTTATAGGCACCCTCCTCCCTAATGGGCGGCTAGGATCGATTTGATTCGACAGTCACGGTTTTTCCTCCAAAAATATCTAGTCTATATCTACACCATTCTAGAATATTCTACATGTATCTATACATGTCTATATATATCTACAAGTATCCAAGATGTTCTAGAGAACTCCAGGGTTTTCCGGAGTTGTCCCGAGCTTTCCCGAGCTTTCCTGAGCCTTCTAGGGCCTTCCGGTGCTCCCCGGGTTTGTCTAGACTGGGATCGAACGTCCCGGACCTTTCTAGAACGTTGTGGCTTGCTTCCTTAAAGGCTTGGCCGTCCATGTCCCTTGTGACATCCTCCTTGGTGCTAGTTGGCGTCAAGATGGCCCAAGGGATGTCTTGAACCTTGGTTTGGATTTAAGGGAGAAAATAGGCAGGTTGTGACATTAGGCTAATGGGGTATTTATAGGGGGTTTTCCCATCAAAACCCCCACAAATTAGACACTTTTGCCCCTGGCAACTTCCCATGAAACTCCATGCACTCCTTATGTGGGTAAGGCCGGTTGAGGGAGGTGAGAAACGTGGGAATAAGCCCACGAACCACACACCTACCAACGGGAATAATCCCACGAACTAAACACCTGCCAACAAATATAAAACCCAATCTGACACAAGAAGCTTTTTATTTACAGTAGGCAGAATCTTCCATTGAATTATGGTTAAAACTCAAAAGGATGACTGGATGAGAAAATGATATAACATAAGTGGATTTTCAGGTTTTCATTCACCACATGCTACTGCTAAAAGACTGCAAGTAAAGTTCCATGGGATCAATCCAGGTTCACATAATAACGTATGATCCGCCAGATTACCGGTAACGTTTAAAGATGACAACATGAACTGGATATAAACATTTTTCAGTTACAATCATGCTGTAAGCATGTTCTGTGACCAACAACAAAAGAATTACAATTAAAAAAAGTAGTTACTAAAATCATTTGAAAGATCGGAAATCATCAGTCTTTACAGAACTTGAAGGCATGCACTCAACCTTTAGTAGACATGATAGTTAAAATAAAAAATCCAAAGTGAAACTTTACCTGGTGCAACATATCCGTAGGTACCAGTCGATATTATCTGTGTTGTTATTATCTCCTATGGCTACACAGCTCCTGAGTATATCGCAACAGGTAGCTTTCTAACTCAACACCCTCTTCATTTGCCGAAGGCTCGATTGCTAGCCATGAACATATCATTATATATCGCAATAGGCAGCTTTCTATCAACGAGAAGTAACGTGTATTGTTTTGGGATTGTTCTTCTTGAGATGTTAAGCTACTAGCGAGCATTGGACAAGCACAGACATCGTGACAAAAATTGTAAAAAAAAAAGAAATACAAAGGAAGCCTTCTCTGCAATTTGGGACCTATGGGTTATGGGCCCACCACGCTTCCACTGCGCCGCTTTGATTTGTTGTTATTATTTTGTGTGTATATATATAATACAAATGTTGAGGAAAGTAGCAATTTAAACCGTCTTCTTCAAGACAAAGTGCAATAAATAAAGTTGTAGAGCTAATAAATTGTCTGAGTTAAAGAAACCTCCTCATCAATATCAAATGGAAATGATAAGGTTTGTGGTTAATGTTATTTCTTTGTTTTCTAGTTTGTTGTTATTTGTGTTAGACTTATTTTGATTTTGATATAACTTAAAATTAATTTTCAAGGGCTAATTTGTAAAAATTTGTAAAGTAAAGTTCAAGAAATCAATTTGTCAAAAACTCGATTTAATCTTGTTAAAATGTTTTGCAAAAGGTTGACTTTGTATCCATATCGAACTATATTTTTAAAAGTCAATAAATTGCCAAAACTTGAAGGAAGGTTTTGAAACCTTTCTAGGTAGAAGATATCCAACAAAGAACATAACAAAAGTCTAAAACAAAGATCGAAGCCTAAATCAAAATAAGTCCAAAAGTGCCATAATAAAACCATAAAGTTATACTAGAATGCATAAAAGACTAAATATCTGGTGCGTCATGAGGCGATGAAGGAGGAAAAAGATGTTCATGAACAAGATGCATATCGCGCTCAAGAGATGTCACACGTCCGTCCAAGCTACGAAGTAACTCATGAGAACTACGAAGATGGGCATCTATGTTGTCAAAATAAGTGACCATGGTCGCAAACATGGTTTCCATAGTCAAAGGAGCCGGTGCATCCTCATCTACCGGAGCCTCGAGAGCCTCCAAGTCGACCTCCTCTACTCCTCCTCGGTGAACCCAACCGTTAACCCCAAGATACCATTGAGCTTTGTGGCAAGATTTGATATCAATGTAGCTTTTGTTCTTAACTTGAGGATCAAAGGAAGTATCAATGTTAAGCATCCTAAAGATGTGGCTAAGAACATTTCCAAAGGAAAGGGAAAAGGAGGTGGGGTTTGAGATGACTTTTATAAGGTTGAGAAAGATGATGGTAGTGATATCGGGACGAGACCTCTCACGATATTGGCGAAGCCACAAAGTCAATCACTCTCATACTAGCGGCCTTTCCGCCGGAAGGACGAAAAAACCATGTAGTGAGAAGATGGAAAAGACGATCCTCAAGAGGAAGATGAGTGGAGCGATCATCCGGGAAAGCGCGAATGTTATGAGCCTCATACTCATCAGATTTTCCACCAAGTGGAACACCTAAATGATCTGTAATATATTGAGGTGTCAAAACAAATTCGGTATCCATGAGGTAAGATCGAATACCAACGATAGAATTAGACTCACTAGGAGACCGAATAAATTTGGCATTTGCATGAAACGCACGAACTAACCTACGATGGGTATATGGTGGGATATTCAAATAGTCAAGCCATTCTCATTCGACAAAAAGCTCAAAGAGATCAAAGTTATGCTCGGGAGACATAAGGAAGTTGAAGTCTATATATCTCTCTTCTCTAATCCTTTTAGATTCATAAATGTTAAGGTATCTATTGCGGTTTTCGTCATCTCTAAAACAAAGATCCTCAAATTGAGGATTAGGATTAGGAAAAGGGATGGGTTGATTAGAACCGAAATGTTGACCTCTTTCAACATGAGGACGTTTGGCTCTAGGAGGGATGGTTCTAGGAGGCATGATTAAGGCAAAGAAAAGAGTTTTGGCTTGAAAATTTTGGATGAGGAGATTTATCGAACACTTTGTGGGCAAGACTTTAAACTAATTTTGACAAGAGTTTTAGAAGGATTGGGTAATACCTCCTGCAAAAACATGATATATAGCATAAATAAAGAAACCCACAATATTGAATCAAGCATTGAAAAAAGATTTTTCTTTAGCAAAATTCGAATTGCCAAAAAAGATTAAAATTTTTGGAATGGATAAATAGAGAAACAAAAAACAAGTTTTAAAGTGAGATTACCTCAAAAGATTGATGAAGATGATGATGAGAACCCAAAAGCTTGATTAAATTTGCAAGATAGAGTCAAAAGTTTTTAGAGGGTATTGAGTTGTGGCTGTTTGGAATGTAAAATAGAAGGTTAGGGTTTAAAATTTTGGGAAATTTTGCTTAAAAACGCGTTGGATTTCGGCCAGATTTAATGAAGGTTTCGAAATCATGTTCAAGGTTTAGAAACTTTTGAGCACAAGGTTTCGGAACCTTTATGAAAGGTTTCGAAACTCTATATTCCAGTAAGCTCCTAAAAACTGGAAAACCCAAAAGGTTTCGAAACTTAGGTCCTGAATTGACAAAATTGTCAAAATTTTGCCTCATTTAAGTCTGGAAAAGCATTCTAATAAATTTATGGTTATTATTGGCATTAAAGACCCTTTTGAACTAAGATCAAACATATATGACCAAAAAAACACAAGCTAAAGATACGGATTTTAAAACTAAAGAATTTATGCTAAGAGTTAGATCCTAAAAGGTTCAAATTGAGCCAAAAGTGACTAACTTAACTAAGGTCACTCAAACAACAAATGATTAAAAAAAACATGTAAGCACACAATATTGCTAATTTTAAGGCCAAAAGACATACAAAAACACATAGGGTCAAAAAATTAAGCAAACATGCATGACACCCCTTTACTAAAAGCATTTAAACAACATAAGGGGAACCTCAAACATGCTTTAAAACAAATAACCATATATAAAGCAACATGAAAGAGTAAATATTGGAGTCTACAACCACTCTAAATCTCCTTGCATTTTCTACCTTTACAATTAGTGTCCACCGTTCTTTCAAAAAACTAATTCACCCCCTCTTGGTTTTTAATCGCTTGATTGCCACTCATATCAATTTGAAACCATTATTTTTGTTGATCTTTTTTTGTATATATTAAGAATTTTTTGTAGTATTTGAACTTCAAACAAGGGGCAGATCTTATCACAATTTATAAAATAAGACTCAGTCACCCTGACTAACTCAATTTTTTTTGACTTGGATATGATTCTATCCAATACTCACCCTAATCGTTCCAAGACATCAATTATTTTAAAACAATATACTGTGATGTCAACATAATAAACATTCGACTAAATATTGAAACCAACAATACATTAATTGCCGAGTTAATAAAAACAACAATTGGCATTATAAAGACACAAACATGGGTAAAATTCTTGTGATGTTGATGGATGAATGTTTGAGCATTGGTTCAGAAGCTTGAAAGATTTAGGTTTCGATGCTGAAAGACAGCTTGAAGAATCTTCTTGTTTGCAAAACTATAATGCAAGACTCTCTGATTTGTTTTTATGAAGGCCATCCGCGATGAGTATGGTTTCAGGGTTGTTCTTCTGGAATTGTTGGCTGGAAAGTGAGCACCCAACAAGAACAGACCATCTAGAGAACATAATTTAGTTGTTCTTCTGCAATGCATGTCTAAAGAACCGAAGCCTAGACTGAACACGCCTGTAGTAATTGAAGCACTAGAGCAACTTTCAGGACTCCAGCAACGAAAAATGGGGGCCTCGAGAGGAATCAGGACATAGTTCTCATATAAACTTGTGGTATGCTCCGAAGAAATATCCCAATGAACCCTGCAATGGAAAGTGGAAACATTATATTATGTTCCCATCCATCTGCCTCTCAAACAAGTACATGAAAAAGAAAAGAGTATAATGTATTGCTTTATTATTAAACACCATACCTTGAACTCGAACATACATATCCGACTACCGATCACCGAGCAGTTATTTAATTCAATAATATCTGAAATTTGAGTATGGTTACATATATATCCGTTAGAGAAGCCATAATGTGTTGAAATGGAGCTCAATTTGTTGTTTTACTTCACTTTAGTCCTTGTTTACTGCAAATTAACCACTATATACCAGAACTGCCAAACCGCAATCGAAGACACCCTTTGGTCATTCCTGGTGACATTTGCCTCGTCTTTGAATCATCCAAAGGCAGACAAAACCTGCAAACTGGACAAGAGCTATGACGTATGAAGTTCCAGCCATGGAGTAATACATCCACTATGGAATCTATGACTTCACAGGGCATTTCCTTAGCTTCACTTCCAATCTTAATATCCTCCAAACTTACCCAACACTGTAATTTGTCATCCACAGTAACGTTCGACATTGCTTCCGACTACTTTCAGTGCTGGTGGGGTTCCGTAGAAGTTTGTATCATTTTCTGACAGACTGCAACAAAAGATCCCAACCATGTCCCATTAAGTAGTGACACCAAATGAAGCCTGAACAATAAAAGCCTCGCCATTGAATGGATTAGATAAGATCATTCTACCACAACCGTTTTCAGGATTCTCTGGTTCAATCCTGAAGCATTTCTGTTGCTCATAGCCAGGGCTTCAAATCCTCTTCCAAATTGTCATCCAATACATCTTGCCAAATTGTTGTCATTGATACCAAGCAAGACGGTAGCCTAAAGGGAAAGATTGTTCACTGCTGCTGAATCAATGTCATCGGTGATAAGAGTATGTCTTAAGCTGGACACCAATCCAAATTAATATAGGGCGTTTGGTCTCTGGATCTATAAATATTGCAACTTACTGGAAAATGATGGAAAGAACATTGAAACTCAATTGGGTAGGATGTGCCTGGCCTGAGCTATAGTGCAACGCATGGACGACACATGTCTATTGCTTGGAAGGCAATTATCCTAACCGTTGGACTGCAAACACAACACATCATTTGGCAATTTAAAAACCTATCCGATAGAATAAGCTTTCATTGAATTATGGTTAAAACCTATAAGGATGAGGAAATGATATAACGTAAGGCACATAAGAGGATTGCCAAGCTTTCATTCACCACATGCTACTGCTAAAAGGCTGCAAGTAAAGGCCATGGGATCGATCCAGGTTCACATTATAACGTATAGTCAACCATATTACCTAGAAACACTTGTTTTAGCAAGTTTCAACATATTTTTATATTTATATAATATTATAACCCAAAATTATCTGATATTAACATTATATTTACAAAAGCATAATAGAGATATGAAATATTTTACAAGACAATTGAGTTATATTGTTGTGGGAAGCCCTGACTTGATGTTGCTCTTGAACGTAAGACAAATGGATGCAGTTATACTGCTCACATGGATTGTATAAAGCATCCTGTTAGAGGCATAACAAATGGAAACATTATATTTCAAACTTATCTTTGGGAAGATTCAGGATATATGCAGCAATGGTCCTTGCAGATTAAACACATTTACCATGAGCCTAATTGTGTTGCTGACTTCATCACAAAGGTTTTAATTGGTGCATATCCGAAGCTACAAGTGTTTTAGAGCCCTCCACCACAATGTCGAGATGTGTTAATTGGTCTGAAGTTTATTCTGCCAAATAGAGTTTTATATTGCCAAATGATATGCTGCGTTTGTAGTCCAACGGTTAGGATAATTGCCTTCCAAGCAATAGACCAATCCCACATCAGGCATGGAAAACTGTAAGAGACAGAAGACTTCTTATGAAAGTCACAAGCTTAGCATGGATTAAGCATACCTTTCTCGGCCTTTTGGCTAAGATCAAGTGTAGTATCTGTTCTTATCAGTTTAATATCTGATACGTGGGTCATTGGCCCACACGATATTAAATTTATTTTTTAGGGGGAAAGCTTACACCAGTAGCTTGCTACTCGGGATTTCATGTGTTGCCCATGTGTTGCACTATAGCTCGGGCCTGGTACACCCCACCCAATCTAAGTTTAAAGGTTTGTGTTCTAAACTTGTTATCTAAAGTTGATTCAGCATCAGTGAGCCTTTTGGCTAAAATTTTGCTTGCAAATTGCAGGCTGGGAGCTAATCATGACAAACAGCTTCCTTCAAATGATTTGAAGATCAAGACAGATGTTGCCACTAATAGCGAAGCATGCAATTCAGATGCCTAAAGTGGTGGTAGATTTGGGCTTAAATGGTTCCCAAAGTGGTTCTACATTAGATTCATCTTTGGAGGCTATGCCAGGAATGAAAGTGCACAACTGGCAGAGTTCATACTATTTTTTCAATATTTCATTGACAGAATGTTGAATAGAAAATCGACAAAAGCTTTTGCCAGCTTCTGCAAACAACGCTCGGAGATTGTGCTTATCAAAAGCTTCAAGCCAACAGATGAAAAACATTGACAAAATGCTATGAAGAACTGGGAGCTTCATAGTTGCTCAATACAAGTTACTGGCAGCCTGGTACCAAGATAAGTGTAATGGCATATTTACTATTAACAGATCTAACATGTACAGTTTCTTGAGCTCCTCCACTCCATGTAATCTTAAATTTCTCTCTCCCCAAATCCACATAGATGTATGTATTCTATGTCAGTCAAATAATTGCATATGTCTGGCTCTTCCTTCAACCATGAGCAAGCCACCCAAAGAAACATTTCCTGCCACGAACCGTGAAGCAAAGTAGTCCCAGGAAATTTAATAATATTTTGTAGTTGTTTCACATCCGGACAAATAAATGATCCCTCTTCTCAACTTCAGTTTCACATAAGAGACATTCCAATCTTACTTGCTAACCCTGGTCAAATAAAACGATCCTTGGTTGCAAAATGATTTGGCAAAGCGAGCCAAGCAATAAATGAACTGTTTGGTAAGCAATGGTCCTTCCTAGACTTTTTGGTAAGGAATACATCAGTAATCACAAGTCTTGGACTGCAGCAATGCCATCAGTAGCTCCACACCCAGGAACGAAGCTCGCATCATTAATGCCTACATCAACCACTTCGTCTTTCAAATCATTAATTTTGTTTAACGTTGAACTGTTTTAGAATAGCCATGCTTGAAATAGTTGGCATTAGGGGTAAATGCCCAATCATCCATGATCGTATACAACTCCTTTCAAGAAACCACCTCCATTTGCAGTGGATGATGTTGAAACCTTATTCGGGGGATTTCACGAATATTGCAGGGGAGTTCATGACCATAGAGCAAGAAGGGCAGACAATCAATATTATAACCATATGAACAATGGTAAAATATGTATCTCCTATGGTAAAATAATATAAGTACAAGGGAAGCCTAGATCGAACACACCTGTCGCCTTTAGTAATGAAAGCACTAGAGCAACTTCCAAGACTCCGGGAACGACAGTAGCGATGGGGAATGCGTTTGCCAGGAGTTGAACCCGGATCTATTGCTTGGAAGGCAATTATCCTAACCGCTAGACTACAAACGCGACACATTATTTAACAATATAAAACCCTATCTGGCACAAGAAACTTTTTATTTACAGTAGGAAATATCTTCCATTGAATTATGGTTAAAACCTAATAGGATGTCTGGATGAGAAAATGATATAGCATAAGGTACATAAGAGGATTTTCAGGCATTCATTCACCACATGCTACTGCTAAAAGACTGCAAGTAAAGTTCCATAGGATCAATCCAGGTTCACATAATAATGTCTGGTCTGCCAGATTACCGGTATCGTTTAAAGATGACAACATGAACTGGATATAAACCTTTCATAGATTAGAGTTTCCTTTTTTCTTGAAATTCAACTGAATATAAGCTTTCAAATAAGTGAGCTTACCACTGCATCCAATTGCCTTTCATTCAGACCAACATCAAGATCAAGTGAGAGCTTACCCCTGCAATATAACATCAATACTATGGAACTTCGGGTCTGACCTTAAGCAAGCAAAGGCAATTGTTGCAGCAAAAAAATCCTTTGCCACTCTTCTATCGCTCGAAAGTGATAGGCGTGGATCTAATATATCACTGAACATTATGTTATTGGAAGATAATGTTGAGAGTCATACCATGAGTTTAGCGGGATGCTTTCCCATGAGTGTTTCAAGTGCCAATCCTCCAAAACTATAGACATCACATTTTTTCAGTTACAATCATGGTGTAAGCATGTTCTGTGACCAACAACAAAAGAATTACAATTAAAAAAGTAGTTATTAAAATCATTAGAAATATCAGAAATCGTCGGTCTTTACAGAACTTGAAGGCATGCACTCAACCTTTAGTAGACATGATAGTTAAAATAAAAAATCTAAAGTGAAACATTATCTGGTGCAACATATCCATAGTGTAGAACTAATGTTTTGATATAATAATTGAAAAATGTTTTGGACCTATTTGAAAAGAATTTAAAACATGTCTTTAAGTCCAAACAACTTGAAAATAAGTTTGAGGCATCTTAAAAGGTTTTTGGCAAAGTTTTTAAGGCTTTAAAATAGTCAAACTTGACTTTTCAACAAGCCCGTACCGATACGGTATACCCCGTATAAATACGCTATTGCCCAAGTTTTGAATCTGCCAAAACTCGTACCGATACGTGTGAGACCGTATCGATACGAATAGGGATCGTTTCGATACGCCCCTTAAGCGTACCGATCCCCGTTTTAACAACCTCAACGGCTATTTTCTAACGGTCTTTTAAATGACATACCGCACCGATACGCCTTCAAGCGTATCGATACGCTTAGGCTGACAAAGAGCCCAACGGCTAGTTCTGGAGAAGGGCGTACCGATACGCCTCCACGTGTACCGATACGGTAGGCTGCAGAACTGCATTTATGGTGGGAAATAAAGTCTCCAACGGCTTCAATTCAACCCTAACGGCCAGTAGCGGCTACAAACTCATTAAAGAGTATAAAAGGGACCTTCAAGCATCAAGAGAAGGCTAATGCTTCATTTGTCAAACATCATATGATCAAGAATATGTCTTAGTGCTTTAAGTGTCAATTTATTGTATAGACAAACACTAGTGAGCCAAAATTGTTATATTTGCTCAATTGTTTTAGGATTGGGTGAGAGCTTAATTGTGCAAACAAATGCCTATTAGAGGGATTTGAGTTTGCTTATTTTTATCTCTTTTTAAAGAGGATTTGATCAAGATTTTGGGTAGAAAGATTGATCGATTTGTAAGGGTTTCCTCCTAAGCCTAGAAAAGGGGACGAATCAATAGTGCATTGATTGCAAATCCTTAGTGGGAAGCTAAGATAGTGGATGTAGACCTTGGTTAGAAGGTTGAACCACTATAAATCATCTTGTCTTTATTCCTTTTAGCTTCCACACCTCTATCACCCAAAATTCCACCTCTCCACCTCTTGGCGAGCAAGAACGGTTGAAGGAATCAAGCACCTTAAAACCCAACACATAAGTACCAAAATCACAAATATTGCAAGGGAGTTCATGACTATTGAGCAAGAAGGGCAGCTAAATGTTTGATCACATTAGCATAATACATACGACAATCGACATTATAACCGTGTGAACAATGGTAAAATGTGTGTTGTTATTATATCGTATGGCTACACAACTCCCGAGTATATCGCAACAGGTAGCTTTCTAACTCGACACCCTCTTCATTTGCCAAAAGGCTTGATTGGTAGCCATGAACACATCGTTATATATCCGATGTGATTCATATTTTAACTTTAAATTCTGATTTTATGAAGGCCATATATCTGCAAGAAACAGCATGTATTGTTTTGGGATTGTTCTTCTTGAGATGTTAAGAAGCCAGCGAGCATTGGAATTTGGACAAGCACAGACGTCGTGACAAAAATTGTAGAAAAAAAATACAATGGAAGCCTTCTCAATAATTTATCAAAGCCATGATTCAATCCTAAGACCTGTGGGTTATGGGCCCACTACACTTCCGCTATGCCAGTATGATTCGTTGGTGTTGTTGAGTGTGTATAAGTATATATATTAACTAAACGGAGACGAAAGTAGTAATGGAAACCATCTTCTTCATTTCAAACTGCAATAGATAAAAATGTAGAGCTAATAAATTATCTGAGTTAAAGAAACCTCCTCAGTAATATCAAGTGAAATTGACAAGGTTTGTGGTTAAATCTTTTTCTTTGTTATTTAAAATTATTATTTATGTTAATTTTATTCGTATATATTAAGAATTCATTAAAATATCTTCACTTCAAACTATTTATTAAAAGATTTTTTAAGCTACTTTTTCTTTCTTGCTTTTCACATTCACTATGTGTATGTTTTAAATTACTATTGTATTTATTACATTACGCATGAACACATATTTACGTATCAAAATATTTCATAAAATTATAAAATTTTATAAAATTATATAAGAAGGGTTATATTTCATATTACACAATCCTTCTATAAAATTTAAAACTTAAATATCAAACCTTAGCACCAAAAACATAACCCTAAACCCTTAAATTCTATACGCAACACACTAAGCTCCTAAACCTTAACCTAAAACCGTAAACTCTAATATTAAAAGGTTTGCGTATCAAAATATTTTCCTTATATAAAGGTTGTTTTGTATAATGATGTATATAGTATAGTAATATATAATGTTTATAAAATGGCAGTGCACTCAGGGATGGACATAGAGGGGCTGGAGGGGGCGGTCGCCCCTCCTAAAAATTTAAAATTCCCATATGATTTAGAATTTTTTTAGAAATTTTCGATGTATTTCCTATTGAAAATTTATTTTCACCCCTCTCAAATTTTATAAATTCGCCCATCCTAAAATTTTATAGGTTTGCCCCCTAACGTAAAGTTTTACGTCCGTCCCTGAGTGTACTTTCCAATGTGTATACTATAGTCATATGTAATGTTGTTCGCTTTTTATTCCTCGAAAAAATTTCAAAAAAAAATCAAGTTATAAAATAGGACTCATCAATTCAACTAATTCGAAAAAAATTTACATGACACAAATCGATCGAATAATCATCCCTAATCATTCCAAGACAGCAATTAGTTTAAAACATTAGATTGTAATGTTAACAAAACAATCATATGAGTACATAACAGTTCTAAATTCCAAGACAACTAAATATTGAAATCAACAATATGTTAACTGCTGATGTTGAACTTGAAACGACCCCTTTCACCTCACTTGCAGTAGCTGATGTTGAAACCTTATTTGGAAGTTCAGAAGCTTGAAAGATTTAGGTGCCAACAATAGCGGCCGCTATATAGCGGTAGTGGCACTGTCCGAAACTATTATTGCGGAATTATTAGCCGGAAAGTGAGCACCCAACAAGAACAGACCATCTAGACAACATAATTTAGTTGTTCATAGAAGCGAAGCCTAGACCAAACACGCATGTAGTAATGAAAGCATTAGAGCAACTTTCAAGACTCCGGCAACGACAAAGAGGGGCCTCGAGATGCATCGAGGCATAGTTCTCATATGAACTTGTGGTATGATCCGAAGTAATATCATCTCATGTCCCCAGCCATCTGCCTCTCAATCAAGTACTAAAACCGAAAAGCATATGATGCATTGCTTTATTATTGCAGATGATATTTTAATGAACACCATACCTTGAACTCGAACATACATGTCCGACTACTGATTACCGTGCAGTTCTTGAATCAATAATATCTGAAATTCGAGTATGGTTACATAGACATCCGTTAGAAAAGCCATAATCTGTTGAAATGGAGCTCAATTTTCTGTTTTACTTCTCTTTGGTCCTTGTTTACAGCAAATTAACCACTATATACCAGGACTGCCAAACCGCAAACGAAGACACCCTTTGGTCATTCGTGGTGACATTTGCCTCATCTTCGAATCGTACAAAGGCAGCCAAAACCTGCAAACTGGACAAGAGCTATTACATATGATTCCAGCCATGGAGTAATACATCCACTATGGAATTTATGACTTCATAGGGCATTTCCTGTGCATCCAATTTCAACCGAGTATAAACTTTCAAATAAATGAGCTTACCACTGCATCCAATTGTCTTATATTCAAGAGCAACATCAAGATCAGGTGATAGCTTACCCCTGCAATATAACTCAATTGTCTTATAAAATCTTTCATGTTTTTAATACGCTTCTATAAATATAAAGTTAAAATCTGATAATTTTGTGTAAGAATACAATATAAATATACAAATATATGGAAACAACTAACCAAGTGTTTCTAATAACTTCTCTTCGGTTACTCATAGTGTGGAAACAAACCCAATTAGTAAATCAAAACCCTATTAGCCAAATTTACAACACATAAAAATTCACACATAATCAGAAAAATAAAAATCAAACATTATGTGGCTTATACATTAGAGGGCTTACTGAAAATAAAGTTATGGGTTTATTAGTTACTGCCTTTCAACCACATGCAAGCGTGTGTTTAACCATTTTGTTTCAAAAAATAGTCGTAATTTTATGCATGACATCAAATCAGAGTGGCGCAGCGGAAGTGTGGTGGGCCCATAACCCACAGGTCCCAGGATCGAAACCTGGCTCTGATATAACAAACTAATAAGCAACAAATAATCTTTCTTCTCAAAAAAAATAATAATGAATTTTTAACTTCGGGCTACTTGTGACATAAAAAGCAAGAGCCAAATCTCGGTCCCCATTTTCAAGTGACATAGAAGACTAAATTGCATACACCATAAGAACTTATAGCATCATAACTGTAACAAATCAACTGACAATAATGGATGTTAAGGAAGCAGCAAGAATCAAATTGATGGTTGGAAGAATATATACTATATTACCTTCCAAGGAAGCCAAAGTCAAAAAGTACCTTAATACTGTTGTTGTATGAAAGTAGACCTTGCGTTTACCGGGAGTCAAACCCGGGTCTAATGCATGGAAGGCAATTATCCTAACCGTTTGACTACAAACACAACACATCATTTAGCAATATAGAACTCTATCTGAGAGAATAAGCTTTTTATTAACAGTAGACGGCATCTTCCATTGAATTATGGTTAAAACCTAATAGGATAAGGAGATAATAAAAGGTAGGGCATATAAGAGGATTTCCGGACTTTCATTCACCACATGCTACTCCTAAAAGACTGCAAGTAAAGTTCATGGATTGATCCAGGCTCACATTATAACGTATACTCCTCCGGATTTCTGGCACCGTTTAAAGATGTAATCCGAAACTAGTATTAAGAAATTTCATATGATTTAGTGTAAAAAAGGCCTAGATCAACCATGGCTCTAGATGCAAACTCCAGTTCGAAAACATGTCATTTGCTGTAGCAAATGATTCCATAAATGTTTAGTATTCTTCTCTGTATGTATGCATATAATTTAAAGTACCTTTGCGCAACGCTGTGTTGTCGTCCGTCAGCTCTCTCATGGATATGTTACATCAAAGCTCCCGATCCCCGATCATTTCCGACAAATTCCCATACTAAGCAACATGAATTTGATCACAAAATGAATTACTTTCGAGGGGAAAAGGGATATCAATCGATTGCATAAACACATTGCACTTACAATTTTCCAAAGAGAAACATGGCAAAGTGTAGATATTCATACTCCAGTTCAACGAATCTGGTAAATATATCAGACAATTAGCAATGGTGATTAAAAACTATATATAAACACTATGAATTAGAAATTCTTGTGAAAATACATTGTCTAAATTGCAAAGCTTAAGAAAGAATCCTATGGTTCAACTACAAAGTGAATGAGATCAATGGTCAGTTAAATTCCTACACAAATCCCATACTTGCAGAAAGCATAAAAACCAATCAACAACTTCTATAATTTAATATTAACAAAATTAGTTCCAGCAATTAGTTCCAGAGAAAACCACCATCAAATTAAACTCAAAATTACTTAATATTAACAAAAGAAAAGGCAGAAATCAGTTCCAGCAAAATCTGATTAAATGATTTTGAGGTTTTTACTGTTTCAGAGAGTATTACAGATCAAACCCAATAACAAAAACTCAAAATTGCAACCCTAAGTGCACAAAACCCGTGAAAATGAACATCAAACCCAGAAAAATTGCAATCTTAAGATGAACATCAAACCCAGGAAAACTCTAAACTACAATCTGAAGTGGAAAACCCTCCATGAAGATGAACATCGAACCAAACCCAGAAATATAAATAATAATTAAAAAAAACTCTAGATTCTGAGAAAGAGATGGAAACAGAGCTGTAAAATTTGCAAAAAATAAAAATGAAAAAAATTTGGACCATTTCTCGATTTGTGCGTGTCATCCTTGCGCAGGGGCCATGCTAATCTTCTCTGTATCGTTCCAATTTTATCGGATGTCCCCGAAGGGACGATCTCATCTTGGCTCCCTCTTCCATATGAATGTTTGTATTACTCGGTTCTTTAGCAATGTGGGATATTTGGTTCGTTTTCTAACTTACCAGTGAACTACGTAACTGAGGCTAATTGGATGCTGGCTAAGTGTTTGATTATGAATGGGTCCCATCATTAGCTTTGAAAATAAAAGGGGTAAATCAAGGTTTGATCCTGAACTTTGTATACTTGTCCAATTTAATCCCTAATTTCTTGTTCCTGATTCACATTAGCCTTGAATCTTAACAACTTTTCTCAATTTCATATGTGTATTTAGATCCTGTTAAATTAAATTGTACTGGTTAACAATATGTCTTAAAAGCCTAAGTACTTGGATAAGATGATTGTTCCCTAACATTTCATCCTGGTTTCGTCTACCAAACTGTAAGGTGTTTATTCGATAAATTCGGTCGGTGAACGAACCAAATTAATTAGAAAAAAAATTAACAATTAGTCAAATCAAAATTTGTTTGAAAATTATTAACCGAACCAGATAAATTTCGGTTAATTTGAATTAACCAAACTTTGTTAAAAAGATTTAGGGATTGTGTTTTTTCTTTAGTTATATTAAATTAATTTGAATATTTTTTCATTCGGGTTAAAAATTGGTTATATCTTAAAATATACATATGTAATATATATTATTAAATATTTAATATTTTAAGTTAATTAACCGATTTTGAAATAAATTAACGAATAACTAAATTTAAAAAATTCTTTAACCATTAATCGATCGAACATTTAATTAACTGAAATAAATTTCTACTCGGTCAGTTATTTCGGTGCTTACCGAATAATGAACACCCTCTTCCAACAGAGACAAACAAAAGATTTTATGTTAGGGGTTGTGGTTTTTGTATATAATAAAACTATGTGGGATTTGAAATTTTCATGGTGCGAAATTAGTTAATCAATAAAAAATACAAAGATTTTTTTCTAAAAATATATAAAAATTTGAAATTTTTAGAGGGTTAAAAACAATTTCATATCAAAACGAAAAATAATATATAGTTCAGAGGCTAAAACGAGATATAGTTTAGGGAAAAAGATCATATACTCCTTTTAAGTGCCTATTTTTATGTCTCAATACTAAAAAATCAATTCTAAGCCTTAACGATAAATTTTAGGGTAAAGTACACAGACGGTCACTGAACTTTGATAAAAAAAACAAAATGGCATCCAAACTTTCAAAAATCACGAAGTAGCAATTAAACTTTAAATTTTGAAACAAAATGGTAACTTGGGCGTTAAACTCCGTTAACCCCTAACGGAAATCTGACTGGGTATGCCACATCCCCACCTAGTTTTCCACCTCATATATAAAAAATAATAAAACTATATTCCACGTCATATTTAAAAATTAAAAATAAATCATTTTTAATCCCCTTTTTAAATGCAGGCAATATCTGGAATTTACCATTGGCCAAGATAAGGAATGGAAAAATGCAGGCAATATCTAGGGAGTTACGGTATAGATTCTATAACAGATGTTGATCGCGAGACTCTTCATTTGCACTGCCATTCGGCTGTAGGTATACCTCTCCCCCTCAAAAGGAGAAGTTGTTTGCTAGTTATTTGTTATTCCCCATTCGGTTGTTCTCCCCGGTAATAAACTCACGAGCTTCCCCATTGATCTTGATAGAGCTGCAACCCGGTGCCTTATTGACTCCTCAGCTTTTCATCATATGTTTTATTCTTTTGGCATCATAATGTTTCCCGGAGAATGCATACAGATTCGAGAGCAAAACGTATACGCCGCTATGATCTTCTAGTCGCATGAGCTTCTCAGCAGCAACCTCAGCCAGTTTGGTTTGTCCGCTGCTACAGTACGAACTCAACAATGCTCTCCTGGCAATAGCTTCATCAGAGGGATTGCTTGAATCTGGCATACTTTGAATTACTTGATTAGCTTTTTCAAAGAGCCCACCCCGGATAAGTAGGTCAATTATGCACCCAAAATGTTTACTTTTAGGGCCAATATTATACACGTTACACATTATATCGAGTATCCTTAGACCTTCAAATGCATTACCAGAATAACTACAAGCACTAAGAATAGCTATAAAAATAATGTCATCAGGGCTGACTCCATCTTTCACCATTTGCCTAAACAGTTGAATTGCACTTTCTACATCTCCATGCATTGCCAACCCAGAAATCATAACATTCCAGCTAACAACATCTCTTTGTTGCATTTCATCAAACAACTTTTTAGCAATATCTAAATTCCCACATTTTGCATACATATCCACAAGACAAGTACTCAATGGAAAATTTTGTTAATCCATATATTTATGAATCCAAATTGCAGTATCTAAAGCGCCCAAATTAGCACATGCACTAATAATACTTGCAAATATAGCTTCATCAGGCTCTACCTCTATAGCACTTCTTTGCATTAGCTGAACATTTAAAGACTCTTTTTAAAGCAATTATTTTTTAAATATCCAGAAATCATGACCCCCCAAATTCCTCCATCTTTTACTGGAGCCTCATCAAAAAGCAATCTAGCAGTGTCAATATCACCCATTTTCCCATACCCTCCGATGCTTTGGCCGCCAAAACCCAGGGCTTTAGCTCCTTGGTCATCCCACTGCACACAGGCCAGCACTTGTTGCTGAATTCAACCCCAACATGCTTACTCGGGGAGAAGAGAGGTTGAGTGGCTCTCGGTGATGGTGGTCGTGGGCTTGAGCAGAGATGGGGATAAGTGGTGGGAGCCAAAGCCATGGTGGATTCGAGTTTGTACTGGGATCAAAGCCAGAGATGGGGTTTCATCCTTTAAAAAGGGATTAAAAATGATTTGTTTTTAATTTTTAAATATGACGTGGAATATAGTTTTATTATTTGTTGGGTTTTTCGGTGCTCGATTCGATCAACCGTTCTTGCTCGCCAAGTGGTGGAGAGGTGAATTTTTGGGTGGAAGGGTTTAGGAAGCTAGAAAGAATAAAGACACGATGATTTATAGTGGTTCAACTCCTCAACCGAGTCTACATCCACTACCTTAGCTTCCTACTAAGGATTTCACAACCAATTCACTAATTGATTCGTCCCCTTTTCTAGGATCAGGAGGAAACCCTTTACACCCTCGAAGCTTTCTACCCAAAGCTTGAAGGAAACCCTCTCTTACAAAGAGATAAACAAAACAAACTTAAAACCTCTCAATAGGCGTTTGTTTGCACAATTAAGCTCTCACCCAAAAACCTAAACACTTGAGCAAATTTAACAATGTAAGCTCACAAGTGTTGTCTAAGCAAAGAATGAACAATTAAGCACTAGACAAGGTTTTTCACTCAAAATGTTGTAACAATTGAAGCTCTTTTCAATCTTGATGCTTGGAGGTCTTATTTATACTCCAAATTGAGTTTCTAGCCGTTTATGGCCGTTGGGGATGTTTCATAGCCGTTGGGGATACAAAATAGCCGTTTATTTCCCACAAAATGCAGTTCAGCAGCCTAGTGTATCGATACACTATCCCCTGTATCGATACGGTCTTGAAAGTCTGATATAGCCGTTGAGCTTTCTGCTGATGCGTATCGATACGCTTGCCTGGCGTATCGGTACGGTCCTGCAAAGTCAAGTGACCGTTGGGAATTTACCGTTAGGCGTATCGGTACGCGATACTACCGTATCGGTACGCGACTAGCCGTTGGGCTATTTAAAAACATACCGTATCGATACGTGTAAGCGTATCGGTACGGGTTTTAGACACCGTATCGATACGCATAGCCGTATCGATACGGGTTTTAGCTACTGGAATCCTTGTAGTTTGAAAACCCTAATGTGTATCGATACACTCTCCACTGTATCGATACTGTTACTTAAAATGCTCGGTTTTGACTACTTTAAATGTACTTTTAAGTCCATTCCAGAGCTTTAAAAACCCTAAAACATATTTTCAAGTTGTTTTTGACTAAAAACATATTTTAAAATCTTTTCATTTTAGTCCAAAACATTTTTCAAATATTATATCAAAACCTCAGTTCTACAATCTCCCCCTTTTTGATATAATAAAACCAACTTGAAAAATTGTTTGGGATTCTCCCCCTTTAATTTTAAAAATGTGAATAAGAGATTTAAGATATGAAATCAAAATAAAGCTCCCCTTATTCGTTTGAAAAATCACAATTTTTCAAAAACCATTTCTCCCCCTTTTTGTTATATCAAAAAGAATTTAAAAAGACATTTAAGTTCAAGATAACGTAGGAGAAAAAAAATTTGACATTAAAAAAAATTTTGGTTTTTTTTTTTTTTTTAAAAATCGGCTCCCCCTTACTCAAGGCATCATCAAATTGTTAGTCCAACATTTATGAATATCTAGTTGAATTAAAAAAAATAAAACAAATAAAATCAAAAACAACTAGAAATTTTTACCAACACTTGAACCCAAGGTAGGATGTGAAGCCTTCCTCCTTCAAGTGTTCTTCCTTGTGTGTATGGAGCTCCCCCTCAATGTTTGACTTGTTGATTACTCTCCATCACACCTCCCCCTTATTGAGGGCCATTCATGCATAGGTGGGCTACTTCATTTTCGGTGGAGTCTTCATCACTCCATGTGGCCACGTATGCTTGTTTAGAAGATGATCCCTTCTTTTTGGATTTGTGGGAATCCTTCATCTTCTTCATCGATTCATGCTTGGATTTTTCCATTTTGCTCTTCATGAATCGTGCGAGCTTGTTGAAGAGATAGTTCATCTCTTCATCTTCACTATCCTCCTCACTTGAATCTTCGTGATGACTTGTGGAGGATTTGAGAGCCAAGGCATTGAAGCCAAGCCTCTTGATCTTCTTCTCTCCCATAGCTCTAATTTCTTCCCTCTTTTTCTCATCCTCTTTATTTTTCTTCATGATTTGATGAGTAAGAAGAGACCCCATAAGTTCATCAAGCTTCAAAGTCTTCAAATTTTTTGCTTCGATGATGGCGGTCCTCTTTGAGTCCCAAGACTCGGGAAGTGAGTAGATGAGCTTTCGGACAAGTTTTTCTTCCGGGATGGCTTCTCCATAACCTTTAAGACCATTGATGATGGTGGAGAATCTATCAAACATCTTCTCGATGTTCTCATCCGGATTCATCTTGAAGTTTTCATACTCTAAGGTGAGGAGCCCAATCTTGGTCTCCTTGACTTCATTAGTCCCCTCGTATGTGACTTCAAGCTTGTCCCATACCTCCTTGGCATTTTCACAAGAAGACATTTTCTCATAGATGGTTGGGCCAAAAGCACAAAATAGCATGTGCAAGGCTCTACAATTAAGCTCCATCTTCTTGCGATCGTCGGCACTCCATTCCGCTTTGCTTCCTTTAGGCACGAACGGACCATCTTCAACTATGTCCCATAGTTTGTAATCTCTTGATTTCAAGAAGAGTTTCATCTTTGTCTTCCAAAGGGCATAGTGATCTCCGTCGAAAAAAGGCGGTATGTTGATGGATTGCGCCATTTGAGCCGGTTGGTGAAATGATGATCGAGCTTGCCGGATCTTCTCAATAGGATGTGAATCCCCTTCAATTGAGCCAAGCTCTGATACCAATTGTTGGGTTTTTCGGTGCTCGATTCGATCAACCGTTCTTGCTCGCCAAGTGGTGGAGAGGTGAATTTTTGGGTGGAAGGGTTTAGGAAGCTAGAAAGAATAAAGACACGATGATTTATAGTGGTTCAACTCCTCAACCGAGTCTACATCCACTACCTTAGCTTCCTACTAAGGATTTCACAACCAATTCACTAATTGATTCGTCCCCTTTTCTAGGATCAGGAGGAAACCCTTTACACCCTCGAAGCTTTCTACCCAAAGCTTGAAGGAAACCCTCTCTTACAAAGAGATAAACAAAACAAACTTAAAACCTCTCAATAGGCGTTTGTTTGCACAATTAAGCTCTCACCCAAAAACCTAAACACTTGAGCAAATTTAACAATGTAAGCTCACAAGTGTTGTCTAAGCAAAGAATGAACAATTAAGCACTAGACAAGGTTTTTCACTCAAAATGTTGTAACAATTGAAGCTCTTTTCAATCTTGATGCTTGGAGGTCTTATTTATACTCCAAATTGAGTTTCTAGCCGTTTATGGCCGTTGGGGATGTTTCATAGCCGTTGGGGATACAAAATAGCCGTTTATTTCCCACAAAATGCAGTTCAGCAGCCTAGTGTATCGATACACTATCCCCTGTATCGATACGGTCTTGAAAGTCTGATATAGCCGTTGAGCTTTCTGCTGATGCGTATCGATACGCTTGCCTGGCGTATCGGTACGGTCCTGCAAAGTCAAGTGACCGTTGGGAATTTACCGTTAGGCGTATCGGTACGCGATACTACCGTATCGGTACGCGACTAGCCGTTGGGCTATTTAAAAACATACCGTATCGATACGTGTAAGCGTATCGGTACGGGTTTTAGACACCGTATCGATACGCATAGCCGTATCGATACGGGTTTTAGCTACTGGAATCCTTGTAGTTTGAAAACCCTAATGTGTATCGATACACTCTCCACTGTATCGATAC
Source organism: Hibiscus trionum (assembly GCA_030270665.1). Lineage (NCBI taxonomy): Eukaryota > Viridiplantae > Streptophyta > Magnoliopsida > Malvales > Malvaceae > Hibiscus > Hibiscus trionum. The sequence goes on along the minus strand of BSYR01000017.1, from coordinate 44,216,781 downwards.
TGTTACTTAAAATGCTCGGTTTTGACTACTTTAAATGTACTTTTAAGTCCATTCCAGAGCTTTAAAAACCCTAAAACATATTTTCAAGTTGTTTTTGACTAAAAACATATTTTAAAATCTTTTCATTTTAGTCCAAAACATTTTTCAAATATTATATCAAAACCTCAGTTCTACAATCTCCCCCTTTTTGATATAATAAAACCAACTTGAAAAATTGTTTGGGATTCTCCCCCTTTAATTTTAAAAATGTGAATAAGAGATTTAAGATATGAAATCAAAATAAAGCTCCCCTTATTCGTTTGAAAAATCACAATTTTTCAAAAACCATTTCTCCCCCTTTTTGTTATATCAAAAAGAATTTAAAAAGACATTTAAGTTCAAGATAACGTAGGAGAAAAAAAATTTGACATTAAAAAAAATTTTGGTTTTTTTTTTTTTTTTAAAAATCGGCTCCCCCTTACTCAAGGCATCATCAAATTGTTAGTCCAACATTTATGAATATCTAGTTGAATTAAAAAAAATAAAACAAATAAAATCAAAAACAACTAGAAATTTTTACCAACACTTGAACCCAAGGTAGGATGTGAAGCCTTCCTCCTTCAAGTGTTCTTCCTTGTGTGTATGGAGCTCCCCCTCAATGTTTGACTTGTTGATTACTCTCCATCACACCTCCCCCTTATTGAGGGCCATTCATGCATAGGTGGGCTACTTCATTTTCGGTGGAGTCTTCATCACTCCATGTGGCCACGTATGCTTGTTTAGAAGATGATCCCTTCTTTTTGGATTTGTGGGAATCCTTCATCTTCTTCATCGATTCATGCTTGGATTTTTCCATTTTGCTCTTCATGAATCGTGCGAGCTTGTTGAAGAGATAGTTCATCTCTTCATCTTCACTATCCTCCTCACTTGAATCTTCGTGATGACTTGTGGAGGATTTGAGAGCCAAGGCATTGAAGCCAAGCCTCTTGATCTTCTTCTCTCCCATAGCTCTAATTTCTTCCCTCTTTTTCTCATCCTCTTTATTTTTCTTCATGATTTGATGAGTAAGAAGAGACCCCATAAGTTCATCAAGCTTCAAAGTCTTCAAATTTTTTGCTTCGATGATGGCGGTCCTCTTTGAGTCCCAAGACTCGGGAAGTGAGTAGATGAGCTTTCGGACAAGTTTTTCTTCCGGGATGGCTTCTCCATAACCTTTAAGACCATTGATGATGGTGGAGAATCTATCAAACATCTTCTCGATGTTCTCATCCGGATTCATCTTGAAGTTTTCATACTCTAAGGTGAGGAGCCCAATCTTGGTCTCCTTGACTTCATTAGTCCCCTCGTATGTGACTTCAAGCTTGTCCCATACCTCCTTGGCATTTTCACAAGAAGACATTTTCTCATAGATGGTTGGGCCAAAAGCACAAAATAGCATGTGCAAGGCTCTACAATTAAGCTCCATCTTCTTGCGATCGTCGGCACTCCATTCCGCTTTGCTTCCTTTAGGCACGAACGGACCATCTTCAACTATGTCCCATAGTTTGTAATCTCTTGATTTCAAGAAGAGTTTCATCTTTGTCTTCCAAAGGGCATAGTGATCTCCGTCGAAAAAAGGCGGTATGTTGATGGATTGCGCCATTTGAGCCGGTTGGTGAAATGATGATCGAGCTTGCCGGATCTTCTCAATAGGATGTGAATCCCCTTCAATTGAGCCAAGCTCTGATACCAATTGTTGGGTTTTTCGGTGCTCGATTCGATCAACCGTTCTTGCTCGCCAAGTGGTGGAGAGGTGAATTTTTGGGTGGAAGGGTTTAGGAAGCTAGAAAGAATAAAGACACGATGATTTATAGTGGTTCAACTCCTCAACCGAGTCTACATCCACTACCTTAGCTTCCTACTAAGGATTTCACAACCAATTCACTAATTGATTCGTCCCCTTTTCTAGGATCAGGAGGAAACCCTTTACACCCTCGAAGCTTTCTACCCAAAGCTTGAAGGAAACCCTCTCTTACAAAGAGATAAACAAAACAAACTTAAAACCTCTCAATAGGCGTTTGTTTGCACAATTAAGCTCTCACCCAAAAACCTAAACACTTGAGCAAATTTAACAATGTAAGCTCACAAGTGTTGTCTAAGCAAAGAATGAACAATTAAGCACTAGACAAGGTTTTTCACTCAAAATGTTGTAACAATTGAAGCTCTTTTCAATCTTGATGCTTGGAGGTCTTATTTATACTCCAAATTGAGTTTCTAGCCGTTTATGGCCGTTGGGGATGTTTCATAGCCGTTGGGGATACAAAATAGCCGTTTATTTCCCACAAAATGCAGTTCAGCAGCCTAGTGTATCGATACACTATCCCCTGTATCGATACGGTCTTGAAAGTCTGATATAGCCGTTGAGCTTTCTGCTGATGCGTATCGATACGCTTGCCTGGCGTATCGGTACGGTCCTGCAAAGTCAAGTGACCGTTGGGAATTTACCGTTAGGCGTATCGGTACGCGATACTACCGTATCGGTACGCGACTAGCCGTTGGGCTATTTAAAAACATACCGTATCGATACGTGTAAGCGTATCGGTACGGGTTTTAGACACCGTATCGATACGCATAGCCGTATCGATACGGGTTTTAGCTACTGGAATCCTTGTAGTTTGAAAACCCTAATGTGTATCGATACACTCTCCACTGTATCGATACTGTTACTTAAAATGCTCGGTTTTGACTACTTTAAATGTACTTTTAAGTCCATTCCAGAGCTTTAAAAACCCTAAAACATATTTTCAAGTTGTTTTTGACTAAAAACATATTTTAAAATCTTTTCATTTTAGTCCAAAACATTTTTCAAATATTATATCAAAACCTCAGTTCTACATTATTTTTTATATATGAGGTGGAAAACTAGGTGGGGATGTGGCATACCCAGTCAGATTTCCGTTAGGGGTTAACGGGGTTTAACGCCCCAGTTACCATTTTGTTTCAAAATCTAAAGTTTAATTGCTACTTCGTGATTTTTAAAAGTTTGGTTACCATTTTGTTTTTTTTATCAAAGTTCAGTTACCGTCTGTGTACTTTACCCTAAATTTTAAATCATAAACCTTAAAAAATATATTATATTCCAAATTCTGGAATTTTGACCCAAATATTACTTTGGGATCTTTTTTATTCTAACAATAAAGATGCTGAGAGATTATTTTCGGATATAGAGATGATCACTGTTCAAAAAGTAAAAACCCATGGACCACACCCTGTTTTTGAACAATGTTCTTGGATTTAGGGTGCTGTTCAAAAACGGATTCCAAACCCTCCCCTTTCTAACAAATATAGTCCGACACATGACGTTATTTTGGGGAATATAGTACTGTTCAAAATCGGGTTACCCACCCTTAACTTTTGAACAGTGCAATAATTGGTGCATGATGCCTTTATTATGGTAAAAGACACATGGCAGAAGCTAAGTAGGGCATCCGCTATTCAAAGTCAGATAGCTCACCTTGTGCTTGTGAACAGTGCACGTGTATTATTGACCGGGCAGGGTGGCAGGTGATTCATCTTTTATAGTAATTTTTTTATTGGATGAATGAGAGGTGGTTTGTGTGGTTAAAATTGAAAGGGGTTGGGGATAAATAGGGGTTATGTTGAAGATAGAAGAAGAAATTTTGTAAGTGTGTATTTTATTTGAGAAAATTATGTTAAATTAATATTTTTTTATTTGTAATGTATGTATGTAGTTATGATTTTTTTAGTTTAATTTTTTAAATTTTATATTTGCTAGAACTTTAAAGTTAATGTTTGAAATATTAAATTTTTTGTGTTAAATAGGTTGTTGAGGAGAAGAAATTTTGTGAAAAGTTTGAGAAAGAAAGATTTGAAGAAATATAGTAAGTATGATGAAATTTTAATTTCGTGGTTGGATTTTTTAAATTTCTGAAGAGATTAAGATTTTGTTGTTTTTTTTATTTTGAAGTTGGTGTTTGAAAATTTTATGTTTGAATATTTGTGTTGTAGTTAATTTAATGTTATGTTTTATAATATTAATGTTCAAAATGTTTATATTTGGAGTGTATTGGGAGTAAAATGAGTATTTTTAGAGTTATTCAAAAAATTAGTAAATAAATGAATAATTCATAATAATCTTTAAGTTGAGTTGTTTTGTAACACCCGGGTTTGGGGGTCGGATGAAAATAATAATGAAATAATGTTTCAGGTTTCGGTTTCAAAATTAAAATAATAAAATATTTTAATGGGCTTCGTGTTTGCAAATAATTAAAATACTATGTTGGGCCTATCTTCTAAGTCCAAATCCATGGACTTTAGGAGATGTGGGTTTTGGCCATTCATTAATGGCATAGTTGTAAATATGAATTTTTGGGTGAATTAAAAATAAAACAAAAGATGAAGACATGTGCTCATCTTCTTCCTCCTCCCCATTTTCAAATCTAACGTGAAGAAGAGAGCTTCTCTCCATCTCACTCTCCCATCTCCTTTCTTCTTCATTCTTGGAGCTTTTTGAAAGGTAATTACATTTCCGACTTGCTATCATCTTCCTCTCTTTAAAAGTACAACTAGATTTCATTTTGGTTCAAGTTTTAGAATTTGGGTTTTTGGAAGATTTGAATAAAAATGAAATCTTTATTGATTTTAACTTAAGGTTTTGATTTAATATCGTTAGATATGATGTTTATGAACCAAATGGTCCAACATATATAATTTTTAGAGTGTTTTATAAGAATTTCCGAATTTGGGTTTTGGTGGGTTTTTAGGAGGGTTTTGAGTTGAGTTTTGGGTGTGTTTTATGTTGGAATTTGAGGGTTGATGTTAGGGTAATAGTTGGGGGTTGTTTTGGAAGCATTTAAGTGTGCTAAAGAGGTTGAAATCTTGAGTTTTGGACTGTTTTTCATGGCTGCTCGGGAATGAGGATTTTGGAGTTGTTCTTAGCTTGAAAACATGTGTTTTGTGCTTGATTAGTGTTCCGAGTTTGCTACATTAATTGGTGAATTGATTTGAGGTTGTTTTAATTGTGTTGAGATGATTAGAAGCAAGATTTTGTGTTGGTGAAGCCTCGGGAACAAATCCGGAATCGTTGGAAGCTTGATCGGCTAGTGTGGTTGAGCTTGGAATTTTCAGTGAGTGGTTAAATATTTTTAAATGGTTTTCAAGTGTTGGTTCAAGCATGTGGAATAGGTTGGGCATGGTAGACCCACCTAGAGTTGGGATTAGGGTGGTAGCATAATCCCAAGCTTTAGTTGGAGACCTTGGTTGATCTTTAAATTGTTGATTTATGCCTCATGTCTAATTGTGATTATGGTGGCTTTGTATATGATGTTATACATGTATGTTGATGCATGGTTTGATGCATTATTATACGTATGTTGCGGCAAGGTTTGATGTATTATTATATGTGTGTTGAGGCACGGTTTGGGGCATTGATATATGCATGTTGATGATGAATATGATGGGGATATACATATGTATGAAATATGATGTGATATTTGTGTTAATGTTATACATGTGGTGTTGACATGTGAAATGATGTTATGAGGTGGTTGCATGATCCAAGGATCATGGTGAGTACATGCTAGGCATGGAAATGTGGTTTGTGCATGACGGTAAGTCATGGTGAGTACGTGCTAAGAACAGAAGTTGCTATGAAATGATATTGTGAAAGATTAATGAAATGTGTAATATTGGCACTAGTATGCTTGGGTACAAATGATCGATCATTAGGATGTTTAGTGTGCACACGTGAGTCAAAATGCGCGCGTGATCTTGATGATGGTAGTCATCAAGATGGAGTACGGGTTCGCCCAGAAATCTTCTTATATATATATATATCGGTGATGAGTGGAATCCCATCGACGGGCGTGAGGATGAGTGGAATCCCCTCCGCGAGAAACGGTGATAAGTGTAATCCCACCGTCAGGTAATGTTGTTGTTGGATGTGAGTTCCAACGGTTATCCGCGTATTCGAGTCATAGCTAGGTGCCAATACGGATTGTGGTTTATGTTGTCAATATGTGATTATTTGTGAGCCAATGTGATTTGGGATGTGTTGCTAACATGGTTTAATATATGTGATTACATATGTTGTGGATTTAAACATGTTGAGCATGACATAATATTGAATATATGTTCATGCATCATGGGTAGATTGGCTTATGTGGATTAAAGGTAAGAACATGCATTCTATCTTGGTTGTTGCTCGTGCGTGGACCCTGCATTGTCGAAGGTTTGTTTTATGAGCTTACCCTCACTAAGCTTTTATGCTTACGCTCCTTTTTGTTCGACAATGCAGATTAGTAGCTTGTGGGTGGCAAGGGCAAGGAAAGGTCTCTAAGTATTGCTTTAGGTTAGCTCAAGTATGATCTTTAAATTGTAGATTGTAATAGTCAAGCAATGGGATAGGTGTTGTTGATGTGAATGCTTTGTTGTATGTTGATGTTGGTTTGGCCTTTGGATGCTTCGTTTGAATGGTAAACCTTGTTTAGGTTGCATGTCTTGAATGCTTATATGTTTTGTTGGCTAAGGCATGTAACCTTAAAAGCTATGTATGCTTCCTTGTGGTGAATGTATGATCTTGTGTTTGGATGCCTATCTTATATCTTGTGTATCTTGAGCATGGTTGCTATAGGGAGTATGCCTCTAGAGTGTGTTTGTATGTTGTGTATGCTTCTTGGGGTCGTTTAGGGCGTTTGGGATCGTTTAGAGATGTGTAAAACTAATTTTGGAAAACTGCAGGCTGCAGGTGTTTCGAAACGAGTTATGCCGTTTCGGAACAGGTGTTGTTCTAGGGTCCCCCGTATCGGAACACGTTTCGGTACGGTTTGGCCACTATGAGCCCCTATTTCGAAACAGGTTTCAAAACGCTTTGGCCACTGTAAACGCATGTTTCGAAATGAGTATCGAAACGCCTAGGCAAAACGTGACCCTGTTCTGAAACGGGGTGGAAGCGTTTCGGTACGGGTGTCTTGCTTTTTAAACTGAAGCCCGTGTTCCGAAACGGGTGTCGTCTGTTTCGAAACACATGCCTAAAAATGGGCTGTTTGACATCTCTAATGGGTCCCAAGGGTGCTGTTAGGCTTCTCGTGAACCTTGTTTCCGTTGTTGTTTCACACATAGGATTAATAAAAGCATCTAGACGCGATTATAATAAGTGAAAAAGTTTTCTAGGGTCGTTAACCGAGGTGGGACCTTAACGGGTTTCACATCGATTTTCCCCGTGTAGCCTACTCGGACCGATCAGACGTCCGGACCGGGACGAGGGGGTTACATGTTTTAATGTTATATTAGTAGTAGTAGTAGTAAAAAAATTAAAATTTATTTGTAATTTTTTTAAAAATAACTTAGGAGTTGGCATAGTAAAAAGTATTAACTTTTTTTAATTTAGGAGCTATTAGTAAAAAGATTTTTTAAAATTTTATTTGTAATTTCGAAAAAAATAAACTTAGCTTAGGAGTTGGTTTAGGATAAAAAAATATTAATGTTTTAATTTAGGAGATTTTTAAAAATTTTATGTATATATCGAATGTAATTAGGGTATTTATTATAAGTAGATTAGTGACTAGTTTGTAAAAATCTTAAAGTTGAAGAGTTTTAAAGGAAATTTGGTGAAAGATATAGGGACTAAGGATTAAAGTTATAATATTCCTTATTTAGGAGTTTGTAAAAATATTTTATGTTTTTAAAATTTTATTTGTAATTTTGTAGAAATTGTTTTATTTAAGAGTTGTGTTGAAAATTAGTAAAAAAAATATTAATTTTGTTTAATTTTGTAGAAATTGTTTTATTTAAGAGTCTTTTAGAAATTAGTAAGTAGTTTGTAAAAATCTTAAAATTGTATGTAGTAAAAAATATGGATGTAACTAGTCTTTTAATATTTGAATTAAAATGTAAACAAAATTAATTTATAATATAATGTTTAATTTTTAATTTCGGTAAAATTCAACGAAATTTAAATTCTAAGCATTTAAATTTTAGTTCTTTACTTAGTAGTGTAATAAATGTAGGAATTATCTATTAGAAGGAAATTTTTAATTTCGTAGAATTTTAAATTCTTTTAGAAAATTGAGTCTCGAGTTGTAATATATTCATACTTGTCATGTAGGATGGCTGAGCAAGCTTCTCTATTGAGATTTCAGGATCAACACATTAGTAGTTTGCCGGTTCCTGAGATTGTATAATTTTGTTAATAATTAATTTATTAGAAATCCAATTCAATTATATTAATAATACTATTTGGTTTAGTTTATCCCTTTATTTTATTGATGTGTTAATTACATGATTTTGAGGATACATTTAGACATCACCTGACCATGGCGAAAAATCCTCTGCACGATCGAATCACTGAATGATTGCAACAGTCTAGATTTTATTATGCGACATTCCTTCGAGGGTACAAGTTGGTGTCTGGGTTGATTGCTGCTCTGTTTGAGCGTTGGAGGCCGGAAACACATACGTTCCATATGTCGTGTGGGGAATGCACGATCACACTTGAAGACATGGTCATGTTTATTGGGGTGTCGGTAAACGATGAGTTGCGTATGCAATCTAATCGATTAGATAAATGTCTTTTTGATATCAGTCATAGTTAAATATTTTTAAGGTTTAGGTTTAGTAGTTTAAAATTTAGTGGTTGTGAATAGAATTTTGGGTTTATGGTTAGAATTTAGAGTGTATATATAGGTTAAAACCTAAATCCTCAACATATTACCCTAAAACCTAAACTCTAAAACATAAATCCTAACCATAATCCTTAAATTCTAAATCCTACTCTCTAAATTAAGTCCATAAACCAAAAAACTAAAGCGCTTGTACCATGATATTGGATATAAATCCATATTTTATATCATATAAAAAGTAAATTATATAGTACTATATTATACAACTTGACTCGAAAAAATTTCAAAAAAAATCAAGTTATAAAATAGGACTCATCAATTCAACTAATTCGAAATTTTTTTACTTGACTCAACTCAATCGAATAATCATCCCTAATCATTTCAAGACAACAATTAGTTTAAAACATTAGATTGTAATGTCAACAAAACAATCATATGAGTACATAACAGTTCTAAATTCCAAGACAACTAAATATTGAAATCTCTTCTGATGAGGATGTGTTGGCCACTGTTGCCACTGTGTAGATGGGGGACTGATGTTGCTGATACCGCTATGGGGAGTCTACCACCGTTTTGGACGCAGAGGTGGCGGAGTATGATGGTTAGTACATCAGAGACGACATCTGTCTGCGAAAGGCGGCATGGCGGACAGCTGCGGCTAAGGGTGTTCCTTGTGTAGGGGCAGCTGCGGCACTCAACCTTTAGTAGACATGATAGTTAAAATAAAAAATCCAAAGTGAAACATTACCTGGTGCAACATATCCATAGTGTAGAACTATTGTTTTGATATAATAATTTAAAAATGTTTTGGACCTATTTGAAAAGAATTTAAAACATTTCTTTAAGTCCAAACAACTTGAAAATAAGTTTGAGGCATCTTAAAAGGTTTTTGGCAAAGTTTTTAATGCTTTAAAATAGTCAAACTTGACTTTTCAACAAGCCCATACCGATACGGTATACCCCGTATCGATACGCTATTCCCCAAGTTTTGAATTTGCCAAAACTCATACCGATATGAGTGAGACCGTATCGATACGAATAGGGATCGTTTCGATACGCCCCTTAAGCGTATCGATCCCTGTTTTAACAACCCCAATGGATTTTTCCCAACGGTCTTTTAAATGACATACCGTACCGATACGCCTTCAAGCGTATCGATACTCTTAGGCTGACAAAGAGCCCAACGGCTAGTTCTGGAGAAGGGCATACCGATACGCCTCCACGTGTACTGATACGGTAGGCTGCAGAACTGCATTTATAGTGGGAAATAAAGTCTCCAACGGCTCCAATTCAACCCTAACGGCTAGTAGCGGCTACAAACTCATTAAAGAGTATAAAAGGGACCTCCAAGCATCACGAGAAGGCTAATGCTTCATTTGTCAAACATCATATGATCAAGAATATGTCTTAGTGCTTTAAGTGTCAATTTATTGTATAGACAAACACTAGTGAGCCAAAAATTTTATATTTGCTCAAGTGTTTTAGGATTGGTTGAGAGCTTAATTGTGCAAACAAATGCATATTAGAGGGATTTGAGTTTGCTTATTTTTATCTATTTTTAAAGAGAGTTTGATCAAGGTTTTGGGTAGAAAGCTTGATCGGTTTGTAAGGGTTTCCTCCTAAGCCTAGAAAAGGGGACGAATCAATAGTGCATTGATTGGAAATCCTTAGTGGGAAGCTAAGATAGTGGATGTAGACCTTGGTTAGAAGGTTGAACCACTATAAATCATCTTTTCTTTATTCCTTTTAGCTTCCACAACTCTATCACCCAAAATTCCACCTTTCCACCTCTTGGCGAGCAAGAACGGTTGAAGGAATCGAGCACCTTAAAACCCAACACATAGGTACCAAAATCACAAATATTGCAGGGGAGTTCATGACTATCGAGCAAGAAGGGCGGCTAAATGTTTGATCACATTAGCATAATACATACGACAATCGGCATTATAACCGTGTGAACAATGGTAAAATGTGTGTTGTTATTATATCCTATGGCTACACAGCTCCCGAGTATATCGCAACAGGTAGCTTTCTTACTCGACTCCCTCTTCATTTGCTAAAAGGCTTGATTGGTAGCCATGAACACATCGTTATATATCCGATGCGATTCATATTTTAACTTTAAATTTTGATTTTATGAAGGCCATCTATCTGCAAGAAGCAGCATGTATTATTTTGGGATTGTTCTTCTTGAGATGTTAAGAAGCCAGCGAGCACTGGAGTTTAGACAAGCACAGACGTCGTGACAGAAATTGTAAAAAAATACAATGGAAGCCTTCTCTATAATTTATCAAAGCCATGTTTCAAACCTGGGACCTGTGGGTTATGGGCCCACCACACTTTTGCTACGCCACTATGATTCATTGGTGCTGTTGTGTGTGTATAGGTATATATATATATATTAACTAAACGTAGAGGAAAGTAGCAATGGAAATTGTAACACCCGGGTTTAGGGGTCGGGTGAATTAAATAATTAACATAATGTTCGGGTTTTGCTTTCAAAATAAATTGTGTTGGGCCTATTTTAATTTGAACCCAATAGCCATGGATTTCCATCTTTGTGAATGTCTCATTTCATTAAGGGCAAAATGGCCTTTTGGCTTTTAAGATAAAACAAAACAATTAAAAGAAAACACCCAACTTCACTATTCATTCTCTTCTTCAAAAATCAAGACCAACGTGAAATAGAGCCCTCTCATCCTCTCTACTATTCCATCACCATACACCTTCATCCTTGGTGATTTTTGAAAGGTAAACATGTTTTTGACTTGTCCTCACTTTCCTCAACATTTCTATACCTTTAGTTTTCATTAAAACCCATGGTTTTGTATTTTGAAGTTTTTGAGTTTTGAATTAAAAATGTTAACTTTGTTAGCTTTTAGTTGAACTATAGATGTGGTGATGTTAGATAAGCTATTTGTTGTCTAAAAGGTCCAACATACCTAATTTTTACAAGGTTTTATAATGGTTCCCGAAATTGGGTTTAAAGAGGGTTTTTGAAGGGTTTTGAGTGAGTTTTGGGGGTTGTTTTAGGTGGGAATTGTTGGGCTAATGTTAGTGCTACGGTTAGGGATTGATTTGGGATCATTTGTGGGTATAAAAGGTGTTGGAAACATGAGTTTTGGATGAGATTATTGGGCTGCACGAAATTGTTAAATGTGGGGTTTGTTCATGGCTTGAGATGTTGAGTTTAATGTTTGAATTGTATTCCGGGTTAACTACTTTGGTGCTTGGGCTGATTTCAAGTTGTTTGGTTTGTATTGAGGTTATTTAGAAGCGAGAACTTGTGTCGGTGAAGCATCGGGAAGAAATCCGGATGCTTGAGGGTGGTTGCTTGCTTGGTATTTGAGCTTGGAAGTGAAGGTGAGTGGTTAATGTTTTAAAGTGGTTTAAATGTTTGGTTCGAGCATGTGGACTAGGTCGGGCTTGGTAGACCCACCTAGAGTTAGGATTAGGTTGGTAGCCTAATCCTAAACTTAACTAGAGCCATTGGTTGAACTTGTAATTGATGTTTATGCCTCGTGTTAATTGTGATATGATTGTTTATGTATAAAGTGTTATACATGTATGATGAGGCATGGATGTGATGCATTGTTTTATGCATGTGGATGGTTCATGATTGTGATCATGGTGAGTACGTGCTAAGCACGGAATTGGTTGTAAATGATAATGTGGATTGAGTTAAATGTTGGCACTAGTATGCTTGAGTACAAATGATCGATCATTAGGATGTTAGTGTGCACACATGAGTCAAATTCGCGCGTGGCCTTGGTGGCGTTGAGTCACCAAGGAGGAGTACGGGTTCGCCCGGAAATTGTTATTTATACATAGTCGATGATGAGTGGAATCCCATCGACGGGGCGTGAGGATGAGTGGAATCCCCTCCGCGAGACCGGTGATGAGTGTAATCCCACCGTGAGGTAAAATGGTTGTTGGATGTGAGTTCCAACATGTTTATCCGCGTATTCGGGTCATAGCTAGGTGCCAATATTGATTGATATGTGTATCAATGTGATGTGGAATGTGATTTCTACTTGGATGTTTATATGTGTTTACATATGTTGTGAAATAGAGCTTGTTGAGCATGGCATATAATTGAATATTGTTTATGCATCATTAACATGTTGGCTCTTGAGGATCGAAGGTATAATCATGCATTTACCTTGGTTGAGTACGTGCTTGGACCCTGCATTGTCGAGGTTTGTATTTAAAGAGCTTACCCTCACTGAGCTTCATTGCTTACGCTCTCTCTTTGTTCGACAATACGGATCCTTAGTTCGGGGTTGCGAAGTGCAAGAATGGCCTCTAAGTGTGCTTCGTGGTGCTTGTTCAGCTACCAAGTATGAAATTTTTAATTAAGATGTAATGGTTAAGCAATGGGACATGTAATCGTGTGGCCTACTCGGACCGGTCATCCGGCCAGACCGGGACGAGGGGGTTACATTTGTTGGTATCAGAGCCTAAGGTTACCGAGACCTTGGGCAGGTAAGTGAGGTAAGTTCGAGTTTTGTATTGATATGCACGGTGTTTGCTTGTCTTGTAAGCATGATTGCTTGTATGACGTGTATGCTGATTGTTTTGTTTAAAAGCATGTTGTCCGAGAGTCTCATTGCTACTATTACATCAAAAAAGAATCTTTAAGTGAGGGAAACGTACTTGAGCACTTGGAAGCCTTGCCTTGCTAACCCAATCTTGTGTGTTTTGTTTGTTGTGGTTGTAGTTATCGTTTCTGAGCGATGTCTAGGCCGAGGGGTAGGCCGAGGGTAGTTCGTCAGGAACCACGTCTTGCGGCTCCTGTTGAGCCGGTGATTGGAGTGGAGGCTCATATAGAAGGGCTTGTGGCTGCTGGAGTTGGAGCTCCTCCACAACCTCCACCACCACCTCCTCCGCCTGGAGCTGGAGACGAGGATGGAGCTGAAGGAGAGGGACCTCAGGGTGGCCAAGGTGGCCAAGGTCCGGCCGGAATTGATATGACTCCGCTAGTGCAAGCTATAGCGGGATCATTTCAGGCCGCAGTTGCGGGAGCTCAGGCTGCAGCTCAGCCTAAGTGTGATGATGCTAGTCTACCTTTGGAGAGGCTCCGTAGCTTGGGGGCCGAAGAGTTCAGAGGATCTACGCTAGAGAGGTTTGAGTTATGGTTGGAGAAGACAGTTCGCATCTTAGCTCAGATGGGTTGTGTGGGTGCTCGTAGATTGGGTTGTGTGATCTCTTTGCTTCAGGGTGATGCCTACACCTGGTGGGTCACCATTACTACCGGAGTTCCAGAGGCAGAGGTTGATTGGGATTTCTTTGAGTCTGCATTCAGGAAGAGGTATTTGGGACCGAGGTATCTTAATGAGAAGAAACGAGAGTTTATGGCCCTTACTCAAGGAGATGCTTCTGTGACTGACTATGAGATCCGTTTTGTTCGCTTTAGTCAGTACGCTCCAGAGTTGGTTCCTACTGAAGTGGAACGCTGTAACCGTTTCCGCTATGGGTTGAGCGAGGAGATCAAGAGGTACACGTTAGCTTCTGACTACTCAGACTTTGATGTATTGGTCGCGAGGGCCAAGGACTTAGAGCACAGTTTGGGTTCGACCAAACGATCTGGTGGTTCTAGTTCTGGTAAGAGGCATAACCACTTTGACAGTAGAGATGCCAAGAGGCATAGAGGTGGCGGACATCAGTTTGACCATAGACGTGGCGGTGGCCACCATGGTAGGGGCCATCAGGGCCACAGAGGTGGAGGGCGCTTGCCCGAGTGTACACGATGTGGGAGACAGCACGCTGGTGAGTGTTGGGGTAACTTCCATGCTTATTGAAACTGTGGTTCAAGGGACCACTTTAGGAGGGATTGTCCGTATCAGGCGGCACAGGCACCGAACATTGCTCAGGCTCCTGCGAGAGCGAATGATTTTCAGAGAGGCCGTGGGCGCGGTCGTGGCTACTTCCAGCCTAGAGCTGATGCACCTAGGGTAGATGCTCAGAGGAACCTCGCTCATGTTGTGGCAGTGCAGCTAGAGGTAGGAGGACCAGCGAGAGGTTATGCTCAGAGAGAGGCCGGGAACGACACTGATGTGATAGCATGTAATTTTGAGTTACAGTCTATGTCTTTTCTTTCTTTGGTTGATTCGGGTTCTACATATTCCTACATTTTGAGTGAGCATGCACGGAAGTTAGATATACCTGTTGAGATCTTAGATGTAGGTATGCATGTGACTAGTTCTTTTGGTGAGACGGTTGTGGTTAGACGTATGTATAGGAGATGTCCACTGAAGATTCAGGGCCATGTGTTCTCTGTTGATATGATGGAACTTCCTTTTTATGGTTTTGATATTATTCTGGGTATGGACTGGTTAGTTGAACACCGGGCTAGTGTGGATTTTGAGACGAAGAGGATTTCCTTGAAACTTTCTGATGACTACGAGGTAGTAGTAGTAGGCGAGAACATTAAGTTCTTGTCTAATGTTGTGTCAGCTTTAGAGGCTCATAGGTTGATGGACTCCGGATGTGGGGCTTACTTAGCTTATGTTATGAATCCGGATATGAGTGAAGTTAGACCGAAAGATATTAGAACAGTGTGTGACTTTCCGGATGTGTTTCCTGAAGAGTTGCCGGGTTTGCCTCCTGACAGAGATGTTGAGTTTGTGATTGAGACTGTTTCAGGGTCTAATCCAATTTCGATAGCTCCGTATCGTATGGCTCCGAAAGAGTTGAAAGAGTTGAAGAGTCAGTTGCAAGAATTATTAGACCGTGGTTTCATTAGGCCTAGTAGTTCTCCTTGGGGTGCTCCTGTGTTGTTTGTGAAAAAGAAAGATGGTAGTATGCGCATGTGTATTGACTATAGACAGTTGAATCAGTTGACCGTGAAGAACAAGTATCCGTTGCCTCGCATAAATGATTTGTTTGATCAGTTGAGAGGTGCTTCAGTGTTCTCGAAGATAGATTTGAGATTCGGGTACTACCAGTTGAAAGTGAAAGAGTGTGATGTTCCGAAGACAGCTTTTAGGACTAGATATGGTCACTATGAGTTCCTTGTGATGCCGTTTGGGCTCACGAATGCACCTGCAGCATTCATGGATATGATGAACAGGATTTTTAGAGACTACCTAGACCGTTTTGTAGTTGTTTTTATTGATGATATACTTGTGTACTCGAAGACAGAAGAGGAGCATGATGAGCACTTGAGATTTGTTTTACAGAGATTGTTGAGAAATCAGTTGTATGCGAAGCAAAGCAAATGTGAGTTCTGGATTCGAGAGGTTGTATTTCTTGGCCATGTTGTTTCGGCCGAAGGTATCTGTGTTGATCCATCGAAGATTGAGGCTATTGTTGAGTGGAAACAACCTAAGTCTGTGACCGAGATTAGGAGTTTCCTAGGACTAGCCGGTTACTATAGGAGGTTCGTTGATGGTTTCTCTAGGGTGGCTGCTCCTTTGACTAAATTGTTGCAAAAGAGAGTTAAGTTTGAATGGTCGAATGCAAGACAGAAGGCCTTTGAGAAATTGAAAGAAGCTTTGACGAATGCCCCAGTGTTAGTGCAACCTGTTTCAGGTAAAGAATTTGTGATTTATAGTGATGCTTCCTACATAGGTTTAGGATGTGTTTTGATGCAAGAAAAGAGAGTTGTTGCTTATGCTTCTAGACAGTTGAAGGTTCGTGAGAAGAACTATCCTACTCACGATATAGAGTTAGCCGCAGTAGTGTTTGCATTGAAGATTTGCCGTCATTACTTTTATGGTGAGAAGTGTATAGTTTACACCGATCACAAGAGCTTGAAGTATTTGATGACACAGAAAGAGTTGAACTTGAGACAGAGAAGATGGCTTGAGTTACTAAAAGATTATGATTTGACCATTGAGTACCATCTGGGTAAGGCAAATGTGGTAGCCGATGCTTTGAGTAGAAAAGTTGCCGTTGAGTTGAGAGCTATGTTTGCTAGATTGAGTGTGTCCGATGATGGTGGTTTGATCACCGAGTTGCAAGTGAAGCCTTCTTTGATTCAGTTGATTAGAGAGAAGCAGTGGCAAGATGTGACACTAGTTCCTCATGTTCAGGACATAGCCGAAGGAAGACCGACCGAGTATAGTTTCAGTTGTGAGGGCTTGTTGTGCTTTAGAGATAGAATTGTTGTACCAGAAGATGTTGAGTTGAGACGTCAGATTCTGAGTGAAGCACATTCGAGTCCTTTTTCTATACATCCGGGTAGTACCAAGATGTATCGTGACTTGAAGAATGATTACTTCTGGGTTGGGTTGAAGAAAGATGTAGCCGAGTATGTGAGCCGTTGTATGGTTTTTCAGAGAGTGAAGGCAGAACATCAGGTTCCTTCAGGTTTGTTACAGCCTTTGAAGATTCCAAAATGGAAATGGGAGAGGATCACCATGGACTTTGTGTCGGGGTTACCATTGTCTCCTTCGAAGAAGAATTCCGTGTGGGTGATTGTTGATAGGTTCACTAAGTGTGCTCACTTCTTAGCAGTGAACACTACGGATTCTTTAGACAAGTTGGCAAACTTGTACATCCGTGAGATTGTGAGACTTCATGGAGTTCCGAAGTCTATTGTTTCAGATATGGATCTTAGATTTACTTCGAGGTTTTGGGGTTGCTTGCATAGTGCTCTAGGTAGCCATTTGCATTTTAGTACTTCTTATCATCCGCAGTCCGATGGGCAGTCAGAGCGAGTGATACAGATTCTAGAGGATATGCTTCGTTGTTGTGTGATTGACTTCCAGGGCTCTTGGGAGAAGCACTTACCTTTAGTTGAGTTTGCTTACAACAACAGTTATCAGTCTAGTATTCAGATGGCTCCCTATGAGGCCTTGTATGGTAGACGATGTAGGACTCCGATTTGTTGGGCTGAAACAGGTCAGAGATTGTTACCTATGCCGGATTTGCTTAAGGGGACTACCGACAAAGTGAAGTTGATTTGTGACCGTTTGAAAGCAGCTTCCGATCGTCAGAAGTCTTATGCGGATTTGAAGAGGAAAGAGATTGAGTTCTCCGTGGGTGAGAAAGTGTTTCTGAAAGTATCTCCGTGGAAGAAGGTGATGAGATTTGGCCGGAAGGGCAAGTTGAGTCCGAGGTTCATTGGTCCGTATGAGATAGTTGAGCGGATTGGGCCTGTAGCTTACCGTTTGAGATTGCCTTCTGAGTTAGAGAAGATACATGATGTCTTTCATGTGTCGATGCTTAGGAGATATAGGTCAGATCCTTCTCATGTTATGCCTGTTGAGGAGATAGAGTTGAATCTGGATTTGTCTTATAATGAAGAGCCTGTAGAGATACTTGCTTCTGATAGCAAGGTTATGCGTGGTAAGACCATAGAGTTGGTCAAGGTGTTGTGGAGACATAGAGGTGTAGAAGAGGTCACGTGGGAGAGGAAAGCTGATATGCTTGAACAGTTTCCGTACTTGTTTCCGTTAGGTAATTTCGGGGACGAAATTCTTTAAGTTGGGGAGAGTTGTAACACTCGGGTTTAGGGGTCGGGTGAATTAAATAATTAACGTAATGTTCGGGTTTTGCTTTCAAAATAAATTGTGTTGGGCCTATTTTAATTTGAACTCAATAGCCATGGATTTCCATCTTTGTGAATGTCTCATTTCATTAAGGGAAAAATGGCCTTTTGGCTTTTAAGATAAAAAAAAAACAATTAAAAGAAAACACCCAACTTCACTATTCATTCTCTTCTTCAAAAATCAAGACCAACGTGAAATAGAGCCATGTCATCCTCTCTACTATTCCATCACCATACACCTTCATCCTTGGTGATTTTTGAAAGGTAAACATGTTTTTGACTTGTCCTCACTTTCCTCTACATGTCTATACCTTTAGTTTTCATTAAAACCCATGGTTTTGTATTTTGATGTTTTTGAGTTTTGAATTAAAAATGTTAACTTTGTTAGCTTTTAGTTGAACTTTCGATGTGGTGATGTTAGATAAGCTATTTGTTGTCCAAAAGGTCCAACATACCTAATTTTTATAAGGTTTTATAATGGTTCCCGAAATTGGGTTTAAAGAGGGTTTTTGAAGGGTTTTGGGTGAGTTTTGGGGGTTGTTTTAGGTGGGAATTGTTGGGCTAATGTTAGTGCTATGGTTAGGGATTGATTTGGGATCATTTGTGGGTATAAAAGGTGTTGGAAACATGAGTTTTGGATGAAATTATTGGGCTGGACGAAATTGTTAAATGTGGGGTTTGTTCATGGCTTGAGATGTTGAGTTTAATGTTTGAATTGTATTCTGGGTTAACTACTTTGGTGCTTGGGCTGATTTAAAGTTGTTTGGTTTGTATTGAGGTTATTTAGAAGCGAGAACTTGTGTCGGTGAAGCATCGGGAAGAAATCCGGAGGCTTGAGGGTGGTTGCTTGCTTGGTATTTGAGCTTGGAAGTGAAGGTGAGTGGTTAATGTTTTAAAGTTGTTTAAATGTTTGGCTCGAGCATGTGGACTAGGTCGGGCTTGGTAGACCCACCTAGAGTTAGGATTAGGGTGGTAGCCTAATCCTAAACTTAACTAGAGCCATTGGTTGAACTTGTAATTGATGTTTATGCCTCGTGTTAATTGTGATATGATTGTTTATGTATAAAGTGTTATACATGTGTGATGAGGCATGGATGTGATGCATTGTTTTATGCATGTGGATGGTTCATGATTGTGATCATGGTGAGTACGTACTAAGCACGGAATTGGTTGTAAATGATAATGTAGATTGAGTTAAATGTTGGCACTAGTATGCTTGAGTACAAATGATCGATCATTAGGATGTTAGTGTGCACACATGAGTCAAATTCGCGCGTGGCATTGGTGGCGTTGAGTCACCAAGGAGGAGTACGGGTTCGCCCGTAAATTGTTATTTGTACATAGTCGATGATTAGTGGAATCCCATCGACGGGGCGTGAGGATGAGTGGAATCCCCTCCGCGAGACCGGTGATGAGTGTAATCCAACCGTGAGGTAAAGTGGCTGTTGGATGTGAGTTCCAACGTGTTTATCCGCGTATTCGGGTCATAGCTAGGTGCCAATATTGATTGATATGTGTATCAATGTGATGTGGAATGTGATTTCTACTTGGATGTTTATATGTGTTTACATATGTTGTGAAATAGAGCTTGTTGAGCATGGCATATAATTGAATATTGTTCATGCATCATTAACATGTTGGCTCTTGAGGATCGAAGGTATAATCATGCATTTACCTTGGTTGAGTACGTGCTTGGACCCTGCATTGTCGAGGTTTGTATTTAAAGAGCTTACCCTCACTGAGCTTCATTGCTTACGCTCTCTCTTTGTTCGACAATACAGATCCTTAGTTCGGGGTTGCGAAGTGCAAGAAGGGCCTCCAAGTGTGCTTCGTGGTGCTTGTTTAGCTACCAAGTATGAACTATTTAATTAAGATGTAATGGTCAAGCAATGGGACATGTAATCGTGTTATGATGCTTTTAGGAGTATGTTGTTGTTGTTGTTGTTGTTTAGGAGCATGTTAGACTCCTCGTATGTATTCGTTAACTTGGCTTTTGAGATGTATGCCCTTGCTTGTGAACCTTATTGTCAATTGCTTACCTTGAATTGTCTAAGTAATGTCTATGTTGAAGTATGCTTGTGGTAATGCCTTGAATGGATGTTTCTTTATATGCCTTGGGTGTTTGAGCATGTTTGTCTTAGGGTTCATGCCTCTAGATCATGTATGTTTATGTTGAGTATTGTTTGGGGTCGTTTAGGGCCCTTAGAATTGTTGAGAAATGCCTAAGTCTGGTTTTTTAGGGTTGCAGACAGCCCGCGTTTCGAAACAAGCTGGGCCGTTTTGGAACGGGTAAGGCTTCAGGGACCCCGTATCGGAACGTGTTTCGATACGGTTTGGCCACTGTGAGCCCCTGTTCCGATACGAGATTCGAAACGTTTTGGCTACTGGAAATCTGAGAAATTGACGAGATGAAAGCGTTTCGAAACGGGTCTAAGGGTTTCGAAACGGTCAAAATCTAGTTGACCACGAGAAGTTGACCGTTGAGGGTGTTTCGGAACGGTTGACCTCCGTTTCGATACGGCCTCCTCGTATGGCTGGGGGCAGTTGACCTGGTCAAGGGCGTTTCGATACGCCTCAATGGTGTTTCGAAACGGCCTGTCTAATAGATTAAACTTGGGCTGTTTAATTGCTGTTTGGGTATAGTTGATTGTCTTCTTCTCTTTTATTCCGTTGTTATGATCACATAGGACTTAAAGGTACCATTTGAGAAGATAAAATTAAAAGAAAAAAAATTAGGGTTGCTAACCGAGGGGGAACCTTAACGGGTTTCGCTTCTGTTTTCCCCGTGTGGCCTACTCGGACCGGTCATCCGGCCAGACCGGGACGAGGGGGTTACAGAAGCCATCTTCTTCATTTCAAAATGTAATAGATAAAAATGTGCAGCTAATAAATTATCTAAGTTAAAGAAACTTCCTCAGCAATATCAAATGAAATTGACAAGGTTTGTGGTTAAATCTTTTTCTTTGTTATTTAAAATCATTATTTATGTTAATTTTATTCGTATATATTAAGAATTCATTAAAATATATTCACTTCAAACTATTTATTAAAAGATTTTTTTAAACTACTTTTTCTCTCTTGCTTTTCACATTCACTATATGTATGTTTTAAATTACTATTGTATTTATTACATTACGCATGAACACATACTTACGTGTCACTTTTTATTTTTGGTATATTATCTTTCTTTTCATTGACTTTTATTTTTTTAATTTCCCAACAAGTATTAAAAGTTTAAAATATTTGAGTGTTAAGATGCACTGCTATGTATAAAATTATAAAAAATTTATAAAATTATATAAGAAGGGTTATATTTCATATTACATAATCCTTCTATAAAATTTAAAACTTAAATCTCAAACCTTAGCACCAAAAACATAACCCTAAACCCTAAAATTCTATACCCAACACACTAAGCTCCTAAACCTTAACCTAAAACCCTAAACTTTAATATTAAAAGGTTTGCGTATCAAAATATTTACCTTATATAAAGGTTGTTTTGTATAATGATGTATATAGTATAGTAATATATAATGTTTATAAAATGACAGTGCACTCAGGGATGAACAAAGAGGGGGCTAGAGGGGGCGGTCGCCCCTCCTAAAAAATTTGAAATTCCCATATGATTTAGAAGTTTTTTTAGAAATCTTCGATGTATTTCCTATTGAAAATTTATTTTCACCCCTCTCAAATTTTATAAGTTCGTCCATCCTAAAATTTTATAGGTTTGCCCCATAACGTAAAGTTCTGCGTCCGTCCCTGAGTGTACTTTCCAATGTGTATAATATAGTCATATGTAATGTTGTTCGCTTTTTATTCCTCGAAAAAATTTCAAAAAAAAATTCAAGTTATAAAATAGGACTCATCAATTCAACTAATTCAAAAAAAAATTACTTGACTCAACTCGATCGAATAATATCCCTAATCATTCCAAGACAGCAATTAGTTTAAAACATTAGATTGTAATGTCAACAAAACAATCATATGAGTACATAACAGTTCTAAATTCCAAGACAACTAAATATTGAAATCAACAATATGTTAACTGCTGATGTTGAACTTGAAACGACCCCTTTCACCTCACTTGCAGTAGCTGATGTTGAAACCTTATTTGGAAGTTCAGAAGCTTGAAAGATTTAGGTGCCAACAATAGCGGCCGCTATATAGCGTTAGTGGCACCGTCTTAAACTATTATTGCGGAATTATTAGCCGGAAAGGGAGCACCCAACAAGAACAGACCATCTAGAGAACATAATTTAGTTGTTCATAGAAGCGAAGCCTAGACCAAATACGCATGTAGTAATGAAAGCATTAGAGCAACTTTCAAGACTCCGGCAACGACAAAGGGGGGCCTCGAGATGCATCGAGGCATAGTTCTCATATGAACTTGTGGTTTGCTCCGAAGAAATATCATCTCATGTCCCCAGCCATCTGCCTCTCAATCAAGTACTAAAACCGAAAAGCATATGATGCATTGCTTTATTATTGAAGATGATATTTTAATGAACACCATACCTTGAACTCGAACATACATGTCCGACTACTGATTAACGTGCAGTTCTTGAATCAATAATATCTGAAATTCGAGTATGGTTACATAGACATCCGTTAAAAAAGCCATAATCTGTTGAAATGAAGCTCAATTTTCTGTTTTACTTCTCTTTGGTCCTTGTTTACTGCAAATTAACCACTATATACCAGAACTGCCAAACCGCAAATGAAGACACCCTTTGGTCATTCGTGGTGACATTTGCCTCGTCTTCGAATCGTACAAAGGCAGACAAAACCTGCAAACTAGACAATAGCTATTACATATGATTCCAGCCATGGAGTAATACATCCACTATGGAATTTATGACTTCATACGGCATTTCCTGTGCATCCAATTTCAACCGAGTATAAACTTTCAAATAAATGAGCTTACCACTGCATCCAATTGTCTTATATTCAAGAGCAACATCAAGATCAGATGATAGCTTACTACTGCAATATAACTCAATTGTCTTATAAAATCTTTCATGTTTTTAATACGCTTCCATAAATATAAAGTTAAAATCTGATAATTTTGTGTAAGGATACAATATAAATATACAAATATATAGAAACAACTAACCAAGTGTTTCTAATAACTTCTCTTCGGTTACTCATAGTGTGAAAACAAACCCAATTAGTAAATCAAAACCCTATTAGCCAAATTTACAACACATCAAAATTCACACATAATCAGGAAAATAAAAATCAAACATTATGTGGCTTATACATTAGAGGGCTTACTGAAAATAAAGTTATGGGTTTATTAGTTACTGCCTTTCCACCACATGCAAGCGTGTGTTTACCCATTTTGTTTCAAAAAATAGTCGTAATCTTATGCATGACATCAAATCAGAGTGGCGCAGCGGAAGTGTGGTGGGCCCATAACCCACAGGTCCCAAGATCAAAACCTGGCTCTGATATAACAAAATGAAGCAACAGATAATATTTCTTCTCAAAACAAATAATAATTAATTTTTAACTTTTAACTTCGGGCTACTTGTGACATAAAAAGCAAGAGCCAAATCTCGGTCCCCATTTTCAAGTGACATAGAAGACTAAATTGCATACACCATAAGAACTTATAGCATCATAACTGTAACAAATCAACTGACAATAATGGATGTTAAGGAAGCAGAAAGAATCAAATTGATGGTTGGAAGAATATATACTATATTACCTTCCAAGGAAGCCGAAGTCAAAAAGTACCTTAATACTGTTGTTGTATGAAAGTAGACCTTGCGTTTACCGAGAGTTAAACCCGGTTCTAATGCATGGAAGGCAATTATCCTAACCGTTAGACTACAAACACAACACATCATTTAGCAATATAGAACTCTATCTGACAGAATAAGCTTTTTATTAACAGTAGACGGTATCTTCCATTGAATTATGGTTAAAACCTAATAGGATAAGGAGATAATAAAAGGTAGGGCATATAAGAGGATTTTCGGACTTTCATTCACCACATGCAAATCCTAGAAGACTGCAAGTAAAGTTCATTGATTTTGAGGTTTTTACTGTTTCAGAGACTATTACAGATCAAACCCAGTAAAAAAACTCAAAATTGCAACCTTAAGTGCACAAAACCCGTGAAAATGAACATCAAACCCAGAAAAATTGCAATCTTAAGATGAACATCAAACCCAGGAAAACTCTAAACTACAATCTGAAGTGGAAAACCCCCCATGAAGATGAACATCGAACCAAACCCAGAAATATAAATAATAATTAAAAAAAACTATAGATTCTGAGAAAGAGATGGAAACAGAGCTGTAAGATTTGCAAAAAATAAAAATGAAAAAAATTTGGACCATTTTTCGATTTGTGCGTGTCATCCTTGCGCAGGGGCCATGCTAATCTTCTCTGTATCGTTCCAATTTTATCGGATGTCCTCGAAGGGACGATCTCATCTTGGCTCTCTCTTCCATATGAATGTTTGTATTACTCGGTTCTTTAGCAATGTGGGATATTTGGTTCGTTTTCTAACTGACCAGTGAACTATGTAACTGAGGCTAATTGGATGCTGGCTAAGTGTTTGATTATGAATGGGTCCCATCATTAGCTTTGAAAATAAAAGGTGTAAATCAAGGTTTGATCCTGAACTTTGTATAGTTGTCCAATTTAATCCCTAATTTCTTGTTCCTGATTCACATTAGCCTTGAATCTTAACAACTTTTCTCAATTTCATATGTGTATTTAGATCATGTTAAATTAAATTGTACAGGTTAACAATATGTCTTAAAAGCCTAAGTACTTGGATAAGATGATTGTCCCCTAACATTTCATCCTGGTTTCGTCTACCAAACTGTAAGGTGTTTATTCGATAAATTCGGTCGGTGAACAAACCAAATTAATTAGAAAAAAATTTAACAATTAGTCAAATCAAAATTTGTTTGAAAATTATTAACCGAACAGGATAAATTTCGGTTAATTTGAATTAACCAAACTTTGTTAAAAAGATTTAGGGATTGTGTTTTTTCTTTAGTTATATTAAATTAATTTGAATATTTTTTTCATTCGGGTTAAAAATTGGTTATATCTTAAAATATACATATGTAATATATATTATTAAATATTTAATATTTTAAGTTAATTAACCGATTTTGAAATAAATTAACGAATAACTAAATTTAAAAAATTCTTTAACCATTAATCGATCGAACATTTAATTAACTGAAATAAATTTCTACTCGGTCAGTTATTTCGGTGCTTACCGAATAATGAACACCCTCTTCCAACAGAGACAAACAAAATATTTTATGTTAGGGGTTGTGGTTTTTGTATATAATAAAACTATGTGGGATTTGAAATTTTCATGGTGCGAAATTAGTTAATCAATAAAAAATACAAAGATTTTTTCTAAAAATATATGTTTTACTCTTTTGGCTCCTCAGCTTTTCATCATATGTTTTATTCTTTTGGCATCATAATGTTTCCCGAAGAATGCATACAGATTCGAGAGCAAAACGTATATGCCACTATGATATTCTAGTCGCATGAGCTTCTCAGCAGCAACCTCAGCCAGTTTGGTTTGTCCGCTACTACAGTACGAACTCAACAATGCTCTCCTGGCAATAGCTTCATCAGAGGGATTGCTTGAATCTGGCATACTTTGAATTACTTGATTAGCTTCTTCAAAGAGCCCACCCCGGATAAATAGGTCAATTATGCACCCAAAATGTTTACTTTTAGGGCCAATATTATACACGTTACACATTCTATCGAGTATCCTTAGACCTTCAAATTCATTACCAGAATAACTACAAGCACTAAAAATAGCTATAAAAGTAATGTCACCATTTACCTAAACAGTTGAATTGCACTTTCTACATCTCCATGCATTGCCAACCCAGAAATCATAACATTCCAGCTAACAACATCTCTTTGTTGCATTTCATCAAACAACTTTTTAGCAATATCTAAATTCCCACATTTTGCATACATATCCACAAGACAAGTACTCAATGGAAAATTTTGTTAATCCATATATTTATGAATCCAAATTCCGGTATCTAAAGCGCCCAAATTAGCACATGCACTAATAATACTTACAAATATAGCTTCATCAGGCTCTACCTCTATAGCACTTCTTTGCATTAGCTGAACATTTAAAGACTCTTTTTAAAGCAATTATTTTTTAAATATCCAGAAATCATGACCCCCAAATTCCTCCATCTTTTACTGGAGCCTCATCAAAAAGCAATCTAGCGGTGTCAATATCACCCATTTTCCCATACCCTTTGATGCTTTGGCCGCCAAAACCCAGGGCTTTAGCTCCTTGGTCATCCCACTGCACACAGGCCAACACTTGTTGTTGAATTCAACCCCAACATGCTTACTCGGGGAGAAGAGAGGTTGAGTGGCTCTCGGTGATGGTGGTCGTGGGCTTGAGCAGAGATGGGGATAAGTGGTGGGAGCCAAAGCCATGGTGGATTCGAGTCTGTACTGGGATCAAAGCCAAAGATGGGGTTTTATCCTTTAAAAAGGGATTAAAAATGATTTGTTTTTAATTTTTAAATATGACGTGGAATATAGTTTTATTATTTTTTATATATGAGGTGGAAAACGAGGTGGGGATGTGGCATACCCAGTCAGATTTCCGTTAGGGGTTAACGGGGTTTAACGCCCCAGTTACCATTTTGTTTCAAAATCTAAAGTTTAATTGCTACTTCGTGATTTTTGAAAGTTTGGTTACCATTTTGTTTTTTTATCAAAGTTCAGTTAACGTCTGTGTACTTTACCCTAAATTTTAAATCATAAACCTTAAAAAATATATTATATTCCAAATTCTGGAATTTTGACCCAAATATTACTTTGGGATCTTTTTTATTCTAACAATAAAGATGCTGAGAGATTATTTTCGGATATAGAGATGATCACTGTTCAAAAAGTAAAAATCCATGGACCACACCCCGTTTTTTAACAATGTTCTTGGATTTAGGGTGCTGTTCAAAAACGGATTCCAAACCCTCCCCTTTCTAACAAATATAGTCCGACACATGGCGTTATTTTGGGGAATAGAGCACTGTTCAAAATCGGGTTACCCACCCTTAACTTTTGAACAGTGCAATAATTGGTGCATGATGCCTTTATTATGGTAAAAGACACATGGCAGAAGCTAAGTAGGGCATCCGCTATTCAAAGTCCGATAGCTCACCTTGTGCTTGTGAGCAGTGCACGTGTATTATTGACCGGGCAGGGTGGCAGGTGATTCAGCTTTTATAGTAATTTTTTTTATTGGATGAATGAGAGGTGGTTTGTGTGGTTAAAATTGAAAGGGGTTGGGGATAAATAGGGGTTATGTTGAAGATAGAAGAAGAAATTTTGTAAGTGTGTATTTTATTTGAGAAAATTATGTTAAATTAATATTTTTATTTGTAATGTATGTATGTAGTTATGATTTTTTTAGTTTAATTTTTTAAATTTTATATTTGCTAGAACTTTAAAGTTAATGTTTGAAATATTAAATTTTTTGTGTTAAATAGGTTGTTGAGGAGAAGAAATTTTGTGAAAAGTTTGAGAAAGAAAGATTTGAAGAAATATAGTAAGTATGATGAAATTTTAATTTCGTGGTTGGATTTTTTAAATTTGTGAAGAGATTAAGATTTTGTTGTTTTTTTTATTTTGAAGTTGGTGTTTAAAAAATTTTATGTTTGAATATTTGTGTTGTAGTTAATTTAATGTTATGTTTTATAATATTAATGTTCAAAATGTTTATATTTGGAGTGTATTGGGAGTAAAATGAGTATTTTTAGAGTTATTCAAAAAATTAGTAAATAAATGAATAATTCATAATAATCTTTAAGTTGAGTTGTTTTGTAACACCCGTGTTTGGGGGTCGGATGAAAATAATAATGAAATCATGTTTCGGGTTTCGGTTTCAAAATTAAAATAATAAAATATTTTAATGGGCTTCGTGTTTGCAAATAATTAAAATACTATGTTGGGCCTATCTTCTAAGTTCAAATCCATGGACTTTAGGAGATGTGGGTTTTGGCCATTCATTAATGGCATAGTTGTAAATATGAATTTTTGGGTGAATTAAAAATAAAACAAAAGATGAAGACATGTGCTCATCTTCCTCCTCCTCCCCATTTTCAAATCTAACGTGAAGAAGAGAGCTTCTCTCAATCTCACTCTCCCATCTCCTTTCTTCATCATTCTTGGAGCTTTTTGAAAGGTAATTACATTTCCGACTTGCTATCATCTTCCTCTCTTTAAAAGTACAACTAGATTTCATTTTGGTTCAAGTTTTAGAATTTGGGTTTTTGGAAGATTTGAATAAAAATGAAATCTTTATTGATTTTAACTTAAGGTTTTGATTTAATATTGTTAGATATGATGTTTATGAACCAAATGGTCCAACATATATAATTTTTAGAGTGTTTTATAAGAATTTCCGAATTTGGGTTTTGGTGGGTTTTTAGGAGGGTTTTGAGTTGAGTTTTGGGTGTGTTTTATGTTGGAATTTGAGGGTTGATGTTTTTAGGAGGGTTTTGATTTATGCCTCATGTCTAATTGTGATTATGGTGGCTTTGTATATGATGTTATACATGTATGTTGAGGCATGGTTTGATGCATTATTATACGTATGTTGCGGCATGGTTTGATGCATTATTATATGTGTGTTGAGGCACGGTTTGGGGCATTGATATATGCATGTTGATGATGAATATGATGGGGATATACATATGTATGAAATATGATGTGATATTTGTGTTAATGTTATACATGTGGTGTTGACATGTGAAATGATGTTATGAGGTGGTTGCATGATCCAAGGATCATGGTGAGTACATGCTAGGCATGGAAATGTGGTTTGTGCATGACGGTAAGTCATGGTGAGTACGTGCTAAGAACAGAAGTTGCTATGAAATGATATTGTGAAAGATTAATGAAATGTGTAGTATTGGCACTAGTATGCTTGGGTACAAATGATCGATCATTAGGATGTTTAGTGTGCACACGTGAGTCAAAATGCGCGCGTGATCTTGGTGATGGTAGTCATCAAGATGGAGTACGGGTTCTCCCGAAAATCTTCTTATATATATATGTCGGTGATGAGTGGAATCCCATCGACGGGCGTGAGGATGAGTGGAATCCCCTCCGCGAGAAACGGTGATAAGTGTAATCCCACCGTTAGGTAATGTTGTTGTTGGATGTGAGTTCCAACGGTTATCCGCATATTCGAGTCATAGCTAGGTGCCAATACGGAATGTGGTTTATGTTGTCAATATGTGATTATTTGTGAGCCAATGTGATTTGGGATTTGTTGCTAACATGGTTTAATATATGTGATTACATATGTTGTGGATTTAAACATGTTGAGCATGACATAATATTGAATATATGTTCATGCATCATGGGTAGATTGACTTATGTGGATTAAAGGTAAGAACATGCATTCTATCTTGGTTGTTGCTCGTGCTTGGACCCTGCATTGTCGAAGGTTTGTTTTATGAGCTTACCCTCACTAAGCTTTTATGCTTACGCTCGTTTTTGTTCGACAATGCAGATCAGTAGCTTGTGGGTGGCAAGGGCAAGGAAAGGTCTCCAAGGGTTGCTTTAGGTTAGCTCAAGTATGATCTTTAAATTGTAGATTGTAATAGTCAAGCAATGGGATAGGTGTTATTGATGTGAATGCTTTGTTGTATGTTGATGTTGGTTTGGCCTTTGGATGCTTCGTTTGAATGGTAAACCTTGTTTAGGTTGCATGTCTTGAATGCTTATATGTTTTGTTGGCTAAGGCATGTAACCTTAAAAGCTATGTATGCTTCCTTGTGGTGAATGTATGATCTTGTGTTTGGATGCCTATCTTATATCTTGTGTATCTTGAGCATGGTTGCTATAGGGAGTATGCCTCTAGAGTGTGTTTGTATGTTGTGTATGCTTCTTAGGGTCGTTTAGGGCGTTTGGGATCGTTTAGTGATGTGTAAAACTGATTTTGGAAAACTGCAGGCTGCAGGTGTTTCGAAACGAGTTGTGTCGTTTCGAAACGGGTGTGGTTCCAGGGTCCCCCGTATCGGAACACGTTTCAGTACGTGAGCCCATGTTTCGAAACAAGTTTCAAAACACTTTGGCCACTGTAAACGCCTGTTTCGAAACGAGTACCGAAACGCCTATGCAAAACGTGACCCTGTTCCGAAACGGGGTGGAAGCGTTTCGGTACGGGTGTCTTGCTTTTTAAACTGAAGCCCGTGTTCCAAAACGGGTGTCGTCTGTTTCGAAACACATGCCTAAAAATGGGCTGTTTGACATCTCTAATGGGTCCCAAGGGTGCTGTTAGGCTTCTCGTGAGCCTTGTTTCCGTTGTTGTTTCACACATAGGATTAATAAAAGCATCTAGACGCGATTATAATAAGTGAAAAAGTTTTCTAGGGTCGTTAACCGAGGTGGGACCTTAACGGGTTTCACATCGGTTTTCCCCGTGTAGCCTACTCGGACCGGTCAAACGTCCGGACCGGGATGAGGGGGTTACATGTTTTAATGTTATATTAGTAGTAGTAGGAGTAGTAAAAAAATTCAATTTATTTGTAATTTTTTTTTAAAATAACTTAGGAGTTGGCATAGTAAAAAGTATTAACTTTTTTTAATTTAGGAGCTATTAGTAAAAAGATTTTTTAAAATTTTATTTGTAATTTCGAAAAAATAAACTTAGCTTAGGAGTTGGTTTAGGGTAAAAAAATATTAATGTTTTAATTTAGGAGATTTTTAAAAATTTTATGTATATATCGAATGTAATTAGGGTATTTATTATAAGTAGATTAGTGACTAGTTTGTAAAAATCTTAAAGTTGAAGAGTTTTAAAGGAAATTTGGTGAAAGATATAGGGACTAAGGATTAAATTTATAATATTCCTTATTTAGGAGTTTGTAAAAATATTTTATGTTTTTAAAATTTTATTTGTAATTTTGTAGAAATTGTTTTATTTAAGAGTTGTGTTGAAAATTAGTAAAAAAATATTAATTTTGTTTAATTTTGTAGAAATTGTTTTATTTAAGAGTCTTTTAGAAATTAGTAAGTAGTTTGTAAAAATCTTAAAATTGTATGTAGTAAAAAATATGGATGTTACTAGTCTTTTAATATTTGAATTAAAATGTAAACAAAATTAATTTATAATATAATGTAAACAAAATTCTAAGCATTTAAATTTTAGTTCTTTATTTAGTAGTGTAATAAATGTAGGAATTATATATTAGAAGGAAATTTTTAATTTCGTAGAATTTTAAATTCTTTTAGAAAATTGAGTCTCGGGTTGTAATATATTCATACTTGTCATGTAGGATGGCTGAGCAAGCTTCTCTATTGAGATTTCAGGATCAACACATTAGTAGTTTGCCGGTTCCTGAGATTGTATAATTTTGTTAATAATTAATTTATTAGAAATCCAATTCAATTATATTAATAATACTATTTGGTTTAGTTTATCCCTTTATTTTATTGATGTGTTAATTACAGGATTTTGAGGATACATTTAGACATCACCTGACCATGGCGAGAAATCCTCTGCACGATCGAATCACTGAATGATTGCAACAGTTAGATTTTATTATGCGACATTCCTTCGAGGGTACAAGTTGGTGTCCGGGTTGATTGCTGCTCTGTTTGAGCGTTGGAGGCCGGAAACACATACGTTCCATATGTCGTGTGGGGAATGCACGATCACACTTGAAGACATGGTCATGTTTATTGGGGTGTCGGTAAACGATGGGTTGCGTATGCAATCTAATCGATTAGATAAATGTCTTTTTGATATCAGTCATAGTTAAATATTTTTAAGGTTTAGGTTTAGTAGTTTAAAATTTAGTGGTTGTGAATAGAATTTTGGGTTTATGGTTAGAATTTAGAGTGTATATATAGGTTAAAACCTAAATCCTCAACATATTACCCTAAAACCTAAACTCTAAAACATAAATCCTAACCATAATCCCTAAATTCTAAATCCTACTCTCTAAATTAATTCCATAAACCCTAAAACTAAAGCGCTTGTACCATGATATTGGATATAAATCCAAATTTTATATCATATAAAAAGTAAATTATATAGTACTATATTATACAACTTGACTCAAAAAAATTTCAAAAAAAAATCAAGTTATAAAATAGGACTCATCAATTCAACTAATTCAAAATTTTTTTACTTGACTCAACTCAATCGAATAATCATCCCTAATCATTTCAAGACATCAATTAGTTTAAAACATTAGATTTTAATGTCAACAAAACAATCATATGAGTACATAACAGTTCTAAATTCCAAGACAACTAAATATTGAAATCTCTTCTGATGAGGATGTGTTGGCCACTGTTGCCACTGTGTAGATGGGGGAATGATGTTGCTGATACCGCTATGGGGAGTCTACCACCGTTTTGGATGCAGAGGTGGCGGAGTATGATGGTTAGTACATCAGAGACGGCATCTATCTGCGAAAGGCGACATGGCGGGCAGCTGCAGCTAAGGGTGTTCCTTGTGTAGGGGCAGCTGCGGCACTCAACCTTTAGTAGACATGATAGTTAAAATAAAAAATCCAAAGTGAAACATTACCTGGTGCAACATATCCATAGTGTAGAACTATTGTTTTGATATAATAATTTAAAAATGTTTTGGACCTATTTGAAAAGAATTTAAAACATTTCTTTAAGTCCAAACAACTTGAAAATAAGTTTGAGGCATCTTAAAAGGTTTTTGGCAAAGTTTTTAATGCTTTAAGATAGTCAAACTTGACTTTTCAACAAGCCCATACCGATACGGTATACCCCGTATCGATACGCTATTGCCCAAGTTTTGAATCTGCCAAAACTCATACCGATATGAGTGAGACCGTATCGATATGAATAGGGATCGTTTCGATACGCCCCTTAAGCGTACTGATCCATGTTTTAACAATCCCAATGGCTATTTCCCAACGGTCTTTTAAATGACATACCGTACCGATACGCCTTCAAGCGTATCGGTACTCTTAGGCTGACAAAGAGCCCAACGGCTAGTTCTGGAGAAGGGCATACCGATACGCCTCCACGTGTACCGATACGGTAGGCTGCAGAACTACATTTATAGTGGGAAATAAAATCTCCAACGGCTCCAATTCAACTCTAACGGCTAGTAGCGGCTACAAACTCATTAAAGAGTATAAAAGGGACCTCCAAGCATCAAGAGAAGGCTAATGCTTCATTTGTCAAACATCATATGATCAAGAATATGTCTTAGTGCTTTAAGTGTCAATTTATTGTATAGACAAACACTAGTGAGCCAAAATTGTTATATTTGCTCAAGTGTTTTAGGATTGGTTGAGAGCTTAATTGTGCAAACAATTGCCTATTAGAGGGATTTGAGTTTGCTTATTTTTATCTATTTTTAAAGAGAGTTTGATAAAGGTTTTGGGTAGAAAGTTTGATCGGTTTGTAAGGGTTTCCTCCTAAGCCTAGAAAAAGGGACAAATCAATAGTGCATTGATTGGGAATCCTTAGTGGGAAGCTAAGATAGTGGATGTAGACCTTGGTTAGAAGGTTGAACCACTATAAATCATCTTTTCTTTATTCCTTTTAGCTTCCACAACTCTATCACCCAAAATTCCACCTCTCCACCTCTTGGCGAGCAAGAACGGTTGAAGGAATCGAGCACCTTAAAACCCAACACATAGGTACCAAAATCACAAATATTGCAGGGGAGTTCATGACTATCGAGCAAGAAGGGCAGCTAAATGTTTGATCACATTAGCATAATACATACGACAATCGGCATTATAATCGTGTGAACAATGGTAAAATGTGTGTTGTTATTATATCCTATGGCTACACAGCTCCCGAGTATATCACAACAGGTAGCTTTCTTACTCGACTCCCTCTTCATTTGCCAAAAGGCTTGATTGGTAGCCATGAACACATCGTTATATATCCGATGTGATTCATATTTTAACTTTAAATTTTGATTTTATGAAGGCCATCTATCTGCAAGAAGCAGCATGTATTGTTTTGGGATTGTTCTTCTTGAGATGTTAAGAAGCCAGCGAGCACTGGAGTTTATACAAGCACAGACGTCGTGACAGAAATTGTAAAAAAATACAATGGAAGCCTTCTCTATAATTTATCAAAGCCATGTTTCAAACCTGGGACCTGTGGGTTATGGGCCCACCACACTTTCGCTACGCCACTATGATTCATTGGTGTTGTTGTGTGTGTATAAGTATATATATATTAACTAAACGGAGAGGAAAGTAGCAATGGAAACTGTAACACCCGGGTTTAGGGGTCGGGTGAATTAAATAATTAACGTAATGTTCGGGTTTTGCTTTCAATATAAATTGAGTTGGGCCTATTTTAATTTGAACCCAATAGCCATGGATTTCCATCTTTGTGAATGTCTCATTTCATTAAGGGCAAAATGGCCTTTTGGCTTTTAAGATAAAACAAAACAATTAAAAGAAAACACCCAACTTCACTATTCATTCTCTTCTTCAAAAATCAAGACCAACGTGAAATAGAGCCCTCTCATCCTCTCTACTATTCCATCACCATACAGCTTCATCCTTGGTGATTTTTAGAAGGTAAACATGTTTTTGACTTGTCCTCACTTTCCTATACATGTCTATACCTTTAGTTTTCATTAAAACCCATGGTTTTGTATTTTGAAGTTTTTGAGTTTTGAATTAAAAATGTTAACTTTGTTAGCTTTTAGTTGAACTTTCGATGTGGTGATGTTAGATAAGCTATTTGTTGTCCAAAAGGTCCAACATACCTAATTTTTACAAGGTTTTATAATGGTTCCCGAAATTGGGTTTAAAAAGGGTTTTTGAAGGGTTTTGGGTGAGTTTTGGGGGTTGTTTTAGGTGGGAATTGTTGGGCTAATGTTAGTGCTATGGTTAGGGATTGTTTTGGGATCATTTGTGGGTATAAAAGGTGTTTGAAACATGAGTTTTGGATGAGATTATTGGGCTGCACGAAATTGTTAAATGTGGGGTTTGTTCATGGCTTGAGATGTTGAGTTTAATGTTTGAATTGTATTCCGGGTTAACTACTTTGGTGCTTGGGCTGATTTGAAGTTGTTTGGTTTGTATTGAGGTTGTTTAGAAGCGAGAACCTGTATCGGTGAAGCATCGGGAAGAAATCCGGAAGCTTGAGGGTGGTTGCTTGCTTGGTATTTGAACTTGGAAGTGAAGGTGAGTGGTTAATGTTTTAAAGTGGTTTAAATGTTTGGTTCGAGAATGTGGACTAGGTCGGGCTTGGTAGACCCACCTAGAGTTAGGATTAGGGTGGTAGCCTAATCCTAAACTTAACTAGAGCCATTGGTTGAACTTGTAATTGATGTTTATGCCTCGTGTTAATTGTGATATGATTGTTTATGTATAAAGTGTTGTACATGTGTGATGAGGCATGGATGTGATGCATTGTTTTATGCATGTGGATGGTTCATGATTGTGATCATGGTGAGTACGTGCTAAGCACGGAATTGGTTGTAAATGATAATGTGGATTGAGTTAAATGTTGGCACTAGTATGCTTGAGTACAAATGATCGATCATTAGGATGTTAGTGTGCACACATGAGTCAAATTCACGCGTGGCCTTGGTGGCGTTGAGTCACCAAGGAAGAGTACGGGTTCGCCCGGAAATTGTTATTTGTACATAGTCGATGATGAGTGGAATCCCATCGACGGGGCGTGAGGATGAGTGGAATCCCGTCCACGAGACCGGTGATGAGTGTAATCCCACCGTGAGGTAAAGTGGTTGTTGGATGTTAGTTCCAACGTGTTTATCCGCGTATTCGGGTCATAGCTAGGTGCCAATATTGATTGATATGTGTATCAATGTGATGTGGAATGTGATTTCTACTTGGATGTTTATATGTGTTTACATATGTTGTGAAATAGAGCTTGTTGAGCATGGCATATAATTGAATATTGTTCATGCATCATTAACATGTTGGCTCTTGAGGATCGAAGGTATAATCATGCATTTACCTTGGTTGAGTACGTGCTTGGACCCTGCATTTCGAGGTTTGTATTTAAAGAGCTTACCCTCAATGAGCTTTATTGCTTATGCTCTCTCTTTGTTCGACAATGCAGATCCTTAGTTCGGGGTTGCGAAGTGCAAGAAGGGCCTCCAAGTGTGCTTCATGTTGCTTGTTTAGCTACCAAGTATGAACTTTTTAATTAAGATGTAATGGTCAAGCAATGGGACATGTAATCGTGTTATGATGCTTTTAGGAGTATGTTGTTGTTGTTGTTGTTTAGGAGCATGTTAGACTCCTCGTATGTATTCGTTAACTTGGCTTTTGAGATGTATGCCCTTGCTTGTGAACCTTATTGGCAATTGCTTACCTTGAATTGTCTAAGTAATGTCTATGTTGAAGTATGCTTGTGGTAATACCTTGAATGGATGTTTCTTTATATGCCTTGGGTGTTTGAGCATGTTTGTCTTAGGGTTCATGCCTCTAGATCATGTATGTTTATGTTGAGTGTTGTTTGGGGTCGTTTAGGGCCCTTAGAATTGTTGAGAAATGCCTAAGTCTGGTTTTTTAGGGTTGTAGACAGCCCGCGTTTCGAAACGAGCTGGGCCGTTTCGGAACGGGTAAGGCTTCAGGGACCCCGTATCGGAACTTGTTTCGATACGGTTTGGCCACTGTGAGCCCCTGTTCCGATACGGGTTTCGAAACGTTTTGGCTACTGGAAATCTGAGAAATTGACGAGATGAAAGCGTTTCAAAACGGGTCTAAGGGTTTCGAAACGGTCAAAATCTCGTTGACCACGAGAAGTTGACCGTTGAGGGTGTTTCAGAACGGTTGACCTCCGTTTCGATACGACCTCCTCGTATGGCTGGGGGCAGTTGACCTGGTCATGGGCGTTTTGATACGCCTCAATGGTGTTTCGAAACGGCCTGTCTAATGGATTAAACTTGGGCTGTTTAATTGTTGTTTGGGTTTAGTTGATTGTCTTCTTCTCTTTTATTCCGCTGTTATGATCACATAGGACTTAAAGCTACCATTTGAGAAGATAAAATTAAAAGAAAAAAAATTAGGGTTGCTAATCGAGGGGGAACCTTAACGGGTTTCGCTTCGGTTTTCCTCGTGTGGCCTACTCGGACCGGTCATCCGGCCAGACCGGGACGAGGGGGTTACATTTGTTGGTATCAGAGCCTAAGGTTACCGAGACCTTGGGCAGGTAAGTGAGGTAAGTTCGAGTTTTGTATTGATATGCACGGTGTTTGCTTGTCTTGTAAGCATGATTGCTTGTATGACGTGTATGCTGATTGTTTTGTTTAAAAGCATGTTGTCCGAGAGTCCCATTGCTACTATTACATCAGAAAAGAATCTTTAAGTGAGGGAAACGTACTTGAGCACTTGGAAGCCTTGCCTTGCTAACCCAATCTTTTGTGTTTTTTTTGTTGTGGTTGTAGTTATCGTTTGTGAGCAATGTCTAGGCCGAGGGGTAGGCCGAGGGTGGTTCGTCAGGAACCACGTGTTGCGGCTCCTGTTGAGCCGGTGATTGGAGTGGAGGCTCATATAGAAGGGCCTGCGGCTGCTGGAGTTGGAGCTCCTCCTCCGCCTGGAGCTGGAGGAGAGGGACCTCAGGGTGGCCAAGGTCCGGCCGGAATTGATATGACTCCGCTAGAGCAAGCTATAGCGGGAGCATTTCAGGCCGCAGTTGCGGGAGCTCAGGCTGCAGCTCAGCCTAGGTGTGATGATGCTAGTCTACCTTTGGAGAGGCTCCGTAGCTTGGGGGCCGAAGAGTTCAGAGGATCTACGCCAGAGAGGTCTGAGTTATGGTTGGAGAAGACAGTTCGCATCTTAGCTCAGATGGGTTGTGTGGGTGCTCGTAGATTGGGTTGTGTGATCTCTTTGCTTCAGGGTGATGCCTACACCTGGTGGGTCACCATTACTACCGGAGTTCCAGAGGCAGATGTTGATTGGGATTTCTTTGAGTCTGCATTCAGGAAGAGGTATTTGGGACCGAGGTATCTTGATAAGAAGAAACGAGAGTTTATGGCCCTTACTCAAGGAGATGCTTTTGTGACTGACTATGAGATCCGTTTTGTTCGCTTGAGTCAGTACGCTCCAGGGTTGGTTCCTACTGAAGTGGAACGCTGTAACCGTTTCCGCTATGGGTTGAGCGAGGAGATCAAGAGGTACACGTTAGCTTCTGACTACTCAGACTTTGATGTATTGGTCACGAGGGCCAAGGACTTAGAGCACAGTTTGGGTTCGACCAAACGATCTGGTGGTTCTAGTTCTGGTAAGAGGCATAACCACTTTGACAGTAGAGATGCCAAGAGGCATAGAGGTGGCGGACATCAATTTGACCATAGACGTGGCGGTGGCCACCATGGTAGGGGCCATCAGGGCCACAGAGGTGGAGGGCGCTTGCCCGAGTGTACACGATGTGGGAGACAGCACGCTGGTGAGTGTTGGGGTAACTTCCATGCTTGTTGGAACTGTGGTTCAAGGGACCACTTTAGGAGGGATTGTCCGCATCAGGCGGCACAGGCTCCGAACATTGCTAAGGCTCCTGCGAGAGCGAATGATTTTCAGGGAGGCCGTGGGCGCGGTCGTGGCTACTTCCAGCCTAGAGCTGATGCACCTAGGGTAGATGCTCAGAGGAACCTCGCTCATGTTGTGGCAGTGCAGCCAGAGGCAGGAGGACCAGCGAGAGTTTATGCTCAGAGAGAGGCCGAGAACGACACTGATGTGATAGCAGGTAATTTTGAGTTACAGTCTATGTCTTTGCTTTCTTTGGTTGATTCGGGTTCTACACATTCCTACATTTTGAGTGAGCATGCACGGAAATTAGATATACCTGTTGAGATCTTAGATGTAGGTATGCATGTGACTAGTTCTTTTGGCGAGACGGTTGTGGTTAGACGTATGTATAGGAGATGTCCACTGAAGATTCAGGGCCATGTGTTCTCTGTTGATATGATGGAACTTCCTTTTTATGGTTTTGATATTATTCTGGGTATGGACTGGTTAGTTGAACACCGGGCTAGTGTGGATTTTGAGACGAAGAGGATTTCCTTGAAACTTTCTGATGACTACGAGGTAGTAGTAGTAGGCGAGAACATTAAGTTCTTGTCTAATGTTGTGTCAGCTTTAGAGGCTCATAGGTTGATGGACTCCAGATGTGGGGCTTACTTAGCTTATGTTATGAATCCGGATATGAGTGAAGTTAGACCGAAAGATATTAGAACAGTGTGTGACTTTCCGAATGTGTTTCCTGAAGAGTTGCCGGGTTTGCCTCCTGACAGAGATGTTGAGTTTGTGATTGAGACTGTTTCAGGGTCTAATCCAGTTTCGATAGCTCCGTATCGTATGGCTCCGAAAGAGTTGAAAGAGTTGAAGAGTCAGTTGCAAGAATTATTAGACCGTGGTTTCATTAGGCCTAGTAGTTCTCCTTGGGGTGCTCCTGTGTTGTTTGTGAAAAAGAAAGATGGTAGTATGCGCATGTGTATTGACTATAGACAGTTGAATCAGTTGACCGTGAAGAACAAGTATCCGTTGCCTCGCATAAATGATTTGTTTGATCAGTTGAGAGGTGCTTCAGTGTTCTCGAAGATAGATTTGAGATTCGGGTACTACCAGTTGAAAGTGAAAGAGTGTGATGTTTCGAAGACAGCTTTTAGGACTAGATATGGTCACTATGAGTTCCTTGTGATGCCGTTTGGGCTCACGAATGCACCTGCAGCATTCATGGATATGATGAACAGGATTTTTAGAGACTACCTAGACCGTTTTGTAGTTGTTTTTATTGATGATATACTTGTGTACTCGAAGACAGAAGAGGAGCATGATGAGCACTTGAGATTTGTTTTACAGAGATTGTTGAGCAATCAGTTGTATGCGAAGCTTAGCAAATGTGAGTTCTGGATTCGAGAGGTTGTATTTCTTGGCCATGTTGTTTCGGTTGAAGGTATCTGTGTTGATCCATCGAAGATTGAGGCTATTGTTGAGTGGAAACAACCTAAGTCTGTGACCGAGATTAGGAGTTTCCTAGGACTAGCTGGTTACTATAGGAGGTTCGTTGATGGTTTCTCTAGGGTGGCTGCTCCTTTGACTAAATTGTTGCAAAAGGGAGTTAAGTTTGAATGGTCGAATGCAAGAAAGAAGGCCTGTGAGAAATTGAAAGAAGCTTTGACGAATGCCCCAGTGTTAGTGCAACCTGTTTCAGGTAAAGAATTTGTGATTTATAGTGATGCTTCCTACATAGGTTTAGGATGTGTTTTGATGCAAGAAAGGAGAGTTGTTGCTTATGCTTCTAGACAGTTGAAGGTTCGTGAGAAGAACTATCCTACTCACGATATAGAGTTAGCCGCAGTAGTGTTTGCATTGAAGATTTGGCGTCATTACTTTTATGGTGAGAAGTGTATAGTTTACACCGATCACAAGAGCTTGAAGTATTTGATGACACAGAAAGAGTTGAACTTGAGACAGAGAAGATGGCTTGAGTTGCTAAAAGATTATGATTTGACCATTGAGTACCATCTGGGTAAGGCAAATGTGGTAGCCGATGCTTTGAGTAGAAAAGTTGTCGTTGAGTTGAGAGCTATGTTTGCTAGATTGAGTGTGTCCGATGATGGTGGTTTGATCACCGAGTTGCAAGTGAAGCCTTCTTTGATTCAATTGATTAGAGAGAAGCAGTGGCAAGATGTGACACTAGTTCCTCATGTTCAGGACATAGCCGAAGGAAGACCGACCGAGTATAGTTTCAGTGGTGAGGGCTTGTTGTGCTTTAGAGATAGAATTGTTGTACCAGAAGATGTTGAGTTGAGACGTCAGATTCTGAGTGAAGCACATTCGAGTTCTTTTTCTATACATTCGGGTAGTACCAAGATGTATCGTGACTTGAAGAATGATTACTTCTGGGTTGGGTTGAAGAAAGATGTAGCCGAGTATGTGAGCCGTTGTATGGTTTGTCAGAGAGTGAAGGCAGAACATCAGGTTCCTTCAGGTTTGTAACAGCCTTTGAAGATTCCGAAATGGAAATGGGAGGGGATCACCATGGACTTTGTGTCAGGGTTACCATTGTCTCCTTCGAAGAAGAATTCCGTCTGGGTGATTGTTGATAGGTTCATTAAGTGTGCTCACTTCTTAGCAGTGAACACTACGGATTCTTTAGACAAGTTGGCAAACTTGTACATCCGTGAGATTGTGAGACTCCATGGAGTTCCGAAGTCTATTGTTTCAGATAGGGATCCTAGATTTACTTCGAGGTTCTGGGGTTGCTTGCATAGTGCTCTAGGTAGCCGTTTGCATTTTAGTACTTCTTATCATCCGCAGTCCGATGGGCAGTCAGAGCGAGTGATACAGATTCTAGAGGATATGCTTCGTTGTTGTGTGATTGACTTCCAGGGCTCTTGGGAGAAGCACTTACCTTTAGTTGAGTTTGCTTACAACAACAGTTATCAGTCTAGTATTCAGATGGCTCCCTATGAGGCCTTGTATGGTAGACGATGTAGGACTCCGATTTGTTGGGCTGAAACAGGTCAGAGATTGTTACCTATGCCGGATTTGCTTAAGGGGACTACCGACAAAGTGAAGTTGATTTGTGACCGTTTGAAAGCAGCTTCCGATCGTCAGAAGTCTTATGCGGATTTGAAGAGGAAAGAGATTGAGTTCTCCGTGGGTGAGAAAGTGTTTCTGAAAGTATCTTCGTGGAAGAAGGTGATGAGATTTGGCCGGAAGGGCAAGTTGAGTCCGAGGTTCATTGGTCCGTATGAGATAGTTGAGCGGATTGGGCCTGTAGCTTACCGTTTGAGATTGCCTTCTGAGTTAGAGAAGATACATGATGTCTTTCATGTGTCGATGCTTAGGAGATATAGGTCAGATCCTTCTCATGTTATGCCCGTTGAGGAGATAGAGTTGAATCTGGATTTGTCTTATAATGAAGAGCATGTAGAGATACTTGCTTCTGATAGCAAGGTATTGCGTGGTAAGACCATAGAGTTGGTCAAGGTGTTGTGGAGACATAGAGGTGTAGAAGAGGCCACGTGGGAGAGGAAAGCTGATATGCTTGAACAGTTTCCGTACTTGTTTCCGTCAGGTAATTTCGGGGATGAAATTCCTTAAGTGGGGGAGAGTTGTAACACCCGGGTTTAAGGGTCGGGTGAATTAAATAATTAACGTAATGTTCGGGTTTTGCTTTCAAAATAAATTGTGTTGGGCCTATTTTAATTTGAACTCAATAGCCATAGATTTCCATCTTTGTGAATGTCTCATTTCATTAAGGGCAAAATGACCTTTTGGCTTTTAAGATAAAAGAAAACAATTAAAAGAAAACACCCAACTTCACTATTCATTCTATTCTTCAAAAATCAAGACCAACGTGAAATAGAGCCCTCTCATCCTCTCTACTATTCCATCACCATACACCTTCATCCTTGGTGATTTTTGAAAGGTAAACATGTTTTTGACTTGTCCTCACTTTCCTCTACATGTCTATACCTTTAGTTTTCATTAAAACCCATGGTTTTGTATTTTGAAGTTTTTGAGTTTTGAATTAAAAATGTTAACTTTGTTAGCTTTTAGTTGAACTTTCGATGTGGTGATGTTAGATAAGCTATTTGTTTTCCAAAAGGTCCAACATACCTAATTTTTACAAGGTTTTATAATGGTTCCCGAAATTGGGTTTAAAGGGGGGTTTTGAAGGGTTTTGGGTGAGTTTTGGGGGTTGTTTTAGGTGGGAATTGTTGGGCTAATGTTAGTGCTATGGTTCGGGATTGATTTGGGATCATTTGTGGGTATAAAAGGTGTTTCAAACATGAGTTTTGGATGAGATTATTGGGCTGCACGAAATTGTTAAATGTGGGGTTTGTTCATGGCTTGAGATGTTGAGTTTAATGTTTGAATTGTATTCCGGGTTAACTACTTTGGTGCTTGGGCTGATTTGAAGTTGTTTGGTTTGTATTGAGGTTATTTAGAAGCGAGAACTTGTGTCGGTGAAGCATCGGGAAGAAATCCGAAAGCTTGAGGGTGGTTGCTTGCTTGGTATTTGAGCTTGGAAGTGAAGGTGAGTGGTTAATGTTTTAAAGTGGTTTAAATGTTTGGTTCGAGCATGTGGACTAGGTCGGGCTTGGTAGACCCAACTAGAGTTAGGATTAGGGTGGTAGCCTAATCCTAAACTTAACTAGAGCCATTGGTTGAACTTGTAATTGATGTTTATGCCTCGTGTTCATTGTGATATATTTTTTATGTATAAAGTGTTATACATGTGTGATGAGGCATGGATGTGATGCATTGTTTTATGCATGTGGATGGTTCATGATTGTGATCATGGTGAGTACGTGCTAAGCACGGAATTGGTTATAAATGATAATGTGGATTGAGTTAAATGTTGGCACTAGTATGC
Organism: Hibiscus trionum; assembly: GCA_030270665.1. Classification (NCBI taxonomy): domain Eukaryota; kingdom Viridiplantae; phylum Streptophyta; class Magnoliopsida; order Malvales; family Malvaceae; genus Hibiscus; species Hibiscus trionum. The sequence continues at coordinate 44,173,323 of BSYR01000017.1, read as the reverse complement.
TTGAGTACAAATGATCGATCATTAGGATGTTAGTGTGCACACATGAGTCAAATTCGCGCGTGGCCTTGGTGGCGTTGAGTCACCAAGGAGGAGTACGGGTTCGCCCGGAAATTGTTATTTGTACATAGTCGATGATGAGTGGAATCCCATCGACGGGGCGTGAGGATGAGTGGAATCCCCTCCGCGAGACCGGTGATGAGTGTAATCCCACCGTGAGGTAAAGTGGTTGTTGGATATGAGTTCCAACGTGTTTATCCGCGTATTCGGGTCATAGCTAGGTACCAATATTGATTGATATGTGTATCAATGTGATGTGGAATGTGATTTCTACTTGGATGTTTATATGTGTTTACATATGTTGTGAAATAGAGCTTGTTGAGCATGGCATATAATTGAATATTGTTCATGCATCATTAACATGTTGGCTCTTGAGGATCGAAGGTATAATCATGCATTTACCTTGGTTGAGTATGTGCTTGGACCCTGCATTGTTGAGGTTTGTATTTAAAGGGCTTACCCTCACTGAGCTTTATTGCTTACGCTCTCTCTTTGTTCGACAATACAGATCCTTAGTTCGGGGTTGCGAAGTACAAGAAGGGCCTCCAAGTGTGCTTCGTGGTGCTTGTTTAGCTACCAAGTATGAACTTTTTAATTAAGATGTAATGGTCAAGCAATGGGACATGTAATCGTGTTATGATGCTTTTAGGAGTATGTTGTTGTTGTTGTTGTTTAGGAGCATGTTAGACTCCTCGTATGTATTCGTTAACTTGGCTTTTGAGATGTATGCCCTTGCTTTGTAACCTTATTGGCAATTGCTTACCTTGAATTGTCTAAGTAATGTCTATGTTGAAGTATGCTTGTGGTAATGCCTTGAATGGATGTTTCTTTATATGCCTTGGGTGTTTGAGCATGTTTGTCTTAGGGTTCATGCCTCTAGATCATGTATGTTTATTTTGAGTGTTGTTTGGGGTCGTTTAGGGCCCTTAGAATTGTTGAGAAATGCCTAAGTCTGATTTTTTTAGGGTTGCAGACAGCCCGCGTTTTGAAACGAGCTGGGCCGTTTCGGAACGGGTAAGGCTTCAGGGACCCCGTATCGAAACGTGTTTCGATACGGTTTGGCCACTGTGAGCCCCTGTTCCGATACGGGTTTCGAAACGTTTTGGCTACTGGAAATCTGAGAAATTGACGAGATGAAAGAGTTTCGAAACGGGTCTAAGGGTTTCGAAACGGTCAAAATCTCGTTGACCACGAGAAGTTGACCGTTGAGGGTGTTTCGGAACGGTTGACCTCCGTTTCGATACGGCCTCCTCGTATGGCTGGGGGCAGTTGACCTGGTCAAGGGCGTTTCGATACGCCTCAATGGTGTTTCGAAACGGCCTGTCTAATGGATTAAGCTTCGGTTTCCCCGTGTGGCCTACTCGGACCGGTCATCCGGCCAGACCGGGACGATGGGGTTACAGAAGCCATCTTCTTCATTTCAAAATGCAATAGATAAAAATGTGTAGCTAATAAATTATCTAAGTTAAAGAAACTTCCTCAGCAATATCAAATGAAATTGACAAGGTTTGTGGTTAAATCTTTTTCTTTGTTATTTAAAATCATTATTTATGTTAATTTTATTCGTATATATTAAGAATTCATTAAAATATATTCACTTCAAACTATTTATTAAAAGATTTTTTTAAACTACTTTTTCTCTCTTGCTTTTCACATTCACTATGTGTATGTTTTAAATTACTATTGTATTTATTACATTACGCATGAACACATACTTATGTGTCACTTTTTATTTTTGGTATATTATCTTTCTTTTCATTGACTTTTATTTGTTTAATTTCCCAACAAGTATTAAAAGTTTAAAATATTTGAGTGTTAAGATGCACTGTTATGTATAAAATTATAAAAAAATTATAAAATTATATAAGAAGGGTTATATTTCATATTACATAATCCTTCTATAAAATTTAAAACTTAAATCTCAAACCTTAGCACCAAAAACATAACCCTAAACCCTAAAATTCTATACCCAACACACTAAGCTCCTAAACCTTAACCTAAAACCGTAAACTCTAATATTAAAAGGTTTGCGTATCAAAATATTTACCTTATATAAAGGTTGTTTTGTATAATGATGTATATAGTATAGTAATATATAATGTTTATAAAATGGCAGTGTACTCAGGGATGAACAAAGAGGGGGCTGGAGGGGGCGGTCGCCCCTCCTAAAAATTTGAAATTCCCATATGATTTAGAAGTTTTTTTAGAAATCTTCCTTGTATTTCCTATTGAAAATTTATTTTCACCCCTCTCAAATTTTATAAGTTCGCCCATCCTAAAATTTTATAGGTTTGCCCCCTAAAGTAAAGTTCTGCGTCCGTCCCGGAGTGTACTTTCCAATGTGTATAATATAGTCATATGTAATGTTTTTCGCTTTTTATTCCTCGAAAAAATTTTAAAAAAAATTCAAGTTATAAAATAGGACTCATCAATTCAACTAATTCAAAAAAAAAATTACTTGACTCAACTCGATCGAATAATATCCCTAATCATTCCAAGACAACAATTAGTTTAAAACATTAGATTGTAATGTCAACAAAACAATCATATGAGTACATAACAGTTCTAAATTCCAAGACAACTAAATATTGAAATCAACAATATGTTAACTGCTGATGTTGAACTTGAAACGACCCCTTTCACCTCACTTGCAGTAGCTGATGTTGAAACCTTATTTGGAAGTTCAGAAGCTTGAAAGATTTAGGTGCCAACAATAGCGGCCGCTATATAACGTTAGTGGCACCGTCTGAAACTATTATTGTGGAATTATTAGCCGGAAAGGGAGCACCCAACAAGAACAGACCATCTAGAGAACATAATTTAGTTGTTCATAGAAGCGAAGCCTAGACCAAACACGCATGTAGTAATGAAAGCATTAGAGCAACTTTCAAGACTCCGGCAACGACAAAGGGGGGCCTCGAGATGCATCGAGGCATAGTTCTCATATGAACTTGTGGTATGCTCCGAAGAAATATCATCTCATGTCCCCAGCCATCTGCCTCTCAATCAAGTACTAAAACCAAAAAGCATATGATGCATTGCTTTATTATTGCAGATGATATTTTAATGAACACCATACCTTGAACTCGAACATACATGTCCGACTACTGATTAACGTGCAGTTCTTGAATCAATAATATCTGAAATTCGAGTATGGTTACATAGACATCCGTTAAAAAAGCCATAATCTGTTGAAATGGAGCTCAATTTTCTGTTTTACTTCTCTTTGGTCCTTGTTTACTGCAAATTAACCACTATATACCAGAACTGCCAAACCGCAAACAAAGACACCCTTTGGTCATTCGTGGTGACATTTACCTCGTCTTCGAATCGTACAAAGGCAGACAAAACCTGCAAACTGGACAAGAGCTATTACATATGATTCCAGCCATGGAGTAATACATCCACTATGGAATTTATGACTTCATAGGGCATTTCCTGTGCATCCAATTTCAACCGAGTATAAACTTTCAAATAAATGAGCTTACCACTGCATCCAATTGTCTTATATTCAAGAGCAACATCAAGATCAGGTGATAGCTTACCCCTGCAATATAACTCAATTGTCTTATAAAATCTTTCATGTTTTTAATACGCTTCCATAAATAGAAAGTTAAAATCTGATAATTTTGTGTAACGATACAATATAAATATACAAATATATGGAAACAACTAACCAAGTGTTTCTAATAACTTCTATTCGGTTACTCATGGTGTGGAAACAAACCCAATTAGTAAATCAAAACCCTATTAGCCAAATTTACAACACATAAAAATTCACACATAATCAGGAAAATAAAAATCAAACATTATGTGGCTTATACATTAGAGGGCTTACTGAAAATAAAGTTATGGGTTTATTAGTTACTGCCTTTACACCACATGCAAGCGTGTGTTTACCCATTTTGTTTCAAAAAATAGTCGTAATCTTATGCATGACATCAAATCAGAGTGGCGCAGCGGAAGCGTGGTGGGCCCATAACCCACAAGTATCAGGATCGAAACCTGGCTCTGATATAACAAACTAATAACAAAATGAAGCAACATATAATTTTTCTTCTCAAAACAAATAATAATGAATTTTTAACTTTTAACTTCGGGCTACTTGTGACATAAAAAGCAAGAGCCAAATCTCGGTCCCCATTTTCAAGTGACATAGAAGACTAAATTGCATACACCATAAGAACTTATAGCATCATAACTGTAACAAATCAACTGACAATAATGGATGTTAAGGAAGCAGAAAGAATCAAATTGATGGTTGGAAGAATATATAATATATTACCTTCCAAGTAAGCCGAAGTCAAAAAGTACCTTAATACTGTTGTTGTATGAAAGTAGACCTTGCGTTTACCGAGAGTCAAATCCGGGTCTAATGCATGGAAGGCAATTATCCTAACCGTTAGACTACAAACACAACACATCATTTAGCAATATAGAACTCTATCTGACAGAATAAGCTTTTTATTAACAGTAGACGGTATCTTCCATTGAATTATGGTTAAAACCTAATAGGATAAGGAGATAATAAAAGGTAGGGCATATAAGAGGATTTTCGGACTTTCATTCACCACATAAAAATTCACACATAATCAGGAAAATAAAAATCAAACATTATGTGGCTTATACATTAGAGGGCTTACTGAAAATAAAGTTATGGGTTTATTAGTTACTGCCTTTCCACCACATGCAAGCGTGTGTTTACCCATTTTGTTTCAAAAAATAGTCGTAATCTTATGCATGACATCAAATCAGAGTGGCGCAGCGGAAGCGTGGTGGGCCCATAACCCACAAGTATCAGGATCGAAACCTGGCTCTGATATAACAAACTAATAACAAAATGAAGCAACAGATAATTTTTCTTCTCAAAACAAATAATAATGAATTTTTAACTTTTAACTTCGGGCTACTTGTGACATAAAAAGCAAGAGCCAAATCTCGGTCCCCATTTTCAAGTGACATAGAAGACTAAATTGCATACACCATAAGAACTTATAGCATCATAACTGTAACAAATCAACTGACAATAATGGATGTTAAGGAAGCAGAAAGAATCAAATTGATGGTTGGAAGAATATATAATATATTACCTTCCAAGTAAGCCGAAGTCAAAAAGTACCTTAATACTGTTGTTGTATGAAAGTAGACCTTGCGTTTACCGAGAGTCAAATCCGGGTCTAATGCATGGAAGGCAATTATCCTAACCGTTAGACTACAAACACAACACATCATTTAGCAATATAGAACTCTATCTGACAGAATAAGCTTTTTATTAACAGTAGACGGTATCTTCCATTGAATTATGGTTAAAACCTAATAGGATAAGGAGATAATAAAAGGTAGGGCATATAAGAGGATTTTCGGACTTTCATTCACCACATAAAAATTCACACATAATCAGGAAAATAAAAATCAAACATTATGTGGCTTATACATTAGAGGGCTTACTGAAAATAAAGTTATGGGTTTATTAGTTACTGCCTTTCCACCACATGCAAGCGTGTGTTTACCCATTTTGTTTCAAAAAATAGTCGTAATCTTATGCATGACATCAAATCAGAGTGGCGCAGCGGAAGCGTGGTGGGCCCATAACCCACAAGTATCAGGATCGAAACCTGGCTCTGATATAACAAACTAATAACAAAATGAAGCAACAGATAATTTTTCTTCTCAAAACAAATAATAATGAATTTTTAACTTTTAACTTCGGGCTACTTGTGACATAAAAAGCAAGAGCCAAATCTCGGTCCCCATTTTCAAGTGACATAGAAGACTAAATTGCATACACCATAAGAACTTATAGCATCATAATTGTAACAAATCAACTGACAATAATGGATGTTAAGGAAGCAGAAAGAATCAAATTGATGGTTGGAAGAATATATAATATATTACCTTCCAAGTAAGCCGAAGTCAAAAAGTACCTTAATACTGTTGTTGTATGAAAGTAGACCTTGCGTTTACCAAGAGTCAAACCCGGGTCTAATGCATGGAAGGCAATTATCCTAACCGTTAGACTACAAACACAACACATCATTTAGCAATATAGAACTCTATCTGACAGAATAAGCTTTTTATTAACAGTAGACGGTATCTTCCATTGAATTATGGTTAAAACCTAATAGGATAAGGAGATAATAAAAGGTAGGGCATATAAGAGGATTTTCGGACTTTCATTCACCACATAAAAATTCACACATAATCAGGAAAATAAAAATCAAACATTATGTGGCTTATACATTAGAGGGCTTACTGAAAATAAAGTTATGGGTTTATTAGTTACTGCCTTTCCACCACATGCAAGCGTGTGTTTACCCATTTTGTTTCAAAAAATAGTCGTAATCTTATGCATGACATCAAATCAGAGTGGCGCAGCGGAAGCGTGGTGGGCCCATAACCCACAAGTATCAGGATCGAAACCTGGCTCTGATATAACAAACTAATAACAAAATGAAGCAACAGATAATTTTTCTTCTCAAAACAAATAATAATGAATTTTTAACTTTTAACTTCGGGCTACTTGTGACATAAAAAGCAAGAGCCAAATCTCGGTCCCCATTTTCAAGTGACATAGAAGACTAAATTGCATACACCATAAGAACTTATAGCATCATAATTGTAACAAATCAACTGACAATAATGGATGTTAAGGAAGCAGAAAGAATCAAATTGATGGTTGGAAGAATATATAATATATTACCTTCCAAGTAAGCCGAAGTCAAAAAGTACCTTAATACTGTTGTTGTATGAAAGTAGACCTTGCGTTTACCAAGAGTCAAACCCGGGTCTAATGCATGGAAGGCAATTATCCTAACCTTTAGACTACAAACACAACACATCATTTAGCAATATAGAACTCTATCTGACAGAATAAGCTTTTTATTAACAGTAGACGGTATCTTCCATTGAATTATGGTTAAAACCTAATAGGATAAGGAGATAATAAAAGGTAGGGCATATAAGAGGATTTTCGGACTTTCATTCACCACATAAAAATTCACACATAATCAGGAAAATAAAAATCAAACATTATGTGGCTTATACATTAGAGGGCTTACTGAAAATAAAGTTATGGGTTTATTAGTTACTGCCTTTCCACCACATGCAAGCGTGTGTTTACCCATTTTGTTTCAAAAAATAGTCGTAATCTTATGCATGACATCAAATCAGAGTGGCGCAGCGGAAGCGTGGTGGGCCCATAACCCACAAGTATCAGGATCGAAACCTGGCTCTGATATAACAAACTAATAACAAAATGAAGCAACAGATAATTTTTCTTCTCAAAACAAATAATAATGAATTTTTAACTTTTAACTTCGGGCTACTTGTGACATAAAAAGCAAGAGCCAAATCTCGGTCCCCATTTTCAAGTGACATAGAAGACTAAATTGCATACACCATAAGAACTTATAGCATCATAATTGTAACAAATCAACTGACAATAATGGATGTTAAGGAAGCAGAAAGAATCAAATTGATGGTTGGAAGAATATATAATATATTACCTTCCAAGTAAGCCGAAGTCAAAAAGTACCTTAATACTGTTGTTGTATGAAAGTAGACCTTGCGTTTACCAAGAGTCAAACCCGGGTCTAATGCATGGAAGGCAATTATCCTAACCGTTAGACTACAAACACAACACATCATTTAGCAATATAGAACTCTATCTGACAGAATAAGCTTTTTATTAACAGTAGACGGTATCTTCCATTGAATTATGGTTAAAACCTAATAGGATAAGGAGATAATAAAAGGTAGGGCATATAAGAGGATTTTCGGACTTTCATTCACCACATAAAAATTCACACATAATCAGGAAAATAAAAATCAAACATTATGTGGCTTATACATTAGAGGGCTTACTGAAAATAAAGTTATGGGTTTATTAGTTACTGCCTTTCCACCACATGCAAGCGTGTGTTTACCCATTTTGTTTCAAAAAATAGTCGTAATCTTATGCATGACATCAAATCAGAGTGGCGCAGCGGAAGCGTGGTGGGCCCATAACCCACAAGTATCAGGATCGAAACCTGGCTCTGATATAACAAACTAATAACAAAATGAAGCAACAGATAATTTTTCTTCTCAAAACAAATAATAATGAATTTTTAACTTTTAACTTCGGGCTACTTGTGACATAAAAAGCAAGAGCCAAATCTCGGTCCCCATTTTCAAGTGACATAGAAGACTAAATTGCATACACCATAAGAAGTTATAGCATCATAATTGTAACAAATCAACTGACAATAATGGATGTTAAGGAAGCAGAAAGAATCAAATTGATGGTTGGAAGAATATATAATATATTACCTTCCAAGTAAGCCGAAGTCAAAAAGTACCTTAATACTGTTGTTGTATGAAAGTAGACCTTGCGTTTACCAAGAGTCAAACCCGGGTCTAATGCATGGAAGGCAATTATCCTAACCGTTAGACTACAAACACAACACATCATTTAGCAATATAGAACTCTATCTGACAGAATAAGCTTTTTATTAACAGTAGACGGTATCTTCCATTGAATTATGGTTAAAACCTAATAGGATAAGGAGATAATAAAAGGTAGGGCATATAAGAGGATTTTCGGACTTTCATTCACCACATAAAAATTCACACATAATCAGGAAAATAAAAATCAAACATTATGTGGCTTATACATTAGAGGGCTTACTGAAAATAAAGTTATGGGTTTATTAGTTACTGCCTTTCCACCACATGCAAGCGTGTGTTTACCCATTTTGTTTCAAAAAATAGTCGTAATCTTATGCATGACATCAAATCAGAGTGGCGCAGCGGAAGCGTGGTGGGCCCATAACCCACAAGTATCAGGATCGAAACCTGGCTCTGATATAACAAACTAATAACAAAATGAAGCAACAGATAATTTTTCTTCTCAAAACAAATAATAATGAATTTTTAACTTTTAACTTCGGGCTACTTGTGACATAAAAAGCAAGAGCCAAATCTCGGTCCCCATTTTCAAGTGACATAGAAGACTAAATTGCATACACCATAAGAACTTATAGCATCATAATTGTAACAAATCAACTGACAATAATGGATGTTAAGGAAGCAGAAAGAATCAAATTGATGGTTGGAAGAATATATAATATATTACCTTCCAAGTAAGCCGAAGTCAAAAAGTACCTTAATACTGTTGTTGTATGAAAGTAGACCTTGCGTTTACCAAGAGTCAAACCCGGGTCTAATGCATGGAAGGCAATTATCCTAACCGTTAGACTACAAACACAACACATCATTTAGCAATATAGAACTCTATCTGACAGAATAAGCTTTTTATTAACAGTAGACGGTATCTTCCATTGAATTATGGTTAAAACCTAATAGGATAAGGAGATAATAAAAGGTAGGGCATATAAGAGGATTTTCGGACTTTCATTCACCACATAAAAATTCACACATAATCAGGAAAATAAAAATCAAACATTATGTGGCTTATACATTAGAGGGCTTACTGAAAATAAAGTTATGGGTTTATTAGTTACTGCCTTTCCACCACATGCAAGCGTGTGTTTACCCATTTTGTTTCAAAAAATAGTCGTAATCTTATGCATGACATCAAATCAGAGTGGCGCAGCGGAAGCGTGGTGGGCCCATAACCCACAAGTATCAGGATCGAAACCTGGCTCTGATATAACAAACTAATAACAAAATGAAGCAACAGATAATTTTTCTTCTCAAAACAAATAATAATGAATTTTTAACTTTTAACTTCGGGCTACTTGTGACATAAAAAGCAAGAGCCAAATCTCGGTCCCCATTTTCAAGTGACATAGAAGACTAAATTGCATACACCATAAGAACTTATAGCATCATAACTGTAACAAATCAACTGACAATAATGGATGTTAAGGAAGCAGAAAGAATCAAATTGATGGTTGGAAGAATATATACTATATTACCTTCCAAGTAAGCCGAAGTCAAAAAGTACCTTAATACTGTTGTTGTATGAAAGTAGACCTTGCGTTTAACGAGAGTCAAACCCGGCCCGGGTCTAATGCATGGAAGGCAATTATCCTAACCGTTAGACTACAAACACAACACATCATTTAGCAATATAGAACTCTATTGCTTGGAAGGCAATTATCCTAACCGTTGGACTACAAACACAACACATCATTTAGCAATATAGAACTCTATCTGACAGAATAAGCTTTTTATTAACAGTAGACGGTATCTTCCATTGAATTATGGTTAAAACCTAATAGGATAAGGAGATAATAAAAGGTAGGGCATATCGGACTTTCATTCACCACATGCTACTCCTAAAAGACTGCAAGTAAAGTTCATGGATCGATGCAGGCTCACATTATAACGTATACTCCTCCGGATTTCTGGCACCGTTTAAAGATGTAATTCGAAACTAGTATTAAGAAATTTCATATGATTTAGTGTAAAAAAGGCCTAGATCAACCATGGCTCTAGATGCAAACTCCAGTTCGAAAACATGTCATTTGCTGTAGCAAATGATTCCATAAATGTATAGTATTCTTCTCTGTATGTATGCATAAAATTTAAAGTACCTTTGCGCAACACTGTGTTGTCGTCCGGCAGCTCTCTCATGGATATGTTACATCAAAGCTCCCGATCCCCGATCGTTTCCGACAAATTCCCATACTAAGAAACATGAATTTGATCACAAAATGAATTACTTTCGAGGGGAAAAGGGATATCAATCGATTGCATAAACACATTGCACTTACAATTTTCCAAAGAGAAACATGGCAAAGTGTAGATATTCATACTCCAGTTCAACGAATCTGGTAAATATATCAGACAATTAGCAATGGTGATTAAAAACTATATATAAACACTATGAATTAGAAATTCTTGTGAAAATACATTGTCTAAATTGCAAAGCTTAAGAAAGAATCCTATGGTTCAACTACAAAGTGAATGAGATCAATGGTCAGTTAAATTCCTACACAAATCCCATACTTGCAGAAAGCATAAAAACCAATCAACAACTTCTATAATTTAATATTAACAAAATTAGTTCCAGCAATTAGTTCCAGAGAAAACCACCATCAAATTAAACTCAAAATTACTTAATATTAACAAAAGAAAAGGCAGAAATCAGTTCCAGCAAAATCTGATTAAATGATTTTGAGGTTTTTACTGTTTCAGAGAGTATTACAGATCAAACCCAATAACAAAAACTCAAAATTGCAACCTTAAGTGCACAAAACCCGTGAAAATGAACATCAAACCCAGAAAAATTGCAATCTTAAGATGAACATCAAACCCAGGAAAACTCTAAACTACAATCTGAAGTGGAAAACCCTCCATGAAGATGAACATCGAACCAAACCCAGAAATATAAATAATAATTAAAAAAAACTCTAGATTCTGAGAAAGAGATGGAAACAGAGCTGTAAAATTTGCAAAAAATAAAAATGAAAAAAATTTGGACCATTTCTCAATTTGTGCGTGTCATCCTTGCGCAGGGGCCATGCTAATCTTCTCTGTATCGTTCCAATTTTATCGGATGTCCCCGAAGGGACGATCTCATCTTGGCTCTCTCTTCCATATGAATGTTTGTATTACTCGGTTCTTTAGCAATGTGGGATATTTGGTTCGTTTTCTAACTTACCAGTGAACTACGTAACTGAGGCTAATTGGATGCTGGCTAAGTGTTTGATTATGAATGGGTCCCATCATTAGCTTTGAAAATAAAAGGGGTAAATCAAGGTTTGATCCTGAACTTTGTATACTTGTCCAATTTAATCCCTAATTTCTTGTTCCTGATTCACATTAGCCTTGAATCTTAACAACTTTTCTCAATTTCATATGTGTATTTAGATCCTGTTAAATTAAATTGTACTGGTTAACAATATGTCATAAAAGCCTAAGTACTTGGATAAGATGATTGTCCCCTAACATTTCATTCTGGTTTCGTCTACCAAACTGTAAGGTGTTTATTCGATAAATTCGGTCGGTGAACGAACTTTGTTAAAAAGATTTAGGGATTGTGTTTTTTCTTTAGTTATATTAAATTAATTTGAATATTTTTTTCATTCGGGGTTAAAAATTGGTTATATCTTAAAATCTTAATGGGTTGAAGCTTAAAATATACATATGTAATATATATTATTAAATATTTAATATTTTAAATTAATTAACCGATTTTGAAATAAATTAACGAACAACTAAATTTAAAAAATTCTTTAACCATTAATCGATCGAACATTTAATTAACTGAAATAAATTTCTACTCGGTCAGTTATTTCAGTGCTTACCGAATAATGAACATCCTCTTCCAACAGAGACAAACAAAAGATTTTATGTTAGGGGTTGTGGTTTTTGTATATAATAAAACTATGTGGGATTTGGAAATTTCATGGTGCGAAATTAGTTAATCAATAAAAAATACAAAGATTTTTTCTAAAAATATATAAAAAATTGAAATTTTTAGAGGGTTAAAAACAATTTAATATCAAAACGAAAAATAATATATAGTTCAGAGGCTAAAACGAGATATAGTTTAGGGACAAAGATCATATACTCCTTTTAAGTGCCTATTTTTATGTCTCAATACTAAAAAATTAATTCTAAGCCTTAACGATAAATTTTAAATCATAAACCTTAAAAAATATATTATATTCCAAATTCTGGAATTTTGACCCAAATATTACTTTGGGATCTTTTTTATTCTAACAATAAAGATGCTGAGAGATTATTTTTGGATATAGAGATGATCACTGTTCAAAAAGTAAAAACCCATGGACCACACCCCGTTTTTGAACAATGTTCTTGGATTTAGGGTGTTGTTCAAAAACGGATTCCAAACCCTCCCCTTTCTAACAAATATAGTCCGACATATGGCGATATTTTGGGGAATAGAGTACTGTTCAAAACCGGGTTACCCACCCTTAACTTTTGAACAGTGCAATAATTGGAGCAGGGTGTCTTTATTATGGTAAAAGACACGTGGCAGAAGCTAAGTAGGGATCCGTTATTCAAAGTCGGATAGCCCACCTTGTGCTTGTGAACAGTGCCCGTGTATTATTGACCGGGTAGGGTGGCAGGTGATTCAGCTTTTATGGTAATTTTTTTATTGGATGAATGAGAGGTGGTTTGTGTGGTTAAAATTGAAAGGGGTTGGTGATAAATAGGGGTTATGTTGAAGATAGAAGAGGAAGATAGAAGAAGAAATTTTGTAAGTGTGTATTTTATTTGAGAAAATTATGTTAAATTAATTTTTTTTATTTGTAATGTATGTATGTAGTTATGATTTTTTTAGTTTGATTTTTTAAATTTTATATTTGCTAGAACTTTAAAGTTAATGTTTGAAATATTAAATTTTTTGTGTTAAATAGGTTGTTGGGGAGAAGAAATTTTGTGAAAAGTTTGAGAAAGAAAGATTTGAAGAAATATAGTAAGTATAATGAAATTTAATTTGGTGTTTGGATTTTTTAAATTTGTGAAGAGATTAAGATTTTGTTGTTTTTTTTATTTTGAAGTTGATGTTTGAAAAATTTTATGTTTGAATATTTGTGTTGTAGTTAATTTAATGTTATTTTTTATAATATTAATGTTCAAAATGTTTATATTTGGAGTATATTGGGTAAATAAATGAATATTTTTAGAGTATGAGTATTTTATAATATAGTAAGTATGAGTATGTTTAGAGTTATTCAAAAAATGTTTATAATATTAATGTTCAAAATGTTTTATAATATAGTAAGTATGAGTATTTTTAGAGTTTTTCAAAAAATTAGTAAATAAATGAATAATTCATAATAATCTTTAAGTTGAGTTGTTTTAATGTTATATTAGTAGTAGTAAAAAAATTAAAATTTATTTGTAATTTTTTTAAAAATAACTTAGGAGTTGGCATAGTAAAAAGTATTAACTTTTTTAATTTAGGAGCTATTAGTAAAAAGAGTTTTTAAAATTTTATTTGTAATTTCGAAAAAAAAATAAACTTAGGTTAGGAGGTTGTTTAGGGTAAAAAAAATATTAATGTTTTAATTTAGGAGATTTTTAAAAATTTTATGTAAGTATCGAATGTAATTAGGGTATTTATTATAAGTAGATTAGTGACTAGTTTGTAAAATTCTTAAAGTTGAAGAGTTTTAAAGGGAATTTGGTGAATGATACAGGGACCATGGCGAAAAATCCTCCGCACGATCGAATCACTAATGATTGCAACAGTCTAGATTTTATTATGCGACATTCCTTCGAGGGTACAAGTTGGTGTCCGAGTTGATTGCTGCTCTGTTTGAGCATTGGAGGCCGTAAACCCATACGTTCCATATGTCGTGTGGGGAATGCACGATAACACTTGAAGACATGGTCATGCTTATTGGGGTGCCGGTAAACGATGAGTTGCGTATGCAATCTAATTGATTAGATAAATGTCGTTTTGATATTAGTCATAGTTAAATATTTTTAAGGTTTAGGTTTAGTAGTTTAAAATTTAGTGGTTGTGAATAGAATTTTGGGTTTAGGGTTAGAATTTATGGAGTATAGGTTAAAACCTAAATCCTCAACATATTACCCTAAAACCTAAACTCTAGAACATAAATTCTAACCATAATCCCTAAATTCTAAATCCTACTCTCTAAATTGAGTCCATAAACTCTAAAACTAAAGCGCTTGTACCATAATATTGGATATAAATCCATATTTTATATCATATAAAAAGTAAATTATATAGTACTATATTATACAACTTGACTCGAAAAAATTTCAAAAAAAAATCAAGTTATAAAATAGGACTCATCAATTCAACTAATTCGAAATTCTTTTACTTGACTCAACTCGATCGAATAATCATCCCTAATCATTTCAAGACAACAATTAGTTTAAAACATTAGATTGTAATGTCAAAAAAACAATCATATGAGTACATAACAGTTCTAAATTCCAAGGCAACTAAATATTGAAATCTCTTCTGATGAGGATGTGTTGGCCACTATTGTCGCTGTGTAGATGGGGGAATGATGTTGTTGATACCGCTCTGGGGAGTCTACCACCATTTTGGTCGCAGAGGTGGCGGAGTACGATGGGTAGTACATCGGAGACGATATCTGTCTGCGAAAGGTGGCATGGCGGGCAGCTGCGGCTGAGGGTGTTCCTTGTGAAGGGGTAGCTGCGGCACTCAACCTTTAGTAGACATGATAGTTAAAATAAAAAATCCAAAGTGAAACATTACCCGGTGCAACATATCCATAGTGTAGAACTAATGTTTTGATATAATAATTGAAAAATGTTTTGGACCTATTTGAAAGGAATTTAAAACATGTCTTTAAGTCCAAACAACTTGAAAATAAGTTTGAGGCATCTTAAAAGGTTTTTGGAAAAGTTTTTAATGCTTTAAAATAGTCAAACTTGACTTTTCAACAAGCCCGTACCGATACGGTATACCCCGTATCGATACGCTATTCCCCAAGTTTTGAATATGCCAAAACTCGTACCGATACGTGTGAGACCGTATCGTTACGAATAGGGATCGTTTTGATACGCCCCTTAAGCGTACCGATCCCTGTTTTAACAACCTCAACGACTATTTCCCAACGGTCTTTTAAATGACATACCGCACCGATACGCCTTCAAGCGTATCGATACGCTTAGGCTGACAAAGAGCCCAACGGCTAGTTCTGGAGAAGGGCGTACCGATACGCCTCCACATGTATCGATACGGTAGGCTGCAGAACTGCATTTATGGTGGGAAATAAAGTCTCCAACGGCTCCAATTCAACCCTAACGGCTAGTAGCGGCTACAAACTCATTAAAGAGTATAAAAGGGACCTCCAAGCATCAAGAGAAGGCTAATGCTTCATTTGTCAAACATCATATGATCAAGAATATGTCTTAGTGCTTTAAGTGTCAATTTATTGTATAGACAAACACTAGTGAGCCAAAATTGTTATATTTGCTCAAGTGTTTTAGGATTGAGTGAGAGCTTAATTGTGCAAACAAATACCTATTAGAGAGATTTGAGTTTGCTTATTTTTATCTCTTTTTAAAGAGGATTTGATCAAGGTTTTGGGTAAAAAGCTTGATCGGTTTGTAAGGGTTTCCTCCTAAGCCTAGAAAAGGGGACGAATCAGTAGTGCATTGATTGGATAAGATGATTGTCCCCTAACATTTCATCCTGGTTTCGTCTACCAAACTGTAAGGTGTTTATTCGATAAATTTGGTCGGTGAACAAACCAAATTAATTAGAAAAAAATTAACAATTAGTCAAATCAAAATTTGTTCGAAAATTATTAACCGAACCGGATAAATTTCGGTTAATTTAAATTAACCAAACTTTGTTAAAAAGATTTATGGATTGTGTTTTTTCTTTAGTTATATTAAATTAATTTGAATATTTTTTCATTCGGGTTAAAAATTGGTTATATCTTAAAATCTTAATGGGTTGAAGCTTAAAATATACATATGTAATATATATTATTAAATATTTAATACTTTAAGTTAATTAACCGATTTTGAAATAAATTAACGAATAACTAAATTTAAAAAATTCTTTAACCATTAATCGATCAAACATTTAATTAACTGAAATAAATTTCTACTCGGTCAGTTATTTCGGTGCTTACCGAATAATGAACACCCTCTTCCAACATAGACAAACAAAAGATTTTATGTTAGGGGTTGTGGTTTTTGTATATAATAAAACTATGTGGGATTTGAAAATTTCATGGTGCGAAATTAGTTAATCAATAAAAAATACAAAGATTTTTTCTAAAAATATATAAAAATTTAAAATTTTTAGTGGGTTAAAAACAATTTAATATCAAAACGAAAAATAATATATAGTTCAGAGGCTAAAACGAGATATAGTTTAGGGACAAAGATCATATACTCCTTTTAAGTGCCTATTTTTATGTCTCAATACTAAAAAATCAATTCTAAGCCTTAACGATAAATTTTAAATCATAAACCTTAAAAAATATATTCTATTCCAAATTCTAGAATTTTGACCCAAATATTACTTTGGGATTTTTTTATTCTAACAATAAAGATGCTGAGAGATTATTTTCAGATATAGAGATGATCAATGTTCAAAAAGTAAAAATCCATGGACCACACCCCGTTTTTTGAACAATGTTCTTGGATTTAGGGTGTTGTTCAAAAACGGATTCCAAACCCTCTCATTTCTAACAAATATAGTCCGACATATGGCGTTATTTTGGGGAATAGAGTACTGTTCAAAATCGGGTTACCCACCCTTATGTTTTGAACAGTGCAATAAGTGGTGCAGGGTGCCTTTATTATGGTAAAAGACACGTGGCAAAAGCTAAGTAGGGCATCCACTATTCAAAGTCGGATAGCTCACCTTGTGCTTGTGAACAGTGCACGTGTATTATTGACCGGGCAGGATGGCAGGTGATTCAGCTTTTATGATAAATTTTTTATTGGATGAATGAGAGGTGGTTTGTGTGGTTAAAATTGAAAGGGGTTGGGGATAAATAGGGGTTATGTTGAAGATAGAAGAAGAAATTTTGTAAGTGTGTATTTTATTTGAGAAAATTATGTTAAATTAATTTTTTTTATTTGTAATGTTTTTATGTATGTAGTTATGATTTTTTTTAGTTTAATTTTTTTAATTTTATATTTGCTAGAACTTTAAAGTTGATGTTTGAAATATTAAAATTTGTGTGTTAAATAGGTTGTTGAGGAGAAGAAATTTTGTGAAAAGTTTGAGAAAGAAAGATTTGAAGAAATATAGTAAGTAGGATGAAATTTTAATTTGGTGGTTGGATTTTTTAAATTTGTGAAGAGATTAAGTTTTTGTTGTTTTTTTATATTTTAAAGTTGATGTTTGAAAAATTTTATGTTTGAATATTTGTGTTGTAGTTAATTTAATGTTATGTTTTATAATATTAATGTTCAAAATGTTTATATTTGGAGTATATTGGGAGTAAAATGAGTATTTTTAGAGTTGATTCAAAAAATTAGTAAATAAATGAATAATTCATAATAATCTTTAAGTTGAGTTGTTTTAATGTTATATTAGTAGTAGTAGTAAAAAAATTAAAATTTATTTGTAAATTTTTTAAAAAAATAACTTAGGAGTTGGCATAGTAAAAAGTATTATTATTTTTAATTTAGGAGCTATTAGTAAAAAGATTTATTAAAATTTTATTTGTAATTTCGAAAAAAATAAACTTAGGTTAGGAGTTGGTTTAGGGTAAAAAAATATTAATGTTTTAATTTAGGAGATTTTTTGTAACACCCGAGTTTGGGGTCTGATGAAAATAATATTAAAATAATGTTTCGGGCTCCGGTGTCATAATTAAAATAATAAAATATTTTGATGGGCTTCGTGTTTGCAAAATAATTATAAAACTATGTTGGGCCTATCTTCTAAGTCCAATTCCATGGATTTTAGGAGATGATGATTTTAGCCATTTCATTAATGGCATTATGGTAAATAAGAGGGCTTGCAAAAAATAAAATCCCATCTATTTTAAAATAGCTTGTTGTCATCTTCTTCCCCCTCTCTTCCAAATCCATTTTCACGACAATGGAGCTCCCTTTCTCCATTTTTCTATTTCAACACCATTCTTCTTCATCTTGGGTGATTTTCGAAAGGTAAAACCATATTTGACTTGTCCTTACCTTCCTCTTCATGTTGGTACCATTAGTTTTCATTATTGTTCATTATTTTGAAATTTGAAGTTTTGGGATTTTGTTTAAAAATGAGAACTTTATTGTCTTTAACCTAATCTTTTGATTATTTAAGGTTAGATAAATTGTTTACAACCTAAAATGTTCAACATATGTGAATTTTAAAGAGTTTTACAATGATTCCCGAATTTGGGTTTTAATGGGGGGTTTTTGAAGGGTTTAAAGGTTAGTTTTGGGTGTGTTTAATGTTGGAAATTGAGGGCTGATGGTTATACTATGTTTGGGTAGTGTTTTGAACATGTTTAAGAGTGCTTTGTATGACTACATTGCTGATTTTTGATGGGTTGTTGTGGAAGTACGAAAATGAGATTTTGGAGGATGAACTTGGCTTTGAATTGTGAGAATTGTAGTGGATTTGTGTGTTGGTGTTAAACTTTGGGTTTGTGGCTGATTTTGAGGTTAATGTATTGTTTTTGAATGGTTAGAGGCAAGAGGAAACAATAGAGAAGCTTCGGGCTCGAATCCGGATACTTGGATGCTTGGTAGGCTAGTCGGCTTGTGCTAATGGAGTGGTCGGTGAGTGGTTATTGTTTTTAAATGGTTTTTAAATATTGGTTCAAGCATGTGGACCTAGGTTGGGCTTAGTAAACCCACCTAGAGTTGAGATTAGAGTGGTAGCCTAATATCAAGCTTAGTTTAGGAAACTTTTGGTTGAACTCCTAGTTGCTTGTTATGTCTCTTGTTTACTTGTGTTTATGGTAGATATGTATATTGTGTTATACATGTTGTAGAGGCATGGTTTGATGCATTGTTATGCATGTGGTTTGGATTGTGAATTGTGCATGATAGAGATCATGGTGAGTACGTGCTAAGCACGGAAGTTGATATGAAATGATGTTGTGAAAGGTTATGGATTGTGTTTAATATTGGCACTAGTATGCTTGGGTACAATGATCGATCATTAGGATGTTAGTGTGCACACGAGAGTCAAATTCGCGCGTGGCCTTGGTGGCTTTAAGTCATCAAGGAGGAGTACGGTGATGTAATATTCCACCGCACGATCGAATCACTGAATGGTTGCAACAGTCTAGATTTTATTATGCGACATTCCTTCGAGGGTACAAGTTGGTGTCCGGGTTGATTGCTGCTCTGTTTGAGCGTTGGAGGCCGGAAGCACATACGTTCCATATGTCGTGTGGGGAATGCACGATCACACTTGAAGACATGGTCATGCTTATTCGGGTGCCGGTAAACGATGAGTTGCGTATGCAATCTAATCGATTAGATAAATGTCTTTTTGATAGCAGTCATAGTTAAATATTTTTAAGGTTTAGGTTTAGTAGTTTAAAATTTAGTGGTTGTGAATAGAATTTTGGGTTTAGGGTTAGAATTTAGGGTGTATAGGTTTAAAACCTAAATCCTCAACATATTACCCTAAAACCTAAACTCTAAAACATAAATCCTAACCATAATCCCTAAATTCTAAATCCTACTCTCTAAATTAAGTCCATAAACCCTAAAACTAAAGCGCTTGTACCATGATATTGGATATAAATCCATATTTTACATCATATAAAAAGTAAATTATATAGTACTATATTATACAACTTGACTCGAAAAAATTTCAAAAAAATCAAGTTATAAAATAAGACTCATCAATTCAACTAATTCAAAAAAATTACTTTAAGGCTGAGAAAGAGCCCAACGGTCATTTAAATGACATACCGTACCGATACGCCTTCAAGCGTATCGATACTTTAAGGTTGAGAAAGAGCCCAACGGCTAGTTCTGGAGAAGGGCGTACCGATACGCCTCCACGTGTACCGATACGGTAGGCTGCAGAACTGCATTTATGGTGGGAAATAAAGTCTCCAACGGCTCCAATTCAACCCTAACGGCTATTAGCGGCTACAAACTCATTAAGGAGTATAAAAGGGTCCTCCAAGCACCAAGAGGAGGTTAATGCGTCATTTGTCAAACATCATATGATCAAGAATATGTCTTAGTGCTTTAAGTGTCGATTTATTGTATAGACAAACACTAGTGAGCCAAAATTGTTATATTTGCTCAAGTGTTTTAGGATTGGGTGAGAGCTTAATTGTGCAAACAAATACCTATTAGAGAGATTTGAGTTTGCTTATTTTTATCTCTTTTTAAAGAGGGTTTGATCAAGGCTTTGGGTAGAAAGCTTGATAGGTTTGTAAGAGTTTCCTCCTAAGCCTAGAAAAGGGGACGAATCAATAGTGCATTGATTGGAAATCCTTAGTGGGAAGCTAAGGTTGTGGATGTATACATTGGTTAGAAGGTTGAACCACTATAAATCATCTTGTCTTTATTCTTTTTAGCTTCCACACCTCTATCACCCAAAATTTCACCTCTCCACCTCTTGGCGAGCAAGAACGGTTGAAGGAATCGAGCACCTTAAAACCCAACACATAGGTACCAAAATCACAAATATTGTAGGGGAGTTCATGACTATCGAGCAAGAAGGGCAGCTAAATGTTTGATCACATTAGCATAATACATACGACAATCGACATTATAACCGTGTGAACAATGGTAAAATGTATGTTGTTATTATATCCTATGGCTACACAGCTCCCGAGTATATCGCAATAGGTAGCTTTCTAACTCGACACCCTCTTCATTTGCTAAAAGGCTTGATTGGTAGCCATGAACACATCGTTATATATCCGATGCGATTCATATTTTAACTTTAAATTCTGATTTTATGAAGGCCATCTATTTGCAAGAAGCAACATGTATTGTTTTGGGATTGTTCTTCTTGAGATGTTAAGAAGCCAGGAGCATTGGAATTTGGACAAGCACAGACGTCGTGACAGAAATTGTAGAAAAAAATACAATGAAAGCCTTCTCTATAATTTATCAAAGCCATGTTTTAATCCTGGGACCTGTGGGTTATGGGCCCACCATACTTCCGCTACGCCACTATGATTCGTTGGTGTTGTTGTGTGTGTATAAGTATATATATTAACTAAACGGAGAGGAAAGTAGCAATGGAAACCATCTTCTTCATTTCAAAGCGCAATAGATAAAAATGTGGAGCTAATAAATTATCTGAGTTAAAGAAACCTCCTCAGCAATATCAAATGAAATTGACAAGGTTTGTGGTTAAATCTTTTTCTTTGTTATTTAAAATCATTATTTATGTTAATTTTATTCGTATATATTAAGAATTCATTAAAATATCTTCACTTCAAACTATCTATTAAAAGATTTTTGAAGCTACTTTTTCTCTGTTGCTTTTCACATTCACTATGTGTATGTTTTAAATTACTATTGTATTTATTACATTACGCATGAACACATACTTACGTGTCACTTTTTATTTTTGGTATATTATCTTTCTTTTCATTGACTTTTAATTGTTTAATTTCCCAACAAGTATTAAAAATTTAAAATATTTGAGTGTTAAGATGCATTGCTATGTATAAAATTATAAAAAATTTATAAAATTATATAAGAAGGGTTATATTTCATATTACACAATCCTTCTATAAAATTTAAAACTTAAATCTCAAACCTTAGCACCAAAAACATAACCCTAAACCATAAAATTCTATGCCCAACACACTAAGCTCTTAAACCTTAACCTAAAACCCTAAACTCTAAAATTAAAAGGTTTGCGTATCAAAATATTTCCTTATATAAAGGTTGTTTTGTATAATGATGTATATAGTATAGTAATATATAATGTTTATAAAATGGCAGTGCACTCGGGGATGGACATAGAGGAGGTTGGAGGGGGCAGTTGCCCCTCCAAAAAATTTGAAATTCCCATATGATTTAGAATTTATTTTAGAAATTTTCGATGTATTTCCTATTGAAATTTTATTTTCGCCCCTCTCAAATTTTATAAGTTCGCCCATCCTAAAATTTTATAGGTTATCCCCCTAACGTAAAGTTCTGCTTCCGTCCCTAAGTGTACTTTCCAATGTGTATAATATAGTCATATGTAATGTTGTTCGCTTTTTATTCCTCGAAAAAATTAAAAAAATCAAGTTATAAAATAGGACTCATCAATTCAACTAATTCGAAAAAATTTTACTTGACTCAACTCGATCAAATAATTATCCCTAATCATTCCAAGACAACAATTAGTTTAAAACATTAGATTGTAATGTCAACAAAACAATCGTATGAGTACATTACATTTCTAAATTCCAAGACAACTAAATATTGAAATCAACAATATGTTAACTGCTGATGTTGAACTTGAAACGACCCCTTTCACCTCATTTGCAATAGCTGATGTTGAAACCTTATTTGGAAGTTCAGAAGCTTGAAAGATTTAGGTGCCAACAATAGCGGCCACTATATAGCGGTAGTGGCACCGTCCGAAACTATTATTGCGGAATTATTAGCCGGAAAGTGAGCACCCAACAAGAACAGACCATCTAGAGAACATAATTTAGTTGTTCATAGAAGCGAAGCCTAGACCAAACACGCCTGTAGTAATGAAAGCATTAAAGCAACTTTCAAGACTCCGGCAACGACAAAGGGGGGCCTCAAGATGCATCGAGGCATAGTTCTCATATGAACTTGTGGTATGCTCCGAAGAAATATCATCTCATGTCCCCAGCCATCTGCCTCTCAATCAAGTACTAAAACCGAAAAGCATATGATGCATTGCTTTATTATTGCAGATGATATTTTAATGAACACCATACCTTGAACTCGAACATACATGTCCGACTACTGATTACCGTGCAGTTCTTGAATCAATAATATCTGAAATTCGAGAATGGTTACATAGACATCCGTTAGAAAAGCCATAATCTGTTGAAATGGAGCTCAATTTTCTGTTTTACTTCTCTTTGGTCCTTGTTTACTGCAAATTAACCACTATATACCAGAACTGCCAAACCGCAAACGAAGACACCCTTTGGTCATTCGTGGTGACATTTGCCTCGTCTTCGAATCGTACAAAGGCAGCCAAAACCTGCAAACTGGACAAGAGCTATTACATATGATTCCAGCCATGGAGTAATAAACCCACTATGGAATTTATGACTTCATAGGGCATTTCATGTGCATCCAATTTCAACCGAGTATAAACTTTCAAATAAATGAGCTTACCACTGAATCCAATTGTCTTATATTCAAGAGCAACATCAAGATCAGGTGATAGCTTACCCCTGCAATGTAACTAAATTGTCTTATAAAATCTTTCATGTTTTTAATACGCTTCCATATATATAAAGTTAAAATCTGATAATTTTGTGTAAGAATACAATATAAATATACAAATATATGGAAACAACTAACCAAGTGTTTCTAATAACTTCTCTTCGGTTACTCATAGTGTGGAAACAAACCCAATTAGTAAATCAAAACCCTATTAGCCAAATTTACAACACATAAAAATTCACACATAATCAGGAAAATAAAAATCAAACATTATGTGGCTTATACATTAGAGGGCTTACTGAAAATAAAGTTATTGGTTTATTAGTTACTGCCTTTCCACCACATGCAAGCGTGTGTTTACCCATTTTGTTTCAAAAAAATAGTCGTAATCTTAATTATGTCATCAAATCAGAGTGGCGCAGCGGAAGCGTGGTTGGCCCATAACCCATAGGTCCCAGGATCGAAACCTGGCTCTGATATAACAAAATGAAGCAACAGATAATATTTCTTCTGAAAAAATATTAATCAATTTTTAACTCCGGGCTACTTGTGACATAAAAGGAAGAGCCAAATCTCGGTCCCCATTTTCAAGTGACATAGAAGACTAAATTGCATACACCATAAGAACTTATAGCATCATAACTGTAACAAATCAACTGACAATAATGGATGTTAAGGAAGCAGCAAGAATCAAATTGATGGTTGGAAGAATATATACTATATTTCCTTCCAAGGAAGCCGAAGTCAAAAAGTACCTAAATACTGTTGTTGTATGAAAGTAGACCTTGCGTTTACCGGGAGTCAAACCCGGCCCGGGTCTATTGCTTGGAAGGCAATTATCCTAACCGTTGGACTACAAACACAACACATCATTTAGCAATATAGAACTCTATTGCTTGGAAGGCAATTATCCTAATCAATTTTTAACTCCGGGCTACTTGTGACATAAAAGCAAGAGCCAAATCTCGGTCCCCATTTTCAAGTGACATAGAAGACTAAATTGCATACACCATAAGAACTTATAGCATCATAACTGTAACAAATCAACTGACAATAATGGATGTTAAGGAAGCAGCAAGAATCAAATTGATGGTTGGAAGAATATATACTATATTTCCTTCCAAGGAAGCCGAAGTCAAAAAGTACCTAAATACTGTTGTTGTATGAAAGTAGACCTTGCGTTTACCGGGAGTCAAACCCGGCCCGGGTCTATTGCTTGGAAGGCAATTATCCTAACCGTTGGACTACAAACACAACACATCATTTAGCAATATAGAACTCTATTGCTTGGAAGGCAATTATCCTAATCAATTTTTAACTCCGGGCTACTTGTGACATAAAAGCAAGAGCCAAATCTCGGTCCCCATTTTCAAGTGACATAGAAGACTAAATTGCATACACCATAAGAACTTATAGCATCATAACTGTAACAAATCAACTGACAATAATGGATGTTAAGGAAGCAGCAAGAATCAAATTGATGGTTGGAAGAATATATACTATATTTCCTTCCAAGGAAGCCGAAGTCAAAAAGTACCTAAATACTGTTGTTGTATGAAAGTAGACCTTGCGTTTACCGGGAGTCAAACCCGGCCCGGGTCTATTGCTTGGAAGGCAATTATCCTAACCGTTGGACTACAAACACAACACATCATTTAGCAATATAGAACTCTATTGCTTGGAAGGCAATTATCCTAACCGTTGGACTACAAACACAACACATCATTTAGCAATATAGAACTCTATCTGACAGAATAAGCTTTTTATTAACAGTAGACGGTATCTTCCATTGAATTATGGTTAAAACCTAATAGGATAAGGAGATAATAAAAGGTAGGGCATATCGGACTTTCATTCACCACATGCTACTCCTAAAAGACTGCAAGTAAAGTTCATGGATCGATGCAGGCTCACATTATAACGTATACTCCTCCGGATTTCTGGCACCGTTTAAAGATGTAATCCGAAACTAGTATTAAGAAATTTCATATGATTTAGTGTAAAAAAGGCCTAGATCAACCATGGCTCTAGATGCAAACTCCAGTTCGAAAACATGTCATTTGCTGTAGCAAATGATTCCATAAATGTATAGTATTCTTCTCTGTATGTATGCATAAAATTTAAAGTACCTTTGCGCAACACTGTGTTGTCGTCCGGCAGCTCTCTCATGGATATGTTACATCAAAGCTCCCGATCCCCGATCGTTTCCGACAAATTCCCATACTAAGAAACATGAATTTGATCACAAAATGAATTACTTTCGAGGGGAAAAGGGATATCAATTGATTGCATAAACACATTGCACTTACAATTTTCCAAAGAGAAACATGGCAAAGTGTAGATATTCATACTCCAGTTCAACGAATCTGGTAAATATATCAGACAATTAACAACGGTGATTAAAAAATATATAAACACTATGAATTAGAAATTCTTGTGAAAATACATTGTCTAAATTGCAAAGCTTAAGAAAGAATCCTATGGTTCAACTACAAAGTGAATGAGATCAATGGTCAGTTAAATTCCTACACAAATTCCATACTTGCAAAAAGCATAAAAACCAATCAACAACTTCTATAATTTAATATTAACAAAATTAGTTCCAGCAATTAGTTCCAGAGAAAACCACCATCAAATTAAACTCAAAATTACTTAATATTAACAAAAGAAAAGGCAGAAATCAGTTCCAGCAAAATCTGATTAAATGATTTTGAGGTTTTTACTGTTTCAGAGAGTATTACAGATCAAACCCAATAACAAAAACTCAAAATTGCAACCTTAAGTGCACAAAACCCGTGAAAATGAACATCAAACCCAGAAAAATTGCAATCTTAAGATGAACATCAAACCCAGGAAAACTCTAAACTACAATCTGAAGTGGAAAACCCTCCATGAAGATGAACATCGAACCAAACCCAGAAATATAAATAATAATTAAAAAAAAACTCTAGATTCTGAGAAAGAGATGGAAACAGAGCTGTAAAATTTGCAAAAAATAAAAATGAAAAAAATTTGGACCATTTCTCGATTTGTGCGTGTCATCCTTGCGCAGGGGCCATGCTAATCTTCTCTGTATCGTTCCAATTTTATCGGATGTCCCCGAAGGGACGATCTCATCTTGGCTCTCTCTTCCATATGAATGTTTGTATTACTCGGTTCTTTAGCAATGTGGGATATTTGGTTCGTTTTCTAACTGACCAGTGAACTATGTAACTGAGGCTAATTGGATGCTGGCTAAGTGTTTGATTATGAATGGGTCCCATCATTAGCTTTGAAAATAAAAGGGGTAAATCAAGGTTTGATCCTGAACTTTGTATAGTTGTCCAATTTAATCCCTAATTTCTTGTTCCTGATTCACATTAGCCTTGAATCTTAACAACTTTTCTCAATTTCATATGTGTATTTAGATCCTGTTAAATTAAACTGTACTGGTTAACAATATGTCTTAAAAGCCTAAGTACTTGGATAAGATGATTGTCCCCTAACATTTCATCCTGGTTTCGTCTACCAAACTGTAAGGTGTTTATTCGATAAATTCGGTCGGTGAACAAACCAAATTAATTAGAAAAAAATTAACAATTAGTCAAATCAAAATTTGTTTGAAAATTATTAACCGAACCGGATAAATTTCGGTTAATTTGAATTAACCAAACTTTGTTAAAAAGATTTAAGGATTGTGTTTTTCTTTAGTTATATTAAATTAATTTGAATATTTTTTCATTCGGGTTAAAAATTAGTTATATCTTAAAATATACATATGTAATATATATTATTAAATATTTAATATTTTAAGTTAATTAACCGATTTTGAAATAAATTAACGAATAACTAAATTTAAAAAATTCTTTAACCATTAATCGATCGAACATTTAATTAACTGAAATAAATTTCTACTCGGTCAGTTATTTCGGTGCTTACCGAATAATGAACACCCTCTTCCAACAGAGACAAACAAAAGATTTTATGTTAGGGGTTGTGGTTTTTGTATATAATAAAACTATGTGGGATTTGAAATTTTCATGGTGCGAAATTAGTTAATCAATAAAAAATACAAAGATTTTTTCTAAAAATATATAAAAAAATTGAAATTTTTAGAGGGTTAAAAACAATTTCATATCAAAACGAAAAATAATATATAGTTCAGAGGCTAAAACGAGATATAGTTTAGGGACAAAGATCATATACTCCTTTTAAGTGCCTATTTTTATGTCTCAATACTAAAAATCAATTCTAAGCCTTAACGATAAATTTTAGGGTAAAGTACACAGACGGTCACTGAACTTTGATAAAAAAAACAAAATGGTATACAAACTTTCAAAAATCACGAAGTAGCAATTAAACTTTAAATTTTGAAACAAAATGGTAACTTGGGCGTTAAACTCCGTTAACCCCTAACGGAAATCTGACTGGGTATGCCACATCCCCACCTAGTTTTCCACCTCATATATAAAAAATAATAAAACTATATTCCACGTCATATTTAAAAATTAAAAATAAATCATTTTTAATCCCCTTTTTAAATGCAGGCAATATCTGGAATTTACCATTGGCCAAGATAAGGAATGGAAAAATGCAGGCAATATCTAGGGAGTTACGGTATAGATTCTATAACAGATGCTGATCGCGAGACTCTTCATTTGCACTGCCATTCGGCTGTAGGTATACCTCTCCCCCTCAAAAGGAGAAGTTGTTTGCTAGTTATTTGTTATTCCCCATTCGGCTGTTCTCCCCAGTAATAAACTCACGAGCTTCCCCATTGATCTTGATAAAGCTGCAACCCGGTGCCTTATTGACTCCTCAGCTTTTCATCATATGTTTTATTCTTTTGGCATCATAATGTTTCCCGGAGAATGCATACAGATTCGAGAGCAAAACGTATACGCCGCTATGATCTTCTAGTCGCATGAGCTTCTCAGCAGCAACCTCAGCCAGTTTGGTTTGTCCGCTACTACAGTACGAACTCAACAATGCTCTCCTGGCAATAGCTTCATCAGAGGGATTGCTTGAATCTGGCATACTTTGAATTACTTGATTAGCTTCTTCAAAGAGCCCACCCCGGATAAGTAGGTCAATTATGCACTCAAAATGTTTACTTTTAGGGCCAATATTATACACGTTACGCATTCTATCGAGTATCCTTAGACCTTCAATGCATTACCAGAATAACTACAAGCACTAAAAAAAGCTATAAAAGTAATGTCATCAGGGCTGACTCCATCTTTCACCATTTGCCTAAACAGTTGAATTGCACTTTCTAAATCTCCATGCATTGCCAACCCAGAAATCATAACATTCCAGCTAACAACATCTCTTTGTTGCATTTCATCAAACAACTTTTTAGCAATATCTAAATTCCCACATTTTGCATACATATCCACAAGACAAGTACTCAATGGAAAAAAAATTTAATCCATATATTTATGAATCCAAATTTCAGTATCTAAAGCGCCCAAATTAGCACAAGCACTAATAATACTTGCAAATATAGCTTCATCAGGCTCTACCTCTATAGCACTCCTTTGCATTAGTTGAACATTTAAAGACTCTTTTTAAAGCAATTATTATTTAAATATCCAGAAATCATGACCCCCCAAATTCCTCCATCTTTTACTGGAGCCTCATCAAAAAGCAATCTAGCAGTGTCAATATCACCCATTTTCCCATACCTTTCGATGCTTTGGCCGCCAAAACCTAGGGCTTTAGCTCCTTGGTCATCCCACTGCACACAGGCCAGCACTTGTTGTTGAATTCAACCCCAACATGCTTACTTGGGGAGAAGAGAGGTTGAGTGGCTCTCGGTGATGGTGGTCGTGGGCTTGAGCAGAGATGGGGATAAGTGGTGGGAGCCAAAGCCATGGTGGATTTGAGTATGTACTGTGATCAAAGCCAGAGATGGGGTTTCATCCTTTAAAAAGGGATTAAAAATGATTTGTTTTTAATTTTTAAATATGACGTGGAATATAGTTTTATTATTTTTTATATATGAGGTGGAAAACTGGGTGGGGATGTGGCATACCCAGTCAGATTTCCCTTAGGGGTTAACGGGGTTTAACGCCCCAGTTACCATTTTGTTTCAAAATCTAAAGTTTAATTGCTACTTCGTGATTTTTGAAAGTTTGGTTACCATTTTGTTTTTTTTATCAAAGTTCAGTGGTCGTCTGTGTATTTTACCCTAAATTTTAAATCATAAACCTTAAAAAATATATTATATTCCAAATTCTGGAATTTTGACCCAAATATTACTTTGGGATCTTTTTTATTCTAACAATAAAGATGATGAGAGATTATTTTCGGATATAGAGATGATCACTGTTCAAAAAGTAAAAACCCATGGACCACACCCCGTTTTTGAACAATGTTCTTGGATTTAGGGTGTTGTTCAAAAACGGATTCCAAACCCTCCCCTTTCTAACAAATATAGTCCGACACATGGCGTTATTTTGGGGAATAGAGTACTGTTCAAAATCGGGTTACCCACCCTTAACTTTTGAACAGTGCAATAATTGGTGCATGATGCCTTTATTATGGTAAAAGACACATGGCAGAAGCTAAGTAGGGCATCCGCTATTCAAAGTCGGATAGCTCACCTTGTGCTTGTGAACAGTGCACGTGTATTATTGACCGGGCAGGGTGGCAGGTGATTCAGCTTTTATAGTAATTTTTTTTATTGGATGAATGAGAGGTGGTTTGTGTGGTTAAAATTGAAAGGAGTTGGGGATAAATAGGGGTTATGTTGAAGATAGAAGAAGAAATTTTGTAAGTGTGTATTTTATTTGAGAAAATTATGTTAAATTAATTTTTTTATTTGTAATGTATGTATGTAGTTATGATTTTTTTTAGTTTAATTTTTTAAATTTTATATTTGCTAGAACTTTAAAGTTAATGTTTGAAATATTAAATTTTTTGTGTAAAATAGGTTGTTGAGGAGAAGAAATTTTGTGAAAAGTTTGAGAAAGAAAGATTTGAAGAAATATAGTAAGTATGATGAAAATTTAATTTCGTGGTTTGATTTTTTAAATTTGTGAAGAGATTAAGATTTTGTTGTTTTTTTTTGAAGTTGATGTTTGAAAAATTTTATGTTTGAATATTTGTGTTGTAGTTAATTTAATGTTATGTTTTATAATATTAATGTTCAAAATGTTTATATTTGGAGTATATTGGGAGTAAAATGAGTATTTTTAGAGTTATTCAAAAAAATAGTAAATAAATGAATAATTCATAATAATCTTTAAGTTGAGTTGTTTTGTAACACCCGGGTTTGGGGGTCGGATGAAAATAATAATGAAATAATGTTTCGGGTTTCGGTTTCAAAATTAAAATAATAAAATATTTTAATGGGCTTCGTGTTTGCAAATAATTAAAATACTATGTTGGGCATATCTTCTAAGTCCAAATCCATGGACTTTAGGAGATGTGGGTTTTGGCCATTCATTAATGGCATAGTTGTAAATATGAATTTTTGGGTGAATTAAAAATAAAACAAAAGATGAAGACATGTGCTCATCTTCTTCCTCCTCCCCATTTTCAAATCTAACGTGAAGAAGAGAGCTTCTCTCAATCTCACTCTCCCATCTCCTTTCTTCATCATTCTTGGAGCTTTTTGAAAGGTAATTACATTTCCGACTTGCTATCATCTTCCTCTCTTTAAAAGTACAACTAGATTTCATTTTGGTTCAAGTTTTAGAATTTGGGTTTTTGGAAGATTTGAATAAAAATGAAATCTTTATTGATTTTAACTTAAGGTTTTGATTTAATATTGTTAGATATGATGTTTATGAACCAAATGGTCCAACATATATAATTTTTAGAGTGTTTTATAAGAATTTCCGAATTTGGGTTTTGGTGGGTTTTTAGGAGGGTTTTGAGTTGAGTTTTGGGTGTGTTTTATGTTGGAATTTGAGGGTTGATGTTAGGGTAATAGTTGGGGGTTGTTTTGGAAGCATTTAAGTGTGCTAAAGAGGTTGAAATCTTGAGTTTTGGACTGTTTTTCATGGCTGCTCGGGAATGAGGATTTTGGAGTTGTTCTTAGCTTGAAAACATGTGTTTTGTGCTTGATTAGTGTTCCGAGTTTGCTACATTAATTGGTGAATTGATTTGAGGTTGTTTTAATTGTGTTGAGATGATTAGAAGCAAGATTTTTGTGTTGGTGAAGCCTCGGGAACAAATCCGGAATCATTGGAAGCTTGATCGGCTAGTGTGGTTGAGCTTGGAATTTTCGGTGAGTGGTTAAATATTTTTAAATGGTTTTCAAGTGTTGGTTCAAGCATGTGGACTAGGTTGGGCATGGTAGACCCACCTAGAGTTGGGATTAGGGTGGTAGCCTAATCCCAATCTTTAGTTGGAGACCTTGGTTGATCTTTAAATTGTTGATTTATGCCTCATGTCTAATTGTGATTATGGTGGCTTTGTATATGATGTTATACATGTATGTTGAGGCATGGTTTGATGCGTTATTATACGTATGTTGAGGCATGGTTTGATGCATTATTATATGTGTGTTGAGGCACGGTTTGGGGCATTGATATATGCATGTTGATGATGAATATGATGGGGATATACATATGTATGAAATATAATGTGATATTTGTGTTAATGTTATACATGTGGTGTTGACATGTGAAATGATGTTATGAGGTGGTTGCATGATCCGAGGATCATGGTGAGTACATGCTAGGCATGGAAATGTGGTTTGTGCATGACGGTAAGTCATGGTGAGTACGTGCTAAGAACAGAAGTTGCTATGAAATGATATTGTGAAAGATTAATGAAATGTGTAGTATTGGCACTAGTATGCTTGGGTACAAATGATCGATCATTAGGATGTTTAGTGTGCACACGTGAGTCAAAATGCGCGCGTGGTCTTGATGATGGTAGTCATCAAGATGGAGTAGGGGTTCGCCCGGAAATCTTCTTATATATATATATGTCGGTGATGAGTGGAATCCCATCGACGGGGGTGAGGATGAGTGGAATCCCCTCCGCGTGAAATGGGCGTGAGGATGAGTGGAATCCCCTCTGCGAGAAACGGTGATAAGTGTAATCCCACCGTCAGGTAATGTTGTTGTTGGATGTGAGTTCCAACGGTTATCCGCATATTCGAGTCATCGCTAGGTGCCAATACGAATTGTGGTTTATGTTGTCAATATGTGATTATTTGTGAGCCAATGTGATTTGGGATGTGTTGCTAACATGGTTTAATATATGTGATTACATATGTTGTGGATTTAAACATGTTGAGCATGACATAATATTGAATATATGTTCATGCATCATGGGTAGATTGGCTTATGTGGATTAAAGGTAAGAATATGCATTCTATCTTGGTTGTTGCTCGTGCTTGGACCCTGCATTGTCGAAGGTTTGTTTTATGAGCTTACCCTCACTAAGCTTTTATGCTTACGCTCCTTTTTGTTCGACAATGCAGATCAGTAGCTTGTGGGTGGCAAGGGCAAGGAAAGGTCTCCAAGCGTTGCTTTAGGTTAGCTCAAGTATGATCTTTAAATTGTAGATTGTAATAGTCAAGCAATGGGATAGGTGTTGTTGATGTGAATGCTTTGTTGTATGTTGATGTTGGTTTGGCCTTTGGATGCTTCGTTTGAATGGAAAACCTTGTTTAGGTTGCATGTCTTGAATGCTTATATGTTTTGTTGGCTAAGGCATGTAACCTTAAAAGCAATGTATGCTTCCTTGTGGTGAATGTATGATCTTGTGTTTGGATGCCTATCTTATATCTTGTGTATCTTGAGCATGGTTTCTATAGGGGGTATGCCTCTAGAGTGTGTTTGTATGTTGTGTATGCTTCTTGGGGTCGTTTAGGGCGTTTGGGATCGTTTAGAGATGTGTAAAACTGATTTTGGAAAACTGCAGGCTGTAGGTGTTTCGAAACGAGTTGTGTCGTTTCGGAACGGGTGTGGTTCCAGGGTCCCCCGTATCGGAACACGTTTCGGTACGGTTTGGCCACTGTGAGCCCCTGTTTCGAAACAGGTTTCGAAACGCTTTGGCCACTGTAAACGCATGTTTCGAAACGAGTATCGAAACACCTAGGCAAAACGTGACCATGTTCCAAAACGGGGTGGAAGCGTTTCAGTACGGGTTTCTTGCTTTTTAAACTAAAGCCCGTGTTCCGAAACGGGTGTCGTCTGTTTCGAAACACATGCCTAAAAATGGGCTGTTTGACATCTCTAATGGGTCCCAAGGGTTGGGCTTAGGCCTTGTTTGCTGTTAGGCTTCTCGTGAGCCTTGTTTCCGTTGTTGTTTCACACATAGGATTAATAAAAGCATCTAGACGCGATTATAATAAGTGAAAAAGTTTTCTAGGGTCGTTAACCGAGGTGGGACCTTAACGGGTTTCACACCGGTTTTCCCCGTGTAGCCTACTCGGACCGGTCAAACGTCCGAACCGGGACGAGGGGGTTACATGTTTTAATGTTATATTAGTAGTAGTAGTAGTAGTAGTAGTAAAAAAATTAAAATTTATTTGTAATTTTTTTAAAAATAACTTAGGAGTTGGCATAGTAAAAAGTATTAATTTTTTTTAATTTAGGAGCTATTAGTAAAAAGATTTTTTAAAATTTTATTTGTAATTTCGAAAAAAATAAACTTAGCTTAGGAGTTGGTTTAGGGTAAAAAAATATTAATGTTTTAATTTAGGAGATTTTTTAAAAATTTTATGAATATATCGAATGTAATTAGGGTATTTATTATAAGTAGATTAGTGACTAGTTTGTAAAAATCTTAAAGTTGAAGTGTTTTAAAGGAAATTTGGTGAAAGATATAGGGACTAAGGATTAAAGTTATAATATTCCTTATTTAGGAGTTTGTAAAAATATTTTATGTTTTTAAAATTTTATTTGTAATTTTGTAGAAATTGTTTTATTTAAGAGTTGTGTTGAAAATTAGTAAAAAAATATTAATTTTGTTTAATTTTGTAGAAATTGTTTTATTTAAGAGTCTTTTAGAAATTAGTAAGTAGTTTGTAAAAATCTTAAAATTGTATGTAGTAAAAAATATGGATGTTACTAGTCTTTTAATATTTGAATTAAAATGTAAACAAAATTAATTTATAATATAATGTTTAATTTTTTTTTTTGATCAGCAATATGATTTTATTGAATCAAAAATCATACAAGCACAACTAATAGCCTCATTAAAAACCCCCTAATCCTAATTGGGGGAAAAGAGTACCATTAGTTGTGTAAAACAAGGACCAACACGACACAAATCAAGGTCGAACCCATAGCCAAGACACCCTATCTACCCCACCCTTCGCAAGGGAATCCGCTACTCTATTTCCCTCTCTCAAGACATGCGAGAAGCATACATCCGGCAAATCCGCGCACGCATCATCAATCTGAAAGAACCATGTCCATAATCTCCAAGGTCTGCTCTCTCCTCCTTGGATCCAAGCGAGGGCCACCTTCGAATCGGATTCGATGACGACCGATTCCACCCCCGCCCAAGACAGCTCCCTCAGCATCTTCAGAGCATAAGCTATCGCCTGAACCTCGGCTTCATTCGAGTCCGCCACTCCAATTGGCCCGGAAAACAGCCCTCTAATTCGACTCTCCCAATCTCTCAACACTCCCCCACAACCTGCCAAACCCGGCTTTCCCCGTGCTGCACCATCAACATTAAATTTCCACACACCCTTCCAAGGCGGAGTCCACTCCACTACACCCCTGTTCGGCTGATTACCCCGTGCGGCATGACTACATAAAATGGGACAAGCCCACCAAGCCACTTCCCGAATGTCCAATGTATCAAAGCTCACCCTCGTCCATTGAAAGGATTTCAATTTAATTAAAAACAAAGTACTCCCAACCGACGAACTCTTGTTCTGAAACATTAAATTATTTCGTGCTATCCATAACGACCATAACACACTAGTGCATCCTATAAGCCACCACACACGCACATCCCCTTTAAAAAAACTGTGGAAACAAGCTATAAGAAACTCACGCACATGAAGTGGACGCGTCACATGAACTCCCCACCACTCGAAAAAACGACCCCAAACCTCCCACGCCCATGAACATTGCCATAGGATGTGGTTCACTTCGTCCTCTCCAGCCCCACAAAAACGGCAAAGCAACGACGTATCCCCCAAAGCTACACCACGAGCCAGCAACATAGCTAAAGTTGGTAGCCGATCCATTACGATGAACCAGAGAAAACACTGTAATTTTGGAAGAATAGGGAGCTGCCACGGCCAAGAGACATCCGACATATCCGACATCCCAAACGAAATCATCAATTTGTTTAAAGCTCTTACCGAAAACTCACCCGATGTCGCATGAACCCACACTAGCCGGTCCAGCACTCCATGGCGCACCGAATACCCCTGTAAACAGCCCACCATCTCGCGAAGCATATCCCCCTCAAATCCCCTCAGCTCCCGTCGAAAGAACCCGCCCCAAGCCTCCAAAGACAGCCCCAGCACCTCACCGACACGCATCAACTTGTCTCTTGCTAACCCATAAAGACGCGGAAAAGCCAACTTCAAGGGTTCGGATAAGCACCAGCAATCGTGCCAGAACAGCACACTCTCGCCATTTCCTATAATCCAGCAGAATTGTGCGGTATCCATGAAGCGTGCTACTACCTCCACTTGCTGCACATCAACAATATTCTTCCACATAGCTGACATCGAACGCTTACCTTGCTGCACACGCCAACTCAGCACCTCGGTTCCGTATTTAGCATCGATAATCCTCCTCCATAACGAACCTTTCGCTTCGGCATACCTCCATGCCCACTTAGCCAACAAGGCTAAATTCCTTGTATGCAGATTAATGACTCCCAATCCTCCCATCCGTCTCGGTTTGCAAGCCGTCTCCCATCCCACTCTACTCAATTTCGCTCTCTCCTCCTTTCCACCCCATAAGAAATTCCGCCGAATACGATCAAGCTTCAACACAATACTTTTTGGGATCCTGAAAACTCCCATATAATACACCGGAAGTGCCGAAAGCACCGAGTTAACCAACACAAGACGCCCCGCAAAGGAAAGCGAATCTCGCTTCCATCCCGCTAACCGTTGCCGAAATCTCTGAATCAGCGGATTCCAAACTTCTGTACCGCGTGGACTCAAGCCAATTGGAATCCCGAGGTACTTCATCGGTAATGTACCCCTCGGACAGCCTAGCACCCGTCCCACAGCCTCTATAATCCCCTCATCCATTCCAATTCCAATCAAGCAAGATTTGTCGTAGTTAATTTTCAGCCCCGTTGTGAGTTCGAAACAAGTAAGGACACGCTTCAAGTTGCGCGCCATCTCTACATCCCCCCGAAGGAATAAGACCGTATCGTCCGCAAACTGTAAATGCGAGATCGATACGTCCCCTACCATACGAATTCCAGCAATTAACCCCCTGCGTTCCGCATTCATCAGAAAAAGGTGGAGAGTTTCGACCACAATCACAAAGAGGAGGGGCGAAAGCGGATCGCCTTGGCGCAGCCCCCTCCTCATTGGGAACTCCTCCGTAGGACTACCATTAATCAGAATTGACAACCTCGCCGTCTCCACACATTCCGACATCCACCGACACCATACTTCCCCAAAACCCATACGCTCAAGAATTAACCTCAAACAACCCCAATCAATGCAATCATACGCCTTAGCAAAATCAAGCTTTAGCACATAACTGCCGCGAACCTCCCTCGAAGACTTCATCGTATGAATCACTTCGTTGGCTAGTAAAATTCCATCTAGAATTTGCCTCCCGTTTATAAAGGCTGATTGTACATCGCTAACAATCTGTGGTAGTACTACTTGTAACCGACGAGCCAAACATTTGGCCAAGATTTTATAGACCGAATTGAGTAAACAGATTGGTCTATAATCTCCCAGCTCACGTGGATGATCCTTCTTTGCTATGAGCACAACGAATGTCGAGTTGTATCCTCTCGGAAGCCGTCCTGAAGAATGAAACTCCCCTATGAATGCCATCAAGTCATTGCGCACAAAATCCCATCCTTTTCGAAAGAATTCAAAGGGGAAGCCATCCGGACCCGGAGCTTTCGCACCCTCACTACTCCACAGCACCTTCTTCACTTCCTCCACCGAAAACGGCCGTTCCAACTCAGTACTTTGCTGATCCGAAATACATTCAAATGCGACATCCGGCACCATAACTCCCTCACTCGGCTGCTTCCCAAAGTGACGAATAAAAGCTGCTTTCACTTTAATTTTTAAACACCTTGGTTCCGAGATCCATTCGTCCCCAAACTGAATACCTCTTATCGAATTCCTGGCTTGTCTAATTTTCGCTGACTTGTGGAAGAACGATGTATTTCGGTCCCCTTCCGCTAACCATAAAGCTCGAGATTTCTGATAATGTTTAATTTTTAATTTCGGTAAAATTCAACGAAATTTAAATTCTAAGCATTTAAATTTTAGTTCTTTATTTAGTAGTGTAATAAATGTAGGAATTATATATTAGAAGGAAATTTTTTATTTCGTAGAATTTTAAATTCTTTTAGAAAATTAAGTCTCGGGTTGTAATATATTTATACTTGTCATGTAGGATGGCTGAGCAAGCTTCTCTATTGAGATTTCAGGATCAACACATTAGTAGTTTGCAGGTTCCTGAGATTGTATAATTTTGTTAATAATTAATTTATTAGAAATCCAATTCAATTATATTAATAATACTATTTGGTTTAGTTTATCCCTTTATTTTATTGATGTGTTAATTACAGGATTTTGAGGATACATTTAGACATCACCTGACCATGGCTAAAAATCCTCTGCACGATCGAATCACTGAATGATTGCAACAGTCTAGATTTTATTATGCGACATTCCTTCGAGGGTACAAGTTGGTGTCCGAGTTGATTGCTGCTCTGTTTGAGCGTTGGAGGCCGGAAACACATACGTTCCATATGTCGTGTGGGGAATGCACGATCACACTTGAAGACATGGTCATGTTTATTGGGGTGCCGGTAAACGATGAGTTGCGTAAGCAATCTAATCGATTAGATAAATGTCTTTTTGATATCAGTCATAGTTAAATATTTTTAAGGTTTAGTTTAGTAGTTTAAAATTTAGTGGTTGTGAATAGAATTTTGGGTTTATGGTTAGAATTTAGAGTGTATATATAGGTTTTAACCTAAATCCTCAACATATTACCCTAAAACCTAAACTCTAAAACATAAATCCTAACCATAATCCCTAAATTCTAAATCCTACTCTCTAAATTAAGTCCATAAACCCTAAAACTAAAGCGCTTGTACCATGATATTGGATATAAATCCATATTTTATATCATATAAAAAGTAAATTATATAGTACTATATTATACAACTTGACTCGAAAAAATTTCAAAAAAAATCAAGTTATAAAATAGGACTCATCAATTCAACTAATTCGAAATTTTTTTACTTGACTCAACTCAATCGAATAATCATCCCTAATCATTTCAAGACAACAATTAGTTTAAAACATTAGATTGTAATGTCAACAAAACAATCATATGAGTACATAACAGTTCTAAATTCCAAGACAACTAAATATTGAAATCTCTTCTGATGAGGATGTGTTGGCCACTGTTGCCGCTGTGTAGATGGGGGAATGATGTTGCTGATACCGCTCTGGGGAGTCTACCACCGTTTTGGACGCAGAGGTGGCGGAATACGATGGTTAGTACATCAGAGACGACATCTGTCTGCGAAAGGCGGCATGGCGGGCAGCTGCGGCTAAGGGTGTATCTTGTGTAGGGGCAGCTGCGGCACTCAACCTTTAGTAGACATGATAGTTAAAATAAAAAATCCAAAGTGAAACATTACCTGGTGCAACATATCCATAGTGTAGAACTATTGTTTTGATATAATAATTTAAAAATGTTTTGGACCTATTTGTAAAGAATTTAAAACATTTCTTTAAGTCCAAACAACTTGAAAATAAGTTTGAGGCATCTTAAAAGGTTTTTGGCAAAGTTTTTAATGCTTTAAAATAGTCAAACTTGACTTTTTAACAAGCCCATACCGATACGGTATACCCCGTATCGATACGCTATTGCCCAAGTTTTGAATCTGCCAAAACTCATACCGATATGAGTGAGACCGTATCGATACGAATAGGGATCGTTTCGATACGCCCCTTAAGCGCACCGATCCCTGTTTTAACAACCCCAATGGCTATTTCCCAACGGTCTTTTAAATGACATACTGTACTGATACGCCTTCAAGCGTATCGATACTCTTAGGCTGACAAAGAGCCCAACGGCTAGTTCTGGAGAAGGGCGTACCGATACGCCTCCACATGTACCGATACGGTAGGCTACAGAACTGCATTTATAGTGGGAAATAAAGTCTCCAACGGCTCCAATTCAACCCTAACGGCTAGTAGCGGCTACAAACTCATTAAAGAGTATAAAAGGGACCTCCAAGCATCAAGAGAAGGCTAATGCTTCATTTGTTAAACATCATATGATCAAGAATATGTCTTAGTGCTTTAAGTGTCAATTTATTGTATAGACAAACACTAGTGAGCCAAAATTGTTATATTTTCTCAAGTGTTTTAGGATTGGTTAAGAGCTTAATTGTGCAAACAAATGCCTATTAGAGGGATTTGAGTTTGCTTATTTTTATCTATTTTTAAAGAGAGTTTGATCAAGGTTTTGGGTAGAAAGCTTGATCGGTTTGTAAGGGTTTCCTCCTAAGCCTTGAAAAGGGGACGAATCAATAGTGCATTGATTGGAAATCCTTAGTGGGAAGCTAAGATAGTGGATGTAGACCTTGGTTAGAAGGTTGAACCACTATAAATCATCTTGTCTTTATTCCTTTTAGCTTCCACAACTCTATCACCCAAAATTCCACCTCTCCACCTCTTAGCGAGCAAGAACGGTTGAAGGAGTCGAGCACCTTAAAACCCAACACATAGGTACCAAAATCACAAATATTGCAGGGGAGTTCATGACTATCGAGCAAGAAGGGCAACTAAATGTTTGATCACATTAGCATAATACATACGACAATCGGCATTATAACCGTGTGAACAATGGTAAAATGTGTGTTGTTATTATATCCTATGGCTACACAGCTCCCGAGTATATCGCAACAGGTAGCTTTCTAACTCGACTCTCTCTTCATTTGCCAAAAGGCTTGATTGGTAGCCATGAACACATCGTTATATATCCGATGCGATTCATATTTTAACTTTAAATTTTGATTTTATGAAGGCCATCTATCTGCAAGAAGCAGCATGTATTGTTTTGGGATTGTTCTTCTTGAGATGTTAAGAAGCCAGCAAGCACTGGAATTTAGACAAGCACAGACGTCGTGACAGAAATTGTAAATAAATACAATGGAAGCCTTCTCTATAATTTATCAAAGCCATGTTTCAAACCTGGGACCTGTGGGTTATGGGCCCACCACACTTTCGCTACGCCACTATGATTCATTGGTGCTGCTGTGTGTGTATAAGTATATATATATTAACTAAAAGGAGAGGAAAGTAGCAATGGAAACCATCTTCTTCATTTCAAAGTGCAATAGATAAAAATGTGGAGCTAATAAATTATCTAAGTTAAAGAAACTTCCTCAGCAATATCAAATGAAATTGACAAGGTTTGTGGTTAAATCTTTTTCTTTGTTATTTAAAATCATTATTTATGTTAATTTTATTCGTATATATTAAGAATTCATTAAAATATATTCACTTTAAACTATTTATTAAAAGATTTTTTTAAACTACTTTTTCTCTCTTGCTTTTCACATTCACTATGTGTATGTTTTAAATTACTATTGTATTTATTACATTACGCATGAACACGTACTTACGTGTCACTTTTTATTTTTGGTATATTATCTTTCTTTTCATTGACTTTTATTTGTTTAATTTCCCAACAAGTATTAAAAGTTTAAAATATTTGAGTGTTAAGATGCACTGCTATGTATAAAATTATAAAAAAATTATAAAATTACATAAGAAGGGTTATATTTCATATTACACAATCCTTCTATAAAATTTAAAACTTAAATCTCAAACCTTAGCACCAAAAATATAACCCTAAACCCTAAAATTCTATACCCAACACACTAAGCTCCTAAACCTTAACTTAAAACCCTAAACTCTAATATTAAAAGGTTTGCGTATCAAAATATTTACCTTATATAAAGGTTGTTTTGTATAATGATGTATATAGTATAGTAATATATAATGTTTATAAAATGGCAGTGAACTCAGGGATGAACAAAGAGGGGGCTGGAGGGGGCGGTCGCCCCTCCTAAAAATTTGAAATTCCCATATGATTTAGAAGTTTTTTTAGAAATCTTCGATGTATTTCCTATTGAAAATTTATTTTCACCCCTCTCAAATTTTATAAGTTCGCCCATCCTAAAATTTTATAGGTTTGCCCCCTAACGTAAAGTTCTGCGTCCGTCCCTGAGTGTACTTTCCAATGTGTATA
Organism: Hibiscus trionum; assembly: GCA_030270665.1. NCBI lineage: Eukaryota > Viridiplantae > Streptophyta > Magnoliopsida > Malvales > Malvaceae > Hibiscus > Hibiscus trionum. The sequence continues at coordinate 44,131,102 of BSYR01000017.1, read as the reverse complement.
ATAAAGTCATATGTAATGTTGTTCGCTTTTTATTCCTCGAAAAAATTTAAAAAAAATTCAAGTTATAAAATAGGACTCATCAATTCAACTAATTCAAAAGAAAATTACTTGACTCAACTCGATCGAATAATATCCCTAATCATTCCAAGACAGCAATTAGTTTAAAACATTAGATTGTAATGTCAACAAAACAATCATATGAGTACATAACAGTTCTAAATTCCAAGACAACTAAATATTGAAATCAACAATATGTTAACTGCTGATGTTGAACTTGAAACGACCCCTTTCACCTCACTTGCAGTAGCTGATGTTGAAACCTTATTTGGAAGTTCAGAAGCTTGAAAGATTTATGTGCCAAGAATAGCGGCCGCTATATAGCGTTAGTGGCACCGTCTAAAACTATTATTGCGGAATTATTAGCCGGAAAGGGAGCACCCAACAAGAACAGACCATCTAGAGAACATAATTTAGTTTTTCATAGAAGCGAAGCCTAGACCAAACACGCATGTAGTAATGAAAGCATTAGAGCAACTTTCAAGACTCCGACAACGACAAAGGGGGGCCTCGAGATGCATCGAGGCATAGTTCTCATATGAACTTGTGGTATGCTCCGAAGAAATATCATCTCATGTCCCCAGCCATCTGCCTCTCAATCAAGTACTAAAACCGAAAAGCATATGATGCATTGCTTTATTATTGCAGATGATATTTTAATGAACACCATACCTTGAACTCGAACATACATGTCCGACTACTGATTACCGTGCAGTTCTTGAATCAATAATATCTGAAATTCGAGTATGGTTACATAGACATCCGTTAAAAAAGCCATAATCTGTTGAAATGGAGCTCAATTTTCTGTTTTACTTCTCTTTGGTCCTTGTTTAATGCAAATTAACCACTATATACCAGAACTGCCAAACCGCAAACGAAGACACCCTTTGGTCATTCGTGGTGACATTTGCCTCGTCTTCGAATCGTACAAAGGCAGACAAAACCTGCAAACTGGACAAGAGCTATTACATATGATTCCAGCCATGGAGTAATACATCCACTATGGAATTTATGACTTCATAGGGCATTTCCTGTGCATCCAATTTCAACCGAGTATAAACTTTCAAATAAATGAGCTTACCACTGCATCCAATTGTCTTATATTCAAGAGCAACATCAAGATCAGGTAATTTCGGGGATGAAATTCCTTAAGTGGGGGAGAGTTGTAACATCCGGGTTTAGGGGTCGGGTGAATTAAATAATTAACGTAATGTTCGGGTTTTGCTTTCAAAATAAATTGTGTTGGGCCTATTTTAATTTGAACTCAATAGCCATAGATTTCCATCTTTGTGAATGTCTCATTTCATTAAGGGCAAAATGGCCTTTTTGACTTTTAAGATAAAAGAAAACAATTAAAAGAAAACACCCAACTTCACTATTCATTCTCTTCTTCAAAAATCAAGACCAACGTGAAATAGAGCCCTCTCATCCTCTCTACTATTCCATCACCATACACCTTCATCCTTGGTGATTTTTGAAAGGTAAACATGTTTTTGACTTGTCCTCACTTTCCTCTACATGTCTATACCTTTAGTTTTCATTAAAACCCATGGTTTTGTATTTTGAAGTTTTTGAGTTTTGAATTAAAAATGTTAACTTTGTTAGCTTTTAGTTGAACTTTCGATGTGGTGATGTTAGATAAGCTATTTGTTGTCCAAAAGGTCCAACATACCTAATTTTTACAAGGTTTTATAATGGTTCCCGAAATTGGGTTTAAAGAGGGTTTTTGAAGGGTTTTGGGTGAGTTTTGGGGGTTGTTTTAGGTGGGAATTGTTGGGCTAATGTTAGTGCTATGGTTAGGGATTGATTTGGGATCATTTGTGGGTATAAAAGGTGTTTGAAACATGAGTTTTGGATGAGATTATTGGGCTGCACGAAATTGTTAAATGTGGGGTTTGTTCATGGCTTGAGATGTTGAGTTTAATGTTTGAATTGTATTCCGGGTTAACTACTTTGGTGCTTGGGCTGATTTGAAGTTGTTTGGTTTGTATTGAGGTTATTTAGAAGCGAGAACTTGTGTCGGTGAAGCATCGGGAAGAAATCCGGAAGCTTGAGGGTGGTTGCTTGCTTGGTATTTGAGCTTGGAAGTGAAGGTGAGTGGTTAATGTTTTAAAGTGGTTTAAATGTTTGGTTCGAGCATGTGGACTAGGTCGGGCTTGGTAGACCCACCTAGAGTTAGGATTAGGGTGGTAGCCTAATCCTAAACTTAACTAGAGCCATTGGTTGAACTTGTAATTGATGTTTATGCCTCGTGTTCATTGTGATATGATTGTTTATGTATAAAGTGTTATACATGTGTGATGAGGCATGGATGTGATGCATTGTTTTATGCATGTGGATGGTTCATGATTGTGATCATGGTGAGTACGTGCTAAGCACGGAATTGGTTGTAAATGATAATGTGGATTGAGTTAAATGTTGGCACTAGTATGCTTGAGTACAAATGATCGATCATTAGGATGTTAGTGTGCACACATGAGTCAAATTCGCGCGTGGCCTTGGTGGCGTTGAGTCACCAAGGAGGAGTACGGGTTCGCCCGGAAATTGTTATTTGTACATAGTCGATGATGAGTGGAATCCCATCGACGGGGCGTGAGGATGAGTGGAATCCTCTCCGCGAGACCGGTGATGAGTGTAATCCCACCGTGAGGTAAAGTGGTTGTTGGATGTGAGTTCCAACGTGTTTATCCGCGTATTCGGGTCATAGCTAGGTACCAATATTGATTGATATGTGTATCAATGTGATGTGGAATGTGATTTCTACTTGGATGTTTATATGTGTTTACATATGTTGTGAAATAGAGCTTGTTGAGCATGGCATATAATTGAATATTGTTCATGCATCATTAACATGTTGGCTCTTGAGGATCGAAGGTATAATCATGCATTTACCTTGGTTGAGTATGTGCTTGGACCCTGCATTGTCGAGGTTTGTATTTAAAGGGCTTACCCTCACTGAGCTTTATTGCTTACGCTCTCTCTTTGTTCGACAATACAAATCCTTAGTTCGGGGTTGCGAAGTACAAGAAGGGCCTCCAAGTGTGCTTCGTGGTGCTTGTTTAGCTACCAAGTATGAACTTTTTAATTAAGATGTAATGGTCAAGCAATGGGACATGTAATCGTGTTATGATGCTTTTAGGAGTATGTTGTTGTTGTTGTTGTTTAGGAGCATGTTAGACTCCTCGTATGTATTCGTTAACTTGGCTTTTGAGATGTATGCCCTTGCTTGTGAACCTTATTGGCAATTGCTTACCTTGAATTGTCTAAGTAATGTCTATGTTGAAGTATGCTTGTGGTAATGCCTTGAATGGATGTTTCTTTATATGCCTTGGGTGTTTGAGCATGTTTGTCTTAGGGTTCATGCCTCTAGATCATGTATGTTTATGTTGAGTGTTGTTTGGGGTCGTTTAGGGCCCTTAAAATTGTTGAGAAATGCCTAAGTCTGATTTTTTAGGGTTGCAGACAGCCCGCATTTTGAAACGAGCTGGGCCGTTTCGGAACGGGTAAGGCTTCAGGGACCCCGTATCGGAACGTGTTTCGATACGGTTTGGCCACTGTGAGCCCCTGTTCCGATACGGGTTTCGAAACGTTTTGGCTACTGGAAATCTGAGAAATTGACGAGATGAAAGCGTTTCGAAACGGGTCTAAGGGTTTCGAAACGGTCAAAATCTCGTTGACCACGAGAAGTTGACCGTTGAGGGTGTTTCGGAACGGTTGACCTCCGTTTCGATACGGCCTCCTCGTATGGCTGGGGGCAGTTGACCTGGTCAAGGGCGTTTCGATACGCCTCAATGGTGTTTCAAAATGGCCTGTCTAATGGATTAAGCTTCGGTTTCCCCGTGTGGCCTACTCGGACCGGTCATCCGGCCAGACCGGGACGAGGGGGTTACAGAAGCCATCTTCTTCGTTTCAAAATGCAATAGATAAAAATGTGGAGCTAATAAATTATCTAAGTTAAAGAAACTTCCTCAGCAATATCAAATGAAATTGACAAGGTTTGTGGTTAAATCTTTTTCTTTGTTATTTAAAATCATTATTTATGTTAATTTTATTCGTATATATTAAGAATTCATTAAAATATATTCACTTCAAACTATTTATTAAAAGATTTTTTTAAACTACTTTTTCTCTCTTGCTTTTCACATTCACTATGTGTATGTTTTAAATTACTATTGTATTTATTACATTACGCATGAACACATACTTATGTGTCACTTTTTATTTTTGGTATATTATCTTTCTTTTCATTGACTTTTATTTGTTTAATTTCCCAACAAGTATTAAAAGTTTAAAATATTTGAGTGTTAAGATGCACTGTTATGTATAAAATTATAAAAAATTTATAAAATTATATAAGAAGGGTTATATTTCATATTACATAATCCTTCTATAAAATTTAAAACTTAAATCTCAAACCTTAGCACAAAAAACATAACCCTAAACCCTAAAATTCTATACCCAACACACTAAGCTCCTAAACCTTAACCTAAAACCTTAAACTCTAATATTAAAAGGTTTGCGTATCAAAATATTTACCTTATATAAAGGTTGTTTTGTATAATGATGTATAAAGTATAGTAATATATAAAGTTTATAAAATGGCAGTGCACTCAGGGATGAACAAAGAGGGGGCTGGAGGGGGCGGTCGCCCTCCTAAAAATTTGAAATTCCCATATGATTTAGAAGTTTTTTTTAGAAATCTTCGTTGTATTTCCTATTGAAAATTTATTTTCACCCCTCTCAAATTTTATAAGTTCGCCCATCCTAAAATTTTATAGGTTTGCCCCCTAAAGTAAAGTTCTGCGTCCGTCCCTGAGTGTACTTTCCAATGTGTATAATATAGTCATATGTAATGTTGTTCGCTTTTTATTCCTCGAAAAAATTTCAAAAAAAATTCAAGTTATAAAATAGGACTCATCAATTCAAAAAAAAAATTACTTGACTCAACTCGATCGAATAATATCCCTAATCATTCCAAGACAGCAATTAGTTTAAAACATTAGATTGTAATGTCAACAAAACAATCATATGAGTACATAACAGTTCTAAATTCCAAGACAACTAAATATTGAAATCAACAATATGTTAACTGCTGATGTTGAACTTGAAACGACCCCTTTCACCTCACTTGCAGTAGCTGATGTTGAAACCTTATTTGGAAGTTCAGAAGCTTGAAAGATTTAGGTGCCAACAATAGCGGTCGCTATATAGCGTTAGTGGCACCGTCTGAAACTATTATTGCGGAATTATTAGCCGGAAAGGGAGCACCCAACAAGAACAGACCATCTAGAGAACATAATTTAGTTGTTCATAGAAGCGAAGCCTAGACCAAACACGCATGTAGTAATGAAAGCATTAGAGCAACTTTCAAGACTCCGGCAACGACAAAGGGGGGCCTCGAGATGCATCGAGGCATAGTTCTCATATGAACTTGTGGTATGCTCCGAAGAAATATCATCTCATGTCCCCAGCCATCTGCCTCTCAATCAAGTACTAAAACCGAAAAGCATATGATGCATTGCTTTATTATTGCAGATGATATTTTAATGAACACCATACCTTGAACTCGAACATACATGTCCGACTACTGATTACCGTGCAGTTCTTGAATCAATAATATCTGAAATTCGAGTATGGTTACATAGACATCCGTTAAAAAAGCCATAATCTGTTGAAATGGAGCTCAATTTTCTGTTTTACTTCTCTTTGGTCCTTGTTTACTGCAAATTAACCACTATATACCAGAACTGCCAAACCGCAAACAAAGACACCCTTTGGTCATTCGTGGTGACATTTGCCTCGTCTTCGAATCGTACAAAGGCAGACAAAACCTACAAACTGGACAAGAGCTATTACATATGATTCCAGCCATGGAGTAATACATCCACTATGGAATTTATGACTTCATAGGGCATTTCCTGTGCATCCAATTTCAACCGAGTATAAACTTTCAAATAAATGAGCTTACCACTGCATCCAATTGTCTTATATTCAAGAGCAACATCAAGATCAGGTGATAGCTTACCCCTGCAATATAACTCAATTGTCTTATAAAATCTTTCATGTTTTTAATACGCTTCCATAAATAGAAAGTTAAAATCTGATAATTTTGTGTAAGGATACAATATAAATATACAAATATATCGAAACAACTAACCAAGTGTTTCTAATAACTTCTCTTCGGTTACTCATAGTGTGGAAACAAACCCAATTAGTAAATGAAAACCCTATTAGCCAAATTTACAACACATAAAAATTCACACATAATCAGGAAAATAAAAATCAAACATTATGTGGCTTATACATTAGAGGGCTTACTGAAAATAAAGTTATGGGTTTATTAGTTACTGCCTTTCCACCACATGCAAGCGTGTGTTTACCCATTTTGTTTCAAAAAATAGTCGTAATCTTATGCATGACATCAAATCAGAGTGGCGCAGCGGAAGCATGGTGGGCCCATAACCCACAAGTATCAGGATCAAAACCTGGCTCTGATATAACAAACTAATAACAAAATGGAGCAACAGATAATTTTTCTTCTCAAAACAAATAATAATGAATTTTTAACTTTTAACTTCGGGCTACTTGTGACATAAAAAGCAAGAGCCAAATCTCGGTCCCCATTTTCAAGTGACATAGAAGACTAAATTGCATACACCATAAGAACTTATAGCATCATAACTGTAACAAATCAACTGACAATAATGGATGTTAAGGAAGCAGAAAGAATCAAATTGATGGTTGGAAGAATATATAATATATTACCTTCCAAGGAAGCCGAAGTCAAAAAGTACCTTAATACTGTTGTTGTATGAAAGTAGACCTTGCGTTTACCGAGAGTCAAACCTGGGTCTAATGCATGGAAGGCAATTATCCTAACCGTTAGACTACAAACACAACACATCATTTAGCAATATAGAACTCTATCTGACAGAATAAGCTTTTTATTAACAGTAGACGGTATCTTCCATTGAATTATGGTTAAAACCTAATAGGATAAGGAGATAATAAAAGGTAGGGCATATAAGAGGATTTTCTGACTTTCATTCACCACATGCTACTCCTAAAAGACTGCAAGTAAAGTTCATGGATCGATCCAGGCTCACATTATAACGTATACTCCTCCGGATTTCTGGCACCGTTTAAAGATGTAATCCGAAACTAGTATTAAGAAATTTCATATGATTTAGTGTAAAAAAGGCCTAGATCAACCATGGCTCTAGATGCAAACTCTAGTTCGAATACATGTCATTTGCTGTAGCAAATGATTCCATAAATGTTTAGTATTCTTCTCTGTATGTATGCATATAATTTAAAGTACCTTTGCGCAACGTTGTGTTGTCGTCCGTCAGCTCTCTCATGGATATGTTACATCAAAGCTCCCGATCCCCGATCGTTTCCGACAAATTCCCATACTAAGAAACATGAATTTGATCACAAAATGAATTACTTTCGAGGGGAAAAGGGATATCAATCGATTGCATAAACACATTGCACTTACAATTTTCCAAAGAGAAACATGGCAAAGTGTAGATATTCATACTCCAGTTCAACGAATCTGGTAAATATATCAGACAATTAGCAATGGTGATTAAAAACTAAATATAAACACTATGAATTAGAAATTCTTGTGAAAATACATTGTCTAAATTGCAAAGCTTAAGAAAGAATCCTATGGTTCAACTACAAAGTGAATGAGATCAATGGTCAGTTAAATTCCTACACAAATTCCATACTTGCAGAAAGCATAAAAACCAATCAACAACTTCTATAATTTAATATTAACAAAATTAGTTCCAGCAATTAGTTCCAGAGAAAACCCCCATCAAATTAAACTCAAAATTACTTAATATTAACAAAAGAAAAGGCAGAAATCAGTTCCAGCAAAATCTGATTAAATGATTTTGAGGTTTTTACTGTTTCAGAGAGTATTACAGATCAAACCCAATAACAAAAACTCAAAATTGCAACCTTAAGTGCACAAAACCCGTGAAAATGAACATCAAACCCAGAAAAATTGCAATCTTAAGATGAACATCAAACCCAGGAAAACTCTAAACTACAATCTGAAGTGGAAAACCCCCCATGAAGATGAACATCGAACCAAACCCATAAATATAAATAATAATTAAAAAAAAAACTCTAGATTCTGAGAAAGAGATGGAAACAGAGCTGTAAAATTTGCAAAAAATAAAAATGAAAAAAATTTGGACCATTTCTCGATTTGTGCGTGTCATCCTTGCGCAGGGGCCATGCTAATCTTCTCTGTATCGTTCCAATTTTATCGGATGTCCCCGAAGGGACGATCTCATCTTGGCTCTCTCTTCCATATGAATGTTTGTATTACTCGGTTCTTTAGCAATGTGGGATATTTGGTTCGTTTTCTAACTGACCAGTGAACTATGTAACTGAGGCTAATTGGATGCTGGCTAAGTGTTTGATTATGAATGGGTCCCATCATTAGCTTTGAAAATAAAAGGGGTAAATCAAGGTTTGATCCTGAACTTTGTATAATTGTCCAATTTAATCCCTAATTTCTTGTTCCTGATTCACATTAGCCTTGAATCTTAATAACTTTTCTCAATTTCATATGTGTATTTAGATCCTGTTAAATTAAACTGTACTGGTTAACAATATGTCTTAAAAGCCTAAGTACTTGGATAAGATGATTGTCCCCTAACATTTCATCCTGGTTTCGTCTACCAAACTGTAAGGTGTTTATTCGATAAATTCGGTCGGTGAACGAACCAAATTAATTAGAAAAAAATTAACAATTAGTCAAATCAAAATTTGTTTGAAAATTATTAACCGAACCGGATAAATTTCGGTTAATTTGAATTAACCAAACTTTGTTAAAAAGATTTAGGGATTGTGTTTTTTCTTTAGTTATATTAAATTAATTTGAATATTTTTTCATTCGGGTTAAAAATTGGTTATATCTTAAAATATACATATGTAATATATATTATTAAATATTTAATATTTTAAGTTAATTAACCGATTTTGAAATAAATTAACGAATAACTAAATTTAAAAAATTCTTTAACCATTAATCGATCGAACATTTAATTAACTGAAATAAATTTCTACTCGGTCAGTTATTTCGGTGCTTACCGAATAATGAACACCCTCTTCCAACAGAGACAAACAAAAGATTTTATGTTAGGGGTTGTGGTTTTTGTATATAATAAAACTATGTGGGATTTGAAATTTTCATGGTGCGAAATTAGTTAATCAATAAAAAATACAAAGATTTTTTCTAAAAATATATAAAAAATTGAAATTTTTAGAGGGTTAAAAACAATTTCATATCAAAACGAAAAATAATATATAGTTCAGAGGCTAAAACGAGATATAGTTTAGGGACAAAGATCATATACTCCTTTTAAGTGCCTATTTTTATGTCTCAATACTAAAAAATCAATTCTAAGCCTTAACGATAAATTTTAGGGTAAAGTACACAGACGGTCACTGAACTTTGATAAAAAAAACAAAATGGTATACAAACTTTCAAAAATCACGAAGTAGCAATTAAACTTTAAATTTTGAAACAAAATGGTAACTTGGGCGTTAAACTCCGTTAACCCCTAACGGAAATCTGACTGGGTATGCCACATCCCCACCTAGTTTTCCACCTCATATATAAAAAATAATAAAACTATATTCCACGTCATATTTAAAAATTAAAAATAAATCATTTTTAATCCCCTTTTTAAATGCAGGCAATATCTGGAATTTACCATTGGCCAAGATAAGGAATGGAAAAATGCAGGCAATATCTAGGGAGTTACGGTATAGATTCTATAACAGATGCTGATCGCGAGACTCTTCATTTGCACTGCCATTCGGCTGTAGGTATACCTCTCCCCCTCAAAAGGAGAAGTTGTTTGCTAGTTATTTGTTATTCCCCATTCGGCTGTTCTCCCCAGTAATAAACTCACGAGCTTCCCCATTGATCTTGATAGAGCTGCAACCCGGTGCCTTATTGACTCCTCAGCTTTTCATCATATGTTTTATTCTTTTGGCATCATAATGTTTCCCGGAAAATGCATACAGATTCGAGAGCAAAACGTATACGCTGCTATGATCTTCTAGTCGCATGAGCTTCTCAGCAGCAACCTCAGCCAGTTTGGTTTGTCCGCTACTACAGTACGAACTCAACAATGCTCTCCTGGCAATAGCTTCATCAGAGGGATTGCTTGAATCTGGCATACTTTGAATTACTTGATTAGCTTCTTCAAAGAGCCCACCCCGGATAAGTAGGTCAATTATGCACTCAAAATGTTTACTTTTAGGGCCAATATTATACACGTTACGCATTCTATCGAGTATCCTTAGACCTTCAATGCATTACCAGAATAACTACAAGCACTAAAAAAAGCTATAAAAGTAATGTCATCAGGGCTGACTCCATCTTTCACCATTTGCCTAAACAGTTGAATTGCACTTTCTAAATCTCCATGCATTGCCAACCCAGAAATCATAACATTCCAGCTAACAACATCTCTTTGTTGCATTTCATCAAACAACTTTTTAGCAATATCTAAATTCCCACATTTTGCATACATATCCACAAGACAAGTACTCAATGGAAAATTTTTTTAATCCATATATTTATGAATCCAAATTTCAGTATCTAAAGCGCCCAAATTAGCACAGGCACTAATAATACTTGCAAATATAGCTTCATCAGGCTCTACTCTATAGCACTCCTTTGCATTAGTTGAACATTTAAAGACTCTTTTTAAAGCAATTATTTTTTAAATATCCAGAAATCATGACCCCCCAAATTCCTCCATCTTTTACTGGAGCCTCATCAAAAAGCAATCTAGCAGTGTCAATATCACCCATTTTCCCATACCTTTCGATGCTTTGGCCGCCAAAACCCAGGGCTTTAGCTCCTTGGTCATCCCACTGCACACAGGCCAGCACTTGTTGTTGAATTCAACCCCAACATGCTTACTTGGGGAGAAGAGAGGTTGAGTGGCTCTCGGTGATGGTGGTCGTGGGCTTGAGCAGAGATGGGGATAAGTGGTGGGAGCCAAAGCCATGGTGGATTTGAGTCTGTACTGGGATCAAAGCCAGAGATGGGGTTTCATCCTTTAAAAAGGGATTAAAAATGATTTGTTTTTAATTTCTAAATATGACGTGGAATGTAGTTTTATTATTTTTTATATATGAGGTGAAAACTGGGTGGGGATGTGGCATACCCAGTCAGATTTCCCTTAGGGGTTAACGGGGTTTAACGCCCCAGTTACCATTTTGTTTCAAAATCTAAAGTTTAATTGCTACTTCGTGATTTTTGAAAGTTTGGTTACCATTTTGTTTTTTTTATCAAAGTTCAGTGGCCGTCTGTGTATTTTACCCTAAATTTTAAATCATAAACCTTAAAAAATATATTATATTCCAAATTCTGGAATTTTGACCCAAATATTACTTTGGGATCTTTTTTATTCTAACAATAAAGATGATGAGAGATTATTTTCGGATATAGAGATGATCACTGTTCAAAAAGTAAAAACCCATGGACCACACCCCGTTTTTAAACAATGTTCTTGGATTTAGGGTGTTGTTCAAAAACGGATTCCAAACCCTCCCCTTTCTAACAAATATAGTCCGACACATGGCGTTATTTTGGGGAATAGAGTACTGTTCAAAATCGGGTTACCCACCCTTAACTTTTGAACAGTGCAATAATTGGTGCATGATGCCTTTATTATGGTAAAAGACACATGGCAGAAGCTAAGTAGGGCATCCGCTATTCAAAGTCGGATAGCTCACCTTGTGCTTGTGAACAGTGCACGTGTATTATTGACCGGGCAGGGTGGCAGGTGATTCAGCTTTTATAGTAATTTTTTTATTGGATGAATGAGAGGTGGTTTGTGTGGTTAAAATTGAAAGGGGTTGGGGATAAATAGGGGTTATGTTGAAGATAGAAGAAGAAATTTTGTAAGTGTGTATTTTATTTGAGAAAATTATGTTAAATTAATTTTTTTATTTGTAATGTATGTATGTAGTTATGATTTTTTTAGTTTAATTTTTTAAATTTTATATTTGCTAGAACTTTAAAGTTAATGTTTGAAATATTAAATTTTTTGTGTAAAATAGGTTGTTGAGGAGAAGAAATTTTGTGAAAAGTTTGAGAAAGAAAGATTTGAAGAAATATAGTAAGTATGATGAAATTTTAATTTCGTGGTTGGATTTTTTAAATTTGTGAAGAGATTAAGATTTTGTTGTTGTTTTTTTTTTTTGAAGTTGATGTTTGAAAAATTTTATGTTTGAATATTTGTGTTGTAGTTAATTTAATGTTATGTTTTATAATATTAATGTTCAAAATGTTTATATTTGGAGTATATTGGGAGTAAAATGAGTATTTTTAGAGTTATTCAAAAAATTAGTAAATAAATGAATAATTCATAATAATCTTTAAGTTGAGTTGTTTTGTAACACCCGGGTTTGGGGGTCGGATGAAAATAATAATGAAATAATGTTTCGGGTTTCGGTTTCAAAATTAAAATAATAAAATATTTTAATGGGCTTCGTGTTTGCAAATAATTAAAATACTATGTTGGGCATATCTTCTAAGTCCAAATCCATGGACTTTAGGAGATGTGGGTTTTGGCCATTCATTAATGGCATAGTTGTAAATATGAATTTTTGGGTGAATTAAAAATAAAACAAAAGATGAAGACATGTGCTCATCTTCTTCCTCCTCCCCATTTTCAAATCTAACGTGAAGAAGAGAGCTTCTCTCAATCTCACTCTCCCATCTCCTTTCTTCATCATTCTTGGAGCTTTTTGAAAGGTAATTACATTTCCGACTTGCTATCATCTTCCTCTCTTTAAAAGTACAACTAGATTTCATTTTGGTTCAAGTTTTAGAATTTGGGTTTTTGGAAGATTTGAATAAAAATGAAATCTTTATTGATTTTAACTTAAGGTTTTGATTTAATATTGTTAGATATGATGTTTATAAACCAAATGGTCCAACATATATAATTTTTAGAGTGTTTTATAAGAATTTCCGAATTTGGGTTTTGGTGGGTTTTTAGGAGGGTTTTGAGTTGAGTTTTGGGTGTGTTTTATGTTAGAATTTGAGGGTTGATGTTAGGGTAATAGTTGGGGGTTATTTTGGAAGCATTTAAGTGTGCTAAAGAGGTTGAAATCTTGAGTTTTGGACTGTTTTTCATGGCTGCTCGGGAATGAGGATTTTGGAGTTGTTCTTAGCTTGAAAACATGTGTTTTGTGCTTGATTAGTGTTCCGAGTTTGCTACATTAATTGGTGAATTGATTTGAGGTTGTTTTAATTGTGTTGAGATGATTAGAAGCAAGATTTTTGTGTTGGTGAAGCCTCGAGAACAAATCCGGAATTATTGGAAGCTTGATCGGCTAGTGTGGTTGAGCTTGGAATTTTCGGTGAGTGGTTAAATATTTTTAAATGGTTTTCAAGTGTTGGACCAAGCATGTGGACTAGGTTGGGCATGGTAGACCCACCTAGAGTTGGGATTAGGGTGGTAACCTAATCCCAAGCTTTAGTTGGAGACCTTGGTTGATCTTTAAATTGTTGATTTATGCCTCATGTCTAATTGTGATTATGGTGGCTTTGTATATGATGTTATACATGTATGTTGAGGCATGGTTTGATGCGTTATTATACGTATGTTGAGGCATGGTTTGATGCATTATTATATGTGTGTTGAGGCACGGTTTGGGGCATTGATATATGCATGTTGATGATGAATATGATGGGGATATACATATGTATGAAATATAATGTGATATTTGTGTTAATGTTATACATGTGGTGTTGACATGTGAAATGATGTTATGAGGTGGTTGCATGATCCGAGGATCATGGTGAGTACATGCTAGGCATGGAAATGTGGTTTGTGCATGACGGTAAGTCATGGTGAGTACGTGCTAAGAACGGAAGTTGCTATGAAATGATATTGTGAAAGATTAATGAAATGTGTAGTATTGGCACTAGTATGCTTGGTGATGAGTGTTTAAAAGTTCTATTATTTACACCCTTTTTAACCCATATTTTTGCTGCATTCAAGCATTATTCATTGCATTTAGGTCAGTTTACAGCAAAACATCACAAATATATTAAAAGGCACAGATTCTACTAAAAATGGCTGTTTTTGTAGGTATCTGCCATAGAAGACGGAGAAGGCAGGCGCAGGGCAGATAAGCAGAAGAGCTGAACTGGACAAGCAGCCGAAGAAGACGAACCTGTCATGGACCTGTCGTGACAGCAAGGTGACAGCAGACTTATGAAGAGGAAAAGTAAAGTGGATCTCGATAGATAGAGAAAAATCTGCTCGTCTGTCGTGTGGAAGCCAAATATTTTTCCAAGCCCCGGATCAAAAGATATGTCAAGCCAAAGCTCAAGGAGAAGAAATTCCTAGAAACAAGGATGCGGCTGGAAAGTAGGAGACTTTAGATATTTAGTCTTTATTAGAATCTTACTTTTAATTAAAGTTGTAATCCTTGTTACCTTAGATAACTTGAGCCCAAAGCTTATATAAGGGCATAGATTAAACCTAGGGCAGAACCGATTACCCCATAACCGAAACCAAACCCCTGCCGTCCACCCGTCACCGACATGTTCTAAATTCCCCCTAGGGCCACGAGTTGTTTTGTAAAGTAGTTGCAAGGGTTGCTTTGTTTTAGGATTTTTTAGTTCAATAAAATAAAACTTCAAGTTCTTTTATCTTGGTTTTAATATCTTGCAAGAGCATCGGGAGAGCATTGTGAGGTTATCTATTTACTTAGCATCGGGAGAGTTAAGTATACGAAAGAGATAAGAGCGAGTTCTCTAGTTTATAGTTGAACTATCTTGTGCCTAGGGATAGGGCAAGGTTAAGTGGCTAAAGAAGAATTCATACACATCGATGTTCATCCTTCGATTCACGCCGGGAGGTATCATCAAAGACGTGATCATCGACAGACTTGTGCCTAGGGATAGGGCAAGGCAGATCTGGGATTCTTGCCAAGCTTGAAGTACGGAGTTAGTGTTCGCTGCCGCGACAGCTAACGGAAAGCCGCCGCGACAGGTGCTGTCGGCGACGGGCGCGACGACAGAACTGGAGATCCTAAGCAATTCAATACCTGCACTACTGAGCAATTCAATACCAGCCCATTCTTTCTATCTTGATTTCTCTACTCTTTTATTTAAGTTTACTTTATATTTCTCGTGACAAAATCTTAAATCATTCTTTTTCCCCTTGTGCAGATAGCAAAGGAAAGGGTTAGCCCAGTCCCTGTGGAGACGATATCCGATACTTCGTATCACTTTACTACTTGCGTCGTGTACACTTGCACTACAATTGCGATAGACACTTTTACACGCAACAAGTTTTTGGCGCCGTTGCCGGGGACTGGCAACACACTCTTACCCTAGCTTCTACACTTTTCTTTTATTTTTATTATTACTTTTTTATTTTTTTTATTAGTTTTTAACAAAAAAAAAACTCAGTTGAAAATACAGGTTCAAGGGCATCAACATGCCAGGAAAAACCATTCGAGAGTTGATGTGGGAAAGTTCTTGCAATTACCGTGAAGACATGCAGCCGTGGCAGCAACAGGGGCAGCAAATGCCGATGCCGCAGCAGCAAAATTTTTTATGGTACGATCAAAACCCACAAAATTTTTTATACCATAACAGTTTTGCTGCAGAACCCGACCTGCCCTGGCAATGTCATCATCCTCAAGAGCAGTCAAAATCCTTAGAAGACACACTGCAAGCCTTCTTGGCAATCGCTCAAAAAGTGTCAGCCTCTACGAACGCAAGTATCGCCAAGATGGATGAACTCTTGAGCAGACCAGTCCTCATTCATGCCACAGATGAACCTGAAATCCTGAGGCAAGACGACGAGGATGCCCATGTGAAGGAATACCCAACATATGATGAGTCTGAGCAACAACCTGCCATGGCAATGACCGAGGAGCTGGAATGGAGCAACACCGCGACAATGCTTAGTGAAATTCAAGAGAATGTCACGGCAGCAACAACTTTTGAGGCAGAAACTCTAGTCAAAGCGAAAACTGCCGCCTCGACAGAAACTGCCGCCTCGACAGAAACTGCCGCCTCGACAGAAACTGCCGCCTCGACAGCAACTGCCGCCTCGACAGAAACTGCCGCCTCGACAGCAACTGCTGCCTCGACAGAAACTGCCGCCTCGGCAGCAACTGATGATGCAGCAGCAACCACATCAGAGGCAAACTCTCAACCCACGACCTCGATTATGCCTAACCAAGATTGCACACATCCATCCCTGTCATGGCACTCGCATGACCACCTAGAAGAGCTACCCAATGACAATGCCTCGCCGATGGAATATGAGCAGGTAATAAACGAACCTTTTGAATTATATGAAAACTCACCAATTCCATTGCAGGTATTAGAGGAACCAAAGCCGGTGGACATAGAATCATCAAAGTCTCTACTGATGGAGATTTATGAGTGGTCAACAGAATTTAGTATAGAGAGCGATGGCAATTACCAATGTCCCATTGACCAGCAAAGTAACCTGACAACAGGCTGTCAAAATAACTGCCTGCCACAGCAGCATACACGACAGCAAGGGCTATATTCAACCACAACAACATTCAACGAAAACAAGGTAAGTTTGTGGCTGAATGTCAATTTGATTATTTCTAATCATATATTCATGCCCTCAGAAACATTACCAAGAAGGGAGGACTTCATGGACTACAAAGGGAAGAGAAAGAAAGGAGCCCCCACCATGAGAAAAATCACCAGATGGAGGGTACAGATGGACTTCAAGAAGTACCGGAAACGACCCCTCAAGCATCGATAGAACATGGAGTATTTTTATTACTTATTTATTATTAGGAAATAAGGTTTATTTTATTCGAATAATGTTTTTCTATTTTTATGTTTTTAGGAAATAAAGGAGTCAAGAAGAAAAGGAGAAGTGACCCAAACCCACCGCCCATCTATTAGCCCATTGAAGCCCATTTATGGAAACCTGTCGTTTCGGCTGCCGCCGCGGACGGATATGACAAGCTGTCAACAGACTGACACGGCAGACGCAGAAGCGTGCGGCAGACGCGTAACAGACGAATAAATGTGTGTCAGACGCGTCAGACACGCTAAATCCAATCTGCCGCTCCGTTATTCACGCCTGCCGTTACAGCATTAAACGGGCAGCAACTCGACCGCTATAAAACCCCGTTTCATTTTCATTTTCACTCACTTCTGTCTTTCTTACTTGTTCTCCCTTTTTAGTTTTCATTTGCTTTCATTTACTTTTCACAACCCTTGCACTAATATGTCTTATAGGAAAACCCGACGCAATGCTGCTTCCACTTTCTCAGAGGCAGCAGCTCCGACATCCAGGTCGTGGAGCAACCTGCCCCTGAACCTGCCCAGCCTCCTCCACAGCCCAGACGCCCCCATCAGATCCGTGTCAGCAGCAGCAGCGAGGCAGCGACTAAAATTTAAGTTTTTACCTCTTATTGCTGCCTGCCTTTATATTTTGTGATGTACTTTTTCTTTATTTTATTTTTCATATCATTTTGCATTGAGGGCAATGCAACCCTTGAGTTTGGGGGTGGCAACCCTCCATCATTAATGGAGTCTTAAGTCTTTTTATTAATTGTTGTGTCTTTTATTTATTTAAGTTCTCTAAAAAAAATCAGAAAATATAAAACTGTTGGCTTAAAACTGTGAAGTTAACTTACCTGTCATGACGGCTCTGTCGTGGCAGCATCTTTAGGACAGGTTAAGGAGAAGTTTAGAGCCTTTCTATTGTTCTGAAAACTTAAACACTTTTGTGACTGTTATACTGCTTAGATGTCTTTTAGCCAAACTAGAACATGATGCTTAGTACTTGAATAGCCCCTAGAGGTGCCTAACACTGGCTCTAGGAAAGAAGTTTAGCAAAAGAAAATAAATAGCCCTAGAGGTGCCCGAAACCGGCTCTAGTGAAACTTTAGCTAAAAAAAAAATTTGAAATCGAGTCAAAACAGAAAATCAAAGGAGCATAAGAAGTGCCTTCAAAAGATAAACTTGGCATAAAAATTCGAGTTAAGAGCTGAAATTTTCTAGTGAAACTAAGAGAGTCTTGGCATATAACTATTCACAAGCATGCACACACTGCACGAGGACTATAGGGAGATTCCGGACAGATCCTAATCTTTCCGACAGGTTGCTGCCGCCATAGAGAATGAGCGACGGGTAAGGGACAGTTCACTGTTTGAAGGCCAACACAAAAATTTTCATTCTTCTTTTAAGTCTTAATTGCTTGAGGACAAGCAAAAACTTGAGTTTGGGGGTGTGATGAGTGTTTAAAAGTTCTATTATTTACACCCTTTTTAACCCATATTTCTGCTGCATTCAAGCATTATTCATTGCATTTAGGTCAGTTTACAGCAAAACATCACAAATATATTAAAAGGCACAGATTCTACTAAAAATGGCTGTTTTTGTAGGTATCTGCCATAGAAGACGGAGAAGGCAGGCGCAGGGCAGATAAGTAGAAGAGCTGAACTGGACAAGCAGCCGAAGAAGACGAACCTGTCATGGACATGTCGTGACAGCAAGGTGACAGCAGACTTATGAAGAGGAAAAGTAAAGTGGATCTCGATAGATAGAGAAAAATCTGCTCGTCTGTCGTGTGGAAGCCAAATATTTTTCCAAGCCCCGGATCAAAAGATATGTCAAGCCAAAGCTCAAGGAGAAGAAATTCCTAGAAACAAGGATGCGGCTGGAAAGTAGGAGACTTTAGATATTTAGTCTTTATTAGAATCTTACTTTTAATTAAAGTTGTAATCCTTGTTACCTTAGATAACTTGAGCCCAAAGCTTATATAAGGGCATAGATTAAACCTAGGGCAGAACCGATTACCCCATAACCGAAACCAAACCCCTGCCGTCCACCCGTCACCGACATGTTCTAAATTCCCCCTAGGGCCACGAGTTGTTTTGTAAAGTAGTTGCAAGGGTTGCTTTGTTTTAGGATTTTTTAGTTCAATAAAATAAAACTTCAAGTTCTTTTATCTTGGTTTTAATATCTTGCAAGAGCATCGGGAGAGCATTGTGAGGTTATCTATTTACTTAGCATCGGGAGAGTTAAGTATACGAAAGAGATAAGAGCGAGTTCTCTAGTTTATAGTTGAACTATCTTGTGCCTAGGGATAGGGCAAGGTTAAGTGGCTAAAGAAGAATTCATACACATCGATGTTCATCCTTCGATTCACGCCGGGAGGTATCATCAAAGACGTGATCATCGACAGACTTGTGCCTAGGGATAGGGCAAGGCAGATCTGGGATTCTTGCCAAGCTTGAAGTACGGAGTTAGTGTTCGCTGCCGCGACAGCTAACGGAAAGCCGCCGCGACAGGTGCTGTCAGCGACGGGCGCGACGACAGAACTGGAGATCCTAAGCAATTCAATACCTGCACTACTGAGCAATTCAATACCAGCCCATTCTTTCTATCTTGATTTCTCTACTCTTTTATTTAAGTTTACTTTATATTTCTCGTGACAAAATCTTAAATCATTCTTTTTCCCCTTGTGCAGATAGCAAAGGAAAGGGTTAGCCCAGTCCCTGTGGAGACGATATACGATACTTCGTATCACTTTACTACTTGCGTCGTGTACACTTGCACTACAATTGCGATAGACACTTTTACACGCAACACTTGGGTACAAATGATCGATCATTAGGATGTTTAGTGTGCACACGTGAGTCAAAATGCGCGCGTGGTCTTGATGATGGTAGTCATCAAGATGGAGTACGGGTTCACGCGAAAATCTTCTTATATATATATATGTCGGTGATGAGTGGAATCCTATCGACGGGCGTGAGGATGAGTGGAATCCCCTCCGCGTGAAATGGGCGTGAGGATGAGTGGAATCCCCTCCGCGAGAAACGATGATAAGTGTAATCCCACCGTCAGGTAATGTTGTTGTTGGATGTGAGTTCTAACGGTTATCCGTATATTCGAGTCATAGCTAGGTGCCAATACGGATTGTGGTTTATGTTGTCAATGTGTGATTATTTGTGAGCCAATGTGATTTGGGATGTGTTGCTAACATGGTTTAATATATGTGATTACATATGTTGTGGATTTAAACATGTTGAGCATGACATAATATTGAATATATGTTCATGCATCATGGGTAGATTGGCTTATGTGGATTAAAGGTAAGAATATGCATTCTATCTTGGTTGTTGCTCGTGCTTGGACCCTGCATTGTCGAAGGTTTGTTTTATGAGCTTACCCTCACTAAGCTTTTATGCTTACGCTCCTTTTTGTTCGACAATGCAGATCAGTAGCTTGTGGGTGGCAAGGGCAAGGAAAGGTCTTCAAGTGTTGCTTTAGGTTAGCTCAAGTATGATCTTTAAATTGTAGATTGTAATAGTCAAGCAATGGGATAGGTGTTGTTGATGTGAATGCTTTGTTGTATGTTGATGTTGGTTTGGCCTTTGGATGCTTCGTTTGAATGGAAAACCTTGTTTAGGTTGCATGTCTTGAATGCTTATATGTTTTGTTGGCTAAGGCATGTAACCTTAAAAGCTATGTATGCTTCCTTGTGGTGAATGTATGATCTTGTGTTTGGATGCCTATCTTATATCTTGTGTATCTTGAGCATGGTTTCTATAGGGGGTATGCCTCTAGAGTGTGTTTGTATGTTGTGTATGCTTCTTGGGGTTGTTTAGGGCGTTTGGGATCGTTTAGAGATGTGTAAAACTGATTTTGGAAAACTGCAGGCTGTAGGTGTTTTGAAACGAGTTGTGTCGTTTCGGAACGGGTGTGGTTCCAGGGTCCCCCGTATCGGAACACGTTCCGGTACGGTTTGGCCACTGTGAGCCCCTGTTTCGAAACAGGTTTCGAAACGCTTTGGCCACTGTAAACGCATGTTTCGAAACGAGTATCGAAACACCTAGGCAAAACGTGACCATGTTCCAAAACGGGGTGGAAGCGTTTCGGTACGGGTTTCTTACTTTTTAAACTGAAGCCCGTGTTCCGAAACGGGTGTCGTCTGTTTCGAAACACATGCCTAAAAATGGGCTGTTTGACATCTCTAATGGGTCCCAAGGGTTGGGCTTAGGCCTTGTTTGCTGTTAGGCTTCTCGTGAGCCTTGTTTCCGTTGTTGTTTCACACATAGGATTAATAAAAGCATCTAGACGCGATTATAATAAGTGAAAAAGTTTTCTAGGGTCGTTAACCGAGGTGGGACCTTAACGGGTTTCACACCGGTTTTCCCCGTGTAGCCTACTCGGACCGGTCAAACGTCCGGACCGGGACGAGGGGGTTACATGTTTTAATGTTATATTAGTAGTAGTAGTAGTAGTAGTAAAAAAATTAAAATTTATTTGTAATTTTTTTTAAAATAACTTAGGAGTTGGCATAGTAAAAAGTATTAATTTTTTTTAATTTAGGAGCTATTAGTAAAAAGATTTTTTAAAATTTTATTTGTAATTTCGAAAAAAATAAACTTAGCTTAGGAGTTGGTTTAGGGTAAAAAAATATTAATGTTTTAATTTAGGAGATTTTTAAAAAATTTATGAATATATCGAATGTAATTAGGGTATTTATTATAAGTAGATTAGTGACTAGTTTGTAAAAATCTTAAAGTTGAAGTGTTTTAAAGGAAATTTGGTGAAAGATATAGGGACTAAGGATTAAAGTTATAATATTCCTTATTTAGGAGTTTGTAAAAGTATTTTATGTTTTTAAAATTTTATTTGTAATTTTGTAGAAATTGTTTTATTTAAGAGTTGTGTTGAAAATTAGTAAAAAAAATATTAATTTTGTTTAACTTTGTAGAAATTGTTTTATTTAAGAGTCTTTTAGAAATTAGTAAGTAGTTTGTAAAAATCTTAAAATTGTATGTAGTAAAAAATATGGATGTTACTAGTCTTTTAATATTTGAATTAAAATGTAAACAAAATTAATTTATAATATAATGTTTAATTTTTAATTTCGGTAAAATTCAACGAAATTTAAATTCTAAGCATTTAAATTTTAGTTCTTTATTTAGTAGTGTAATAAATGTAGGAATTATATATTAGAAGGAAATTTTTAATTTCGTAGAATTTTAAATTCTTTTAGGAAATTAAGTCTCGGGTTGTAATATATTCATACTTGTCATGTAGGATGGCTGAGCAAGCTTCTCTATTGAGATTTCAGGATCAACACATTAGTAGTTTTCCGGTTCCTGAGATTGTATAATTTTGTTAATAATTAATTTATTAGAAATCCAATTCAATTATATTAATAATACTATTTGGTTTAGTTTATCCCTTTATTTTATTGATGTGTTAATTACAGGATTTTGAGGATACATTTAGACATCACCTGACCATGGCGAAAAATCCTCTGCACGATCGAATCACTGAATGATTGCAACAGTCTAGATTTTATTATGCGACATTCCTTCGAGGGTACAAGTTGGTGTCCGGGTTGATTGCTGCTCTGTTTGAGCGTTGGAGGCCGGAAACACATACGTTCCATATGTCGTGTGGGGAATGCACGATCACACTTGAAGACATGGTCATGTTTATTGGGGTGCCGGTAAACGATGAGTTGCGTATGCAATCTAATCGATTAGATAAATGTCTTTTTGATATCAGTCATAGTTAAATATTTTTAAGGTTTAGTTTAGTAGTTTAAAATTTAGTGGTTGTGAATAGAATTTTGGGTTTATGGTTAGAATTTAGAGTGTATATATATGTTTTAACCTAAATCCTCAACATATTACCCTAAAACCTAAACTCTAAAACATAAATCCTAACCATAATCCCTAAATTCTAAATCCTATTCTCTAAATTAAGTCCATAAACCCTAAAACTAAAGCGCTTGTACCATGATATTGGATATAAATCCATATTTTATATCATATAAAAAGTAAATTATATAGTACTATATTATACAACTTGACTCGAAAAAATTTCAAAAAAAAATCAAGTTATAAAATAGGACTCATCAATTCAACTAATTCGAAATTTTTTTACTTGACTCAACTCAATCGAATAATCATCCCTAATCATTTCAAGACAACAATTAGTTTAAAACATTAGATTGTAATGTCAACAAAACAATCATATGAGTACATAACAGTTCTAAATTCCAATACAACTAAATTTTGAAATCTCTTCTGATGAGGATGTGTTGGCCACTGTTGCCGCTGTGTAGATGGGGGAATGATGTTGCTGATACCGCTCTGGGGAGTCTACCACCGTTTTGGACGCAGAGGTGGCGGAGTACGATGGTTAGTACATCAGAGACGACATCTGTCTGCGAAAGGCGGCTTAGCGGGCAGCTGCGGCTAAGGGTGTATCTTGTGTAGGGGCAGCTGTGGCACTCAACCTTTAGTAGACATGATAGTTAAAATAAAAAATCCAAAGTGAAACGTTACCTGGTGCAACATATCCATAGTGTAGAACTATTGTTTTGATATAATAATTTAAAAATGTTTTGGACCTATTTGTAAAGAATTTAAAACATTTCTTTAAGTCCAAACAACTTGAAAATAAGTTTGAGGCATCTTAAAAGGTTTTTGGCAAAGTTTTTAATGCTTTAAAATAGTCAAACTTGACTTTTCAACAAGCCCATACCGATACGGTATACCCCGTATCGATACGCTATTGCCCAAGTTTTGAATCTTCCAAAACTCATACCGATATGAGTGAGACTGTATCGATACGAATAGGGATCGTTTCGATACGCCCCTTAAGCGTACTGATCCCTGTTTTAACAACCCCAATGGCTATTTCCCAACGGTCTTTTAAATGACATACTGTACTGATACGCCTTCAAGCGTATCGATACTCTTAGGCTGACAAAGAGCCCAACAGCTAGTTCTGGAGAAGGGCGTA
Source organism: Hibiscus trionum (assembly GCA_030270665.1). NCBI lineage: Eukaryota > Viridiplantae > Streptophyta > Magnoliopsida > Malvales > Malvaceae > Hibiscus > Hibiscus trionum. The sequence continues at coordinate 44,107,188 of BSYR01000017.1, read as the reverse complement.
CCGATACGGTAGGCTGCAGAACTGCATTTATAGTGGGAAATAAAGTCTCCAACGGCTCCAATTCAACCCTAACGGCTAGTAGCGGCTACAAACTCATTAAAGAGTATAAAAGGGACCTCCAAGCATCAAGAGAAGGCTAATGCTTCATTTGTCAAACATCATATGATCAAGAATATGTCTTAGTGCTTTAAGTGTCAATTTATTGTATAGACAAACACTAGTGAGCCAAAATTGTTATATTTTCTCAAGTGTTTTAGGATTGGTTGAGAGCTTAATTGTGCAAACAAATGCCTATTAGAGGGATTTGAGTTTGCTTATTTTTATCTATTTTTAAAGAGAGTTTGATCAAGGTTTTGGGTAGAAAGCTTGATCGGTTTGTAAGGGTTTCCTCCTAAGCCTTGAAAAGGGGACGAATCAATAGTGCATTGATTGGAAATCCTTAGTGGGAAGCTAAGATAGTGGATGTAGACCTTGGTTAGAAGGTTGAACCACTATAAATCATCTTGTCTTTATTCCTTTTAGCTTCCACAACTCTATCACCCAAAATCCACCTCTCCACCTCTTAGCGAGCAAGAACGGTTGAAGGAATCGAGCACCTTAAAACCCAACACATAGGTACCAAAATCACAAATATTGCAGGGGAGTTCATGACTATCGAGCAAGAAGGGCAACTAAATGTTTGATCACATTAGCATAATACATACGACAATCGGCATTATAACCGTGTGAACAATGGTAAAATGTGTGTTGTTATTATATCCTATGGCTACACAGCTCCCGAGTATATCGCAACAGGTAGCTTTCTAACTCGACTCTCTCTTCATTTGCCAAAAGGCTTGATTGGTAGCCATGAACACATCGTTATATATCCGATGCGATTCATATTTTAACTTTAAATTTTGATTTTATGAAGGCCATCTATCTGCAAGAAGCAGCATGTATTGTTTTGGGATTGTTCTTCTTGAGATGTTAAGAAGCCAGCGAGCACTGGAATTTAGACAAGCACAGACGTCGTGACAGAAATTGTAAAGAAATACAATGGAAGCCTTCTCTATAATTTATCAAAGCCATGTTTCAAACCTGGGACCTGTGGGTTATGGGCCCACCACACTTTTGCTACGCCACTATGATTCATTGGTGCTGTTGTGTGTGTATAAGTATATATATATTAACTAAACGGAGAGGAAAGTAGCAATGGAAACCATCTTCTTCATTTCAAAATGCAATAGATAAAAATGTGGAGCTAATAAATTATCTAAGTTAAAGAAACTTCCTCAGCAATATCAAATGAAATTGCCAAGGTTTGTGGTTAAATCTTTTTCTTTGTTATTTAAAATCATTATTTATGTTAATTTTATTCGTATATATTAAGAATTCATTAAAATATATTCACTTTAAACTATTTATTAAAAGATTTTTTTAAACTACTTTTTCTCTCTTGCTTTTCACATTCACTATGTGTATGTTTTAAATTACTATTGTATTTATTACATTACGCATGAACACGTACTTACGTGTCACTTTTTATTTTTGGTATATTATCTTTCTTTTCATTGACTTTTATTTGTTTAATTTCCCAACAAGTATTAAAAGTTTAAAATATTTGAGTGTTAAGATGCACTGCTATGTATAAAATTATAAAAAAATTATAAAATTACATAAGAAGGGTTATATTTCATATTACACAATCCTTCTATAAAATTTAAAACTTAAATCTCAAACCTTAGCACCAAAAATATAACCCTAAACCCTAAAATTCTATACCCAACACACTAAGCTCCTAAACCTTAACTTAAAACCCTAAACTCTAATATTAAAAGGTTTGCGTATCAAAATATTTACCTTATATAAAGGTTGTTTTGTATAATGATGTATATAGTATAGTAATATATAATGTTTATAAAATGGCAGTGCACTCAGGGATGAACAAAGAGGAGGCTGGAGGGGGCGGTCGCCCCTCCTAAAAATTTGAAATTCCCATATGATTTAGAAGTTTTTTTAGAAATCTTCGATGTATTTCCTATTGAAAATTTATTTTCACCCCTCTCAAATTTTATAAGTTCGCCCATCCTAAAATTTTATAGGTTTGCCCCCTAACGTAAAGTTCTGCGTCCGTCCCTGAGTGTACTTTCCAATGTGTATAATAAAGTCATATGTAATGTTGTTCGCTTTTTATTCCTCGAAAAAATTTAAAAAAAAAATTCAAGTTATAAAATAGGACTCATCAATTCAACTAATTCAAAAAAAAATTACTAGACTCAACTCGATCGAATAAGATCCCTAATCATTCCAAGACAGCAATTAGTTTAAAACATTAGATTGTAATGTCAACAAAACAATCATATGAGTACATAACAGTTCTAAATTCCAAGACAACTAAATATTGAAATCAACAATATGTTAACTGCTGATGTTGAACTTGAAACGACCCCTTTCACCTCACTTGCAGTAGCTGATGTTGAAACCTTATTTGGAAGTTCAGAAGCTTGAAAGATTTAGGTGCCAACAATAGCGGCCGCTATATAGCGTTAGTGGCACCGTCTAAAACTATTATTGCGGAAATATTAGCCGGAAAGGGAGCACCCAACAAGAACAGACCATCTAGAGAACATAATTTAGTTGTTCATAGAAGCGAAGCCTAGACCAAACACGCATGTAGTAATGAAAGCATTAGAGCAACTTTCAAGACTCCGGCAACGACAAAGGGGGGCCTCGAGATGCATCGAGGCATAGTTCTCATATGAACTTGTGGTATGCTCCGAAGAAATATCATCTCATGTCCCCAGCCATCTGCCTCTCAATCAAGTACTAAAACCGAAAAGCATATGATGCATTGCTTTATTATTGCAGATGATATTTAATGAACACCATACCTTGAACTCGAACATACATGTCCGACTACTGATTACCGTGCAGTTCTTGAATCAATAATATCTGAAATTCGAGTATGGTTACATGACATCCGTTAAAAAAGCCATAATCTGTTGAAATGGAGCTCAATTTTCTGTTTTACTTCTCTTTGGTCCTTGTTTAATGCAAATTAACCACTATATACCAGAACTGCCAAACCGCAAACGAAGACACCCTTTGGTCATTCGTGGTGACATTTGCCTCGTCTTCGAATCGTACAAAGGCAGACAAAACCTGCAAACTGGACAAGAGCTATTACATATGATTCCAGCCATGGAGTAATACATCCACTATGGAATTTATGACTTCATAGGGCATTTCCTGTGCATCCAATTTCAACCGAGTATAAACTTTCAAATAAATGAGCTTACCACTGCATCCAATTGTCTTATATTCAAGAGCAACATCAAGATCAGGTGATAGCTTACCCCTGCAATATAACTCAATTGTCTTATAAAATCTTTCATGTTTTTAATACGCTTCCATAAATATAGTTAAAATCTGATAATTTTGTGTAAGGATACAATATAAATATACAAATATATGGAAACAACTAACCAAGTGTTTCTAATAACTTCTCTTCGGTTACTCATAGTGTGGAAACAAACCCAATTAGTAAATCAAAACCCTATTAGCCAAATTTACAACACATAAAAATTCACACATAATCAGGAAAATAAAAATCAAACATTATGTGGCTTATACATTAGAGGGCTTACTGAAAATAAAGTTATGGGTTTATTAGTTACTGCCTTTCCACCACATGCAAGCGTGTGTTTACCCATTTTGTTTCAAAAAATAGTCGTAATCTTATGCATGACATCAAATCAGAGTGGCGCAGCGGAAGCGTGGTGGGCCCATAACCCACAAGTCTCAGGATCGAAACCTGGCTCTGATATAACAAACTAATAATAAAATGAAGCAACAGATAATTTTTCTTCTCAAAACAAATAATAATGAATTTTTAACTTTTAACTTCGGGCTACTTGTGACATAAAAAGCAAGAGCCAAATCTCGGTCCCCATTTTCAAGTGACATAGAAGACTAAATTGCATACACCATAAGAACTTATAGCATCATAACTGTAACAAATCAACTGACAATAATGGATGTTAAGGAAGCAGAAAGAATCAAATTGATGGTTGGAAGAATATATAATATATTACCTTCCAAGGAAGCCGAAGTCAAAAAGTACCTTAATACTGTTGTTGTATGAAAGTAGACCTTGCGTTTACCGAGAGTCAAACCTGGGTCTAATGCATGGAAGGCAATTATCCTAACCGTTAGACTACAAACACAACACATCATTTAGCAATATAGAACTCTATCTGATAGAATAAGCTTTTTATTAACAGTAGACGGTATCTTCCATTGAATTATGGTTAAAACCTAATAGGATAAGGAGATAATAAAAGGTAGGGCATATAAGAGGATTTTCTGACTTTCATTCACCACATGCTACTCCTAAAAGACTGCAAGTAAAGTTCATGGATCGATCCAGGCTCACATTATAACGTATACTCCTCCGGATTTCTGGCACCGTTTAAAGATGTAATCCGAAACTAGTATTAAGAAATTTCATATGATTTAGTGTAAAAAAGGCCTAGATCAACCATGGCTCTAGATGCAAACTCTAGTTCGAAAACATGTCATTTGCTGTAGCAAATGATTCCATAAATGTTTAGTATTCTTCTCTGTATGTATGCATATAATTTAAAGTACCTTTGCGCAACGCTGTGTTGTCGTCCGTCAGCTCTCTCATGGATATGTTACATCAAAGCTCCCGATCCCCGATCGTTTCCGACAAATTCCCATACTAAGAAACATGAATTTGATCACAAAATGAATTACTTTCGAGGGGAAAAGGGATATCAATCGATTGCATAAACACATTGCACTTACAATTTTCCAAAGAGAAACATGGCAAAGTGTAGATATTCATACTCCAGTTCAACGAATCTGGTAAATATATCAGACAATTAGCAATGGTGATTAAAAACTATATATAAACACTATGAATTAGAAATTCTTGTGAAAATACATTGTCTAAATTGCAAAGCTTAAGAAAGAATCCTATGGTTCAACTACAAAGTGAATGAGATCAATGGTCAGTTAAATTCCTACACAAATTCCATACTTGCAGAAAGCATAAAAACCAATCAACAACTTCTATAATTTAATATTAACAAAATTAGTTCCAGCAATTAGTTCCAGAGAAAACCCCCATCAAATTAAACTCAAAATTACTTAATATTAACAAAAGAAAAGGCAGAAATCAGTTCCAGCAAAATCTGATTAAATGATTTTGAGGTTTTTACTGTTTCAGAGAGTATTACAGATCAAACCCAATAACAAAAACTCAAAATTGCAACCTTAAGTGCACAAAACCCGTGAAAATGAACATCAAACCCAGAAAAATTGCAATCTTAAGATGAACATCAAACCCAGGAAAACTCTAAACTACAATCTGAAGTGGAAAACCCTCCATGAAGATGAACATCGAACCAAACCCAGAAATATAAATAATAATTAAAAAAAACTCTAGATTCTGAGAAAGAGATGGAAACAGAGCTGTAAAATTTGCAAAAAATAAAAATGAAAAAAATTTGGACCATTTCTCGATTTGTGCGTGTCATCCTTGCGCAGGGGCCATGCTAATCTTCTCTGTATCGTTCCAATTTTATCGGATGTCCCCGAAGGGACGATCTCATCTTGGCTCTCTCTTCCATATGAATGTTTGTATTACTCGGTTCTTTAGCAATGTGGGATATTTGGTTCGTTTTCTAACTGACCAGTGAACTATGTAACTGAGGCTAATTGGATGCTGGCTAAGTGTTTGATTATGAATGGGTCCCATCATTAGCTTTGAAAATAAAAGGGGTAAATCAAGGTTTGATCCTGAACTTTGTATAGTTGTCCAATTTAATCCCTAATTTCTTGTTCCTGATTCACATTAGCCTTGAATCTTAACAACTTTTCTCAATTTCATATGTGTATTTAGATCCTGTTAAATTAAACTGTACTGGTTAACAATATGTCTTAAAAGCCTAAGTACTTGGATAAGATGATTGTCCCCTAACATTTCATCCTGGTTTCGTCTACCAAACTGTAAGGTGTTTATTCGATAAATTCGGTCGGTGAACGAACCAAATTAATTAGAAAAAAAATTAACAATTAGTCAAATCAAAATTTGTTTGAAAATTATTAACCGAACCGAATAAATTTCGGTTAATTTGAACTAACCAAACTTTGTTAAAAGGATTTAGGGATTGTGTTTTTTCTTTAGTTATATTAAATTAATTTGAATATTTTTTTCATTCGGGTTAAAAATTGGTTATATCTTAAAATCTTAATGGGTTGAAGCTTAAAATATACATATGTAATATATATTATTAAGGGTAATCTTCACCGGTGGTCCCTTTCGTTTAGGGTGTGTTCTATTTTGGTCACCAAAATTCAAAAAAGATTATTCTGGTCACTTACGTTTAGAATCGTTTCTATTTCGGTCCCTTGGCCGTTAGTCTCCGTTACTTAAAAAAATTAGTTTTTAATTTAACCCCCAAATTTTTAAAATTTTATTTTTCACCATCTTCCCCAAAAAAAATTTTTTTTTGAAAAATGGCGGGCCTCGTTAAAAACCCCCTCTAAAACCTAAATAGGGGAAAAGAGTGCCCAATTTATTTAATGGAGCCAATTACACTGTTTATCCATAACAGACTCAATGACACTACCAAATAAAAGACCAAGTAATTACATTGGAGAAATTCAAATAGTTACAAGAATTTAAAAACCCCCCTGCACTGTAAAGCATAACCGTGCGGAGAAAACTTGCAAACATGATAGCAGGGCTTGCAATCCTTCTGCACTTGTATAGACGTCGACCTCACACATTGATCTCGAGATAATTCAAGCAGCACTTACACAAGGTTAGCCCACGTAAACCAGCTGGGGGTGCCTCACAAATTCAGCTATCGACGGGATCGCAGCAGGCCATTTTATCTTGCTCCAATGACCGATTCTCAAAAGCAACGCCTCCACCACCATGTTAACTGCTGGCCTCCTATTTTTGAAAACCGCTTCATTTCTCTCCAGCCAAATCGACCATATGATCCCAAAAAAACCTAACATCCAGACCGGTTTGGCCAAACGGCTGATACGAACATCATTCCATATAATTAGGAGTTCTTTTATCGTCGTCGGGCAAATCAAATTCACGCTCCACTTGGAGCACCATGCCTGCCAAACCTTCCACGAAAAGGAACAGTGGCATAAGAGGTGGTTAACTGACTCTCCAGTAGTGCCGCATAACACGCAGACATCCTCCCCCAGCTTCCTAACACCTCTTTTCTTTAGCGCCTGTCTCGTCGGGATTATGCCCAAGATCGCTCTCCAAACAAAGGTCTCCACCTTTGGGGGCGCAAGTTTCGCCCAAACCAATCTCCAAACTGGGTCTCGCTGGGAATTGACAACGGAGGCCAAAATACAGTAATCCTTGGGTATATAACAACCCGATTTACCTTGCTGCCAATGCAGACTATCGGATGTTCGACAGGATTCAGCTACTTTATTTAGAGTCTGAATGAACAATCGCCAACAGTTTTCCTCCCATGCGAACAACTTTCTTCTAAGTTCAATGTTCCAATTCCAGATTCCGTTGACACAAGATCCAAACTCGCACACCTTTCCTTCCTTTTTTAACGCTAAACTGTGCATTCTAGGGAACTCCGCCTTTAGCGTGAAATTTCCAGCCCACCTATCTTCCCAAAAGTTAATCCGGGAGCCATCACCCAATTTACATATAACATTCATATTAAACAAATCATTAGGATCCGATAGAGGTTTTGAAATGTTCCTCCAAACCCACGATTTCTTACGCTCAGCAACCTGACTTGGCAATATTGAGTTCATTTGTTGGTTATATTTGGCATCTTCCCCAAAAATTATAAAACTAAAACCCCAGAAATTTAATTCAAAAAAGATATTAGTAATTTCTATGTTCAAAATTCGATGCACTAAGGGAACCAACATAAATGATCCACAATTTAATCAAGGATTTGGCGTTTTAGTACAAATAAAATAGAAGTTTCTCAACTACTGTTCTTCTGCACATTTTATCTGTAGCAAGTCGATGCTTTCCAAAATATTAAAGGTTACAACATTCTTTGGTTGTCTCAAGAAAGTTCTTTACTTGGTCTACTCAAAGTTCAAGCTTTGCACTCTTCACTAATTTTCTTTCCCTAAATTTCCAAAAATTCAAAAACTCTTATTCCTTGTCCTGGATGGAATCAAGAATTTGAATTTCTTTGAAAGAAAATTTCGTTTCTCGTTTTGTCTCACAAATCCAAAATTTTCTAGCACTAAAGATCACCTCAATTCATCAAATTCCATAATTTAAACATCAAATTTCATAATCCCAAATACATAATTCTCACACAACGATCAGAAAATAAAAGAGAAAATCAAACCATAACAAACCACCAAATTCTCAACACCCTAAACTAATTGCCCAAAAAAGACGAAAGAAGAAACGACTGAAAACATTCGGAAATTGAAATACCAATTAACAAAAGGAAAGAGAAAAAAGAAATTGAAATTGAAATTGAAAAAGACACTTACCCGTTTAACCGAGAAGAACAACAACAAAACCCCTAAATTTTGTGGATTTTTTGGGAGAAAAATCAAAATCAATAAGAGATAGAGAGTCAATCTAGTTTCTCTGCAATTTTCAGTATAACACTAAAAATGAGGTTTGGGTTTTGAATTAATTTTCTGGGATTTTAGTTTTATAATTTTTGGGAAGATGGTGAAAAATAAAATTTTAAAAGTTTGGGGGTTAAATTAGAAACTATTTTTTTAAGTAACGGAGACTAACGGCCAAGGGACCAAAATAGAAACGATTCTAAACGTAAGTGACCAGAATAATATTTTTTGAATTTTGGTGACCAAAATAGAACACACCCTAAACGAAAGGGACCACCGGTGAAGATTACCCTATTATTAAATATTTAATATTTGAAGTTAATTAACCAATTTTGAAATAAATTAACGAACAACTAAATTTTAAAAATTCTTTAACCATTAATCGATCGAACATTTAATTAACTGAAATAAATTTCTACTCGGTCAGTTATTTCGGTGCTTACCGAATAATGAACACCCTCTTCCAACAGAGACAAACAAAAGATTTTATGTTAGGGGTTGTGGTTTTTGTATATAATAAAACTATGTGGGATTTGGAAATTTCATGGTGCGAAATTAGTTAATCAATAAAAAATACAAATATTTTTTCTAAAAATATATAAAAAAAATTAAAATTTTTAGAGGGTTAAAAACAATTTAATATCAAAACGAAAAATAATATATAGTTCAGAGGCTAAAACAAGATATAGTTTAGGGTCAAAGATCATATACTCCTTTTAAGTGTCTATTTTTATGTCTCAATACTAAAAAAATCAATTATAAGCCTTAAAAAACGAGATATATTTAAGTCTCTAAATATTTTCCATACTCTAAATAATATTTGATAAATACATTATTTATCGAATATTATTCTCATTTAAGGGAGTTGCCGATTTCCCCTATCCCATAGGGGATTTTCGGCAACCTCCCTAAAATAGGGAGTATGGTTTCCAATTTTTGTTCGTTTCATTCGAAGGGTGTGACCCTTGTAGGTTCATGCAACGTTAGCAGCAAAATTAGAACTGTTCTAATTTTACAAACAATGAGTGGCATCTAGCAATACATCATTGCTACCTAAGTTGCATGAAGTCATGGTTTGACTTTCCTAATTCCTGAATAAACTTCCTTTATGTATTTCATCCTTTTGTCCTTTATATCTTAGATGAACACAAGTCATGGGTTAGTCACACTTGCGTTGTCCATCTAGTGTTTCTTGATGTCTTGAGTAGATTATTATAAACGAATCTCTATGATATCTCATATCATAATATTCGAGCATGGCCATGCATTTTCTAATCTCACTCAATCAAGTGGCCGAAGATATTTCCCCCATTATGTAGGAGGGACAAATCCTTTCTTGATCAACCATATTTCACTACATAGGTCATCACGTATCCAATCATCAGTCTTTATAATGTAGTCAGTTATGACACACGTTTGACTATGTCAAAATACGTAAATCTTTATGTTGAAATCATATTGATCTCAAGTCTGAGGATTATACATATGTTTATCATGAGCAATGTTGTAACTGTCACATAATTACCCAAGAAACATGCTCATAGCGGGTCAATCTAGTATGTTGTTCTCTAACAAATACTTATGTGTTGATTTTGACATCTCTATGCCAATAACAACACTTGTTATCAATCAACCACATATTAGTCTTTATATATTATCACTGTCCATACCCGTAATAATATTCGACTAAGGATCCTATTTAACAATAATCGTATTATTGTATGGACATTATTATCAAATGGTTAGTTTGATGCACAGAAACATACCAAATGATAATAACGACAATGCCATTACTTGATAAATCTAGTAAAATAGTATGTCTATTTAACCATCATATGATTGGTCTTTGGGCATACCCCATCAATCTCCCACTAGCACTAAGACCAATCATTCTCATATTTAATACGATATGTCTTAGTGTAACTGACATGCTTATGCTGTGTCAAAAGTTTTGTCAGGGAGTTGACAAAGTTATCAACTTTGTGCGTATGTTGCATACTTTCACATCTCCAAGATGTAAGCACTTTAGAATATGTTTGGATTTATTGATGAGATTTGGGTTTTATTTGCTTACGCAAAGGTTCCATCATAACAGAGTTATGTAGCATCTAATATGCTGGGAACAACCCTTAGTTCAGAAGTGAATCCTTTAGATCCAAACATCCTTCTTTATTGCTATGTCGACTGTAATACATTCAGCCTATGTTGTAGAGTTAGATATTGTCTCATATTGCTAACTCGCAGTATCTTTTATTAATGCAAAACGGATTGCGATCTTTAGTTCCTTTTGATGAGTATGTCATCTACATACAATACTTAGGAAAGTAACAATACTCCCACTAGCTCTTTTGAAAACAATACTCCCTTTTGTTTCTAGATAAACCAAACCTTTTGATTGTATCTTATGAAACGAATATCCCAACTTCGAGAAGCTTGCCTTAGTCTACGGATAGACCTTTGTAGCTTACATACCTTCCAAGCGTTTACTGGAGTGACAAAACCTTCTGGATGTGTCATGTACACATCTGTTTCAAGTTTTCCCTTAGGAAAGTGGTTTTGACATTCCTTTATTTGATTCCATAATCATGGTATGTAACTACTTGCAAGTGAGATTAAGATGGATTAAACATAGCTACAAGGAAGATGCTTTATCATAGTCTATACTATGAAGTTTGTCGAAAACTTTTAGCGACGAATCATCCTTTGTATGTTTTATCATCCATGTCAGTTTTTTCTTTTTGAAAAACTCATCCATACCTCTTAGGTTTTACCCTTTTAGGTAACCGAAGTCTATACTTGGTTTTAGACATGGATTTCATCTCATCTCTCATGGCTCTTAGCCATTTCTCGAATTTTTGGCTCACCATTGCTTTCTGATAAGACCTAGTCTTTATCTTGATCCGAAAAGAAGAGTGTTTCCATGTACGAATAGTGAGAAATCCATATTTCTCAAGTAGATGGTATTCTCTTAAGGATCAACACAATAGTTGTGTTTTGTTCCAATGTTCCTTGATCATTTGTGGAACATTCTCAATTTTTGGTTCATAAATTTGTTGTCTAAAATTTCTTCAAATTCCAAATTCCATTTTTTTCCTTTTATGAGAGGTAATTTCTTTCGAGAGAAGCTCTCGTTTGAGCAACAAACATTTTGTTCTCGTTGAAAAATGAAATCCCTTAGTGATAAGTATTCTCTTTCGAGATAAACTATCGTTTGAGCAACAAATATTTTGTTCTCGTTAAAGTTGAAGAAATAATATCCCTTTGTGAGAATTAATATCTTTCAAGATAAACTCTCGTTTGAGAAACAAACGCTTTGTTCTTGTTAGGATAAACAACAAATGGAGTTTTTAAGGTTCGAACTTTGTAAACATTTTAACATGTAAGTAACCTTAAAACTTCAAAGGTATTCTAGAACAATTCTTAGTCCATATCTTATATGGCGTTTCGAACCAAGTTTTTTAAAAAAACGATTAAGTATGAGAGTTGTTTTTCTAGTGTGTAAAGAAGTCGAAAATGACTTGTTCTAAATCAAAACAAGTCTAACATATTTGATTCTCTTTCAAAGACTTTTCGTTCCACTTGTGGGATTTAATTATGGGACAATCCCATATTCGTTGAAAGTTCATCAAACTTTAAGTATTCTTGAATTTGATCTCATCAAATTACCTTAATATTTTTTACGAGTTTGAGATTAGTCATTTGTTTTATTTATCTTATAAATATTATTGATTTGATTAGTTTAAAGATCATTGATTCGTTTTGCCATAAGAGATTAAAAGAATAACATTTATTTAAATAATCTCAAAATTAAAATACCTTGTCCTTACAAGATAACTAAAACTTAGGGTGCTGAGAGATTATTTTCGGATATAGAGATGATCACTGTTCAAAAAGTAAAAACCCATGAACCACACCCCGTTTTTTAACAATGTTCTTGGATTTAGGGTGCTGTTCAAAAACGGATTCCAAACCCTCCCCTTTCTAACAAATATAGTCCGACACATGGCGTTATTTTGGGGAATAGAGTACTGTTCAAAATCGGGTTACCCACCCTTAACTTTTGAACAGTGCAATAATTGGTGCATGATGCCTTTATTATGGTAAAAGACACGTGGCAGAAGCTAAGTAGGGCATCCACTATTCAAAGTCGGATAGCCCACCTTGTGCTTGTGAACAATGCCCGTGTATTATTGACCAGGCAGGGTGGCAGGTGATTCAGCTTTTTGGTAATTTTTTTTATTGGATGAATGAGAGGTGGTTTGTGCGGTTAAAATTGAAAGGGGTTGGGGATAAATAGGGGTTATGTTGAAGATAGAAGAGGAAGATAGAAGAAGAAATTTTGTAAGTGTGTATTTTATTTGAGAAAATTATGTTAAATTAATTTTTTATTTGTAATGTATGTATGTAGTTATGACTTTTTTTAGTTTAATTTTTTAAATTTTATATTTGCTAGAACTTTAAAGTTCGATGTTTGAAATATTAAAATTTTTGTGTTAAATAGGTTGTTGAGGAGAAGAAATTTTGTGAAAAGTATGAGAAAGAAAGATTTGAAGAAATATAGTAAGTATGATGAAATTTTAATTTGGTGGTTGGAATTTTTAAATTTGTGAAGAGATTAAGTTTTTGTTGTTTTTTTTATTTTGAAGTTGATGTTTGAATATTTGTGTTGTAGTTAATTTAATGTTATGTTTTATAATATTAATGTTCAAAATGTTTATATTTGGAGTATATTGGGAGTAAAATGAGTATTTTTAGAGTTGATTCAAAAAATTAGTAAATAAATGAATAATTCATAATAATCTTTAAGTTGGGTTGTTTTAATGTTATATTAGTAGTAGTAGTAAAAAAAATTAAAATTTATTTGTAATTTTTTTAAAAAATAACTTAGGAGTTGGCATAGTAAAAAGTATTAACTTTTTTAATTTAGGAGCTATTAGTAAAAAGATTTTTTAAAATTTTAATTGTAATTTCGAAAAAAAAAATAAACTTAGGTTAGGAGTTGGTTTAGGGTAAAAAAATATTAATGTTTTAATTTAGGAGATTTTTAAAAAATTTATGTATATATCGAATGTAATTAGGGTATTTATTATAAGTAGATTAGTGACTAGTTTGTAAAAATCTTAAAGTTGAAGAGTTTTAAAGGAAATTTGGTGAATGATATAGGGACTAAGGATTAAAGTTATAATATTCCTTATTTAGGAGTTTGTAAAAATATTTTATGTTTTTAAAATTTTATTTGTAATTTTGTAGAAATTGTTTTATTTAAGAGTTGTGTTGAAAATTAATAAAAAAATATTAATTTTGTTTAATTTTGTAGAAATTGTTTTATTTAAGAGTCTTTTAGAAATTAGTAAATAGTTTGTAAAAATCTTAAAATTGTATGTAGTAAAAAATATGGATATTACTAGTCTTTTAATATTTGAATTAAAATTAAACAAAATTAATTTATAATATATTGTTTAATTTTTAATTTCGGTAAAATTCAATGAGATTTAAATTCTAAGCATTTAAATTTTAGTTCCTTATTTAGTAGTGTAATAAATGTAGGAATTACATATTAGAAGGAAATTTTTAATTTCGTAGAATTTTAAATTATTTTAGAAAATTGAGTCTCGGGTTGTAATATATTCATACTTGCCATGTAGGATGGCTGAGCAAGCTCCTCTATTGAGATTTCAGGATCAACACATTAGTAGTTTGCCGGTTCCTGAGATTGTATAATTTTGTTAATAATTGATTTATTAGAAATTCAATACAATTATGTTAATAATACTATTTGGTTTAGTTTATCCCTTTATTTTTTGATGTGTTAATTATAAGATTTTGATGATACATTTAGACATCACCTGACCATGGCAAAAAATCCTCCACACGATCGAATCACTGAATGGTTGCATCAGTCTAGATTTTATTATGCGACATTCCTTCGAGGGTACAAGTTGGTGTCCGGGTTGATTGATGCTCTGATTGAGCGTCGGAGGCCGGAAACCCATACGTTCCATATGTGGTGTGGGGAATGCACGATCACACTTGAAGACATGGTCATGCTTATTGGGGTGCTGGTAAACGATGAGTTGCGTATGCAATCTAATCGATTAGATAAATGTCTTTTTGATAGCAGTCATAGTTAAATATTTTTAAGGTTTAGGTTTAGTAGTTTAAAATTTAGTGGTTGTGAATAGAATTTTGGGTTTAGGGTTAGAATTTAGGGTGTATAGATTAAAACCTAAATCCTCAACATATTACCCTAAAACCTAAACTCTAAAACATAAATCCTAACCATAATCCCTAAATTCTAAATCCTACTCTCTAAATTGAGTCCATAAACCCTAAAACTAAAATGCTTGTACCATGATATTAGATATAAATCCATATTTTATATCATATAAAAAGTAAATTATATAGTACTATATTATACAACTTGACTCGAAAAAATTTCAAAAAAAATCAAGTTATAAAATAGGACTCATCAATTCAACTAATTCGAAAAAAATTTACTTGACTCAAATCGATCAAATAATCATCCCTAATCATTCCAAGACAACAATTAGTTTAAAACATTATATTGTAATGTCAACAAAACAATCATACGAGTACATAACAGTTCTAAATTCCAAGACAACTAAATATTGAAATCTCTTCTGATGAGGATGTGTTGGCCACTGTTGCCGCTGTGTAGATAGGGGAATGATGTTGCTGATGCCGCTTCTGGGGAGTCTGCCACCGTTTTGGATGCAGAGGTGGCGAAGTACGATGGGTAGTACGTCGGAGACGACATCTGTCTGCGAAAGGCGGCATGGCGGGCAGCTGCGGCTGAGGGTGTTCCTTGTACAGGGGCAGCTGCGGCGGCGAGATCAGCGGGGTAGGGAGGTAAGGTGGGGCCGTCATCTGGATACTTCTGCAGAATATAGGCTAAAAAGGCTTCTTGGACCTCCTCTACATACTTCATGAAAGTCAGTTGTTGATGTTCGATTCGTTTGTTGTTGTCAATGAGGATGCGCAGCAAAGTGACGACTTCACTTGTTGAGGCAGCTTTTGTACTGTCGGGGGCGGCTGGAGTGGCTGGTTGGGCGGCAGAGGGCTGGCTGGGGGTGATGGGCTCTGTTTTTGGGGCCTGCATCATCTGTAGGTGGACTTTTCTGGTCCACCCCTCCTTGGTGATTGTCATCTCATCCTCTGGGTCGGTTGGGACGTTGAAATTGGCGCAAAGGCCGGTGATGAGTGACGGGAAGTATAGCCTGCCCTTTGTCTTGCTGAAGCAGTTGTGGATCTCCTTGCATATAATCTCCCCAACATTGATGAGTCGGTTTACCATGATACTGTAGATAAGTGCTAGGCACGACCGGTCGACAGTGAAGTTGTGGGAGGTGGGCAGCAGACACCTTTTGATGAAGGTAATCCACAACATAGGCTCGGGCAGCAGGTAGTGGCGTTGGACAGAGCTGCCATGCTTTCCTGCCAACCACGACGTGTTGGGCTTGCAGAGCTTGGCCTTGAGTCTGTCGTAGTCGGCAACCGTCAATGACTGCCTCCATTTCTCGTGAGGGGTGTCGTCCATTTATAGGACATAGAAGCTGTTGATGATGGAAGCGTTCAACTTGACAGGCTCCCTTCGGACGTAGACGAACGGCAGCTCTGGGCAGGGGTGATGGGCATAAAACTCTCTGACCATAGTGATGTTGTCCATCTCCGGTTGTCGTGCAAATATTTCCCATCCCTTGTTGTGGATGGTCTCGAATAAGGCGGGCTCTAAGCCAAGGTCCCCTGTTTGCTTCGTGTAGTGGAAACCTTGCTCCTCCCAAAGTGCTTGCTTGGCAAACTTATCTTTGTATCTCTTTTCATCTGCCATGGAGCAGAAGCGTTTGAAGGTGGGTTTGGGTGCTGATGTTGAAGCCATGTGTGAGACGGTTGAAATTTAACTGAAACTTAAAAAAAACGGTAATTAGCTAGAGAGCAGTGGATGCAAGAGAAAGATAGCAAGGAGGTGAAAGTAGAGTAAATGAATGGAATGAGTGAGGTTTAAATAGAGGCTGTCAAGGGGTGTCGGGGCGGCATTAAATGTCCAACGGTCAAGTTGTCTCGCATACATTACGGGATTTCTTCCCGTTATTTCTGTAACTGTTGGCAGCTAGCCGTTAGCAGGCAACTAGCCGTTACGCGTTGTCTGCGCTGGGCCGCCCTTGGCTGTCTTGGCGGTATGGTGGGCGGGCTCCTTGTTGGGCCTCCTTCTTGATCCAGCTCTTTTATTTCTAAAGCCTGAAATAAAAATAAAGATAATTAAATTCTGAAAAATAAAAATATGAAAAATAAATTCAAAATTTAATCCTAAGGAAAATAAAATTGCAATAAATTAAAATCTAATCCTAAAACATAAAAAAATAAAGGAAATAAAAATAAAAATAATTAAGTTATGTTGGGAGTGCATTTGGGTGCATCTCCTAGACATAACCACTTCCTAAGGTGGTGTTTCTTGTCCTTCCCTCCTATGGGTCCTTTTATTCTTTAAGGTGGTGTGCTACTGGGTCCTTCAGTCTGCCGTGACAGCTGATGCCTTGACCTGTCTCTGTGCTGGTTTTGGCGGCATGAGCATCAGGGCAACCTTCTTTTTCCTTTTCTGAGGGTTGTAACACATTTAACTTAATGCTCTGATTATCTACCCTCATGGTCAGCTCCCCATGTTCCACATTTATTAGAGTTCTGCCTGTGGCCAAAAATGGTCGCCCAAGGATGATGGGGGCGTTTTCATCGGCCTCACAGTCTAAGATGAGGAAATCAACTGGAAGAATAAGGTTGCCCACTCGAAAAGGGATGTCTTCGATCTTGCCCTCCGGTTGTACAAAAGAATGGTCAGCAAGTTTCAGTATGATGGAGGTAGGTTTGGCTTGCCCAATTCCTAGTTTGTCGAAGACTGCCTTAGGCATCAAGTTTATGATGGCTTCCAGGTCGCACAGGGATTTTGTTTCGTGCTTGCTACCTATTCTACATGGTATAACAAAGCTACCTAGATCTGTCTGCTTGGGCGGCAACTTGTTATGTAGCATGGCTATGCACTCCTCTGTTACAGCAATTGTTTTGAACTCCTCGATTCTCTTCCTTTTAGAAACTATATCCCTGAGGTATTCGGCATAGTTGGGCATGTTCTGAATGGCTTCTATGAGAGGTATGTTTATGTGCACCTGCTTCAGAATATCCAAGAATTTCCTGAACTGGTGCTCCTGTTTCTGTTGCTTAAGCCTTTGGGGGAAAGGTGCTGCCAGGTGGATGTCCTCTATACGTTCTTTGCAAGGAAACTTTATTTGTGGAGGATCATCTGCTTCAGGACTGTTGTCAGGTTCAGCTGCCGAGGCGGCTGGTGTTGATGCTGCCGTGGCAGGTAGTTCTTTCTATGCTGGCTGTGTCTCTTCTGATTTTACCATTCTGGGCTCATTCAATTGTTTCCCACTTCTGGTTGATATGGCTTTGCACTGCTCATGTGTGGGCTTGGCTGCTGCTCTGTACTGCTAGATGCTACTCCTATTGTCCTGCTGCTGAAGATCTTCGTGAACTGCCCAAATTGGATCTTCAAGTTCTTTATCGCAGCCTCTTGGTTGTTCATCCTCATCTCAGTCCTGTCCATTAAAGACTTCATTTTATCAATAAACTTATTAGTACGAACAATAAAATCACTAGTTCTAGACATAAAAGTATGAAGAGTTGCTTCTAGTGAATTATTGTTTTATGGCTGTTGAGCCTACTGTCTGGACTGGTTTTGCCGGTAGCCTCCATATTGCTGTTGTGGATTGGCGGCAGTCTTAGGATTGCTCCAGGAGAAGTTTGGATGATTTTTCCATCCAGGGTTGTACGTATTCGTGGCTGGCATGTTGTTCCTCTCATATCCTCCCATAAAATTTACAGATGCAGTACATTCAGAGGAATCGTGGTTGCCCCCTATAACACCCCAAAAACCGGTCTAGTTAGAATTGGATTCCGGTGATCGGAGTATTGATATTAAAATATCGAAATACCAACTCTTTGTTATAGATTATATAGTTATAGATCTCTAATTGAGCTAAGTCCTTAATGAGTTTGCCTTGAAAAAAATGCCTAATAAGATAGTTTTGAGTTGGGCGTTTCGATACGGTTAGACGCGTACCGAAACGGCCTAGGTAAGGCGTTTCGAAACGGGTAGAGGGTGTTCCGAAACAGTATAAGTGAATTAACTAACTTCTTGACTTATGTATGACCGTTTCGATACGGCTTCACGCGTTTCGAAACGGGTCCCCTATTTCGAATATAATTGAAGGAAAAATGAGAGGAAAGGATAAGGTGATGACTCACCTGCTTAGTGGTTGCCCTTCTCACGTAAGTATGATCAGGAGAAATGAATAGAGGTCACCTATGTGTTAAGTTTGAAAGAGGATAAAGAAAAGATGGAAATTATATTATTATCTTAAGCTTTCCTTTTGCTAAGGGAAACATTTTCATTGTTTGCAAAGGAGGTGGGGAAATAATAGAGGTTAAAATAAATAAAGGAAATTGAAAAATGACCTCATCTTTTGTTGAGCTTTACCGAAAACCAATTCTCATCCTTTGTCTTGAAGGGACAAACATTGGAATTAGCAAACCCTTGCTAGGAGGAAATCTTTTTATTGGCTAAGTGGGAGGTGGAGTAAGGAATAGGCTTTGGCTCTTTATAAAAGGAAAGCTCTCATCTTTGTTTTAAGTTTCACCGAGCCAAACACCCATCTTTTGTTCAAGATACTAAGCAAGCACCTCCATTATCATCTTCTCCACCAAGCTCAAGCACACACCTCTCTATTGTGAGTTATAAGCTTAGGGTTTCCTTGAATTAAGAACACCAAGTCGTAGCTATCGATCGGGTAAGTGAAAGACCTAAGTTAATCATTGATTCCCTTGATTATTAGATAGTCAATTTCAAGCTTAAAGATAAGCTTTATCTATAGCTAATGGCTATTCAAGTATCGATATTGTTATATTGATCCTAATGACTCCTTATTGCTTTTCCTAGCTCAAGAAGTGGAAACGATTAATCCATCGCCTCCATCGAAAGCTAGGGATAAGGATATTGCCATCCGAGAGCCTTAGGAGCTTCAAATTGTCAAGGTGAGTGTAGTCGGAGTCTCGAGAGTGGCTAGGTGCCATATCGAATCATTGTTTATTGATTTACTAACCATTGATTTTAAGGGCTTTACATGAAGCATTATTGTAAGACATGTTGGTAAGTATTGCATCGATTCATTGTCCATGGTATTGCTATCATTTCCATGGAAATCATTGAAGCATTGACATGTGAGAATCATTGACATGAATTATTGTTATTGTTTATTGACATGGAAATCATGATTGTTGAGTTATTGATATGATACTATTGCCATTGAATTATTGATATTGATATTGATATTGATGTGGAAATATTGTTAATGAATCATGGATATTGAACTATGGATTATTGGACCTTGGATTCGAAGTATTGGATACAATTGGCATGCCATAGAATTTATGAGCTCATTGGTACGGGTGGACTACGGCCTATATTGATTTGGCGAGGCGGAGGGATGTTTTGTGTATTGGTCTTATTGGCGATGTTGGCGGGAATGGCCATTTATTGATTTGGCGAGGAGGTGGAATTCTTGTATCCATATACCATGAATCGATCCAAGGGAACTATTGATTGTTGATCATGTTTGCTATGAAATCATGATATTGCCATTGTTGGTATTATGCTATGTTTTATTATGAATAAGGAGCATGCTATGTTTATTGCATAAGTAGTATTATGGTTATCTTTGAAGCATGTTCATGACACACCATGCTCATTCATTGTATTTGTGACTATCTCACTAGGCAAAGTATGCCTAATGCATCCATTTCAGGTTAGTCAAGTTTTGGATCAAGATCGGAGAAGTTGAAGCGTTGCACAAGTCTCACTCAAGCTCTAAGTAATGTATATTGACCCTTTTGAACTCCTAGTTGGTGGTAAGGTCTATGTATAAGTCTATTAAGTCTCTTTTGAGGTTCTTATGTTGTGGTTAAGTACTAAAAGTATGATATGTTAAAGTTGAGTCTTTATATAGTAAGAAAAGGCCATAAATGCATCTTTTGGCATTAAAAGGTAAAAAACGGGTAAATGGACTCGTATCGCTCTAAAATTTGACATGCTAGTAGAATTTATGGTTATAATGTTGTGTGTAATATTCACTGTATTTAGACATTGTTTGATATGGTAAATGGATAAAAACCAGCAAGAATCTATCATTACAGGTCATGTCGTATCGAAACGGGTGATGGCGTTTCGATACGGGTAAGCACAGTTTGGTCTGAGAAATATGGTGTATCGAAACGGTCCATGGCTATTTTGGAACATTTTGTCTCTAGAATCCCTTGTTTCGAAACGAGTTCATAGCGTATCGAGACGGGTCAAAGTCAAAGTCAAAGGAAGTCAACATGTACCGATACAGGGCTTGCTCGTATCGATACGGTCAAAAGGGAAAAGTCAACAAGGTTGACCATCGTCCACCCGTATCAAAATGGCTCTAAGCGTTTCGATACAGGGTTAGTTAAAGTGGTTAAAAGCCTAATCTGAAAGTCTACATTGTTTACGTTTTGGTCACTGAGTTTTGCATGAGTAAATTGAATGGGTAAATGATCACCATTATGCATGAAATTTTGTAGGCTAATCAATATTGTACTGAATTTCATTTAGGTATTGTCTAATGCATCGAAGAACCTCTAGTTTGCAAGATTTACAGAATAGTCCCTAAAATATGTAAAAGTTATAAAATGGTCCTAAATGGTTAAATGTGGTCCTTTATGGTTGAATTGGACTAATGTGTATATTGGCAATGTTTTTTGTGTAATATTGATTAAGTATTGATAATAAGTTGAAATTTTATCACATCGATCACTACATCATTCACCGGTAACACGCTCCGACCCGGTTCTCGACTAGGCCGGGAAGGGGGTGTTACACCCCCACACTCATCGTAGAATGGCTCCACGGCCTTGGCCTCGTAGACTTTCCTAGAGGGTTTCACCATGGTCATAACTAGCTCTGTCAGCTTGTCGAGGCGGGCATTGACAGTTTCTGAGGCTTCTACCTCGTTAAGAGTGGTTGTCCGCCTAACGCCGCCTCGGTGGGCTGTTGGGTACTTATAATAATTCTTGGCGGCTTGGATCAGGATCCGCAGTGCCTTCTCTGGTGGTCTTTCGAGGATGATTCCGTTGGCTGAGGCATCAATCATCATCCGAGTTGGGTAGTTGACCCCGTTGTAGAACATTGACACCTGTGTACAAGCTGGGAAACCATGGAGCGGGCAGTTACTAAGCATCTGTTGATACCGATCCCATGCTTCATACATTGGCTCATCATCCCCTTGTCGGAAGGCTATGATCTTGTTTCTCAATCTGTCTGTGACATTGGATGGGCTGAAACGGTCAAGGAAATCCTTGCACAACTTTGTCCATGTGTTTAATGACCCTGCTGGCTGGTTGTTTAACCACTGCTTTGCCCTATCCCTCAGTGAATAGGGGAATAGTCTCAGCCTTAACACGTCTTGGTGGACTCTGTGTATTTTGAATGCTCTGCATATGTCTAGGAATCCTCTTAAGTGCTGGCGAGCATCTTTTGTGGCAGTCCCTCCAAATTGCCCCAACGTGTTGATCATGTTGAACATCACGGGCTTCAGCTCAAAGTGATCCGCCTCGATCTCAGATTCTGTCACTTTCGGATCAAACCCTCTAAAGTCAAGCTCCAAGTAATCCCTGGTGGTTCGAACGTATTGTGGCTGCCTGGGCGGGACTTGCTGCTCTATGGGCGGCGGGTCTTACTGCCCATCCCTG
Source organism: Hibiscus trionum (assembly GCA_030270665.1). Classification (NCBI taxonomy): domain Eukaryota; kingdom Viridiplantae; phylum Streptophyta; class Magnoliopsida; order Malvales; family Malvaceae; genus Hibiscus; species Hibiscus trionum. The sequence continues at coordinate 44,084,739 of BSYR01000017.1, read as the reverse complement.
TCGTTCTGGGCATCGTTGGCAGGGTTGTCGTTTTCCATGTTTACCTCTGCTTTTCTTTCTTTTTTTGCTTTCCCTAGGGCTGTTCTGATTTCCTTTTTTAGTTCTCTTGCTCTTCGTTCTATATCGTCGTAATAAACAATTTCTCATTTTGAATTTGCCCTGGTCATGCACTAGCAAAGGAAAATGTAAAATTCTTTTTTTCGATTAAAAATAAAAAATAATAAAATCTAAAAATTAAATACAAATAAATAAAGGTGCATAAATTTAAAAACGAATTTCGCTGTTACCAATCCCCGGCAACGGCTCCAAAAACTTGTAGAGCATTTTAGTGTTCTTTAAATATGAGCGCAAGTGCACACTCCTGTCAAGTTATAGTATAAAAGATATCGTCTCCCATAGGGATTGGACAGCTTGATTCGAATCGTAGTTCCTGCACAAAGAAAATTAAATGCACAAATAAGTTGATTTGTTTGAGAAGAAAGAAAATAAAACACAAGTAAATAAAAGGAAAGAAATCAGGTTGATAGAATGGGCAGGGTTATGTTGCTGTTTAGTGTGAAACTGTGTTGAATAGGACAAGTTGCTTTGTGCTGCCAGACTCTGCTGCCTCGGCTGGGGATGGCAGATAGGCTGTTGAGATGCTCTCGCTGCCTCGGCAAGGGAATGGACTTGTATCTCGGCGGCAAACTCGGCAGAACTACAAGGCTCGGCATAACGCTTCGAAAGTGATCTTGCTTATGTCTAAGTCAGAATGTTGTTGATGCCCACTGTAGATAATACAGGTCGCGGCGTGAATCGTGCAAAGACAGCAATGTTAAATCGTTCTCTTTTAGCCGCCTTAAACCCTAACCTATGTCTAGGCCGGATTGATCGCACCGTCTATAGATGAAATCGTACTTACTCCTTTCGTGAGTTCAACTCTCTCGATACCGAACAAATGGATAGTAATCAACTAATCTTTCGCCTTAATTGAAAACTATGAAGCACATGGAATAAGTAAACCTTGAAGCTTTATTGCAAAAACAAACTTAAAATCCTAAACAATCGTTCTCACACTAATTACAACATAACCCAAACCCAAAGAGAGTTTTAGAATATAATGGCGGCAAGAAAACCTAAACTATGCCTAAGGGAAAACCTTCGTTGTCTCGAAGTAATATTACAATGGGTATATATTGGCATTAGCTGGGTCTAGTCCTTCTTGGAGTAGAAGTCTTCAAAGTAGCTTTTGCATTAAATGCAACTTTAAACTCTGACTTTTTTGAGTTGAATGTGGACTTTATCACATTGCCTTGCTCCGCAAGTAAGCTCGAGTTCCTACTTCGGCGGCTCTGCATGCTGCTATAGTCATCGTAAAATTGAGTGGATAGCAGCGTTAAGATCGGGATTTTTTGCTCTACAGATTGCACTCTAGTTCTCCTAATCTTCAGTTTGCTGTCTTGGGCGGCAAGTATGGCAGCGACAGCTACTCAGCAGCTGCTATCTTTTTCTGGAACTGCATTACTACATCTCTTTAGTTTGCTGCCTCAGCATCATGTCCTTAGCTCTTCTCTCCTTCTGTCAGCCTTTAGTACCTGAAACTAAAACTAAATTAAAACAATACCTTTTCCTTACCAAATAAAAGATAATCAATACAAAGCATGGCAAAGTAAAGAATATTGTAAAATGTAATGTATGGTCCTAATTATGCCTAAAATGTACTCAAAAACAGCAATAATATGAGATGGAATGCGCATGAAATATAGAACTTATGGACACTTTACAACCATCTCATTGTTGCTTCCAACAATGAGTATGTCATCAACATATAAACATAGGATGACATATCCAATGTCTATAGTTTTGACATATACACATTTGTCACACTCGTTTATTTTGAAGTCGTTTGTCATCACGACACTATCGAACTTCTCATGCCATTGTTTTGGCGCTTGTTTAAGTCCATATAATGACTTCACCAATCTACATACTTTCCTTTCTTGACCTGAAACTACATGACCCTTAGGTTGTTTCATGTATATTTCTTCATCAAGGTCTCCATTAAGAAAGGTTGTCTTAACATCCATTTGATGTACTTCTAGATTTCGCAAAGCGTCAATTGCAAGTAGCATCCTTATGGAGGTTATTCTTGATACATGAGAGTATGTATCAAAATAGTCAAGGCCTTCCTTTTTCGGTAACCTTTTATTACCAATCTGGCCTTGTACTTATCAGTTGTTCCATCTGCTTTCATTTTTCCGTTTGAAAATCCATTCCCGGAGGAAGATCCACTAATTCCCACATATGGTTTTGCATGATGGAATCAATTTCACTCTTAATGACATTCTTCTATAAGGTGCCTTCTGATGAACGTATAGCATCATTATATGGTTGAGGTTCAGCCTCTAGCATATAGGTTAGAAAATCTGATCCAAACAATTTTTCTACCCTTGCTCGTTTACTTATTCGTGGCTCTATTTCAAGCTCACTCCCTTGTTGATCTTCTGTGCTATCTCCATCGATAGTCTCTAAAGTTCGTTTTGTTGAACTTCGATCAATTTTTATAATTTTACAAGGGAATATATTTTCAAAGAAAGACTCATTCTTTGATTCCATTACCGTGTTCTTATGAATCTCAGGATTCTTTGATTCATACATAAGAAACTGATAGGCATTGCTATGTTCTGCATAGCCAATAAAATTACAATCCATAGTTTTTGGACCTATTTTCATTTGTTTTGGTAATGGGGCCATTATCTTGGCAAGACACCCCCACATTTTTTAGGTGTTGGTAGGAAGGTTTCCGACCTTTCCATAACTCATATGGTGTCTTATCCTTTTTCTTTCGGGGAACCTTATTTAAAAGGTAATTAGCTGAAAGGACAGCTTCCCCCACATGTTCTGTGATAATCCAGAACTTCCTAGCAAGGCGTTCATCATTTTCTTTAGAGACCAATTTTTCCCTTCGGCTACTCTATTGGATTAAGAAGAATATGGAGGCGTTACTTCGTGAACAATACCATGTTGTGAGCAATACTCACCAAATGGACTAACATATTCACCATCACGATCACTTCTTACCATCTTAATCTTTTTATTAAGTTGGTTTTTGACTTCCTGCTTATAGAGTATAAATTTCTCTATAGCATCGTCTTTACTTTTAAGCAAATACGCATAGCAATATTTTGTGCTATCGTCGATGAAGGTAATAAAAAATTTATTTCCTCCTCTTGTTTGAAAAAAATTCAAATCACAAACATCGCTATGAATTAGATCAAGCGGTTCTGTCTTTCTTTCAATAGTTTGAAACAAAGACCTTGTTAATTTTGCTTCAACGCATGTTTCACATTTATGATTATAATCAATATGAAACGAAGGGATGCGTTCTAATTTAATTAATCTTCGTAGAGCATCATAATTAACATGTCTGAGTCTACCATGCCATAAATTTAAAGACTCAAGAATATAAACAAAAAAAGAAGTTGCATTCTTATTCATGTTCTTTGATTTTACAGAGATAACATTGAGTTTCCACATTCCATTCAATACATATCCTCTGCCTACAAACATCCCTCCCTTAGACAGAATTAATTTTTGAGATTCAAAAACCATTCTAAAGCCATGGACACTTAAGAGTGCTCAAGATACAAGGTTTTAACGTATGCCTGGTACATACAACACATTTTGCAGCTTGAGTTCCTAGCTGGAGGTCATCTTCAAGACTATAGTTCCCTTCCCCTTGATCTTGGAAGTCGCGACATTACCCATATAGAGCTTCTCCCCACCGTCGCTAGGTGTCAACTCCGTAAAAGAATTTCTGTCACAACAGATATGACGTGTGGCTCTTGTATCTAGCCACCATTCTCTTGGGTTGGAGTCAACCAGGTTGACTTCAGAGATCATCACACGTAGATCTTTATCCCCCATATTCATTGTTTTTGTTCACAAAAAAACAAAAAACCTGAAATCAATAATAATTCCAATAAACTAAAAATAATTTCATTTATTTTTTATTTTGGATTTTCACAAAATCTGTAAACTCAGTTACTCTGAACGACAATTTCTGTAAATAGATTTGTCTCGTTTATTTCTGAGATCTAAGAAAACTCGTTAAAACGACAAGATAATTCCTGAAACAAATTTGTTTGCTTTCTCACAACCGTACTTATTTCGAATCGCCTTGGATTTAAAGTATGTCTTAAGATTGATGGACAAAACAAGGTTAAATTCGAAAAAAATTAATAATAAACGGAAAACAGAAATTATAAGAATTTAACAGATTCGAAATAACCGAAAATAGGATTGTTGAGGCCTGCTTGAAACGCAATTTCCTTAAGATATATTCGACCACTCCTCGGTGCTTGAGTTCTTTAGTCGTCAGTCTTACAAGACACAACAGCGGATGATCTTCGACAGCTGCACTACTGAAGAGATCACGAACAGTACTTGTGCCTTTGACTATCACCAGAAAAACAATGCAATTTGAGAGAAGAAAGCTTTTCGAATTGTGTTTTAAAACTGAATGAAGGCCATGTATTTATAGGGAAAATTATCTTAAACGTGGGAATCAAAATATTCCAAAAATATCCTTCATCTGATTTGTTTCAAATATTTTGCGTGAATAACAAGCATTATCTCTTTAATATTCAAAAATATTATCGTTTAATATTCGAATTTAAAGGAACTGAATATTATCCCTTTAAATTCGGGATATTCACAAAAGATATGTTATCTTAAAGATGGAAAAAAATTAATTCGAAGCAAAATGTCCACAAGCCCATGAATGCCTCGATCGATCCAAACATTCACGTCACCTATATCGTGCGAGTATAACCCAACACAAATGAGATTCGATTCGCACCCGTTGCATACGAGGTACAATTTCCATTCAAGTCATTAAATAACCATAAATTGGGTAAGAGTATATAAACATTTCTCAATCCATTTATCTAATCCATGTGGGATATAGGGGTTTCATTTGCTTTACTCAATTCACAACTCCCTTACTTTGAGCATCAATTTCTCATTCAATACTCAACCATTTTGAGCATATGAGATATCGTTGTAAAGGTCTCATGGAGTAGAATAAGACCCAAAATAATCCTTATTCGAATGTCAACCTTTACCCATTCGAAATATGGCTCAAATTAACCATTTTCCTCACATTTTTCCAACACAACTCATCAAAAAAACCAAATATATTTATAGGCTATATAAAGTCATATATATGGCGTAAAAACTTAACTCGGCTTGAAAACCCGACTGAAACCGATCGATCTCCTATTAACTGATATTGACCCGACTCAAAATCAATCGACCCAATATTAAGCGAACCGAAATTCAACCGAACTGAAAATCAACCGACCTGATACACGAACCAAAATCACCATAAACCCGAACTAAAACCGAAACGAACTTAAACCGAATATAGTCAGACCCGAAATAACCTAAACCGAACCCGAACATAACAACTCGTTTGCCACCTCTATATCAGACCATCACTCTTTCAAGACCAACAACAATATCAAGCTTGTTCTCGACGTCGTATAGATGGCGATGACGTTGACGATGATAAGGCCTATACAGTCAACTTCGACTCGCTAGGCAACTTGGAGCAACTCACCCGCCTGTTTCCAACTACAAGAACTGGATTTACTTCTAGGATATTTGGTTCCTGCAATGGTTTACTTGTCGTATACCATCATGAAATAGGAATTGCTTTGTGGAATCCATCTACCAGAACATGCCATTATATACCGAAATTAACGATCAGAGACGAGATCAAGAGAGATTATCATATTCTTGGATTTGGATACGATGTAACCGGCAATGACTACAAGGTGGTGCGAATGATAGCATTAGGAAAGTCGGTCATGGTTTACAGCTTGAAAACTGATTCATGGAAGAGGATCAAGGATTGCCCTTATTACATTCCTTGCTGTGAGGAACACCACGGTGCATATGAAGTGAATGTGTCTATTCTATTTGTCTATCAACTGTCTAGTAGTGAAGTGAATGAGTCTGTCGAACCATCACATCTCTTAATTAGCAGACTAATAGACAATATGGTACGTGGTCGGAGGGTGTGTCAGGATGATTTATTGTCAAAATTTTTAAATAGGAAATGTTAAATTTATTGAATTAGTTCGAGTTAGAACCAAATTAATAGAATGCATAGGTTTGAGACTAAAATTGTTATTATACCAAGCCCTTATTTCAATTTTAATGACAAAGTGACTTGTTTGTCAGAAAATTTTAATTGAGTGACTTGTTTGTTCTTAAATCTATAATTGAGTGATTTCATTGTTACTTTTAGAAGAGAAAATGACATGTTTGTTTCTAAACTTATAATTGAATGATTGAATTATTGTTTTTAGAAGAAAAGTGTCCTATTTGTTACTAAACCTATAACTAAATGACTTCTAGTGTATTTTACCCTTTAAAAATAGTTTATAAGAAAGTGAGCTTCGTGTGCTTTTCCTCGTTGAAGCCATTGATAGTCTCCACTTTCTTGTCTTTATTGTGTATAATTATTTTTAACAATAAAATTAAAACAAAGACAAGAAATCAAATAAATATAAAAGTATATATCAATTAAAAATATTCACCTTTGCATATGCCGATGACCAACTCACTTAAACAATGACCCTTCTTCCCCAACTTTTCCTCGTTTAGTAATTACTAGTGTTGATCAATGATACAAAACTCCGGTGCCTGAAACATAAATCCACTGATGGCTGCTTTCCCGACCGACGTTATCACCGACGTACTACGTGTTCTTCCGGTGAAGTCACTTACACGCTTGAGATGTGTGTCGAAGTCATGGGGTTCTCTTATAAAAGATCCTCATTTTGCCAAACTCCATCTACATCACTCCTTCAAGACCAACAACAATGTCAAGCTTGTTCTCGACGGTCGTACCGATGACGATGACGATGACGATGATGATGATGCTTATGAGACCTTTTCAGTTGACTTCGACTCACTAGGCGACTTGGAGCAACACCCTCGCCCATTTCCAACTACAAGGTCCAGATTTACTTCTAGGATATTTGGTTCCTGCAACGGTTTACTTGCAGTATACCATCACGAAACAGGAATTGCTTTGTGGAATCCATCGACCAGAACATGCCATTACCTACCGAAATTAACGATCGGAGATGTGACCGAGAGAGATTATCACATTCTTGGATTTGGGTACGATAAAATTGGCGATGACTACAAGGTGGTGCGGATGATAGCATCAGGAAAGTCAGTCATGATTTACAGCTTGAAAACTGACTCATGGAAGAGGATCAAGGATTGCCCTTATCAAATTCCTGTCTGTGAGGAACAAGACGGTGCATATGCAAATGGTTCCCTGCATTGGGTAGGTGATGAACGTGACACATATTTCGGGGGAAGATTGATATTCGGTCTCGATCTCTGGGCCGAGTCGTTCCATCAAGTTCCCGAACCCGACATTCATTTCAGAAACTTCGGGTATAAAAATGTAGGGGTGTTGGGAGGAAGCTTGTGCGTTTTCCGGGAGTATACGAATCGTTACGATGAAGATCATATCATTTTGTGGGTGATGAAGGAATATGCAGTCAAGGAATCATGGAGTGAACTCATTTATCTATCTGGCGAAGAATGGCGGTTGACGAGTATATATTACACCAGAGCTATAGCATATTCTAGGAGGGGTGATCAAATATTGTTAGAAGATAGTGGTTCTAGTAGGCAGCCAGCATGGTTCGATTTGGAGAAACAAACAGGGGAGGTTCTACGTATTCCCGGTGCACCGAGACGCTTTTCTGCAATGATTTACATACAGAGCCTTGTTTCTGTTCTACCAATGCACCATTGATGAGAAGTGCATTTAAATGAGGGGATTAATGTACTTTTCATTAAACCTTAAGGAGATAGGTTTGTCGGATGCCTTTTCACCGGGTTCGATTTCTTGGACCCCTTTCGATATTGTTACCAAGTTCGCTAATCTGCTGTCTTTTGCAATTTCTTGTTCATTGCCATTGCTTCCTTTGCTTGTATCCTACTGATTAATGTGTTCGCTAATCTGAAGTGTGTTACTTTTAACTGAGAATTGAAGGGAAAATTATTGTTAGAAATGCTAAGAATTGGTAGTGCATGTAAACGGCACATTGGGAAGTGAAATGCTTTAAAAATGAGTTTATAGAAAGCTTTTTCTTTTTCCTTCTTGTTGAATGATAGATTGACAAGGCCCTCGCCGAACACACCATCGCGGCTTGGTTGGTATGGCCTTGATTGGCTTATGTTTGCATGTCTTTAATATGTTTTGTGCGCGAAAGATTTTGAAGAAAGTCCGTAAAGTTTTCTTGAGTTCTCTAATTTGTGAAAGAGTTTCTCCTCTTGAGTATTTATAAGAATTTAGATTTAAAACGTTTCAGACATGTTCTAATGTCTAGCAAAAGATGTATGATTCTATGTTTCTCGATAGTAGGCGTTCTAAGAGACTCAGAAGACTTTGAACATATTGAAGTACAATCGGATAATGCGGATGTCGCTCGAATGCTATCGAACTTCTCGACTTGCTCAAGTCATATCTCTTTAGTTCGAGCTATTGAGTCCCTCTGCAAGAAAAAATGGTATGTCGACTTCATGTTCGAGCTGTAGGAAAACACCGGTATAGCCCATGTCGAAGCGGAAAGTTTATTCGGTGAATTTCACGAGTGATTCATGTACGAGGAACGAAACCGGGGTGAAAAGAGATAAACTTTACCTTAATTAAATCTGAAAAATCGCAGGGAGTTAAGAGAATTCAATTCTTCTAGCACGATATCGAATTCAAGTCGTCACAACAACGTTCCGACCTTTAAGTAGTCCACCCGAATAAAACGATATTACTTCTCTAACTGTTAGAGAGGTTTTTCGCAAAAGCATACTTTGGCTGCTAGACCTTATGCTTTTATATAGCATTCAAAATCCTAATTCTAATTAAATTCAGATTCTTTAAATATATTATATATTTAACCGAATATAATTAAATATGTAGAATCTAATTGTACTTCAATCATGTTTCCTTAGAGATATATATAAAGGTATCTGATAATTATAATAATTATTTAGTATTAAAATATATGTAAACGAAATTATCTATAATTACAATAATCATAATAATTTCGATTTTTGCATATTCCGTGCACAACAAATTTGTACACATGCTATTTAGTCGATATTTGTTCGTTTCAATCATAGGGTGTGACCCTTGTAGATTCATATAACGTTAGCGGTAATATCTAGAACAGTTCTAATATTACAAGCAATGAGTGACATTTAGCAATACATCATTGCTACCTAAGTTACAAGAAGTCGTTGTTCGACATAACCTTTTTCGTGATTAACTATTTTTATGTATTACATCCTTTTGTTCTTATATCTAGACCGGACACAAGTCATGGAATAGTCACACTTGTATAGTTCATCTAATATTTCTTGATATCTTGAGTAGATTATTATAAACGAATAACTATGATATCTCATATCAATTTATTCGAGCATAGCCATGCATTTCTAGTCTCACTCAATCAAGTGGCATATGATATTACTCATATTATGTAGAAGGGAAAAATCATATCTTGATCAATCATATTCCGCTACATAGATTGCAACATATCCAATATAAGTCTTTATAGTGTAGTCAGTTACAACACACGTTTGATTGTATCAAAATATGTCACTCACAATGTTGGAATAACGATAATCTCAAGTCTGAAGATCATGCATGTAGTTATCACTATGAGCAATGTTGTGTTTGTCACATAATAATCTAAGAAACATGCTCATAGTGGGTCAGTCCAGTATGTCGTTCTCCAACACATACTTATGTATTGATTTTGACATCTTTATGTCAATGACAACATTTTGTCGTCAATCAACTACATATTAGTCTTAATATATTATTGTTGTTCATGCTCACAATAATATTCGACTAAGGACGTCTTAAGAATAACTATATTATTCTAAGGACTTTATTATAATTCATTTTATTTATAAACACACGGAATAAGACCGAAATAATAATAATAATAATAATAATAATAGTTTTATATTAATAAACAAAATAAAATAAGTATATCTTTTACAACCATCTCATGATTGATCTTTGGGCATACTTCAACAACAACAAGCTCATCAAACAAGAAGCAAACATGATTATAGATGGATTGACAAAATTACACGACTTGCCTAATACTTCTATAATAATCCACGAAACAATCCCTGAAATCATTCAAAGTATTGTTGAAAGAGATCTTATTAACCCTTCTTACAGTGGCGGAACATGGTGGTAGAGTTTGGGGGGGCCAACTTTAAACTTTTAAAAATTTAGAGGTTTAATTAAAAAAATTCAAAAATTTTGAAGGTTTAAATTTAATTTTTTTCAAAAAAAATTGGGGTTTAACTAAAATTTTTGAAAATTTGAAAAGCTTAACGAGAACATTTAAGAATTATGGGAGGGGTTTAATTAAAAATTATAAATTTCGAAGCTTAATCTGAATTTTTAAAAATTTTGTAGGGGCCAAATTAAATTTTTTAAAAATTATAAAGGTCAAAACTATAATTTTACAAATTTTAGGAGGGGCCGTGGCCCCCACCCGTCTCCATTGGGTTACGCCTCTGCCTTCTTATCTTGTATAATGTCATAATCTTGTTCTACGCCTCGAATTTTGATTAATTTGGCCAGATATTTCATTTTGAGAATTTATTTGGAAAAATATCTCTTTAAGAACAACATTTGAAAAATACCTTCCATTTGGCCACGTAAAGGTAAATCGTGTTCTGCAGGACGCGATTTTTAAACTCGCGTTCTAGAGGGTACGATTTCAGTCTGATGTAGAACACAACTTCCACGAGAATTTTAAACAACTCGCCGCGATAATATCAAGTCGCGTTTTGTGGGTTGCGATTTCTGCGGTAATAAAGTGCAACGGTTGGAAATTTATTTACCGCGTTAGGGTTATGAGAAAGTCGCGTTCTGTAAGATGCGATTTATGGAAATCACATACTGAAGGACGCGATTTCCACTATAAATTGGTCCCCACCTCCCCTTCTACCCCGCACCAAAAAATTCACTCTCTCTCAAATCTACTTTCTTTCAATTTCTCGGTTGATTTTTCGTGTTTGATATAATGGCGGGATTGATAAGGTTGGATCACAAGCATGTGTTCGATTATTATCGGAGACATGTAAGTTTTATCTAGTTTTATTTAATTTTTTTATTATTATATATTGTTATTTATACATACGTATTTTTATATTCTTTTATACAATTTAATTTATACATACGTATTTAATTTTTTTAGGGAAGGGTGCAACGACGTCTGGACGTTTCTTACAACCGGATGACGAGATTACTCGACTTGTTTAATTTCTCGTCACCCGGTTGTAAGAAACGTCCAGACGTCATTGCACCCCTCCCTAAAAAAATTAAACATGTATAAATTAAACTACATAAAAGAATATAAAAATACGTACGTATAAATAACAATATATAATAAAATAAAATAAAACTAAATAAAACTAGATAAAACTTACATGTCTCCGATGATAATCGAACACGTGCTTGTGATCCAACCTTATTAATCCCGCCATTATATCAAACACAAAAAATCAACCGAGAAATTGAAAGAAAATAGATTTGAGAGAGTAAATTTTTTGGTGTGGGGTAGAAGGGGAGGGTGAAGACCAATTTATAGTAAAAATCGCGTCTTGCATAACGCGACTTCCATAAATCGCATCCTACAAAACGACTTTCTCGTAACCCTAACACGGTAAATAGATTTCCATCCTTTGCAATTTATTACTGCGAAAATCGCGGCCCACAAAACGCGACTTCATCTTATCGCGACGAGTCGTTTGAAATTTTCGTGGAAGTCGCGTCCTGTAGAACACGACTTCAATTTATTTTAAAAAAATTAAATATCGGATAATATAATCCACATCGGACCGAAGTCACGCCTTCTAGAACGCGAGTTTGAAAACTACGTCCTGCATAACGCGATTTACCCTTACAGCCAAATAAAAGTATTTTTCCAGATGTTATTCTTAGGGAATATTTTTCATATAAATTCCCAAATTAACCTCGAATTTCAGTATTTTACCACGTGTACAAAAATGAATCTAGATATGGACAAAGACTAAAGCCAATGTGGAAATCCAGCCGATGGAGATTGCAACGAAGAAATCAAACAATAAAATGAAAATTCTTGTAAGTGGAGACTTAATATTATTATTATTTTTATTTATTAATAGCAATGGCCAGTGGCTTAGGGCTTGGAAAAGAAAATGGATTCAAAGATGACTGTTTTCATTTTTTTCTTATTATTTTGTTTTTATGAATCTTACGCTCGAAATCTGGATTATGTATCGCTGCTGGTAATGTGTGTGCTTTTGCTTTTAATTCCTTCTCTTTTTATTAAGTATTATTTTAGCTCTTAAAATAACAATAGTTTTCTTGTACTCTTTAGACTTCGCCGTCTCCGTCGCCCTCACCGGCGGCTTCGCCTATTCCGGAGGGATGTCGGTTTCAGTCCATGATATGTCATAACCAGAGCTTGACAACCTGCGTTGATCGTCATTCAACTGGTAACTTCGAAACTTTAAACAATGTTTCCTTTTATCATTTTGCACTATCTATAATAATTAATCAAAACTATAACCAACAACTAAAAATCAAAAGTTTAATATACGATTTGATATTAGAATTTGTTGTTTTTAATGTAGTACTTTTTTATCCAATTTAATATTTGAGTTGATATTTTCTTGTAATATGATATTTAAATATGATAATATGTCATGTTAATGTTGTGATATTTTAATAATCGATGAGGTTGTGACACGTAAAAATATCATGTCATTACACGTATTATATTAAATAAGTATCGATTTGGATAAAAACACAAGTATTACACTTAAAAGATGTCAAAATCAAACATCAAAATTGGATAAAACATAAGTGTTACTATTAATAAAATAACAAATTCATATACCAAATCATATATTAAGCGAAAATCAAAATATTAATATTTTTTGAATCTACTATAAATTTATCACTTTATTTGAATAAAATTTTATTTTTACATAAGAATAAACTACCTTGTACAGAAAGCGATTTAAACATAAGCGATTTGAACATAAATCTCATAGGATGAACATCATTCACTTTTTCACTGAGACCACTTGTTGGGTTCAAGTTATATTCTTCTATTAATAAATCAACCAAACGCTTTAAACATGTAGTTTGGGGGCTGTGCCCTCTCTATTTTTTTTTTTACTGAGAAACTATAATGAGATCTTTACTTATTTGGATTCTCAATTTTTAATTTATTTAAATTTTGTCCCCTATTTTTTATAGTTAATTACATTTTATCCTATAGTTCTCCGTCGCTGTTATCTACCATTTTTTATATGCAGCTTCAAAGCAATTATTACTGTATGTCAAGAATGAAGGTGAGAATAACCTGAGAGTGAATGTTACCGTCTCACATGCTAAACATATCATTCAGTACCTGCAAATTCAATTAGCAGGACACCAATTCTCAAAGGTTATATTTCAAAGTTCCAATGGTTTCTGCTCATTCTGGTTTTGAATGCTTGTTTCAATCATACTTCTGCCTTCTTTTTTGTCTGGTTTAGGTTAATATCTCAGCAAGTCTTGGTCGAAAATCATCCATAAAATTAGATTCAGGAAATTTTGGATGTGAAATTTACATAAAATCATCAGTATCCGGTGGAAGGACCTGGTGGACAGATATAAGCCCCTTCAATGGAGCCTTCATACTGTTTATAACAGGTCTCATCATGGTTGGTGGTATTAGGGCCTGCTGCTGCAACCAGGGCAGAAGAATCCCATATCAGGTGTTGGAAACAGGGCAACCTGGTTCACCTTCAGCCAACAAAATCAAAACGGCTGATGGTTTGCGGACGAGATTGCAATGGTGACCAGAACGAGTTGAAGTCGAGGGAAGCTATCGGACGTCAAATGGCGAATGGATCGACCCCATTGCAAATTTAGACAATGCTTTTGCTCTCTGCACATCAACCGTAGTTGGTAGTACTAGAAATCTAGACAATGCTAGGCTGTGAAGTTTCAGAACTCTTGGAATATGTTTAAGGAACATTTGAACTTAGTTTTAATTGAAAACAGGGCATATGTTTAAACATTTGCCGAGCACTAAACGGCATAGTTCTGACTTAAATACAGCAAACAGTTGGACTTTGATAGCACCAAAATCTGGACAGCATTGAGCAGCCAAACTAAACATTTGCCGAGCACTAAACGGCACATTTTAATCTCCCAAGTGGACCGAGACTGAACAGTATAGTACTCGCTGTCGAGACTGATTTTAATTCAACTAATGACATCTAAAGATGAAGCATAATAGCTTAGAACATGGACAAACTAATCTACTGTTTTAACCAACCTTTTTCTAGTGTAATGACATGATCCAAGCACAACATGAATTAGAACACTAATAAAAGCTTCTGTTCGTTTAAACACGGACCAGCTACTAGTGTGAGCATTTTACGGAGTAATTTCATCAATCAAAACGAAATTCCAGCAACTAACTAAATCTCTAGTCGAATGTAACATAGAAAGTTAATGAAGAAGAATTTGATTCATAAGAAAATTTATGTGTGTGATCATAGAAGAAAACATCTTACATAACTATCATTACACAAGGCTAGATTCTCTTCCCTGCAATGAGTGGTTTAGGTGGGGCCATTGACCTTATCTCAGGTGCAGAACTTGGAAACAGTATATTCAGCTTGTGCATGAGGATGTCGGCTCTCGATGGTATCTCATTCAAAAGGAACTGCTGAACAATCGGTTTTTTGAACCATTCCATAACGGAGTCTCCGGTGGCCCTTAAAACGACCTTACTGACTTCAAATGGGGATTCTACAGAGCTCAGCATCTGTGCGATCACGATCTTCAGAGTGGGTCCTGTAACCAATTTGATGCGCCTAGGGATCACACCATAGTACAACATTCGCTTCCTAAATCTGTGGAGGGTGTGTACAACAGCTATAAGAGCAGCTCCCACCGACAAGTTTCTAACGTCAAGAGACCAGGCAATATGCTGATCAAAAACGATTGCCTTCGGGAAAAGCTTATTCTCGTAGGCAACTTTCCAAACACAGCGAGCTCTGTTTATCTGCCCCATGAGAACAAGGTAATTGAGGAGAACATTGACAAAGTACCTAGCTGCCCCTTCTTCCAACTCGTAATCGATACCTTGAAAAAATTCCCTCACAAACGATAAAACCGGCTGTTTCCTCTGCTCCGGGCCAGTAAAGAGTCCACACAAAAAAGCATGAGCTTTGTGTTTTGTAGCACCAAGTATTGCCATCAAATGTCTCTCATCGTGTTCTTCCTGGCATCGTACCAAATAGGCAAGAATCGATGTGTAGAGAACCAGATCCACCTTCGCAGAAGCGTTCACATAGTTTTCAAGGAGAGGCTTTGCTGACTCATATAAACCATTCTTCATGCATGATTCAAACAACTGCCTAACTATGAAATTATTCGTTCTAATCCCCGATGAACCCATGAAACTTAACCATCTCAAGGCAAGATCAACAGAACCATCTTTAACATAAACCATTAGAACATCACTAGCACTAACATCAATAGAGTATCCCATGGACTTCATTTCAAGTAAGATTTTTGCTGCAACATCCACAAGTTTCTTATTAGCTAAGAGTGTTAAAAGAGCCGTATATGTGCTCAATCCGGGCCGTAAACCTGCATTTATCATTGAGTTATAAAGCTTCATCGCAGAATCAACCTGTCCAGAGGCTGCATGCATTTCTAAGAGACATGAGTACGTAGATGGAGTGGGTAAAAATCCAGCTTTCTCCATTTCTTTAAAAATAGATGTTGCAGTCTCAAGCTTTCCTGACTTCGCATGAGACTCAATAATCATTGTGTATAAGCCAAAATTCGGCCTAAAACCAGCCTTCTTCATCTCCTCCCAAAGCTGAAGTGCAGTATCTAACTTCCCAGCCTTTGCGTAGGAGTCGATCAAAGAAACAAACATAGTAGCAGATGGCCGATGCCCAGATCCCAGCATTTCCATGTAGATTTTCATTGATGTGTCAAGTCTACCAGCTTTACCCATTGAATCAACAAGTGAGGCAAATATACTAAAGCCCGGCTTAAACTTCCTTTCTTTCATCTCTTGAAAGAGCTTAAAAGCTGCATCAAGCCGACCTGATTTCGCCAAGCTAGGTATTATCAACTCATAAGTCGATCCATCCAACAAACATCCTGCCGCTTGCATGCTCTCGTATATCTCAAATGCCTTGTAAGGCAAACTTTTATTCAAAAATAACATCATAAGATCATTGTACGTCTGAGTGTCGATTTTACAACCGTAATCCTGAGCCTTCTTGAAACAACAAAAAGATACCTCCAATTTCTCAGCTTTAGCCAAATACTGAATCACCCGATTGTATGCACTAAATAAAGAAGCCCCATTACCACTAGACTCTTGAACCAGTTCCTCAAACAATGACTGAATCGCATCAAAGTCTCTACTTTGATTTAACCCATCAAACAATATCTCATAACACTCATCACTCGGAACGTACCAAGACTGTCGCTTAGCCCATCGAAATAAACTCAATGATGCATCTCTTTCTTTGACAACCTTCATGGCTTGAGTTATATGAGTCATGTTAGGCATAAACTGTATTTTATCCAATTGGGTCTCCAATTCTGGTCCCCATTTCCACCTCTTAACAACCTCAACAATTTTAGCAACAGCTGAGGTGTTCATAAATGGCTTCTTTAACCCACCCACCATAACATGATCATCAAGCCCCGGCTCGACTGACCGAACACCTTTACCAGAATATATAACACTGCCAGATTCATCCAAGTAATCTATATTCCCAGTCCACTCGCGAGAACAGTAACTTCTGATAAAACTAGAGTTTCTAATAAAATTGGGGGTTTTAGAAACATTGAAAAAGGGGGAAATTTGATTGAAACCCATTGAAGAGTTGAAGAAACTAAAGCTATTGGAACACTTACTGAGTGCATTTCTGCTAGAATTCAGGCTTGTCGAAGAGCTAGTGCTGAAGTGAGGATTTAGTTTGAGAATGAAGTAGAGATTTCTAGGGGAAATATTACGATTCAAAGGATGAATCATTGAAATTAATAGGGAGAAAAACTAGGGTTTAGCGAGATATAGAATTGCTTACCAGGTTTTCTTCTCTCGCGTTGGTAATCTCTCCAATGGAGGCCAAATCCTTAAACCCCACTGAATTTGGAAACGGAGGAACCTTTAGGTATTTTGACGTGGCAAATACTTTGCCGGGGTATAAAAAGGCTTAATTCTTAATTTAGCCCCTAAAGTATATTAGTTTTCACCCTTCTCGCCGTATTTATTTTCAGTTTTTCATTAACTATTCTTTTTATTTCAATTTACTAAAACATAAATAATAACAACAAGACACGTGACCTATTATTATTGAAGGTTAATATTTTAAGGGTAAATGAGGTAAAATAAATAATTTAAGGGATAAATTGAGAAAAAATAATTTAAGATATAAAGCAATAAAGTTTATATACTTCTATAATTTAGGGTACGATGATAAATTATTTTTACTGAACCTTACTTTTTTATAATTTCAAATGTTATAAATATTTTAATAAATTAAACAAGGGATTTAGTTCATTATACATATAAAATTTAAATCAATTAATATGATCTTCAAATTGCTTGAAATTTGATAAACACAATTTCTATTAATAAATTATAAGATACAAAAATTAAATATAAAAAATATAAATAGTCTATATTATTATTTAGGCTTAAGGGTTCAATAAGCCTTTAAATTTTTTGCAAAAAAATTAATTAAGCCTTTAAATTTTTTTATACTCAATTAAGCCCTCAAATTCAAGAAAAAATCAATTTGGTCCTTTGACCAATGTTGACCATCAACTTTAACAGTTTTCTTTTTGAAATTTTTTGACACATGTCGTAACATGATAATGTCACTTGTCGTTTCTAGGAAATTTTAAATTTTAAAAATATATAAAAAACAGAAGAAAAAATTTCTAAAAATTTTTAAAATTATTTTAAAAATATATTTTTTTTATTAATTTTGAAATTTATTTAAAAATAATAAATAATAATTTTTCAAAATCGTAAAATATTTTTAACAAAATAAAATATTAAAAATATTAAATATTATTATCATACAATTATAAAAAATTTCAAAATAACTTTCATTGTTTTATATTTTTTAAAAAAAATATATTTTTTAATATTTGTAAAAATATAGTTTTAAATATATTTAAAAATCAAAATAACTTTTAATGTTTTTTATTTTTTTCAAATTATTTTTTATACTTGTATAATAATATTTAATTTTTTATTTTTTTTATTTTTTAAAAATGTTTTAATATTTTGAAAACTTATTATTTTAGAATAAATTTCGAAATTATTTTTTTTATTTTTTTAAAATACTTTTTATAGTTTTCCAAAAAAATTAAAAAATATTAGAATTATTTTTTAAACAATTAAAATTTTAAAAATTTTAAAAAAATAATTGACATTATCCTATTGCGACACATGTCAAAAGAAATTTAAAAAAAAATCGTTAAAGTTATCGGACAACGTTGGTCAAACAACCAAATTAATTTTTTCTTGAGTTTGAAGGCTTAATTGAGTGCAAAAGAAATTTATGAGCTTAATTAATTTTTTTTGTAAAAGTTTAAGGGCTTATTGAACCCGATTTTTCCATGATCCGGCCTTTCATTCTTGATGCTAAACGTTTTGTCCAAAGTTTCAGCACTTTCTGTTTCTTCTTTGTCGGCCGTAATAGTAATCAAGTTGCTCATGCAATGGCATCGAAGGGTCGGAACAGTAATGAATGGGGATGGTAAATGGGCGGGGCGGGTGCGGATACCCCCTCCCCATCCCCATACCCACCTAAAATTTTCATATCCACCACCTACCCACCACACACGGCGGGTATAATTTTCAAATCCACACCCGCCTACGTGGGTATATTCTTGAATCCATCCCCACACTCATCACCCAATTGGATACCCATTACCCATCTCGTACCCGCCTGGCAGCAACTATATCACATAAAATATGAAGGGATAATGGCACCAATGCCCCTTGTACTTTGACGGAAAGTTCAATGTGGTGCCCGAACTTTGGATGCGTTTAATGTGCTCCTGAAGTTTTCTTCCGTCATTTAAAACGCCCCCGACCCTAACACTGTCAACTTGTGATGTGGTATAACTAACTTACACCGGTGTAAGTTCTATTGAACTATAGCTAACTAATTATGATTAATTTACACCGGTGTAAGTTAGTTATTATGTGAGAAATCTGAGGGTAAGACAGTGCAAAGAACTAAAGCAATGAACTTGAAATTTGAATAAAGAAAACAAATTTTATATTGAATAAGATATCTTCAAAGCCACATAATATGGTGGGTAGCATACGGGAAAGACGGGTGCGGCGCGGGCGGGTGCGGGGCGGATAAGCTCTTAAATCCACCACCTACCCACTACCCGCGGTGGGTATAACTTTTTACATCCACACTCGCCCACTACCCACTAAATTTATACCTATTTTCACCCTAACTGGGGTGAGTGCGGTGCGAAATCCGTGAAATTGTACTCGTCTGTCATCCCAAGTAATGAAGGTCAATTTTGGATTGAGAAGGCCTCTGATTCTACTAATTTTTCACCGAGGAGGACCGTCGGTATTTCGACTCCCATAAACCCGTTTTGACGGTTTGCTTTTCCCTTGGGTATTTTGATTTTTGCCCGCCCCGTTTGGTCTCTTGCCCTCACCGTCTCATCTGGACTTCAACCAAATGGCTCTTTGGACCGTCTAAGCTCCCTGCATCAAATATTGTGTCTTTCATTTGTTTGTTTTTTCTCAGCCGTCTCTTTTTTTCTCTAAAGTTTTTTAAATGTTTTTTGTTTTTAGTTATGTTGGTTCATTTATTCTCAATAAAAACTCAGAGGGTACCTATTTAAAAAAAAAATCACCAAATTGAATAACTGTTTAGTAAAAGAATGAAGAGCAAGCTGAATGAAATTGTATTGATTAGGGTAAGCGTTCGATCGAGTCGAGTTAAAAAGAATTTGAGTTATTCGAGTTGACGCGTCATATTTTACAACTCAAATTTTATTTGAATTTTTTTCGATTCGAGTTTTCGAGTTCCTATACAAATTTAATTGTAATTATTTATCGTATAGTTTGATTTCAATTTAAACGACTTTCTATAATCATATAAGATATGAATGTATATTTCATCATATTTTTTTCATATGTGACATATATTTCTTTATTTTTTATATAACTATTATATATATCAAGAAAAATTGAGGGTCTCGACTCGAACTTAAAAAGGAATCTACTAATTACTAAAAATTTTGAGTTATTCGAATTTTCATTTTACAACTCAAACTTTATTTGAAATTTGTTGAGTCGAGTCGAGTTTATGTAATTTCGAGTCGAGTTGAAACGAGTCGAGTTTTTTCACCTCGAATAGAATCAAAATTTTCAATTATTTTCGAATCGAGTCGAATTTTACTCATCCGTAGTATTGATCGTATTATTTAATTGGATGAGTTTTAAAGATGGTAATTCTTGTAAAAATATCGTTAAAAAAACCCAATCAAATTGTGATTTGAGAGAAATATTGCAGAATATAAGGATGAAACTTCCATATTGGAAGGAGAAAAGCAATTGTCATAGAAAATTTAGAGATTAGATTATTTTTGGTATGATCGATTCGATAGATTATTTTAAATAAAAAAAATTAAAAGGCTTAAAGTTAAATTTAGCCTTCAACGAAATTTTAAAAAAAAAACTAAGCCTTTATGATTTTTTTCATCTAATTTAACCATTATAATTTAAATTGTAATCAATTTAACCTTCTATTACGTTAATTATGTTGACCGTTAAAGGACTCTAACTGTCGACACAGTCAGCGTAATAAAAAGGGCTAAATTGATTGAAATTTGAATTATAATAACTAAATTGGGTATAAAATTTTATGAGGGTTTAATTGATTTTTCCATTAATACTATATATATTAGAGGTGTGATGAGAGTCTAGATTCAAATACTTAGCAGGAACCACGATGACACAACAATAGTTGCTTTCGATGTCGCTGATTATAATGATGCAATCATCACACATTCACACTATGCCACTAAGGATCGGCAAGATCGTGTACCTGATTTATTTTTTTAGAATTGATCCCGGTTTTGGTAATCACCAGTTTTTGGAAACTGAAATTAGTCTCGGTCAAACTGAGTTTCAAATTTTAAAAACTAATCTCGATACTAGTGAAAATCGGTACCAGGTACCTAGTCAATTGGTGTACTATTAAGAAAATTTGAGTACCAAGGGAAAAAATTTCAACCACCAATAATAATACTAAATAAGTAACAAAGTCAGAATATTGTAGACTTGAAGGTTGAAGTCTTAAAACGAGTCATACTAATAATATTCATACATAAAGAGAAAGAATAAACTAAATAACTTTATGTTTACATCCACTAAAACATCATGATTCAATCCAAGTCCTGATCGCAATCAGGGTCTAAATTTTGGATCTGGTCCTGGTCTTACCAAAATCAATTCCGAATAAAAATTCACCAAGACTGAAATCAAGATCGAGTAACCGAGTTTTTTTCCCACCCCTAGCAGCTACTATTGTCGCTAAGAACTTCAACTTATTAACCTTGTTACCGTTCAATTGCATGCCTGAAAGGAAAGTCATGTTGCATGTTCTAAAATCGTTAGTATCAAACAGCAAACACATTTTTCGATTAGAAAACAATTACTTTCAATCAAACCTATGTGCTTATCGGCAAATTAGACAGACATCGCTTATAAACTGGAGTGGATAGCTGAATAGAAGAAATACAAATTGAGTGTTTAGAATAAAAAATGAAATATGTAGATACTAACATGGGCGGGAAAAAAAAGGGGTTTGGGAAGCAGAGAAGGGATACATATTGTTGGAAAAATAGACTGCTGCAAAACGAGGCGTTAGCACTGACTGGAAAATAATAAAATAATTAAACGAAACCAAACCGTGTCGTGGTATTAACCACTGCCTTAGAAGCGAATTCGCCCCGATGTGTGTAATCGCTACAATGGACGAACGCCCCCCTGAGGTTAGCACGGCTCTCCAAATTTCGTACACCCGAAAGATGGAGCGAACTTTGATGGTACTGCTCTTCTCTCAACTCAAAATCAACACTCGTTATAGGTTTATAAAAACCAAAGAGAGTGTTTCTAAAGCAAACTATATTGCTTAGGTATGTCTCAAATGAGTGAAATTGCCCACTATTTATAGGCTAAATAATGAGGGCAAAATCGTCATTTCCACATCACAAATTAATTCTATTAATAATAGAATTAAATATCATTATTATAAGTTATATTCATCGCAAATTAATTCTATTAATAATAGAATTAAATATCATTATTATATAACTTATATTTTGAGTATTAACAACAATCCCCCACCAATGCGAAAAATATCTTTTGTAGATATGAGAGCATTGAAGTTAAAACATGAGAAGAGCAATAGCGAGATTAGTTGCTTAAGCACTAGTGAACGTATCTTGAACTAGTACATAGTGATGATGAGCAATCCCTCTCTTAGACAAGTGAAACTAGTCTTGAACTTTCTAAGATTAGGGTAAACTCATAACACACAACTAACCTCTTCATCCACCGAAGTCCTCGATGTGTCTACAAAGTATATATACAAATGTATATATATATATATAGCCTATTTCCTCAGGATTCTAGTAAGTGTACTAGAAAAACGGCCCAATGTTTTTCATAGAAGGTGGCTAGTCCTTCTCACTTACATAGGTTATTTCATCAAGTTTATCTCAACATAAACCACTCAAATAAGAGCTATGAAATAATTAAGAGCTTTTTCCTTAAGCTCATCCTCTCAAATAAATAGGTGAATTCTTCAAGTTCAATTATAAGATGAACCACCCAAACTCTGGGATAAGAATTCATTAAGAATAAAAAACTCAACCTCTTTAATCGGTGAATTCAATAAGTTCTTCTCAATAGAACAACCCAAACTCTTGGGATTGAATTCTTTAAGAGTTTTAAGAAAACTCATCCTTTCTAGCGGCAAGTTCATTCAGTCCCTCGCGATAGGACTTCCCACTCAACACGGGGCAGTCCTTCGCGATAGGACTACCCACTCAATACTGGGAAATGAACTTATTAAGAGTAGTTTATTCAACCAAAGTCGGTAAATTCATCAAGTCTTTCTCACTAAGACCACCCAAAACCTGGGCTATGAATTTATTAAGAGCAACAATGCTCAACCTGTGCATGTACATTATTCGTCATAGGGATAGGTAATAAGAAATGTACACTATGAGTCTTTCCATGGTTTCGTTTGACCACATTGAACTTAGATAACTAAGTTGGGTATCCACCATGAATTCCTCAACCAATGGGCTTTAAACCCATCCCCCTCGACGAATCTAGGACCAGTTTCCGACTTAACCCTTTGGTAAGCGGATCTGCTAGGTTCCTTTCTGACTTCACATACTCTAAAGAGAATACTCCATTCCTTAAGTGTCTCACTGATTCATGTCTTATGTGTATGTGTCTTTTCTTACCATTGTAAGCTTGGCTTTTAACCACACATATCGATGCTTGTGAATCACACAACAAGGACACCGGAGGAGTCAGTTTTTTCCCATAATGGAATTTCTGCTAACAAATTTCTAAGCTATTCGGCTTCTTGTCCAGCTAGGTCAAGAGCAATAAACTCCGACTTCATGATAGAGCGAGCGATACAAGTCTGCTTAGCAGACTTCCATGAAATCGCTACACCACCTAAGGTAAAGACATACCCACTCGTGGAGCTTACTTCATCATTATCAGTAACTCAGCTGACGTCACAATATCCCTTTAACATTGAAGGAAAGTCAACAAAATCGAGTTTCCAGTCAATAGTACCTTTAAGATACTTAAGTAAGCGTCTGAGTGCAATCCAGTGCTCTCCACTAGGATTATGAGTATATCTGTTTAACCTACTCACTGCATAGGCAATATCAGACCGAGTATAGCTCATTAAGAACATAAGGCTTCAAATAATTTTAGCATACTCTTCTTGGGAAACACTACTTCCTTTATTCTTAAAAAGATGGATACTAGAGTCATAAAGATTCGAACATGATTGACATTAAAATTGTCAAATTTCTTTAACACCTTCTCAATATAGTGTGTTTAATTTAAAGAAAATCTTTTTTTTTAGTTTCGATAACTTTTACTCCTAAGATCACATCAACCTCTCCTAAATCAGTCATCTCAAATTTAGTGGACAAGAAATTTTTCCGTTTTGTTAATGTATTCAATGTTAGTACCGAATATCAACATGCCACCCACATATAAGCTTATGATGATACAATCAGTCCCAAATATTTTTGAATACACGTATGCATCTGCTCCATTAACAATAAAACCAAAACTCAAAATGGTTTTATGAAATTTCTCGTACCACTACTTTAGAGCTTGTTTAAGGCCATAGAGAGACTTTTAAAGTCTACACACTTTGCCTTCTATACCAGGTGTCTCAAAACCTGGTGGTTGCTCCATATAGATCTCCTCATCTAGATCTTCATTTAAAAATGCAGTCTTTACATCCATTTGATGCACTTGCAACTTGTGAATGGAGGCTAGTGCAAACAATGCACGGATCGTTGAGATTTTTGTGACATGAGAGTAAGTATCAAAGAAGTCTTGACCAAATCTTTGAGTGAACCCTTTGACTACTAGCCTTGCCTTATACCTTTGGATAGAACCATCTGGTCTAAGTTTTTTTCTAAAGACCCATTTATTACTGATAGGTTTAAATCCTCTAGGCAAGTCAACCAACTCCCAAGTGTGATTAGACATTATTGATTCTAGTTCATCATCAATAGCATTTCTCCAAAAACTAGCATCAATTGAACTTATAGCTTCATTATATGTCTTTGGATCCTCATCTAAAAGGAAGGATTGAGCTATAGGTTCGGTTATAGAGTCTAAATCACTAATTTCTGTAATAAAGGAAGTTTATAAAATCTGGTCCGAAGGTAGTTTCTACCCTTTGTCTTTTACTTCTTCTATGCTCTAATTCAAACTCTAGAGTTTCCTTGGCAGGAATACTAGAAGAAGCAGAAGTATGACTTTCTCGTTGTGTTTCAACAATTAATCTAGATTTCTTAAGAGGAAAGAAGTCCTCAAAGAACACAGCATCCCTAGATTCACAAATTGAGAAGTCATGTAAAAACATAAACCTGTATGCAACACTATTTGTAGCATACCCTATAAACATTGCATCAACAGTTTTAGAACCGATAGTAGTTTTCTTAAAGTCAGGCAAACCGACTTTTGCTAGACACCCCCACATTTCTAACATTTTTAAGATAGAAACAAATCCATAAGTGTCTTAAACAACGTGTAAACAAATACTCAATCATACTAGAGTAAAGTTTTTATGAGTTTTAACCATAAAATGATATTTTAACAAACTCAAATCTTGTTTACACATGATTATATTCTCAAGGTTTTGAGAAATATTAAAATTCGTATACATAATTTCAAACGATTATGAAATTACTTTTATATCATTCAAAGATAATTTTAACTTTCTCCTAATTCGATAAATTAAGAATATTATACAAATATTTATGAAGAGTTTACAAATTTTCCTAACAACAGGAAAAATTATCTCAAGTTTATTACAAGAGATTTCAACACAACTCTTAAGATAGATCATCTTTTTCCTTTCCTCTACTTAGGAAAACAACTTAAAGAGATTTAATTGCTACAACATACTTTTTAGTAGCACTAATGTCTATCATATTCTCATTCATATTATTCAGCATATTAGCCCCGAAGAGACCATCACATATTTTATTTACTGTGACTAAATTTGGTATTCTGCTCAAACCAAATTAATCTCAACTCTTATAGACTTATGGTGATTTCTTCAAGTCCATTTAAAATGAACCACTCAGTCTTGGGATAAGAAATCATTAAGAATAAATATTCAACCTCATTGTCGGTGAATTCAAAATGTCCTTCTCAATAGGATCATTCAAACTTTGAATTCATTAAGAGTTTCTTGAAACTCAACCTTTTTGGTGGTAAGTCCATCTTGTCCTTCTCAATAGGACAACACATTCAAACTTGTGTTATGAACTTATTAAGAATAAGTATTCAACCATATAAACTTGGTGTAGAAGTTAAAAGAGATCTTATTTGTCATAGTATTTTTATAAAAGTTAGCACATTAAAGAACAATGCACCAGGTAGGTTACCATGAAAGAGAGGTGGTGCTCTAGGCACGCTTAAATACCATGTCTTTGATAAAACCAATCCTAGACATGCATTTTCATAATGTTTTCCAATAAGCCATTTATGTATTTTCTCTTTCTTTAATTAAGGTCTCTTAAAAAAAATTATGCTTGATACTTTTACACACAATAGTATCTTATTAAGCATACTTAATATAAGGCTCACTACTTAGAATAATCATTCATTCTAGCTTTAATCTTTACACTGGTCTAAAACATGCTCACTGAGTTAAAGACTAGTTTAAAGGCGTAACATAAATTCATGTGATAAAGCATGAATAGAATGCAACAAATTTAAATAATCTGACCTCGCATGTGCGTAGAATCACAATCCCAAATAGACTTGCTCATTCTCACCATGCTTGCAACTTCAATATTTGCATCATCATCTTTAACCAGAATGACCCCAAAATTTATCGTGACAGTCACTTCATCTGAATCAATCTCTTTTGAACTTTCCAAATTCAAATGAAGATTATACATGGTTAGTCACAAAAATAATTTACTAACAGTAATAAAAAATTAAAATTTTACTGATAGTAATAAGATTCTTATCTTTAAAATTTTGGTTTCTTATCTGCAGCGAATTGCCAAAATCAAGCCAAAATTTAACAACTATTTAGTTGGGAGAATTTTCCATTTTAGCTTCACAAACACCATACTTCTCCAAAGAATCAAACTTGGTCATTGACGTATTTGTTTTGATAAACGAACATCCATTCCTCCTGTTGACTTATAAAGTTCTCAAAAGAAATTTATTAGTACGACAATTGCATATATATATATATAGCCCTCTTTACAAATTATAGTAATACTTACTCATGCTTTTCAAAAACAAGAACAATTTCCTTCATCAAATAATAATTATAATGTTTAATAACTATTATTAAAGTCCAAGGTCATAAGCATACTTCGTAAAGCACTATAATGTCTTATAAAAGACATTAAAAAGCTAATGTTAAAAGTATGTAACCTCCCTCATATCATTAACGTTACAACTTTAAAATAATTTTTAAAGTCATGACACATAAATGTTTATCGTCTTTATAAGCAATAAAAGCTAATTAAAAACATTTACCCCTCACAATGGTAAATTGTTTCATTGTCCAAAAAATTAAAAGTAAATTTTCTTTTAATATTTAACTCATATAATCTTTTCGAAAACAAAGACCGTTTCCTTCACAAAATAGCATTACCAAAACTGAAAACATACTATCATTGATTCAATATGCCTTTTAATCAAATTACTTCAATTTGCTATACATTAAAAAACGGTAAAAATGTTTTCTTTTTCAGAATACATTAAGCCATAAATTTAATCAATGTCATTTAATTCATACTTATTCCCAAACATAAACACATGTTTATTAGCCATGTAAACATATATCACATTAAAAATGACATTCTACCACTTCAAATTCAATTATTTTGATGAAATTTGCATTTAAAACCATTTAATTAATAAACGGCTTTCTAATAATTTCATCAAAAATCATCATCACAAATATTCATAACATTTTAATGAAAACAAACGCAAAGTACCTCAAATTCATTTGCACTTCTGTTTATATGATGATGATCCATTTCCTTAACCCGATTGCTTTGGAAAAATTATGATCGACCTCTACCATCTTATTTTCCAAAGTGTATTTTAACAGCAGTTAAATTCGCTTCTAAATTGTTGGAAAAATAGACTGCTGCAAAACGAGGCGTTAGCACTGACTGGAAAATAATAAAATAATTAAACGAAACCAAACCGTGTCGTGGTATTAACCACTGCCTTAGAAGCGAATTCGCCCCGATGTGTGTAATCGCTACAATGGACGAACGCCCCCCTGAGGTTAGCACGGCTCTCCAAATTTCGTACACCCGAAAGATGGAGCGAACTTTGATGGTACTGCTCTTCTCTTAACTCAAAATCAACACTCGTTATAGGTTTATAAAAACCAAAGAGAGTGTTTCTAAAGCAAACTCTATTGCTTAGGTATGTCTCAAATGAGTGAAATTGCCCACTATTTATAGGCTAAATAATGAGGGCAAAATCGTCATTTCCACATCACAAATTAATTCTATTAATAATAGAATTAAATATCATTATTATAAGTTATATTCATCGCAAATTAATTCTATTAATAATAGAATTAAATATCATTATTATATAACTTATATTTTGAGTATTAACAACACATATAACCTGAAATCATAATTGACCCCATCATTGCTTTTCCTAACTATCTAATTTACTATTCCTAACTATCTAATTTACTTTTCCTATGACATATTTTACATTGTAAAAAAAAAGGTGCATCCAAAAAATGTAACACACAAGATTTTAAGGTTAAAAAAATAAATTAATTAAATAAATAGGAAAATGGTAGCGAAGGGATTTTGAACCTGTGACCCATGACTGCATAAACTTATGTCTCAACCAACTGAGCTAGGTGAGCTCTTAATTATTTATTGCACTAAGGAAAATTTATATTGATGCTTACGGATATCTAAAAATAAAATAATAATCTGATATATCCCCAACCACCCTCATTATTGCAATTAATGCTTCACCTTGAACCTGGAAATATCCAGAAGATCTCAAAAGTCACTCCCCAAAACCTCTTCACCGTCCACCGCTGCATCCCTTCCACCGCCGCGTCGTGCCTCGCACCGCCACCGTCGAACGGACCGCCTCGACATCCTGAGCGAAACCCCCAAGGTCACTCGCGCAGATCAGCCACCGTCCACCGTTAAATCTTGTTCGAAGCTTCAGCGGGGATTGGAGCTTGGCTTTTCGAATTCCTCGTCACCGTCCGGCATCGTGGCTCGAATCAGAGGTCACCGTCGTCCTTAGGGGGCCAAACCGAGCATAACTCGTACCGTAAAGCGTCGATCGGCCGTCGTATTGACCGTCGTCGGAGCCACGTTAACCCGATCGCATTACTTCCGATTTGGTAAGACCGGTAGGTATTTTTGCTTAAATTTCGAGTTATTTAGCTTTAAACAAAAAATGGATGACAATGGCGTGATCAGAGGCTTTTTCCGGCCATTTTAGGCCGCGCGTGGGCCTTACGCGCCGTCCGAGCGATTTCCGGCCGCCTTGGACGATGGCCGTTGAACTGGCCGGCTCAGGCCCGGTCTAGCCATGAACCGAGCCACCCGAACTGGTCCAAACAAATCGGCTCAAGCCCAGTGGTAAACCAAGCCCGTTGACCGACCCGACCCGTTGATCGACCCAACCCGTTGACCGACCCGACCTGTTGACCAAGTCAACTCAGTGAGTCAACTCGACCGAGTCAACCCAGTGAGTCAACTCGACCGAGTCAGTCTTTGGACCAGTGACGTCAACGTTGACTTGACCGCTGACGTCAGCGTTGACTTTGACCAAAAAGTCAAATTTTCTCGAAAAGCCCTATCGCTATATTTTTTGACGTCCCGAGTCCGTTTTTAAAGCCCGTTTCGTGAAATTCTAATCCGAAAGCCTCCGAATTGGACCTTGAACTTGAGTATGCTTATGTATTTTTAATAATCAATTATGAGCTTATGAGTAAGGTCTGATTTTGGGATTTGTGTAATTAAAGGTCTTCTCTGTTTCTTGGATATACGAGGTTGAGGAATGTTGAATTCAGGTTCGAGGGTGTTTGAATGTTGTATCATGAATCGACTGATGTAGCTCGGAGTTAAGGTAATACACTACTACCTCTAGTATGTTTTATGAACATGTTGATATTCGGTTAATGCATGCATAAATATGATGAGGAGTGATGTTAACTCTGCTTAAGTCAAATCAGATATGAAATTGAGTATGATAACCTAGATAAGATCGAAATGCTCGAATGAGAAAGTTAATGAATGTTAGGATATGGAGTTCAAAAAAAGAAATTAATAAGGCAGCTAATGTCCAAATCCGATTAGCAATGCCAAATGATCAAATGTTAAAAATATTTAGATATAAAATTACGAAAATGCCCTTAAGGTATGAGAATGACTAAAATATCCTTGAAATTGGAAGTGATCTAGAAATCTACACTGGATATGGTAAAACAACCTGATTCATCTGAAAACCTCGATCTACTTGGAAAGTTATGGTAACAAGATTTAAACCTTCGAGATTGTAAGGTGTTAAGTTTCCTTGAATTTGGAATGAATCTCTGAATATAGATTTACGGGAAACTATCCATACCTCTGAAATAATCAAGTGGCTTAAATTTCTAAATTGATTGAAATGACTAAAAGTATTGGAAATACTATTATGGTTAAATTAATCGGAATAATCGTATTGACAAAAAGGATGAAGTATCCTCGGACACCGAGGATTACAAATTAACTAGAACGATGGATAAACCCTTGAGTTCTGAAATGAACGAAGTGGTTGGAGGTAACGAAATTTCTTGAATGGCTGAAACACCCACGGGTACTTAAATGATTGAAATACTATAGAAGGTTCAAATGGCAGGAATGATGGATATCCCGAGCTTCAGAATGACTGAAATACCCCTTTGACTGGAATAAGTAAATTGCCTTTGATAAATTCTAGAAATGCCAATAAAGTTGAATATGACTGAAATGCCCTTAAGGGTTGGAGCATGACTCATGTATGTCAATGACTCATGATATTAATATAAGGATGAAAGTTTTCCGCACATAATATAAGTTCGTCTATTCTGTGGCAAGTCCTGTGGTGAAATATGAAGGCAATCGTTCAAATATACGATGCAATCAGTATTTGGAAATGATACCCTTGAAGTGCATACATCAGAAGGTTTGGTTAGTACTGCAAGGTTAGAACTTGTTAGTTCGATTGGTTTTAGAGGCTCGGTAAACTTATAAAAATCTTAAATATTGTAAATCGACATTTCATCATTATTGGGCTAAATTACAAAATCACTCATGATAATTAAATGTCCAAAATGCCCTCGTTGGCCAAAGTAATCAAAATAGCTCTGAATGTATCTGATATCGTGAAAGATCTTGACATAGAAATCTTTGAATGCATGGTTGGAAACCTGATGAGCAAATAGAATTTCCGAGCCACTGTTTATGCCTTGTTGGTATAAATTACCAAAATGCCCTAGTGTGATAAAATGACTATAATGCCCTTGTAGGCTTAAATGAGTAAATCGCTCATGATATATCTAAACTCTCAAAGATCTTGAGGTATCATCTCCTGAATATCTGGTTTGAACTGTTAGTACGAACCCCCTTTTTATAGGGACTTCGTTTCTAAAATCCGTTCAAATTGTCAAAGTAATGTGTTCCCTTCCGTAAATATCGAGTATCTTCAGGAAATAAACTGTTCCATCTAGTGTGTTCCATGTGTGTTATACGTCTGTTTTTGCATATTGTTTTACATGTTTTATCATACTGATCATGTGCACACGACTGATATGCAATTTTCGCATGAACATGACATATTTTAAAATTTAAACATGACTGTATTGTATGTTTGATATAGACCTTAGTACCCGATATGACAAACGTACTATGTGGATAATGTATTACTGAAAATACTACTAATGATTTATGAACTACTGATGAACTGATTCACTGGGTACTTGGGATATGATATGAAGTTACTAACGGCTCAGCCCTGATCCAGCTGGTAAGTCCGCCCGTTTTTGGTTCCTATGCTTCGGCTAGGTCCGCCCGTACTCGGTTCCTATGCTTCGGCTAGGTCCGCCTATATTCGGCTCCTATGCTTCGGCTAGGGCCGCCCGTATTTTAAGGTATTCCCTTAGGATGGTACCCATACTCAATGGGCTCGAGTTAATGCTTGTACATGATACCGCACTAGGGAAAATAAATGCTGGAGTATGGTTGGAGGGTATATAAAGAATTAAAATGAACTTTACTACTACTTGAAACAAATGTATTTGAAATAAAAAGGTTGATTGCATTGTTACATTCCATGCATTAACGTTGCACTGTTGGAACACATTAGACGCTAAACTCTCTGATTCCACCTCTGTATGTTACCAGCCTATATAATTCCCGTCTAAATCTTGATGTTTGAATAAAGAACAAATATCGTTATTCTCAAGTATGATGCAACCTCGAAATAGTAGAACAGAAATGGAGACTGTTACTACGTGGAACATTATGAAAATGTCAGGCCTACCATATATATGCATGAGCGTATAGCATATTTTGGTAGTTCTGTATTACTGAGCTTTTCCAAGCTCACATTTTTTCTACCATCGCATGTTAAAAGAATATGTCACGATATGATGTTTGACATCAGTGTTTGGAGTTCTCTCGACGTCGTTTTTGGAGTACGGTACTGTACAGTTAGTGGGCATGTATGTCATGTATTGTTTTATGATAATGTTTGTAAAACACTTTCTGAAATTTATGTTATATGTTTAAATGACTTCTTGAAATGGTATTTTAAATAGAAGTTGATTTTACAGTTTAATAAGTGTTTTTATAAAAAAAGTTTTCATGTGTGTTTTTACTGTGGGTCGCTCTTATGACCCTAATGTGACTTTTTAGGATCCGTTGTAACGCATAGGCGGGTCTAGGGGTTACAAAAAACACTGAAAATTTTAATTTGTATATTCGAAATTGGTTTAGGGTCAATTTAGCCCTTGATAAAAAAAATAAAAAATTAGTTAAGCCATCATAATTTAAATTTAATTCTCATAATTCAAATTACAATTAATTTAGTCCTTCTGTAACATTAATCAAATTGATTGTTAGAGGACCATCACAGTTAACGCAATCAATATTACGAAAACACTAAATTGATTATAATTTAAATTGCGAAGGCTAAATAAAGTGAAATAAAAAAACATAACATCTTAATTGTTCTTTTGCTGAGGGTAAATTTGATCTTTAAGTAGAGGTGGCAAATGGGTCATTCGTTTCAGGTTAGGTTTGAATTATTTTGGGTCTGATTATATTCGGTTTAAGTTCGGGTCTATGGTGATTTCGATTCGGGCATCGGGTCAGGACGTTAGTTCGGTTGATTTTCAATTATGTTAACTTTCGGTTCGATTAATTTTGAGTCGGTTGTAACACCCGGGTTTAGGGGTTAGGTGAAAATAATATTTTAATATTATTTGGGTTCGGTTTTATGATTTAAATAATGGTTCAGGTTTTGTTTTCAAATTAATTAATTTGATGTTGACTATGCTTTGGGATTAAACCCCAAATGGCCATGGATTATATACCCTTGTGAATATTCCATTTCATTAAGAGCAAAATGGTCTTTGGGCTTTTAAATTTAAAACAAAATAAAACACCCCTCTCTTACTATTCATTCTCTTCTTCAAAGAGAAATCAACGTGAAAAGAGCTCCCCCTCTTCAAGCCACTATTCCATTTCATTCCTCATCCGTTTCAACTCATTTTTGAAAGGTAACAACGTTTTTGACTTCTCCTAAACTCCCCATCTTTAAAAGTACCATTTATTTTCATTTTCATGGAAGTTTTGGAAAATGGAGTTTTGAAAGATTTTGATTAAAAATGGAAACTTTATGTTGTTAAGCTTAATGTTTTGATTTAATATGGTTAGTTATGATGTATAGAAGTTAAATGGTACCACATATGTGAATTTTGAATGATTTTGAGCAATTCCCGAAATTGGGTAAAAATAGGGTTTTTGGAGGGTTTTGGGTGAGTTTTGGGGGTTGTTTTAGGAGGAATTTGATAGGCTTTTGATAGTGCTAGGGTTAGGGGTTGATTTGGGATCATTTGTGGGTGAAATGGATGTTGGAAACATGAATTTTGGACATGGTTTTGGGGCTGCCCGAGTTTGCAAAAAATGGAATTTGTTCATAGCTTGCAACATTGTAAATTGTGATTGAATTGTGTTCCGGGTTGGTCTTTTGATGTTGGGCTGATTTGGGATTGTTTGAACTGTGTTTGAGGTTGTTTAGAAGCGGGAATTTGTGTTGGATAAGCTTCGGGAAGAAATCCGGGATTGTGAGAGTGGTTGCTTGCTTTGCTTGGAGCTTGGAAGCTTAGGTGAGTGGTTAAACGTTTTACGTGGTCTTTAAATGGTTGGTTCGAGTATGTGGACTAGGTTGGGCTTGGTAGACCCACCTAGAGTTAGGATTAGGGTGGTAGCCTAATCCTAAACTTGATCTAGAGCCTTTGGATGAACTTGTATATATAGATATTTATGCCTCGTATGACTTGTGATATGATTGCTATTGTATATTGTGTTATACATGTGAGATGAGGCATGATTTGTGATGCTTATGGCATGCATGGTAATGGTTCATGATTGTGATCATGGTGAGTACAAGCTAAGCACGGAATTGATTGAAATGAATAATGTGGAATGAGTTAAATGTTGGCACTAATATGCTTGAGTACAAATGATCGATCATTAGGCTGTTAGTGTGTACACATGAGTCAAAAGTCGCGCGTGGCCTTGGTGGCGTTGAGTCACCAAGGAGAAGTACGGGTACGCCCGGAAATTGTATTCATATTAGTCGATGATGAGTGGAATCCCATCGACGGGGCGTGAGGATGAGTGGAATACCCTCCGCGAGACCGGTGATGAGTGTAATCCCACCGTGAGGTAAATTGGTTGTTGGATGTGAGTTCCAACGTGTTTATCCGCGTATTCGGGTCATAGCTAGGTGCCAATATTGATTGATATGTGTATCAATGTGTTGTGAATTATGATCCTTATTTGGATGTTTATATGTGATTACATGTGTTGTGGACTAGAGCTTAAGAGCATGACATTTATTTGGATATTGTTCATGCATCTTAACTTGTGGCTCTTGAGGATTCTTGGTAGCTATGTATTTTTCCTTGGCTAAGATCGTGCTCGGACCCTGCATTGTCGAGGTTTGTTTTTAAAGAGCTTACCCTTACTAAGCTTTATTGCTTACGCTCTCTCTTTGTTCGACAATGCAGATCCTTAGTTCGTGGGTTGCTAGGAGCAAGAAGGGGTCCTCCAAGTGTGCTTGTGGTGCTTGTTTAGCTACCAAGTATGAACTTTTAAATTAAGATGTAATGGTCAAGCAATGGGACATGTAATCGTATTTTGATGTTTTGGATTATATTGTGGTTGATGTTGCTTAGGAGCATGTTAGACTCCTTGTATGTGCTTGCTATTTTGGCTTGGGATGTATGCCTTGCTTGAAACCTTGTTAGTTTATTGCTATCTTGAATTTATCTAAGTGTTGGCCTTGTGAATGCTTAACTCCTTAAATGAGTTGTATGAATGTATGACTTGAGATGTTATACCTTGGTGTTTGGTCTCGTTTTATTGATGTTAAAGCATGCTTATAAGTTGGGTTTGCCTTGGATTAATTGCTAGTGTGTTGTTGGAGGTTGTGGAGATGTTTTGGGGCACCCTTGTGCCTTAAAACAGCCAAAACGAGTCTGCAGACAGGGGGCGTTTCGAAACGGGCCACCCTATTTCGATACGGTCCCTTTGCATTTGGCCAGCCGTTTCGAAACAGATAGGGGCTGTTTCGGTACATTTTAGCTACTGGAATTTTAAGAAATTGACGAGATATATGCGTACCGAAACGAGTCCTTGATGTTTCGAAACAGTCAAATCTAGTTGACCACGAGAAGTTGACCGTTGGGGTCGTTTCGATACGGGTCACCCCTGTTTCGAAACGGTCTCCTCGTGGTTGACCCTGGCCTGTTAACTAAGTCAAGGCGTATCGAAACACCCTAAGGGCGTTTCGATACGACCTACTGTAAAGGGCTCAAATGAGCTGTTTAATGTATCGTCTTGGATGGTCAATGTTGAATTGTTGCTTTTTCCGTTGTTGTACTTTACATAGGATTTAATCATGCCTATAGACAATATAAATTTAAAAGAAATTTTTTGGGTTGTTAACCGAGGAGGAACCTTAACGGGTTTCGCTTCGGTTTTCCCCGTGTAGCCCACTCGGACGGGTCATCCGACCAGACCGAGACGAGGGGGTTACACTTGTTGGTATCAGAGCCTAAGGTTACCGAGACCTTGGGCAGGTAAGTGAGGTAAGTTTAAGTTTTGAATCGATATGCACGATGTTTGCTTGGTTTGTAAGTATGGTTGCTTGTGTGACAAGTATGTTGATTGTTTTATTTCAAAGCATGTTGTTTGAGAGTCCCATTGCTACTATTACATCGGAAAAGAATTTTAAGTGAGGGAAACGTACTTGAGCACTTGGAAGCCTTTCCTTGCTAACCCAATCTTGTATATTTGTTTGTTGTGGTTGTAGTTATCGTTTGAGAGTGATGTCTAGGCCGAGGGGTAGGCCGAGAGTGGTTCGTCAGGAACCACGTGTTGCGGCTCCTGTTGAGCCGGTGATTGGTGTGGAGGCTCATATAGAAGGGCCGGTGGCCGCGGGAGTTGTAGCTCCTCCACCTTCTCCACCACCACCACCTCCTTCTCCTGGGGCTGGGGGCGAGGATGGAGCCGGAGGAGAGGGACCTCAAGGTGGCCAAGGTGACCAAGGTCCAGCTAGAATTGATATGACTCCGCTAGTGCAATCTATAGCGGGAGCATTTCAGGCCGCAGTTGCGGGAGCTCAGGCTGCAGCTCAGCCTAGGTGTGACGATGCTAGTCTACCTTTGGAGAGGCTCCGTAGCTTGGGGGCCGAAGAGTTCAAGGGATCTACTCCAGAGAGATCGGAGTTGTAGTTGGAGAAGACAGTTTGTATCTTGGCTCAGATGGGTTGTGCGGGCGCACGTAGATTGGGCTGTGTGATATCTTTGCTTCAGGGTGATGCCTACACCTGGTGGGTCACCATTACTACTGGGGTTCCAAAGGCAGAGATTAATTGGGATTTCTTTGAGTCCGCTTTCAGAAAGATGTACTTGGGACTGAGGTACTTAGATGAGAAGAAGCGAGAGTCTATGTCCCTTACTTAGGGAGAGGCTTCTGTGACTGACTATAAGATTCGTTTTGTTCGCTTGAGTCAGTATGCACCAGAGTTGGTTCCTACGGAGGTGGAACGCTGTAACCGTTTCCGCTATGGGTTGAATGAAGAGGTCAAGAGATACACGTTAGCTTCTGACTACTCAGACTTTGATGTATTGGTCGCGAGGGCCAAGGACTTAGAGCACAGTTTGGGTTCGGCCAAACGATCTGGTGGTTCTAGTTATGGTAAGAGGCATAACCACTTTGATGGTAGAGATGCCAAGAAGCATAGAGGTGGCAGACATCTGTTTGACCATAGACGTGGCGGTGGCCATCATGGTAGGGGCCATCAGGGCCATAGAGGAGGAGGGCGTTTGCCCGAGTGTACCCGTTGTGGGAGACAGCACACTGGTGAGTGTTGGGGTAACTTCCATGCTTGTTGGAACTGTGGTTCGAGGGACCACTTTAGAAGGGATTGTCCGTATCAGACGGCACAGGCACCGAACATTGCTCAGGCTCCTGCGAGGGCGAATGATTTTCAGAGAGGCCGTGGGCGCGGTCGTGGCTACTTCCAGCCTAGGGCTGATGCACCTAGGGTAGATGCTCAGAGGAACCTTGCTCATGTTGTGGCAGTGCAGCCAGAGGCGGGAGGACCAGCGAGAGTTTATGCTTAGAGAGAGGCCGGGAACGACACTGATGTGATAGCAGGTAATTTTGAGTTACAGTCTATGTTTTTGCTTTCTTTGGTTGATTCGGGTTCTACACATTTCTACATTTTGAGTGAGCATACACAGAAGTTAGATATCACTGTTGAGATCTTAGATGTAGGTATGTATGTTACTAGTTCTTTTGGTGAGACAGTTGTGGTTAGACGTATGTATAGGAGATGTCCACTGAAGATTCAGGGTCATGTGTTCTCTGTTGATATGATGGAACTTCCTTTTTATTGCTTTGATATTATTTTGGGTATGGACTGGTTGATTGAGCATCGGGCTAGTGTGGATTTTGAGACGAAGTGGATTTCCTTGAAGCTTTCTGATGACTACGAGGTAGTAGTAGGCGAGAACATTAAGTTCTTTTCTAATGTTGTGTCAGCTTTAGAGGCTCATAGGTTGATGGACTCCGGATGTGGGGCTTACTTAGCTTATGTTATGAATCCGAATATGAGTGAAGCTAGACCGAAAGATATCAGAACAGTTTGTGACTTTCCGGATGTGTTTCCTGAAGAGTTGCTGGGTTTACCTCCTAACAGAGATGTCGAGTTTGTGATCGAGACTGTTTCAGGGTCTAATCCAGTTTCGATAGCTCCGTATCGTATGGCTCCGAAAGAGTTGAAAGAATTGAAGAGTCAGTTGCAAGAATTATTGGACCGTGGTTTCATTAGGCCTAGTAGTTCTCCTTGGGGTGCTCACGTGTTGTTTGTGAAAAAGAAAAATGGTAGTATGCACATGTGTATTGACTACAGCCAGTTGAATCAGTTGACTGTGAAAAACAAGTATCCGTTGCCTCGCATAGATGATTTGTTTGATCAGTTGAGAGGTGCTTCAGTGTTCTCGAAGATAGATTTGAGATCCGGGTATTATCAGTTGAAAGTAAAAGAGTGTGATGTTCCGAATACAGCTTTTAGGACTAGATATGGTCACTATGATTTTCTTGTGATGCCATTTGGGCTCACGAATGCACCTGCAGCATTCATGGACATGATGAACAGAATTTTTAGAGACTATCTAGACCGTTTTGTAGTTGTTTTCATTGATGACATACTTGTGTACTCGAAGACAGAAAAAGAGCATGATGAGCACCTGAGATTTGTTTTACAGAGATTGTTGAGCAATCAGTTGTATGTGAAGCTTAGTAAATGTGAGTTCTGGATTCGAGAGGTGGTATTTCTTGGTCATGTTGTTTCAGCCGAAGGTATTCGTGTTGATCCATCGAAGATTGAGGCTATTGTTGAGTGGAAACAACCTAAGTCCGTGATCGAGATTAGGAGTTTCCTAGGATTAGCCGGTTATTATAGGAGATTTGTTGATGGTTTCTCTAGAGTAGCTGCTCCTTTGACTAAATTGTTGCAAAAAAGAGTTAAGTTTGAATGGTCAGATGCAAGACAGAAGGCCTTTGAGAAATTGAAAGAAGCTTTGACAAATGCTCCAGTGTTAGTGCAACCTGTTTCAGGTAAAGAGTTTGTGATTTACAGTGATGCTTCCTACGTAGGCTTAGGATGTGTTTTGATGCAAGAGAGAAGAGTTGTTGCTTATGCTTATAGATAGTTGAAGATTCATGAGAAGAACTATCATACTCATAATATAGAGTTAGCCGCGGTTGTCTTTGCATTGAAGATTTGGCGCCATTATTTGTATGGTGAGAAGTGTATAGTTTACACTGATCACAAGAGCTTGAAGTACTTGATGACACATAAAGAGTTGAACTTAAGACAAAGAAGATGGATAGAGTTGCTAAAAGACTATGATTTGACCATTTAGTACCATCCGAGTAAAGCGAATGTAGTAACCGATGCTTTGAGTAGGAAAGTGGCCGTTGAGTTGAGAGCTATGTTTGCTAGATTGAGTGTGTCCGATGATGGTGGGTTGATCATCGAGTTGCAAGTGAAGCCTTCTTTGATTCAGTTGATTAGAGAGAAGCAGTTGCAAGATGCGACTTTAGTTCCTCATGTCAGGACATAGCCGAAGAAAGACCGACCGAGTACAGTTTCAGTGGTGAGAGCTTGTTGTGCTTTAGAGATAGAATTGTTGTACCAGAAGACGTTGAGTTGAGACGTCAGATTCTGAGTGAAGCACATTCGAGTCCCTTTTCTATGCATCCGGGTAGTACCAAGATGTATCGTGACATGAAGAATGATTACTTCTGGGTTGGTTTGAAGAAAGATGTAGTCGAGTATGTGAGCCGTTGTATGGTTTGTCAGAGAGTGAAGGCAGAACATCAGGTTCCTTCAGGTTTGTTACAGCCTTTGAAGATTCCGGAATGGAAATGGGAGAGAATCACCATGGATTTTGTATCGGGGTTGCCTTTGTCTCCTTCGAAGAAAAATTCTGTTTGGGTGATTGTTGATAGGTTCACTAAGTGTGCTCACTTCTTAGCAGTGAACACTACAGATTCCTTAGACAAGTTGAAAAACTTGTACATCCGTGAGATTGTGAGACTTCATGGAGTTCCGAAGTCCATTGTTTCAGATAGAGATCCTAGATTTACTTCAAGATTCTGGGGTTGCTTGCATAGTGCTCTAGGTAGCCGTTTTCATTTCAGCACGTCTTATCATCCGCAGTCCGATGGGCAGTCAGAGCGAGTGATACAGATTCTAGAGGATATGCTTCGTTGTTGTGTGATTGACTTCCAGGGTTCTTGGGAGAAGCACTTACCGTTAGTTGAGTTTGCTTACAACAACAGTTATCAGTCTAGTATTCAGATGGCACCTTATGAGGCTTTGTATGGTAGACGATGTAGGACTCCGATTTGTTGGGCTGAAATAGGTCAGAGATTGTTACCTATGCCGGATTTGCTTAAGGGGACTACCGACAAAGTGAAGTTGATTTGTGACCGTTTGAAAGCAGCTTCCGATCGTCAGAAGTCTTATGCGGATTTGAAGAGGAAAGAGATTGAGTACTCAGTGGGTGAGAAAGTGTTTCTGAAAGTATCTCCGTAGAAGAAGGTAATGAGATTTGGCCGGAAGGGCAAGTTGAGTCCGAGGTTTATTGGTCTGTATGAGATAGTTGAGTGGATTGGGCCTGTAGCTTATCGTTTGAGGTTACCTTCTGAGTTAGAGAAGATCCATGATGTCTTTCATGCGTCTATGCTTACGAGATATAGATCGGATCTTTCTCATGGTATGCTCGTCGAGGAGATAGAGTTAAATCCGGATTTGTCTTACAATGAAGAGCCTGTTGAGATACTTGCTTCTGATAGCAAGGTGTTGCGTGGCAAGACCATAGAGTTGGTCAAGGTGTTGTGGAGACATAGAGGTGTGGAAGAGGCCACGTGGGAGAGGAAATCGGATATGGTTGAGCAGTTTCCGTATTTGTTTCCGTCAGGTAATTTCGGGGACGAAATTCCTTAAGTAGGGGAGAGTTGTAACACCCGAGTTTAGGGGTTAGGTGAAAATAATATTTTAATATTATTTGGGTTCGGTTTTATGATTTAAATAATGGTTCGGGTTTTGTTTTCAAATTAATTAATTTGATGTTGACTATGCTTTGGGATTAAACCCCAAATGGCCATGGATTATATACCCTTGTGAATATTCCATTTCATTAAGGGCAAAATGGTCTTTGGGCCTTTAAATTTAAAACAAAATAAAACACCCCTCTCTTACTATTCATTCTCTTCTTCAAAGAGAAATCAACGTGAAAAGAGCTCCCCCTCTTCAAGCCACTATTCCATTTCATTCCTCATCCGTTTCAACTCATTTTTGAAAGGTAACAACGTTTTTGACTTCTCCTAAACTCCCTCTCTTTAAAAGTACCATTTATTTTCATTTTCATGGAAGTTTTGGAAAATGGAGTTTTGAAAGATTTTGATTTAAAATGGAAACTTTATGTTGTTAAGCTTAATGTTTTGATTTAATATGGTTAGTTATGATGTATAGAAGTTAAATGGTACCACATATGTGAATTTTGAATGATTTTGAGCAATTCCCGAAATTAGGTAAAAATTTGGTTTTTAGAGGGTTTTGGGTGAGTTTTGGGGGTTGTTTTAGGTGGAATTTGATAGGCTTTTGATAGTGCTATGGTTAGGGGTTGATTTGGGATCCTTTGTGGATGCAATGGATGTTGGAAACATGAATTTTGGACATGGTTTTGGGGCTGCCCGAGTTTGCTAAAAATGGGATTTGTTCATAGCTTGCAACATTGTAAATTGTGATTGAATTGTGTTCCGGGTTGGTCTTTTGATGTTGGGCTGATTTGGGATTGTTTGAATTGTGTTTGAGGTTGTTTAGAAGCGGGAATTTGTGTTGGAGAAGCTTCGGGAAGAAATCCGGGATTGTGAGAGTGGTTGCTTGCTTGGCTTGGAGCTTGGAAGCTTAGGTGAGTGGTTAAACGTTTTACGTGGTCTTTAAATGGTTGGTTCGAGTATGTGGACTAGGTTGGGCTTGGTAGACCCACCTAGAGTTAGGATTAGGGTAGTAGCCTAATCCTAAACTTGATCTAGAGCCTTTGGATGAACTTGTATAAATGGATATTTATGCCTCGTATGACTTGTGATATGATTGCTATTGTATATTGTGTTATACATGTGAGATGAGGCATGATTTGTGATGCTTATGGCATGCATGGTAATGGTTCATGATTGTGATCATGGTGAGTACGTGCTAAGCACGGAATTGATTGAAATGAATAATGTGGAATGAGTTAAATGTTGGCACTAGTATGCTTGAGTACAAATGATCGATCATTAGGATGTTAGTGTGTACACATGAGTCAAAAGTCGCGTGTGGCCTTGGTGGCGTTGAGTCACCAAGGAGGAGTACGGGTACGCCCAGAAATTGTATTCATATTAGTCGATGATGAGTGGAATCCCATCGACGGGGCGTGAGGATGAGTGGAATCTCCTCCGCGAGACCGGTGATGAGTGTAATCCCACCGTGAGGTAAAGTGGTTGTTGAATGTGAGTTCCAACGTGTTTATCCGCGTATTCGGGTCATAGCTAGGTGCCAATATTGGTTGATATGTGTATCAATGTGTTGTGAATTATGATCCTTATTTGGATGTTTATATGTGATTACATGTGTTGTGGACTAGAGCTTAAGAGCATGACATTTATTTGGATATTGTTCATGCATTTTAACTTGTGGCTCTTGAGGATTCTTGGTAGCTATGTATTTTGCCTTGGCTAGGATCGTGCTCGGACCCTGCATTGTCGAAGTTTGTTTTTAAAGAGCTTACCCTCATTAAGCTTTATTGCTTACGCTCTCTCTTTGTTCGACAATGCAGATCCTTAGTTCGTGGGTTGCTAGGAGCAAGAAGGGGGCCTCGAAGTGTGCTTGTGGTGCTTGTTTAGCTACCAAGTATGAACTTTTAAATTAAGATGTAATGGTCAAGCAATGGGACATGTAATCGTATTTTGATGTTTTGGATTATGTTGTGGTTGATGTTGCTTAGGAGCATGTTAGACTCCTCGCATGTGCTTGCTATTTTGGCTTGAGATGTATGCCTTGCTTGAAACCTTGTTAGTTTATTGCTATCTTGAATTTGTCTAAGTGTTGGCCTTGTGAATGTTTAACTCCTTAAATGAGTTGTATGAATGTATGACTTGAGATGTTATGCCTTGGTGTTTGGTCTCGTTTTATTGATGTTAAAGCATGCTTATAAGTTGGGTTTGCCTTGAATTAATTGCTAGTGTGTTGTTGGAGGTTGTGGAGATGTTTTGGGGCACCCTTGTGCCTTAAAACAGCCAAAACGAGTCTGCAGACAGGGGGCGTTTCGAAATGGTCCACCCTGTTTCGATACGGTCTCCTCGTGGTTGACCCTGACCTGTTGACT
Source organism: Hibiscus trionum (assembly GCA_030270665.1). NCBI lineage: Eukaryota > Viridiplantae > Streptophyta > Magnoliopsida > Malvales > Malvaceae > Hibiscus > Hibiscus trionum. Next base: position 44,041,053 of record BSYR01000017.1, on the reverse strand, counting down.
AAGTCAAGGCGTATCGAAACACCCTAAAGGCGTTTCGATACGGCCTAGGGCTAAAATGAGCTGTTTAATGTATTGTCTTGGATGATCAATGTTGAATTGTTGCTTTTTCCGCTGTTGTGCTTCACATAGGATTTAATCATGCCTATAGACAAGATAAATTTAAAAGAAATTTTATAGGTCGTTAACCGAAGAGGAACCTTAATGGGTTTCGCTTCGGTTTTCCCCGTGTGGTCCACTCAGACCGGTCATCCGACCAGACCGGGGCGAGAGGGTTACATCGGTTATTTTTGGGTCAGTTGATTTTAGGTAGGGTCAATATCGGATTAATAAGGGCTTGATCGATTTTAGTCGGGTTTTCAAGCCGAGTTATGTTTTTCCACCCTATATATGACTTTATATAGCATTTATGTTTGACTTTTTGATGAGTTGTGAGCCACTTCACATGTCATCTTTATTTTTTTATTTTAATATATTTTTTATTTATTTATTTCGGGTTGGTCAGTTTAGGTGAAATCGGTTCAGTTCTATTCGATTTGGTTGAAAATCGGTTTGTGTCTATTTTCGATTCAACTGAAATTCAATTTGATTTATTTCAGTTTTCGAATAAAATTTAAGTGATCGTGTTCGGATCAATTTCAGGTGTCGGTTCAAGTAAATCGATTCGATTCTCGGGTGAAGTTTGTCAAATTTACCTTTAAGCCAATTAAAAATAATGTGATTTTTTATATAATATATGCACACTATAACCATTCTTATGTGTTTGGCTTGTATAATCATCATGTGGAAAAGACAACATTAATTAATTTCACCAACTTCGCAGTATTATCAATATCAACCAGAAAGCTTCCGAATCCACACTGCTTGGTTAAAGTTGGAGATCCAGAGCGACACTATACCAGAACTCAAACTGTGTTAAATATGGCGCCCCAAGTTCCGAGGCGACAGTTATTCATCGACGGCCAGTGGAGGGAGCCCGTTCTCAAAAAGCGAATCCCGGTCATCAACCCCGCCACTGAACAGATCATCGGTCACTTCTTTATCCTTTATCCGTTTTGGATCCGTCTTTTTTGTTTTCTTGATTAGTGGCTTAAAGATGTTTTTCCATGGTGTGTGTGTTTTTTTCCAGGTGATATTCCGGCAGCTACATCTGAAGACGTGGAGATCGCGGTTGCCGCTGCTCGGAGAGCCTTTTCTAGGAACAAAGGCAAGGATTGGGCTTCAGCTTCTGGCGCTGTCCGTGCCAAGTATTTACGCGCCATCGCTGCTAAGGTAAAAATTTCTGTAGTAAGCTTATTTAGTCGTGTAGGATTTTCTGCAATAATTTCATTCATTCCGAGATTTAAACTGAAGTGATGGTGTTGGCGTTTGCAGATGAAGTAAAATTATGCACTTCATCATAATTCTTTCTGATTGTTTTCTTGTAATATGGTTTTCTAGCATTTCTGAATGAATTGAAGAAAATGCTTATCTTTGAATTGGCTTTATTGCTTGATCTGATGTGATGAGTTTATATATATGAGTGGCGCAGATTACAGAGAGAAAAACTGAATTTGCTAAGCTCGAAACAATTGATTGTGGGAAACCACTTGATGAGGCAATTTGGGACATGGTATGCTTGTCACGCCGATGAAGGTTTTATGATTCTTTATTTACTGTATTTTCTTAGTTGTTTATTCATCTTATTCAGGAGGATGTAGCTGGATGTTTCGAGTACTATGCAGACCTTGCTGAAGGTTTAGATGCAAAGCAAAAGGTTCCCGTCTCTCTTCCCATGGAGACATTTAAGAGTCATGTGTTTAAGGAACCAATTGGGGTTGTTGGATTGATTACTCCATGGTACCATTTCTTATTTTGTTGTGCTTTGTGCAATTGGTGTATAACTATTTCTAAATATTACCATACTTATCTGCTCACTTACACCAATAAAAAGTAAAGATCTTACAAAGCTAATTTGTGTGCATTGCACTATTCTTTTTCTTTGGTGCATCGCACATATGCACGAGCATGACATGATACTAGGCCTCTGTATGAGTTTTACCTTTTGAGGTAATTGCATAATTGTTGTCCTAGTCCTAGTTGCAAGTTAAATTAGATTCATTTACAAGCTTGATCTGCACATTTGATGTTATACGGCTTCATATCAATTCATTGTACTCATGCATCGGTGGTGTCTTGAAGACAATAATGCCTTTTCCATATTGTTGTTTTTCTGCTGTTTTGAAGGAATTACCCGCTATTGATGGCTATATGGAAGGTAGCTCCTGCATTGGCTGCAGGTTGTGCTGCAATACTGAAGCCTTCAGAGTTGGCATCTGTGTACGTTCTCAACTTAGTTGCTGTATTTTGTCAGTTTTTATGACAATTTGAGAATATTGGTATATATTTTGCATTCGGAACCAACAATGCTGCTCATCACATATGCATTCTTTTCCCTTTCAGCACCTGTTTGGAGCTGGCTGAAGTGTGTAGGGAGGTTGGTCTTCCTCCTGGTGTCCTGAACATTCTGACTGGACTGGGCCATGAAGCTGGCGCTCCTTTGGCATCTCATCCCAACGTTGACAAGGTTCTATTGTCATCATTCATTTAAGCTCTTCTATGGCTTTTCTGATTTCAGTTATTGACTATTATATGATAAATATCAACTGTGGCATAAATTCAATAATTAATTTAAACAGATTGCCTTCACTGGAAGCAATGCAACAGGGAGCAAGATAATGACAGCAGCTGCTCAAATAGTCAAGGTATATTTAAGTTCTGGAAACAAAAAAAAAAGAAGTTTTTCCTTTTTGTTCTGTGCATAAAATTACTTATGTGCTTTCTTTGGCAGCCTGTTTCTTTAGAGCTTGGCGGGAAAAGTCCAATCATTGTGTTTGAGGATGTTGACCTTGACAAAGGTTAATGTCATCTGAATTACAATTTAAGCATATGTTTCCATACGGTTGTACTTGCTTGCAGAAACAAATTGTTGAGAAATATGAGGTTTCTGAATCCTAACATATTAGAAAAGCCATGATGCATGCTGCTATTGTTTTTCCTGACTCCATGTTTACAAAGTTATTTGATGAAATTCTTGGTGATTTTAATAGCTGCTGAATGGACTGCATTTGGTTGCTTCTGGACAAATGGACAGATTTGCAGTGCAACATCCCGTCTCATTGTACACGTAATTTTCCTGATGATATTTTTTGCACCTTCTTTATACAATTCTGAATATGTGTTCATAATTCCTTATTTACTTTTATTTATTATACACCTGTTATGGACGTAGGACTCTTAATCATTAATAAAAGAAATTGTTTTATTTTTCCTAGGTGAAGTTAGGTAGCACTCTTAATAAAAGAAGTTTTATTTTTCTTATGTGAAGTTAGGTAGCACTCTTAGAATATAAGTTGTCCTCTCGTAGGACTTTATTTAGTGATGTAGTTATTTAATTATTGTAATCTCTATCTAAAGAGATATAATGGAAGATAAGCAGAACTGTTGTCAGTAGTCTAAGAGATCTGGGTCTCTCTTAGATGTTTCAATCTCCCTTAGCTGAGCTGAGATGTTCAGTTTCCCTTTGACGAGTTGAACTATTAACCCCCAAAGCACGGATGTAACAATACCATGCAGCCTAGAATGGCTCCATAGGGTATTTTCTTGTTGAAGTTAGATAACCATGCCAATTAACTTTCCATGGATCCCAATGTAAAATGTCGAAAGCCTAATTTGTGGTCAGGAATGCACTTGACAAATAGAAAGCAAATGGCAGTGTTTCAGCCAGAACTGTCATCCTTCTAGTGTTCAACTGATTACCTATTAAATCAGAACGATTAATAAGTGCTGTAATCACAACATTATGTCCCTTTCACCTCCCTATATGTATCTCGATTTATTTGCTTACGCAGACCGTGTTGCCATGTTAAGATACCACTTTATTGCCCACCTGCTCTGCTATAAATTTGGTGCTGTGGGCTAAAACATTGTATTGATTGTAATATTGTGCTGAAATTTTTTTCCGGTCTCTTTATATTTCTTTTAGGAAGACATCATTTCTCATTTCTGATGTAGTGAGCAAGAATATTACTCTATTCATGTTCTACAATAGATAAAGCTAGCTTATTTTAAATGCCCTTCCCCTTTTCTTCTGGGTCCCCTCTTCTCATTGTGAAAATTCATGTTCAAATGTCTTAGGAAAACATTGCAAAAGAGTTTCTGGACAGGCTTGTGAAATGGGTTAAAAACATTAAGATTTGTGACCCCCTCGAAGAAGGATGCAGGCTTGGCCCCGTTGTTAGTGCAGGACAGGTAAGGATTCTGTTGGAGCAGTATGTATCATTTGTTAATCCGGTTGATTTGGCAGTCGGTGTTAACTAAAAGTGTGGATTGTTAGACATGCTAATACCTATATTTTCACGATCCGTAGTTGCTCAAGTTTTAATTCATTTGCTGCAGTATGAGAAAATATTGAAATTCATCTCAACTGCCAAGAGTGAAGGTGCTACCATTTTGAGTGGTGGAATCTGTCCCAAGGTATTCGTTTCTTCTCGTTATTAGCCTCTGCTTCTGTCTAAAAGTTTTCACTCATATTTGAGAAATATTTGGCAGCATTTAAAGAAGGGATTTTTTGTTGAACCAACCATAATAACTGATGTGACAACTTCCATGCAAATCTGGAGAGAAGAAGTTTTTGGACCTGTTCTTTGTGTCAAAACATTCAGAACCGAAGAGGAAGCCCTTGAACTGGCAAATGACACCCCGTAAGTTGCCGAATTTTCTTGTTGAAGTACACTAAATTGTCATTTTTGCTTGGTCAAAAGAATGATTGTTCCGATGATAATTTATTTATTTTTGAAATTTCCAGTTATGGTTTGGGTTCTGCCGTGATATCAAATGACCTGGAAAGATGTGATCGTATAAGCAAGGTGAGCATTGGTTGTGGTCCGTAGTTGAAATTTTCAGCTATTATGCAAAGTGAAAAGATGAGAAAACGGAGAGCGGAAAAGTAGAAAGAAAATAGATTTTAGTGACGTCGTAGACAATTTATTAGTGAATTATCTTTTGCAGGATATCCAAGCTGGCATTGTGTGGATAAATTGCTCGCAGCCATGTTTCTGTCAAGCCCCTTGGGGAGGCAACAAACGCAGTGGCTTTGGCCGTGACCTCGGGGAATGGTACTCATCCCGATTATCCAAATAATGGTGTAGCAATGCCATATTATTATTATTATTATTATTATTATTATAAATGCTAAGCATATGCGAGTCGATGAAATCTATGGCATCGGTTCTCTCGTTGCATTATGAAACCAATTTTTTTTCTTCCTTGTAAAGAAACAGGGCTGTTCCTAATAGTTGATTGGTTTTGCTGGCTTTTTTCTCAGGGGCCTTGACAATTACTTGAGTGTGAAGCAAGTTACACAATACATCTCCGATGAACCATGGGGGTGGTATCGCCCTCCGTCGAAGCTGTGAGAATTCGTCGGTTGCTTTGAATTCACGATATGAGACTTCGGGACCGAATGGATCATTAGAATTCGTTTTACATTTTATATGGTTATATAGCACCGGTATCCAATGTATACGTCTACAAAGTAAGGTACGCGTTTGCATAGCACATATCGTTGTCATCGACGTTGATTTGGATGACCTAAGAACGATAAAAATTATATTGTGATGATATCTTATTAAGGGTAAAATTAACAAAGTTTTGGACGATTGGCTCCAATAGAAAAAAAAAATCTTATTATTTTTAAAAAGTTTGAGTTCGAACAATTTGTCTATAAGGTATGTGTACTTTATCAAAAGATTAAAAAATATATCACTATGAAATCAAACCATATATGCTAAAAAAAGAATTTTACTTAAAAGTATTCATTAAAATATATCTTAAAATTTAAATTGTCTATCTAAAAAAATTAAATTGTCAACAAACAAGAATTATGCTTTATTTAAAGTAATTATCTTTTTTTAGAGAATAAATTATTTTTTTGATAAGTAATTTACTTTAGTTATAAAAGTTAATCCATTTTTTAAACTTTAAAATTTCAAAATTTTGTAATTACCCTATACTTAAATACTATTATTTAACAAAAATACATGTGGTTCTATTTTGTTCATAGTACAATCAAGTCTTAGGGAGTGCTCCCCCCTTCTCCCCTTATCTCTTGAGCAAAAGGAAAACTTAAACGGCGCTGGGGCCAGTCACCCTTTTAGCCAATGGCGGCTGGCCTCCTCACTTTTCTCCACCCCGTTTCATCCTTCTTTGTCACTGTTTCTTTTGCTCTTTTTTTTTATCTCCGTTTTTGTTTCGTTTCTTGCCTTTGGTTCGTTTGGTGAAAGTGTTCTTCCCTTCGTCTATGGCTCTGGTCCGAGCACATTTTTGTTGAGAAAAAGATGACCCTACAGTGACTTGGGTCGCGGAAGAGCAGGTGGAGGGTTTGTTGCTTTCATTCTTCCCTCCTCTCTCATCTTCTGGTTTTGTTTTGGTGGTTGGTGTTGTCCTTTTTGATGCAGGTTCAAATGAAAATCAAATGAAAACTAAAATCCGAATAACCAGCAACAAACTCAAATAAAAATCAAAAAGGGGAAAAGGCAGTAGATTAGAGCAAAGGGAGATTGAAAAAATATCTCATAGAGAGATCCCAAAACAAGGTTAAAAAAAAACGAGATAAAGGTGTCTGCCTTACAACAGGCCTAATAACCCTAACATACCCAGAACGACAGCATTTAACCTTAAGGCTTAAACACTTAAAACACACCGTTTGATTAAAGTTTGATTACAACTTAAAATTAAACAAACTAACGACTTAACATGAATTTAAACACCAACAACGACTACTTCTTGTCTTCCCAAATCGAACCATTGCAAGTGCCTCCTCTTCAAAACATCCTTGTCCTCAAGGATGAAAATTAGGAAACTGGAGCTGGAGATGGTGAAATGACTCCCTGGTAGCATCTTCTGTAAAGACATTAGTCCATTCAACCAAAATTTCAGTGATGGCTCAGTTTCCATTCCTCCCAATTCTTCTGTCAATGATCCTCAGTGGCTCTTTACTGATTTCTCCATCAAGACTAATAACTGGCAGCTCAGATTGGTAACTTGCACTTCAAATGTGTTTCTTCAGCTGGGGAACATGAAGAATCGGATGGACCTTCGAATCTCTGGGTAATTGCAGCTTGTAAGCAACCATCCCAACCTTGCCAATAATGAGAAAGGGACTAAACCATTTTGGGGTAAGTTTCTGAAAAGTCCTCTGTTTAACTGTCTGTTGCCTGTAGGGTTGCAACTTCAGATACACCAGTTCTCCTACTTGAAACTCACACTCCGTTCTCCTCGTATCAGCTTGTTGTTTCATCCTTGCATGGGCTCTCTGCAAATAGAATTTAAGCATCTTCAAGGCAGCTGACACACGTCGTAACATGTCAAGAATAATTTCCTTCTTCTAAATAAATAAATAAATAAAAGAATTAAATTAAGCATAGATAGGGAAATAGGAGTCGAACCCATAAGGACTTGGACTTTTCTTGTTGTGCCTTTAACGTTTCTGAACCAAGAGGTGATGGAATTGAATTTGCGTGATTTGGGGGGGGGGTTGCAATGAAATAATTTAAGAGAGCAAGAAGATTGGTTTAAAGATTTAAAATTAACAATAGAGATGTTCAGCCTTGGCTAAGCTTTGACTTGTTCTACTCGGTTCATTGGTAGAGATTTTAATTTCGAAAAACTTGTTGGCAAAATTACTTCAAGGTCAATCCTTGAGTTTTTGTTTGTAAACTGAATCTCCAAAATCAATTTTTGGTTTCAGTTTTGATAATTTGTCTAAACCAACTCAATGTTTGAGAAAACAAATTCTTTAAGCTCGTAACCAACTCGAAAAGTCATTTCTATAAAAGCGATTCGATCTCAATTTCCCTTAGTAATCTATTTACTAAGTGTGTTCCTTGGAAGTCGGATTTGTTTTAATAACCGATCCTCCCTCTCACTTGATAGATCAAAACAATTATTTTTCTCCGAAGTCAATCTTTGGGTTTTAAAAAATCATTTTGATTTTAAAAAATAAGTATAAAGAAATCGAGAAGAAGTTTCCGAAATGTTTGAAGCATAGTTTCAAACCTCGCCTTTAGAACGCGTCATCGCATAAGCCTTCAGCTTAAAAAGATCTAGCCGAACATGGTTATCAAATTAATCATGCTCGACATTTAAGAAATAATCAAAAGAAAAATAAGAAAAGAACTTAAGTAAAACTAAGAAGAGAAGAATTTCCAAGAGAAGATGAAATGGTATTCAACTGATAATTGATTGATGACAAGTCTTACCCCAAAAGGGGTATTTATAGTGTTTCAAATAACCTAGGTAAACCTACAATGATAATTAAAAATTAAACAAAATAATTATCCAAAATTTAAAATTTAAAATTTAAAAATCCGGAGATAGGCTATATGATAAGCGACCTAATAAGCTATCACTGCTGCTGACATCAGCTTCTAGAAGATGCTGACGTGGCGCCCAGTCAGCATTTATGCCCATGAATCTGCCCATGACTCCAGCATTTTCTGCAGCATTCCAGCTCATTTCCAGCATCACGTCCCCTGCATGAAATTATCATAAAACAGCCCAGTTAAGTCTCTCAAACTTATATTTAATCAAAATAAGGACAAAAAACACAACCAAAATAAATACTCATCAAATTCCCCCTCACTTATCCGATGCTTGTCCTCAAGTATCTCAAAATTAAACAAACCTAAGCTCAAGTTATCATCCTTAATTTCACGAAGTCTCAAAGTTTCCGATATGATTAAGTATCTAAACATGAAAGAAAATAAGGAGCAAATAGATAAATGGCAAGATTTAGAAATTTAAGCAAAAACGACATTCCAATACCCTACTAACATCAATGATGCAAACCAAGTATCCTCACAAGGAATCGCTCATGTCACTCAAAGTGTTTAAGGGTAGAGAAAATCACTCGAGCCAAAACTAATTCGAGCATTACCATAGGCTTGTGGTTAAATCTAATCTCCACTACTAAGTATGAATGTGATGCAAAAATCAAGAGGTCTAAAAAAGTTGTAACGGGGCTAAGGTCCGGGTAGGATAAAGGCTGAAAAATAGGGTTTAAAATTCAAGACAAAAATCATCCCAAAAATTTATTCGAAACTTTTTTTTTCTTTTATTTTTCATTCGAATCAAAATTGTTCTGCAGTATTTTTTTTGAACTGCACTGCTATTTTTTTCTGCTCTTTTTTACTGCATATTCGAATAATTTTTCTGCACAGTTTTTTTTTCTGCACTACATATTCGAAACAGTTTCTGCACAGTCTTTTTTTCCTGCACAGTGTTTTCTACTCTGCTGGACTGCATAATTCGAATCTATTTTTAAAACATTTTTTCTTGAAAGGGGACAAAAATAATGGGAATAATAAGTAAAACGGATTAGGCTAAAATATGGTGAATCTCAAGAAAAAGGCCAAGACTCAAAATTGTTTCACTAAGGGAAAATAATTAAAGGGTAGACAATTTGTTTGGGAAGAGAAAGGGTTAAAACCTAGTGTCTCAATCATATTTAAGAATCATATTTCAAATAATGTAATCTCAAAAAGAATTTAAACCACAAGTTCTAGAATGCAACTAATTTAGCTAGACACACTCAAATAAACAAAGAGCAAAAATAATGCATGCTCATTAGGCTCAAAACTCACAAAAATTATCTTGTGTACCTAAGTAAGCATCATGTCAATTAATAGAGAAAGAAATGTCATAAAAAAAATTTTATGGAAAAATTAATCATGCCAAAATCTACGATGCAACCTAAAATTTTCTAACAAGATAGATACAAAATCATACGGAAACAATTGAGACAAGGCCAAACTGTTGAGTGGATCGAAAGATCGATATAAACCAAGAGGGGGGTGAATTGGAAATTTAAAGGTTTTGTGGTGGAAATTGCAAATTAAAAATGTAGACAAGGGATTTTAGAGTGGTTCAAGTTCCAAATGAACTCTACATCCACTACCTTAGCTTCACTAAGGATTTGCAACAATTCCACTAATTGCTCTTCCCCTTTTCTAGGCTAAGGAGACAACCCTTACAATTTCGGTTGAATTTTCTACCCAAAATTCAACCCAATCCTCACAACAAGAGAACAAAGAAATTTGTTGACTAATGAAGCATCTCTCAATACAAATGATAGCCCAATTACAAGCACTCAACCCAATTGAACAAGATAAGAATGAAAATTACAATTGGGGTTTCTAGACAAAATGGGATATTTTGCTCAATTGCTTGGATTTGATGTTTGGATGTTTGCTTTAGGATCAATAGTTGTTGCTGGAGCTTTTAGAGGTCCCTTTTATACCTTCTCATTGATTTCTAGCCGTTATGGTTGTTGCACTCATCAATAGAGCCGTTGGGGATGTTATCTCACCTCCATAAATGCAGTCTGCAACAACCCGTTTCGAAACGCGGGGTACCTGTTTCGGAACGGACTAAAATAGAAAGAGCCGTTGGGGTGCATTTAAGAGCCCGTTTCGAAACGCTTTAGAGCCATTTCGAAACACTTTTGCCACTGTCAAGGGTTGTTTCGAAACAGTCTTCGCCCGTTTCGAAACACCCTAACGGTTTCAGAAAATCAGTTAAAAACAATTTCAACGGTCATATTTTCAATTCAAAATGAAGAACAGTTTCGAAACGCTTGGCCTCGTTTCGAAACGGTTTTGCTACTGTCAAGGGTCGTTTCGAAACTGATCGAGTCCGTTTCGAAACACCCTATTTATCTTTGAAAAATAGGTTAAATAATATAACAACCGTTATAGTTTTTCAAATCAAAATTGAAGAACAATTTCGAAACGTATGAGACCGTTTCGAAACGGGTTCAAGTGTTCTAAAGCCGTTTCGATACACGTTTCGGAACAAGGGTTGGCAGTGATGAAAACGTTTCGAAACGCCTTAGGCCGTTTCGAAACAGGGACTTGAAAATCACTGTTTTGGCTTTAAACACTTAGAACAATATTTGAAAAACTTTGTTTTTAACTTTGGCATAATCTTAAAATCATATGGGGATGTTTTGAGGACTTAAAAATTCGTTTTGACATTTTCAATTTAGTCCTTAGGTTTTTAGTTATATCAAAATTAAAATATTTGTTTCACAATCTCCCCCTTTTTGATATAACAAAACCAAAGTTAGAATTTTTAAGAATTTTGAAAGTTTTAAGAATATTCTAACTCCCCTTTAATTTAAGATAGGTTTTTAAAGTTTAAAAAATTGTTTGACTTGAAATCCAAGTTGTAAAACTTAAAAAACCTTTTAAAAATTTTAAACGAAATTTAGTTTGTGGCTCTTAAATTTCTTCTCCCCCTTTTTTTTAGATCAAAAAAGAATAATGAAAGCTCATATAGAAGACAAATGATTAGTACCAATAAGCATTAATAAGCAACAATAATATTAATTCATAATATCAAAATATCCAAAACATAAACCAACATTAAGTTCAAAATAAAATCCCAAACAAAAGATCAAAAGCATAGGTTCTTAAAACATAATAAAACATAAAGATGCAATCTTAAACCTAAAATGCATAAATAATATGATATGAGATAAAAGTCCTAAGCCTCGTCATCATCATCGGAAGTCTCATCGTCGCTCTTGACTTGAGAACGGTGAAACTTTGTCCATTGCCCATAGAGAGTAGAGAAGGACAAATCCAAGTTTGAGTGGGAAGTCTCAAGAGATAGGAGGCGATCCTCGACATTTTTCAAGCGAGTGTCGATGGCACCAAAACCCGAAGTGATGGTAGTATCCATGGCATTGAACCGTTCGGTAATGAGAGCCATAAGAGCTTCATTGTTTCCAACTTGATCTTGCGGTAGAGGTGCAACGGGAGGAAGAGGAGCTTCTCTATCAACACGTTCCCAAACATGATTCACATATTTAAACCCGTACTTGCGAAGGGAGGAGTCACCAATCTTGGACTTGCGAGGTTCCAGAGAGTCGTAGGTACAATCGATACCAAGGTCATTAAAGATGTAGCTCAAGATTGTGCCATAAGTAAAAGACTTCAACTCATTGGTGTCAATAAGCTTAACATTATTGACTATCTCGGCAAAAATAATCTTAGGAACATTAGGACGCTCACCTCTACGGAAACATTCAAGCCAAAAGTGATCAACTTGACGGATATGCGAGTATTTACCTCCGGAAGGTCGAAAGAACCATGAAACCATCAAGTGAAGAAAGCGATCGTGCACATCCAAAGTAAGTGTCGGACCGGTGAAAGTGCCAAAGTGACGTTCATCCTCAAGACCTTCATCTTTAAGTTTAAAAGTTGACTCCAAGAGAGCAATATCAACAACAAACTTTTTACCCAATATGAAAGATTCGATTCCTATAATCTCAGTTTTGGTCTCATCATGAATAAAACGAGCATTAGAGTAAAAGATGAGTACCATATGTTTGTAGCGAATATCCAGAATGCTCAACAAAGGAAGAAGATTCCATTCACTCAAACGCTCGAGATAACAGAATAGGAATCTCTCGGAATTGAGGAAATTAAGATCAATGACACGTTCTCTACGAACTTCGAAATCCTTGACATAAGTGAAGCGAGCTCGCATCTCGATAGTTCGAAGGGATTTCTGAAAAAGCAGAGCAAGATTCGGACGAATGCTCGAATCACCGGTTTGAACGGCCTTACGCTTTTTGTTAGCTTGTTCCGCCATCTAAAAACATTAAGCAAGTATGTTTTAAAATTAAGTGTATGCATTGATATTTAAAATCAATCCAATAATAAATCCCACTTAGATTTTTGAAACAAAATTAAAACAAACAAAAAAAAATAAAAAAAACAGTAAAGAAAAATACGACTGAAAAATTTTATATTCGAATCAAAAAAATTTGAGATTTTGAATTTTTTTTTACAAGATATGGAAAACCCACACATGAAAATATATAATTTATACAAAAATAAAATTTTCTAACCTAAGATTCGAACATAAATTGAAAGAAAAAGAAAAAAGAAAAAATACCTTAGTTAGGGATTTTGGATGATTTGATGAAAATCCTTGCACAATGTTGATGAAACTTGCTTAGACTTGAGTTTTAGAGTAAAACCCCTCACAATTTTGTGAAAAACAAAGAGTTTGAGAGGGTATTTATAGAGAGGGAGGCGGTTTAGGGTTTTAGGGTTTTTTAAGAGTTTGAGTTAAAGTAGAATTTTAACATTAAAAGCCCTAAATAAAGCTATCCGCGATACCGTTTCGGAACGGTCAGGACCGTTTCGAAACGATATGACTAGGGTTTGACCGTTTTGAGACCGTCAGCTGACCGTTTCAATACGGTGCTGACCGTATCGAAGCCCTGTTGACCCGTATCGAAACACGTTTCGATACACCCCTTGGCAGTAGCCAAAACGTTTCGAAACACTTTAGAGGCGTTTCAAAACGCCCTTCTCTCAGAACTGGATTTAAGGTATCCGTATCGAAACAGGGTCACCCGTTTCGATACACCTGGGCCTGGAAGTGCAGATGAGGCTCTAAAAGTGCAGAAAAATGATTTTTTCTTAGGCCTAACATGCATAAATGTCATGAATGAGCAGGCAAAACATAATCAAACATAAACATACTCCCCCTAGCTATAAGCATGGATGAAATTAGAAGTCTAAACACATTAACATAGCATTTCACAAGATCAAGCAAATTTAAACACAAAAGAGGTCCTAAAAGGTCAAGATAGGCTAGCTAGACCTAACTCTCTCCTAAGGGACCAAAAACGCTCTTTGTCTAAGGGTTTTGTAAATATGTCCGCTAATTGATTCAAGGTGTCTACATACTCTATAACCACATCTTCTTTAAGGACATGATCTCTAATGAAATGATGCCTTATTTCTATGTGTTTGGTTCTAGAGTGTTGGATGGGATTTTTTGTTAAACATATTGCACTAGTGTTGTCACATTTTAGGGGTATGGTTTCAACTTTAATTCCATAATCTAAGAGTTGTTGCTTCATCCAAAGGACTTGAGCACAACAACTCCCTAAGGATATGTACTCGGCTTCGGTGGTAGATAAGGCTACACTTTGTTTCTTAGAGAACCAAGATATGAGCATACTACCTAGGAATTGACAAGTTCCCAAAGTACTTTTCCTATCAATTTTGCAACCCCCATAATCCGCATCCGAGTAAGCATGAAGGTTGAAGGTAGAGGCTCTAGGGTACCAAAGACCTAAACAAGGAGTATCTCTAAGGTACCTAAAGATTCTCTTAACGGCTATAAGGTGAGACTCTCTAGGACTAGCTTGAAACCTAGCACACAAGCAAACACTAAACAAGAGATCTGGTCTACTTGCGGTAAGGTAAAGCAATGATCCAATCATAGAACGATAAAGCTTAGAGTCAACACACTTACCTCCTTCATCTTTGTCAAGCTTTATAGATGAGCTCATATGAGTGGCTTGAGGCTTTGCATTCTCCAAGCCAAACTTCTTGAGCATATCCTTTATGTATTTTGCTTGGTTGATGAAGGTGCCATCCTTCTTTTTCTTGATTTGGAGTTCCAAAAAGAATGAGAGCTCCCCCATCATGCTCATCTCAAATTCACCTTGCATTAACTTAGAAAACTCTTGACAATGACATTCATTAGTAGAACCAAAAATAATATCATCAACATAAATTTGAACTACTAAGATGTCATTTTTATAAAAAGTGTAGTGTCCACCTTACCTTTTTCAAATCCTTTTTCAATTAAAAAGTTTGAAAGTCTTTCATACCAAGCTCTAGGAGCTTGTTTTAAACCATAAAGAGCTTTGGTAAGTTTGAAAACATGATTTGGAAATTTTGAGTCTTCAAAACCCGGTGGTTGTTCCACATACACTTCTTCATTTATAAAACCATTTAAAAATGCGCTTTTAACATCCATTTGAAAAAACTTGAAATTATGATAGCATGCATATGCAAGCAACATCCTAATGGCTTCCATTCTAGCTACGGGTGCATAGGTTTCATCAAAATCTATTCCCTCTTCTTGAGTGTAACCTTGTGCTACTAGTCTAGCTTTATTTCTCACAATGTTACCACTCTCATCTAGCTTGTTCCTAAAGACCCATTTAGTTCCTATTGTAGATTGATTACTAGACCTATCAACTAATGTCCAAACATTACTTCTCTCAAATTGATTTAACTCTTCTTGCATAGCCATAATCCAAAAGTCATCTTTCAATGCTTCTTTAATATTCTTAGGCTCTATGCATGAGATAAATGCAACATGATTCATTAATCTAAGAGAAGATCGAGTGGTTACCCCCTTGGATGGATCACCCAAGATTTCACCATCTTTGACATAGTTCAACTCCCTTGGGTAGCTCACTTCCTTTTCCTCAATAGCCAAGTCCTTCAAGGCTTCAAGAGGTGGATCTTGTGTGTCCTCTTCTTTTGTTGGAATCTCATCCTCCTTTGAAGTTTGACCTCCATCAAAGGCATTTATGATTCCTACATCACCATCATCACAAGAATCCTTCATAGGAAGGAGGTTATCATCGAATACAACATGAATGGATTCTTCTACTACTAAAGTTCTTTTGTTAAATACCCGATAGGCTTTAGAGGTTAAAGAGTAACCTATAAAAATAGCTTCATCACTTTTTGCATCAGATTTACCTAAGTTGTCTTTTCCATTATTTAAAACAAAACACTTGCAACCAAAAGGGTGAAAATAGCTAATGTTAGGCTTTTTAGATTTTAAAATCTCATAAGGTGTTTTCTTTAAAATTGGCCTAATCATTACTCGATTTACAATGTAGCAAGCGGTGTTTGTGGCTTCCGCCCAAAAATATTTAGGTAAATTGTTTTCACAAAGCATAGTTCTAGCCATTTCTTGCAAAATTCTATTTTTGCTCTCAACTACCCCATTTTGTTGAAGAGTTCGAGGAGCCGAAAAATTATGGCTAATACCATTTTCATTTAAAAAATCTTCAAACCCTAAATTTTGAAACTCGATTCCATGATCACTTCTAATATGTGAAATTCTAAGTTCAAGATCATTTTGGGTTAGTTTTGAAAATGTGATGAATTTTTCCAAAGCCTCATCTTTAGTACTTAAAAATAGAACCCAAGTAAATCTAGAAAAATCATCAACAAGTGCAAAAGCATAAGACTTACCACCCAAGTTCATAGTCCTAATTGGCCCAAATAAATCCATATGGATAAGTTGTAAGCATCTACTAGTAGAAACATCATTAATGGATTTAAAGGAAGATCTATGTTGTTTACCCTTTGAGCATGCATCACAAATTTTATCATTTGAAAATTTTATCTTGGGTAAACCTCTAACTAGATTAAGGGAGACTAGTTTTTCCAAAACACTTATGCTAGAATGTCATAGTTTCCTATGCCACAACCATGCATCATTTTCATTTTGTGCAACTAAGCATGCATGAGATGTATGAATGTCATCTAGATGCACCATGTATATGTTCCCTATGCGATGACCTATGACCATAATATTATTAGATTTAATGTCTACAATTTTGCATCCATTTTTTTCAAATAAAACATTAAATCCTTTATCACACAATTGACTTATGCTCAATAAATTGTGTTTAAGACCATCGACATATAAGACATTTTCAATGAGAATAGTAGAGTGATTACCTATGGAGCCAATACCTTTAATGTGGCATTTGGAGTTGTCACCAAAAGTTACTACTCCTCCACTTTTTGGCTTTAGATCCATGAATCTACTCTTGTCTCCGGTCATGTGCCTCGAGCATCCACTATCAAGGTACCATGAGTTTTGACTTTGTGCTTTGGCCTTGTAGCAATGCCCCCCCTGCAAACAAAGGTATTAAGCTTTTGTTTTTGGTACCCAAATCATTTTAGGTCCATGAGTGTTAGCTCCCAAAACCTTGGTTCCCTTAGGAATCCAAGATGACATAGCAATAATATTATTAGATTTTACAAGTTCCTTAAGAACCCATACACTTCTAATTCTTTTAGCTCTACTATGTCTAGGATAGCTACCTTGTTTGTAGTAGTTAGTCTTTTTCTTAGGTTGGTGTGTTCTAGAGGATTCACCTATTTCATGCTTGACACTACCAACATTTTTCAAAGACTTTTTGAGCTCTTTTAGCTCAACCAACACCTTTTGGTGTTCACTATTACATTGAGATAAAAGATTATTAAGATCAACACCTTATATTGTTCCCCAAGGCACTTTCCCGAATCGTAGAGAACGAGTGTTTCAAAAACGAGCCCAATCACGACTAACACAAGAGGAACATCCCAGACAAGATATGGAGGAGCGACTCCACTCCATAGAGACTAACTTGGCCGAGATCCTATCCTATCTTCGCCCCGGCTCTTCCCGCGGACGACGAGGCTGCGGTCATGGCCGCAATTGATTAGGGGAGTCTCTGCTTTCCTCTCTTTTACTTTAAATTATCATTTTGTGATAAAATGCATCAAGTGAGGGGGAGGGTGATATGCTTGTCAAATTTTCATATTGCTTATCCGTTTGGTTGTTCTCTTGTTCGCTTGATTTTATTTAATTTAAGTTCATTGTTTAATCCTTAGTTTGTGTGAAACAAATATTTTAATTTTGATATAACTAAAAACCTAAGGACTAAATTGAAAATATCAAAACGAATAGTCCTCAAAACATCCCCATATGATTTTAAGATTATGCCAAAGTTAAAAACAAAGTTTTTCAAAGATTGTTCTAAGTGTTTAAAGCCAAATCAGTGATTTTCAAGTCCCTGTTTCAAAACGGCCTAAGGCGTTTCGAAACGTTTTCATCACTACCAACCCATGTTCCAAAACGTGTATCGAAACGGCTTTAGAACACTTGAACCCGTTTCGAAACGGTCTCATACGTTTCGAAACTGTTCTTCAATTTTGATTTGAAAAACTATAACGGTTGTTATATTATTTAACCTATATTTCAAAGATAAATAGGGTGTTTCGAAACGGACTCGATCAGTTTCGAAACGACCCTTGACAGTAGCAAAACCGTTTCGAAACGAGGCCAAGCGTTTCGAAACTGTTCTTCATTTTGAATTGAAAATATGACCGTTGAAATTGTTTTTAACTGATTTTCTGAAACCGTTAGGGTGTTTCGAAACGGGCTAAGACTGTTTCGAAACAACCCTTGACAGTGGCAAAAGTGTTTCGAAATGGCCCTAAAGCGTTTCGAAACGGGCTCTTAAATGCACCCCAACGGCTCTTTCTATTTTAGTCCGTTCCGAAACAGGTACCCCGTGTTTCGAAACGGGTTGTTGCAGACTACATTTATGGAGGTGAGATAACATCCCCAACGGCTCTATTGATGAGTGCAACAACCACAACGGCTAGAAATCAATGAGAAGGTATAAAAGGGACCTCTAAAAGCTCCAGCAACAACTATTGATCCTAAAGAAAACATCCAAACATCAAATCCAAGCAATTGAGCAAAAAATCCCATTTTGTCTAGAAACCCCAATTGTAATTTTCATTCTTATCTTGTTCAATTGGGTTGAGTGCTTGTAATTGGGCTATCATTTGTATTGAGAGATACTTCATTAGCCAACAAATTTCTTTGTTCTCTTGTTGTGAGGATTGGGTTGAATTTTGGGTAGAAAATTCAACCGAAATTGTAAGGGTTGCCTCCTTAGCCTAGAAAAGGGGAAGAGCAATTAGTGGAATTGTTGCAAATCCTTAGTGAAGCTAAGGTAGTGGTTGTAGAGTTCATTTGGAACTTGAACCACTCTAAAATCCCTTGTCTACATTTTTAATTTGCAATTTCCACCACAAAACCTTTAAATTTCCAATTCACCCACTCTTGGTTTTTATCGATCTTTTGATCCACTCAACAATTGGTATCAGAGCCTACCTCTTTGAGAATTAACAACCACAAGAGGAGTTCCTTGGAAGAGTGTGATCATCAAATATCAAGAGATGGCTTCAACCTCCGGTTCGGGCATGTACGAATCACAATCCACCACAAAGCCTCCCTTCTTTAATGGTGATAACTATTCTTTTTGGAAGAATAGAATGCGTCTCTTCATCAAGTCAAATGACTACCTAGTGTGGGATGTCATTGAAGATGGCCCTTATATTCCATTGAAGCAAGATGGTGAAGGCAAGATGGTTTTGAAGAAGAAGGTGGAGATGAGTGAAGAGGAGAGGAAAAAGATTCAAGTCAATGATAAAGCTCTCCACATGCTATTTTGTTCTTTCGGTCCGGACATCTATTCAAAGGTCTCATCCATCAAGAGTGCCAAAGAAATGTGAGAAACTCTTGTGACTACTTATGAAAGCACCAATGATGTTAAAGAAACTAAGATTGGAATTCTCAATCTTAGTTATGAAAACTTCAAGATGGAGCCCGATGAGACGGTGTCAAAGATGTTTGATCGTTTCTCCACTATTGTCAATGGGCTAAAGGGTTTTGGAGAAATCATACCGGAAGACAAGCTTGTCAGGAAGCTACTCTATTCACTTACCAAGTCTTGGGATGGGAAGAGAACCACTATCATTGAAGCTAAGAATTTGAAAACTTTGAAGCTTGATGAGCTTGTGGGTTCTCTCCTTACTCATGAGATCATGAAGCAAGGAAGGGAAGATGAGAAGAAGAAAGAAGAGAAAAGGGTAGAGAAGCTTGAGGTTGAGAAGAAAAAGAAGATGGGAATAGCTCTCAAAGCTAAAGCTTCACAACATGAAGAGAGCTCATCTAGTGAGGAGGATGAACTCGAAGAATTGGCTATGATAGCCAAACGATTCTCACGTTTTATGAGGTCCAACCGGGGAAGAAAAATCCAAAGGAAGATGGACTTCAAAAGCAAGAACAAAGAAGAAGGAAATGATCCAATCATTTGCTTTGAGTGCAAACAACCCGGCCACATACGTTCGGAGTGCCCTCAACTCAAGAAGAAGGGCTTTGAGAAGAGGAAGAAGCTCAAAGCCAAGCTTGCTACTTGGAGTGATGAGGAGTCATCGGAGGATGACGAACAAGAAGTGGCTAACCTTTGCCTCATGGCACTTGAGGAAGATTCCTCCATGGTAACCTCTAACTCATCTTCTTTAGATTCCTTCTCATTGATTTCTAGCCGTTGTGGTTGTTGCACTCATCAATAGAGCCGTTGGGGATGTTATCTCACCTCCATAAATGCAGTCTGCAACAACCCGTTTCGAAACGCGGGGTACCTGTTTCGGAACGGACTAAAATAGAAAGAGCCGTTGGGGTGCATTTAAGAGCCCGTTTCGAAACGCTTTAGGGCCGTTTCGAAACACTTTTGCCACTGTCAAGGGTTGTTTCGAAACAGTCTTAGCCCGTTTCGAAACACCCTAACGGTTTCAGAAAGTCAGTTAAAAACAATTTCAACGGTCATATTTTCAATTCAAAATGAAGAACAGTTTCGAAACGCCTGGCCTCGTTTCGAAACGGTTTTGCTACTATCAAGGGTCGTTTCAAAACTGATCGAGTCCGTTTCGAAACACCCTATTTATCTTTGAAATATAGGTTAAATAATATAACAACCGTTATAGTTTTTCAAATCAAAATTGAAGAACAGTTTCGAAACGTATGAGACCATTTCGAAACGGGTTCAAGTGTTCTAAAGCCGTTTCGATACACGTTTCGGAACAGGGGTTGGCAGTGATGAAAACGTTTCGAAACGCCTTAGGCCGTTTCGAAACAGAGACTTGAAAATCACTGTTTTGGCTTTAAACACTTAGAACAATATTTGAAAAACTTTGTTTTTAACTTTGGCATAATCTTAAAATCATATGGGGATGTTTTGAGGACTTAAAAATTCGTTTTGACATTTTCAATTTAGTCCTTAGGTTTTTAGTTATATCAAAATTAAAATATTTGTTTTACACAAACTAAGGATTAAATAATGAACTTAAATTAAATAAAATCAAGCGAACAAGAGAACAACCAAACGGATAAGCAATATGAAAATTTGACAAGCATATCTCCCTCCCCCTCACTTGATGCATTTTGTCACAAAATGATAATTTAAAGTAAAAGAGAGGAAATGAGAGACTCCCCTAATCAATTGCGGCCACGACCGCAGCCTCATCGTCCGCGAGAAGAGCCGGGGCGAAGATAGGATAGGATCTTGGCCAAGTCAGTCTCTATGGAGTGGAGTCGCTCATCCATATCTCATCGGGGATGTTCCTCTTGTGTTGGTTGTGATTGGGCTCGTTTTTGAAACACTCGTTCTCTACGAGTCGGGAGAGTGCCTGGGGAACAATATAAGGTGCATATGAAGTTCCTGCAAGTAATCTCATGGCGTCTAGGCATTTCTCATCTAAGGCACTCATAGAAAAAGCGTAAGTAAACTGAGATGGGTCGAAAGTAGCAAGAAAAATGCGTAATGCTAGATGAGTAATGTAAGGACCCAAAATTATTGGTCGTGGCCTAGTGGTTTGCGCTACACGATGAAACGTGTAGGCCATCCAAAAGCCAAGATTTACCTTGATATTTACCTGCATAAACCAGAGAAAAAATAACTCAGTCTTACTCAAGGTTGAGGGAGTGTCGTTTCTACCGAAAATATTGTAAGCGAGGAACCGATGGATATAGCGTAAGGCAGGGCTATGAATGTCGTGGTCTTTTGTCGTTTTCAGGTAGAAACGACACTCTAGATTTGAACCAGTTATTTTTTCAGTCTTACTCAAGGTTGAGGGAATGTCGTCGTGAACCAGTGCACTAACCAATTGAGCTAAGGTAAACCTTAGGCTTTGTTTACTCGACCTTAATATTAAGATATGTTATTTTACCTCACAAGTGAACAAAATAATAAAAGTCTGAATTAGCCCCCACCTACTATATTGAATGCAACCACCCTAGATTTGAAAATATCAGATGGATCTGGAAAATCTGAAGACTCCCCATCTTCCTCTTATCTCCGCTGTGCCGCCGATCTTCCTCACCGTTGCGACGTGGTCGTCACCGGCGGTGCCAGAGTGCTCGCCGTCGAGTCTCGAGCCAAACGCCCATAGCCACTCGTGCAGCTTCCGTCCCGATCACCGCCAATCGAAGGATTAAGGTTTGACGAACCTAGGGTTGAGCCGTTAGGTTTTTCGTCGATTCCGGCCGCCGTAGGCGTCCGTTCGCCGCACTGTTGCCACCCCTAGACTCCCCGTCGCGAGGCGAACAAAACCCTACCAGTTGCTCAGCCGCTCGCTACCGTTTAGCGCCTCGTTGGAGATACGACAATTTGGTTGTTTTTGCTCCAAATTGGTAAGTCTGGCAAGCTATCCGACTCGATTTTGGATTGATTAAGAGTATATATAAAATTTCGAGGTGATTTTCGCATTTTGGAAAGTTTTTCGGCCGTCTAGGGCCGCGCGTGGGCTTCACGCGCCGTCCGAGGCGATTTCTGGCAGCCCTAGACGGTGGCCATTGAACCGGCCGGCCCACCCGTTGGTCGGTCCACCTGAACCGGCCCAGCCCAGTAGTAAACCAAGACCCGTACCTGACCCAACCCGTTGACCCGTACCCGACCCATTGACTTGAAACCGACCTGAGTTTGACCCGTTGATCGAGTCAACTTGTCCGAGTTAACTCAGTGAGTCAACTCGCCTAAGTCAACCTAGTGAGTCAACTCGTCCGAGTTAACTCAGTGAGTCAACTCGTCCGAGTTAACTCAGTGAGTCAACTCGCTCGAGTCAACCCAGTGAGTCAACTCGCCCGAGTCAACCCAATGAGTCAACTCACTGAGTCAGTCGTTGGACCAGTGACGTTAGCCACGCTAGCGTTGACTGCTGACGTCAGCGTTGACTTTGACCCAAAAAGTCAAATTTTCTGAAAAGTCATATTTTATATTTTTTGACGTTCTGAGTCCGATTTTGAAGCCCGTTTTGCAAAATTGAAACCTGAAAGCCTCCGAACCTAACCTTGAACCCGAGTGTGCCTCTATATTTAATTATTTGGTTAAGAGCTTGTGAGTAAGGTCTGATATTGGAATTTGTGTAATTGAAGGCATTCTCGGTTCCTTGGATACACGAGGTTGAGGAATGTCGAATTTGGGTTTGAGGGTGTTCGAATGTCGTATCATGAATCGACTGATGTAGCTCGGAGTTAAGGTAATACACTACTACCTCTACTATGCTTTATGAACATGTTGATATTCGGTTAATGCATGCATAAATATGATGAGGAGTGCTGTTAACTCTGCTTAAGTCAAACCAGATATGAATTTGAGTATGATAACCTAGAAAAGACCGGAATGTTCGAATGAGAAAGTTAATAAATGTAAGGATATGGAGTTCAATAAATTAATTAATAAGGCGGCTAATCTCCAAACCTGATTATTAACATCAAATGATTAAATGCTAAAAATGTTTGGATATGAAATTACAAAAATGCCCTTAAGGTATGAGAATCACTAAAATACCCTTGGAATTAGAAGCGATTTAGAAATCTACACTGGATATGGTAAAACAACCCGATTCATCTAAAAACTTCGAACTACTTGAAAAGATATGGTAACAATATTTGAACCTTCGAGATTGTAAGGTGTTAAGTTTCCTTGAATTTGGAATGGATCTCTGAATATAGATTTACGAGAAGCTATCCGTACCTATGAATTAATCAAGTGGCTCAAAATACTGAATTAACTAAAATGACTAAATGTATTGGAAATACTGTTATGGTTAATTAATCGAAATGATCGTATTGACCAAAGAGACTGAAGTATCCTCGGACACCGAAGTTTGCAAATTAACTAGAATGATGGATAAACTTTTGAGTTCTGAAATGAATGAAGTGGTTGGAGGTACTGAAATTTCTTGAATGGCTAAAACACCCACGAGTACTTAAATGATTGAAATATTGTAAATGGTTCAATTGACAGAAATGTTGAATATCTCGAGCTTCATAATGATTGAAATACCCCCTTGATTGGAATAAGTAAATTTCCTTTGATAAAATTATAGAAATGCTAATAAAGCTAAAATGACAGAAATACCCCTAAGGGTTGGAGCATGACTCATGTATGTCAATCACTCATGATATTAATATAAGGATGGAAGTTTTTCCACATAGAATATAAGTTCACCTACTCCGTGGCAAGTCCCGTGGTGAAATATGAAGGCAACCTTTCAGATATACGATACAATCAATATTTGGAAATGATACCCATGAAGTGCTTACATAAGAAGGTTTGGTTAGTACTGTGAGGTTGGGACACGTTAATTCGATTGGTTTTAGAGGCTCGATAAACTTCTGGAAATCTTAAATTTTGTAAATCGTCATTTCATAATTATTGGGCTAAATTACAAAATCACCCCTGATAGTTAAATGACCAAAATGTCCTCGTTGGCCAAAGTAATCAAAATAGCCCTGAATGTATCCGATATCAAGAAAGATCTTGACATAGAAATATCTGAATGCCTGGTTGGAAACTTGATGAGCAAATGGAATTCACGAGCCACTATGTATACCGTGTTGGTATAAATTACCAAAATGCCAATGTATGATAAAATGACCATAATGCCCTTGTAGGCTTAAATGGCTAAATCACCCATGATATTCCAAAAGTCTCAAAGATCTTGATGTATCATCTCCTGAATATTTGGTTTGAACCGTTGGTACGAACCCCTCCTTTAATAGGGGCCTCGTTTCAAAAATCCGTTCAAATTGTCAAAAGTTTAATGTGTTCTATTCCGTAAATGCCAAGTATCTCCAAGAAACAAACTGTTCCACCTAGTGTGTTCCATGTGTGCCACACGACTGTTTTTGCATACTAATTTACATGTTATAATACCGATCACGTGCACATGATTGATATACTTGAAATCACATGAACATGACATGTTTTGTAATTAAACATGATCGTACTGTATTTCTGATATGCCTATTAACCCGATATGAAAACATGCTATATGGATAATGTATTACTAAAAATACAGTTATTGATTAATGAACTATTGATGATCTGATTCACTGGGGTACTTGGGTTATGATATGAAGTTACCGTCGGCTCAGCCTTGATCCAGCTGGTAAGTCCGCCCGTATTCAGTTCCTATGCTTCGGCTAGGTCCACCCGTATTCAGTTCCTATGCTTCGGCTAGGTCCACCTGTATTCGGCTCCTATGCTTCGGCTAGGGCCGCCCGTATTCTAAGGTATTCCCTTAGGATGGTACCCACACAAAATGGGCTCGGGTTAATGCATGTACATGATACCGCACTGGGGAAAACTAAATATTGGAGTATGGTTGGAGGGTAAATAAAGAATTAAAATGAACTTTACTACTACTTGAAACAAGTGTATTTAAAATAAAAAGGTTTACTGCATTGTTACATTTCATGCATTAATGTTGCACCGTTGGAACACACTAAAGACTAAACTCTCTGATTCCACCTCTGTATGTTACCAACCTATATAATTTCCGTCTAATTCTCTATGTTTGAATAAAGAACAAATATTGTTATTCTCGAGTATGATGCAACCTCGAAATAGTAGAACAGAAATGGAGACTGTTACTACGTGGAACATCATGAAAATGTTATGCCTACCATATATATGCATGAGCTTATTGCATCTTTTGGTAGTTCTGTATTACTGAGCTTTTCCAAGCTCACGCTGTTTTTACCATCGCAGGTTAAAAGAATATATCATGGTATAATGGTTGACATCAGTGTTCGGAGTTGTCTCGGCATTGCCTTTGGAGTACGATATTGTATAGTTAGTGGGCATGCATGCCATGTATTGTTTTATGATAGTATTTGTAAACCACTTTCTGAAATTTTTGTTATGTGTTTAAATGACTTCCTGAAATGGTATTTTAAATAGAAGTTGATTTTACAGTTTAATAAGTGTTTGAGCAAAATAAAATGTTTTTATGTGTACTTTTTCTGTGGGTCGCTCTTGTGACTCTAATGTGACTTTCTAGGATCCGTTGTAACGCATAGGCGGGTCTAGGGGGTTACATTTGCTCTGAAAATCCATAAATGGGGTGAAAGATTAATAAAGGCTGAGCAAAAAAATCGGAGTTTACCTCATCGGCCATATTGGCCGCGGAATTGTGGTCGGAGTGCATGGATGTGTTCATGTGCATGGTGAAGGATGGAACACGATTTGGCGATGGCACGGGCTGAGAATGGTGCTGTGATGAACCGGCCATCGCATTGGAGGCCAAGGAGTGGAACGAGGGTGATGGTTGTGATGGTGGGTGCGCCGGTCGGTGTTGCGAAGAAGCGCCAGCCTCGCCACTGTTAACGGCACGAGCAGTGCGGCAAGTGGACGGGGGTCCTAAGTGGTGCGAGGGAGTGCCCCTCCTCACGGCCGAACGAGGCTGTGGTGATGCAGGCAGGTGTTGCGGGTGGTGATGCGAAGAGTCGGACGGCTCTGGTGTGTCGAGTGAATGAAACGATGGTGATGGTGGGGTTGCTGGTCGCGGCGAACGGTGGTTCAGAAAGGTGGTAGAGACGTTTCCGTCGAAAGGCTGGGTGGTGCCCATTCCGGTGTGACGCTCGGGAGGAGGTGCGGGGTTGGTTGGCAGCTGTTGTGGCTCGAAATAGCTGCTGATGGACATGAACTGCGGCGGCGGCCACCGATGATGAGCGGCAGTTGCTGTGGGAGCCGGAAGGCTTGGTCACGGGTGCGGGGCATGTTGGTGCTAGGGGAATTTGTTGAAAGAGATGGCTGAGGGTGTTGTGCGACTGATGGTGAAGAATGAATAAAAATAAAAAGGTAGGAGATGGTTGAGTGTTTGACCGGATTGAGACTTGTGTAGGTAAGGGTTTTTTAAGTTTGGTGGGGCCACAGAATCTTTAAAGGAATGGGTTTACTTGGTTTAAAATTTGAGGTGTGGGAGTTTTGATCGAAGATAGTGGGAGATAAGGGTGGTATGGGTGGGGTCCACGAGTGATAAAGGGGTAAAGTGGTTTTTTTGTTTTTTAATTTGTTTCCTAGCTCCAAACAAATTCGAATCAGGGATAATGTGATAGAATTTGAGTTTTAAAAATTGGACCCACAAAATCTTGCTGATAAAGATAACTTCTCATGCCTTTTATTCGGTCAACCTATATTATCTGCGAACAAAATAAATTAGAGATCAGATAATATAAAATGAAATAAAATTAAAATGATGGAAAAAATAAAAATAAATTCTTAATTGAAAATAAAATTAAAATCAATAAATAAAATGACATGGATAAATTTAAAGAAAATTAAAATGAGATAAAATAAAAATAAAAAGAAAAGATATTCAAAAAAAATAATTAAAGTAAAAGGAAAAAGAAATTGGTTGTCTCCCATTCAGCGCTTGTTTATCGTCGCTAGCTTGACGACCTCATTCAAGTGACAGATTCGATTAAACGAATTTCCTCGACTAGACCAACCGGAGCATTATCATAGTACGATTTAAGCCGTTGACTGTTAACTTTAAATGGCTCTCCGGAATTACTTTTAATTTCCAGTACACCATGTGGAAAAATATTAGTCACTGTATACGGTCCAAGCCACTTTGATCGTAATTTCCTTGCAAAAATTTTTAACTTGGAGTTAAATAATAAAACCTTTTAACCAATATAAAATGATTTAAATGCAATATTACGATCGTGAAAATCTTTATTTTTTCCTTAAAAATTTTCGAACTGTCGTAGGCATTTTTTCGAATTTCTTCCAACTCCTGGATATCGAGTTTACGCGTTTCGCCAACTACATCCATTTCCATGTTGCATTTTTGACTGCCCAACGCGCGCGGTGCTCCAATTCGATCGTTAAATGGCACGACTTACCAAAAACAAGGCGATAAGGAGACATCCCGATAGGACCCTTATACGATGTCCGATATACCCATAATGCGTCATTCAGCTTAACGCTCCAATCCTTCCGATCGGGTTTCACGATCTTTTCAAGAATGGTCTTGATTTCACGGTTTGATACCTCCGCCTGACCATTCGTTTGCGGATGGTACGACGTCGCGATGCGTTAGGTCACGCCAAATTTTTTCATTAGCGCGTCGATGACTCGATTGATAAAATGTTTCCCTATGTCGCATATCAACGCTCTCGGTGTGCCAAACCTGGAAAAAATAAATCTTTCAGAAATTTGACAGTGGTTTTAGCATCATTTTTTTGTAGCTTTCGCCTCACCCATCGCGAAACATAATCAACAACTAAAATTATATAAAAATTACCGAATGATGATACAAATGACCCCATATAATCTATCCCCCACACATCAAATATTTCGCAAACATTAATAGGATTTAAAGGCATTTCATTACGTCGGCTTAAGTTACCAACTCTTTGACACTTATCGCATGATTTGCAAAATAAATATGTCTCACGGAAAATATTTGGCCAATAGAATCCACATTCAAGAATTTTATGAGTTGTCCTTGTAGGTCCATAATGTCCACCACATGCATATGAATGATAGAAATTAAGGATAGATTTTACCTCGTCTTCGGTTACACATCGTCGTATTACCTGATCGGAACAATGTCTCCAAAGGTAGGGATCATCCCAAATATAGAACCTGGATCCCTCTTGATTTGGTTAATTTCTGAACGTGGCATATCAAGGGGCAATTCACCTGTAGCCAAATAATTTACGATGTCCGCAAACCAAGGTGTTGAAGCTTGTGCCATCAACACATTTTCTTCAGGGAATTCATCATTAATAGGCGGCTCCGAATTGGTCAGTGGGATTCGGCTGAGGTGATCGGCCAAAAGATTTTCACTCACCTTCTTGTCCTTTATCTCGAGATCAAACTCTTGAAGGAGTAAAATCCACCGGATCAGCCTCGGTTTTGCTTCCTTCTTGCTCATCAAATACCGCAAGGCTGCATGGTCAGAAAAAGCAATAATTTTAGTTCCATGTAAATAAGAGCAGAATTTATCTAAAGCAAAAACTACAGCAAACAGTTCTTTTTCTGTAGTTGAATAATTGCGTTGCGTTGGATCAAGCGTTCTCGATGCATAGGCGATGACATGAGGCTCTTGTCCTTTCCTTTGTCCAAGTACCGCTCCAACACTAAAATCCGAGGCATCGCACATAATTTCGAATGGCAAGTTCCAATCGGGCGGTTGCATTATTGGCGCGGATACAAGTTTCTCCTTAATTGCATCAAACGATTTCCTGCATTCGGATGTAAAATTGAACTCTACATCTTTCTGCAGTAACCGACATAGTGGTTGTTCTATCTTTGAGAAGTCTTTTATAAATCGCCTGTAGAAACCTGCATGTCCAAGAAAAGAGCGAATATCCCTCACAGTTGTGGGGTATGAGAGTGAGCGGATAATGTCTGTCTTAGCTTTATCAACAGAAATTCCTTCAGAAGATACAATATGTCCTAACATTAAGCCTTTATTAACCAAGAAGTGACATTTTTTGTAATTGAGTACAAGGTTAAACTCAATGCAACGTTTTAATATATTAGTTAAATTAAGCAAGCACTCACCAAAAGAATTTCCATATATAGTGAAGTCATCCATAAACACTTCAATCCCCTTCTCAACATAATCTGAAAATATACTTACCACACATCGCTGGAATGTAGCCGGAGCGTTACATAGTCCAAATGGCATTCGTTGATAGGCGAAGGTTTCAAATGGGCATGTAAACGTGGTCTTCTCTTGGTCTTCAGGGGCTACGGGAATTTGAAAGAAACCTGAAAAACCATCGAGACAACAATAGTGAGATTTACCAGCTAATCTTTCAATCATTTGATCAATGTATGGTAATAGAAAGTGATCTTTTCGGGTTAGAGAATTCAACTTCTTTAATTTATGCAAACTCACCATCCATTCTAAACTCGAGTTGGAACTAACTCACCTTCGTCATTTCTGATTACCGTGACGCCGGTTTTTTTAGGAACAACATGAATAGGACTTACCCACTCGCTATCCTAGATTGGATATATAATATCAGCGTCTAGAAGTTTTTAAATTTCATCTTGTACTAACTTCATCATTGGATCATTCAGGCGTCACTGACCTTGTCGAGACGGCTTTGCCCCTTCCTCGACTTTGATCTTGTGCATACAAGTTGAGGGGCTAAGTCCTTTGATGTCTGCAACCGTCCACCCGATTGCTTCCTTATACTTTCGCAGGACTGTGACAAGATTGACTTCCTCCTCTCCGGTTAGTTCGTCCGAAATGATAACCAGTAATGTATCATTATCTCCCAAGAAGGCGTACTTAATGTGAGATGGGAGTTCCTTTAATTCCAACTTCGGAGCCTGCAAAATAGATGGCAAAGGTTTAGTCTTAGATGGAACTGATAAAGGAAACATATTTGTCCTCATTTTCTGCCTCATCGCCGCAAAGCTTATAGTCCATATCAAAGTTATTAAAAACATTAGTATCCGCATACTCTTTTATACATGGATCAACAATATCAATTGAGTTAACATATTCAACCTGATCAGGATACCTCATTGCCTTATAAACATCGAATTCTACTACCTCACCGAATTCCATGGATAAAAGAATTCCATGGATAAAAGGCCGCTCCTTACTTCTTTTTTCGTGTTTGATGTGCTAAGGAATGGTCTTCCCAACAACACTTCGGAGCATGTGTTTGTTCTATCGTGAGCCATATTGATCACGTAGAAGACCGTAGGGAAAAATAATACATCTACTTTTACCAGAACATTTTCCAACACTTCTTCTGGATAGATGATTGATCGATCCGCCAACTGTATCGTAATCATGGTTTTCTTCAAAGGATCATTAGTTGTCATTTTATAAACAGAAAGCAACATTACATTTATTGAAGCCCCAAGATCGCACATAGCACGTTTAATAGATACGTTACCAATTTGACAGGGTATAGCAAACATACCTTGGTCTTTCATTTTGGGTGGTAACTTACGTTGAAAAACTGCAGAAACGTGCTCTCTCAAATTTACCTTTTCGTGCCCGGTGAGTTTCTGCTTGGTTGTGCATAGCTCTTTAAGGAAACGAGCGTACCTTGGCACTTGGTGAATGACTTCCAAGAGGGGAATGTTCACTTAGACCTTTTTAAATACTTCAATAATTTCTCTCTCTTCAGCCTTTTTGTCACGTTTTACCAGTCGTTATGGGAAGGGAGGCACGACTACAAGAGGTGGAGACGAAAGAGGAGATGGTGGTAAAGGGTTATCTTGGTTTTCGTTACCTTCTTCTATGGAAGGAGTGGGATTGTTTTTTTTTAATGGTTCTTTTGGAGCTATAACGGTCCCACTACGGAGTGTGATGGCACTTACATTTTCTCTAGGGTTTGTCTCGGTTTGCGAAGGAAGTTTACCTTTGGAATCAAGACGGCTTACTGTCTGGGCTAGCTGACTCATTTGTTTGTCTAACTCTTGTAAGTGGGCCTCGGTACGATTTTGGAATTTCTCTTGGGACATCGCTAAACGCTCAACTAAGGTTTCTAGAGATGTCTTTTGTTGTGGGTAAGGTTGTCTTTGTTGGTATGGTTGATTTTGTCTCTGGTTGTTTGCGTATCCAAAGTTTGACTGGTTTCTCCACCCCGGATTATATGCATTTCCTATGGCATTGGCTTGGGCGACATCATCTTCCTGAATCATTGAACAACAGTCTGTCGGATGTTCTGAACTAGTACAGATCCCACAAAGTCTAGTTGTTCCCTTTTTTTCCTACAAAAAGAGTTTGCACTATTTCAGCTAATTTACCAATCTTATTTTCTAAAGAAACTTTGCTTACCTCGCGAACCCTTTGAGATGGTTTGCTAGATTGATTAAACCTTTGCAAGTTGGCGACCATGGTTGATATCAGTATTTTAGCCGTTGTTAGGGTCATATTGACTAGAGGTCTGCCGCTTGCCGCATCCATTACTTTCATATCCATGGGCGTCAATCCTTCATAGAAATACTGAAGGAGGGTTTGTTCCGACAATCCATTTTGTGGACAATTTGCACACAACTTTTTAAACATCTCCCAGTATTCATATAAAGATTCGGATTCCCTTTGTTGAATGCTTAGGATGCTGCGCCTTATTTCGCTCGCTTTTGTCGCATGGAAGAACCTATCAAGAAAGAGTTTAGCCATGTCAGTCCAGGTTGTAATAGAGTTTGGGGGTAAATCAAATAACAAATCTTTTGCGATACCTGCTAAAGAAAATGGAAAAGCTCTAAGTTTAATTTGGTCATCGGATACTCCCTGAGGCTTTGTGCTTAGACAAACCATGTGAAATTCCTTCAAATGTTTGTGTTGGTTTTCGTTGGGAAAACCGTGGAAGGTTGGTAAGAGATGAATCAAGCCCGTTTTTAGTTGGAACGACGTTTCACCATTCGGGAAGGTTATGCACAATGGCTGATTGTCATCTGGTGCCTTGATCAGTTGCTGGATCGTCTATTTGTTGTCTCCCATTTGGTTTCGTTCTTCAAAGTGTGTTTCGAGTTGGGATGATTCGAGATCATGCTGGAATTGTCGTTGACGCAACTTATATTGCTTCTCCCAGTTTCATTGTGCGTTTTGTCGTCTCGCAAATTCTTCAATTTCCGGAATGAATTCAACATGTTCTCCCGGATTTCTCCTGGTCATAAAGAATAAAAAAACAAACAGTAAAAGTTGCCGAAGTCCCCGGCAACAACGCCAATTTTTACACATATCGTAACATGTCAAGAATAATTTCCTTCTTCCAAATAAATAAATAAAGGAATTAAATTAAGTATATATAGGGAAGTTGGAGTCGAACCCACAAGGACTTGGACTTTCCTTGTTGTGCCTTTGACGTTTCTGAACCAAGAGGTGATGGAATTGAATTTGCGTGATTTGGGGGGGGGGATTTGTAATGAAATAATTTAAGAGAGCAAGAAGATTGATTTAAAGATTTAAAATTAACAATAGAGATGTTCAGCCTTGGCTAAGCTTTGACTTGTTCTACTCGGTTCATTGGTAGAGATTTTAATTTCGAAAAACTTGTTGGCAAAATTACTTCAATGTCAATCCTTGAGTTTTTGTTTGTAAACTGAATCTCCAAAATCAATTTTTGGTTTCAGTTTTGATAATTTGTCTAAACCAACTCAATGTTTGAGAAAACAAATTCTTTAAGCTCGTAACCAACTCGAAAAGTCATTTCTATAAAAACGATTCGATCTCAATTTCCCTTAGTAATCTATTTACTAAGTGTGTTCCCTAGAAGTCGGATTTGTTTCAATAACCGATCCTCCCTCCCACTTGATAGATCAAAACAATTGTTTTTCTCCAAAGTCAATCTTTGGGTTTTAAAAAATCATTTTGATTTAGAAAATAAGTATGAAGAAATCGAGAAGAAGTTTCTGAAATGTTTGAAGCATAGTTTCAAACCTCGTCTTTAGAACGCGTCATCGCATAAGCCTTCGGCTTAAAAAGATCTAGCCGAGCATGGTTATCAAATTAATCATGCTCGACATTTAAGAAATAATCAAAAGAAAAATAAGAAAAGAACTTAAGTAAAACTAAGAAGAGAAGAATTTCCAAGAGAAGATGAAATAATATTCAACTGATAATTGATTGATGACAAGTCTTACCCCAAAAGAGGGTATTTATAGTGTTTCAAATAACCTAGGTAAACCTAAAATGATAATTACAAATTAAACAAAATAATTATCCAAAGTTAAAAATTTAAAAATCCGGAGATAGGCTATATGATAAGCGGCCTGATAAGCTATCACTACTACTGATGTCAGCTTCTAGAAGATGCTGACGTGGCGCCCAGTCAGCATTCATGCCCTGATTCATGCCCATGAATCTGCCCATGACTCCAGCATTTTCTGCAGCATTCCAACATCACATCCCCTGCATGAAATCATCATAAAACAGCCCAGTTAAGTCCCTCAAACTTATATTTTATCCAAATAAGGACTAAAAACACAACCAAAATAAATACTCATCAGCAACATCTCTGTGTCGTAAACTCCTGCCAATTGAAGCCACACGGGATTCACCAGCTGTATATGGCAGATGATCAACAGGTGGTTGATCATATAGAGCTTGGTAGGGAGTTGTTTGAATGGCTGAATGGAATAAGGTATTGTACCACCATTCTGCAAGGTGTAACCAATTCCCCCACTCCTTTGGCTTTCCTCTCATCATGCATCTTAAGTACGTTTCCAGGCATTGTGTAACACCCACAATTCCGTCCTAGAATTTAAAGCCGTTAAAATTAAATTATTTATTTATTCTTAGAAGCAATTGAGCTTTCAATTTAGTGAATTATGCAATTTGGTCCTTAAATTTCTTAATTGGGCAACTAGTGCACCAGTTCGAATTAGAAAGAAACTTAGCTTTGAATTAAGGAATTTAGCCGATTGGTAAATTAGTGAATTTGAGTTAGTGATAACAAGATCTAAAGTATGATATTAAAAGAATAAAAAGGAAATTAAATAATGTTGCATTTCCTTGAGGAAATCGATTAAATTGAGAAAAATTCAAGAAAGCATGGAACAAGGGAATTTGATGACCAATTTAAAATGTTTATAAAGATTGAAATTTGCATGATAAAAATAAAATGTCCTTAGGGCTGCCCTTAGTAAAATAAAGATAAAAGATATAGACAAAGGGACACTAAGGTAATTTCTAGATTAAGGAAGCTTGTCTCTCTTTATCACTTTCTTCTCTTTTGCCGTGAAGTAGAGAGAAAAATGGGGGAAAGAGAAGCTCAAAAGTCTGAAAATTTTAGAGCTAAAATGGTGAGATTTTTGCTTGCATGGTGGAAGAATTAAGCTAGGAATTGGAAGAGATAGCTAGTGTTGTCAAGGAGATCAAAAAGTAAGTTTCCTACTCCTTGTAACTATTCGGTTGAGTTTAAAACCATGCATGCAAACCTAAAATTTGTATGAACATGAAACCATGAGAGTCTTGATGAAAATAATGAGATGAACTAATGAAATCTTTGAAAATTTCTTGAGAAAATATGAATAGAGTCATAAGGGGGCTGTTTTGAAAGAAAATGTAAAGTCTTAGATATTTGGAAAATTTCTATACTTGGAGATTAAAATCAGAAAATTCTCACTAGGAGAAAGTTGTGAAGAAATAAGGATTTTATTATAAATGACTATTGTTTGCTGGAAAAATGAATTAAAAAGATGAAAATTCGATTAGAACTAAAAGGAGACACATATTCGAAATTTATGGAGATTAGGGACTGAACTGGAAAATTGGTAAATTTGAGTACTTAATTGTTGAAATTGAAAGTTAATATGGACTGTAAAATGTCATGGAAGAATAGTATAAGTCATGCTATGAATAAATTTTTATATTTAAGAATGTGATTAGGTGAATTTTAAGTTTAAAGTGTAAATTAAGTAAGCTGCCCAGTGATGTAAACTCTTAAGCAGTAACTTTGGAAATTCACCAAAAATTGGATATAAGGTATTTTGAATTGAAATTTTTACTGTATAACCTTTAGTATGTCTAGAATCATTGAGAGAAAACGGAACTCAATTTCAGTGTGTAAATTAAGAGATATGAATTTTTAAAGTTAGACAGTACAAGCTGCCCATATTTACCGAAACGGGTGTAATTAAGCGATAAACTGTATTGATTCGAATAAGATAAAAATATGAGGTTCACATGAGTATAAAATTGAGTTTAATACCTTTCCAACGGTATATGATAAGTTAATTTTGGGTTAGTAAATAAAAAGATATGATTAAAACACTAACTAGTCCTCCAACTAGTTTAATAAAAAGTCAGATTTGAAAATATGACTTCATGCTTGAAATTGAGAAGTAATTATGATTGAATTGCTTCCTAATATAGTGTGTATTCATTTTATGTTGAGAATTAAGATCGGAATTGTGAAGAAACTTTGGAGGAAGCTAGGATCGATCACTCGAAGGGAAGAAACAAAGGCATCTCAATTCGAGATCAAGCTTAAGGAGTTGTGAGTGTAATTTTGTATTAGGGTTGGGACTAGTGTCCGAACCACCTTATTATTTGTAATTTATGATTTCTATGCATGAAATTGGACTAATTGATATTCGGTAATGTGTTTAGTAAAGGAAGGAGATCAAAGGAAAATTGAATGCATGATTTGAGATTTGTGGTTAATATGTGATTGTATGAAAATGTGGGTTGCTTTATGTGATGTTAATTGCCATGAATTATATGTTTGATTTGGATTTTGATAATGTTTGAATATGTGCAAATGTGGACCGTCCATGTGATTATTTGTATGTTGATCATGTGTGTGAATTTGGATTCTTGATGATACTTGATAAAATGAGTATATGGACTGCCCTATGGTATATTTATGCTATGCTTAAAATGCATGTGATTATGTATATATGAAGTTGCTGCCATGCATGATGATATGATCGAATGAGAATGCAAATTGAATTATGAAAAATGTATATGTTAAATGAGATAACGAATTAATTAATCAACAAGAATATGCCCTCGGTCGATTAGAAGTTTTGGATAAGTACAACATGCCTAGAGTCTGAGCTCACCGTTTGTTGTTGTTTCGTGCAACTCTTGCTTGTTGCCTTGGGCAACCTTTGATAGTACTTTGTGTACTCTTCGATTATAAGATATGTGTTCTTGATTGATGTTCGAGACACATGATGCTATGGGCATCCTTTTTTCGTTGCTTTGTGCAACTCTTGATGTTGCTTAGTGCAACTATTATACGTCACATGTTACCCTTTTGATGGCTTGAATATCTGATACGTCTACTCTACCTAGGGCAATGAAATTAAATAAAATGTAATGCAATGAATTATAATGCAATATAATCTACATGAATTAAAAGGAAATTGCTAAATTAAGTTTAGCTTATGAAGTGGATAAATTATTGAATGACTTGGCATGATATGATGTGATATGAAATGATGAATTATGTGGACATTGGTCCTTCCGATTATGATATGATGCATATGATATGCTTATAAGTCCGATTATGTGAAATTTGGGTAATGACCCTATTCGAATACATGGAATTAAGAAATGCTAAGTTCTGATTTTTGGATGATGGTTGAGATCATTCGAATGATATGCTTATGATGAAATTATGATTTCGTTTTGATAAGTTAATAATGTTATGTATGGGTTAGCATGAAATTTTGGTTAATTCAATTGTTAAGCATGGGATTGAGTATGCTGAAATTGAATTGAATTATGATAGTGAATGAATTATATGCAAGCATGTGATAAATTATTATGTTATGTTATGTATTCGAGCATGTGCTATGGATGTTGTTATGATATGTATGATGCTATGTGTATGAATTTTACATAAGCTTAGTTGGGTGAAATTGATTGTTAATAAACCTAGCTAAGTAAACTCAATGCTTGATCACATTAAAAGTTCAAGAATAAATTAGATTTAGCATTACCTCGCTAAGTACTATTTGTACTTATCGCTCCATTGTTTTCTTCTTCCCAACCTTAGCAGGATCGTTTGGACCTTAAAGCTAGCATTCGATTGGATCAAGTTTACGAGTTCGGAATTATGTATGATCTTAGTCTTATCTTTAGACTCCTAGATAGTGGCTTCGAAGTCTGTTTAAGGATTCGTTTTGTTTTGTTTGGTCGTAATTTAAGTCTGAAATGGTGTTTGAAGTTATATGCTCCATGATGCTTGGTTAGGAGGCTAGAATCATGTTTTGTATTTAAGTAGGTAGCCTCATTATTTTGTTGTATAAAAATGTAAGTCGAGCTAGTGGTTATGCCGATTCTTTTTGTTGTCCATAGTCGATAGCTTGACATGGTTTAGGAGCATGTAAATCATGATATTTTGTAATGATCTACGTAAAGGAAATCGAATGCCATGGTATTGAAATCTATTATGTCTTGTATGAAAATTGAAGTGATTAATTATTGGTAATTTGGAGTAATTCGAAAATCGTCTAGACCATTTAATCAAGGTTTCGAATGACATTGATTTGAATAGTTTTAAGTATTCGACTTTTTGATCTAATTGTAATAGTAATTTGATAATGATAATAAAGTTTTAAATTGGCTTGTAATTTGGTAACAAGATTAAAAGAAATTGTGTCTAAGTTTATGTATGATCATAAGAAGTTAAGAAAATTTTTTTAGCCCATTTTCCGCATGCGCGTTAAAATATAAATATCTTAATTAAAAATGGTATCTTGTTATCCGATATGCTTCCACTTTTGTCCGATATGTTCCGTTTTTCCGCTTTTCGCTTTCCGGTAACGCTCCCGACTCCTGGCCTGGGTTGGGGGTGTTACATTTTGTGGTATCAGAGCAGGTGTTACATTTTGTGGCATCAGAGCTTTTTAGGTAACATGTCCTATAGACGTCGAATGTGTTCTGTGTGCATCATTAGTTGAGCCAAGCCACCTAGGGATCATACATATTATTACTTGTAACTTTGTTCCTAACTTCGATTTTGTTTGATCAGAATTAGAATGAAAGAGACACATTTAGCTCGAGACGATGAAAGTCCTCGAGGATCCTCAAGTGAAGGAGATAGTGTCTGTATGAAAGAAAACCCTCCGGTTAAGGATAACCCTCCAGTGCAAGATAGCACTCAACAACAATCTCCTGTTCAGCCTCGGACGAACACTGACAATCCGACTGTTCAGAATGTTCAAAGAGATTGTCTTCTGAGCATGAAAGAAATGTTCGATCAGCTTTTGACGAACATGAGACATGAACAACCTGCTCCGGTAGCTGTTGCCCCTAGCAGAGCTCCTATTGAAAAGCTTGCTCAGCATCGAGCCTATACTTTTGCAGGCTCTATTGAAGAGATGTAACCCCCTCGTCCCGGTCTGGCCGGATGACCGGTCTGAGTAGGCTACACGGGGAAAACCGAAGCGAACCCCGTTAAGGTTCCCCCTCGGTTAGCAACCTTAGAAAATTTCTTTTATTTTAATCTTGTCTAAAGGCATGTTAATTCCTAAGTGATCACGTCAGCGGAAAACATCAAGTAAGAAACACATTCGAACCTCCACCCATACATTAAACTGATCATTTTACACATACAGGGCAGGCCGTATCAATACACCAATCAAGGGTATCGGTATACCTTGACTAGGTCAACCCAAACAGTCAACTCAGGGAAGACCGTATCGATACAGCCCTTGAGCGTATCGATACGCCCTTCTCGGTCAACATCTCGTGGTCAACGAGATAAAACCGTACCGATACGCTCCAACACTGTACCGATACGCCAAAAACTCCCCAAAATCTCAGAATTCCAGTGAGCAAAAACAGTATCGATACACCCCCGTGTATCGATACGCCCAGCCAAAACTGAGTCCTGCAGGCAAGACCGTATCGATACGGCCCTTAGGCGTACCGATACGCCCTGCTCTGCAATTCTCCAATTTCAGCAAAAACCAACAAGACTCTAACTCTAAATGCATATTGGGACTCCCCTAGCCACATACAACAACTCATGCAACATTTTACAACCATGAATTAGCATGTAAAGCAATTAGGATGAACAATTACACATATACATCATGGAATTCACACAAGGGATAGATTTTACATATATGAGCATACTTAAGAGTTCAAAAAGCCATAAGGCACAAGTCAACACATACAAGGTTTGCATACACAACCAAAACAACATAAACCATCTAAGGCATAGCCTCATCAACACAAGCATTCATCAAAACAAGCATGGGTTACAAATCCAAGCCAAAACATGAACATCAACAACATTTATGAGTCATACAACGCTCATACAAAAACATAGTAGCCCCATTGCTAAACTACCACTTTAATTACTAAATCATACTTGAGCAACTACAACTTGGAAAGTCCCTTCGTTTTGCTCCTTGCTAACACCACGCTAATGATCTGCATTGTTGAAAATGAGAGTGTAAGCTAGAAGCTTAGTGAGGATGCTCTAAAATCAAAAACAACAACAATGCAGGGTTCAAGCATGCGATCCTTAACACCACACACAATATACATAGGCATCAACAAGGCAACCTAGCTAGTCTTTCAAGAGTTATAAATATGGCATCTCACATCATATTAAGCTCAACATTATAAACCAATATCACAACATCATAATCATCATAACAATTTCATTGGCCACTATTAGTTTACTCGGATGTACGGATTTACTCTCAACAACAACATTACCTCGGTGGGATTACACTCATCACCGGACCTTGCATGGGTGGGATTCCACTCATCACCACATGCCCTACGGATGGGATTCCACTCATCATCACGTATAATATAAATAAATTTCCAGTGGAATATTACATCACCGTACTCCTCCTTGATGACTCAACGCCATCAAGGCCACGCGCGTTTTGACTCAATCGTGTGCACACTAATCCTAATGATCGATCATTTACACCCGGTAAGTTAACTAGTGCCAATCTCTTTAAACCACATCACATTAATCATCATTCATGTCATTCGACTATCATCATACACAACAATGTATATACATTCAAGGTCAACATATACTATGCAAGATCAAGATAGACATTTGGAAATCAAAGCTCATTACAAACAAGAGGTCAAACTACCAATTTGACTTCTACCTTGGAATGGTCTACCAAACTCATTCCAATACCTCCACAACACACACTTGAACCAACTTTAAAGCAATTTAAAGTTTTACTCACCACCCTTCCTTAGCAAACCAAGCAAGCAAATCAAGCCTCTTCGATTCCCGGATTCGGTCCCGATGCTTCTCCGATGTCTCCTCTTGCTTCTAACCAATCAAAACACAATCATTACTCACCAATTCGATCCTAAAATCAGTCACAAACTCCAACCCATAAACACAAGTCCAACTCCACCATTTTCAAACTCAACTAATCACAAAATTCTCATTTTCGTGCTCCCCCAATACCCAGCTGAAAACCATGATTTCTAACACCCAAATGGCATCTAAAAGGTCCCAAAACACTTCCCTAATACCCTTATACCATCAGCCCTTCAACTCAACCCTAAAACACACCAAAAACCCAATTTTAGACACTTCAAAAATTGCCCTAAAGACCCACTTCGGGTTTTCAACCAAATCCTACCATTTCAAGATATTAAGTGTATTTTGATGAGGTTAAACCAAAACGCAACTCAACAAATCAACCACAATTGAAAAACCCATTAAAAATTCAAACTTTCATTAAACTTACAAAATACAAAAATGGATAGTTTTGAAATCTAAGACTATGTAAATGAAGGGGATGATGAGGAGAGTTCAAATGTGAAATTACCTTCAAAAACGCCCTTGAATTGATGGAGAAATCAAATGGAATAGTAAATAGGGGTTTGGGAGGGTTTGGTTTTGATTTCACGTTGAAGTGAAGAAAAGGGGGAAAGATGATAGCTTTTTTTTGTTCTTTTAATTTCAAAAAAGGATGGTCTTCTTCTTTTCCCCTTATTTACAGAATTGTCACCCCTTTTATTTTAATTCTCAATTAAATCAAGGCTAAGGTCAATTTAATTAAAATCGATTTTACCGACTCGAATCGACTCACGCATCTAACTCCTAACCCCAAAACACGGGTGTTACAAGAGAAACCTGAAGAAGCTGAGTATTGGTCAGAAAGAACTACTCATATATTGACTAAGCAACTACAGTGGTCAAATGAGCATAAGCTCGAATGCGTTGTTGCCTTACTTGCTGATGAAGCCTTAAGCTGGTAGGAAACTACAACACTAACCGCTCCAGCTAAATCTGTGAACTGGAAATTCTTTGTAGAAGAATTCAAGAAGAAATACATTAGTGAACAGTACTTGGCCGATCGAAGAAAGCGTTTCTTGCATTTAAAGCAAACGGGTCGACCAATAGAGCAGTACGTGGCTGATTTCTGTAAGTACTACAAGTATGGTTCTGAGTACATCAAGTCAGAGAAAGAAAAGTGTCGTATGTTTATTGACGGTCTGAATGATGAACTGAGTCCGATGTTTACCGCCTTGGACATCACGGATTTTCAAACTCTTGTAAATCGAGCAATGTCATTATCTTTAGATTTGTTAGATTTATTTGCAAGTTTGATGGTATGTGTGTGGCTAAGCTTGGACACCGGATAAATACTTCAAACAAGTAAGTTTAACCTAGTGTAAGGATAAGCCACGGCTGTCCATTACGCCCTATCGTATGGTACCTATTGAATTGCAAGAATTAAAGAAACATATTCAAGAATTAGAAGATAAGGGTTTTATTCGACCCAACACTTCTCCCTGGGGTGCTCCAGTTCTTTTTGTGAAAAAGAAAGACGGAACGATGCGACTTTGCATTGATTACCGGCAATTGAACAGAGTCACTATCAAGAACAAGTATCCATTGCCCCGAATTGAAGATCTCTTTGATCAGTTGAAGGATGCTGGTGTATTCTCTAAAATTGACCTTCATTCCGGTTATTATCAAATGAGGGTGAAAGATGAAGATATACCCAAAACTGCTTTCAGAACTCGTTATGGTCATTACGAATTTCTGGTGATGCCATTCGGGTTAACGAATGCCCCTGCTGCATTCATGGATCTGATGAACCGAGTGTTCAAGCCTCATCTTGACAAGTTTGTTGGCGTATTCATCGATGATATTCTGGTCTATTCTCGTAACAGAGAAGAACATGTTCAACATCTTCGGATTGTATTCCAGACACTCCGAGAAAATCAGCTATTTGCTAAGTTCACTAAATGTGAATTCTGGCTTTCAGAAGTGTCCTTCCTCGGACATGTTATTTCAGCCGAAGGAATCAAGGTTGATTCTAAGAAAATTCAGACAAATCTTGAATGGCGACCTCTGAGCAATGTAAGTGATGTCTGAAGTTTCCTTGGTTTAGCTGGGTATTATAGGAGATTTGTGAAAGGATTTTCGGTAATTGTTGCACCACTAACCAAATTGCTCAGAAAGAGTGAACCATTTAAGTGGTCCGAAGGACAACAAGGAAGTTTTGATCAAGTTAAACAAGCCTTAACTTGTGCTCCTGTTCTTATTCAGCCTGAGTCTGGAAAAGAATTTGTTGTTTACAGTGATGCATCACATTCCGGCCTTGGATGTGTTCTGATGCAGGAAGGTAATGTGATTGCGTACGCTTCTCGACAACTTAAGCCTCACGAGCTAAATTATCCAACTCATGATCTTGAATTAGCGGCCATTGTTTTTGCACTGAAAATTTGGCGGCATTATTTGTACGGTGAGAAGTGTAAGCTATTCACCGATCACAAAAGTCTGAAGTACTTGCTTACTCAGAAAGAGC
This sequence comes from Hibiscus trionum, assembly GCA_030270665.1. Lineage (NCBI taxonomy): Eukaryota > Viridiplantae > Streptophyta > Magnoliopsida > Malvales > Malvaceae > Hibiscus > Hibiscus trionum. The sequence goes on along the minus strand of BSYR01000017.1, from coordinate 43,997,999 downwards.
TGAATCTTAGACAAAGAAGGTGGTTGGAATTACTCAAAGATTATGATCTGACTATCGACTACCATCCTGGAAAGGCTAACGTGGTTGCCGATGCTTTAAGTCAGAAACCGAACCTCGCTTCTTTGGCCATCAATGCTCATTTCTGACTATGTAAAGCTTGGAATTATCTGAACGAACTCCAAGTCTAATCTGTTCTGATTTCTAGAATCAAAGAACTCCAGCAAGTTGATTCGGAACTTCAGAGAATCTTGTCTAAGCTTGAATCTAATCCTGACTTTTTTGTCAAGTCAAATGGTCTTCTATATTTCAAAGATCGGATTTGTGTTCCTAATAACAAGGAATACAAGCTGAAATTCTGCAAGAAGCACATCAAAGTTCTTTTTCAATCCACCCTGGATCTGTTAAGATGTACAAGGATCTCAAGCCCTTGTATTGGTGGCCTGGAATGAAATCGGCTATCAATGACTTTGTATCAAGGTGTTTGAATTGTCAGCGAGTCAAAGCTGAACATCGTGCTCCTACTGGATTACTTCAACCTCTTGAATTTCCGCAATGGAAATGGGAACGGATTATGATGGATTTCGTGACCGGTCTTCCTGACTCTCCAAGAAAGTGTGATGTTGTCTGGGTGATCGTTGATCGTTTTACTAAATCAGCACATTTCATTCCTGTACGGATGAATTATAGTCTTGAGACCTTAGCAGAACTGTATGTTCGAGAAGTTATCCGTTTACACGGAATTCCAACTTCTATTGTTTCAGATCGAGATCCTCGATTTACAGCTCGATTCTGGAAAACTCTACATAAGGCCCTTGGAACTAAACTGAATGTTAGCACAGCTTTTCATCCTCAAAGTGATGGACAATCTGAAAGAGTAATTCAAATTCTTGAAGATATGCTTAGAGCTGTATTATCGATTTCGGTAAGAACTGGAAGAAATCACTGCCGTTAATCGAGTTCGCTTATAACAATAGCTATCAGTCTTCTATTCAGATGGCTCCTTTTGAAGCACTGTATGGAAGAAAATGCCGAACTCCTTTGTGTTGGTTTGAACCCGGAGACAATAAAGTTTTAGGACCTCAATTGCTTCAGAAAACTGAAGAACAAGTTCAAATTATTCATTCCCGATTGAAACAAGCTTTTGATAGGCAGAAGTCGTACGCTGATCTGAAGCGTAGGGACATCCAATATGCAATCGGAGATAAAGTGTTTCTCAAAGTTTCTCCGTGGAAGAAAGTTTTCCATTTCGGCAAGAAAGGAAAGCTTAGTCCGCGTTTCATTGGACCGTTCGAAGTAATTGAGAGAATTGGTCTTGTAGCTTATCGCCTCGCACTTCCTCCTGAATTCGATAAGATTCATAATGTCTTTCATGTTTCTATGTTAAGGCGTTATCGATCTGATCCGTCTCACATTCTCGAACCAGAAGAAGTTGAACTTAATCCTGACCTCTCCTATGAAGAGGAACCTGTTCAGATTCTCAATCGAGAAATTAGCAGGCTTCGTAACAAGAGCATCCCTCTTCTTAAAATTCTCTGGAAGAACCATAACATTACAGAAGCAACGTGGGAACCCGAGGATACGATGCGGAAGCAATATCCTCATTTATTCAGTTCAGGTAAGAATTCGAGGATGAATTCTTTCTTTAAGGAGGAGGGAATTGTAACACCCACAATTCCGTCCTAGAATTTAAAGTCGTTAAAATTAAAATATTTATTTATTCTTAGAAGCAATTGAGCTTGCAATTTAGTGAATTATGCAATTTGGTCCTTAAATTTCTTAATTGGGCAACTAGTGCACCAATTCGAATTAGAAAGAAACTTAGCTTTGAATTAAGGAATTTAGCCGATTGGTAAATTAGTGAATTTGAGTTAGTGATAACAAGATCTAAAGTATGATATTAAAAGAATAAAAAGGAAATTAAGTAATGTTGCATTTCCTTGAGGAAATCGGATTAAATTGAGAAAAATTCAAGAAAGCATGGAACAAGGGAATTTGATGACCAATTTAAAATGTTTATAAAGATTGAAATTTGCATGATAAAAATAAAATGTCCTTAGGGCTGCCCTTAGTAAAATAAAGATAAAAGATATAGACAAAGGGACACTAAGGTAATTTTTAAGGCCATCAAATCACCTAGATTAAGGAAGCTTGTCTCTCTTCATCATTTTCTTCTCTTTTGCCGTGAAGTAGAGAGAAAAATGGGGGGAAAGAGAAGCTCAAAAGTCTGAAAATTTTAGAGCTAAAATGGTGAGATTTTTGCTTGCATGGTGGAAGAATTAAGCTAGGAATTGGAAGAGATAGCTAGTGTTGTCAAGGAGATCAAAAAGTAAGTTTCCTACTCCTTGTAACTATTCGGTTGAGTTTAAAACCATGCATGCAAACCTAAAATTTTTATGAACATGAAACCATGAGAGTCTTGATGAAAATAATGAGATGAACTAATGAAATCTTTGAAAATTTCTTGAGAAAATATGAATAGAGTCATAAGGGGGCTGTTTTGAAAGAAAATGTAAAGTCTTGGATATTTGGAAAATTTCTATACTTGGAGATTAAAATCATAAAATTCTCACTAGGAGAAAGTTGTGAAGAAATAAGGATTTTATTATAAATTACTATTGTTTTCTTGAAAAATGAATTAAAAAGATGAAAATTCGATTAGAACTAAAAGGAGACACATATTCGAAATTTATGGAGATTATGGACTGAACTGGAAAATTGGTAAAATCGAGTACTTAATTGTTGAAATTGAAAGTTAATATGGACTGTAAAATGTCATGGAAGAATAGTATAAGTCATGCTATGAATAAATTTTTATATTTAAGAATGTGATTAGGTGAATTTTAAGTTTAAAGTGTAAATTAAGTAAGCTGCCCAGTGATGTAAACTCTTAAGCAGTAACTTTGGAAATTCACCAAAAATTGGATATAAGGTATTTTGAATTGAAATTTTTACTGTATAAACTTTGGTATGTCTAGAATCATTGAGAGAAAACGGAACTCAATTTCAGTGTGTAAATTAAGAGATATAAATTTTTAAAGTTGGACAGTACAAGCTGCCCAGATTTACCGAAAGGGATGTAATTAAGCAATAAACTGTATTAATTCGAATAAGATAAAAATATGAGGTTCACATGAGTATAAAATTGAGTTTAATACCTTTCCAACGGTATATGATAAGTTAATTTTGGGTTAGTAAATAAAAATATATGATTAAAACACTAACTAGTCCTCCAACTAGTTTAATAAAAAGTCAGATTTGAAAATATGACTTCATGCTTGAAATTGAGAAGTAATTATGATTGAATTGCTTCCTAATATAGTGTGTATTCGTTTTATGTTGAGAATTAAGATCGGAATTGTGGAGAAACTTTGGAGGAAGCTAGGATCGATCACTCGAAGGGAAGAAACAAAGGCATCTCAATTCGAGATCAAGCTTAAGGAGTTGTGAGTGTAATTTGTGAGTGTAATTTTGTATTAGGGTTGGGACTAGTGTCCAAACCACCTTATTATTTGTAATTTATGATTTCTATGCATGAAATTGGACTAATTGATATTCGGTAATGTGTTTAGTAAGGGAAGGAGATCAAAGGAAAATTGGATGCATGATTTGAGATTTGTGGTTAATATGTGATTGTGTGAAAATGTGGGCTGCTTTATGTGATGTTAATTGCCATGAATTATATGTTTGATTTGGATTTTGATAATGTTTGAATATGTGCAAATGTGGACTGCCCATGTGATTATTTGTATGTTGATCATGTGTGTGAATTTGGATTCTTGATGATACTTGATAAAATGAGTATGTGGACTGCCCTATGGTATATTTATGCTATGCTTAAAATGCATGTGATTATGTATATATGAAGTTGCTGCCATGCATGATGAAATGATCGAATGAGCATGCAAATTGAATTATGAAAAATGTATATGTTAAATGAGATAACGAATTAATTAATTAACAAGAATATGCCCTCGGTCGATTAGAAGTTTTAGATAAGTACGGCATGCCTAGAGTCCGAGCTCACCGTTTGTTGTTGTTTCGTGCAACTCTTGCTTGTTGCCTTGGGCAACCTTTGATAGTACTTTGTGTACTCTTCGATTATAAGATATGTATTCTTGATTGCTGTTCGAGACACATGATGCTATGGGCATCCTTTGTTCGTTGCTTTGTGCAACTCTTGATGTTGCTTCGTGCAACTATTATACGTCACATGTTACCCTTTTGATGGCTTGAATATCTGATACGTCTACTCTACCTAGGGCAATGAAATTAAATAAAATTTAATGCAATGAATTATAATGCAATATAATCTACATGAATTAAAAGGAAATTACTAAATTAAGTTTAGCTTATGAAGTGGATAAATTGTTGAATGACTTGGCATGATATGATGTGATATGAAATGATGAATTATGTGGACATTGGTCCTTCCGATTATGATATGATGCATATGATATGCTTATAAGTCCGATTATGTGAAATTTGGGTAATGACCCTATTCGAATACATGGAATTAAGAAATGATAAGTTCTGATTTTTGGATGATGGTTGAGATCATTTGAATGATATGCTTATGATGAAATTATGATTTCGTTTTGATAAGTTAATAATGTTATGTATGGGTTAGCATGAAATTTTGGTTAATTCAATTGTTAAGCATGAGATTGAGTATGCTGAAATTGAATTGAATTATGATAGTGAATGAATTATATGCAAGCATGTGATAAATTATTATGTTATGTTATGTATTCGAGCATGTGCTATGGATGTTGTTATGATATGTATGATGCTATGTGTATGAATTTTACATAAGCTTAGTTGGGTGAAATTGATTGTTAATAAACCTAGCTAAGTAAACTCAATGCTTGATCACATTAAATGTTCAAGAATAAATTAGAATTAGCATTACCTCGCTAAGTACTATTTGTACTTATCGCTCCGTTGTTTTCTTCTTCCCAACCTTAGTAGGATCGCTTGGACCTTAAAGCTAGCATTCGATTGGATCAAGTTTACGAGTTCGGAATTATGTATGATCTTAGTCTTATCTTTAGACTCCTAGATGGTGGCTTCGAAGTCTGTTTAAGGATTCGTTTTGTTTTGTTCGGTCGTAATTTAAGTCTGAAATGGTGTTTGAAGTTATATGCTCCATGATGCTTGGTTAGGAGGCTAGAATCATGTTTTGTATTTAAGTAGGTAGCCTCATTATTTTGTTGTATAAAAATGTAAGTCGAGTTAGTGGTTGTGCCGATTCTTTTTGTTGTCCATAGTCGATAGCTTGACATGGTTTAGGAGCATGTAAATCATGATATTTTGTAATGATCTAAGTAAAGGAAGTCGAATGCCATGGTATTGAAATCTATTATGTCTTGTATGAAAATTGAAGTGATTAATTATTGGTAATTTGGAGTAATTCGAAAATCGCCTAGACCATTTAATCAAGGTTTCGAATGGCATTGATTTGAATAGTTTTAAGTATTCGAATTTTTGATCTAATTGTAATAGTAATTTGACAATGATAATAAAGTTTTAGATTGGCTTGTAATTTGGTAACAAGATTAAAAGAAATTGTGTCTAAGTTTATGTATGATCATAAGAAGTTAAGAAAATTTTTGTTAGCCCATTTTCCGCGTGCGCATTAAAATATAAATATCTTAATTAAAAATGGTATCTTGTTTTCCGATATGCTTCCGCTTTTGTCTGATATGTTCCGTTTGTCCGCTTTTCACTTTCCGGTAATGCTCCCGACTCCCGGCCCGGGTTGGGGGTGTTACACATTGATTCACCTTCTCTGTCTGACCATCAGTTTGGAGATGGTAAGCTGTAGAGGGGTTGATTTTCACTCTCAACTTCTTAAACAGTTCTTGCGAAAACATACTCATAAAGATCTTATCCTTATCACAAATTATGTTCCCAGGCAATCCATGTAATTTAAAAACAGTCTCCATAAATACCTGAGCTACATCCTTAGCAGTAAAGGGACGAGCCAAAGCTATAAAGTGCCCATATTTTGTCAAACGGTCAACTACCGCCAGAATCACATTCTTCTTCTTTGACAATGGCAACCCTTCAATGAAATTCATACTGATTGAGGACCAGGATGACTCAGGAATGGGCAGTGGTTGTAAAAGACCTCTAGGGTGCACCAAATCAGACTTGTTTCTCTGACAACCCGAACATTCTCTGACCATCCTCTTCACTTCCTTCCTCAACGCTTTCCAATACAACAATGCAACTATTTTGTTGATGGTAGAATGAGCTCCTGAGTGACCTCTTGTAGGACTTGAGTGAAAGAATTCCAGCAATTCCTTTCTCAAATCAGAATTGTTGCCTACTATCAACTTCCCCTTACTCCTCAACTGCCTCCCATCCCATGAATACTTAAAATGCCTCCTAGATTCATTTTTTAGCTCTCCAATAATCTTCCTTAATTTATCATCTTTCTCCCATGATTCTGCCACCCTTTTAAAGAAATCAATGGAGATACTACTAACACACATAGTCTGAATCTGAGCTACAATAGGCCTTCTAGATAGTGCATCTGCTACTGTGTTGTTAATTCCCTTTTTATAACAAACTTCAAAGTCATAACCCATCATCTTGATCACCCACTTTTGTTGTGCTGGTGTCACAGCTTGATTCCCAGTTAGGAACCTCAAACTTTGATGGTCTGTTTTGATTTTGAAATGCCTGCCAATTAGGTAATTCGACCATTTCTTCACTGCCACCAGAGTAAGCAAGCATCTCCTTTTCATAAACCGATAATGCTTGATGTCTCACCCCAAGACCCTTGCTGAAGAAGGCTATAGGTCTCCCACCCCGAGTTAACACAACTCCAATTCCTAATTCGGAAGCATCAGTTTCAACAATACACTCTTTTTCCCAATCTGGAAAAGCTAATGTGAGAGCATAACTAATGGCTTCTTTAAGTTTCTTGAATGCCTCTTCCTCCTCCTGGGACCATTTCCACCCTTCATTCTTCAAAAGATTGGTAAGGGGTCTAGCAATCCACCCATACTGCTGAATGAACCTCATGTAGTAACCAGAAAGCCCTAAAAATCCTCTTAATTCTTTTATTGAAGCAGGTGCTGGCCACTCCAAGATACACTTCACCTTACTTTGATCCATGGATATCACCCCTTTGAAAATTACATAGCCTAGGTAATCCATTTCAATAGCACCAAAACATCATTTACTCTGTTTTGCAAACATTTTATGTTCCCTCAAAATCCCCAGAACTTCCTCCAAATCTCTCAAATGTGATTGACAATCCTCAGAATAAACTAGGATATCATCAAAAAAACTAACACTGACTTCCTAAGCAACCCTTTAAAAATCTTGTTCATAAGTCTCTGAAAAGTTGCAGGGGCATTAGTGAGTCCAAATGGCATCACAAGGAACTCATAATGCCCCTCATGAGTTCTAAAAGTTGTCTTATGGATATCAGGGCCCCACATCCTGATTTGGTGATATCCAGATCTCAAATCTAACTTGGAGAAGAACCTAGCCCTTCCCAACTCATCCAATAGTTCTTCAATGACTGGCATGAGAAACTTGTCTTTAACTGTAACCTGATTTAGCCTTCTATAGTCAACACACATTCTCCAAGAGTCATCTTTTTTTCCTAACCATCACAATGGGAGGGGAGAAGGCACTTGTACTATCCCTAATTACCCTTGCTTGAAGCATTTCTGCCACCATCTTCTCAATTATATCCTTTTTAGCACTAAGATATTTGTAAGGCTTCACCTTGATTACATCATTTTCATCCACCAAAGGGATCTTGTGATCCTGAACTCTCTTTGGAGGCAGAGTTTTTGGTTCAGCAAATACATCAGAACACTTTTCCAACAACTTCTGAATCTCCTGACTTCCACTACCAAATGACCCATTCATTTCCAACTGTGCATTGAGGACCATCAAGGAGATAGCACAAGGACTATTGGTTCTCCTCATCATCTTTGCACAAGCCTTAGCAACTGTCCATTGAAAGGATCCAGATCTGCATCCCTTCAGTTCCACTGATCTCCCCTCATGCAAAAAATCCATCTTTAAAGCAACAAAATTCCACTTAATAGTGCCCAATTGTGAGAACCATTGCACTCCTAACACTACATCACAATTCTTGAGTATGAGCACCAAAAAATCAGTCATAAAACTCTGCCCTTGTTCCTCCCATTTAACTTTTAGACACTCTCCCAAATTTCCCATGAAATTACCATCAGCCATTGTTACCTTCAATTGCTTCCTCTTGTTAATCAACAACCCCAATTTTTTAACCAGTGACAAACTGATGAAGTTATGCGTACTACAAAAGTCAAGCAAAGCAATACAATTCAAATTTCCCACCTTAATTTGTTGCTTCATAGTATCCCACTGTGCAACACCCCACATGACTTGTAAAGACAAAACTGGTGAGTCTGATGCAGGGCCATCAATTGCTACCAAATCTCCATAGTCTTCACGGTCAAGAAATTCCTCTTGATCTCCTTCCCCCTCAATCCCCTCCACCAGAATTTGGTATAACTGGAATTTCTGACACTTATATCCAGGTGTGTACTTTGCAGCGCACCAAAAACATAAACTCTTTCGACGTCTCTCCTCAATCTCTGCAGCTGATAATGCCTTCCCTGCCCCTTTCGAAATAGTATTGCTAGGAGCCCTGGAGTGAACTGGGCTCAACACCTTAGGGTTAGTGTTCCTTGAAGTGACAGAAGGAGCAGAAGAATTTACCCCACTAGTGGGTCCTTTAAATCCAACAATTGCAGGTCTAGGGGGAATCGATAGGACAAAGGGTGCTACAGATCTACTGAAGTTCGAATATGACTTCTTCGAACCAGGGAAAAACATGCTCTCTAAGTGTTTGGCCATTTGAAATGCTTTAGACAATGATGCAGGATGCAATAATTGAACATACTCACTTATCTCTAACCGCAAATGAGCTTTAAACAAACTTATCACATAGTCATTTGGGAGGTTTACCTGATTAAGCAAATCGATGAAATCTTCATAATACCTCTCCACGGAATCTATTTGCCACAACCCCACCAATTTTGAAAATGGATCTTCAAATCCTCCTGCAGTGAATCGCTCTTTCATCCTCACCAGATACTGATTCCAAGAAACTAAACCAGAACTCAAATTCGAATAACTGACTCGACTCGAGGCGAAAATACTCGACTCGAAATTTCATAAACTCGAATGACTCGAAAAAATTTTAAATAAAGTTTGAGTTGTAAAATGGAAATTCGAATAACTCGAAATTTTTAGTAATTAGTGGATTTATTTTTAAGTTCGAGACGAGTCCCTCAATTTTTTTATGATATACGACGGGGACAAAGTTCCCACAAGCGCCTTAGTTTTAGGGTTTAAGGTCCTTGTTTAGGGGTTTAAATGTAATAATTTTGAATTTATGGGCTATTAATAGAATTTTGCGTTTAGGGTTTATAAGTTAAAACCTAAATCCCTAATCATTTTACCCTAAAACCTAGATCGTAACTCTAAACCTTAAATTTTAACATTAAACTTTAAATTCTAATAATGAACCCTAAATTCTAAACCATACACTAAAACCCCTAAATTGGAACCTTAAACCCTAAAATTGAGGCACTGATGGAAACAAAAAGTTTTGGCCCTATTTGGTAAACAGTTTATCAAGCTGAAATTAGAGGTTTAAAGCATTTTTAGAGGTTTGGCCAGTCAAATCCGCTAATTAGGATATTTGGTAAATATAGGATTGCAATAGTGGATTGAGGTGAAACCTCTCATTTTGAAAAAGCTCCTAAAAGGAACTTTTTGAGTTAGAGAAGACTATTTATCTTTGATAATTATAAAAATTTCTCTAAATAATATAAATTTGAATAACTAATAAAATTAAAAAAATAATTTCATAAATAAGAAATTAATATATAAATTAATTAATTAATTAATATAAATTTAATAATTAATAAAATTATGTATGTGGGAGGAGGACATTGATCACTTGTTTTATCTTTGCCCGTTTGCCCAAGGATTGTGGGATTGGTTCCGACGATGGTGGGAGGTATCGCTGCCGTAGCCGAAGTCTTTTTCGGACTTCTTCATCCCGGATCTGCATTGTTCGTTCACGGGCACGCTAAAGATGATGTGGGTGACGAGCATTGTTGCTCTGTTATGGTCCCTATGGCTTGCGCATAACGAGTACGTTTTTAATGGCAAATGTTTACCGGCCTCAGAGATTGGTTTCTTGGTGAAACTACGCTCATTTTACTAGGTGAAGACACTGAAAGAGGGGCTGTCCGTGAGCGAGTCTCTATAGTGGGATTGTCCGAGCTTGTTCAGTGAAGGGGTATGCTCACAGGTTTTCCGTGTGGGAGTATGTTGGGAGCCTCCTCTCGGGGACACGTTAAAGTTTTCAGTTGATGGTTTCGCTCGTGGGAAGCCGGGGCCTGCGGGTTTGGGGGGGGGGGTGTTGCGTGATGCACAGGGTCGCGTCCTTGCTCTCTTCTCGGACCCTCTTGGTACTCTTGACTCTAATGTTGCGGAGATACGGGCGATTGCTTTTGCATTGGATTTGTATGTTGCGTCTAAATGGGCTGCTCATCCCCTTATTGTCGAGTCGGATTCCAAAGTTGCTATCGGTTGGGTGTTGCAGGTGGAACGTCGACCTTGGCGTTTGTGGGAGATTTTTAGTTTGATCGACCATGTATGCCTTACGTTGGGATCCGTTTGCTTTACGCATATTTACCGGGAGGCGAATGGGCTAGCTGATGCGCTAGCGAAGGAAGGGGTTTCTCGAGTATCTTTATTTCAGGCCTCGGTTTGACTGCTATTTGTTAGGGGTTTTGTTCCCTTGGTGCGTTTGTTCTGTTTAGTCCACATGTCGTACTCTTTTCCTCCGATTAGGCTTAGGGAGGTTTTTGATGAGGCGCATGTGTGACACGCGTTGTATATTTTCCTTTATTAATATACATCATTTTGCCGATAAAAAAATTATATTCAAAATATAATCTCACAAATAAGAAATTAATATATATATATATATATATAAATTTAATAAGTTTAAAATTATATTTTTAATATAATTTTATGAATAAAAAATTAATACATACATTCTTCATGTATACCTAGTAATGATATTGAAAATCAATTTTCATAATCTAATTAATATTAATAAATACAAAATGTTAATAACTAATAAATTATTCAAACAAGTATAAAATATAATTATCCACTATCAATTAATATATTCCGCTATCTGCTAGACAATTGCGAAACTTCTTATGTGTTTGCTGTATATAATCAGCACGTGGAAAAGACAACATTGATTATTTTCACCAACTCCACAGTATTATCGACCAGAAAGCTTCCGAATCCACACTGCTTGTTAAAGTTGGAGATCCCGACCGAAACTAAACTAGAACTCAAACTGTGTTAAATATGGCGCCCCAAGTTCCGAGGCGACAGTTATTCATCGACGGCCAGTGGAGAGAGCCCGTTCTCAAAAAGCGAATCCCGGTCATCAACCCCGCCACTGAACAGATCATCGGTCACTTCTTTATCCTTTATCCGTTTTGGATCCGTCTTTTTTGTTTTCTTGATTAGCGGCTTAAAGATGTTTTTCCATGGTGTGTGTGTTTTTTTCCAGGTGATATTCCAGCAGCTACATCTGAAGACGTGGAGATTGCGGTTGCCGCTGCTCGGAGAGCCTTTTCTAGGAACAAAGGCAAGGATTGAGCTTCAGCTTCTGGCGCTGTCCGTGTCAAGTATTTACGCGCCATCACTACTAAGGTAAAAAATTTCTGTAGTAAACTTATTTAGTCGTGTAGGATTTTCTGCAATAATTTCATTCATTCCGAGATTTAAACTGAAGTGATGATGTTGGCGTTTGCAGATGAAGTAAAATTATGCACTTTCTCATAATTCTTTCTGATTGTTTTCTTGTAATTCAGAAATGCTAGAAAACCATATTACAAGAAAACAATCAGAAAGAATTATGAGAAAGTGCATAATTTTACTTCATCTGCAAACGCCAACATCATCACTTCAGTTTAAATCTCGGAATGAATGAAATTATTGCAGAAAATCCTACACGACTAAATAAGTTTACTACAGAAATTTTTTACCTTAGCAGCAATGGCGCGTAAATACTTGGCATGGACAGCACCAAAAGCTGAAGCCCAATCCTTGCCTTTGTTTCTAAAAAAGGCTCTCCGAGCAGCAGCAACCGCGATCTTCACGTCTTCAGATGTAGCTGCCGGAATATCACCTGGAAAAAAACACACACACAATGGAAAAACATCTTTAAGCCGCTAATCAAGAAAACAAAAAAGACGGATCCAAAACGGATAAAGGATAAAGAAGTGAGTCTGAAGTGTGTAGGGAGGTTGGTCTTCCTCCTGGTGTCCTGAACATTCTGACTGGACTGGGCCATGAAGCTGGTGCTCCTTTGGCGTCTCATCCCAACGTTGACAAGGTTCGATTGTCATCATTCATATAAGCTCTTCTTTGACTTGCTGATTTCAGTTATTGACTATTATATAATAAATATCGACAGTGGCATAAATTCAATGATTAATTTAAACAGATTGCCTTTACTGGAAGCAATGCAACAGGGAGCAAGATAATGACAGCAGCTGCTCAAATAGTCCAGGTATATTTAAGTTCTGGAAACAAAATAAGAAGTTTTTCCTTTTTGTTCTACACCTATTATGGACGTAGGACTCTTATTTATTATACACCTATTATGGACGTAGGACTCTTAATAATTAATAAAAGAAATTGTTTTATTTTTTCCTAGGTGAAGTTAGGTAGCACTCTTAATAAAAGAAGTTTTATTTTTCTTATGTGAAAATAGGTAGCACTCTTAGAATATAAGTTGTCGTCTCGTAGGACTTCATTTAGTGATGTAGTTATTTAACTATTGTAATCTAATTCTTAGTCTAACTCTTAATTTTATCTTACTTAGATTAAGTCTTACTCTTAGTCTTATCTTACTTAGAGATAATGTTTTTTTGAAGTAGTCCTACTTAGATCAAATTACTTATATAGTTTTTTTAAAGACTGTTTTCTGTAAAAACATAATTTTTTTAAGTGAAAATACACAAAAAAAAAAACTGTTTTTTCTCTTTACAAACTTATCTTTCTTCACACCTTCTTATTTATTATACACCTGTTATGGACGTAGGACTCTTAATAATTAATAAAAGAAATTGTTTTATTTTTCCTAGGTGAAGTTAGGTAGCACAATTAATAAAAGAAGTTTTATTTTTCTTATGTGAAGTTAGGTAGCACTCTTAGAATATAAGTTGTCCTCTCGTAGGACTTTATTTAATGATGTAGTTATTTAATTATTGTAATCTAACTCTTAGTCTTATCTTACATAGATTAAGTTTAACTCTTAGTCTTATCTTACTTAGAGATAATGTTTTTTAAAGTAGTCCTACTTAGATCAAATTACTTATATAGTCTTTTTAAAGACTGTTTTCTGTAAAAGCGTAAATTTTTTTAAGTGAAAATACACAGAGAATAAAAATTATTCTTTCTCTGTACAAACCTATCTTTCTTCACACCGTCTTAATTATTATACACATGTTACTGTAGTAACTGAACCCGACCTACGTCTGACTGAAAACGACTCGAACCCGAATTGAACCTGTTACTGTGGACCTGAAATCCGACCTGCGTCCGATTGAAACGAACCCGAACCCGAAGCCGATCTGGCAGATAACTGAATTTACCCGACTTAATTGACCCGAGATCCGATTTTACCCGACCTGAAATGGACCCGACCTGTTTTGAACCCGACCTATTAAGTGACCCGACATGTTGTTGACCTGAACTGATATTGACCCGAAATCTATGACTTAATGAATTAAAAACTTTCATAAGTTGATATATCATATACATATATAATGTATATACATATACACCTACATATATTGATATACATGATGTATATGCGCGCATATATATATATATATATATTAAGTACTAAAATTGAAAAAAAAATATTAAGTAATTGATAATTTATGAAGTACAAAAATCTAATGAAGAGTTGTTTTTTATTTCTTAGTAACTTAAATAAAATTTTAGACTTACAAATTCTAAAAATATATATAACATTAAGTAACAGATTCAAGAACTATTTTCTTAAATTATAATTGTAACACCCAAAAATTACGCTCAAATTGTAAACTCTAGATTCACAAAATCCCTAATTCAAAAACCCTAAATTTTGAAAACCCTAACAATTGAGAATATCTAATTCAGAACCCTAATTTTTTTAAGGGACTAAATAAGAATTTTTATCAAACTTGAAAGTTAATGTGAAATTTTTTGAAAATTTAAAGACCGAATCCATAAATAATCCTTTTATTAAATTGAATTTCAATTCTCTTTAACTTCTGCTCCAACCGTCTCCTTCTTTTTCTTAATTGTTTAATTTATTTTTTTAAACCTTTTTAATTCAAATTGAATTCTAATTTTCTTTTTTATTTCATTACTAAATTGACTCTCTTTTTTCAACTTAAATTCTTGTTTATTATTATTATTATTATTATTATTATTATTATTATTATTATTATTATTATAAATCTAATTTGTTTAGATTACCAACTCTCAACTCTCTATATATAATCATAGTTATTACGTACAGAAATAACCCTAAGCCTTAAATTTTAAAGTGATGTCGCTCTTAATTATTCCCATGTTTTATGAATTTTTCTCGAACTGACGTTGTCATCACCTTACATCGAAGTCGCAACCTCCCTTTGTTCGTCGTTAGAGCTATTGCCGTTTAATGTGTGTTTTCTTCTGGTGCTAAAAATAAAGTATATATTATTTTTCTATGTGTTGGTGTTTTACACCTTGTGTGATTATTATATGTATTATGGATTGTATGATTGACATAACGTGCAGATGAATTTAGAATATATTTTAATTATGATTTATGGAATATTTGATTTATTAAACATCAGATTTTCGGAACTATGATTTATGAATTTATATACTATGGTTTATGAAGTATGTTTATGGAACATCGGATTTATGGAACTGGATTTATGAAATTTGATTTTTAATCAGTATGTATGTATGAGCATGGGTTGGGATTTGTACGGAGGAAGTTTAGTGGTTTCATCCTTCGGGCTGAATTCCACTTCGGATCAGTGGTTTCACCCTTCGGGTTGAGTTTCACTTCGGATTGGTGACGATGTAGAGAGTGGTTCTGAGAAATCTTACTCTTCAGACGGCGATGTAGTTGGGTGCATTGCACTGCGCTTGTGATTTGTGTTATGGTTTAAAAGATTTCATTCAAAATAATATTATGTTTATAATTATGATTTTTCTTGCACTTTAGAGGCACACTAAGCTCTTTAGCTTACTCCCCCATAATTTCCTCTTACAGATATCCCTAGACTTTAGGCGCGTGGTACTTGGAGGATCTCACCCCTTTTAATTCGGATATTTTACTATTTATTTTGAAATTATTTTTGGTTATTCAGATTATTATTTATAACTTTGATACATTGATGTACTTTCATACTTTTGGACTATTTATGTTTTTCGAATGATTTTAATATTCTTTTATTATGATTTTATTTCATATATTTTATTTAAACATTCGAATATTTATTATGATATTTATGTTTTTATTTATTACTAAATTTATGTTATTTTATTTTAAATTAAAGCATAACTTTTAAAAATAAAGTTTTCAAACGTGACTTCTTAAATTCGACTATTTCTTCTAGGTCGGGTTTAGGAGGTTACATTTAGTGGTATTAGAGCTAAGTTCAACCCTCGGACTGTGAGGCTCACTTAAAATTTTAAGTCGAAAATGATTTTTGCATGCATATTAAATGTTTTCGGGCAAAATGGAATTTTCTGATAAATTTATTATTTTAAAGAATTAAAGGTATATTTTGAATAGAGATTTCAAGCACCAACTCCAATTCTAAGATTGTCCCTATTGTATATAAATTACTATGCCACCTCGTATGAGCTCTAGACTTAGTGACCGATCGTGATCATACTCGTTCTTATGAAATTGAGATCAAAGTCTATCTGAAAGCCATGTGTTGTCATTCATAACCTGATCTAAAATGCATTTTTAACATTGTTATCAAAACCTCTCTTTTTTGAAGTATGTCGTTAGTCTGAAAATTTTGAGGACAAAATTTTTTTTAAGGGTGGGAGAGTTATAACACCCAAAAAATTATGCCTAAATTGTAAACCCTATATTCGCAAAATCCCTAATTCAAAAACCCTAAATTTTGAAAACCCTAACAATTGAGAATATATGATTCAGAACCCTAATTTTTATGAGGGACTAAATAAGAATTTATCAAACTTGAAAGTTAATATGAAATTTCTTAAAAGTTTAAGGACTGAATCTATAAATAACACTTTTATCAAATCGAATTTCAATTAACTTCTGCTCCAACCGTCTCCTTCTTTTTCTTAATTGTTTAATTTATTTTTTTTAAACCTTTTTAATTCAAATTGAATTCTAATTTCCTTTTTTTCATGACTAAATTGACTCTCTTTTTTCAACTTAAATTCTTATTTTATTATTATTATTATTATTATTATTTTAAACCTAATTTGTTTAGATTACCAACTCTCAACTCTCTCTTTATATGGTCATAGTTATTACGTACAGAAATAACCCTAAGCCTTAAATTTTAAAGTGTTGTCGCTCTTAGTTATTCCCATGTTTTATGAATTCTTCTCGAATTGACGTTGTCGTCACCTTACATCGAAGTCGCAACCTCCCTTTGTTCGTCGTTAGAGCTATTGTTGCTTAAGGTGTGTTTTCTTCTGGTGCTAAAAATAAAGTATATATTATTTTTCTATGTTTGGTGTTTTACACCTTGTGTGATTATTATATATATTATGGATTGTATGATTGACATCATGTGCATATGAATTCAGAATATGTTTTAATTATGATTTATAAAATATTTGATTTATGAAACATCGGATTTTCGAAACTATGATTTATGAATTTATAGACTATGGTTTATGAAGTATATTTATGGAATATCGGATTTATGGAACTGGATTTATGAAATTTGATTTTTAATCATCATGTATGTATGAGCATGGGTTGTGATTTGTACGGAGGAATTTCAGTGGTTTCATCTTTCGGGCTGAATTCCACTTCGGATTAGTGGTTCCACCCTTCGGGTTGAGTTCCACTTCGGATTGGTGGCGATGTAGAGAGTGCTTCTGGGGAACCTTACTCTTTGGGCGGTGATGTAGTTGGGTGCATTGCACCGCGCTTGTGATTTGTGTTATGGTTTAAAAGATTTCATTCAAAATAATATTATGTTTTATAATTATAGTTTTTCTTGCACTTTAGAGACACACTAAGACCCAACATTTATTTAGTTTAGCTAACCTACTATTGAATTGATTCATATCAAACAATATTATTTATTCTTTAGTGTTTTGACTTTTGATTTTATGTATAAATGTATGAAACATAATCCTTAAACCCTTAAAATCTTAAACTTAAACCCCTAAACCATAAACCATAAACCCTTAAATCCTAAACATAAACTCCTAAACCATAAATCCTAATGTATGTAAGTATGTATGTATATATCTATCAATTTATGAACCCTAAACCTTTAATGAATTTTCCCTAAACCCTAAACACTTAAATCATAAACCTAAATCATACATCATAAACCCTAAACACTAAACCCTAATGTATGTAAATATGTATGTATGTACCTATCAATGTATGAACCCTAAACCCTTAATAAATTTTTCCTAAAGCCTAAACTCTAATTCTTAAACCCTTAAATCCTCAACCTAAACCCCTAAACCATAAACTATAAACCCTAAACCCTAATTTATATATGTATATATGTATCTATCAATAAACCCTAATGTAACCCCCTCGTCCCGATCCGGGCGTCCGACCGATCCGAGTGGGCTACACGGGGATAACCGAGGCGAAACCCGTTAAGGCTTCACTTCGGTTACCGACCCAAGAAAACTTTTTCATTTAATATTATCTTATCTAGATGCTTTGATTTAACCTATGTGTGAAAAGACAGCGGAAACAAGGCTCACGAGAAGCCTAACAGCAAACAGGGCCTAAGCCCAAACCTTAGGACCCATTAGAGATATCAAACAGCCCATTTTTAGGCCTGCGTTTCGAAACAGACGTCACCCGTTTCAAAACACGGGCTCCAGTTCAAAAAGCCAGACACCTATACCGAAACGCCTCCACCCCGTTTCGGAACAGGGTCACATTTTGCCTAGGCGTTTCGATACCCGTTTTGAAACAGGCAATTACAGTGGCCAAAGTGTTTCGAAACTTGTTTCGAAACAAGGGCTCCCAGTGGCCAAACCGTATCGAAACGTGTTCCGATACGGGGGACCCTGGAACCACACCCGTTTCGAAATGACACAATTCGTTTCGAAACACCTGCAATCTGCAAATTCCCAAAATCAGTTTTAAACATCTCCAAATTATCCCAATCGCCCTTAACGACCCCAAGAAGCATACACAACATACAAATACACTCTAGAGGCATGCACCTTATTGCAAACATACTTAGAACGCATAAGATTGCAAGATAAGGCATCCATTCTAAAGATCATACATGGCATAGACTTAAGCATTCAAGATAACATGCTTACACAAGGTCATACACTTAGGCATTCAAGGTGACAAGATAGACATGGTTTACAAGCAACATGGCATCCAAAGCCAAACCAACAAAGCATATAAAAGGAGTCTAAACATGCTCTTAAACAAACCAACTTCAACATACTTCAAGAGCATCAAGCCACAATTACATGTCCCATTGCTTGACCATTACATCATAACTAAAATACTCATACTTGATAGCTAAGCTAGCATCACAAAGCACACTTGGAGGCCCCTTCTTGCACTAGCAACCCACGAACTACGGATTTGCATTGTCGAACAAAAGAGAGCGTAAGCGTAAAGCTTAGTGAGGGTAAGCTCATTAAAAACAAATCTCGACAATGCATGGTCCAAGCACGAGAACAACCAAGGTAGAATGTATGATCTTACCTTCAATCCACATAGCCAAAAATACACATGATGCATGAACATATATTCAATATTATGCCATGCTCAACAAGCACACTCCACAACATATGTAAACACATATATCCATCCATATAAAAATCACATCTCATATCAAATTGGTACACATATAACAACATATTGGTACACACACCATCACATATTGTCACCTAGCTATGACTCGAATTCGCGGATAACATGTTGGAACTCGCATCCAACAACAACTTTACCTCACGGTGGGATTACACTCATCACCGTTCACGCGGAGGGGATTCCACTCATCCTCACGCCCCGTCGATGGGATTACACTCATCACCGACTATCATATAAATAAGAAGAATTTCCAGGCGAACCCGTACTCCATCTTGATGACTACCATCATTAAGACCACGCGCGCATTTGACTCACGTGTGCACACTAACATTCTAATGATCGATCATTTGTACCCAAGCATACTAGTGCCAATATTATCCACAATCCACAACCTCATTACATATCCAATTCTGTGCTTAGCACGTACTCACCATGATTAACATCATGCACATTCCACATGCATATAACAATGCATCATTTCATGCCTCAACATACATGTATAACATCATATGCATAGCCAACACAATCACGAATAAACATGGGACATAAACACAACCAAGAGCAACCCTAGTCTCTAACTAAAGCTTGGGATTAGGCTACCACTCTAATCCCAACTCTAGGTGGGTCTACCAAGCCCGACCTAGTCCACATGCTTGAACCAAATACTCAAAGACCATTTAAAAACATTTAACCACTCACATTCACTTCCAAGTTCAACTACTAAGCAACCATGGTCTTCAAGCTTCCGGATTCACTCCCAATGCTTCACCAACACAAGTCCTTGTCTCTAAACAACTCAACACAATCCAAAACAACCTCAAATCAGCTCATACAACAATGTAGCAAACCCGGAATACTATTCAAGCATCAAACACAAGAATTCAAGCCATGAACAACCCCCAAAAACAACAAACTCGAGCAGCCATCAAACCCCAACCAAAACTCAAGATTTCAACCTCTTTAACACTCTTAAATGATTCAAAAACAACCCCCAACTATTATACTAACCTCAGCCCACAATTTCCAACACAAACCACACCCAAAACCAACCTTAAAACCCAACAAAACCCATTTCCGGGAATTTTTATAAAACCAAGTAAAAATCACATATGTTGGACCATTTGGGTTGCTAATAACATAAATACTAATAAGGAATCAAAAGCTTCAACATACAACAACAAAGTTTGGATTTTTAACTTAAAAGCTCAAAAACTCAAAACACAAAATAGTTGGTTTCATGGAAAGCTAAACACATGGGGAGAAAGAGGGAGGTGAGGACAACTCAAAAGTGTTATTACCTTTTAGAAATCACCAAGGATGATGGAGGGAGGAGATAGAATAGTAAACAAGAGAGAAGCTCTTCCTTGTCGTTCAAAAATAAAAATGGGAGAAAGAAGAAGACAAGGCTCTCTTTTAATTAAAAGGAGTTTTAAAAGAAGTCCACTTTATTATAAAAATGCCATTAATGAGATGGCAATCTCATGTATTCGCAATTTCCATGGAAATTAGATTTCAGTTACATTTTGGTCCAACACAAAATGTTTATTTGAAAATATGAATATTTTATTATTTTAATTATAAAACCGAGACTCATAATATTATTTTAATATTATTTTCATCCGACCCCCAAACCCGGGTGTTACACCTAAACCCTTAATACATTTCCCATAAACCTTAAACCCTAAACCTTTAAACCATAAACCATAAACCCTAATATATGTAAGTATGTATGTACATATCTATTAATGTATGAACCCTTAACCATTAATAAATTTTCCCTAAACCTTGAACCCTAAACCATAATGTATATAAGTATGTAAGTACCTATCAATGTCTCATACCTGAACCCTTAATGAACTTTCCTAAACCTTAAACCCAATACCCTAAACCCTTAAATCCACAATATAAACCCCTAAACCATAAACTCTAAACCCAAAACCATAATGTATATAAGTATGTATGTATCTATCAATTTCTAAACCCTAAACTCTTGGTGAGTTTTCGCTAAACCCTAATGTATGTAAGTATATATGTATCTATCAATGTATGAACCCTGAACCCTAAACTCTAGTCCCCTAAACTTTAGTTTAATTCCAAATAGACCCATATTTATTGTTTTTTCTTTAATTCGTATGATGTTTTATAATTTTAATTTGGTATTTTGTTCATTCTAATCCTTTAACTTTATTTCAATTCCAAATTGACCCATATTTATTGTTTTTTCTTTAATTCGTATGATGTTTTATAATTTTAATTAGGTATTTTGTTCATTCTAATCCCTTAACTTTATTTCAATTTCAAATTTACCCATATTCATTGTTTTTTTAATCCGTCCAATATTTTATAATTTTAATTTGATATTTTCATCATTCTTGTAACCCCCTCGTCCCGGTCTGGCCGGATGACCGGTCCGAGTGGGTCACACGGGGAAAACCGAAGCGAAACCCGTTAAGGTCCCCCTCGGTTAGCAACCCTATTTTTTTCATTTTAATCTTGTCACATTCGAGTATTAAATTCTAAGAGATCAAACAGCGGAACATATCACACGAGACAACATTCAAACCCCCAAACCACATTCAAACATCCCAATTTTAATCTTTACTAAAGGCATCTTAGTACCTATGTGTTTTTCTCTTCAAACAGGCCAACAAGGGTCAAACAGTGCATTTTTGAGTCAAGGTTTCGAAACCTTTGGGGAAGGTTTCGAAACTTTGGCTGGCAGTGACCTCTGGAACTCAATTCTCACCAAAGGTTTCGAAACCTTTAACCATAGTTTCGAAACCTTCCCCAAAGGTTTCGAAACTTTGGTTGGCAGAATGTCCTGGAATCCCAAAATTTACAAAGGTTTCGAAACTTTACCCATAGTTTCGAAACCTAGGTGCAGGGGAGCACTTACTGCTTAACTCTAATGACTTTCTACGGTAAAAACACAACAAGAACATATATAATCATACATAAGAGCTTAAAAAGGGCTAAAGGCACACCACACCAACAACCCAAGTCTAGAGGCATACGTCCTAGATTAAACGTACCCCAACATACCCAAACATACTTAAGGCATGAATAAGAACGATCATACATACATGGTAAATTAGACATTAAGAGCCTTTCATACAAGCATGCTTGAAACACTGATAAACAAAAGCACCATTCATCACATAAAGGTTTACATGCCTTCAAGCAATTTAAACATCCACAAAGCATAATTTAAACATCCACAAAGCATACATCACTCAAGCATTCATCAAGGCATGCATCATAAGCGATATTTACAAATTAAACAAGGCATCCAAGAATCAAACCAATATCGACATACATCAAAACTCAATCATCAAAACCTATCCCATTGCTTAACTATTACATTCATTTACTCAAAACTCATACATTGAGCTCACCAAAAGCAACACTTGGAGACCTTTCCTTGCCCTTGCCACCCACAAGCTATTTATCTGCATTGTCGAACAAAAGAGAGCGTAAGCATAAAAGCTTAGTGAAGGTAAGCTCATAAAACAAACCTTCGACAATGCAGGGTCCAAGCACGAGCAATTTCTATAATGAAATACATGTTCTTACCTCCGATCCGCACAAGTCAAAATGATCATGATGCATGAACATATAATCAACATTATGCCATGCTCAACAATCCATAAGCTCAACGTACCAAGATGCATAACTCAAGGCGTTAACCACATCATATATCAATTCATAAAGGCATCTCATTTCGCATCATATAAGCATATATACATAATCTCATATTGGTAAATACACATAACCTCATATTGGCACCTAGCTATGACCCGAATACGCGGATAACCCGTTGGAACGCATTTCCAACAACAACATTATCTCGGTGGGATTCCACTCATCACCTGTCCTTGCATGTGCGGGATTCCACTCATCGCCACATGCCCTACGGATGGGATTCCACTAATCATCACGTAGAAATATATAAAAGCTTCTGATGGAATATTACATCACCGTACTCCTCCTTGGTGCCTTAACGCCACCAAGGCCACGTACGTTTTGACTCAATTTGTGTGCACACTCATCCTAATGATCGATCATTGTACCCAAGCATACTAGTGCCAATATAAATCAAACTACACAACTTTTTACAATATCAAATTCAATATAAATTCCGTGCCTAGCACATACTCACCATGATTCTCCAAAATCATGCAATCCACAACACAACCTCATTTCACAAACCAACACCACATATATGTCAACCGAACAATCATCTCATCATATATCCACATTTTATTTGTCATCAACATACATATAAAATCAATACAATAAGCCATACTTTCACATACATGTGTATCACATTATACATACTCATCATGAGGCATATCAATGATTAAAGAGTACATCCAAGGTCTCTAACTAAAGCTTAGGATTAGGCTACCACCCTAATCCTAACTCTAGGTGGGTCTACCAATCCCAACCTAGTTCGCATGCTTGAACCAACCACTTAAAAACCAATTTAAAAACATTAACCACTCACCTCTACCTCCAAGCTCAACTACAAAGCAAACATCACCTTCAAGTCTCCGGATTTCTTCCCGATGCTTCGCCGACCCAAATTATTGCTTCTAAACAACCTCCATACAATGCAAACAACCTCAAATTAGCCCAACCTCAAAATACCAACCCGAAATACAAATTCAAATATCAAACCCAACATTTCAAGTCATGACCAAACCCCATACTTAGCAATTTCGGACAGCCCCAATATCTCTTCCAAAATCCATGTTTCCAACATCCATTGCACCCACAAATGATCCCAAATCAATCCCTAATCATAGTACTACCATTGGGCTATCAATTCCCACCTTAAACAACCCCCAAAACTCACCTAAAACCCTCCAAAACCCCATTTTCGTACTCACATTTTACCCAGCAGAAAATCATGTTTTTAAACACCCAAATGACATCTAAATGGTACCAAATCACCCCTTAGTATACATATACCATCAGCCCTCTAATTACACCCTAAAACCCACCAAAAATCAACTTTTTGACACCTTAAAAATGGGTCTAAGAACCCACTTCGGAAATTCATCAAAATTCAACCAAATTGATATATGTTACCCCTTTTAACATGATTAACTAAAGCTCCAACTCAATTTATCAAAACCAATTGAAAAACCCCCTTAAAAATCCAAACTTGATATAAACCCTAATTTTCAAAAGTTCATATTTTTAAAATCTAAGACCATGTATGAATAGGAAATGGAAAGGAGAGTTCAAATATGTGATTACCTTTCAAAAGCCCCTTGAATTGATGAAGAAATCAAGGGATGATAAATAGGGTTTGGGGAGATTTTGGGTGCTTTCACGTTGGGGGGGAGGAAATGAGAAAGATGATAGTTTTTTTTTGTTCTTTTTACTTTCAAAAAGGTGGTCTAGCTTTTTTTTTAAAAACATTTGGGTTAAATCACCGCATTGGTCCCTCCTTTTTATTTTAAAACCCAATTAGCCCAAGTTAAGGTCAAATTGATTTAAATTTTAATTTCACCGACTCGAACCACTAACCTGACTAACTCCTAGCCCCAAAACTCGGGTGTTACAACTCTCCCCCACTTAAGGAAATTTCGTTCCCGAAATTCATCGATCACGGAGGGCCACTGAAACATGAACCTCCACGCATTCCTCTCTCACCACAACATACTAACCAACTCGAAAGACTTACCACGCAACACTTGCTATCTTACACTATGATCTCAACTGGTTCTTCAAGGCATGCCAATTCTAAACTCAACTCAATCTCTTCAGCAAATATAGCACGGAACAGATCTGACTCACATTTCTGAATCACAGATACACGGAACACATCTCAAACCCCTTTCTAACTCTGGTGGTAACCGCAATAGATAACAACAGAACTAGCCCGATTCACAAACTCATACAATACTGCTTGAACACTTGACTCATAACTTTCTATGACTGATCCTCTGTCTTCATCAATTAACCAAACACTATGTAGACGTCTTCAAAATTATTCTAGTTGAAATCTCGAATCTTTATTACTCACTTTTACTGCGAATCTTCCACGGATGTAACAAACCAGAAGAAACTGAAGCTCGGTCTTGACACGCTGGCAATTTACACACTTACTCTCATACTGAACCACATTATTCACTCACTCATTCCGGAAGTACTCATCTTCAACCCACAATACGTCTTCATACAACTCAGATGCAATACAAATGAACCACCGAGCGCTTCGGCCAAAACAACACGTCTCAAAACACTATGCCGATCAGTACAACAATTCTATCTCTAACAATACAAACTCTATCACTTCTGAACTGTATTCTGAAGGTCTTCTTTCCGCTATGTCTTGCACGTGAGGTGCCAAGAATCTGTCTTACAACTGTTTCTCATCAAACATTCTGACCCAAAGTAGTCTCAACCCGAAACTCGGCCACAAAACTACTATCATTCGATATACGGAATTCGGCAATTGCAACTCGTAACTCAACTACTAATCTAACATCAAATACAACTCGGAACATCGGTTGCTACGTAGACTCTCTTCAGATAGTACTCAATCTTGAGATCACAGTCTTCAAGCAATCCTAACTACTCATCTTGTTCAAGTTCCAACCATTCCCAAGTCTTCAAATATTTCAAGCTCTAATGATACGTACATATACACTGCGCATTTCATACTATACAAGCTTTGTCTCTAAGTCTTCGAAGCAAATACAACTGTAATTAACTCTATGTCTCATATCGGATAACTCTTCTCACGGTCTTTCAACTAACTCGATGAACAAGTCGCAATCTTTCGTCTTGCATAAGCACACAACCTAACCCTACATGTAACGCGTCACTACAGTTCACAAGCTCTTCCTCTAGTATAGGCTGGATCAAGGTCAAAGTTTTCATCAAAGTTTCTTTCAGTTTCTCTAGGGCTCATTATCTCGCATTTAACCACGCAACTGAACATTCTTTTATAACAATCTATCAATGGAGCAACTATCTTCAAAAGACCATTTACAATTCTCTGAAAGTAACAATGCTAGACCTAGGAACTATATATATCTGTCACAGTCTTCAATTTCTTCCAACTCATGTCTTCTTTTGCCTACTTGGGATTCACTCTAATACACTTGGATGATCTGCATGTTCTAGGAGAACATCTTCATTAACTCGAAGTTCATGTTGCGCAACTTGGTGTACAATTAATTCTCTAATAGAATCTACCACACTAACTTCAAAGCTTGCCATGATCTTCCTCGGTACTTGAATATACTCACGTGACATCTAGAAGAGCTACTACAACTGATCATGAAACTCAGAAAATTATTCTGCTCAACATCCCTATGAAGGTAACTAATACACTAGTCAAACAAAACGACATAACTCGGAACTCAAAGCGATCATATCTTGCCTCGAAAGCTGTCTTCGATACTTCAACTTCTCTCACTTTCAACTGGTAATAATCGAATCCAAATTAATCTTCAATTTGACTGGAGCACACACTAACTGATCAACAAATCACTGACACTTGTTTCGACTGTATGTAATCTGAACACATTCTCGTACTGTCACTCTTTCTTCTTCACAAATTACACTGTAGAACTCTGAGATGATGCACTAGGCCTAATGAATCTAAGGTCTAACAAGTCTCGAAGCTAATTCTTCAACATTCTCATTTCTGTCAGAAACCATAAGATACAGAGCAAACTAAAACACGAGCAAACTCGGAGACGACATCAATAATAACCCTTCTTCTCTGTTAGAAGACAAACTGGGCGTTTCTTCTAAACACTTCTAGGAAAACACAACTATTCTAACATTCTGTGGTTTAATCTTCATTCAAAATCAAATCCATCACAATTGCTAAGCAAGCCTGTTGACTAAACTCAACCGATCTTTGACCTCTAAAGCTGGATCAACATTCAATAAGGAGTTCACATCCTCACCTACTACTACACTCACACAGAAATCTGCAACTTCAAGGCAACTCTCTCTCTTTGTCTCAACGTATACACTAACTCTATGCTCTTCAAGCCAAACCTTGTCAAAAGGTACATCAAAACCGTAAGAAGACGATCACTTCTCATCTACTAGAAACTAGTAACTCTGAACCACCAACAAACATCTTCTGTACATCTTTCTGATCACTACTATCTCCCAAAGGCTAGTCACATGTGTCCCTACCTCTAAGGTCTCAACAAAGATATCTAATTTCTTACATGTTCACACAAAAGAAGGTATTCGAGGAAATTGCAGCTTCACATGCACACAACTGATAGTCTTCGGTCCTTTTGTTTTCAGACTGGTTCTTCAACAAAATCTGACTCTTCTAAATTGTTCTTAGAGCATCTCATAACTTCAAGACTCAATTTTGATCGCACACAAACAGTCTAGCTGGAACTGTTCTACCCCTACCAAACAATCCTGAAGTCAAAGCTCAAGGCTCCCTTCTCGGCTCAACTATATCGGAAGTGACTTCTTCTCTTTCGCTTGCTGGAAAAAAACTCAACGTACACTGACCCAATCACACAAACTAGCTCCCACTCACGGACACTGGCCGGCTGTCTTGCATTAAAACCATAGGCCAAACCCTAACAGTCACCAACTAACACCTCACTAGGCATGTTCAACTTGCAAACTTGCTAACAATGTACAGAGATACGGATTCAGAATCAACTGGAGGAAACAACTTGATATTGTACCAAGGGCTCATTCGATAAAACATCGAAACTACTCTAACCCCCACCCATAGGCCTTCACTTCTTCTTACTAACTAATGCCAGAGTTGATCACATCGTCCCTCATCCACATAAATCAACCCACATACACAATGTCTCAAACGGGCGAATTGTACCTCAATTCTGGTACAACCATACCTCTCTAATTGAGGTGATGGACTCCCTCAACCTAGTCCACCCTTTCAGAAACTACGACTTCTACTTACCGAAAAGCAATTAAATCAACAACAATATCAACAGTAAAACATACAAGATTGGGTTAGCAAGGCAAGGCTTCCAAGTGGCTCAAGTATGTTTCCCTCACTTAAAATCTCTTTTTCAATGTAATAGTAGCAATGGGACTCTACTAAACATGTTTCAACCAACCAACACACATACATGCTCAACCAAGCGTATAACAAGGCTTACTTGCTAAACAAGTAAACATATGCGTACGATCAAACAACACACGTTCTCAATCAAACAATCACACATCACCGCATACACGGGTAACGAGCAACATGCTTTTAAACGAACAATCAACATACTTGTCATACAAACAGTCATACTTACAGAGCAAGCAAACACCGTGCATATCAATTCAAAACTTAAACTTACCTCACTTACCTGCCCAAGGTCTCGGAAACCTTAGGCTCTGATACCAACAAATGTAACCCCCTCGTCCCGGTCTGGCCGGATGACCGGTCCGAGTGGGTCACACGGGGAAAACCGAAGCGAAACCCGTTAAGGTTCCCCCTCGGTTAGCAACCCTATTTTTTTTCATTTTAATCTTGTCACATTCGAGTATTAAATCCTAAGAGATCAAACAGCGGAATATATCACACGAGACAACATTCAAACCCCCAAACCACATTCAAACATCCCAATTTTAATCTTTACTAAAGGCATCTTAGTACCTATGTGTTTTTCTCTTCAAACAGGCCAACAAGGGTCAAACAGTGCATTTTTGAGTCAAGGTTTCGAAACCTTTGGGGAAGGTTTCGAAACTTTGGCTGGCAGTGACCTCTGGAACTCAATTCTCACCAAAAGTTTCGAAACCTTGGGTAAGGTTTCGAAACCTTTAACCATAGTTTCGAAACCTTCCCCAAAGGTTTCGAAACTTTGGTTGGCAGAATGTCCTGGAATCCCAAAATTTACAAAGGTTTCGAAACGTTACCCATAGTTTCGAAACCTAGGTGCAGGGGAGCACTTACTGCTTAACTCTAATGACTTTCTACGGTAAAAACACAACAAGAACATATATAATCATACATAAGAGCTTAAAAAGGGCTAAAGGCACACCACACCAACAACCCAAGTCTAGAGGCATACGTCCTAGATTAAACGTACCCCAACATACCCAAACATACTCAAGGCATGAATGAGAACGATCATACATACATGGTAAATTAGACATTAAGAGCCTTTCATACAAGCATGCTTGAAACACTGATAAACAAAAGCACCATTCATCACATAAAGGTTTACATGCCTTCAAGCAATTTAAACATCCACAAAGCATAATTTAAACATCCACAAAGCATACATCACTCAAGCATTCATCAAGGCATGCATCATAAGCGATATTTACAAATTAAACAAGGCATCCAAGAATCAAACCAATATCGACATACATCAAAACTCAATCATCAAAACCTATCCCATTGCTTAACTATTACATTCATTTACTCAAAACTCATACATTGAGCTCACCAAAAGCAACACTTGGAGACCTTTCCTTGCCCTTGCCACCCACAAGCTATTTATCTGCATTGTCGAACAAAAGAGAGCGTAAGCATAAAAGCTAAGTGAGGGTAAGCTCATAAAACAAACCTTCGACAATGCAGGGTCCAAGCACGAGCAATTTCCATAATGAAATGCATGTTCTTACCTCCGATCCGTACAAGTCAAAATGATCATGATGCATGAACATATAATCAACATTATGCCATGCTCAACAATCCATAAGCTCAACGTACCAAGATGCATAACTCAAGGCGTTAACCACATCATATATCAATTCATAAAGGCATCTTATTTCGCATCATATAAGCATATATACATAATCTCATATTGGTAAATACACATAACCTCATATTGGCACCTAGCTATGACCCGAATACGCGGATAACCCGTTGGAACGCATTTCCAACAACAACATTACCTCGGTGGGATTTCACTCATCACCGGTCCTTGCATGTGCGGGATTCCACTCATCGCCACATGCCCTACGGATGGGATTCCACTCATCATCACGTAGAAATATATAAAAGCTTCCGGTGGAATATTACATCACCGTACTCCTCCTTGGTGCCTTAACGCCACCAAGGCCACGTACGTTTTGACTCAATTTGTGTGCACACTCATCCTAATGATCGATCATTGTACCCAAGCATACTAGTGTCAATATAAATCAAACTACACAACTTTTTACAATATCAAATTCAATATAAATTCCGTGCCTAGCACATACTCACCATGATTCTCCAAAATCATGCAATCCACAACACAACCTCATTTCACAAACCAACACCACATATATGTCAACCGAACAATCATCTCATCATATATCCACATTTTATTTGTCATCAACATGCATATAAAATCAATACAATAAGTCATACTTTCACATACATGTGTATCACATTATACATACTCATCATGAGGCATATCAATGATTAAAGAGTACATCCAAGGTCTCTAACTAAAGCTTAGGATTAGGCTACCACCTAATCCTAACTCTAGGTGGGTCTACCAATCCCAACCTAGTTCGCATGCTTGAACCAACCACTTAAAAACCAATTTAAAAACATTAACCACTCACCTCTACCTCCAATCTCAACTACCAAGCAAACATCACCTTCAAGTCTCCGAATTTCTTCCTGATGCTTCGCCGACCCAAATTCTTGCTTCTAAACAACCTCCATACAATGCAAACAACCTCAAATTAGCCCAACCTCAAAATACCAACCCGGAATACAAATTCAAATATCAAACCCAACATTTCAAGTCATGACCAAACCCCATACTTAGCAATTTCGGACAGCCCCAATACCTCTTCCAAAATCCATGTTTCCAACATCCATTGCACCCACAAATGATCCCAAATCAATCCCTAATCATAGTACTACCATTGGGCTATCAATTCCCACCTTAAACAACCCCCAAAACTCACCTAAAACCCTCCAAAACCCCATTTTCGTACTCACATTTTACCCAACAGAAAATCATGTTTTTAAACACCCAATTGACATCTAAATGGTACCAAATCACCCCCTTAGTATACATATACCATCAGCCCTCTAATTACACCCTAAAACCCACTAAAAATCAACTTTTTGACACCTTAAAAATGGGTCTAAGAACCCACTTCGAAAATTCATCAAAATTCAACCAAATTGATATATGTTACCCCTTTTAACATGATTAACTAAAGCCCCAACTCAATTTATCAAAACCAATTGAAAAACCCCATTAAAAATCCAAACTTGATATAAACCCTAATTTTCAAAAGTTCATATTTTTAAAATCTAAGACCATGTATGAATAGGAAATGGAAAGGAGAGTTCAAATATGTGATTACCTTTCAAAAGCCCCTTGAATTGATGAAGAAATCAAAGGGATGATAAATAGGGTTTGGGGAGATTTTGGGTGCTTTCACGTTGGGGGAGGAAATGAGAAAGATGATAGTTTTTTTTTGTTCTTTTTACTTTCAAAAAGGTGGTCTAGCTTTTTTTTAAAACATTTGGGTTAAATCACCGCATTGGTCCCTCCTTTTTATTGTAAAACCCAATTAGCTCAAGTTAAGGTCAAATTGATTTAAATTTTAATTTCACCGACTCGAACCACTAACCCGACTAACTCCTAGCCCCAAAACTCGGGTGTTATAATTCTAGACCCTAAAACTTTATTTTTATTCCAAATGGACCCACATTTATTTTTTTAATTTGTCCAATGTTTTATTACTTTAATTTAATATGTTCTTCATTCTAGTCCCTTAACTTTATTTTAATTCCATATTGACTCATATATATATTTTTTAATTCATCATGTTTTATAATTTTAGTTTGAAATTTTGTTCATTCTAGACCCTAAAACTTTATTTTTATTCTAAATTGATCTCTACTTATTGTTTTTTAATTACTCTAATTTTTATACTTTTAATTTGATATTTTTGTTCATTATAGTCCCCAAAACTTTATTTTTATTCTAAATTGACCTCTTTTCCTTGTTTTCTTTTAAATTTGTCTAATGTTTT
Organism: Hibiscus trionum; assembly: GCA_030270665.1. NCBI lineage: Eukaryota > Viridiplantae > Streptophyta > Magnoliopsida > Malvales > Malvaceae > Hibiscus > Hibiscus trionum. The sequence goes on along the minus strand of BSYR01000017.1, from coordinate 43,965,889 downwards.
ATATTTTAATTTGATATTTTTGTTCATTATAATACGTGAAACTTTATTTTTAATCCAAATTGACCTCTTTTCAGTCCAAATTGACCCCCTTTCATTATTTTTTTAATTACTCAAATGTTTTATAATTTTAATTTGATGTAACTTTAAATAATTAACTCCAAATCAATGACGATTGAGGAAGGCCAACCTAAAGTCTATCGATTACTTATACGGTTGTACCGAACTCAAACTCAATACGAATTCCAATTCCGAAAATATCCCGACCTGAAACTATCCGACCTGAATTTACCCACCTGAAACGGACCCGACCTGAAGTGTACTCGAACCCGAATTAACATGTCAATTATCTGCTTCAGACCCGACCCGTTTTAACCCGACCTGAAGTGGACCCGACTTGAAACGGCCCCGACTTGAAATGGACCCGACCTGAAATGGACCCACACCCGACCCGAGTCGAGCCAAAACAGAAAAATAACCTGAAATAACATGTATCCGATTTTACCCGACCTGATAGTACCCAACCTGAAACCCATCCGATTACATGTTTTTACATCCCTAGGTACGTGTTTGCATAGCACATATCGTTGTCATCGACGTTGATTTGGATGACCTAAGAACGATAAAATTATATTGTGATGATATCTTATTAAGGGTAAAATTAACAAAGTTTTGGACGATTGGCTCCAATAGAAAAAAAATCTTATTATTTTTAAAAGGTTTGAGTTCGAACAATTTGTCTATATGATGTGTGTACTTTATCAAAAGATTAAGAAAAAAAATAAATATTACTATGAAATCAAACCATATGGTAAAAAAAGAATTTTACTTAAAATTATTCATTAAAATATATCTTAAAATTTAAATTGTCTATCTAAAAAAAATTAAATTGTCAACAAACAAGAATTATGCTTTATTTAAAGTAATTTTTTTAGAGAATAAAGTACTTTTTTGGATAAGTAATTTACTTTAGTTTTAAAAATTAATCCATTTTTTAAACTTTAAAATTTCAAAATTTTGTAATTACCCTTTATTTAAATACTATTATTTAACAAAAATATATGTGGTTCTATTTTGTTCATAGTACAATTAAGTCTTAGGGAGTATATATTCTATAAGTCCTTGAACTTTTTCGAAAAATCAATTAAGTCCCTTTACAAAAAGGGATGTTGAGTAATATTTAATTTAAAGTTATTATTTGACACACTACCGGTGTAATTTTTTTACGCATATTTAAACTATATAATCTAAATCCCTAAAATCTTAAACTCTAAATATTAAATTCTAAAATTTAAAACCCTAAACATTAAAATAAACTTACTTTGAGACAAAAAAAAGAACATTCACAGCCGACGCATTAAATATTTTGTCTTACCTTTAACTTTAAATTCAATTACTTAAAATAGTTTATTATAGATTATAGACGTGATATTATACCACTATATGTTTAATTTATCCAAATTCGATAACTCGCGAATTAAATAAATATAAATAGTGCAAAACATTTTTTTCATATAGAAATTCGTACTTGTATGGTGGAGGGCACAGCCATATCCCAATGCGTAGGTAAACACAAGGGAGACGTCTTGACACCCGATCTTTCCAGACACGGATGGATCGAGAGGTGTTGGAGTGCGATTTCACCCTCAAACTATTCCAGATTCCTATATAGTTTAAGTATTTTTTTTTCATTGATAATTTAGTTTCGCACCTTAAAATTTTGTAATTTTGCTCCTTTAAATTTCTAATATAACTTCTTAAAAGTTCGCAGCCTGACATAAAATTCTAAGTCCGTCCCTGCAACCAGAAACATTCTAGCTTCACGAGTTAGCCATTAATAAACACAGCCGGGTTCCATAACAGAATACTAGAAGAATACTTTTTAACTTTAAAAGTTTCTGAACATTTAGAAGCCTCAATCCATGGAATGCTTCAATCAGGAGTTTTCTAATCCATGGTATCCCAGAAATGCAATAAAACTTCCAAAACAGATGAGATTCAAAGTTTGCAGATTTCTATCATTTCTCACTTTACGAATAAAATTTGAAACGCTTAATCTTACAGGTCCGACGGGTATGGATATGGATATGGTTACATCCTTACTTCGATACCTTCCTTCAACAAGTGTCTTTTTACAGACTGAATGGGAACCTAAAACCCAAACAATTAAAGAATTGTAATCAGAGTTCAATTTAATGCCTGGCACTGTTGACTGTACAAGTAGGAACCGAAATTCTTTCCTTATTCCATCAATTTGGGAAAACTGAAATTCTAAAAAAGCATTGAACACTTACCTCCTTCCGATGGAAAATGCCAGCAGCAAGAGCTGCTGATGCATTTGATTCTGTGAATACCTCCGAGAAGTGTTCGACTGCACCAGCACCACTGCTTGCAATTACAGGGATGCTGACGGCATCTGATATCAGCTTTATTAAATCTATATCAAATCCTTTTCCTTGACCTGCAAAAGTCAGCAAGTAGGCATTAAACAAGCAACAATATTCTGGTAGGTCAAAAAACACAATCACTGACACTAATATATAACATCACATCCTATCCTTTTGATGCCTTTGGCTATGCTTGGAAACGTTAGGCATAACTTTGACGAGGGAGGATTGTTTGAGGGACAGGAAAGTTGTTTGAAGCAATTAATTATAAGGGAGTATTGTTTGAGTGATAGGAAAGTTGTTTATACCATCACAATCGATGCAGTTCAAAAGTATTTCTCCAGCTCCCAGTTCTTCAACTGCTTTTGCAAGCTCATAAGCTCCAATAGGTCGACCTTCACGTCCACCATTAACCTTAGGAACAGAAAGCCATTCAAGATATGCGTAAGGTAAAACTTCTGAAATACAAGCGGCGATGCAATTTTCTTTTGACCATGTACAAGTAATGTTTATGAATGCATTATGCCGTTAAACAAGCCCCAGGAACGTGACATGATTCATGTTGCTATAGTTAAAATGCAAAACAATGTCCTTTTCTTGTAAAGTGGCCTTCGCATTCCGAAAATGGCATTACGTATTTGCAAGTTTCAAATTAGCTACAACTGGTTAATTATAGTCGAATCCATTCTCACTTAACCAACCTGTGGTTCACTTCTCAAAAGAAAATTCTTCCTTTCCAATTTCTTTGGCACGGTGAAGGCCAGCAACATCATGGACTATAACAGTAAACCTCTTCTGTCCTGTATTTTCTCTCACTTAATCTTTTTTTTCCTACTTCCTTCTTCAATATCCTATTATTATCTTCTCTCTTTCTAACTCAAACTAATTTGCAAATACTTCTAAAATTTTACCTTTTACCTCAGATCTTGCTAAACTACCCACAAGCTTGCTTGGTTGTTGAGGATCCTTGTTATTGCGGGGAAGGGTTAAGGGTTTGCATGATGAAATATTGAAGATTTCATTTTGCAACTTGAATTTTATAAAATAAATAAATGCTCCTTCGTCACAAAGTTTGGGAACCAGGCAAAGCACTACTCATTGGAGACAGTGTTAGTTTATCATTGGCTACATCTTTCTTCTCACATGTTTTCCTTCTATATCAATGGGGTTGAATGTTGCTTGCATGCTACTGTTCCAGTGCCTCCCAAGTTTCTTATTCTTCTTTTCTCCCGCCACTATGCTCTTCATTCGTACTCATGGTCAAGTGCCAACCCTGATGCCTACCTCATGCATTTTCTTCCCCCCCCCCCCCCTCTAAAACCTAATGCGTCGTGGACTCTCTCCTCTCCCTCTTTATACCCAAACACTTGCTTTAGATATTCTAGAAAGAAAACCCTACTTAAGTGATGATTGCTCATTCCTTAGGTCCTAGGTCTTATGCGTACATTTTGAGTGGTTCTCGAAACTTCATCTAGATGAATGCTTTAATGATCATGCACAACGTAGATAGCAAAGAAGCCTACCGTACACTGATACCAAGCATATTCTTCTCCGTTTGGACCTGACACCAGAAAGGTATGTTTTAATGAAACCATCCTTGTTAAAGAAAACTGTAAAAATTTCTTGAAACACATCGTTAGAAACTTTATCTTCCATTAGCACGGAGTAGGATTTTCCAAGGGCACAATGTAGATTTCATATGGATGTTAAATACAAAAACAGTACAATCTTCTTTACCTGGTTTTGTGACTCTTATAGTCTTGAATTCAACGTCATTAGGACTTTTAAGGTATACTCGGCGAGGATCAATGCTTACAACTACTGCCTGTCAAATAAACATTCGCTTAATTCATTACAAATTCATTCACGGAAAATTCAAGGTATACTCTACAAGAATCAGTGCTTACAACTAAAGTTGTCAACATTCAATTGTTTTCTCTAACTTGCATGTCACTAAACTAAAATACAAACCAACATAAGAAAATGTTTATCATACAGGCCCAATCAAATATATATTCATTTAAATCTGTAATCCATCCATCCATCCACCATTTGTATGTCGTTCTTGTTCTTTACATTTATTTTTCCTCAAAAAACATCTATTTCCATATATCGTATTAAATTAAAGGTCGGGCATCAAGGAGCAAACTCCACAATCAGCTAGAATCGATGTATGCATACAGTTGAGAAGAGTAACAAATATACATGGATACATATCAGTACAGGTATTAACCCATCAAAAACAAGAACAGGGATCACCTGATTTCCGTAAACTCTAGAAATTTGTTCTAAGCTGCTCTTTCCAGTCTTTACCTAAAAGAAGCATTTACAGAACTATTAGTAGTAGTTATACATATATGCATGTGTAACATCTTAACTCCATAAGCTACAAGTTTTAATGTGGTGAAGTTGCAAACTTTGGTTTTTAAATATTCTTCTGCTGCATAAGCTGCATCACTCCCAATGGAAATTTTATCAGCACCAGACCTAAAGTACTCTGAAGCAACTTCCAAACTAGAATAGTACCTGAAAAATAAATATAACAAATTTATATACAAATTGTGTTGGTTAATTACACAAAGAACACTTAAAGCTGCAGTGTTAGAGAATGTCTAATAAAGCACTAGAGCACAGCACAAAACCAAGCACACCTGCCATTTGCATCTGTAAAATCACGTATACCACCTCCAACTGTGAGGGGAACAAAAACATTTTCTGAAGCCTGTCTTAATACCTGCAAAGCACATAAATTAATATAAATATACATATAAATTTGCAAACATACAAACACTAAAGAACAAATTAAGAACACTACGTCAGATTATATTCACAATTAAAGGTCAAAACCTGCAACATTGGTAAATCGCCTAATGGGAAGTCACGGAAGCCAGTAATGTTCAAAAAACTGACCTGAAATTTAAAGCATGAAAGAAGCAAAATGTTCAAAGTATTAGAGAAACTCTGGAGAGGCTAAATGATTGCCGATATTGCAATATAAACATAGAACACTTCAAAGCTATCAGTATACCTCATCAGCCCCATCTTTGTAATACTGTCCAGCAAGCTCTACTGGCTTGCCAAGGTTTCTCACCTATAAAAGTTTCTTATGAGTTAAAACAACACCAAATCCATGCAAGTCCTCCAGATTAAAAATATATAAGAGATCAACAAGAAAACAAACAAGTTTTACTATATAGTTCAACTCTTATATCCAGTGATATCTAAGGGCACATCCCATTTTTGTTGTGTATGGTAATTATAATGCATTGGTATGCAAAATAAATTCTGAATTAGGTATCCACCAATCTAAACTTTAAATTCAAATAGATGACGAGATTAGAGCAATGAATGACCTCCTCAGGGTTACCTCATTCTCTTTTGTGTGCTCTCTGACATCATACTGGTCCCCTTTGGTCACAACAAGATCCCCTTTATCGTTTGTCCTAACATCAAGACAAGCAATAACCTGAATGGAAGATAAAGCAGTCAGCATAGAGCCATATGATCCATGAAATCAAGCAGGACATCTCAATAGTCATTAAGAGATATGTAATTAAAACTGGAAGAAAAAATGGTGCACAGAAAATAAAATCAAGAATAACATACAAAATCATTTGAATTACAGAAACTCTTACCCTCTTAGCAAGTTTTGAAGCCTTCCCTTGAGTAGGATTCTGTACTTCAGTTAACCATTCAGATCTTTAGAAGGATGAAAATAAGAGTTAATAGAAGTTACTAGATGGATTAAAACCAAGGACAATGACTACCTTTTTCCCCCGTGAGTTTGGTAATAGGAACCTTCTCAATATAGAAAGACCAACATCTGAAACAAGTTAATCCACTTATTAATTGTCAATAAACAGGTTAGCTATCACGTCTGACATTAGCTCTGAAAAGAAGACTAAAAGTGTTTTACAAAGAAAATTGTCCTATAATAAAAAAGACCAAGTACATTGTAAAGTATATGGTGGAACCAAGTAACCAACAACAAACGCCAGGAGGAACACATTAGAAATCATACTTTTCATGCTCTACGTGTACCCATGTTGATGTCTTAAACAGGATTCTTATAGTTGCTTCTTTCACAAACATAGAAAACCAGAAGATGAATCTAATATGGAAAAATTGTTCAATTGATATTTGCATTTCAGAAATCATTCCCATACCAACATGAAGAAACTTATGTATTTTAAAATCTGAAACATACAAGAACAAAAGATAAAAACTAAGAGCACAAAATATCTTGCCTCCACTCTTCTCTGGATGGAACTGAACTCCGTGCACATTTCCCCTTCTAATAGATGCAATAAAATCATCGCCATAGTTGCATGTAGATGAAACCCATTCCTTGTTATCATCTGACTACCAAAAATATGATTATATAGGTTAACAAACAGCACAAAGTATGGCTTAAAGCTTTTTCAACATGCACATTATGAGCAAGAGTGAGAAACAATTAAGAGGTTGACAAGGAATAGCATACTGGCATGGCACGGTAAGAGTGAACAAAGTAGACATGTTGATCTCCAACATCCTCCAAAATTTCAGAGTCTTTTGCAATTTGCAAAGCATTCCAGCCAATATGTGGCACTCTAAAACCATTAGAAGAGTTAAACCGCCCAACCACACCAGGTACCAAGCCAAGACCATTTACTGAAACAAATAGACACAATGAAGTCAAGTTGAAAAGTTAAAGAATTAGAAAAGAAAACACATAAATTTTCTCTCTTTGCTAAATGAAGACTAATTAGTATCTTCTTTTTCTCTTGTTGATTCCTTCTTCCTATGCTTCATCTCTTCTTTAAGTTATCTATAAATATATATTAAAAAAACTGAAGTAAGAAAGAAATTGAAAACACCAAAGAAAGATTCTCATTAAACCACATAATAAAACGTAACATACAGTGGGGAATATAGTCATGAGTCATGACACAGTCTACAAGCAGAGAAACTTTACCGAGTCATAATCATATAACACGCGCGCGCTCACACACATAATAGGTCTATCAAAGATTACAAAAAGAATTTTTTTGAAAATTGACCTGGTCCATTCTCTTCACTATACTCGAAAAGTAGTTGAAGTCCAAGACAAATGCCTAGAAATGGGCGGTCATCTTTTATATAGGTGCGTAGTGCTTCATCCATCCTGACAAAAATGGCAAATGAAAGAAAAATTAACTAAGTTAGAATTCGGAAGCCAAATAAAAGAGATGATTATTTATGGTTAAAAGTCTGTAGGAGTAAAAATTTTCTGCAGTCACATACTGTTAGAACTTTCATTTAAATTTTACTTAGTGGTTATAAATAAATTAGTAGATATTTCATAAGAAAAAGTCATTACAAAATCATACCCTGTCTTGACAAGTACATCCATGGCCGAAGCAAATGCCCCGACACCAGGAAAGATAAGGCGTTCTGCGTTCAAAATGTCTTTAGGAGTTTGCACCTACATTTTAATCAAAAGAACGCATATTGTTATCACTTACTATGCATCCTTTTATGTAAAGCAATTAAACATAGAATGATACAAATTATCATCATATTCTAAAAGCTAAAATTGCTTACATCCTCTATCTTGAACCCAAGGAAGTGAATCGCATTCCTTAAGCTCCGAACATTTCCAGCTCCATAATCAAGCAACGTCACAACTGAACCTAAAAGGCCCCAAAATAATTTTAAAAACATAACAAAATATTTTTATATATATATTTTTTATCTTCATCTAATCCAACCAGAATTGCAATAAAAGTACCAGAACTAGAAGCAGATGAAGCACGGATAACAAGCTTTCGAGGAGATACTGATTTTAGAGTATTTTTCTGACTCTTTCGGTGGGGCACTATTATTGAAGACGGTGACAGAGAAGAAAACGACAACGATTTTGTTGCAAAGCTTGTAAAGGAAGCATATGGAATCCCCTCCATTACAGAACAATGCTGTTTAGTGCAAAGAGAACAATCCTTCATGAAACAATTCAAACTCAGTTTAACAACAAATTCTCAGCAAAGCTTCTTCATGTCATTTATGGAAAGTAAGTTCAAGCAAGATCATGAAGATCAAGTAAAACAATCTTCAAAACCCACTTAGAAAAAGAAATCTTTCATTCATTTAAGATCAGTGACATTTCGCAGAATAAGCAGATAAACAATCAAATTGAGCTCACCTAAAATCAAACTTCGTTCCCCATTACAATCAAACTACATTACAATAAAATTTAAGTAATAAAAGGTAAAAAAAAAAACTCATTCGAAGGGTAATTCATGAATAAAAAAACATAGAAGCATTGGAATGAAGTTTAATCCTTCAAATCATTATTCCAAAGAATTCACATTGGATATGAGCCCAAAGAAACGTGTAAAGTGCATTAGTAATCCTAAAGATAAAATAGAGGAGAGACCCCTACCGCACCCTGAATAGCCAATTACGATGGCCGAAGCCGCTGACAGGGGTGGAGACGGCGGCGGCGACGATGGCGAGTACCTCGATAATAGCGGGCAGTATGAAAAAATTGTGGGATCCGGGTATTTCAGTTGTTTTTTTAGACTAAAAACGACTTCGTTTCTGGGATAAGCATATCAAAATTCAAATCTTTGGTTCTTTTCGTAAAAGTTTATAGGGTAAATTATGGCGTCGATTTGACCACTATATTTTTAATTGTGTTAAATATACCACATAACTATTTAATTGGTTCCAATGTAGCCACCTGCCGTTAAAAAAACGAAAAAAGTTAACGGGACTGTTAAAATAATTGGTATAATTACACATTTAGTCCCCTTTATTTATACAATCATTCAATTTAGTCCCAATTTTAATCTAATAAAATAAATTAATTATTCAATTAGGTGGTGTCACCACCTTATTTGAGGGATTTATCTATTTTTATTAGATTTATTACTCACCACCAATTGGAGTAAGAAAAATGAAATAGGGAAAATAGCCCCATGGAGAATCGAACCTAGGTCTTTAGGGAAAGAGACCAAAACTCTTTCCACTAGGCCAAACTTATTTCTGGTGTGTGAAATACCAAATATATTATATGTCGTATATGTTTGGTTTAATCATTACCAACAAATCTCGAATATATGTTTGGTTTTGTATCAGTCTTTCTTGGGGACGATGAACTGCACAGATTTCTTCTTGCTGTGGTGATGCACCCTCAAAACTCCATATTTAATCAACTGGTCCCTCACAAACCTTTCGTATATGAAAGAAGACCCCCTGAACTGTGGCAAAACCAGCCATGCCATGAACAGCAGCTTCACCGAGTACCAAATAGGTATCCTACAACATTCATTAATATTCTCTAAACTTTATCTAGTTGTATCCTTCATCTAATTGGTTGTTTTGATATATTTGCAGTGGCATGGCTGCTGCTGTTGCATGTTCATCTACAACATTCATTAATGTTGTAGGATACGGGATACCTATTTGGTACTCGGTGAAGCTGCTGTTCATGGCATGGCTGGTTTTGCCACAGTTCAGGGGTTTTTTTTCATATACGAAAGGTTTGTGAGGGACCAGTTGATTAAATATGAGGTTTTGAGGGGGCATCACCACAGCAAGAAGAAATCTGTGCAGTTCATCGTCCCTAAGAAAGACTGATACAAAACCAAACATATATTCGAGATTTGTTGGTAATGATTAAACCAAACATATACGACATATAATATATTTGGTATTCCACACATCAGAAATAAGTTTGGCCTAGTGGCAATAACTTTGGTCTCTTTCCCTAAAAACCTAGGTTCAATTCTCCTTGGGGACATTTTCCCTATATCATTTTTCTTACTCTAATTGGTGGTGACACGTGTCACCACCTGATTGGGGAAGGAAAATAAATTTAATAAATCTAATTGAATAATTAATTTATTTTATTAGATTAAAATTAGGACTAAATTGAATGATTGTATAAATAAAGGGAACTAAATGTGTAATTATACCAATTATTTTAACAGTCCCGTTAACTTTTTCGTTTTTTTAACGGCAGGTGGCTACATTGGAACCAATTAAATAATTATGTGGTATATTTAACACAATTGAAAATTTAGTGGTCAAATCGACACCAACCCCATAGTTCGGTGGTCATTAGTATAGTTTACCCAAGTTTATATTATAAATAACTAAATTTTTTTTTTCAAAAAATATATTTTAAGTATTTATTTTAATCAAAAAATAATATATTTTAGGTACTCATATGTGATATAAGTCTTCTTAGTATAACACTAAAAGAAAAAATAAATGAAAACAATCTGTCAGAAAATTATCTTTTAAATATAAACAACATAAACTTCAGTAAAAATAAATCGTCTTACAAAGAAGAGAGAAGCCCTAGAGGAACATTCATAACCCAATTCGCCCGGCAACTCAGAGCAAGAGAAGATTTAGCAACCTAATCAGTCGTTTTATTACAAGCATGAGGAACAAAAGAAAAGGAGAAAGAACAAAACACAGAGACCATGAAAAGGATGTCTTCTTCGATAGCAGTTGAATCTCATGCCGATAAAA